>CM056197.1:123586638-125986638 GCA_029692085.1 Gymnothorax javanicus | reverse complement strand
TGGCAGTGCACTAGGCCTGGTGTGATGAAAAAATTAAAAGGGCAAAAAGGCCAGGTAGGCAGGCCTCAGGCATCAAAATTTGATTTTAATATGATCTTGTCTATACCGTAATTTTGATGTCTTTATCATTATTCCAAAAGATAACGATAAAGATGCCGGTAAAGACAAATAATGCAGCCCCATGGAAATTTGCAACCAATGTGAGGGCTGAAGTTTCCCTTATTTTTTACCTCTCTGAAAAGATTTGTAGTCAAGCATAACCTCATAAAGAAGCATTAGCTACAAAAACATATTTTCATAATTACCACAAAGACATTTAATTTGTGTGACAAGTAAAATTTTGGATACTACCTGAGCCTTGGCACTCAGCCACCACACCCAACAGGTTTCAAAATGGCCTCCTTTTGTGCTGTTGTTGTTGTTGTTGTTGTTGTTGTTTTTGTTTTAGGGCAGGATTGACATCAGGTGGACAGCTGTAGAACTAAAATAGCTGTCTGATTACGGTAAAGACAGGGAAAACCAAACTTAAAGGACACCTGCTTTTGGTCAGGGGGAAAGGGTTAATGCCTTTTTTTCTTGAAACAATAGCTATTCTAATGTAACTTGAAATACTTATGAAGACTTGTTCCTGGTGGCAAGTCTGAGTCATCAGTGAAAAGGGTACAATTTTCAACTTAATTTTCAGTTGGCTCAATTTTGAATGATTACGGTATGGACATTTGCGTCATAATCTGACCTTGGATGTCAAGGTCATTGGAATGAGTGTCCCTTTAAAGTTGCCCCTAATTTCAAATATCATACCCAATATTTCTAGCCCCCAAATGAATCGGAAAGCTAAGTTCCATTGTGAAAAAAATGGGTGGACCGTCTTTATCATACTTGTGCCCTTTTCTGTAGAAACACCCATATCTGTTCTTTTGGTTACAGAATATGCTCCAGATCACTTCCAAAATTAAATCAACTCCTTCTTGGACTACCACCTGTCATCCCGTTAAATTTTGTGCCAAACCATTCATAACGTTTTGAGTTATCCAGTCAGAAATATCACGCAGACCCGCATTAGGCAGATATACTGTAATTCATCTGGATCCAGAATCCAGAATATGTTCCAGATCACTTTCAAAACTGAATCATCTCATCCTTGGACTATCATCCATCCTATCATCCTACGAAATTTTGTGTCAAACCGTTCATAACTTTTTGAGTTACCCTGTTCACAGACAGACAGACGGACGGGCGGGCGGACATACGGACGGACAGACAAACAAACAAACTAGTGAAAGCATAACCTTCTTGGTGGAGGTAAAGATGGCGTGTACTCTTGCGTGTAATTCGGTAGTCTAACAGCTGCCCTCTGCTGGTTATAATCATGTACTGCGCTAGAGAAAACCTTAAAAAATCAAGGTTTAAACAAATATCTGACGATACTCTCGATTACTAAGTGCAGATTGTTCTTTGGCTGGAGGGCTTGTGAAGGGAGTCCTAAGATTTTTGAGCTACAAAAACCAATGAAGAGGATGGAGATTAAATTGATTAACGTGCTGCTATGAATCCATTTCAGAGTCGTTTCATTTTTGCATTGGTTTGCCTTGCAGTTGTGATTTCAGTCATTTCGATTGCCAGTTAGCAGCAGATAGATACATGAAAAAGGTGAGCGGTTGAAAATCGGTGGTTTGAAGCTATTATAACGATCACGTTTCTTCCCCCGCTCTTTCCCCAGGCAGTCCCGGTAGACTGCTCACCGTTTTCGACAGTCCCGACATCAGGAATACCACCACGCTGTTACTAAGCGATGATGGGGAGACGCTGTTCGTGGGCGCGCAGGATGCAGTGATCCAATTAGACGTCAGTCAGCCGGGCGTCATGGAGATGAAGAGAAAGGTGGGTGTGTCTAAAAGTGCTTGGGGGGCGGGGAGGATATAACCTCGGCACAGTACTGCTGAGTGCTAAAAGGTGCAGTGGTATAACCCAGCTAATTAAAAATGTTCTCACAATGCTAGTGGAATGTTTTGTTAATGTTCTATCATTGTGACAACATGGAATCCACATTGCGGGAGCATTTAGCGTTTAAGTTACCTGTGTGCTTTCCAATTTGTTATTGAAGTTTTCTCAGAACACCCTGCTCCAATGGATACTTGTTCTGGGAATGTGCTTTGTGGCAGCGTTGAATGCAGTTGAACTCACATTAGCAGAAGATGCAGACAGTTTAATCACTGCTCAACAGAGGTGGGGAAGGGACCAACTTTCCCTTAGCACAAAGCCAAATAAAGAATAAATAAATAAAAAAGCAGTGAATTAAAAAACCATTAATTGAAGCTCTGACTTTTTTCCAATGCTGTTAATGCCTCAAATATATTCTGCATTTGTGGCTGATTTTGGGACAAAGGAAGATGTTCCACGCTGTGTTAGCCAGCTTCCCGTAGTCTCCAAGAGAAAATAGTTTCACTTCCCAGAGGCTGTACATTTGAGGCCTGCTGTATTTTGTGTTTGGAAGTTCCCAAGCCGGACCCTGGTTGCTGAATCCTATAGAGGCGTGTATGTGCGCATTCGTGCTCATTTGGATGGGGAACTATCCATCAAAAGGCCTGTCAGAACAACCCGCAGTGCAGCTTTTAACGGTTCTCTCTCCGAATGCTGCCCTCGAAGCTGTAACGTTATAATGGGGCCCGGTGTTTCAGGGGCCCCCAGGGGTCTTAAAGCTCGTCTCCTCCTCCTGTTTTCTCCTCCAGCTGGACTGGATCCCCTCTACCTCGGACCTGGATGGCTGCTCCATGAAAGGAAAAAAAATGGTATGTGGACCGTAAACATGACTGACTTTACATTGGTGTGGCTAATGCTTTTCTCCAAATTGATGTACAGTCGGTGCTTGCAGAAGGTCATTACAACATAGCTGCTGCTCTATTGCATAGATAAGGCACAATACATTCACTGCATTGGCTAACCCAGTCATAAACAACAAAACATGGTCAAGACGACGCATACAAGGCAAATATAGTGGAGTGGACCAGTAAACAGCAACCAACTAATGAGCAATTAGAATTGGCAGAATGAACGAGCTACAACAAAGTTTCTCTAAACAATGAGTGGATAACTTACTAACTACGACTGAACCCGACTGAAAGTCATGCTTCTGAAATAATTGTAATTCTAAAAAATTACAGTCCAATTACTGTAATTCTGTAATTGCTGCATTATAAGCAAAGGTGAGTTGTTACTTTGCTGTAATGTACCATAACATCTACAGTATTTCAATATTAACTGGTGTGCTGAGTGTTATGCCATTTGATCGGAACTGACATCAGCTTTTGTCGTCATGTGGAAGACATTATTAAATAGGAATAATTGTGTTACGCTTGCTTTATGTTGGAACAGTCAAGCGTTGCCATTGTTAGTGTATTACTGAGTAATTACCTGTAATTACTCTTCAATTGCAGTGATTTCTGAGAAATTACTGGCCATTACAATTTGAAGCATTGCCTAAGTGACTCCGACAGAGTGTAACTGACTCTAAATCTGTCTGACTCGTGCTGCCTGCAATAACAGTGACTGCAGGCAGCTGCAGTGTCTGGCCCTGCAGTACAAATGAAGTATATACAGTATTACTGAAGTATCTGGTCACTGTTGTGTATGTTTGCTAATCCGCTGATCTGTGTATTGAGCCGTATGTGTCTGGCAGTGATCAGTGGCGCCAGATGGCCAGCCCCTGTGGTACATCTGTGTTCTGTAGATCTGTTGACAGACTTCTGTTGATTGACTTAGCAGTCGTCAACCACCTGGCCATCAAAAAATTTTAAGAGTGCATAGTTGCTCAAGTATTGTCGACTCTGGCCCCCAAAATTCAGATCTTTTGCTTTTCTCCCATATTATCAACTGATCGATTACTTTCAGCCAATCGACATGCTTTCCTCACACCTGACTCCCCATTCAAGTTAGGGCAGGTCTTGGTCCTCGAGGACTATGATTTGAAGAGCCAGGGAGCGCATGGTTTGTCTGTAGACTCTTATGATGACAGCAGTAGGAAATATTGGATTGTGGGATACTTGTACCTTGTTTATTGTGTTAATTTGCGTGCTATCTGTATTCCCCCGATAGATGGATTGCCACAATTTCATCCGAGTGCTGCAGTTCCTTAACTCCACCCACATGTACGCCTGCGGAACCTTCGCCTTCGGCCCCCGATGCTCTTACATTGTAAGCTCCGCCGTCTTCCTCTAAACCACGCCCACGAGTGCGAAATCATGCTCTGAAACAAAGTGCTTGAACCCAGGAATAGGGTTTGGTTTGCCATGCTTTTTTTTTTAAAAAGCACTGACATGGAGTAATAAGCTGATGTAATTTATATGGCCGAGAAAACATGATCTCTGGAGTTTGCTTCCAAATATGTATTTGTTTTTGTTGAAAATGTCTGATAGGCTATTAAGTTTCTCAATCTGAAGGTTCTCAGCATTTAAGAGAGGAATCGTGAGGCGAACCACCAACGTTTTACAGAGTAGTGTTTACTTAGATTTAACGAACATAATTCTCTCTTTTAGTCATTGTAAATTTCACGTATTTGAATACGCTTAATGACTAAATGCTCGTACAAAACTGATGTGTACCCGGCATCCACTGAAGTTACCCGTGTCCTTGCATAACATTAGATTCTGTGCTTTGGAGTTGAATTAATGTAAAAGTTGTGCGTGACCAATTTGTGCGATATCCGCACGCACCGTTGAGCGCGGTTTCCCTGGAGACCGTTGTGCACTCAGCGTGGCGTAAGTCGCGTGCGGAGACTGTTGGGTTGAAGTTGTCTGTGTGAGGTTAATGAGTTGATAGAGCTGGATCATGTAGGGGTGGGGAGGAGGTGGGTATTCAGTACAGTGGAAGGGGGGTCTGTGACCTGGAGGTTGCGGGTTCGATTGTCGGACGAGGCACTTTATTTTATCCTCGAGTGAAAGCACTCAATACTTTATTCATAAATCTCTTTAAAAGCAGGGATACTGATGTCAGATTTGCTGATTGCTAATTCTCCCTGCCCGCCTTCCTTGCCATGTCCTTTGTTTGGAGAACTGATCCTGGATCAGCCCCCTGCGGAATTTTATGAATAGGGACCTTTAATCTGACTCTCAAAGGAGCCAAATCGCTGAAACTTGAGTATCCATACAAAGCTGCTTGCTTCCTGATTTTGGGATCTCTTAAATAAAAATTTCAAAGCAGCGTTTAAAAATTTACATTCTCCTTTTATAATTGCGTACTTTGGGTTGTGGCACCATGTGGATGGTCGCAGTGTCTGACTCCTGTGGGCAGAGGAAAGCTATGTAACCTCAGCAAAACTGGGCTGACCTGGTTATTCTAGCTTTTGCGTGCTATACCAGTGTTGCCAACCTGGTGGAGCTTGAATTTCTGGAGGTTTAGGAATTGCGAACGGCGTTAGCCACGAAGCCCTGCTAGAGAGGCCTGGGGGAATGTCCCCCGGAAAAATTTTCAAAAATAGACATTAAAATATACATTTTCGTTCCATTTGAAGGGGACTTGGATTGAAAATAAAAGTCATGCCAAGTGTGATTATAACAGGCTTTTGCCTTTTTTTTCAATCAATCTTCCACATTTCAACTTTTGAGCAGACAAGCTGTACAAAAATGTCCTTCATTCTGATGCAAGAAAAATACTGATGATGTAACATCCTTGACACTGTATCAAAGTGTTGTGACTAGTCCACGTTTTTAATTTACAGAGTTCATTATTCTTCAAAAATTATTTGTGTGTAATTTATATCAGAAATATAATCAGATAGCAAGACAGGGGTCATGTTACTTTCTTTTTTGGGGGGGGCATTGCAGCTATTTAAATATTTTCCAACCCATTTTTTTCCTGGCAATCAGGCTGTAACATATATTATAACCCCAAACTTTTAGTTGCAATATTTAATATTTTTATATCACATTTCACATTTGTAAAATACTTATTTTTTTCTTTCAAGTTCTAGGAAAGTTGATCATACTCATACATGTAACACAGTCATTACCATTTTTTTTCAACTGTACACAAAAATTACAAAATTGCATAACAATAGGAAAATTGACAATTTCTTGGGAAATTTTTTGGTTAGGAACACAATCAGGGTCAGCCGTACCTACTTTTATTTTTATGATTAATTAGTAAGCATGCCGTATGCACTGTTAAAAGTGTAACTTATGTACTCACCCTGATCGGGTCCTGCTGACTACTCTGCGCAAACATTGCAGAAATTGAATTCATGCTCAATCTTTCGGCAGCTTTGCTGGTATGGGCAGCTCTCTTTGCATGTAGTCTCACAGTGTACACCCCGCCATCGGCTACGCTGAACTCAGACCTACAAAGGCCGCTGTAGGCTTTCGTATCGTCTCCATCCACCTGCTGCAGCCAGACACTAAATTCCGGGTCTTTCTTCCCTGCTGCCACGCATAAAAGCAACGCGAAATATCATTGGAGTAGCGCAAGCTTCCCACCACATGTAAGCGAATCAGAATTTCGCGATCAGAAGTTAGCGGTAATGTGAGCTTACATTACCGCGGATAGGCAAAATTGTTCACCCGCTTTGCATTTGCAGTGGTTTCGACGGGATTCTATGCGACATCAACAAATGTTAAGATTGATCAGTGTTCACGTAGCATCATACTGATCGTAGGCATTATCAAAGTGATTGTCGGAATTTTTTTTTTTAGACATTTTCTGTGATTTTCGGGAGACTCTTGGAGTAATTCGGGACTCGGGAGGAGGGTGGGACTTGCTTTAAATTTTCGGGGGACTCCCGAATGATTCGGGAGGGTTGGCGTCACAGCTATACTGCATTTGCCCTCTGAAACGAATGAAAAATAGAAATTTCTGTTAACGCTAACCTGCAGACCCGGGACTCATTGGTGTCCTTTCTATTTCTTGTCTTTCAGGATTCTCTCTCATTCTCTCTTGTCAACGGTCCCAGCGGGAGACCAGACGAGGGCAGGGGGCGCTGCCCGTTCGACCCGTACCAGAGGAACACTGCCATCATCGTCGGTGAGAGAGGCCGGTGTCGCTGCTAGCATTAGCATTAGCATTAGCGTCATGGCACTTCTACCTGAATGACAGCCTAGTATGATGCAGTTCTGACCGTGTTTTGGGAAAAAGCTTTGAAGAGCAGGTTATTTTATCTTATTTTTTTTTTAATGCTCGTTCAAACCTTTTCAATGCTTGAGTACTCCACTGCTTTCAGTGATTGCTTCATCACCGGTACTGGAATACTCAGTTAACAAAATTCTAATGACTCCTCTGTGACCTCACACCTCTCAGGCCTGAGCCAATCACATCGTCTCAGTGGTGAAGGCTCGTCTGTTGGGAGGGCAGCAGCTGAAGGGTAACCTAGGCGATGCCATGAGAGCAGAGTATTAACTGTAAAAGTGGATATCGCTCACTACTGTGGACTCTTCAGTATAAGCCCAGTTTCCACAATGACTGGCAATTTCCCAGACAAAACTCAGTTTAGTCCAAGGTTGAGTGGGGCTGTCACTTTATTTGCAGCTGATGAGAACAACCAAGAACTTGACCACTATTATGTAGAGCTAAAATGTGTTTTAATTTTAATTATAACTGCTTGGCTAAACTAAGGTTCCCTGTTACGGGATCTTGCTTAACTTGCTAACTGCATTTACTCCCCAGTGTTAGCATCAGTGCCAATGCTACATTATGCTGTATACAGAATGGTGAGCATTTTACTGTGAATTTTTATTGGATTTTCAAAATCACTGCAGGTTATATCCAATGGCTCTGGGATCTGACATCGTAAGCAGCTGTAACCTGGGAGAAAGAGGGCCGTTTTTTTTGTTTCAAACTTTTAATAAATCACACGATAACATAACTGTTAGCTCTGTAAAAACACCAATTTCAACACCGAAGTTCCCCCCCTCGTCTTTTGTTCCTCTCTGGTATGGGAAAATACACATGCCACTGTGACAGTATCATGCAAACTGTACATTTTGCATACAAACGCATAATTAATGGAATTTTCAAGCAAGTTCTGAGGGTAGTTTGCATTTGAAATTAAAATTGACAGCCCTGGGCTCAGCTATATCTGTGCCTCTGATATGTAGCCCTAAAAACATCCAAGCTGTTATAATCCTAGTGTCCCCTCTTTAGTCCTGGTGCTTTATGCTTTAGGGGGGAGGGGCATTTGTAGCTATCTCAAACTCTGCCTAAATGTTACGGTGCTTTCACACCATATGCGCAATCGCAACATCACGCGGAGCAAGACAGCTGTTTTCTATGAAGGACGCGACCCTGCACGGATGAGCAGTGGTGCATCTTTAAGCGACGTGCAGCAGCTTGATTTTCTGCGAAGTTTGGCGTCCCAAGGTCAACTGCATTGAACCTTGACCTCAAATTGCACTGACCTCTCCAAAGCGCATCCAATGACACTGCAGAATTTGCGGGAGTACATTTGCAGAAGTGTCCTGGCAACAATCAACAGTAAAGGAAAAATTAATTCTGTGTGTCCGAGCATCTGGAGTTATACAACTCCACAATTAAAATGTACAAGAATGTACAAAAAAACACTGGCATGGCCGATAAGGATATACGGTTTGAAAAAAAATTGTCCGTTATTTACATATTTCACATTCTGATTCCAAAGTAGCCAGACAGTAGCATTGCCGAATAATTTAAAGCGACACAACAGCCATCTGCGAAAATGTTAAGTTTGCTACATTAATCTGGGGTAGGTTGAATATATTTACCCAATAAACACACGAGGTGGCGATCCGGTGAGAAAAAAAATCCCGATCATAATTTATCAGCTTTAGCTACATTTCGCTAAAGTTATCCCTTAATGCTAACTTGCCTCCTTACGACGTCATGCGCTTCATCTTGCTCTCAACGTCGCGCAAACGATGCGCTTTTGCGCGTATGGTGTGAAAGCAGCCTTAGGCTCTGAGGATAAATGTGGGTGGGTAGGGGTCAGCGTGCTCTTATGTGTGTGTCTGTGTGTATGTGTAGGGTTGGGCGATGTTGGGGTGTGTTTTGGCTTTGGGGGGGATGTTGCCACATCACTATGCAGATTTATTCCCCTTTGCGAGGCGAAGGCCCTGATTAATCC
The DNA here is from genome assembly GCA_029692085.1 of Gymnothorax javanicus. Taxonomy (NCBI): domain Eukaryota; kingdom Metazoa; phylum Chordata; class Actinopteri; order Anguilliformes; family Muraenidae; genus Gymnothorax; species Gymnothorax javanicus. The sequence goes on along the minus strand of CM056197.1, from coordinate 125,977,556 downwards.
TCTTACCGCCGGAGGCCTGATCAGCTTACGTGTGAGATGCTAGCGTGGGAACGAAGCCCTGCATGCAGAGCTACTCGCACTGAAGTGTGAAAACACATCCCCCAACCCAGCACGGCTAGCACTCGCCATCTCTTAAAAAACAAAACTGCACTGGCATCCTTAGAGGTGTACCGCAATTTTATATGCAAATGAGTACATGATGGAGAACAGAGAATGGAATCATTGTAGAAAATATTGTGACATTATTCTGCACGGTTGTTTCTCAATGCGTTGGCTATTCTTAATGAGTAAAAAAAAGAGCAACTTTAGGGAAATTAAATTAGAACATTCTGTGTTGGGATTTCGGAGCTTACCCTGGTTTTTAGTCTATTGATTTAGGCAGAGTGCGTCTGTGTGTCCGTCCGGATCAATTACTCTGAAACTGTGCAGCAGTATTACCATTTTACACTGACTTTATGACCTTTACCAAAATGTCATATCTGTGATCTATTTTGCGACCTCTGACCTTTAACCTTTCAGCGATGACCTCCATCACTGTTTTTCATTTCCAGAGCATGTTTCCAACGTTGTTGACGGTGGCCTTTCGAAATTGCTTGTGGCTGTTGGCCGAGTCCCCTAGTTGTGCCTTTTGATTGTTTTGTTGACCTGTGACCTGTGACGTTCTCTCTGATGACCTTGACCTTTTTCTGCGATTTTAACTTTCTGAAAAATCATTTGATTTTTTAAAAAATGTATAACATCAAAACCTATTAAGTTTAGGTCAAGGCACCAAATTTAAGTATTAAAATTGACCTACGACCTCTACAGGACATTTTATGTGACCATTCACTTGTGACCTTCAGTTTCATTTCTGGAGAATATCACCCAAACTACTGGCAGTGGACTTTCATAATTGCGTATTAGTCCTCTGCCACCTGATGGATAGGTCGGGGGACTGTTGAATTAGGCGGTGTCAGTCCATCCGTCCTTCTGTGCATCCTTTCGCGGGGGACTTTAGTAGTCTCTGACCAACTAATTTAGAATGTTATTGTCAGTCAACTGTATTATAGAACTCTGAATCGATTCACAGTAGTGATTTGTGACATCAGCTAAAGAATGTTCCATTTAGAGCATTGTGATCACATACATGTGATGTCACACCTACTAGGGGAAAGACAGTTCAGTCCCCTCCTGCAGCTGTGTGCTTACAGTGCTGGTGAAGGCTTAATGCATTTTGGCTGAGTCATCTTCAGGGGCTGATAAAACTAAAATATGAGTCCACAAAGTGCTGGGATTGCAGTCCCACACCTGCCCTACTGTTTACACTCATCAGTCATGTTCACCTGAGTTACCTTTGAGAATCCATCTTGTGTTGTTAAGTTCTTTCTTTTAGTTTAGCCTGTTCAAAAGCCAAGTGATAGAAGTTTCACACTCAGAATACTCTTTCAAAAACTTAGACTGTATGGACATGATTAAAGCATTAGCGAGAATCCAACCTGGTCTTCTGTTTGCAGTATTTCTTTTGAACGGTGTATTGCCCACCAGGGGCATGTATAGACATTTGAAACACCAGGGGCTGAGCCTCAAAGACAGGAAGTGAATCGGTGCAGATTGGAATTCATTAATTTGTCAATGGTGTAATGAAGTGTCACACCTGAATTAAATTAAATCCAGTGTACTGGCCTAAAATTTCACATTTCAAAGAAATGACTAATACAAAAACCGTATGTGATATTGGATACAGTACTGCACATAAACATTACATGAAAAATGCCACGATGATTCCATGTCTTTTTAATGTATGATCTAATGACCCTGCTATAGTGTCTGTATTAAAGCCCTCCCAAATCATTTAAAGACAAAAATCTTCATTTACATCACTATCTTTGTGAGACATTGTGCACACAAACTGACAGTTGTTCTAAATTATTGTCCCTGGCCTCATCAGCCACTGTTATAGCATACATGCTGGATTCTTTCAATTCAGCCACAATACTCCCCAGTGACTTCTTCAGCACAACATTAAATCATCTAACATTTAAGAGAAAAGTGATCAAAATTTGACTAGTTACCAGGGAAAAATGAGGAACTAATGAGGAACTAACTGCCCGTGAACCACAATGAGCAGTTCTTGAGTAACTCTAATCAGATTTTTATAAAATGATTAGTTAATTGAAGAACAAATAAGGAATAAATAGTTAGCTGATGTATAAAATTTGATTGGGAGTTACTCAAGAACTGCGCGTTAACTAATAGTGTACTACCAGTTAGTTCCTTTTCTGTTCCTCAAATAATAATCATTAGCTACTTTTTAAAGGTGACTTGGAGTTCCTCAAGAACTTCCATTTAAGTAATGGTTTACAAGCAGTTAATTCCTCATTTCTTCCTTATTTCTTCCCTGGTAACTACTCAAATTATGTACCTTATTGTAAATTGAAATGAAAAAATTAAATTCTGTGATGCGTTTGAAAGGCAAGTGGCATTAGAGGGCATATAATGCTGAGGCAGAAAAACTATTTGGGACAATTTTGCCAATTGTGTGTCTCATTTTTGTTCTCTTAAAAAGAATCTATCTCTTTAAAGCTTTCCAGCCTACTCGCTCATTTCATTCCAAAGTTGATCTTTATTTCAATAAGAAAATAAATTAACTTTATTAAGTATTCTAATTTTGTGACTTCAAATATCAAAATGACATTTACTGCAAAGTTTTCCGTCCCTATAAGCATTTATCACTGATCAAAGCCACGTACCCACTGCAGAGTTCTTACCACTAAACTTAATTTAAAAACATTGTAGACAACCAACACAACAACAGATTTCATGAATGGGTTAAACCAATTTTGAGTGTTTTAATCACACGCACTAACAATTCATCAAAGCCATGCACTTGACGTTTTTATACATCGGTATATTAGCAGAACTGACTGCTGTGTGCGCATTAGTATTGAAAATTGGTTAAATCTTTCGCAATTAATATCCAAAGTTTTTAAATTCAGTTTGTCAACATTAAGCTGTAAAAACCCTCTAATGTTGGAGTTCACCAATGTGGTTGATCAAGCTATCTCATGTCGCGGTAGCTTGCCACAACGAGTAAAAGTTCGAAGTTCAATGTTCACTTTGCCAGATGCAAATAACATGATGTATTAATTTTTTATCAACAATGGAAGGCTTATATCTAATAAGTAAACGTTATCTTTATCGTTTCATGTTTTTTGCATATCTTTTCTTTTTTTGGCTGCGCGACTAGCTGTCTCCCAAATATCACATTTCAGGCGTCATGAACTTTGTGGGTGCAAAGACCTTAAATTGGCTCATAAAGTTTCCGGGCTTCCGGGTGGAAGAGGGAGGGTTTTTTAAAAACGATACAGACACAGAAGCGTACGCGGATAAATTACAATATAGGCTTAAGACTCCGCGGTTGCAGCTCGAAGTTCATACTCGTCTTATTTTTTTTAGCTGTAAGAAAAGACCCCGGGCTAAAGAAAAAATACCCCAGGCTATAGCCCAGTAGCCAGGCCCTAAACACGCCCCTGTCGCCCACACCATTTATTTTACACAGCATCAATGGCTGTTTTCATGAGCTGAGATTAAAAGACACTATGGAACTTTTATGGTAGCATCAGATAGCCTCCTGGGCTTAGTGTTATTAGCCCATTAATGCCCAAATTTCTTTTCAGTAAAGTAAGTAAAAGTTACATTTTATTATCAGATACGGTGTACAATGAACGTGTAACGCTTACACTCTGGTGAAAAAATAATTATTTCATCATCTGGGATCCCAAAATATTTATGTCCCATTACAAATGTTCACAGATCGTTGGAAGCATAAAAAAAATCATCATTCTGAGAAAAACGTATTTAGATAATGCTATAATCTCCCATTTTTGTTCTTATTGTTGTATAAAAATATGTCTCAGGAAAAATGGTACCTTTCAGTGTCGCATAGTGCTGTTACAGATTCAGTAAATTCATGCAAACGGCGGCCCCCACCACTGCTGTAAAGGGAGATTACTCTCATAAGCACTTTTCCTGGATGAGAGTTACTTCCCTTGATTAACCTACAGCAGCTTAGTCACAGTAATGAATTCACTTGGGTTACAGAGGTTAAAATGTGCTGTGTCCCAAAAAATGGGACCGTGGTCATTAATGGGTTAACTTGATAAAAAGGAGAGTAATCTTGACTTTAATACTAGCATCTGTTCGCATCATATACTAGGTGTAACATGTTAAGCTACACAGTTGGTGAAAGGAGAGCGGAAAGCCAGTGTGTCTTTAACGCTAGAATCCGTTAGCAACATATCATGCTTATATTATTTTTAATTAGAGGCTACTTTGATCGGTCAGCATGTTATGCTAAACATGATGTCATTTCCTCAGATGGTGAGCTGTACACAGGTACGGTGGCGGATTACCGGGGCAACCGGCCGGTCATCTCCCGCTACCTGAGCATTGGGAACCGCGTGGACATGAAACTTGACGACACGTTGGGCTGGCTGGATGGTTAGTGTCTTCGTAATGTCTCCACCTCTTGTCCGTGCAGGAGAGCTGCATGATTGGCCCAGACTCCCTCTGCCATGTCACTCCAACCAATCCCAGAGAGGATCCATGGCAGGGATGATCAAGCCTTTACCTGGAGACTGACCGTCCTGATAGGATTTCAGTCCGCCCTTTGCAAAGCACACCTCATTCAAGGACTTGATTCTAGACCTGAGGGAGCAAGGGCATATAATCCTGAGGGGCATTCGTTTGAGTGCGTTCCTCCACCTGCAAAAAAATAGGTTGTTTTTGACCGTTTCTACATGTTGACCTTGACCTTTGTCCTTGACCTGTTAAAGGGTAATTACCTCTTACTTTTGTCATATGTAGCCACCCCACAAAGTTTAAACAAAATCACACCACAATCCTGCTTACAGACTGACAGACAGACAAGCACATGGGGTTGAAAACATAGCTGCCATCTAACTCAATAGCGGAGGTAATTATCGATTTGAGTAAATTCAAGTTTAGGACTGGGGACCCTCTCTGAATGCACCTGTTCGTTCTCTCTGACCCTCTGCTTTCTCCCCAGGCCCCAGCTTCATCACTGCGGCCTTCATGCCCAAGGAGGAGAAGGTCTTCTTCTTCTTCAGCGAGGTGGGGCAGGAGTACGACTTTGTTGAACCGTTCACCGTGTCCCGAGTCGCCCAGGTCTGCACGGTAAGACTGCTTCCCCTACGCCCGGATACAGCTCTCCCATAGGGTTGTCCAATGAGCTCCATAATGTTCGGGACATAAACATGTTTGATTTGTCCTTGTATCTCACAATTCGATTATTGTAGATTGAGTTTAGTGTTGTTTCGTGATCAGTGGAGCTATTTGGCTGCTTTTCCACCGAACGTGAAACAAAATTTCTCTTTGCTGTATTCGCTGTAGTTTGACCGCGGAATCATTTTTATTTTTTCGCTTTGAAGGTTTCCCTCCCAGTTTGCGCTAAAATCCCATTCACTTCTATGGGAGAACCACCTGGCAGAGGACTGGCACATGAATTCAGACTGCCGACCAGCAAGCAATGCCAGTTGAGCCTTGTTTACACTCAAGGGGCGGTACTTTCTGAAATCTCCAAAAATCATAAACAAGATGGCGACACTAATGTTGCTATGCTAATGTCACAAACGTTTTACTTTATGAACATTGTACCGGCTCGAGAATAAAAATATTCTCAAAACTGATGATGTTTTCATATCCGATGTTGAGCTAGACCACTATTTTGTTGTGAAACAGATCCATAGGTTATTGGACACAGCTATAAGGCTAGATAGCTAGCATTCCCATTATTTCAAGCAATGCAGCTAACTTCGGTCTGAATATGAAGCTAGGTAGCCTAGCTAACTAATGTTGCTGCTTGTAGCAATGATGCTATTCAGAACACTGCTCTACTCAAGCAAATTTGTCGCAAAAGAATATTTTGCTGCGAGCGAAATTGTGAATTTTGTGGATTTGCGCCGTTCGCGCAAGCCATTCACATCATGTCGCGCCTCCAGCGTGATTCGCGTCACCCGGCACGAACTAGCGTCTTTTCGCGTGTATTCGCGTCTTTGCATTGACTTTGAATGTAATCTGGTTGTGTGAAAAATTTGTTTCGCGTTTGGTGGAAATGCACCATTATGAGATTAAACAGGGGTGTATTTCATAGGGCCGGTAAGCTATTGTTGTGGTGTTTCGTCTGTCGCCCGGAACATTTTTTTCTTTTTTTGGCCTGATGAATTTTCGTATAAATTTGCTATAGCATACTACTAGACCATATCTCCAGGTGTTTTTTTGGATTTTTGATTGAATAATTTTTGTCCATTTTATGGGCCCTTGAAATTTTGACCCCAATGTTAAAGATAGGACTGAGAAATTAAAAAAAAATTATTTCTCTAAAACTGCGCGATAAATTTTTTTCTAAATCAGGCAATCAACTTACCTTGGTACTGTCAATGTACAGTGCGAGCACCGTTTTGATTGAATCGACGGAAGTGGGTCTAGTGGGGGCGCTGTACTTTATGAATATGCAAGATGGCCTGTGGAGGCCAAATGGTTGCAGATAGAGATTAAGTTTGTATTATCAACATATAGGAAGTCATATATGACCTATATTTTGGAAGTGTTAAAGTTGACCTCAGATGACTTTGAAAGGTCAAACTTGTGGTCAAGGAAAATATTTACACTGTTACAATGTTAAGTGTCCAGTGATCAGTGGAGCTCCTGTAAGTCTAAACGGGTGTGTATTTTTGTAGTTTGAGGTGAGTGTTGTTCATTTATCAGTGGAGCTCTCATGAGTCTGAGCGGTATTGTTTTTTGTAGTTTGCGGTGAGTGTTGTTCATTTACTAGTGAAGTTCTCATGAGTCTTAGCAGTGTGTGTTTTTGGGGTCAGAGTGACGTTGGGGGTCAGCGGACCCTGCAGAGGAGATGGACTACCTTCGCCAAAGCACAGCTCCTCTGTCAGGGCAAGAACGAGCTTCCCTACAACGTCTTGCAGGACATCGTCACCCTCCGACCACCAGCGGGCGCCGCTGACGACGAAACCCTGTTCTACGGAATCTTCAGCTCGCAGTGGTGAGAGCACATGACAGCAGCGAAAAGAGAACTTCTTTTAAAAATGCAACAGTGTTTACTACCCTGTTAAGGGGTATTAAGATATGTATGGCTTGTACGGAACTTGTATACTCAATGAGTTGTTTAGGACAGCGCCTGTGCTTCCATATTGGCTTACATTGAGTCTCCAACTATGACTGTAAAGGGCCGCCCACACTATGAACCATAGCTATAAACGACAACATTGTGAGCATTCAAACCAATGCGTGTAAACTTTCTGTAATTAGAGCCTTTCAGAATTCAACGGATTCATTTTCAATAGCTTTCTTGTTAAAAAAATTTGCACTGAAAGTGATCATAAATGGTATCGTTTTGGATGCTGTTATAGTTTTAGTTTGAAATTCATCATCCACACGAGTTTTAATGATTTTATAGTTATCGTTCCAGGTGTAGACAGTTGTTAATGGCCAGATTCATCAAATCCTTCTGCAATTATTCATCATTTTTGCGCTTGTAATTTCAGTTGCATTACTTGAGTAAATTAATCACCACAAGCAATCGCAAACTGTCTATCTATTAAAGTAAGTAAAACAGTCTTTTGTGTGCTAAATGGTATATTAAAGCCCTAAATCTAATGCAAGTTTAATAGTTGATTGTGTCCATTAAATGTCAAGTTCTTTGTTCTGTAAGGAAATGGAAATATAGTATTTGAAACTGAAAAAACTTGTTTCATTATTGGTAGTTCACAGTGTTACAACTGTAAATCATGCTTTGTATACTTTGTAAAAGATGTTCTGCAAAATGATTTCTATTGCATTACATAGTATTTATTTATGCATGAACTACATGACAGGCATATGTTACATCAGCTATGGCAAAGTGATTCTCTTAGTAGCTACGCAAACAAACTAGGAGGTGATTACAATTGGACGGAAATCGGTACAAAGTAGGGATGTCAATAACTAATCATTGCTTGATTAATTTCCGTCAAGAATATGACAATTTAAAAATGTATTGACTGACAGTGTATGTTTTATGTACCATTTCTCCGGAGCTCACATGTGCTCACTTCTATACCAGAAGAGAGCGTACTTCAACTTTGCATTTCCGAAAATCTACTGGGTTTTTTTTTTTGGTCTGCCTTGTTAAGGTGCAGTCACATATGAGAATAAAAGGTGATGTTTTGAGGTGTGCTGTGGCGAAAATGAGCAGTATAGCAGGCCTTGATGAGTGGATAGCAGCTAATATTATTGTCTCCTCCATGTTGAAATGTTTGGACTTCACCCTCTCGTCACATATTGGTCCAGTATTACTGAGTCACACAAAGTTGCATGTCAAAATTGAGCGTAATTTAAATGGTGGCAACGAAAAACTCGGGAGAGTTCATCGCCCACGGGAGCAATTTTTTTCACTCTCTTTATTGGAATGAATGGAGCATAAATTTTTTTAGTTTCTACTTTATATATATGTGACCACACCTTTAAATGCATAATACAAATAATGCCAATTTTTGTTGTTTGTTATATATGAGCCTATTTAAGGTTTTATAACTCAGTATTAGTGTCACAGAGACTTCCCAGTGAAGCAAGATATTTGGAAATTCAATTACAGAATTATTTAGCAATTAAATTTTGGAATTTACGGACACCGGCGTCTGTATTTGCGGAATGGGGTTAAATCTAGAAATAGCAGTAATTGCACCCCATGTGACATGGTTCTGTTTGGTTGTGCTTCATGGATTAATGCATCACAGGACTAGGAATTGTTTAAATAAAATCTAAACTGAGAAAAAGATGAGTATTCTGTATCTTATTAATGATTAATCAATTATTGATCGATAATGCATTCAACTATCAGTTAAGGAAAATTTACAAAATTTTCAACACTAGTACTAAGCAAGGAGTGGGTAAATTGTGAGAAGGGCCCAAGATAACACCGGGATAAATGTTGTAACTCCTCGTTTGTACCTCCTCTTACCCATCTGTCCCCCTCAGGTCTGTGAACTCGGGGCAGTCGGCCGTGTGTGCGTTCCGGCTTGGGGACGTGAAAAATGTATTTTCTGGGACTTACAAGGTGCTGGACCGGGATACGTTAAAGTGGAAAACTCGGCTTCAGGAAAAGCTGGCCAGCCCAGGAGAGGTGAGTCTTCCTGGGGGCACAATTTAACAGGCAAACAAAAGAAAAGGAAACCGTCTTCTGTTTAACTGCGAGTTGGACATTGATTTACAATTGCATTCACCGAGATCAGTCACAGTTTTTGGCTAAAATTCTTATAAAATCCTCAGAACATCCTTGGTCCTTCTCAGTCCTGGAATGCGAAACATGCCCATTTCCCTGTTTGAAATGTGCTTAACCTACTTCATTGTCTGTAAAAAATGTGTGTACAGATCAGCTGATTAAGGCTAGTTCAGGCCAAAAATGCTGTTTAGTCATTATGTTGCCTCTGTATTGTGTCTTATGCTGTGAGATTAGGTGTGCCAACATGATTCATTCTTTGTAGCATGTGAGCTGGTCACAGATAAGGGGAAGTATTGCTTCCTGCAGACAGAGTCAGCTCTCGGGTAGTCATGGCTTCTGGTCACCTTTATCCCAGGAGGTTGCGTGACTACCAGTTGACTCATGACACATGATGAATGCCATCTTTCGTTCCCGTGACCGTACCCGAGAGGACAGATTCGCATTTCGAGAGAGACCTCTCTTCCTCTGTCTCAGCAGTGCCAGCATAGATTAGTAATGCCTGAGTAACCACTGTCCTCGTCGTTCTGTATGATTTCAAGATCTATGACTGGATCGCTTGTTTAGTAAAGCTTGCGTGACCACTGTGACAGTCCCTGCCATGAGTTGATGCTTGATTAGTAATGCCTGAGTGACTACGATTGCGTGCTCTCTCTCCCTCTCTCCCTCCCTCTCTGTGTTATTTGTAATTGCTTGATTAGCAATGCCTGAGTTACATCTGCTGCTCTTTCTGTATTTGTGGTTGCTAAATTGGTTGATAAGTAATGCCTGAGTGACTACGGTTGTGGGCGCTCTGCATCTCTCTCTCCCCCTCTCTCTCCCCCTTCACCCTGTATTATTTGTAATCGCTTGATTAGTAATGTCTGAGTTACATCGGTTGCTCTTTCTGTCGCTATGCGTTTGATATATTGGTTGATTAGTAATGGCTGAGTCGGCGCAGTCACTCTTTCTCTCTCTGTAATATGGGTACATTGGTTGTTTTGGTGCCCATACACAACCTCAGTGACTGTCTCTGCCATGAGTTGATTACTGGATCAGTGCTGCTTGAATGACCTCTCTCACTGTCTCTGCGCAGTATAGCGCCTCATTAGAAACGCTTCCCTCTCTCTCTCTGTTTTATAGGTAGATTGGATTGTCATGCCTGAGTTGCCCCCTCATTATCTCTCACGCTCTATAACACAAGTAGACTGGTTGGTTATTAATGCTTGCGTGACTTCTGTTGCAGTTTTTACAGTGAGTTGATTGCTTGATTAAAACTGCCTGGATGACCTTTCCCTTCATCTGTAGTGCGGGTTGCACAACGCGTCAGACAACGCCCTGAGGTTTGTGAAGGAGAACTTCCTGGCGGATGACAGCGTTTACCCCGTGGGGAGGGGCTTGGCACTGGTGTCACCTGACCAGCGTTACAGCAGGATCGCGGCCCAGATTACCCGCGGAGCCGACGGCAAGGACTACACCGTTCTCTTCCTGCTCACTGGTATGAACCGTGGACTGCGTGAAACCTATGGACCAAGTCACCGTGACGTCGGCCATTTCGGCTCACAGAGGTTAATTTCTCTGGAGCTGCTAGGTTGTACAGTCTGGAGCTGGGATCTGTACTGTTGAGCCGCCAAATCAAAGTGATGTAACCTTCTCCTGATTTGTCCACAAAACATTACTCCATGTTCCAAATCTTGGCACTGTAGCTTTACAAATCCACACACGAGGATGAAATTTGGTGAAGGAAAAAATGGATATTTTGCGTAAATGTTATGACAGGAAAAATGAAGTTACATGGCTTAATGAAGTTACAGTTGACTTGAATGGCGAACAGGAGGCAGTCGGGGGGGCACTACTGAGCAGCTAATACCGTTGGTACGTGCGGACGGATGCCGACATGCTAGCGAGTCATTGAGCTAAAGTCCTCGCATCATTTTTGTAATTTTTTTGGTTGGAACTACAACCCCATTTCCAAAATAGGTGGGATACTGTGTAAAAAAAATGTAATTAAAAAAATCACGCAATGATTTTCAGATCATTTGAACTTTATATTTATTTGAAAATAGTATGAATACAATATATTATATGTTGAAACTGAGATATTTTGTTTTTGGAAAAGATGTACTCATTTTGAATTTGATGCCAGCAACACATTTTAAAAAAAGTTGGCACAGGGGCATGTTTCCCACTCTGTTGCATCACATCTTCTTTAATCAACACTGTAAGCGTTTGGGAACTAAGGAGATCAACTGCTGTAGTTCTGAAAGCAAAATGTTTTCCCATTCTTGCTTTATGAAGGATTTCAGCTGCTCAATACTTTGCAGCTGCCTTTGTCATATTTTCCGTTTCGTAATGCGCCAAATATTGTCCAAGGTGACAGGTCTGGACTGCAGGCAGATCACTTTAGCGCCCAAACTGTTTTTCTACAGATCCATGTTGTTGTAATACGTGCAGAGTATGGTGTTTGGCATGGTGTTGCTGAAATGAGCAAGGCCTTTCCATAAAAAAGGCATCTGGAGTGCAGTAAATGTTGCACTAAAACATGTATATATCATTCACAATTAATGGTGTCTTCACAGATGCGCAAGTTACTCATGCCATGTGTACTAATGCACCCTCATTCTATCATGGATGCTGGCTTTTGAATTCTTTGCTCATAACAAGCCGGATGGCCCCTCTTCTCTTTAGCCCAGAGGACGTGGCAGTCCTGATTTCCAAAAAGAATTTCTGATTTTGATCAGTCAAACCACTGGGCAGAGTTCCACTTCGCCTCAGTGCATTTTAAATGAGCTCGGGACCAGAGAAGAAGGCAGTGCTTCTGGATCTTGTTTATGTTGGTTTCATCTCTACATGGCAGATTTTTAACTTGCATTTTCAGATGCAGTGACAAACTGTGTTTACTGACAGTTTTTACTGAAGTGTTTCTGAGTCCTTGCAGTGATTTCCACAACAAAATCCTCTCTGTTTTTAATGGAGTACCACCTGAGGACCTGAAAATCACATCCATTTAAAATTGGATTGTGACCTTGTCCCATGCGTTTAGAGATTGTTCTGGATTCTCAGAATCTATTAATGATATTATGTGCGATAGAGGACAAAATCTCCAAATTCTTTACAATTTTAACTTGAAAACGTCAGTGTAAACTATTTACCCTTGCAGTCTGTCATAGAGTGGTTAAGCCCTCACCACATTTACTGAAGAAATACTTCTTATACCCAATCATGTTACTGACCTGTTGCTAAATAATCTAATTAGCTGTGAGGTGTTCTGCCAGTTGTCTTTTTTTTAGCATCACCCAACTTTTCCAGTCTTTTATTGTCCTGTCCCAGCTTTTTTAAAACATGTTGCTGTCATCAAACTCAAAATGAACAGAAAAATTTTCCAAAAAAAAAAAAACAATAAGATTTATCAGTTTCAACGTTTGAGACATTGTCTTTGTCCTATTTTCTATTAAATATAGGGTATTTATTGATTTGCAAATCACTGTATTCTGTTTTATTTACATGTAACAGTGTCCCAGCTTTTCTGGAGATGACGTTGTACACAAACTCCGTCCTTTACTAGGCATCAAATTGTTTAAAAACTAAATAAATGAGTTTGAAGTTTGCATTGTGGTAACAGTTAGGCATCGTAGCATTTTTGGCATTTTAGCATGTTGCTAAATTGCTCATATTCAACTTGCTTCATGCTAACATCGTAACTTCACTTTCTCTGTTCTTGAATTTAACACATAAAATAAGAATCCATATTCAAGTTTACCTGTGTATTTTTGTCCTTGTATTCTCACTGGTGATTCTCCGTAAGCTCTCTGTGCTTAAGTAATGATGTCATTTCCCCTCCAGAGTCAGGCTTCCTGCAGAAGGCGGTGCTGCTGGACCAAGGGCCCCACATCATTGAGGAAGTGCAGGTCTTTCTGCAGCCTCAGGCCGTAAACAACATCCTGCTCTCTGTTAATAAGGTAATGCAGCACTTACTCTCCCCTCCGTCTCCTTCCTTTTGTCATCCCTCCATCCCTCTCTCCTCAATCTACCCTTCTCTTCTGTCTCTGTCCTTCTGTTTTCTCACTTAATCTCTCTCTCTTCTGTCCTTCTCTCATCTCTATCTATTTCTCCTATCTCTCCCTCGTTCTCCTCTCACTTCATCCCCCTCTCCTCTCTCCATCCCTCTTATCTCTCTCAATCTATTTCTTTTCCCTGTCTTTCTCTTCTATCTCTTTTCTTCATTCTCTTCTCTCACTCCATCCTTCTCTCATCTTTCCATCCTTCTGTGCCTCTCCACCCATCCTTCCCTTTTCTCCTCTTGCCTCTCTCTGGGTTCTGCCCTCCCTTGTCCCTCAGTCATAAAGACATCCCTCCATCCTGCCCTCCAGTCCCTTATGATAAACATTGTGTTCCTCTGATATCCCTTTATCCTTCATTTTCCCTCTGTCCTTTTCCATCACTGATTTCCTTATTTGTTTCTTGGAGAAAGATGGGTTGGGAGTGAGAAGATGTTGCACTCTGACTCTGTTTATCTTTGGTCATAGTGGTCATGTGACTTCCCTGTCACCTTGGAAATGGTGGTTAGAGCTGGCCAGATTTGGGGGGGAGGGGTTGTTTTCAGAATTGTGGGCGAACTAATCATGTACAACATCCAAAATAGCCTAATATCTGTAAATTAGCGTGTTGAATACGGCTAATTCACTTTGACCATGTAATCATATTCAATCCAAAAACATACTGTATGAACCTGCCGATTGTTCAGAAACGGGTTATGTTAGTACTTGCAGCTTCATGATGTTACTAGAAGTCAAGCAGGCTGATGGTGAACATAAAATAATCTATTTGTGTATGTGCGAGACATGGTTCTCAGTCCATATTAGGATTTAATGCTGCCACACAGCATCAACTGGTTTGACAGCTTTCAGAGTGTTTGCTGGTTTCGTATGAATGAGTATTTATGTGTAAGGGCTGCATTTTTCCATGGGAAATTTAAGGGGGAACCTTTTTGAACTCTTATGAGATTGACAATTCAGTATTAAATTTAAGAAAGTGTGCATGTAATATACAGGACTGACAGCAACAGTAGAAATTTCTTTGTGTTTGTGCAACTTGATTCCTTTTGTAAAGAAACTGCTCTGTCCCAAACAATAAAAAAAAGTAATCGTTGCTCTTGAAGGCACCATTTGCTGAATTACCAATCATAGTTACGCTATAAGCACAGACTTTGGAAAAGCACATTTCTCAATAAAGCTATTTATTTACCCCTTTTTAAATACTGAATCGAGTTATAACCCTACTATGACAACCAAAACACGTGATAATTTACAAAATAGTTCTTGGAAGAGTCCTCTCAAATGCTCATGCCTGTTTGCATACAAAGACCATAAGAGGTATGTTTCCCTGAACGGGACGTCCTAGGCCTTTAGGGCTGTGGAAGAGGGGCCTCAGTGTTAACCGGGATTATCCTTCTGATCCCCCGCCCTGCTCCCACTGATCTTTCTTCTTCTGTGTCCCGGAGAATGACCCAGAGGTCACTCAGCTGATGCTGCGTGCTGATTGGTGGGCTTGTGCCTCTGCAGTTCCCATGATCCTCGAGCACATTTGAATACTGGACGGTGGTCAAATATGTCACAGCCACATGAAAGGCCGGGGAAAATCAGCCAAATATGTAAAAGAATATAAAAATTTTGTACTTTCTCACTAGCTGCACATACAAACTCCTTTGAATAAACAAATTCATACAAATGCTACTTACTAACAGACTATTTCTACAGTGACTGACTAAAAATAAAGATTTAACTGATAGCTATTGTTATATTCAGTGTATATTACAATAATGGTCAGTCAAGTCCGATATAGTACACAGCACCTTGCAGAAGTGTTGAATTATTGAGGCACTTTGATCCTTTTGAAAGAAATTGATAGTCTTTCACACTGAGGTTAAAACTACACTGATAATTAAACACTGCCAAGATTTCAGAGTTTAACTACTGATGGAGAATCGGACTATTCACTTCACTGTAGAAGCATCGGTGGATGTATCATGTTTGCTTTTGAAGATGGAAGCTCTTTTCAAGTCCTAACTTATATAAGGACCCCACTGCTCTTGAACTCTTCACCACATCAGTGCTGACTCTTGCCCTGTTCATGGAAGTCTATTGCTCAGTAGGGTCTTCATCTCATTTTGGCACACTTGACTACTTTTCAAACGCTAATCATCAGCTGAGTCAATTATCATCTCAACTGTTCAGTAAGGTGTGAATGAGGTGTGTTTTGTTGAGGTTGTAGTGAACACTTGCAGAATGATAGATCTCCAGGAACTGGGATGGTTACGAGTGAAATGTCACTGTTATTGTTCAATGTGTTAATGTTGACAGTTGTTCATAAAAAATTATTATTGACTCTAATCAGAATGCTGTGTGTGTGTGTGTGTGTGTGTGTGTGTGTGGTCCGCAGGGCGTGGTCTTTGTGGGGACCTCCGAGGGTGTGGTTCAGGTGCCCGTATCGAACTGCTCGTATTACCTGGGCTGTGCCGAGTGTCTGCTGTCCCGGGACCCCTTCTGTGCCTGGGACCCCCATCGCAAAGCCTGCGCAGAGGTGTACAACATCCCCACTGATGCGTGAGTCCCACTGTGTGTGTGTGTGTGTGTGTGTGTGTGTGTCTTCTACTCACTACATAGTGAGGACCAGAACACATTTTAACAGAATGGGGACATTCTTGTGAAGTGAAAATCTTTCAGCCCATCCTCACAACTTCAAGGACAAATTATAGCTTATTGGATAAAGCTAGGCTTGTGGCTAGAATCAGGGGTTGGCCTAGGTTAGCATTTGAATTTGGGTTAGGAATGCACTGGTTGTGGTTAAGATTTGGGAAAGGCTGCAGAGATACAAAAAGAATGAATTACAGTCAAAATGTCATCACAAGGATAGAAGTGCAATGATATGTGTGTGTGTGTTTGTTGTGTTCATGTCTGTATTGGAGAGAAAGATACAAGCACTCATGCAGTGTGAGTGTATGAATTTGTGTGCGTCTTAGTGTTTGTGCATGTGTGTATGGCGCACCACCTAGTGAATGTACTTTGCAATTGCATGTCATTTGAATAACTGAACAGCTTGTTTTAGAGGTTAGCAGAGGAGGCTGAGCCGACACTGGTCTGGGAAGGAGTAGTGTATCGTCTTTATTCTTTTCTACATGGCGCCATCTAGCGTTGGTTGAAATGACAAACAAGACTTCCTCATGACCAATGCGTTCTGATCATGGATATGTTATAATACATTCATGGTTCTGATGCATCTGATCCTGTTAAAAGAGATCAAACCTCAAACCTCCTATATATTAGCATTTCATCCTGTTATAACTCCCAGATCCCTATCTTCATCAAAACCAATTCTTGAGTTCTTCAGTTTGTCTGACTGTTCTTGTTAATTGATTGATTTTTTTTTTGTTTGTACATGATTGTATACCTGCTGTATATATTAGCATTTCATCCTGTTATAACATCCCAGATCCCCATTTATCTTCATCAAAGAATTTTAATCCAATTCTTGTCTAATTCTTCAGTTTGTCTGACTGTTCTTGATTTGGAATAGGAAGGTGCAATAACAATCTTAAGTCATCATCTCCGGCTCGACTTTGGTTCACCCTTGCCTTATCGGATTTAATGACTCAAAGTATGTTTAGTCCGTCCTTGCCTTCCTTGACGCCAAATCCAATTTTATTGAGCTTTCTGTCGAGGATAACCATGCTTTTCAAAATAACAGGATAACAACTTAATTCATTTACTTAATCAAAGTTGAACCCTTTTGTACCAATTTGTTAGTTTATCGCATTTTATGTGTTCTAACAATCAGCTGTGTGAAACTTTCCACCTACCTTCTGTTACGACATTCTAATCGCTCAGCAGAGGTGGAAATCCAGGCCATGTTTTTCTTCCAGCCTTAAACTCAGCCAGCTAATTTTACTGATTATCTCCACCTGCTGGCTTTAAGAGGAGTGGCTGGAGCAAAAGTCTGGGAGGAGTTTTGCTTTAAGAGCCTGGATTTACCACCTCTGTCCCTCTATCATTAAAGCACACATTATTGTGCTTAGTTCTGTATTTCAGACGCAAATGAAATCCCTCTTCTTTCTCATACAGAGCTCAGGATGTGGAGGCGGCGGACGTGGCAGAGAAGTGTAAAGGGACCACGGTAACCCCTAAAGTCAATCATGGCAACCCCTGGTCCCCTCAAGTAAGTGTCATATGATAAGATAGCAGAGCTACCGCATACAGTTACCTCCTGCAAGCAGGGGGTCCTGTTTATCTGCAGGGTTTGATTTGCACTGAATAACTAATTCTTCAATCTTGCAAGAATGTTTTGAATAACCATCTCAGTTTTACAGTATTTTAGTCGGCACTTTAAGGCCATGAAATAGTATTGAAATTAATCTGTACAAATATGGAGAGCGTTGTAAATGAGAGTCCGAATGGCAAGACTTTGTGGTAAGTACGGTTATGAAAGAATGTCAGTTAAAAACTGTAAATAATAAATATTGTCGACATTTGATCAAATGTTCAAATGTGTAATGGTAGACTAACTGATGACTGAACTATCAGGTAGATTATTCAGCATATGTATAATAAATAAGACGTAAAATATGACCAAATGTTGAGGTGTCTGATTAATGAATTATTTACCTAATAATAAACCAACAAGTCAATGTTGGATATAAAAATTGACTTACTGCTGGGAAATTTCACATAACATTTAAGTAAAAGTGCAAATGTTCATTATTTGAGTGAATGACAAGGAAACCATCAAGTAAATGTTGAGAAAATGGTAGATAGTTGTAAATATTGACTAAATTTTGGGCAAACACTATGTTATATTTGAGTAAATGTTAAAGTGTGTTGTTTTTAAGTAACAAAGAAACCGAAAAGTAAGTGTTAAATGAGTGGTGCTTAGGTGTAAATATTGAGTAAATATTGGGTTATTGCTGTCTAACATTTGAATAAATGTTCACTGCTGTACTAGTAAATGATGAGTAAGTCTCATCTCCAGCTGTCTAGTGATTGGCTGAGCTATGAGTATCCCCTGATGTTCAGCACTCCTCCCATCTCCCCCAGGTGAGCTGGTACTGGTCATACTGGGTGAGATGGTGACCCTCCCCTGTCGTAGCACCTCCAGGCTGGCATCGCTGCACTGGGAGGGTCCCAACGGCCCACTGGACCCAGACCTGTACCTCCAGCAGGATCAGGGGAGCCTGCGCTTCCTAGCCACGCCCCGCACGCTGGGACACTACCTCTGCTACTCTCTGGAGAGCGGGTACAGACAGAACCTGGTGGATTTCCTGGTAAAACAGAGGACGGACTGGGGCAGGGGCAGTGCTGGGCCTGAAGAAGCCACTCCCACTTTGGGTGTGGCCTTCGCTACCCCCGCGGGGAGACCGGCGGGAGGGGCCTCCACGAAGGGGATGGAGTCTGTGGGAGACGCCATAGAGAGGGGGGTGTGGCCTGGGGCGGGGCGTTCGGCAAATACCGCCGCGCCTAAGCCCACGGCAAATGCGAGGACCACGCCTCCCAGGGCGATCAGGAACCCGGTGAGTGGAAAGCACCCCAATTTCAACCCCGACCAGGGGCAGCTGCCCACCCCCCAGACCCCGGCGGAGGCAAGGAGCTACTACGAGGAGCTGGTGGCGGTGTCCGTCCTTTTAGCCCTGACGCTGGTGGTTCTCCTGGCGGGGGCGCTGTACGGGCTGAGGCAGAGGTGCTGGGGCAAGGGCGCCCCTCAGGTGTGCCCCAGGAGCGACTCGGAGGCCGACACCGTGCAGGAGCACGACCCCCTCTCCCCGCACACCGCCAATACCGCCGCGGCGGCCACCAAACAGAACGGGCTGTCGGTCCTTAACCGGGACAAACCGCCGGCCACGGTGACCAACGGCTCGCCCCGGGGCTCCAACGGACACCTGCCCAACACCCCCATCTAGTGCCTGTGGCCAGTAACTGCACACTCTACTCTCATTATAAATTAATGCCTCCACTGCTTTCAGATTGGCAGCAGGACAGCCTAGTGTTGGGTTCCTTGTCTGCCAGCTTCAGGTCATCTCCACCTTATCATGAAAGGGCCAGCGTGGGTGCAGGTTTTCATTTCAACCGCACAATTACACACCTGACTCTACTAATCAACCCCTAGTCTTTGCTAAAGACTCAGAATCAAAGGCTCAGGGCTGTACCTGATTGCTTGGAATGAAATTCTGCACCCAGACCGGCCCTCTCTTGATAAGGTCCTTCTGTGTTGTTGCTGTTTTCCTGCCCACTGTGCACTCGATGAGAGACTGATGTGCTTCTGAAGAGGTGATGTCTGGGAGAACTGAGCTGTCAGGCACTTGAGCAATACCCAAAGAAACACAGCAGGGGCTTCACCATCTCTTCCTGTCATGCTATCCACACTTCAAACTGCTCTCTCTACCAGGATGTCCATGAGGAGACAAAAAGCTGGTTTTCAACAGACCTTCCCTGGTGTAGTAATTTTAAGTAGACTTTGTACTGGGATGATAATTGGAATTTTGAACGTAAGTTTGGAACTGCATTCTTTTTCTCGAGTCCCCAGGTCTGAGTCACAGAAAACAGTGAACATACGGAGTTGACTTAGCCTGTCAAATGCGGTACTGTCCTAAAAAACTGACGCGAACAAGGACAGTGCGGTTTGCTGTTCATTTTAGCAGGACTTTTTTGAATCCCGTGAACTTAAATATTACACACAAGAGTCTATGCCTCTGAACTGCACTTGTAGTCTAAATTTGTGTGTGTATGAGAAAAAGTGTGTGTGTGTGTGTGCGCGCGCGCGTGCGTGTGTGTGTGAACGCCTGTATTTGTGGAAGTCTGTGGCATGTTTCTCGACTGCTTTTGTACATTTTCTGAACAATGAAAGAGCCAATTTGTCGATCTGTTGAATGTATGAGGAGCCAAGCAATACTGATGCTGGGATATAAATGGCGCACTCTGTGTTTATATGTGAACGGCAAGAGCCGATCTGCTACAGGACTTTTCTCCAGACTTCTGCTCTTGGTTATTTAGTTCCCTTGTCCATATCCTGATATGATGTTTGTCTAAGCCCCTGGCACAGATAAAAACTGTGTGTGTCACCTAAAGATTTTACTTGTGCCTAAGCACAGGACTGAATGAGCGTTGTCTATAGAAAACTACTGCTAATGTTGGAAATCAGCTCACAGAGCGGCCGCCTGAGACTGGAGTAGCGCTCCTGGTTTAAACAATTCCAGATCTTTCTCGAAGCATGATTGACCCTTGGGGAACCCCGAAACCAGTGACTTCTATATTGGTGGAATTCTGGAGTGTTATCATTGTTGTAAAATGAAGACAAGATGACCATTGCTTGAAAAAAATTTGTCCTACTTCCTTCGGCACTTGTCTCCCTATCCTGTTTAGACGTAAGGTGGAAGGAGTGGGGTAAGGAAAAGGAAATATTTTTTGATTAATGGGGACGTGCCGTAGTTACAACCGTAAGTCCTAGCCTCAAGCCCAAAAGCGGCCATTTTGAATTCTGCTCCGGAAAAAACTGTAAATGGTGCAGATATTAATAATTTGTTTATATGAGATAAGGACCTGTCATGAGAAAACATGCAATTGAGTTTGTAATATTTTTCCATGGTGACTGGATTGTTATTTAGTAAGAATAGCTATTGCTAACTACGAAACGAAACTGTGATGATGAGAACATAGTTTGGGTGATTTTACGCAACAAACTTGGACTTGGGCTGGAGACCAACATTGTGTAAACTTCAGCGGCTTTAAAAGAATACAAAAATGTGAGTGAATGGAATGTCTTTCAGCTTTCAAAAAATTTTGGGTGAATTTGGGTTTGGAATTTCTTTGAAATTTATGATAAAATCAAGGTGCTGGTAAGCTTGGTCTTTGCAAAATACTTCAGTGAGCTTTATTGACTATCAGAAATAGTGTGTCAGAATAACCACGTTGACAGTGATATTTATATCCCAGAATTCCCATCTTCCTCTCCCTCAAAAAAAATTGCAAACCAGTTCGGCTGTGTGGTGGGTATAGTTTGGACGTACCCGAATGCCCATACTATATCTGAAAATACTGAATATGGTTTGATAGCCTGAAGCTGCGTACTTTGTTTCCGACTTTTTGGGACAGCAAGCAAGATGGTGACCTTAAAATCAGTTTATGGGTTACTGAGGAAAGGGGGAGGTTGTAAAGGATAGTTGGAGGCATTTTAAGGGTAACGAGAAGTCGCATACAGCAGAATTCTGCCAAATGCAGTTGCCATCCGTGTGTTATTCACCAACCATTTTATCCATACTGAGGATTCAGATGCACTGTGAATTTCACGTACAGATTCTCCCCTAACGCTATGGTATCGGAAACATGTACGGATCTTCGGAAGCGCCCTTCGTCCTCTAATCTTTGGAAAAATGTATCCTACTTTCCTTCACTCGTCTCTTTTTTCCATTCACCCATCTGCATTGGGGTAGGAGAGGAGTAATGGAACTCTCACTCCTTTTTGAGCTTTCGGAAGCAGCCAAAGTACATTTTTGTTTGACTCTCAATTTAATGCTTCTTTGGTTTAGGCTACTCAGTGTTTAGTATCAGACAACTCTGCCTCATCATCTTTGACTACATATCTTTCACTAAATGTCAGTGTTTCAGTCTTTTTGTTTTTAACTATTATTAAGGTTGTAATCACCTATTCCAATTTGTGTTCTATAGCTTTATTTGATTCTGACTTTAATTTATTTTCTTTAAAGGATACAATACCTATATGGTTGATCGACCAAAGCTGCCCAGTCATATGAGCAGAATTCAGTTCAGCATCATGTGTAAATCAGTCGTTTCTGTGTTTGAAACATATTCCACTAACCTCAACTGAATCTTCGCATCTGAAAATGAGATTGCCAAATGTTCTGTGTTTATATTGTATTGATAAAGAATTGATGTTTTACAGATTGGTCATTCAAGCAGATAAGTGTTGAGAAATTATTTCTGTACTTCCAGTTGACAATTTTGAGTTTGAGGCAGTCTCATCTTCCTTGAAGCTCTAAATACTGTTTGTATTTATCCTCTCTGACCCATTTTTATAATTCAGAAACTGTTTCACCTTCATTTTTATGCAGTGTTTACCTTGGCAAATAAAAGTATCACTTTTAAACAGTGAGCTACATTGGTTGTCTGGAATGTAATCGTGTTGCAGAAGAGTCAAATTCTGGGGTAGGAAACTCCGATCCTGGAGTGTCGGTCCATCTCTGGTTTTTATTCCAGCCAAGCCCATGGCTGCGTGACTGGGTGATCACAGTTGAACATGTGCTGAAGAGCCCTCAGAGTTTAACCATTCAGAATATTCAGCAATTCATACTGGGACTTACATACAATCATACATCACACTCACACTGTATTACATATCAAGCTGGTTAAACTTGGAAATGGAAATTCACATGCTGCCTTAGAGATATGAGTTGACTCAACTAAATATGAGTTAGTTCAACTTTAAGATAAGGTTTGTTTAAGCAGTGGTTCTTAAACTTGGTCCTGGGGGACCACTCTGTATGCTGGTTTGCATTGCAACCACAACTGTAATCCCAGAATTCTTTTAAGCTGTTAATTTGTCTTGATTAGTCAGATTTTTTTTACCCTCAAATTTCATATTATGAGAAATTCAATATCTGCCATGGGAAATGAAAGCCCCATGTCTTAATTGTGTTTATAATGCTGCTAGACAAGTAATTGCATAAAATCTAATGCATTGACTGATCCAAGTCATACAAAAAATAATTATTTAGCTCCTGTAGGATGCTTCACACAAGCTTAAAGTTCTTATTTTTTTTACAATATAAAACACAAAACAGGTGCGAGTCATCATCAATTACTTTGCCTTCTAACTCCTCATTATCAAATCAATGGTTCAATATAGTGACAATGCATCAATAATTATCCTAATTAAGAGCCGACTGATATTTTGAAAGTTATTATTACATCTGTTTAAATTTCTCTTATTATTCTGCTGTTTCCCATATAGCATGATGTGAATAAGAAACTTTAATTTTTCATAGCTTGCATAGATAATTTCCACAATATTGCTTAACAGGGTAATGAAGAAAAATTGACAACTCATTGAAATTCTAGGGTTGCATTTGTGGTTGAAATAAAAACCTGCATACACAGTGGTCCCCCAGGACTGAGTTTGAGAACCTCAGAAGTCAAGGTTAGTCAAGACAATGGATAACTTCAAACTTTTGAAAACTTATGAACTTGAGTTCAGTGTCTAAAAATGCTCATAAGTGGAGTTAAAATGAAGAAATAACTTCACATAATATAATTGGGCTATCATGGCCGAATGAAACAGTCAAAATGACGTCATCTTGAAGGAAACGGATTTCTGTCAAGAGCTGGAGTGGAGCTAAAAAAAAAACTCCACCTTCGTATCAACAAACACTATTCATCTTGTGTCATATGAATCACTCAATCTGCCATGATATCTCGTATGCACTTCAAATAAAGGCGAGGGAGATTGTAAATACTTTGCACCACTGGGTCTTTTGCTATGTGCTTAGTTGACCTCAGGCTTACCTGTCTAATTCACAGGAGTGTCATGCAACTGGATCAGCTTATCTGTATTTCTCAGATTTGAATATCTGTTCCAGTTGTAATGCTTTTCTGTGATCTGGTTTAAATGTGATTCTTTGACTGCAGCTGAACAAACTGCAGTTGAACCATTATCTCCGAACCGCCTCATTTTAAAAAAAAAAAAAAAAAAGCATGTATACATCCATCAGCATTCAGGTTCTGGTTTCATTTTAAGTAAATTCCAGAGAAGAGCATACCTGAAGAACCACACTACAAATTGCAATCATTTATTTCAATCATCTTACCAGGAAGCAATACTAACAACCAATAAATACCCCCCACCCCCCTCGTACAGATTAGGTCAGGTTATTGATTGCAATTTGTTGGTTGCAAATGATTGCAATTTGCAGTGTGGTTCTATTGTTATACTACATAAATTGAGACACCAAACTGGTTCACAGCATATTCTGGTTACCAAATGCGTCGTGTTAATATTGCAATAGTTTTCGAGGATTTCTGAAATTAAGTTATGACATGGACATTTCACTCATCCTCAGCGGAGCTCTCTAGGCCGACAGGCCTCTTGTTTTTATATGGCCTACTCTGTAGTTAATCAAAGTAAACAGTGGGAGCTGGTTGATAAGTAACTACTGTGTAAAGAGGCGAGAAAAGCAAGTGATCTCAAATAATGCAACAAATGTGAATTTGCCGGTTGGAATGTGCTCGCTTCTTCAGTTCAAAGCAGGTGTCAGTTACATGTGTGATGAATGGAGAGTGGTGGGTCCTGTGTTCGATCACTCTTATATTGCGCTTTCCAAAAAAAAAAAAAACACTTCCGCAAAGGACGAAGCAAGGTTTCATGCCGAAGATTCTTTTGAAAAACTATATTCCTATTTCCAAGCTTCTTGAAGGCGCATAAACCCCGATAACCTATGAACCTGTGGAAATGTAGGACAATTTCAAATTCTATTGGAGATCCCAAGGTTTCCAATGATTCAAGTCATGTCCTGTTAAGATATATGGAAATGTGTATAAAATTATGTCTAAGATCTAGATATTTTCCATTTGATGTGCTGCTGTGGCCATAATAGAATGGCATGCTGAGTTTGAATATTTCTCTCAGTATGAGTGTGACATAGCACATACAACCAGTACATACATATATAAATATGTGAAAAAAATATGGTTCTTCTGACTTTTCTCCAACAGTTTCAGTTTAAGGGGTTAAAAGGGTTAGCATCTCCTTTATGATGGTGAGCCTTAATTGATATCAGGCAAAGGAAGGGAGAACTTGAAAAGTAGGCCATGGAAATAAGTACCAGATCAAGCTATTTGCTGCTTTGGCTCACCATTCATATGGGTTTCATTTCCCTCTTTCATTAATTAATGTCACTGACTTCTCGGGCTTGTAGAGCTTGAATGTTTGTGATAGTGAATCTTCTGAAAATGTTTAGGACCAAAAAATGTGGCGGATTTCTTTCTGCAGAGGACCTATTGTTCAATCGGAACATTCTTCCCACACTGCACAACACCAGAGGTCGCGGCCCCTCTGAAAATAATCTCTCAAAATGGGGTCAGAGCAGACAGTTGGTTGGTCTTTACCCATTGTACTTTGGAAACTTAAGTCCCAGTGGCAAATATTGTGAGAAACAATGAGAGTGCCTCTATGTTTTCATCCGTCTTTTCATTGTAGCGTCCCCGCTGGGACAGTTGGACGTGCTGCGGCGATAGCCGTCTGACTGACCCACTTTAAATCATTGACACGGCCTATAGCTGCTGCTTACAGAGACTCAGAAGGTTGGCGGTTCAAGTCCCCGTGCAGCTGCAATACATACGTATAAAATCAGGGTACGTCTCACTTCTCTCATTTGATATTTTCTTGCTCCTCAAATCCTTGCTTGAACTGGAAGTTGTTCTGGATCTGCCATCTTGCATGCTGTCTCAAAGCTTCTATTTCTGCTGTGGGGAGTGAGGACAGAGCCATGAGTGAGGATACACGAGAGCAGCCTTCCTAGAATACTTCCCGTGGAAAGCTATGATGTCAGTTGGCGATGACGGACCCTGGCATGCAGATCCAGCTGTGCGCCGTCATCAGAAACAGACGTCGCTTCACGTGATGCTTCAGAGGAAAGGACATCTCATTTCTCTATTAAAAAAAAAAACTATTTGCTCATTTCTTCTCTCCACATGTTGTTTCCCTGTGTCTGTCCATGCACCTCTGGCGGGAGGGATCAACCCTTTGATGCACAGAGTATACACAAATGCCTTGGACCATTTGTTGGGATTTGTTGCAATATTGTGTGTGTGTGGGGGGGGGACATTATGCTTGTGGGATGCTCACTGCTATCCAGTATTTTGGACATTATGCATGCAGAGTGACAGAAATAATGTGAAGTTGAAGAAACCTGGTCATTGATATGCATGATGATCTATCTGTATTCTGGACATTGCTTATTTGAGCCATTTACTCAGCATGATTAATGTCCAATATTTTTGATAGAGCATAGACTCAGATGTATTCCAACAAATACACATGCATTACATAGGTTATGTGTTTTCAGTTTGTGCTGTATAATGTATTTCCATCCCCCAACAGAAAAAAGTCTGATCAAAACTTGAACAATATAAGACTATTTCTGACTTTTGTCAACTTATCTCTTACTTGTGGATGCAGCCATTGTGATTGTTTGTGATAAATCATGTGA
Source organism: Gymnothorax javanicus (assembly GCA_029692085.1). NCBI lineage: Eukaryota > Metazoa > Chordata > Actinopteri > Anguilliformes > Muraenidae > Gymnothorax > Gymnothorax javanicus. Next base: position 125,951,043 of record CM056197.1, on the reverse strand, counting down.
CTAATCAGAGAGGCACCCATTGAGGAAATTATTTTCCGGAAATGTCCAGTAAAATGTACATTTTGTGTCTATGACCCTAGAGAAAATAAACCCCACTTATGTCCAAAATATCGGACAACATGCAACAAAGGGTAAAGACGCACATGAGGGAACTGAGGGGGCAGTTTCAGAAAATTGAGATGTGGGGCGCCCCGGTGGCTCATCGATCTCATTCGGGCGACATTTAGTTCAACCAGATTAACTCTGGTCGGCGCCCAAAGTCCGCCTATAATGCAATGTTCTGTAAGTTTTGTTGTGTTGTGCCGCTCAGTTCCCCGCAGAGTCCCAACAGAGGGTTTCCACCACGGACTGTAGACTAAAGAAAACAGAATAGGCCGCAAGCTGAGTCCCATTTTCATTCAGTTCCGTTCCCACTTCAAGTGGACCAAAAAAATAGACAATTGGACTTGGAAAAACTCATGAGATATAGCACAGGCAAAAAGTTTAAGTCACAAATATTGCCAGTTTGAAAGTTTATCCCGCTTTCATGTCGAGAGCAGTGATATCGAATGTTGACCAATCAAAGTGCTTGTTTGCGTTACATGCTCTTCAACATGGCTGCGCCCATGGCAAGATGAAACACTTGTGACGGCATCAAAGCAATGCAGTCACATGCTCAGAGGGGCTTCAATAACCTTACCCTTTACTGCTCGACTGTCCTCTCGCTGTTCTCATTCAAGTTTGCCTGATTAACAATCAAAGAATTTATCGACTGAACGACCAAGACCTATCCATTTTTCATAATAAGAAATGATTATGAAAAAATGAATGCCTCTTGCCAACATTTATGTAATTGATACAACATTGTTAGGATGGAAACAAATGCCAAATATCCAAAACTTTCGCTGACTTCGTAGCAATTATTTTGGCCATCACTCAGCCGTGCATCGTACCTAACAACACCCTTTAGCTGTCACTAGATTCAGACTATAGAACGGATTCTCGTGGCTTATTGCTCAATGAGCCTCACAAACTAATTTACTCAAATCTGTGCTGTTTCATGAGCTACACGAGAGCAGAAATTATAAAGACACATTAATATTTTATGTAGTCATTGATGTGCGGAAGAAAACGCATACATGCCAACTCTATCGCTTTTGGCGGTAGACTACCGCTTTTGGGGCGTTTTTTTCAGAATGAAACGCCCCGAAAGCGGTAGTCTACCACCAAAAGCGGTAGAGTTGGCATATATGAAAACGCCGTATAATTTTGTGGTGCAATGTATAACAAGGCTTTCAAAAATAAATTAGACTCTCGTCGGTTCTACTAATTAGTCTGAGCAACTGTTGCTAATCAGGAGAGGTAAACTGTGAGAGGCTTAGGTCATTAAGCAGTGAAAGGTGAGGTTATTGCTGGCCCTGTGTTTCTGCCGACCAACTGCCAGTAACTTTAAACATGTCACAAGAGATAGTATTTCTGCCTTAACTGCTCGGAGATGGAATAAATATCAAGAATGTCTGTAGACATGACTGGAGTTGGACGGCAAGTGCCACAGTTTTGCCCGGAGTCACGAGGACATGGTCAATGTTGACTTCGCCAAAATTCCAGCTGAAGAGAGATTTCATCCCATGTGTTACCAGCAATTCACCAACAAAAGACTGATAGAACTCAGCAAAAAAAAATCGACAAAAGAGAGGTCATGTTGCGTAGCGACAAGCAGTTATTCTCTAGCCCCTTTGCGCAGAAGCCAAATCTGGCTATTTATGTGTTACCTTATTTAAAGGACAACTTAACAACCACCACTGACATACTCCACAGCCTCTTCACCAAAGTCTGGGAGGAAGAGAAAGTACCGGAGAACTGGAGGGAGGTATCATCAAAAAACCGAAAAAAGGAGACCTCACCAGCTGTACCAACTACAGGGGAATCATGCTCCTCTCTGTACCAGGCAAAGTCCTGAACAGAATTCTACAGGAGAGAATGAAAACAGCAGTTGATCCTCTGCTACGAGATCAGCAGGCAGGCTTCCGGAGTAATAGATCCTGCACTGACCAGATTGCCTCCCTACGCATCATAGTAGAGCAATCAATAGAATGGAACTCCTCCCTACAAATCAACTTCATCGACTATGAAAAGGCATTTGATAGCGTGCACAGAGAGACCCTGTGGAAGCTAATGAGGCACTACGGTGTCCTGGAGAAGATCATCTCCCTAGTCCAGAACACCTACCAGGAAATGTCCTGCAGGGTCTTACATGCAGGCCAGATGTCTGACAGTTTTGAGGTTAAGTCTGGAGTTCAGCAGGGATGTCTACTGTCCCACTTCCTGTTTCTCCTCGTTATCTACTAGATAACGACCATCACAACAGAAAGGAAGAATGGCATACAGTGGACCCTCTGGTCACAACTCGATGACCTTGCTTTTACTGACGATCTGGCCCTCCTGTCACACAACCACAATCACATGCAGGACAAGACCACCCAGCTATCAATAACATCTCTTGGAGCAGGCCTCAGGATAAACAAGGAGAAGATGAAACTGATGAGGATTAACACCCCGACCACCATCCCTGTCACCATAGATGACAGATCCATCAAAGAAGTCGACTCCTTCACCTACCTTGGCAGCATTATCGATAAACAGGGTGGCACAGACAGCGATGTCACTGCCAGAGTAGGCAAAGCTAGAGCAGCCTTCATTATCCTGAAGAACATCTGGGCCTCAAGGGAAATAGCTACACCAATAAAGGTGCACATCTTCAACTCCAACGTTCAAAGCGTCCTTCTCTATGGTTCAGAGACGTGGAGAATGACAAAAAAGACGATGCAGAAGATCCAGACATTCATTAACAGCTGTCTGAGGTGCATCTTCAGAATCAGGTGGCTGGATAAAATCAGCAATAAGGATCTGTGGCAAAGAGGGAGCTAGGAGCCAGTAGACAGCCAGATCCGGAGAGGGAAGTGGGGATGGATTGGCCACACCTTGCGTAAACCAGCAGCTACCATCACACGCCAGGCCCTGACTTGGAACCCCCAGGGGAAGAAGAAGAGAGGAAGGCCTAAAAACAGCTGGAGGCGGGACACTGAGGCAGAGCTGAAAAGATATGGTTCCAGCTGGGGAGAGGCGGAGAAGACAGCCCAAAGCCGTGCTGGATGGAGAAGAGTCATCGATGGCCTATGCTCCATGGGGAGTTATGGGCCTAAGTAAGTAAGTTATTTAAAGGAGGACTATCATCCAAAAATTTCTGCCCTCCTGTTATTTCAATTTGTTAATCTTGTGCTAGTTATACTGCATTCATATAGCTCAGTTGGCTAATTGATGAAAAAATTGAATTTAAAGGAGCAGTGTGTAGAATTTAGATTGATATTTTGGCAGAAATGGAATATAACATTCATAACTACTTTTTTAGTAGTGTATAATCACGTGAAAACAATAATCTTTGAGTTTCATTTCGCTTAGAATAAGCCCTTTAAACCTACATGGGAGCAGGTCCACCTCCGTGGAGACCTCTATGTTGCGCCGCCATTTTTTCTACAGTAGCCCAGAACGGGAAAAAAGTAAATAAATAAAGCACTGACACAAGAGCGCCTTTCGCGTTTTCGCCAGTTTTGCGGCCACCGTAGGTTTTCTGAGAAATGGAATGGTCAGTTGGTTGCAATCTATAATCTGACCACTAGATGGCTCTAAATCTTACACACTGATCCTTTAATTCAGTGGCTCCCAACTCAGTCCTCAACGACCCCATGCCCTGCAGGTTTTTGCTCCAGCTCTACTCTTTCACACCTGATCTATTTAAGGGCGTCATGCTGATTGGTTGAAAAAGATCTACTTGAACAGGGTGTGCATGAAGGTGCATTGGGCCTTAAATGGATAAGGTGTGCAAAAGTAAAGCTGCAACAAAAACCTGCAGGACAGGGGGTCCTTGAGGACTGGGTTGGGAACCACTGCTTTAATTGAGCCCATTAGGCAGTGCCATTATTTTTCGTAGCACCTGTCTCATCTGATTCTCCGGTGCAAGATCGTGACGTCAGCATGGCGGTCTGGCGCTTCCAGGCATCATGGCTGATGCATTCGATTTAATCAGATTTTCTCGTCAGTGAACAGATCCGAAATCACTTTGAAAATGCTGCATTGTCAGGCATACGATTGTGTCAACAACAATAAACAGAAGATGGCCGGTGTGACAATGCACACGTTGCCAAAGGACAGGGATTTAATTCGCCGTTGGGTTATAAACTCGCACAATGGCACAATGCATATCACTGATCAGGGATGCTTTGTTTACACTCTCAGCCGCCGCCTTCACGTCACGATTCCATGCTTTCGCGGGCTGAAACTCTGTCTCGCGTGGCTTGAGTTCAAAACAATGGTGGCCTCCGTTTTGGATTTTATCAAGGAAATTAGGGGCAATTATCGCCAATTACGTGGAAAGGACTAATTATCTTGCGGAAATACATGACGGGGGTGATGTTGGACTTCATTGCAGTTAATACAAGTTGAAACAGGTAAGTGTGAAAATCCTCCTTGAATGCTTTATAATTCAAGATTGCAGCTTTGCAGACAGGGAAGGAATGGCTCAACTGAGTCAGGACACTTGAAGCATTTAGAATTCCATCGTATTTCAATTTATTTTCATGACTTTTGTAGAGAAAAGGGCTGCAAACATAAAAAATCTTCATGAAAATTCAGCACTGAAGTTGTAAAAAAAAAAATTGAAAATTGAGAATTGAAAAATGGCTGGGGGTTAAAATTATACGTTTCTGGGATCATAAACTCCTTGACCACAAGAATGATTCATCTGAGAATTACGTTCTAAATTACCTACTCTCTGGGAGCCAAATAAGACAGCTGTCCAGGTGGGTCCCCGAAATCTGAGATCCCTCAAAATGGCGCACTGTAAAATAATAAAATAATATTTTTAACTCAATTTAACTTTTGACGCATGAAATTGAATATGAAATAATGATTTTCTGGTTGAATTTAGCATGATCTTATCAATATAGGTGCAGTTGGACATCAGTGGTCACCAGTAACCTCTCTAAACACAAAACTTGCCTTTTCTCCACGATAAAGTTGAGAGTTTTGTCCATTTTTCTTCAGAGTCCCACAAGCCGGCACACATACTCATTAAAGGAACTGCTTATTTAACAGTCAGAACATTCACCCTGCAATGAAAAGCTAGCAGTTCCCACTTCCGAGCTCACAACCTTATATAAACACTTTCCACACCTTATAAGGAACAAGTATAACTCACTAACTCAGTAATATCTGTTATGGCCCCAATTTATTATGGCGTCACGGACAGCAAGGGATGACAGACAAAATCCTTTAAGTTCAACAGATTTAATTAAACACACACATAGAACTAATCTACACCCTACACTACTGACCAAGATTGAAAAGAAAATAAAAAAAATTGAGATATTTACAATTCCCTGTAATGGAGATGGGCTGCTATGTTGTGATGTCCTGGGACAGGAAAATGCTCCAACACAGGCAAAAATCCACAAAAAGCTTAACAGGTCTTGAAAAGAGTGACAGATCTGGTCAAATGTATCCTTCTTGCAATTTCTCCTACTACTACACACTCTCAATTTTTCTCCTTATATACTCTTGTCCAGCCCCCTCCCATTTCTGGGACTTTCCCCTCTGGGCATGCCCTGGACAGGCCCAACCTAGCTTCAGACTGGGCTTCACAAAAAAAAAGTCAATACTGCCATCTAGTGGCTTTTTACCACATTACACCTCCATTCCAAAAGGGAAAAATTTTGACTCATAAAGGCAAAATTTTTCTTTTCAATACAAAAATGGTTAAGTAGACACTTGTGGGTATATATGTATATATATACATATAATACAATATGCTAACACAGGTGATATATACAAATACTCAAACATGGGATAAGCAATCAGCAATTACATTGTCAGCACCACTTGCATGCTTAATTTCCAAGTCAAACTCCTGTAAAATCAAATTCCAATTCAACAATCTCCGATTCTTGTTTTTCATCTTACCCAAAAACATTAACGGATTGTGGTCAGTATATACAATCATTGGCTTTTGCCCTGTACAAACATAAACCTCAAAGTGTTGTAAGGACAGAACCAGAGCCAACAGCTCCTTCTCAATTGTGGAATAGTTCTTTTGGTGGCGATTGAACTTCCTGGAGAAGTATGCCACGGGATGCTCAATGTCATCAGAGTCACTTCTCTGTAGGAGCACAGATCCACAAGCTTGGTCGCTAGCATCGACCGCTATGGAGAACGGTTTGTTGAAGTCAGGAGATTTGAGCACGGGGAAGTGACACAGCAGAGACTTCAGGCGATCGAAGGCTCTTTGGCATGCTTCATCCCAAGTGAACTTTACGCCTTTCTTCAGTTGGTTGGTGAGACTGAGAGCAATCTCAGCAAAGTTCTTGCAGAACTTGCGGTAGTACCGATCATTCCAAGGAAGCGGCGCAAAGCTTTTTGTTGTCAGGAACTGGAAAGTCCATGATGGCTTGGACTTTAGCATTTATGGGTGCCACCTTACCCTGGCCTATGACGTAGCCAAGATACGTGACAGTAGCACAACCAAAGTCACTCTTGTTCAGGTTAACAGTCAGGTTAGCCTGGGTCAAGCACTGGAACAACGTCTCTACATCTTTCAGATGTTCTTCCCAGGAGTCACTCCATGTGATCAGGTCGTCGATGTACGCACCCGTGTGTGACAATCCGCGATTGTAGACTGTATCATCCTTTGAACGTGGCTGGGGCATTTTTCATGCCAAAGGGTAGGACTTCATACTGGTATAACCCAGATGGTGTGGCAAAAGCAGAGATGCTCTTGGCCCTCTCAGTTAAAGGCACACACCAATAACCCTTCAATAAATCAATCTTGGTCAGAAACTTTGCTTAACCTACTCTATCGATACAATCATCAATTCTAGGTATTGGAAATACATCAGTTCTAGTTACAGCATTGACTTTGCGATAGTCTGTACAGAATCTAGTACTTCCATCAGGTTTTGGAACTAGAACACAGGGTGAACTCCAATCTGAGTTAGAGGGTCTGATAATATCATGTTCTAACATGTACTCAACCTCTTTCTCAGCAATCTTTCTCTTTTCAGGATTCATCCGGTACGGATGCTGTTTTATTGGTTTGGCATCACCAACATCTACATCATGAGAGGCTATAGAAACTCTCTTTGGAACATCAGGAAATAGATCTTTATATTTCTTGATCAACCTCTCAAACTGATCTTTCTGTAAGGGTTCTAAGTGCTGGAGTTTTACATCAAGATTTTGCAACACTTCAGAATTTGACAATTTATATGAAAGAACTTCAGCTTTAATTCTAGGTTCATCATCTTGACACTCCCCCTCATCTTCACAAGTCTCAGCCCTAGGAGGATCTGAAGTGACAGCTGCAACCCTAGCATTTCTATCATGATAAGGCTTCAGCATGTTAATGTGACACAACTGTTTTGGCTTTCTCCTATCTGGAGTCTTCACAATGTAATTGAGATCATTGAGTTTTGTCAGAATTTCATAAGGACCATGAAATCTAGCCTGCAATGGATTGGACTGCAAGGGAAACAACACAAGGACCTTGTCTCCTGGTTTAAACTCACAGCTTCTAGCCTTATGATCATACCAAGTTTTCATTTTTCCCTGACTTGATTTCAAGTTCTCTTTGGCTAGGTCACAAGCTGCACGCAGTCTTTTCCTTGAACTTGCTAACATAGTCTAACAGACTGATATGCGGCTCTTTCTCTTGCCATTGTTCACTCAACAATAGCAAAGGTCCTCTCACTTCATGGCCAAACACTAACTCAAACGGACTGAATCCAGTAGACTCCTGCACTGCTTCCCTAGCTGCAAACAACAGCAAATGAACACCTTCATCCCAGTCTTTCTCATGGTCATAACAATAAGTCCTCATCATTGTCTTGAGAGTGGAATGAAACCGCTCTAAGGCACCCTGACTCTCTGGATGATAGGCACTGGAAAGAATCTGCTTCGCACCTAGTTCATACACAACCTGCTGAAACAATCCGGAAGTGAAATTGCTACCTTGATCTGACTGAATTTCCCTGGGAAGGCCAAACAACGTGAAGAACTTCATCAAAGCCTTCGAAATTGCAGTTGCCTTGATGTTGCGTAGAGGGATGGCTTCAGGGAATCTGGTAGATGCACACATGGTTGTCAACAAGTACTGATTTCCAGATCTAGTCTTGGGTAAGGGACCAACACAATCAATGATGACCTTGGAGAAGGGCTCCCCAAATGCTGGGATAGGCTGCAATGGAGCTACAGGTGGGTCTAACTGGTGTTTTCCAACTACCTGACAAGTGTGACAGGTTTTGCAAAAGTTGGAAACATCTTTTCGAAGTCCAGGCCAGAAGAAGTGTTTCATGATCTTGTCAACAGTCTTGTTAACACCAAGATGACCTCCTAAAGGCAAACTATGAGCCATTGTTAAGATCTCATTCCTGTAGACCTTCGAACAACAATTTGCTTGACCACTGCCCAATCTGCATTGGCAGGGATATCAGGAGGGCGCCACTTCCGCATCAACACTCCATCCTTGAGATAATACCCAACTGGAACTGCGTCTATTTCTTCATCAGGAAGGGCTCTCTTTTTTAGTACATAAATTTCAGGATCATTGGTTTGCTCCTGAATCAACCGCTTTCTGGACAGAGACAAGTCTCCAGACACATCAGAATCACCAGACCCATCTGGCTGGCTGAACAGAGAACTGATAAAAGTGTCTGATAAGTCCTCAAACGGAGAAACCATAGTAGGCTGAACAGAGTCATGAGGCGAACCACCTGAGTCATGACTATTCAAGGTGCTGGACGGCACCACATCATCTTCTTCTTGAGCCTTCTTGGCCATAGCACGAGTCACTGCACAGGAAGGATACAGAGATGGGTCTTCATCGCCATCTTCAGTGCTCGGCTGCGAAGTAAGATGAACAGGGGGAACTATATTGCCCCCAGCCAGGTCATTGCCTAGCAACAGAGAAACACCCTTGATAGGTAGACTTGACATAAGTCCCACCTTTACCTGTCCTGTAACTAAATCTGACTTCAAGAATACAGAGCACAGGGGTACAGATACAGTCCTCCCTTCAATACCTTGTACAAGTATGAAATCCCCAGAAGCAGTCTCATCACGTAACTCCAAGGAGTCCATCAACAAAAGTGACTGAGAAGCTCCGGTATCCCTTAGGATATATATGGGGACAGGAGGAGAATGCTCATTCAGAGCCACAAATCCCTCTGACACAAATGGAAGGAATTCCTCCCTCACAAAGTCAGCAGTATCAGGCTTTTTAGCCTCACAAGGAGCAGGCAATTTAGCAGATCGGTCATCTACTACAGGGGTTTCTAACCTTGTCTTCACAAAGGCATTGGGTTTGGTATCCTTTTCTTTTTTTTTCTTTCTTAGCTTTAAGGAACCAACAGTTAGTTGTAACATGACCAGATTTCTTGCAATAATTGCAAACTAGACCACTTTTGTCACTGTCAGCTTTCACACTTTGTTCAGACCTTTTACTGGATTTCTGAGCACCATCACCAGATTTGTCTTTGTCTTTGGGTGAGAAATCTTGGGTATCACCGTTACCTTTCTTCTGAAATTGGGACCATCTATTGTTACTGCTAGACTGAAATTTGGACTTATGTGTGAGAACATATTCGTCTGCAAACTTGGCAGCTGATTGCAAATTCAGTGCTTGCTTCTCATTAAGGTAGGTCTTAATATCATCCTTGACACAGTTCTTGAATTCTTCAACTAACACCATCTCTTTTAGTGAGTTGAAATCATCCTTGACCTCCATAGAAGTACACCAGCGCTCAAAGCAAACCTTCTTCTCGTTAGCAAATTCAACATAAGTCTGATTGTCAGATTTCTTCAGACCTCTGAATTTCTGTCGGTAAGCCTCTGGAACCAACTCATAAGCTGTCAAAATAACCTTTTTGACAACCTCATAATCAGAGGAATCATCTGCAGACAAAGCCGAATAGGCTTGTTGAGCTTACCCTTGAGGACAGTTTGCAACATCAGAGGCCAGTGTTCCTTTGGCCACTGACAACTCTTAGCTACCTTCTCGAAGCACTGGAAATACTTATCAACCTCCTTCTCTGAGAATGGAGGCACCAGCTTTACCTCCTGGCTAGCCCGAAATTTGTTTTCGGCTTCTATTTTAATTTTTAGTTGCTCCATTTGGAGCCTTTCTTCTCTGTCTAATTTTTCCAAATCGAAATCTCTCTGTCTCTGTCTCTCTCTTTCTGCTCTTTCCTCTTCTCTTGCTAATTTTTCTAACTCAAACTGCCTTTCTCTCTCTCTTTCTGCTCTCTCGAACTCTCTTTGTTTTTCTTTTTCTTCAATTTCTAGCATTTTTAATTTAAGTTCCAATTCTACATATGGATTTTCCACCGGAAACTGTTCCAGATCTCCTGGTGCAAACACATTTTCATCAATGTAATATTCAACAATCTCTCTCGCCAGTCTTGCTTTTCGCATGGCTGGTTTTACATCTGTCAGCTCTAACTGTCTGCATATTTCTAGCAGTTCTGTCTTTTTAAAAGACTTCAAAACCTCTACGGTTGGTGATGCCAAGAAATCGTCCATTGCTGTTGATCTGCCAATATATATCTAGGAAAATTCAAAAAACAATTTCACTATTTGAAATTTTAGATTTTCAATAAATGACTCGCACAATGGTCTACCCTGGACCCAAGCCCCCAATTTGTTATGGCCCCAATTTGTTATGGCGTCACGGACAGCAAGGGATGACAGACAAAATCCTTTAAGTTCAACAGATTTAATTAAACACACACATAGAACTAATCTACACCCTACACTACTGACCAAGATTGAAAAGAAAATAAAAAAATTGAGATATTTACAATTCCCTGTAATGGAGATGGGCTGCTATGTTGTGATGTCCTGGGACAGGAAAATGCTCCAACACAGGCAAAAATCCACAAAAAGCTTAACAGGTCTTGAAAAGAGTGACAGGTCTGGTCAAATGTATCCTTCTTGCAATTTCTCCTACTACTACACACTCTCGATTTTTCTCCTTATATACTCTTGTCCAGCCCCCTCCCATTTCTGGGACTTTCCCCTCTGGGCATGCCCTGGACATGCCCAACCTAGCTTCAGACTGGGCTTCACAAAAAAAAAGTAAATACTGCCATCTAGTGGCTTTTTACCACATTACATATCTGAAATATACCTCATTATAACAGAACAGACATTCCACTATTTGGGAAAATCAGGCAATATTCTATCCCAGATTGAACAGAATGGTGCGATGAACGTAACAGGGGGTCCACCGAAGTGTTTGAGCAATTCACATTTTAAACGAGCAAATACCTTCGCATTTTATTTGATTGAATTTGGAATAAATTCTAAAACAAAAAGCCACATTGAGTGAAATGCAACCACAGTAGCAGTATAACCTTTATTCATTGAATCCCTCCTCCAGAGACAGATGTATCTGGAAGAAGGAACCCTCCAGTCCTGTTTCATTCGGAATAATTCCCATTGACCATGTCTGTACCTCATTTAAATCCCGTAAATGCAACTGAACACTTCAGGCCGATTTTGTGAGTATTTTTTTCTATAAATCACTTCATTTTCAGCAGCACCATCATGCACAACGTCGAGAGAATGCAACCTACCTTGCTGATACACAAAGGCTTGTATACTCTTCTGATTGTCCAATCAATCTCTTTCAGTTACTGTGGAAAGTTTAAACTCTCGGGAGTTTGGTAAGAAACGAGTCAATTAATACATTGTTACCGGTGAAGCTTCACGAGCGCGTGAACTATAACTGTGCAGTTACGCAATGAGCCTGAGTATATAATTGAGTGATTGGCTATCAACACCAGTACTTAGGAAGATATAAGGGAGCGCTGAATTTGCCGATGGAGGAATCTACGTGTAAATCCACGGTAGGGTACTACCCATTTTTTATATGTGATGACTATAATTGATAGTAGAATGACATGGTATCAATAACATGTTGAATTTTTGCTTCAGAAAACTGATTTTCTTAACTACTAATTGGGATACCATTAGCTCACTGTAGCTGAAGTGGTTGCTACAGAGGACAACATTTTTTTCAGTCGCAAGAGATAATTTTTTTGAACTATGGGCAAGTATATTGAGCAGTTTGAACATTAGGCTTAGCTGAGGAGTTTAATTCATGCAACTCCTGAAAAACAGGGATGGGACAGAACTCGTCCATATTCTAAACCGTGTTCGAGCTCAGCTTGCAAGTGAATATTCTATAACTGATCCGGGTGTGCCATCTAGTGATAGAATAGTATAACTGCGTGCATAAATAAAGCAGCTCCATGTCCGCAGGCGGACATATCTGCACGACAGGGCTACACAGCTCATAATTGCACAGAACGGAAACATTGATCTTGTGAGATTCTTTGCTACTCATTGTCACCTGTCTCGCTGCCTCTTTCAATGGCTGATGGCTCCTTAGCAAAGACACCCAAATCTGCACTACTTGATAGTATTGAAAGCTCTATGGACTGGTTGGTTTCAGCACCTCCAGACAATAGTGCTGTCATTATCGACAGAATGGGTCTCCTACACAGCATGCGGCATACAGCTTCACGTTTTGGGGAACTCGCCGATGAAATATTGGGCCGACTCATTCAGTCGATGAAGAAGTGCAATCGAGTTGATTTTGTCATGGACACATATCCATTCATCAGCATCAAAAATGCTGAGAGGGCACGCCATGGTGATGATGGGAGACAGACATTCTGCATCTATAACAAGGGTCAGAAAATGCCGAAGCGGTGGAAAAAGTTCCTTGCAAATTGAAAAAACAAAGAGGCCCATATGGAATTTCTCTTTGCGGAATGGAAGAAGGCCCAGTTTGGTTCACTTCCAAGTGACATTAGCATCTTCATTGCTCATGGATCTGAATGTCATCAGCTGAACATTCGCGAGTCAGTTCTGTCAATCCGGCGGATAGATGAGCTCAGCTGTGATCATGAAGAGGGAGACATGGGTATCCTTCATCCCAAACATGCAAGCAATACACACAGTAGCACAGTGATTCACAGTCCTGATACAGACGTGGCAATCACAGCTCTATCTCTGAACCAGGACATTCATGCCCATTTGTACTTTACCACTGGAGTCAAGAACAAAGCACGTATAATAGAGCTCTCCAAGGGAGCATCAGATTTAGGGCAGAAAGTGTCTGCGGCTATGATCGGTCTTCATACCTTCACTGGGTGTGATTCAACAAGTGCCTTTTATGGGAAAGGCAAACAGAACGCACTTTCCATCATGACAGGATCAGAGGAGTTTACCAGTGCCTTCATTGAACTTGGTCAGGAATTTAGCCCACCACAGTCACTGATTGACAGCCTTGAAACATTTGTTTGCCACCTCTATGGGCAGCCTAAATCAGATGACATCAACAATGCGAGATACAAGGTCTTCTGTCTTGCATCATCTTTGCCATGTGAACAAAGTATGCCTCCTTCAAAGGATGCTCTGATTCAGCATACAATACGTGCCTCATACCAAGCTGGGATTTTTCAGCTCTCGCTACAGCCCGCCACCAATCCCCCATCCCCTGATGGTTGCGAATGGATTTCCTCAAACAATGAGCTGGCCATCAGGTGGATGACCAAGCCCGCAGCTCCAGAATCAGTTCTGGAAGTTGTAAGCTGCAAATGTGCTAAAAGTCGCTGTGAAGGTTTGCGGTGCAGCTGTCGCAAGTCAGGTTTGTCTTGCACTGATCTGTGTGCCTGCCTAAACTGCGTGAACATTACTGAAATCAGACCAGAGAGGACAGTTGCAAGAGGGTGATGATAACAATGATGAGGATAATGTAATGTTCAAGTGAGAGACATCAAGGAATTTAGTGATTCCAGAGAAACTTTTAAGATATAACTTTTGTTTATGTTTCTTTATCTTGATAACTTTTTAAAATGTTCCTTTATCCTAATAGCAACAATTCCACCACTGACTGCTTTTCATTCTTCGCTAGTACAGCATATCTCCTACAAGCACTATGCCAGGATTATTACTCAGAAGCATTTTTAATTTCATGACTACTTGACCCTATATAATTTTGAAATTAATTAGCTGCAAGTTGATTACATTTTAATGTGATATCCCCAACATTGCTGTATAAGGTAGCAACAATATAGAAGCCTATACATGTGTAGGGGAGACTGGGGTCCGATGAGCCATGGGGACCAATGAGCCATATCACTATTTTGCGATCAATCGATGCCAAAGGTGTTTAAAATAGGCAAAATAGTGATATGGCTCGTTTATCCCCATGACTCATCAGTCAATGGTCAAATATTTTGCCTATTTTAAGCAGCTCTGTCATCGATTGATCGCAAAATAGTGATATGGCTCATTGGTCCTCATGGCTCATCGACCCCAGTCTCCCCTAATGTGAATCCATTATAAGGATGGAGAAGTTCAATTTCCAACTGTTAGATTTTTGTCAATAAACTTTCATTAACCAACTTTTTAATTGATCTTTCGTTATAAGTATCCTTGGGTATAGCATTATATTATTTTTATATCATTGCAAAATGAATCATTTTCCATGAAATAAATCAGAAATCAGACGTAGAAGAAACTATTTTATACAAAGCTTCCAAGTTGATACTATGCTACCCTTGCTCATAATGCAGTCCCAATGCAGAACATGAAGTGATCTGAGTGAGCTACTTTAAATAGACCTTTAAAAAAAAACTGGCAGGATTTCGAAGTTAAACCTTTAGGACAAGTTTAGACACATTATTGGCCACTTAAAACAGCAGAATTCGTCGTCCCCGCGAAGTGGGAACGAAACTTGTTTCCTAGGCACATTTCCAGACCTCAGTTTGCGGCCTTGAATGCATGCTTGTGCTTCCAAACCGTAAAACTTCAACAGGCTGCTCTGCTGTAAGAATGTAGCGACGTCATTGCGATGGGACACTCAAAGGCATGACAGGCAGATATGTTTTGCTGCGAGAGGAAATACTGAACTCCACTACAAGCCTCCGTGCAGTTCGTCATAATTACTGGGACAAGGGCTAAGAGGTAATGTGCAATGTCGTAAGAAATAAATAAATGCAATTCAATTCAATCTTTTTCACTCTTTGGTGTTCACTTTGTCTGTTTGAGTCATTTTTAGGCTACGGAAACAAGTTTTGAACATTTCCTTTAATGTTGGCGCGTATGATTCCGTTGTTAAGCGCAGCGGAATAACTATTCATTGATATATAAATGAAACTAATCCTTTCCATTGGCGACGTGACTTACGTTATTGGACTAAAAATTTCTGATAAATGAATGGGCTACTGCTATTCATGCGGAAGTGGACGTTATTTAATTGGCTAACTGTTTCGCTTGCATTTTGTTTGCACATAAGCGTCCTCTGTATCGATGCTGCGTTCACAATATGGCCAACACTCCGGTTCATAAAGGGGTTAACCCGTTTTGCCCCACTGGCAACAATTGTTGCCGAAGTGTATCACTGTCATTTTCTACTCACAATAAAAAATCTCAAAGGTACTAATGCAACTTTTTCCACTTATATGCTAGTAGACAACTTAGACAAAGGTTTTGATTTATAAAAAATAGTTTCCAAGTGCTTCCTGTCACATGACATCATCTGCTTCCTGCTCCTTCCGGCTGAAGACATGACGAATGCAAATCCTCCTGGAAAGAGGTAATTTTCATAAATTTCTTATGATTTTCCCCCCAAACATATTATAATAATTTAATCATTCAAGTCTCTAGAGTAACCCTCCCCCAAAAAATTGTACCTGGGATAAATATTTTTTTGTTCATGGGCTTATTTCTGAGAGTGGCAACAAAAGTTGCCAGTGGGCACATAGCTTGTCGCTAACTAAAGGAAAACACTGTCTGCAGGATTGCTCATAATTTACTTATTTCAAATTGTAGAATGATGTACAATGGCTCATTTTAGTCCTCTTAGAATACTCTTCCTAGCTAAATAAATTCACAGGTATTCAAGGCCTGTGTCCATAGGATTTTGATACGTTACCATACATCAATTTCTTGCTAGCTGCTGAGCGATCTTTCTCTGTTAGCTAACATTAGCTTGTGTTTCACCGAGGTAAAAAATTTTGACGTGCAGTTGGAGGTGCACTTTTCTTGACACGCAAGTACTTACCATAGCCAATGCCCACACCTTCAACCCCCCCCCACCTCTACACCCCTCCCCACACACACACACACACACACACACACACACAAATCCCCCTTTTCCCTCTGGTATGCTATGTATGTAAGCAATTTTCATAAAATAACATAGGTCAAAATAAAAATCAATCATGTATGTTGTCCTTTCCTTAGGTACTCCATGGCAGAGGTCCTGGCCATGCTGCAGGACTCTGAAACTGTGGCGGACATCACAGTTGTGGTTATCTGTAGGTTATCTATTTCATATGCATTGCATTTCTGTGTCATAGAAATGATTATTTCTGTTCTGTTTCATTTGCAAAATCAGCAACAACATATGATTTTATTTCCACCAACTTGTTCCCACGCTTGTTTGGCGGTTTTTCGATTGGCAGCATGAATTCAATGTTTGAAACCTTTTGTTGTTATTTTTTAACCTGTTGGAGATTGTTTTTATATCATACAGACTTGGACTGAGATGTATATCTGATACAAAGGTTATTTATGAATAAAGAAACCAGTTCAAATTGTTTGTTGTTTTGAATTTTATACAGGGGGAACCAAGGTTTGAACCATGATCCTTAGCTACCTTCCTTGGATGATAATATCCATTGGTATCCATGTACAGTTTTACTTTTTTTTTTTTTTTTACACCCCCCCCCCCCCCCCCCTCCACCTATTTGTTATTATTTATTATGACTATATTATTATTTTGTTATTGCTATATTATTATTATTTCTATATTATTATTAGGTGACATTTGACCTAGTGACAAGCTGTGTGACCACTGGCAACAATTGTTGCCAATCATAAAAATGCTATTTTCTTCAAAACAAAGTACAAAATGGAAAAAATAAATACATAACATGATTCAGAGGGACTCAACTGATAAAATTATATGCCTTACAACTCCGAAAAAAATCTGGGCATAAACGGGTTAATTAAGCGATGCCATTGTTGCTCAACCCTCTTGTGCAAGTGATATTTGATCCGGGAGAAAGGAGGAAGGGGAAGTCATTCCAGTAAGTTGCTTGGGGATTTTCTGTGACGCGTTTTTTTTTCAGCTAACATTTTAGGTCTAAAATCGTTTTTACCTTTTTCCATCTGAGATCTTATAGTTTTAGGCAGGTAAGTAAACCCTGAAATATCTATTTTGAATGGCACAAGTTGAATGCAAGTTGAGTAGCCAACGTAATTTTACTGATTGACTTATCGTTGACAAATAATGAATAATTAGCTAATCTTGTAAAAACAGTCCTCTGAAACGAAAATGTAGGCCAATACCCGAACATCTTTCGGCAACTCTTCCGGTCACCGAAGGCAGATGAACAGTCTTAAATGGTTTACGTACAATTTGCGCTCGTGAAAATACTGTGCGATGTCCAACTAACGCATTCTTGTTTACATTTGCTGTTCCTTGTCTTGGGACAGGATAGGCCTGTGTTTTGTTTTGCCCGATAATTTGGTACATTAATTTGTTAAAATGTCTTGTACGTCTTTAAGTGATAGTGCTTCTGTTTTCGGAAATATTATGTTTGACTATCTAAAAGTTGTCTTTTGGGCTTCCTGACGTTGATTTGCAGATTTTCGTCGGCAAGATGTCCGTCTCCGTGACTACCGTCAATGGCCTTGTCGTCGTCACCCAAGTCTTTCAGCCCGGTGAGGAGATGAAAATCCCCATGAACACAATCGGGGCATCTACTGCGTCTGCAGCTGCTGTTGCACCTGCGAAACCGAAGCCGGTGGAGCCTGTTGAACCGTCGATTCCCGTGTCTCCAATGACAAAGCGATTCCTCCAGGGTCAACCAAAACCACTGGGAGTAAGTTCTATTTAATTCATCATAACACGACATCCGTAATTCTTGTACGAAGAAAACGTCACACTTAAGGCCCCATCAAGCTTTGACTTGATTTAAAGGAAGTGACTATATTTACGGCGCCGTACACAGTGATTCGGGGCTATATTTACGGCGCGCGTGCGCACCATAGAGATTTATAATAGAACCAGAGAGAACGAGGAAGTACCTTTGCTTCAGCCAGTTAGCATGTTAACTTCCTGCTTCCGCGTTTCCCAAGGATGCAATTTTGTGGCCAAAGACGCGGAAGCTCCATAGACACCAATGAGGTCGCTGCAAGTTTGTACGTGGTCACGTGATCCCCAAAGCAAAATGTACACAAAGGTTGATCGCAGCATAGTGAAAATGGGGAAATCTTGTGCTGCTGTTGCTTGCACCAATAATAATGCCATTCAGTCGTCTGGAAAATACGGCAAAATAAGTTTCCATCAATTTCCACAAAATGATGAAGCCCTTTTGAAAGAGTGGCTTGTTAAATTAAGAATTGACTGTGGAAAGGCTTACAAACCAACAAAGCATTTCTTTGCTCAGAGCACTTCGAGAAAAGCTTCACGTACCAGAAGTTCACAAGTAAGTCAACGATTTTGTTGCAATGAAAACTAGTTTTAAAGTGAAGATTTAAAGAAATTGGTGGAAAATATATATTCAATACAAATATTAACCTTAAGCCTGAACGCCCCCATAATGGGGTCAATGAATTTGCATAATAAATACAGCATGTTTCCTAATAGCAAACTCGTCACGCGGCATATCCTCTTAAAGCGAAGAAACTCGGCAAAAAGTTCGTGATGACCGTTTTTAGCTAAACCGAACACAATTCAAGTACCAAGCAAGTAAATAAGCATCTAGCAAAACATTAAATAAAATAAGATCAGCGCTCTATCGCAAGCATTTTAGAGGCTGACACGGGAGTGTTTCTTCAATCCTGTCCCGTCCCGCTCCCGCCAAAAAATTCCCGTCCCGTCCTGGTCCCGTAACAAAGTCAAAAAAAATAACCCCGTCCCGTCCCAATCCTGAATAAATCACTCCCGATCCTGTCCTGTTACTGTTTTTTCTATTTTAGAAAAAAAAGTCGTCGTCACAGTCATGTAAACGATTGTGATGACAGACGGATCCTGTCTGCCCCGCGCGCATTGCAGGCTGAATGACAGCTCGACAGAGTCGAACTTCATAATATCACAACGTGTACTCAGGTCTACTTTGCAAAGTGAATCAGAATTTGGAACAAGCGACATAACGTAGGCTACTGTAATAGGCTAGGACAACCTTCAGCCCCCTTGTGATTACTCATGAAAGAAATACAAAACCACTAAATAATTAAGGCTAAAGTACAAGTATAAATAAAATAGCACACAAATGTGTCAACATTTTAAGTGTGTCACAAGTAGAGTTAATTAATTAATTAGGCCCTGGCTCATCTTGATTATTGCAGTCTGCATTCAATGCAGTTTACAGTATCATGGCCAACTAATAGGAAAATGAAAGCACCGAAGGTGCTGATGCCTCGGTGCTTCCAGCAGTGACAAGCTTGTCCCTTAATGAAGCTATAAAATTCTGTGTGGACATGTCAGAGTGCCCTAGCTGTGCATCTATGCTTGACATAAGCTATGTTTCCATCCACTTGTCAATCGAATTACCTGAAGTTCGCCAAAAATATTCATGCGAATAAAGGCGGTGAAAATGCATTTCCACTTAACAGCATTAAAGCGAATAAAAACTTGTGCGTAACGACGTTACTTGCTGCTATGCGATCAATTCGGTGTATCAAATAGATTTCTGACATTTTAAGCTGTTTCCATTCATTTTCGCACTGAATCGCAGAACCTTCGAGTGAACACAAGTAGTGTGGTAGGCAACAAAATTAACTAGTTAGCAATAATCGCGTCTCCCAACAACTGATGATAATTGCACAAGTTGTAATAGTGCTTATGTGCCAGCTTTTTGCCACATGCAAACCATTATCAGAAGGCAACGACGGAATCGAAACACCGTCACGATGCAGTCGCAGATTTATTCGGCAAATAACGTTTCCATCAGCAGTTATCGCATAAACCTTTTACCGATCAAGAAGAAAATCCGATGAGATCAACCGTATAACCTAATGTCGATATTTTGAAAATCAAGTCAAATTTCACCGTTTCCATAAGGCATTTTTTATTTGATATGACTTAATTCGCATAAGAACGTGTGGATGGAAACATGGCTATTATCAAGTATTTACCCACCAGTGGCCGGTTGACATAACGAGTTGATGAGCAGCTTCGTAGGACCGCTTGGCGAGACTGCGGTTGTTCAGCTTAGTGAAGCCCAGCAATAACTGAAAGCATTGTTCATTTGCGCACTGTTACTGTGTGGGAGGAGAAATCATTTGTGATGTTTTATAAAGTTCATACATTGGGTGGTAGTTGACTGCATCAAAGATCGTACATTTTTCGATTAGAAAATGTTCATTAATAATTAAAAACACGCATTTTTGTTAGAAAAAAATAAAGTAAAAAAGACCTGATAATTTTGACTCCCGATCCCATTCAATCCCGTTTACATTTTTCCTGTCACGTCCCAATCACGTGCCTAATAGGTAAATTGACTCCCGAATCACGGGAATCCCGCGTGAATCCCGTGTCCCGTGGGAATCCCGAGAAAATGTCAGCCTCTAAAGCATTTCTACTGAATTTGTGCTATGCATACAAACGATACCTCAAATGAAAAAGGACAGTCCACAGATTCTAACGATTTAAGCCTTGTCATTTTAAATTGACACCACACTCAAAGAACAGCAGGCATATACTTTAAATGCTACAGAGATGAGCAAAAATTTTTCTTACCTTTGATATTTTGTCATAAAAGCTGTTTGTGGGTAAATCTGCGCTTGCTATTGTTTTAGTCAGTCTATCTGAGAGTCCTCTCGCCATTATGCTGTGCACTGGAAGACCTCAGCAGTATAATCACTTAAATGGTTTGTTTTTTGTATTTTCGCTATAATTAACCGCTATTTATTCAACTGTTGTTTTCAAAGCCGGTTTATGACTGAGAATCCTTGCGCCAATATGCTCAAGTTCAAGCACAGCACAGCTATACAAGTGCTAAATCGACCAGTGAATATATAGTCTGTTGAACTAGTGTCGTGGATAAGGCAGAGCATTTGAACCTGAGGTTCAATATCCGGTTCTACATGCAACCTTTCAGAGCAAGGAAATACATTTTTTTGTAAAAATAAATAATAATTAATCGATGCATTCCCATCCCATCAAAGCCATCTTCCTGGGTTACTTCAGGGATCACGTGACTTACACTACGGTTTCTGCATCCAGTGCAACGCCTCCATTGAAAAGTGCACATTTTTTTCTTGCCAAATAAAGCGAAAACAAACAAAAATGTATTTGGTAATCCTTCATTATTTTGCTCTTTGTCTGACGCAACTGTTCGATGTTTTCAAGAGGGCCTGTAAAATAAGAACTGATACTTAGAGCTTGATGGCAGCTCGTGCACGAGTTTAGTTGTCCAGGTGTGCATTCAAAGTCACACCGGTGCACATCATTTTGTTATGGTTTCCGGGTTGAATGTTTTGGTGGGTGTGCCAGGGGTGTTATCCAATCAGCTGCAACATGTCTATAAACCGCGCCATCTTAAAAAGGCAGTGGCACAATGAATCCAACGAGGGTAGTATATAAATGCATCTCTTGCAGCTTGGTATTCACCACGGTTGATGACATCAAACAACATGTTTGTGGTAAGTAGAAGTTTAAAAAGTTTAAAAATCAAACATGAATTTGAACCTATTTCATCAGGCTCCGAGAATTCTTCCAAGAGAACGCACAGTATGGCCCTCTCAGCAGCCATAGTTGCAACGCTTGCGTGACACAATAGGTGTTCAGCGCACTACTGTTGCTGTTTAAATATACGTTTTGCTATGTGTTGCCGACTTTGAACGCACCCCTGCTGTTGCTCTGACTGCAGCAGTTCAGCCGATGAGTGTATAGTGCATGCGCGTTCTGGATTAACAGCGTTGCTCGTCATTTCCCCTCGAACACATTCGCCAATCTGCACAGACAACACATTTTCTTGGCCATTTGTGCTGTGTAATCAGATTGGCAATCTTATGAAATGGTGCTGGAAATAAGCACCCATGGAACTATATATAGATGGCGTCGGTCAATTCCGTACTTCCTGGGCTGAAATGGCTAGCCTAGCATCTCCCATTGAAAGTAATAGGGGTAGTAATTCCTCGCTCTCTCCAGTTCTATTATATTACCTCCATGGTGCGCACTGACGTTCCTTCACTTGTGTTGGCAGCTTCCAAGCTCAGCACGCTGAACTGCTGTCTACAGCGGAGTGTTTGTGTTTGGGCAGTTGCTACGGGTACGGCAGTTTTCCAATGCATTTCAATGTAGAGAGGTTCGGCAGTCCCAATTTCAAACCCTGCCCTAACCCTAACCCTAACCCTGACCCCTAACCCTAACCATAATCCCTAATCCTTATCCTAATCCCTTCAATTCGACAGCCGTACCCATAAAACTGCCGTATCGCTAGACACTGCGTTGTTTTTAATACAAACTCTCAGACCGCTTTCGCACAAGGTACGATTGTTCGGTACTGTGCCACAGTGCGATTGTCCCCTCTCCCCGCTGGTCAGCTTTCACACTAGTAATATCGTACCATACCCGAGTACACATATGCTGCAGTATGCACCTAGGTAGTTTTAAATGGGGAAATATACAGAGAGGAGTAGTTAACGCTTGCGTAGAAAGAATTCCGTATCCAATCTCCGCTTTTTTTTCTGGCTTTTTATTTGCCAGTACGATTTTAAAAGGAGGCGCCAGTATGCTCCCTATAACTGTCAAACGCGAGTCCGTCATCTTGGATTTGCCCGGAGACGCCTCCGTGCATGCCCACTCCGACTTGCCGTAAGTATAGCCCCGAATCACCGTTTACGGCGCCGTAAATATTGCCACTGCCTTATTTTAATGTGATGATGAGCTCTCGTAACATATGCCAAAGAGGTCTCGGAACAACCTCACACAACTTTTCCACAGTGTGCTTTAACAAAATGCAGGGTTAAAAAAAATTGAGCAGACATTTCCTTGGTACCAAATTTTGAAAAGGTCTCCACCATCATAATAAGCTGAGAATTAAAATATTCTGTTGGGAAAATATTGTGTTATGTACAGTTTTTTGTTATCAGTGAGGCTTCTGCTTACATGTTTTTATCTCTTGTGAAAAATGGATTGCCTCATGGATTTCCATATCCGTTCATAGTGCTATGAATGCATTTCTAGGTTTCACCTTGGACCCATTGTACAGGGAGTAGGTGGCCAGATTTGACAGGACATGCAAGGATTTGAACATTTCAGTTACCAGCAATGTCCACATCATGATTCGCTATGTTCCAGAGTTCATCACATTTCCAGCCGTTCTCACTGATGAGTGATGAACTGGCTTTAAGCGACAGACAACAAATGCGAAAATATCTGGTAATTAATGTGTAAATATTCCATAACGTCGAAATGCCGTTTCATAAATCTAACATGCGATCGACGCATATTTTAATATTGCTGATACTTCGTTTACCTTCCCACTCGGCGTCAGTTGCACTCTCACGACCATCACTTCTGTAGCTATGGTTAGCTGAGCACATCTAATAGAACCATAATGATGTAGCAGTACTAGCTAGATAGTTGCATCAGAAAATGTTAATGTAAATTCAATATGAAACCGAAACAGAAAATCTGGCCCTGGAATATCGGGGATGGCTAAAATCACATTTCTGGGATGATATACCTGTCATCTGCTCAGCATCTGATATAGACTGATAAGTAACAGAAGCAAACCGTTAATATTGAAGCAACCCTGCGTATTTCAGAAAGTACTCAACACCATCTTGTGCAACTAGCCAATGGGCCATATTGAACATTCATTTGTCATCAAATAATGGACTGGGACAATCACACTATCCAGCACAATGACAGCGCATACCTCTGGGCGAAGGGCGACGTTTCATCATTATCACACGACCGTTGTAGCAGACGACAGCTAATTAGGGGGAATAAATCTCAATTATCTAGTCTTTGAAAACAAAAATTCCACGTTTCTGTATTTTGCAACATTTATTTACTAATTATGTTTGTATAAAACAGCATTATGCATTATCCTTGAGTTCCCCTTTAAAGGAGTGGTCACTGTGTTTTTAAGATAATATGACACCAGTTATTTGTACTAAAATGTTCCAGAAGTTAAGGACAATGACTTGTTCCCTCCATTGCGATACTGTAGCCTTTCTACGACAATAAGTAAAGTTATTGTGGCTGATGCGTTAAAAATCGTTAGGCGATAGTTATTAACGCAACATTTCGGCGCGTGCTGGGTTGTGCTGTGCTCCCACATGGCTTGCAGCTTGTTTGTGTCATGGATCTATATGACCTTATATTGTACAAGAGATGATGATGATTTAAATGTCGTATATTTGGAGAATGTGTGGATCATAAGTAATCCTTAATACGCTGTCGCCACTCCACCTTATTGAATTTTGAGGTGAAGAAACACTGTTGATGCAAGTAAGCGAATGCAGATGACAACGGCTCGTGCGAACGCGCTTCGCCGGTAAGCATGCTCAGCATGCGCTGTAATGCGCTGGAGGAGGTAACAAATTTAAGTCCTCAAGGGGTGATATAGAGCAAATCAGAGCATCTTCATGACCAGAGCGCCTAACTGACAGCCCTACCGAAGAAAACGGCCAAGCTGTGACAGAAGTTTGTCAGATGTCTGCCTTCTTCAAATAACCAGCAACACAAAATGGAAAACATGCCCCATTCCTGCTAAACTTTGCACCAGAACATACTAATATAAATCGCACGGCCTGTAACAAACCCAGAGACGAACCAACTGCGCATCCGCACACACATACGAGTTTGGTTCTGGTGAAAATGTATCGACTTTACAGTGTTGTGGTGCGAAGTGCTGCTGGAATGTGGCATGTTTTCCGTTTCGTGTTGCTGGTTATTTGAAAAAGGTAAACATCTGACAAACTTTGTCAAAAGTTTGTCACAGCTTTTTCTTTGGTAGGCCTGACTGAGGGGGTCAGCTGTCTCTTGTTGTCTCATACTACAGCGCGCGTTAGCCGCAATCCTCGGACTCCATGGCACTGTGGTACGATTTTTCAGGTGATTCACTCCAGAACACATTGACGCATGAAATAGATCTTGATGGTTGAGGCGTGTGTATTTCCATATTGCGTGGACCATGTTTCTGCCCTTAGTGCACTTGGGGCCATCATCTACAGAACACATTTTCTCCTAGTCTAATGTCACCTAGATGGTATTGCATAACTTCCTCAAACTAGTTTGTGTTTATCTTCATTCATGACGTCATGAATTTGTGTCAAATGACCAAATCGAAGTGTTGTTCCACCTTCAATGGTCCTCCGTATTGCGTAACTTGTCATTATAGATGCAGTTCCAGGATTCATTTTCACTTTGATTGAAGGGTGAACAGAGCAAAGCTATACTGATACATTTAATATCATAATGCAATTGAGGAGGCTCTTCTGGAATGTTTTTTCCGTTCAATGTATGCTTCCTATGTCACAAAAATTGCCCTGAGTTACTGATCACACTGGAAATCCTTTAAACAAAGAGGTTGGTCAATGTAGCTCATTCAAAGTAGGCAGCTTACTAGCTTCCCTATAAACAGTGCAGTGCTTACTTTTGCATAAGGGGTATAGACCAAAATTCGTGTCGTTTTAGTGAATTTCTCTCATTCGTGTTATGAATCTGCATTGCTCAACTTGAGCAATTACATAAAAATTGAATTTGAATCACATAATTTGAAATTATATTGTTAAATATGAATAATTGCATCAAAACATTGAATTTGAATTGCATAATTTGAAATTTGATACATTAATTTGGAACTGAATGTAATATTATAAAATTGGATTTAAACGGTTTGTGATCCTCACTGAAAATTTTGCTCACTTCAAACTTCCACATTCAGTTCTCACAATTCAAATTTCAAGTTACTGAGATGCTCATCTGAGTGGTTGAGGAAGAGCAATGGAGTGCAGAATCGCAACTCCTTTTCGTGTACTGTACCCCTTTGTTGTCAAAAGTAGGCATGAGTGCCGACATGCCTCTCATCTATGTACTTGGCAAACCAGGAACTGATTTGAACCAGTTATTCCTGCCTGCCTGTGTGTGTAAGTGTAAGTGTGTGCGTGTATGATGCAGGCGGTTTATGACCCGCTTAGGTGTGTCTGTTTGTTCCGGAAAAAACGTGGTATTGGAGTTTCAGTTGAAATCGAAGAGAGCTGGAGGATTTCAAAGGCTCCTCGTAATGGGCTGGGCTTTATCTCTCTCTATGTTTTCTTGGCCAAGCACTAGTTTCATTTATTTCTCTTCTTTTTTTTTTTTTTACTTTTTAGCTCACAATTATGCCTCTGCCCACACAGTAAGCAGGAGGCATACTGTTTTTCAGTTGTCTGTCCACGTGTGTGTCCGTAGTATCATTCATTACAAATATGTTGCCTGTGCCATATTTACTGAAGGAGTTGAGGGATTTTTTACAAATCAGACGCGGTAACTCCTTACAGAGGGTAGCTAAGCTGGTTGAGGTTAAGAGGTCATCGGGTCAGTGGTCAAGGTCGCAAGGTTGGTATGCAGGGGGAAGAATAATTACTTTTATGGCGTTTGAAGCTACAGCCAATGGAGGAATTATGATCACCGCTTTGCATTGTCAGAAATAAGGAAACAAATCAGGTTGTCCACGAGAATTTTTAATTGTCCTCTGTACTGTCATTAGCATTTAAAAAACTAATTATATATATAATCACAATAGCGCACAATTGGCTATTGCGCTACAGGGTTGTAAATTGGGAAGGGACTGCCGGGAAGGGAAAATAATAGTTGCCTTGTTCGTTGCTCAAGCACCTCCTGTTGGCCAGACGGGCGCTCGTCAGGAAGATTCTAAGCCTGGTCATGCCCGGGTATCCTCCGCCCTCGTTCTGAACTTGCGAAGATTCAACCAATGAGTGTATAAGAAGCAGCAGGCTGACAGGCGCGTGCTTCGGAGGAGAGCCGCAAACTGTCTACACTCTCCTGAATTGGCAGCAAGGGGTCGCATACGAGCAAGCCTTGTACTTAGTTCACCAATTGGGTATTCCAGATTCGGGTGGGATTGGAGATGCCAAATTTATTAAAAAAAAAAAAAAAAAAAAAAAAAATCAATCACAATAATTGGAAAAGGTAACCTTTACAATTTATTTAACCATCACTTTGCCTAAAAAAAACCTCAAAACACACTGACCTATGGGACTACAGCAGGCAATTCGACGCGGCATTAGCTCGCTATATGGTAAGCAAGAACAGAGCCAACCTATTTGACAAGTGAGAGATATACAGGCTGCAAGTACTTGAAAACCCCGTCGCCAAAAACACAATATAAAGATTCTCGCTTCTTAGAGGTGTTAGATTTCCAATTATCTGGGTGCTATGAAAATGATTTTTACCGCTCGTCCCTTCGGGCAAGTGAGTCAAAAAAATGGTTGGGTCATTCCATATCAAATCACCTAATTTTCAGGAAAGGGGTGATTTTTGAGATTTTTTTGTGAAAGTCGACTTTGGACCCTAGCCATACCTTTACCGATTGTTTTATAAGTCTATGCTTGCAGGGAGTTATTTAGCTGTATGTAGAGATTATGTATCAGCAATTTGGGTATCCTCAGATCAATGGTTCAGGCACCAGGTAAGCCTAAAAATCGCAAAAATAATTTCCGCTAGAAAAAACTTTCATTTTCAGGTGCCCATATCTTCAAAAGGAAGCAAGATACACTGTTTTTGATTGCAGATTCTGAAAGCTTGTGTGCAAATTACCCCAGGTAGCAATTTTTCAGCTTTGTAGCTTTTTTCAAATCCAAAAAATATGATCATTTGAAAATGAAAAAAAATCCATGACGCTTGGCGAAGAGGGGGGGGGGTTTCGGACGGCCGTAATTTCAAAACGGCTTGGACTTTTGGCCTGAAATTTTCTGTGTGTTCGTTATTTGCATATATGAACATTTTCATGGAGTTTCAGCAAAATCTAAGAGGGTCACCTGGGGACCATGAGGTGATTTGGCATGGAATGACCCGGTTGCCCAAATTCAGCAGTCACTTGCCCAGAATGAAAAAAATAACAAAGAAAAACTGAAGACTTATTTCTTTAAAAAAAAAAAAAATCAATGTTATGTTTATTATGCTGTTTGACTGCATTAAACAATCTGTGTTGACAAATCTATACACCAAATGACATTACACAATAAACCTAGCTTACTGTGGCAGTTTAGAAATGACAGACCGTGCAGCAAGATGAAATACACGTACATTTCTGGTGATCTTAACGATATAACTCCAGCACTTGCTTGTGCTGCGGAACTTTCATATAATATACAGTTAAACCAAACAAACACCTACTGTAATTTTGAACAGATCCTGGCAAACATAATGTTCAAGGTGATAATTTGATTCTGTTGCACATAAACCAATAAGATGACACTCGCAAAGTGATGCACCATTTAATCCGATGAAGTGATCAAAAGCAGAACTCCAGCTCTGGCTTTTGTGGTGAAATCATTGCAAGTATTCAATTAAGGAAAACTAAAGCAGACAAGTTTCCACACACTTGGGCTAAATCGAACCCAAACTAATTTTGACATGTGTAATACGATCAGGGGGAGAACGACATATAATCAATATACGTCCGAAACCCTGGGCCCAAGCTCCGTTTACTAACAACATGCCATCTTATCAATACCATATTTGATTTACTGTATTAAACGATGACACGTGGTGTAATTCAGGCCTTCAGTGTGCTAGTTGTCATTTTTCTGTCAGAGGCAGATTATCCTGACAAAGTACAAATCAAACTAACAAAACGTTCAATTGGACGGCAAAGCAACAACTTCCCAGTATATGTTCTCCGCAGATGGCTAACGGTATGTTTTGCCGGAGTCCAGGTAGTTCCACTGCTATTAATGTTAAGATTTGTCAGCGGATAAATCCACTTTCTGTGGCGATCAGGATATGAATCATTGCTTGGAAATGCGTGAAAAAATATCACGCAATCTGTTTTCAGGTTATGGTCACTGTTTGTGTACCCCACGACTTCACACGATTCTGGCATGGTTAAAGAAAAAAAAAAAAAATCACGATTATAATGAGATGTTGACGGCTTCGAATATAGGTTCAATACGGCAACTTGAAATTGTTTTCAGTGAACTGTGGTCTGGTGACTACCCTCATTACTAAGGTGAGTGGGCATCGGGCGGGAGCACCATGTATGTTAGAGGGGAAAAAAAAAAAATATATATATATATATATATATATATTAAATGGGTCAATCCAAGAAATGATGCTCTGAGCCCTGAGGGGGATGAAAATAACAAACTCAGTATTAATAACACTTTATTTTGTTGATAGCCCTATATCTTGGCTTTATGGAATGGTTCATTCAAGTCACCAAATCCTAACGGGTCCGTTTTTATCGCACGCGCCGTAAAACCTTCCGAAACGCGTGAAACGCGAGTGACGAAATTAAATGCAACATCAAAAGTGAAATTAATACTTGTCATATCTTCACCTAATTTTGTTGACAAACTACTACAATATGTTACTTTAAGTGTACCAAAAATAAAAAAACCAGGGTTGAAAACTCATAGAACTATGCGTTGTCGAATATATATAGCGCAAAAGGTAAAAGTTGGAAAAAAATTGCCTCACATTCTTAACTTTACCCTCATTTCCTCAAAACTCATCAGATACTCTTTAAAATCACTGTACTTTGCCTGCAGTGTGTCTATTATACAAAACAGTTACCCTTTGCCATCCATAAATTATTTAAACAGCTCAGTCAGGCCCTGCATTGACCCTCGGAAAACCTCTCGTTTGTCACTCGCGTTTCACCTCTGACAACATATTCTAAAGTCCACCTCAGCACCACTATACATCATTGGATTGTATCCATATCACTCCTACATACACAAAGCATGTTCTACTATTAAATTAAGGGCATAAATACACATATCTGGCCCATCTAGGGTTTCTTCCATGCCTTTGAAAATAAAATTAAACTCTTTTTTCGCAACATCAGCGACTCCGCGCGGGCCAGCTGGTAACATTAACAAGTGTGGTCAGTTTTCATTTACAACGCATACCGATTATGACTCCAGACACTTTTCTTTATTCAGTGGTTGGAAGCAATGCATGCGTTTCGCGATCGTTTAAATGACTTAATATCATTTGAAATGTCTTATGCAATTCCATTGCCTCCAACCCCTCCGTGCACATTTTTGGAGACGTGCTGTATGTAATCCCATTCTGTGAATTGAGCAAGTCGGCTGTGTTCTGTTTAAAAAAAAAAAAAAAAAAAAGGGTCAATGACACCTATCCAGTCTTGTTCTACGCAAGTTCATTTGGGGAACTGCACAATATGGTGTGACTACCAACCTCGGGGACAATATTGGAAATTAAGCTTATTCATGAATTTGCAATGCATCATTGGTACTGGCAAAAATAGATCTCTATCTTTAGCACTGGATATAGCAGACAATAGATGTATATGAGACACGACAACATGTGCAATAGTATGCCAGTGGTAAGTGGCCTGTCAGAGAATTCTGAAGAAATACCATTGAAATACTCAATGCACTCTCACTGACGATCAAGAATCTTCCGGTGTTTTTCAAAATCATTCTTTTTCGGGATTGTTGAGCGATCTTTCCGTTCAGCTGGCTTGTTTTTCTTGCCAGCCTTGCGGCAACATGAGCAATCCAACTTTGTCCAGTAACCAGGGAAATTAACGAAACCAAAATTGTTGAACGCAACTGCTATCACTTCTATCCAGTGGCGGTTTGTGAACTGGCAATAGGGGAAGCTCAAACACTACCTGAAAAGTAATGATTGGTCATGACCCTGTTTTCAATCATTCATTTAAATTACCATTACAGAAACTCTGAAAACTCTCAACATTATCAGGTGTGGCCAGTTTTCATTTATAACGCAAGCCGATTATGACTCTGGACTTCTCATGCTTTTCTTTACTCAGGGATTGGAAGCAATGCATGTGTTTCACGATCGTTTCAATGAAATAAGATCATTTGAAACTTCTTCATGCAATTCCATTGCTTCCAACCCCTCCAGCCCACAAGGACCTATGTTCCGCGCCAGAATCTACATACTCGCTGATTGAATAATTGCTGACTACAGCAGAGGAACAAAAATATGCCACTTAAACTCACACCGAATGCGTGAGAGTTGACTGGTATGCGTTATAAATGAAAACTGGCCACACCCGATAATGTTGAGAGTTTTCAGAGTTTCTGTTATGGTAATTTAAATGACTGATTGAAAACAGGTCATGACCAATCATTCTTTTTAAGGGATTATTTGAGCCTCTGCTGTTGGCAGTTCACGAGCCGCGACTGATAGTGACCAAATATCCAGTCAAAACCCAAAATGCAGCCCCAAGAAATTTTTGATTTAAAAAAAAAAAAAAGTATGCAGTATCTACATATTGGCTGTTGTGTAAGTTAGGGGTACCATAGGGCCATCTTCTGGTGAAATATTAATAGGCTGGATGGGGTGGAGGTGCCCTTTCTGACAAAAAAATAGAAATTGAAATGCGAGTGACGATGGGAAAATGTACCTAAAAGCAGTGAAGGCATTGCACAATGTTCATTACTTCTGGTCAGGATATTAGAGAAGAGGCCTATCTAAAATACTAACAAGTGAAAATTCCCGGGCTGTGCATATAGAGTTGTGTGGCGGCCATAATCGTAGTATGTGAAACGTGACGCGGTGTAGCCAAATACCTTTAGGCCTGCACTGTGGCGATATTATACTACCCAGGATAGGTTTAACACACTAAAACAATTAAAGGTAGGTGTGGTAAGAAATATAACATGGAAAAAGCATGTAATCTAGCGGAACTAGGCCGTTTGGGGGGCCAAAAAGTGAAAATTCTGACAAAATTTCGCCATTCCGCCCTTCTTTGGGGTGGAGGGTCGACTCAAAATGCCCAAACGTGGCCTAAAAGGTAGTCACACACGTGGGGCACCTCATTCAACGGAATTAACATCGATTTACAGGCAAGGATACAGGAATTCGAGCCACAGAGGCCACTTTCGGCAAGGTGGCTGGCCGGTCACTCACGTATCACTTTTCCCCAAACCCACGCCAGGCACGGCAAATGGCTCCGTACACGCAAACCAGTGGCCGTACCGGCTTGGAAATTTCACTTGCCGATCTGTTTTAACCCATAGAACCCAAAATACATCGTTTTGGTTCAAATTGAGACATCTGCGTACACCCAGACACCCCCTCAACAATATTTTGTAAGAATTTCATCCAAATTCCTTACCTTTCTGAAGAATTTCTCTTGTATTTTGCAGTAAAATCTGCAGTAAACTTGCCTCAATCGAAGCTTGAGATCCTCTGAGTTGTTTACGAAGGACCCCGGATGTAGTTTACTTTCGCCGGTTAACAGGAAGTCGCTTTCCTCTTCTCACGACATTTTTGGCGCCGGATGATCACTCGTGTTTCACTCACCGAGCAACGCCCCATAGAGCCAAACTGAATGAATTTTCTTTATTATTTTACGTTTAGGGTTGCCACATATACCCTATAACTTTGTTTGGATGGTAGGAAGTAAAGAAATTAGCAGGGGTTTGCTCTATATATAGGTAAATGTCAGTGAAACGTGAGTGACGAAGCCGGTGTTGAAAAATAGTTTTTTCAAGCTGGCACAGGCTCAGGTCAATGTATGTAAAAAATATTTCTATGAACATAACCCTTATAGGGACCCTCTTGGCTGGATGTAATATGAACAGTGGGACTACCTTCTTAGTGTGCTAGTTGATGGTCTAAATTTCTTAACTCGTGTTTCAACGAGTTGAAATTCCCATTAAAAGATATAGGAAAAAAAAATGTAGGTCATGGAATGGCTAAACCACATGGAAATGTTAGATATGACCCCCCACGAAGGAAGGAATAAGTTTATGGTGGTCTAGCACTATTTGGCTTGACAATACATGGCTTGGAATGAGGTGAAAAAGGCCCGAAAATGCCAATTTTGGGCAATTTTCTTTAACTTTGGGGTTCAATAACTCGCAAAATTATGGACCGACATATGCAAATTTGCCCTTCTTTTGAAGCCCTGGATGTTTTCTTTCAAATGAGACTAGAAACAGGAAGAATGGCGCATTATTTTTTTTTCTATAGCTCTATGAAGTCAAAAAGACCCTAAAATAGGCCCAAACATCATTTCTTGGATTGACCCATATAGTGTTCATTCAGAAATTTCATGGAAAAGGGCCAAGGGCCTCCAGGCCCCCCAAAACTGGGGCCCCCTAGTGCCATAAGGTGGGTACAGGGGAGATTCTCCCCTCATGGAATTCTGAAATCTAGATTTTCATTGGCGCAGTCAGAGCACTGCAATTCAGCATTCTTTATTTCTAATTAATGTTCGGACTCCAATTTGATTCCATTATTGAACATAACTTGTATAAACTATCCTGTAGATGATGGTTGTCGGCTAACTTGCCACACATAATACCAGTAACTGTTGTAATCATTCTAAATGTATGTAAAGAAGGCATGACAAATTGATTGATACTTTGGTTTAAGTAAATTGCATTTGCAATGATTAACTGAATGATAAAGTGGTGATTAAGTGGTGGTGTATTGTATCCTAGATACTATTGAGGGTTTTGTTTTTCTTTTTTAAACCCTTACATCATGTTTATTAATTTGATATTTATTTACGGTGGGGCACATGATGCTGAAAATACGGAAAGCACTAAAAAAAATCCCGTCAAACGGATGGTTTGTCTTTGTTTTGACTCGCTTTCAATCACTAACCTTAGTTGAAAATCTTTCTGAGTTTTGGAGAATCGATCGGCAGATAAACATATATCTTTCTGCACGCGATAAACCTGACAGTTAAAAAATACATGCAATTCAGGAAAAAAATGTTTTATTCACGAGATAGGCGTTACGCTTTATACGAAAGATAAGCAAGTCAGTTTCCGCGTTGGGACCACAGTCTCTGTGAATGGGACATTCTGAAAAGCAGACTACCGTCACGTGCGTTTGAGAGTTAAAATTAAAACCACTGATAGCTACATAATCCACGAATTTCAAAAACCGTAGAGTATATTACAAGGAGTTCAGCACATATATGGTTTTATTCCTCGTCTTTCCACGTCATGGAGTTAACGCATTTTTAATCAGGGAAAATGATAGAAAATGAGTGCAGTTAAGAGATTTTTTGTGCTTCCCCTTAAGCGGCCCTTTATGTAATAAATCTAGGGCTGGTTTCGCAGACATGGATTAAGCTTAGTCCCGGACATAACTGAGTTTTGTATGGAGAATCTCCATTGAAAATTGAATTTAGTCTGAGAAAAAGCTTCATCTGTGCTTGTGAAACTGGCCCCTAGTCTTTTACATAAATGTAACATGTACGTGGTAGTCCAATTATTTCACGTAATCAAATGTATAATTAGGCCTGATTTATTATTGTCATGATATCGATTAATATTAGCCAAAATGAAAAACTTACCGGCCAGAGATGTATCCACGGCTTTCTTGAATTCAGATGCCATTTGCGTTTCGATCAATGCATCTTTTGTGATCTCTTTTTTCGATATGCCGAGTCAGTTTACTTGTTCGAAAATATGAAGTCCCGACAGCCATCGCATTTGTTTTGCGCAATCTGATGCATACAGTAGGCTACACTGCATTATATTCTCTTCTTTGTTGTATGATAACCATGGTATCGAT
Organism: Gymnothorax javanicus; assembly: GCA_029692085.1. Lineage (NCBI taxonomy): Eukaryota > Metazoa > Chordata > Actinopteri > Anguilliformes > Muraenidae > Gymnothorax > Gymnothorax javanicus. The sequence goes on along the minus strand of CM056197.1, from coordinate 125,916,212 downwards.
GGCAGCCAATGCTTTGCGTTGACTCGTTTTTACCCCTCAGCCCCGACTAAGGGGTGGAGGGGTATAGTCGTCACCTTCGCAGATGGGCGTCCGGGCGTCCAGCCATTGTCCAGGCCGTTTCTCTGTAACCGCTTGGGTTAGGAACTTCATTTTGCATATGTGGACTCGCCTTGGTAGATAGCTGTGCCTCGTTGAGGTTTCGTACCCGAATAACCTTTGACCTTTGCTCAGTGACCTTGACCTTTGAAACTTTGTCCGGGCTGTTTCTCTCCAACCGCTTGGGTTAGAAACTTCATTTTGCATAATATGGACTTGCCTTACAGGGTAGCCGTGCCTTGTCAAGGATTTATACCCGAATGACCTTTGACCTTTTTGCTTTGTCGGTGACCTTGACCTTTGAAACTTTGTCCAGGCCGTTTCTCTCAAACCGTCCGGGCTGTTAGGGTTAACTTCATTTTGCATATGTGGACTTGCCTTACAGGGTAGCCGTGCCTTGGTAGATAGCTGTGCCTCGTTGAGGTTTTGTCCAGGCCGAATAACCTTTGACCTTTGCTCAGTGACCTTGACCTTTGAAACTTTGTCCGGGCTGTTTCTCTCCAACCGCTTGGGTTAGAAACTTCATTTTGCATAATATGGACTTGCCTTACAGGGTAGCCGTGCCTTGTCAAGGATTTATACCCGAATGACCTTTGACCTTTGCTCGGTGACCTTGACCTTTGAAACTTTGTCCAGGCCGTTTCTCTCAAACGGCTTGGGTTAGGAACTTCATTTTGCATATGTGGACTCGCCTTGGTAGATAGCTGTGCCTCGTTGAGGTTTTGTACCCGAATAACCTTTGACCTTTGCTCAGTGACCTTGACCTTTGAAACTTTGTCCGGGCTGTTTCTCTCCAACCGCTTGGGTTAGAAACTTCATTTTGCATAATATGGACTTGCCTTACAGGGTAGCCGTGCCTTGTCAAGGATTTATACCCGAATGACCTTTGACCTTTGCTCGGTGACCTTGACCTTTGAAACTTTGTCCAGGCCGTTTCTCTCAAACGGCTTGGGTTAGGAACTTCATTTTGCATATGTGGACTCGCCTTGGTAGATAGCTGTGCCTCGTTGAGGTTTTGTAACCTTTGAATAACCTTTGACTTTGCTCAGTGACCTTGACCTTTGAAACTTTGTCCGGCTGTTTCTCTCCAACCGCTTGGGTTAGAAACTTCATTTTGCATAATATGGACTTGCCTTACAGGGTAGCCTTGCCTTGTTTGTCAAGGATTTATACCCGAATGACCTTTGACCTTTTGCTTTGGTGACCTTGACCTTTGAAACTTTGACCTTTGCTCAGTGACCTTGACCTTGTCCAGGCCGTTTCTCTCAAACCGCTTGGGTTAGGAACTTCATTTTGCATATGTGGACTCGCCTTGGTGGGTAGCCGCGCCTCGTCGAGGTTTTGTACCCGAATGACCTTTCAATTCAACTAAGTCACCTTCACCTATCATTCAATATGTCGGGGCTGGGGGATACTGTCTTTGCTCCCGCAAAGCACTTTTTTGTTCTGTCTGCGCTGATAAACATCATTGAAGGCATATTGTCCCACTGCAGGTAAGAATGTAGTTGTGCTGCTGTCTTAAAATCCCTTTTCTAACCAGTGAAATGTAAGCAGCCCATCAAAAATGTGGTTCAGCAAGACAGTGAAATTTGAGGAGGATGAAGTTCACTATTCCATTATTGTTTGCTACGTTACAGGTTAAAAAAAATGTAAAACCTCCTTTTGAATTAGGCCTTGTATCAGAAAGCAGGAATACTTTGGAGATTGCTGGATTATGTTCACTTAAAACCAGGAACTGGTATTTTTACTCTTTTGCTTTAGTCCATGTTCAACATTTGGGAGAGTTCTAGCCTAGGTCATTCTTCAGGCAGTTGTCCAGCGAACTTTAATCCTGCTTTATGAAATGGGACCCAAGTAGCTCAGCTGAGAACACGATTCCCTTGTCCCTTTATGTTGAGGAAACGAGGCATTTGGTCAGCTGTACGCAGCGACTAAGTTGCTTGTTATGGTGACCACTGCACTGTGTGTCTCCATTGGCCACCATAGAGTCTGCTTTTGCATGACGTGTCGGGGTGTTTTTGCTATCAAGACGGATACATCCAATTGGCTAATAGGTGTTGGCTGCCAGTGCCTTCAAAGCTGTTGCTCCAAAAATTTTGTAGTTTCCTGAGCCTCCCTTTGCCATCTTCTCCAAAAGCTCTGATATTCTCATATAACGCAAACTATTTATTTGGGAGGGGGTTTAAGGTGATTAGCATAGGGGAGCTCTGTGAATTCATTTTATTAACAACCCCATTTCCAAAAAATTTAGGACGCAGTGTTAAATATAAATAAAAGCAGAATGCAATGATTTGCAAATCACTTAAACCATGCATTTTATTGAAAATAGTACAAAGACAACATATAATTTCTCAGTTTAAATATCTAATATTGTTTTTCTGAAAAAAACATCTTCTCATTTTGAATTTGGTGCCAGCAACACGTTTCAAAAAAGTTGGGACAGGGGGTTCATCATTGTGATGCATCACCTCTTAAAGCCTCTGAAAACCCAAGTCCACCAAAACCTTTGAACTACGTTATTTAGGGGGGTATGTGCATACTAAAATATTAGAAATTATGTGCAATTCAAATCCGAGATTTTGTCATTTAATTTTTAGCACCTATCCTCTTTCTGCGATTGAATTGGGCATGGTTTTCTAAGTGGGTTATTGCGTAATAAGCCAAACCAATTAAAAAAAACTCAGTCATTTGTCCCACCCCTAACTGAAATTATGAAGGCTCTCTGCTCCCACCAAGTGGGCCTCTGTTGTCAGTTGAGCCAGAGAAACATCGTCCCAAAGTAGCCTACTGTTTTGCGGTTGATTAGCCAACTACTGCGATCTATTTGGGTCCATTTATCTGTCTGTCCACATTTATTTTCGTGTTTGCTTCATCAAATATTAAAATGAGCAACTTATTATGAACCTTTATGTCCCAGAGTTTGTCGTATTTCCATATCATAATGTTTCTTTCGTTTTGTCATTGGGAAGTTAACTTAATATTTTGATACCTTTATTATTATTGCCCATGATGTTGCCCGTGACAGACTGGCAGCAAATGAACGCTCCCCATGTGTGTCGTCTTGTTCGCAACCAGTGAGTTGTGATTTCACCGTAATTTGTTGTGTCTTCCTGAATCAAAAGTTTTCATACTTTCGAGGTCACCTTGCATGTGAATAATTGGAGAGAGACAAAATTTTCAGAAGTTATCATTATTCCTGCCTTGAATCGTGCAATAATCCAAACCCGGTGAGTAGTCCTTGCACATAAGAAGCACTAACTCAGCATTCTCTCACAGGCATATTTATGGGAAAAACCCAACAAACTTTGTTCCAATCACAATACATAGGTTGTACACTGATTATCTCTTAAGTTTTTTTTTTTCCCCCTATTGGTTGGCAGCTCTCTATGGGATTCTCTGGAAAATTTTGATGGTGCACAGAAGTATTGGTCTCATAAAAAATGAAAGAAAATACACTAAAAAGGAGAGGAAAAATATAGCCAAAGGAATAGGATACAAATAGATACATCAAATACATCACTGATTCAACTGATTGTGTTTTCAGTAATGACTAATGATTTTACTGAACAAATATAGATCGAAGCTGCAGAAATCAAATACATTGATTGTGTTTTCAGTCATAACTAATGATTTACTGAACAAATATGGATCAAAGCTGCAGAAATCAAATACATTGATTGTGTTTTTAGTCATAACTAATGATTTTACTGAACAAATATGGATCAAAGCTGCAGAAATCAAATACATTTAAATGTCTCACCTGATTATGCTTTCAAATCAACTGAACAGACTAGATACTGATCAAAGCTACAGAAGCCAACTGCTTATGTGTGTGTGAGCTGGTTGTATGTGTGCTTTTTATGTGTGTGTGTGTGTGTGTGTCTGTGTGTGTGTCTGTGTAAGTGTGTGTGTGCCTGTGCGTGTGTTACTGCTGCTTACATAATCTGGTTATTGATTTACTGATGAATATGATGAGAAATATTGAAATATAATCCTCAACAATTCAACATAGCGGTATGAACGCAGCAAAAGACCCTTATCTCACAACGAGTTTGGGTTTGGGTCTAGGATCTGTCCCGTGCGTGCTGTGACCGGATATCACCCTTGAGGTACAGTTGTCATTCACGGCTGCCATAAGCTGGGTCGGTGAGCGACAGGGCCTGTTTCCCATTCTCGGACAGACAGCCAATTGTTGACCAGTGACAGTGCAAATGATGCTTTTTTTTTCTTTCGTATCGTTAGCCACGCCATTTTCCTGATGCCGTAGCATTGTTTATTTCTTGGTTGGCTTTATGTAAGCTATTGAACACACTCAAAAGAACAAGTCAAGCATCATTGTACACTTCAGAAAAAACGCAAATGTTCGTCATTACGGAAGTGCTCGGCGCGTCCACGTGAAGCACGGTTTCTATAATCCCACTCGTATCTCACTGGACAAAGCAATAAAAATTGATTCTTCAATTTGCAGTAAATACAGTACATGTCTCACCGGTGCGTTTTTAATGGAGCTAAGTATATATAGTGGACTAATACTACACACCGGTGTAAGCACCTGACAGCATATATTTTCTGCCATTGTTGGCATCATCTGGCAGTGAGATGTCATTCAAATCGAGGGAGTGGCCAGTCAAACCGCGATGCGCCACGCCCATACTGTCTTGAGAAATGGACTGACCAGCAAAATGAGCCGTTTTTGAATTAGGTTTTCTAATAGTTATGAATGTTATTTTTACTCAGTTTTTTATAGATGCTTTATGAGACACTCAACTTTGATATTATATGTGAATTTTCGCAAAGTCAAGATAAGTTTCCAGAGGCTTTAACAACTCTCGCAAAATATTTGGGAACTGAGAAGAGCAAATGCTGTAATTTTGAAAGCAAAATATTTTGCCATTCTTTCATGATGCTGGATTTCAGCTGTCAACACTTTGCGGCCTTCTGTGATATTGCCCGTTTCATAATGCGCCAAATATTCTCACGGCATGACAGGTCTGGACTGCAGGCAGACCAGATTAGCTCCCAGACTGAGTAACTATGGAGCTATAGTATTGTAATATGTGTAGAACACGGTGTTTGGCATTGTCTTACAGAAATAACCGAGGCATTCCTTGAAAAAGATGTCTGGAAGGCAGTATATGTTGCTCCAAAACTTGTAAATATTCTTCAGCATTAATGGTGTCTTCAGAGATGTGCGAGTTACCCATGCCATGTGCACTAATGCATTCCCACACTATCATGCACGTTGGTTTTGAACTTTATGCTGATTGTGAGCCGGATGGTCCCTCTGCTCTTTAGCCCTGAGGATGCAGCATCCATGATTCACTAAAAGAATTTCAAATTTTGATCGGTCAGACCACAGGACTGTTTTCCACTCTGCTTCTGTCCATCCTAAATGAGTTTGAGCCCAGAGAAGGCGACAGCATTTCCAGATTTTGCTTAGATATGGTCTAATGTTTACATGGCAAAGTTCTAATTTGCATTTGTGGGTGCAGTGACCAACTCTGTTCACCAGCAGTACGTAACAGATGTGTTCCTGAGTCCATGCAGTGATTTCCACGAGAGAAACCTGGCTTTTTTAAATGTAGTATCGCCTGAGGGCCTGAAGCTCGTGGCCATTCAGTATTTGTTTTTGGCTGTGTCCCTTGCATGTAGAGATTTCTGTGGATTCTCTGAATCTTAAAATGATATTTTGTATTGTAGAGGGAAAAATCCCCAAATTATTTGCAATTTTACATCAAGAAACGTTTTTAACTATTTGCCCATGCAGTCTCTCACAGACTGTTGAAGCCCTGCTATCTTTACTTCTGAAAGACTTTTTGTACCCAATTATGTTACCAACCTGTTGCCAATTAACCTAATTAGCTGTGAAATGTTCCACCGGGTGTATTTCTTTCACATATTAAAACTTTCCTAATCCCAACTTTTTAGCTCCCACTGCCAAGCGGGCGCGGGAGCTATGGTATAGGGCTGCGTGCGTGTGTGCGTGCGTGCGTCCGTCAACACATTTTGCTCTATCTCATTAACTGTTTCAGTTACAGGCTCCTAATTTTCACTGGACATGCATCTCGTAAAGGCCTACAAATGACGTGCCAAAAGGTGACCTTGGCCTATTTTTCAAGGTCACTGGCCTAAAAATATCACCAAAAATTTCAACATTTTGCTTCATCTCATCAACTATTTCAGTTACAGGCTCCTCATTTTTACTGGACATGCATCTCATGAAGGCCTACAAATGACATGCCTAAAGGTGACCTTGGCCTATTTTTTCAAGGTCACTGGCCTAAACATATCACCAAAAATTTTGACATTTTACTTTATCTCATCAACTATTTCAGTTACAGGCTTCTCATTTCTACTGGACATGCATCTCATAAAAGCCTACAAATGACGTGCCTAAAGGTGACCTTGGCCTATTTTTTCAAGGTCACTGGCCTAAAAATGTCACCAAAAACTTTGATTATTTGCTTTATCTTATCAACATTTTCAGTTACAGGCTCTTAATTTTCTCCCGCCGCCCTAGTGGCACAGGAGCTATGGTATCGGGCTCCATCCGTGTGTGCATCCGTCCATGCGTGCGTCCGTCAACAAAACCCAACATTTTGTTTATCTTAACGGCGGGAGCTTCTGGGGCCACCAGTGCCCTATATTTTGAAGCGTGTTGCTGGCATCAAATTCAAAATGAGCAGGTAGTTTTCAAAAAACAATATAATTTCTCCGTTTAAACATCTATTATGTTATCTTTGTACTATTTAAAATAAAATTTCTGGTTTAAGGGATTTGGAAATCATTGCATTCTGTTTTTATTTACATTTAACACAGCGTCCCAACTTTTGTGGAAATGGGGTTATAATTCCAAATGTGCAAATAATAATAATAATAATAATATTATTAATGATAGGTTCTATTTATGTAGTACCTTCCTTAGACTGAAGTTTGCTTTGCATGGCACACAGAATATAATGAAATGGAATATAATAAAAACAATTTGTCTGTCTGTCTGTCTGTGTCTCTCAGATTATACAGATCTTCATTGGGCTCATTTCTATTGCCCTGGGCATCTTGGTGATTTTGCAGAAGCCGATGCTGTGGGGCACCCCACTATGGGCTGGTGGTATGGTAAGTCCCAAATGACTCATGCCATGTTGTGGTCACAATGTCCTATCCACCTTTTTCATGACTTCTTGACGTTACCCATAAATCATTGCGGCTCTCGGTTCTTCTCTTCCGGTTGATGTGTTTGTTTGCGGTTGTATAGCTGTAAAAGCCAGCTTTTAGCTAATACAAATGGAAACAAAACAGAGGTGGATACACAGTACGGATGTTTTAAAAAGTCATGAGGACAATTCCGTTACAGTGCCTCACGGGTCACTTCTCACGGAGGGGGTAGATGACATAAAACAATGGCCCGATATTAGCTGCATCTATTTAATTATTAACCTCTGCCAAACGATGTTGGCAGGAGGTATACAGTCGCGCCCAAAATTGTTCATACCCCTACCAATTTTTGTTCTTTTTTTCGAGATATTTTTTGACAAATCAAATTTATTCTTGCACAAATGACACAGTAAGTTGACATAAGGCTGTAAGAAGTACAATAAACAATTTTTCAATGAAATACAATACTTTTTGTATTTTTATTTGACAGATTTACAAAAATGCCATGTCCAGAATTATTCATACCCTTTTCTCAGTAATTGATGGCAAAGCCTTTATTCACGATTACAGCCTCCAAACAGCTTCCTATGAGTTGATCACAAGGTTTCTACGTCTGCACAGGGATTTTGGCCCAGCTCCTCTTTGGCAAACTTCTCTCCAGATCCTTACCTTGCCATCTCCAGATCCTTAGTGTTTAATTTGTTGTCCACTAACCATTTCTTGACAGATTTGGCTGAGTGACCCTTTGGTCTTCCTGGACAGTTTTTCAGATGTTTTCACTGAGGATCTGGATATACTGGTCCAATTAACTTTAACAAGGGTTTCGGGCCCATGCGCTGAAAAGCAACCCCAGAGCATGATCTCCCACACATTGCCAAAGACTTCACCTTTCTCATGCTACAAGAAATGGCCATTAGTGGACAAAAAAGTGAACATTTTGAAGTGGGGCCAAGAAGAGCAACCTGAAAAACTCCCAATCCTAACACAGTGGCAGAATCATGCTCTGAGGTTGAACTGAAGACCAAGGTCATGGCAAGGAAACCCTATCCAGATCCTCAGTGAAAACATTTTTCAGCGGACCTTTTCACTGAAGGATCTGGATATACTGGTCCTGATTCAAACATGAGGTTTAGTGGACCAAAACCCCAAACATGATACAGAATCCTAATTGACCTTGGAGGGAACTGATCAACCACAGGACCTAAAGGACCTGGAGAAGTTCTCAGGCTGTAATCGTCTCAAAGGCTTTGTCTAGCCATCAATTACTGAGAAAAGGGTATGAATAATTCTTGACATGGCATTTTTTATGGAATCTGTCAAATAAAATACCAAAAAGTATTGTATTTCTTGAAGAATTGTTTACTGTACTTCTTACAGCCTTATGTCAACTTACTGTGTCATTTGTGCAAGAATAAATTTGATTTGTCAAAAAATATCTCGGAAAAAAACAAATTGGTAGGGGTATGAATAATTTTGGGCGCGACTGTATGTGATCGGTGCCGTTTGTCTGTTTGTTAGAGAACACAACAACTCAAAAAGTAATGAACGGATTTCTGAAATTTCGTGGATGGGTCACCATTACATCAGGGATGGATTTTGACGGTGATCGGTCAAATAATATGCACACCACAGCAACCATCGCAAAATCCTATGTTGCAGATATACAGATCTTACAAGAGTGGGCGCGTCATATTAAAGTTATGAAACGAGTTTATTGAGCAACAAACCTAAAATTTTCTCAACGACTTTAATAACTTTCTCATTCTGTTTATCACATAACTGAAATGCGTAATTTCATGGAAAGCTACTGTAATTTCCCTTAGCGCCCAATGTATGTTAGCATTGCGCTAACTACATCGCTCTGCTAACTCAGTCTCTGATTCACAGACGTTCGTGGCTGAACGAGCAACGCTTTGTAAATTCAGTCAACTGAGTAGCTAGCTAATGTTAGCTCGCTGGGTACCAAACTACTGTTAAATAATGGTTTTAAAAAAGTATTGCGTGCACGCTGCCTAGCTAAGTAACGTGAACTTAGTTATGTCAGTGGTGCTTAACTAGCCTCCTGCAGCGCTGAGCCATAGCAATTCAACCAACGTTACACTCGGTATTCGGTTTGGCTTGGTAGAAACAGCGAGACGTAACGCTAAGCGATTTCTTTCCCCCCATGCTCTCAGCCAATGCGATTTTCACAAAAGTGAAATATAGGATCATGTCAAAAATACGTCATGACCTGGGCTATGAGAAAAGTACTTCAGTTATGTGATAAACCTTAAGTTTTTTACAGCCCCAATTCCGAAATAGTTGGTACAAAGTGTAAATTGTGAATAAAATCAAAGCGCAATGACTTTCAAATCACACCGGCCAGTATTTTATTCACAATAGAACAGAGATAACATAGCAAATGTTGAAACTGAGAAATTTTACAATTTTATCCACAAAATGAGCTCATTTCAAATTTGATGGCTGCTACAGGTCTCAAAAAAGTTGGGACAGGGGCCTGTTTACCATGGTGTAGCATTCCCTCTTCTTTTTAACACGGAGTGGAGGCGTCTGGACATTGAGGAGACAAGTTTCTTGAGTTTAGCCATTGGAATTTGATCCCACTCATGTTTAATACAGGCTTCCAGTTGCTGGAGAGTTTTGGGTCTCCTTTGATGGACTTTTCGTTTAATTATGCACCAAATGTTCTCAATTGGTGAAAGATCAGGACTGCAGGCAGGCCAGTTCAGCACACGGACTCTTCTACTACGAAGCCATGCTTGTTGTAATAGCTACAGTAAGTGGTTTTGCATTGTCCTGCTGAAATACACAAGGTCTTCCCTGGAATAGATGTCGTCTGGAAGGGAGCATATATTGCTCTAAAACCTTTGTATACCTCTCAGCATTCATGGTGCTTTTTAAAACATGCAAGTGTCCCACACCATATGCACTAATGCATCCCCATACCATCAGAGATGCTGGCTTTTGAACTGAACGCTGGTAACAGGAGGGGTGGTCTATCTCCTCTTTAGCCTGATGGACACGACGCACATGAATTCCAACAAGAATGTCAAATTTGGACTCGTCTGACCACAGGTCACTTTGCCACTTTGCTACAGAACACGGCGGCGCTTCTGGATCATGCTCAACAATGGCTTCCTTTTTGCATGATAGAGTTTTAGGTGGCATCTGTAGATGGCACGGCGGGCTGTGTTTACAGACAATGGTTTCTTGAAGTATTCCTGAGCCCATTTAGTAATGTCAATGACAGAATCATGCCGGTGAGTGATGCAGTGGCATCTGAGGGCCTGAAGATCACGGGCATCCAGTAAAGGTCTTCGGCCTTGTCCCTTACGCACAGAGTTTTTTCCAGTTTCTCTGAATCTTTTGATGATGTCATGCACTGTAGATGATGAGACCTTCAAAGCCTTTGCAATTTGATGTTGAGGAACATTGTTTTTAAAGTATTCCACAATTTTTTTTTTTTTGCAAGCCTTCTCAGGTTGGAGAGCCTCAGGCCATCTTTACCTCTGAGAGACTCAGCCTCTGTAAGACATCCCTTTTACAGCCAATCATGTTACACACCTGATGCCAGTTAACTTAATTACTTGCTAAATGTTCTTTCAGCTGATTCTCTTATTTATTAATTGCTTTTTCAGCCCTTTTTTGCCTTTGTCCCAACTTTTTTGAGGCCTGTTGCAGCCAGAAAATTTGAAATGAGTTCATTTTATGGATAAAATTGTAAATGTCCCAGTTTGAACATTTGAAATGTTATCTATGTTCTGTTGTAAATAACATATTGGCTTGTGATCTGAAAGTCATTGCATTTTGATTTTATTCACAATTTACACTTCGTCCCAACTATTTCGGAATTGGGGTTGTACATATTGATGAATTTTTGAGTTCTGTGGTAAGTCCTGTCCGAAATTGTTTGTTTATGCCTGAAATCATTTGCTCATGTCTGCCCTGCCACACCCTTTTATTCTAGTTTGTCATCTCCGGGATCATCTCTGCTGTAGCATACAAAGGAACTCGTCCTTGTCTGGTGAGTAATTTGAGGTTTGACTGCGACTGCTGTATTCCACATGCATCTTCCTATTCAATGGGTCCCTGATGCTCTGGTTCCCACTGACTCGTTCACCAGAATCTAGGTGAACGATCTGTTTTTCTTCATAAAAGCGACTGACACACATTTCATGAAGTGTCACAAAAAAATACATAAAAATTATAGTGGAAGATCGAGGCCATATTATTTTGCAAAGAGCGTTATGCTTGAAAAGATATTTGATAAGCCCACCTTTAAATCTGGCTTCAGTTGAAATGAAATAGTATTTGAAGAGGGGCCCGTGTAAAAACTTGTATTTTTTTAGTTGCTCCTCTGCAGCAGCAGTTTCTAAGTTGCACAACAGGTTTAACCTTAAGATCAGCAGCCCAGAAAGTAGGCTGCCCTCTCATTGCGTTGTGGTTTACATTTGTTCCATCACTTCTTTGGTAGGTAGCATAATTGCGCTTGTAGTCGTCACGGTACTCAAAGCCAAAACCTGTAGTCGCCACATTTATTCCATCTTTCAGTATCCTCTAAATAAATGGCGGGACACAAAGGTAAGCCCTCTGTGAATTTTGACTCGTTAACTTGCCCAAATGGCAGTTTGGAAATGATGTGTAAATGTTGGCCTTCTAAAGTCTCCTTCCACTTCAAAGTTTCCCGCTAAAGGGTATATCCAAAAGGAATTCTCTAGTGTGACCGGTTTTCATGAGCAAGAAGAACATTTTACAACATCATGAACTGTCTACTATCGCCTGACATGGTGGCGGGAACTGATTCACAGGCAGACGCCCGTCGGGCTGCTAGAGTGTGCACCTAACAGAATGTTATTGTTTCTTTGTAGAAAACCTTATGTGAAATTCACTGAAGCGCTCATTCTTAAATCGAAGCACTTACCTGATAGAAATGACATGAATGATAGGATTCTTCAACTCGTGTTATGATCAATGTTTTGTGGAAAAAAAACGTGAAATTTGGAAATTCTATGGCGACTATAGGCGCATCTTTGTTACATCTCAAATATTTCTAAAACTGGTTTCAATTTCCTCTGCACTGTTAAAACTTCTATTTTTTTTTTTTTTTAAATGTTCATATTATATGGCTCACTCATCGCCCCCTACAGGTCAGAAGCACCCTCGCTTTCAACGTGCTTTGTTGCCTGGTGGCCACGGCAGGAATAGTCCTCATCGCCTTGCACTTGATCTATGAGAGGTTCGAAGAGAGCGGCTGTCGCGAACGCGATCACTCATCTTACTACCGCGATGACAAGTACTACTGGATGTGCCAGGAGATGTACTGGAAATTCAGGGTGGGTATTGGAGGTGAGGTGGGAATTGGAGGTTTGGTGGGTATAAGTGGTGAGGTGGGAATTGAAGGTGAGGTGGGTATTAGTGGTGAGGTGGGTATTAGAGGTGAGGTGGGTATTAGTGGTGAGGTGGGTATTGGAGATGAGGTGGGTATTAGTGGTGAGGTGGGAATTGGAGGTTTGATGGGTGTTAGAGGTGAGGTGGGAATTAGAGGTGAGGTGGGTATTAGAGGTGAGGTGGGAATTAGAGGTGAGGTGGGTATTGGAGGTGAGGTGGGAATTGAAGGTGAGATGGGTATTAGTGGTGAGGTGGGTATTGGAGGTGAGGTGGGAATTGAAGGTGAGATGAGTATTAGTGGTGAGGTGGGTATTAGAGGTGAGGTGGGAATTGAAGGTGAGATGGGTATTAGTGGTGAGGTGGGTATTGGAGGTGAGATGGGTATTGAAGGTGAGGTGGGTATTGGAGGTGAGGTGGGAATTGAAGGTGAGATGGGTATTAGTGGTGAGCTGTGTATTGGAGGTTAGGTGGGTATACGAGGTGAGTTGGGTGTTGGAGGTGAGGTGGGTATTGGAGGTGGGGTGGGTATTGGAGGTTAGGTGGGTATTGGAGGTGAGTTGGGTGTTCGAGGTGAGGTGGGAATTGGAGGTGAGGTGGGTATTAGTGGTGAGGTGGGAATTGGAGGTTAGGTGGGTATTAGAGGTGAGGTGGGTATTGGAGATGAGGTGGGTATTAGTGGTGAGGTGGGAATTGGAGGTTTGATGGGTGTTAGAGGTGAGGTGGGAATTAGAGGTGAGGTGGGTATTAGAGGTGACGTGGGTATTGGAGGTGAGGTGGGTATTAGAGGTGAGGTGGGTATTGGAGGTGAGGTGGGGAATTGAAGGTGAGATGGGTATTAGTGGTGAGGTGGGTATTAGAGGTGAGATGGGTATTGAAGGTGAGGTGGGTATTGGAGGTGAGGTGGGAATTGAAGGTGAGATGGGTATTAGTGGTGAGCTGTGTATTGGAGGTTAGGTGGGTATACGAGGTGAGTTGGGTGTTGGAGGTGAGGTGGGTATTGGAGGTGGGGTGGGTATTGGAGGTTAGATGGGTATTGGAGGTGAGTTGGGTGTTCGAGGTGAGGTGGGAATTGGAGGTGAGGTGGGTATTAGTGGTGAGGTGGGAATTGGAGGTTAGGTGGGTATTGGAGGTGAGGTGGGTATTGGAGATGAGGTGGGTATTAGTGGTGAGGTGGGAATTGGAGGTTTGATGGGTGTTAGAGGTGAGGTGGGAATTAGAGGTGAGGTGGGTATTAGAGGTGACGTGGGTATTGGAGGTGAGGTGGGTATTAGAGGTGAGGTGGGTATTGGAGGTGAGGTGGGAATTGAAGGTGAGATGGGTATTAGTGGTGAGGTGGGTATTAGAGGTGAGATGGGTATTGAAGGTGAGGTGGGTATTGGAGGTGAGGTGGGAATTGAAGGTGAGATGGGTATTAGTGGTGAGCTGTGTATTGGAGGTTAGGTGGGTATACGAGGTGAGTTGGGTGTTGGAGGTGAGGTGGGTATTGGAGGTTAGGTGGGTATCCGAGGTGAGTTGGGTGTTGGAGGTGAGGTGGGTATTGGAGGTGAGGTGGGTATTGGAGGTTAGGTGGGTATCCGAGGTGAGTTGGGTGTTGGAGGTGAGGTGGGTATTGGAGGTGGGGTGGGAATTGAAGGTTAGATGGGTATTAGAGGTGAGGTGGGTATTGGAGGTGAGATGGGTATACGAGGTGAGGTGGGTATAAGAGGTGAGTTGGGTGTTGGAGGTGAGGTGGGTGTTGGAGACGAGGTAGGGATTTGAGGTGAGGTGGGTATTGGAGGTGAGTTGGGTGTTCGAGGTGAGGTGGGAATTGGAGGTTAGGTGGGTATTAGTGGTGAGGTGGGAATTGGAGGTTAGGTGGGTATTAGAGGTGAGGTGGGTATTGGAGGTGAGTTGGGTGTTCGAGGTGCGGTGGATATTCATGATGGGGTAGTTATTTGAGATGCGAATGCTGTAAATGCAGTGGTTAATTGTGCTTTACTTGGTACTGAAAGGTCCTGAGTTCCAGCCTCAGCTTTCCTACTGTGTTCTTGCACAATGCATTTCACTCCCACAGGGCCTCACTCCACCCAGGAGAATAATTGGGTACCAGCAAATTGCTGGGGAAAGCTGAATAAGAGCTGGAGGGTAACCTGCGCTGGACTGGTTTCCCATCCAGTGGGAGTAGCAATAATCTTCGATGCTCCATGCCACAGGAAACCAGGGTTAAGCACTGGTCTGTTGAGCCGCTAGGCTCGGGGAATAAAAAGTTACCGGAGCTGGGGGATAGTTTTTTGTGCGCTAAAGAGAGAACTACTCGCTGGTGCCGCACTGCACACTTTTACGGTGCAAATTTGCAACTTGTTCAGCAAAGTACCGTACCTGAGAGATGCCGCTTGAAACTTTTCGGTGTTTACAGTGTATTTTTGATATTTATTTTTTAATGTGTGTGGTCGGAGGGTTTTTTAAGTTGACTTGCATGTAAACCTGACCTTGTCCTCCATTTTGATTTGGGGCAGAACGTGATGGACGGCATTAGAGGGCTGCTGATCGTCCTGTATGCGTTCCAGTTGGCCGTTTCCATCTCCGGCGCAGTTTACTCCGGCCAAGCCAGCTGTGCCAGCTCCTTCGTTAAGCCGGTGCGTGTCCCTTTCCTTCCAGAAAATTCCTCTAGCCCAGTGGTCTTCATCGTCGTTCCTGGGGACCCACTGTGTACGCTGGGTTTTGTTCCAACCACAGTCATAATCGCAGGATTTTAACAAGCTGTAAATTTGTCTTAAGTGCATGTAATGTTTACAGCAGTTATTTGCCCTCTTAACTCACAAGTTAATAGAGAATATCATAGGGGCATTTTCATATGTTTGTCATCAAGATTGAAAAATACCATACTTACATTGCGATGTATTGGAAATTACAGCATAAAATGAGAGAAAACAATGTAACCGATCAAATTAAAGATGTACTTGGCTCCTAATTGGTGAAAACTAATTATCACATCATGACAAATTTATTTGACAAGCAAATGGTGAAGAGTCAAAACAGCTTTGTGTTCTTCTAAGTTCACCTGAAGTTTTTAGACAGAACTTGAAACAGTTCTGTCCGGCAGCGTAATTTGGAGTTTACTGATTTCCTCACTGTGTAATTTGATCTGCTTGAAATGTTACATTGCTTGAAATTTCTTGAAGTATGGAAATAAACACACTTCTGCTTCTGTGGCATTCTATTCTGCATAGCATGTGTGGATGTTTCTGTGTAACATTTGGCTCAAGAGAGTAACAATTTCTAAACATGAAAACACCGAATTAAGATATGAACGGCTGGTTAAAATCCAGCGATTACAATTGTGGTTGGAACAAAACCCAGCATCCACCTTGGGTCCCCAGGAATGTCGTTGAGGACCACAGCTTTAGCCTTTTTGGAGTGCACAGCTTTTCAAGTTCCACCCCTGGGCTCTCCGTTTGTGTCACATCTCTGTGGTGAATACCTGGGGTGCTTGCATCACTCCTGGGGTTTTTGGGTGTTTGAAAATCCCATATCCAGTGTCATGAAGTATTCGTCCCTCTTCCTGAAGTCCTTTTCTATCAGTGTTCTGATGGTGGCAGTTTGATATTTGACAAGTGGATCCTGAGTAAATGAAAAACTTTTTTTTCTCTCATTTTAATCTAATAAAGTGCCCCTATTATGTGACTTTCCACTGATCATTCTTGTATTCTTCAACTTTACGAAAAAAGGTTTAAATGCGTCATTGTTCAAAAAAAACACTTGAGTTTTCTCATGCTTGCCAATTCTGCAGTACCTGTCTGTGAAACGCTCCATAGGAAGTCCTGCCCCCGCCCTCCCGAAAACCCCAGTGTGCTATGATTGGTCAACTTGATCACTCATTTGTGATTGGTCCACCGTTCGCGCTCCTTGTCACACCCCTTACTATAAATGGATCTCCGCTTAAGAAACAAATACCGGTTAAGCCTTGTGGGCGAAACCCACTTGATTCAAGGGCGTGCCAAACTATGCTTGGCACGAAAATTCAAATAGTGGCATTATCAGTTGATGAAAAAATGGCCAGAAGTGGTTGGGGCATTTCAATCAGCTCTGGAACAGTGAGGTTTGTGGCAGAGAGCGCTTCTTCTGGAGGTGACTTCGAGCTGTTTTCCGACACAGACCTTATAAATGAGCATAAAAACAATATAATTCATGCTATGACATTAAAATAATGAAAACCCATTATAGGGGCACTTTAAAATGAGAAAGTTATCAAACATTTATACCACCAATGTGTTAAAGTAATTTCTACTTTGGTTGCTCAGTTACCCATTTGACTAAATGTAATTGATAATTAGATTTGAATTGGCTGATTGAACAGTTTTTGGCTTGATTGCTGAAGTTCCCTGTGGATCATAAACCTCACTCTCATAGGACCTCTCTACCAGAGTTTAGTCCCTTTGTTGAAATGCCACAGATTTAGAATGATAACTACCTCTCTTGTTGTGAAGTGTCAACTGCAATGGCTTGACCATCTTCATATAATCTGTAACTGACCTCCATGCCCTGTGTAAATGGGTGTATGCTGCCTTCGTGCCAGAATTATCCTGTAGTTTGTTTTTCTTATAGCTTAACTGCAAGAATGAAATATTATATTTGCAGTCATACAGTGAGGTCCATTAAGTCTTTGTTTGGATGTAAATATACTTTAATTAAAATTGTCAATTTGCTGTTTTATTTGAGGGTCTTCACATTAGAAGCGAGTGATATCGGTGCATGCAATGTACTGCTAGAAATATGTGCCACAAGATGAATTTGGCTGTACTGTCCATACTGGAAGAGGAAAAAATGTGTCCTCGAGTGTGAAGGTAGGTAATTTGCCTGCAGAATATGGCTGGACATTTAGGAGGGCACTCTGACCCGGGGCTGGTATGTAATTGGTTCAAGACAGTAGATTGATTTGTCACTTGCCCAATCAAGCTAGTGCCTTCATTCTTTTCGCATACTTGTACTAATATGTCAGTGTTCTGTGTCTGTTGAGATTTGGATAAGTGGTCGACATTGAGATACACCTTGTTACAATCAAAAATTCAAAATATATTGTGTTATGAATTTTGTGCCATATTGTCCAGCCATGGAGTGAATCATGCAGGAATCACAGGCTAACAAATTCTGTGTTGGTATCCACATGGACCTCGCTGTCTGGGAAAGCATTTTGTCTTCATTTTTTACCAACACATTGTAAGGCCATCCTTAGAGGTATCTGACCACTGCTGGTGAAATGTTGACACTGGTCTTACAGATTGTCCTCTCATCCTCCCTGTCCTTTGTCTTAGACCGCTGTGGTGATTGAGAGGCCGACGGTAAGCACTCTGGACGCCTCCTATTATGGTAGCGACGAGGCTCTCCTGGGTAGCGATGAGGCCCCTGGCAACCCTCCGCCCTACGACAACTGAGACCACGCCCCTTCTCTGGGAACAGGGCGCTTAGCAACCGCTGAACGCTGAGCTCACTTGTTCCGTTCCATACATGCCTTAAGGTGGTTTCTGGGAATCTTGTGATACTCTTGTGTCTGTTTTTAGTATACTCCCTGTTTTTATCAATGCCACTCTGAAACAGCAGGTGATGGGCTTTCAACCAAGGTTAAAACTGAAACTACTTTTTAAATCCACTTGCTCACCAATCATAGGATTTCATTCATAACTTTACCCTTTGCTATTGTATACGCGAAGGAGCATTTGCACTTACAATGTAGACAACATTGCAAAAATGCGCTCATATTCCATTTAGTTGAGAGGCAGCTTGATTTTTCTGAAGCACCTCTTTAAACTTTAATTGTGTTTGTTTGATTCTTGTTTTTCTTCACTCTGATCCGTTATAATAAAATGCACTTTGTGGTCAATTGGTTTTAATGTTCTGTGGTTATTTACGGACTGCTGAGTTTAAATGTTGCCCAACAACACGACTGAAGGTTTCTCACACATTGTGCATAAGCCAACAGTCCTTTGTGGCTTACAGTGCCTATTTCTTTGAGTCTGATTCACAGATACAACTCAGGCTGATGTTGATGGATGACCTCTTTTGATTTTTAATTATACCCCCGCCCCTTGGGCATTTATATGGCAATATGGCATATCCGTCCATCCGCACAAGTTTGTCCAACTGATTTCTCAAAAACCGCTCCTCAGATTGTTCTCAAATTGCAGTCATGCATTCTACACTTCATGGAGAGGTGCAGAGCAAAGTTTCATGAAAATGTGGTGATTTTTTCAAAAATTACTTTCGTTTTCCGGATTTTAAACTTTGAAAATTTACCACTGCAAATGTTGTCCGACCGATTTCTCAGAAACTGCTTATCAGATTGTTTTCAAATTTCAGTCATGTATTCTATTCTTCATGCTGAGGTGCAGTGTCAGTTTATATGAAAATATGCCATGATCTCTTCAGTGCACAAGGGTCAGGGCTATTGGTGAGCTGTGCTCACATTTGCACTCGTTTATATGGCAAATCACTGAGGCCAAAATACTGAAGGTATTTTTAAGAACATGGGCTAAATGACCACCGTGTCCATGAAATAATTATACGTTTTCTTGAATGATCCACGCTGTCTTGTTTGCTGACCATCCCTCTTGCTGTCAGGCTTATATCGTACACCTTAAACATGGTTTAATGAGTCGCATAATTGAGCTGTCTTATGTTTAAATTTGAACATCTATTTCACGCAGCCAGCTCAGCTCAGGAGTTCGCAGCTCCGAGCGGGGTGGGCGTAATAACTGGGCGACGTCACGCGCAGACGTTTTCATCACGTGCGCGCGGAGACTGCAAACGCCCGACCGGGACGCTCCGGCCATCTGATCTGCTCCGCTCCAGACCTGAATCCAAGAAAACTAAATCACTTTTTCATAACTTGCACTTGCGCATCTGGGATCTCTTTTTCACTCGGTATAAAATTTTATTTTGGCTCATTTTGATCGCATAATCATCTATTGCTTGTATTTCAAACGTTGTTATAAATAGTTTAAATACGAACTTCATTCTGCACTGAAACTATTGCCCACGTATGGTTTCATCGTCTAGCGTATTTTTATAAATGGGTCAGACTATTTACATCTAAAATAACTATTAAACCCTTAAATGCGCATGAAATTGTGTTCAGATATCGATAACACGACCAGCGTTCAACTGTTCAAAATGCATCCTGCGTGATATGTTGATGAATAATAGATCGTCACCGCTGACCATAAAATTCGGCTGAGTTTAAGCGTTATTAATTTTATGTTTCGACTTGTTATCGTGATCATGCATCAAAGTGCAAAGACATGCAAAAAACTTGCATGATAGCTACTGGTGTGTATGTTCGGTACAGAGCGATGGGTAAAATACAGCATAAGCTTGTATTTGAGTCGCATACATTTGATGCCGAGAAATTAACGCAGTATACTTTTTCTCAAATAAGAGTTATTCGTCACCTATTCAGTTGCTCACGGTACATCGGTGCCGCATGCCATACATAACACATACCGGCAATGCAGAGGAACGGTTTTTCACCTTCAGCATCCGCCCATTAACTCTGCGAGTTTACCTCACGGCTGTCCCGCGAATAGAGGAACGTACTGCTTTTAAAAATTGGAAGGACACGGTTAATTTGAACGTACAGGAGAGGTAAGAAAGAGAAGCCTTCACGTTTTGTCGCTTGTTTTTTAGGAGAAGTCTCTTCCGCGGCATGACATGGGACATATAACTCCGTCTACCCCATCGAATCGACACTATTACTGGATGAATAGTTTTGCGGGTATCGCAATGACGTCTTTTCCAGTTTCTGTGTAATACATGTTCGATTCAAATAGGTTACCATGTAATGTCGTCGCAATACTGTACTCCTGTCGTGGGTCGGAAGAGTCATGTTCAGAAGAAATGTTCGCGTGGGTTGGTGCAGCGAAGAAATTTGGGAAGCTGCCCAAAATGGACTGCAGTCCTGATGCAGCGGTTTTGCCCGGTGCGCATGTCGTCATTGGCACAGTCCTTTGAAAATGCAACCTGCATATGCACTAAACATCATGAATTAAACGAAGCACATATTCTTCTAGCCTGACTTCAAATGTGTTGTTGCGGTATGTTTCTGTTGTCGCACCCGGGCATGAAGATGAACGCGCGCGTGCATGGAGGTCACCTCCGAAATTGCCCTTCCAGCTACGTTTTTAAGTCCATAATAAAGCAATAGGTTGCATATTTCATAATCACAGCAGCCCTATGGCGTTTTAGTTACTAGTGGTTGAAATTCCGTGGCTTATAATTTCCTTTGCTTATGCTTTTTCTCCAGTCTTCATCCATTATGTCGCATATTTTATCTATATAGCGGCCATGTCACTTCTACTTGTCAACACCATTTTTGTTACAGTCCCTCTCTTCAGGCTTCATTGCCTTTCGCTTCTGTACCGGCATCGTTGTGCAGTTTTTCTGACTTATCCAAGTCCATCCGCATCTCCACTGCAGACATTATGGGCATTGACAGCGAGGACCCTTTACCACCAGAGGGCGGTCTGACCACGAAGCAAGTGCGCACGTTTTTGAAAGGGGAACCCAAAACCCTCGGGGTAAGTTATTTCTATGTCTCGATAACTGCTATTTTGAGGAAAGACGATCGTCCCCGCAAAAAATGCTTGAGTTAATAAATATCTTTTTTTTTTTTCTTATGACATTGAATGGGCATTATCAAAGGAATTATTTGATGAAATAATGATGCTTTCACGTTAAAAATTGGTAGTTTAATCCCCTGCAGTTTCAAATTAGCATGTTTTAGAGGCAGGAGATTGCAAGCTAATATGAATCGGAACAGCATCAGGTAATTGACTGAACATGAAATGTGAAGACCTTTAAGTGGCACTAAACTTCAGCTCAGAGCATGTTCTAAAAACATGATTAAATGGCATCATGTAATATGTATTCATCTGGACTCTATTTGCTCAGTCTAGAAAATAGCGCTTCCTTGTGACACATCACCTATACTCCTTTAATGAAAACGTCTGTTTTGAGGCCTGAGCCTGAAAGGTTTTAATTTTTCTGAGAATTTAAACCTCAACTGTTCTTTCTATGTTCTATTTTTTTTAGTTCAGAAATCTGTTTAAAAAAAAATTTTTTTTCATTAACAATGACTTATGACATTATATGTTTGTGTAATTAGCATTTTAAACAACTGCTAAAGCATTCAAACAAACATTACAATTCAGTGACTAGTTTTCTGATCTGTTTTCTTGATGTGAGTTCCTCACTTCAACTCTTGTTCTTGGCCTCAGGATGTTCTTAAAATGTTCTTAATTTTAAGGCATTTCTTAGCCTCAAAATTCTTCCAAAAAAGGTTCTTGTGAAAAATAAAGAATGTTGCTGGATGGCCATCTGTTACGGACCTGGCAAAAGAAATCAAACGAGACTGACGAGGAGCCAATGAGGGTGTGTTTATTATGAGCTGGATGCACTGAAACAGGAGAGGGCTCGGCAGACTCTGAGTAGTGAGACAGTCTGGGTCATGCAATGAGCAAGTAGCAATGGGCGGGCCAATTCAAGCCATGGTCAGTGCTGTCCAGGTGTCAGAAGCTAGGTGGTCAATCCAAAGTTGCAGTGGCTGAACTGCTTTCCCAGGATAGGATACTAGGGATGAGGTTCCTGATCTAGAGACCACAGAGATCAGGTAGCTGAACTTGATAAATAGCTCATAAGAGATATTAAAGTTTTTCTTCTCTTTTCTTTAAACCAAACACATGGAAGAAGAGTAAAGCACAATACTAGATTACTAGGAAGTTAACTAGAGGCAAAGGGCATGACAATCCAGCAAAGACTGAGACAGGACAAGAAGAATTAAAGGTGCTAGCAGTGTGGAACGGGCCCTTGCATCCTTGTGCATGTTATGGGGTGGAGCCGGATTCAGACGGGTGCAGGTGTGCATTTGCAACCATCAGACACTGCAAAACTCTATAACATGTTACGTCCAGTGTGGATTGCGTACACTTTCTGTGTCCTTTATGGGTGCTACAGAGCCACTAAATATGCCTCATGTTGCTTTACAACTAGTGTCGACCAAATGATTAAAATTTTGTGTGAATAAAAAAAGTTTTTTGCATATGATTGTTACTTCCTGTATGCTTTTCTGAAATTTTCAGGGGGGCGCTATACAACCAAGTCCATGTTCAAATCCTTTACAAAAGTAGCATTTATTGTAGGCCTGATGCATGTGCAAAATTTCATGAGTTTTTGAGTAGTTTAGGCAAACGAGAGAGAAATCATTTAAGAAAATGATTATGGGGTGCTATAGAGTTGATGTTCCACACCCATGCCCAATTGCATTTTGAAATCTAAGTACAAAACACTTAAAACTTGAGTGCAAAGTTTTACAAATTTTCATGCATCCTAAAAGGCTCAAAAATGTGTTTGGTAAATTAGGACGGACGCAGGATATCCAAAATTGCCTTCTTCCGGTTTGGTGAAAAAATATCAAAATGATGCATAAAATTTAGCATTCAAAGGCTAGAGATCCCACCAGATTTCATGAACATCCAAGCACCTTTATCCCGACATGACCCTGCCTTTGGGCACGCTATGGAGCTAC
Organism: Gymnothorax javanicus; assembly: GCA_029692085.1. Taxonomy (NCBI): domain Eukaryota; kingdom Metazoa; phylum Chordata; class Actinopteri; order Anguilliformes; family Muraenidae; genus Gymnothorax; species Gymnothorax javanicus. Next base: position 125,893,018 of record CM056197.1, on the reverse strand, counting down.
TTGGCCACGCTCAAGCTCATGTACATGTCTTCAGGGCAAAAGTGTAATCAAGCATGAGAAGTTTTGGCTAGATCAGGCAATGTATGTATGAATTATACTAACTTCCTGTTTCAGGGCAAAACATCAGATTTCACTGCATCGCCATGGATGCAAGGTTTGATGAATCCAAAAAAGCTTTGCAAGTTAACATCGAAAAAAGGTCTTTAGATGTCTCATTACAAATTTTAAGTTGCTCAAGGTAAATCCATTGGAAGAGTTTATTAAAATATGTAGCCTGTAAACTAAAAAAAGTTGAAATTTCAATTCAAAATGGTGGACTTCCTGCTGGGTTTGTGTCATGGCATCAAGAGACTTTTTCAAAGTCTTGACATGTTTCATGTGTCCACCAAATTTTGTACATATAGGTGAAATGAACTATGAGAGCTACTTCAGTGAAATTTTCTAGGGGACATTACAGAGCCAATATGTCACCCCCAGTACCAATTGGGGTATCAAATCAAAGAGTATGACACATTTAATCTGTGTGCAAAGTTTAGTAAGTTTTGGAATATCCTCAGACCCTCATATATGTGTTTGTAAAATTTGGAAAAAGGCAGAGAATGACTCCTATCTCATTTACTGTTAGGCAAAAAATTGACAATTTTTTTTTTTTTTTAAATCCTGCATGACAAATCCAATGATCCCACCAAAATTAATGAACATTCAGGCACTTTTATCCCAACACAACCATGGCTAGAGGGCACTATGGAGCCAACTGGCCACTTCCCTAGCTTATATCAGCATATACATGCGTTCTTTTGATGGGGCTGTTATTAAGCATGTGAAGTTTTGAGCAGATCTTACAATGTATGTGTGAGTGACACCAACTTCCTGTTTCATGGCGGAATATTGAAATTCGCCACCACGCCACGGATGCATCGTTCAACGAATCCAAGATAACTTCACAATTTTAACATCAGCAAGGTCTTTAGATGTCACTCGCCAAATTTTAAGTTGCTCGGATTGAGTCTCTTGAGGGATTTTGTTAAAGAAAGGTGCCTGTAAATGGTGAGAAACAAAAAAAAATAGCAATTTCAATTCAAAATGGCAAACGTCCTGTTGAGTTTAGGTCATGGCACCAAGAGACTTTTTTTTAAGTCTCCGCATGATCCAGGTGTCCACCGAATTTCATTCATGTAGCTAAAACAAGCTGCGAGGGCTGGTTCATTTAAATTTTCTGGGGGACGCTGTAGAGCCAATTTGCCATGCCCATTTGCAAAGCCTGTAAAAAGGAAAATTTTCTCCAGGCCCGATGTGTCTGCAAAGTTTTAAGAGTTTTTGAGCATGTTTAGGCCCTCAAAAATGCAATTCATTTACAGGAATCAGAATAAACATAGCAATTACAATAGGGTCCTTGCACCAGTTGGTGCTCGGGCCCTTAATAATGATGATAATAATATTAATGATAATAAACCCTACAATTACAATAGGATCCTCACACTGGTCGGTGTTCGGGCCCTAATAATAATAATAATCCCTACAGAAACAATAGGTTCCTTGAACCTTTGGTGCCAGGACTTGTTCCGGTCGGTGCTCGGGCCTTAATAAACACTGCAGTTGCAATAAGGTCCTTCGTCCAGTTGATGCTTGGGCCATAATAATAATAATAAATTTGTTTGGGTCCTCCCACCGCTTGGTGCTTGGGCCCTAATTATATAGACAAGGATGTAGGATAAATCTGAGAGTTGGTAGGGACATATGCAATGTGAACGCAGTCAGTGCGCGAGCTGGGAAATGTTTCGCAATAATTTGAATGCAGATATTGCCTTCTCTGTCAACAGAGATTACTGTGCGTTTCTTTGATGTTTTCGATGGTGCTTAGCGAGATGCCTCTGTAATTTTCATAGATAGATGCCATATTCATAAACTGGTTTTTTGTATTTTGTATCCAAACACTTCTGATTAGGTTTCTGAATACAACTTAACAACTGTTATTTATGTTTCAATCATTTCATTTAACGATTTATAAGTAACTTAATTACATGATATTATGTTGTATTATTAGTGACTGTTACAATCATTATACGGTCTGATGCCTGTCAAAAAATTAAAAGTTGAATAAATCAGCCTTGGAAATGCCTCGCGCAGTTTTTATGAAGCCCAACATCCCGCCAAGTTCCCCAATAAGTTACACTACAGTTACTGTTTTCTGACCCCTGCCAAATTTGCAGCACAGCAAAACTCAAATTTTTCCTTTCTGAAACACATTCTTGTAAAATGTAAAATCACCAATTCAGTGTCCACTCTATCTTCGAACAAAAACTGGGTGCTAGCTTGATACTCACATCCGGTTGCCGACTGTCTTGCATCAGCAAAATGGTCGAGCTGGAAACAATACATCAGTGGCATGTAACCCAAAAAAAGACACGATGATACAAAAATGTTGCTCAACTTTTGGCAGTTTTACCCTGGTCTCATCTTCCGCTCTACTTTATCTCCCATTTGTGTGCTTTTTCTTTGACAGCATTTTCAGTGAAGTTAAGATGCTCAGAAAGGTTGCTAAAGTCAATCCAAATAGCCTCCTTGGACATTTGATTGGTCATATTTCTTCCCATAAAAAGATATTTCCCATTAAATCAAGAGAAAGTATGCAGTCTAACCACGAATTACAATTTAAAAAAAAATCAGTTATCAAATGTGGGTCTAATGGAGCCCCCACATATTTATATGATTATTAAACATTGATAGATTAACATGTTAAGAATGTTGTTGTCCTTGACTGAGATTTGTCTGGCTTTGCTGTCGTATATATTACAAGAAAACTTTAGCTTCAGTATGCAAAATACAGCACTAGACAAAGCAGTATTTTATGTTAAATTATAATTGTCTTTAAATGTTAAATAATAAGCTAACTGCACTGATCATTTTCAGATGCATTAACCCACAAATATCCAGCATGTGTGGGCTTTAGTGCGCTTGCACCCTCAGTGTTTTCATCACTAATGGGCTAGTTCTTCAATATCAGATTTGTTTACTTTCCACAACCTTCACTGACCACTTCCACGCACTCACGAAACCCGCTCAGTTCTGGTAGAGTGGACAGTGTAACTAATTGCGCAGATATAACCACGTTAGCTAGCTAGCCTGTTTGCAATCATGTCTGTTCTGTGTGTTGTACTGCTTTCCTGAAACAACACTAACGTAACTACAGTCAAGATAAACACTTAAGATTAAACCATATATTACTTGGCTTGTATAACTGAACTGCACCAACTGTATGAAATTAAGATTTATAATTTGAAGCGGCTTTGTATTTTGTCTAATTTCCAGATCGTATATGCATTTTATGTACATTTTTTTTTTTTTTGTGTCTGTTTTTTTTTTTTTTTGAATTTTGTTCTGTTTTTGTAATATTTCAAATTATTTGTATCCAGAAATTACTGTTTGTGTTTAACTAAAAGTTCAAAAGTTTAATAAACAGATGTGTAAAAAAAAAAAAAAAGATTAAACCATTTACTGTCTATGAATTGGACAAAGCCGCCAACCGCGGATGCACTAAATTTACATTGGACTGGGGCATTTACAATGTCGCGTTTCCTCCGTTTTCCCCATTGATTGAAAGTTGGTCGGGATATTCCTTCCAGGTTCGAAAGTTGGTTTGGACATTTCCTGACCATCCCTGCCCTATCTATGTAAATAATACTATTACACAGAAGGGGCACGGCTACAAATGATTTCATTTAAGAAACCAGGGAAATGTTGAGACAACAAATCAGTTAAAGGAGGTGAGCTGCAGAAGTCTTGCAGCTGGAACAGGGGAGGGGGTAACTACTGAGGCATGAGGGTTGTGACGGCCATCCTTGTTATGCAAAGTTTTCTGTCTCAAAATGCTGATGGGACACACTGATATTGAGAAAGCTCATCAGCCTCGACTGAACCATAAATTGTGTACAACCCCAATTCCGAAATAGTTGGGACAAAGTGTGAATTGTGAATTGACAGCTGATTCTCTTATATATTAATTGCTTTTTCAGCCCTTTTTTTGCCTGAGACCTGTTGCAGCCATCAAATTTTAAATGAGCTCATTTTGTGGATAAAAATGTAAAATTTCTCAGTTTCAACGTTTGCTATATTATCTCTGTTCTGGCTGGTGTGATATGAAAGTCATTGCGTTTTGATTTTATTCACAATTTACACTTTGTCCCAACTATTTCGGAATTGGGGTTGTACATCGGGTTCAATGGATTGCGCGAGAAAAGACAGTTGGGTAAAAAGTGTGTTGGAAAGCACGGTAGTTTTAGCAAGAAGGCCTAGTCTTGCAAGGCGTGTCAAGTCTTTTTCTTCTCAAGTAGAAAATATAAGCTTGTTGAACTTACTCCTCTGCTGAAAAAAATTTGTATTATTTGGCAAACACTTGTTAAACAAAAAGTTTTATGGCCAAGGTTAATGACAGAGATGCTCAGCTTTGTGCTCTTTGTCTCTGGCAGGACAGAGCTTCATTCTGTCCTCCCTGTGCATTTCTCTTCCTGGCAGGGGGTACAGATCATCATCGGAGTCTTGGTCTTTTGTCTGAGCATCACGCTTCTACATGAACCGATCCACTTCACCGGGGACCTTGCTGTCCTGGTTGTGGTGTCATTGCAGGTGAGATGATTGCAGAGGTTCCACTTTAACTGGTGATCTGTGGTTTGTTGCTCTTTTTATGGGCAGTGTGATGGTGCAATGGGTAGGACTGTTTCCGCACAACGAGAAGGTTGTTGGTTCAAATCCTGCTGGAGGCCCTTCTGTGTTGTGTTTGCCTGTTCTCTCAGTGTTCCTCCCACAGTCCGAAGACAAGCATGTCAGGCTTATTTTGAGGTTCTAAAATTGCCCAGAGGTATGAATGAGGGAGTGAATGGTGTGTACGCCATGCGATGGATTGGTGAGCTGTCCAGGATGGGTCCATGCCGTTCACTAGTATGTGTGTGTGTGTATATATATATATATATATATATATATATATATATATAGAGAGAGAGTCTATAGTATTGGCTCTGGCTCCCCCTACGACCCTAGTGAGGAAGAAACAATTTAAATAATGAATGGATATTCACCTGAGAAGTTATTACCTCTGCCAACAAAGTTGGGCCTGAGGTTATGTTTTCGCCCCTGTTTGTTTGTCTGTCTGTCTGTTTGTAAACAACATAACTCAAAAAGTAATGCACAGATTTTGATGAAATTTTCAGAGAAGGTGGGTATTAGGACAAGGAACAGATGATTAAATTTTGGTATATCTAGGCCAAAGTACAGCTGAGATATACGCCAAAGTTGAAGATTTCAAGTCTTTCGAATGGGCCGGAGTTCCGATCACCGTGCTTTTGCGTTTTGCTGCCACCTGGCGGAGGTCTGCACTCTCTGAGTGCTGTTCTAGTTTTAAAGGGATAGTTCACTTTTTTTGAAGTGGGGTTGTATGAACTACAAATTGCCACTGCTTACATTAGATGCAGTAGAAAGCTCTCTGATCTCCTTCAGGTAGCCGCACCAGCGCATAGTGCTGGGTGGAAATTTCGGCGATACACTGTTGTGAATGGAAACACAGAAACAGCGTATTTTCGCGGCCTAAAAGAGGTCCTACCTGAAAATAATACACCATTTCAATTGTACGTTATATTTAAAAAAATTACAGCACTTTAGCTGATCGGAAAAAAACACAGTTGCTCTTGAACTAACCAACTGACGTATTCCTCTGCAAGGCGCATCGTAGTTCACTGCGTGCTGTAGCGATCAGCTGTTTGGGTCAGACTCTGAGCAGTTTGCGGCAGAGACAGTATTTCAATGGCATAGAATTACGTCTCAAATGAAAAAAAAAAATCCCTATAATAACCAGCACAGCAGATACACAGTTTGTGGCTGCGTAGACCCTATGCGATATCAATTTGTGCTGCAATGTTACATTAGACTTTTTCACAGGTGTTTCACTCTTTTACCTGATGCTTGGGTACAGCAGTGCTCTTCAGCGTGCACCGTTGAGATTTCCCTGAATGTAGCCTAACGAAATCCTATTTGGAAAAATGAATACTTCAAACACAGAGCTCTTTTAGGGCTACGGGTGGCATATCAATATCAGTGTTGAGGCAACTAGCCACAGCTACAAGTCCAATATCCCGCAGAGGAATGCGGTGGAAGCTGTAAGTGCACCAGGATACAGCTTTGCTTTCACGTCCAAGAAAGCAACACACACGCACCATTTTCGAAATGTTTGCACAAGTTAAACGACCGTCCGACCTCGCAACCGCAGTTAAGCCACTTGCACACTGGACGCAAAACGAATTTTTCACACAGTTTACATTCAAAGTCAATGCAAAGACACAAATTCACGTCTTCGCATTGACTTTGAATGTGATCTGTAGTGCGAAAAATTTGTTTCGCATCCAGTGTGCAAGCAGCTTTACTGTGACCCAAACAGCTGATCGCTACAGCGCACAGTGAACTACGATGCGCCTCGCGGAGGAATACGTCAGTTGATTAGTTCAAGAGCAACTGCGTTTTTTTCCGAGCAGCTAAAGTGCTGTAATTTTTTTAAATATAGCGTACAATTGAAATGGTGTATTATTTTCAGGTAGGACCTCTTTTAGGCTGCAAAAATACGCTGTGTCTGTGTTTCCATTCACAACAGTGTATCGCCTAAATTTCCACCCAGCACTATGCGCTGGTGCGGCTACCTGGAGGAGACCAGAGAGCTTTCTACTGCATCTAATGTAAGTAGTGGCAATTTGTAGCTCATACAGCCCCACTTCAAAACAAAGTGAACTATCCCTTTAAGCTTGTAAACTTGTACATAATATTTGAGTAATAACTGTAATTGTTCTTTTTTAACGAATTACACTAAAATTAGCATGCCATATTAGACACCTGTACATATAAAAATCAGATACCTTCTTATCATCCCCTCAAATTTTCTTATATATGTTACAGATTGTGAAGCCAGTGATTTCGTGAAATGACTAAAAGAATTTTGTCATTTTGTGAAAAGGCTGAAGTTTAGCGCTAGCCATTTCATGAAATGAAATGCCATACCATTATTCAATCTGCCCCAGCTGTGTGGCTGAAGCTAAGCAGGTGTGGGCTTGGTTAGTACTTGGATGGGAGACCATCTGGGAAAACCAAGTGGCTGCTGGAAGAGGTGTTGGTGGCCAGTAGGTTGCCATCGTCCCTCTGGTGGAATAATCCCCAGTGCCCCAGTGCAGTGATGGGGACACAGTGCAGAGGGAGACGCCGTCTTCCGGATGAGACGTTAAAGTGAGGTCTGACTCACTGTGGTCATTAAAGAACCTATGACACTCTTCGACAAGGGTAGGGGGTTTTCTGGTGTCGTAACTAAATTCCCAACCTGGCTCTTTCAACCTAATCACCACCCCTGATCTAATTGGTTCTGAAACTTGTCCTCTCCCTCTCCACCTCAACCCCCCAGGGCTCCCTTGAAAAAAGAGATTTCAATCTCAATGGGACTTCCCTGGTTTTTAAAAAAAAAAAAAACGACTGAAATTTTTAGTCATTTTGTGAAATGACTGGTTTCACAATCTGACTGCAACACATACGTGGCGACATCAAAGAGATCTCTGAGAGGACAAACTCAAAAAGGCCCATTTCCAGATGTTTTTAGCATTTGCTGTCTTCCTGGCTGAGCAGCTGAAGCCCAGATTCAGGCAGAAGATTTACAGTGATGTGGGAGAATCATTACATTTTTCTCCAGAGAGGAGTTGCAGCAGAATGAACTGGCTAATCAGAATATTTTCTGTCGGACCTTGTCAATTCCAATGAGTTGTCATGTCTAATTGCTGATGGCGAGTTTTGTGTGTGTGTGTGTGTGTGTGTGTGTGTGTGTGTGGGTGTTTGTTTGTATGTTTGCACATCTGTATTACCATCTCTTATAAGGATCTATTGTAATGTCTCCACTGGTGATGGAATATCCCCAGATATCCTCATCCTTCTGGGGACATTTTCCAATCCCCACAAAAGAACTGAGCTTTTTTAGGCTTTAGGGTTAAGGTGAAGATTAGGCTAAGGATAGGGTTATGTTAAGGTTAGATTTTGGGTTAGGCATGTTTTGTTCATGAATACGACCAGGGTAAGGGCTTAGGAAATTAATGTATGTCTTTGGAATGTCCCCACTAAACATGAAAACAAAACGTGTGTGTGTGCGTGCATATGTGTGTGTGTGTGCGTGTGTGTGTGTGCGTGTGTGTGTGTCTGTGTTTAAGCATGTACTGGCCAATTAGTGATTGTAGTGTCCTGACCCTGCAGGTCATCCTGTCTGGCTCCGCCTTCGTGCACGCGGGGAGGATTCCGACTCTCTTCTGGGTGAGTTCCGCTGTTGCCGGGCAGAATACAATCCCTGCCATCCACTATGTTCAAAAAAATGCCAAGGTGTGCGAGAAAATTATGAAGATTAATTCAATTTTTTAAAAGAAATAAAATAAAGTGGTTGAGGCCTTCATGTAATGTGGAACTTGGACAAAGGTTTGGCATCATGATTTCGCCAAGAATTATAAAAGATACCTGCATCCATATATTATTTACCTGTGGTCTTAAGCTACCCCTGTACCATTTCCACTCTCTTTATAGCTGCGGGTGTTGTAAGAAAAGGCTGCTGGTTTCATTGAGATAAATGAACATCTAGAGCCAGATGCTGCTTACTGGTTCCATGGTTCCTTATAGGAGCTTCTGAATGGTTCAAGATGCCACTTCTTGGAGGCTGCCATGTTCGACTGGGAGCTTTTTGGCGCCAGAGTGTGCATGCTGGATTAAATGGGAGTGGATGAACAGGAACTATGAATTAATGAGATGATACATCTGTTCACCACTGGAGTTTCCCGAGCTATGGGGGTCATGTGAATTCCCAGTCCTCTGAGTGGTTTGTTAGGCTTCTGTGACATTTGGTTCTGCATTACCTTCCCAGAATGCCATGGGACCCTTGACCTCGCCATTCTTTCTTGACCTCGACAAAATAAAAGAAATGGCTGCCCATCAAAACAAAAATGGCTGCGCTCAGATTTTCAGCCACTGAAATGGAGCTCCTCTCTCTCTCTCTCTCTCACTCACTCACTCTACTCACCTCCTTTCTTTCTCCCCCTCCTTTGCTCTTTATCCATCTGTCTCCTTGTTTTTGGGAGCAGGTGAAGACGTCCTTGGTGTTGAACCTCGTGAGCGCTGCGTTCTCGACCGCCGCCCTAGGTCTCCTGTCCAAACACCTGCCCTACCGCCAAGACTCCTACCACTGTCTCCACTGCTACAGGGTGGAGAACTACACCCTGGTAATGTCAGCCACCGCAGCTCTGAGATGGGCCATTCTGTCCTATCAGGGGCCTTGTTCTTGAGTGAACATTCCAATGCTGATGTCACAATCACTCCTGGTTATTGAAAGTTCTAGAGGACTAGACCACAGGCACAGATTAATTCCAGAGACCTGACGAGGGTATCAGTAGCTGGGGGGCAGCTGGTCACTGTGACCTTTCTAAACCGTCGAATTGCTGGTTTTATTTGTCTTTTTCTCTAAAATAATGAGTGAATGTTCTATTCTCCATTGCTTTGCAGTGTATGTAAGACTAGAGAACAAGTAGGCGTGCACTCAGGCTACCTTACTCAGTCACCTGATCTCACAACGTGCGTAGTCTCGTTTTCATGATGTCATACCCAAATGCCTCTGGGTAACCTCCAATCAGAGACTGTATAAAAAGATGGACGAAGCAACTGTGACGTCACCCATTGATTTCAGCGTACCATTTAGGAAGCCTTGATTTTGGCAATTTGAACAGTGGCATTTTGTCATTTCGAAACCAGGTGTGATTCCTATTGGACGAGAGCGTGAATTTAAGATCCAGGGAGGAGCGAGGGGTGGATCTACAGGTGGATCTGACCGTATCTGACGAGGACCAGAGGATAGCCACGCTCCCAAAGCATATCTGGCTTTATCCTTTATTCTAGTCTATTTTGGACCATAATTTACAAAAATGAACATCATGATATATTGAAGGAGACTTGAAACTTGCGATAGATACCATAAAATAATGTGGAAAATCATTATTGAAATAATAAATCAGATAAGAAAGTCGGTTTCTCATAGACTTCTATAGCATTGAACTTCTGTCTGCAACCACCAACATCTGCTGGCCATTCAATAGAATGCAATTTTAAGAGATTCTCACATTGGCTTCACTTTTCAGACCCAGGTGATGCATCCATCTTTTTATGCAGTCTATGCTTCCAATAGATAAATAGATAAGGGAAACGGTACACCTAGACTTGTGCTACTTTCAGATAGCCTGAGTAAAAACAAAATTATGCTGACTGTAATCTTTTATGACTAGGCAAACATTCTGCTGTACAGCACTGTACAACTGTGCAGCTGTATGAGGATGAAATGAATGCTACTGTCCTGTCTTCTGCATTCTGCATTCCTCAGATCATTATTGACGGCGTGTTGGGCACCCTGGTGCTCTTCCTGGTGCTGGAGCTAGTCATCTGTATCACAGCCATGCTTTATGGGCTGAGTGTCCTGTCTAACGGCGCCCTCCAGGTGAGTGGAGGACCAATGACACAGAGGCCGTATTTACCATAAAGAGTAAGCTCGAAGGGACTGAAACAATAGGCACCTTAGGGTCATTCCAATCACATATTTTTCAAATTAAAGAGAAAATGTATTCCATCTTTTAGCCTAACCCAGACACTGATCAAGGTCCACCATCATGAAGGCATTCCCATCCACTGAATAAAATATGTGGTTTTCCATGAACATCTTGAGCAAACTAAGTACTTACCGAACTTAGTGGTAGTATTTTTTTTTTTTTTTAGAGTGCATGATTGACCAGGGACTCTATCAATATGTGAATGAATTAATGAACACTGAATTTATATAGCGCCTTGCCATAGATACTTAAAGCATTTTACATTCACACAGGGGTAATCTCATCTCATCACCGCCAATGTGTAGCACCATTGACTGTATATAAATATGGACAGCCTAACAGCTCCCCAAAAGTGAGGCCAAAACATCTTGATCGCCATCTAGTGGCTGGCTGCAGTATAGGTTATTAACTCACCCCCTCCATGTCAGTGGATCATGGGACATGGGCCACATTCAATAATTAAAGTACGTGTCAAATAGTTTTATCTACAAAGATTGTTTCTGTCATTTTAAGCAGTTCTTGCCATGCTGATGTCTGTTCAAGTGTTCATTTTTTCTGACCAGTTTGGTTCTATTTAATTATTTGATATTATAAAAAGGAGGTGTAAAGTCATGATTGACAGACGTGATATTCAGTGACTCTTAGGGAAGAAGTAGCCTACTGGCTTATTTCCGGGAATTCTTCGGCATGCGACCGTCGAAGTTGCTAGGTCCTAGTACAACTGAACATGACCTATAGTGATTTTGAAAGTCTATTGAAAATTGACAGTAGAGTTGACTGTGCTCTGAACGTTGCATCATGTACTGTTTGCAGAGATGCAATCGCTAATTAGTACAGCCAGTTTGCTAGCCAGATATCGAGCAAGTTTAGCGAGATTCTACAACAGGCCACTTTAAATTAAGTAGCAACAGAAATCAATGGTAAAGATCTCTTCAATCTGAACATAGCATTATGTACTGTTTGCAGCTATTCTCTGTTCAGTGCAAAGACCTTTTTTTGCCATCAATTTTTGTTGCTAATGTTAATTTAAGCAATTCATCAAAAATCTTGCTGGCGAGCTAAAAAACGGTTGGCTGGCCAGCTAACTAGTAAATCGTGAGTCAGTAACAGGTCACATAATTAACTAGCTGGCTAGCGAGGTAGTGAGAGCAAATGTTAAAACACATGATAGCGGGGAGTCCATTTATCCACAGACTGTATTTAGCTGCCCTTAACTTGAAGCGTTGTATGAGGTAGGCACAGGACATTGGCATGGACATCCAACATGGCTAACCCTTTAACAAGCTGTCAGTTGTAGTAGAACAGTGCTCTCAAAAGGCCTAACATTTGTTCACATTTCCTAACAAGACGATATGGGGTGAATTAGGCTAACAATAATGTTTGATGTAACTGAACACACTTCTGGTCCCAAGTCTAACATTGAATCAGCCACCAGCGAACCCAGCTACATAAAAGTTCAGGGGATGTGCTGGTAACTGAGTAGGGTGGGTGAATGGGCGGGACCTCGATATCATGTCTCAACCCCCCAAGCACTACTGCTCAAACTCTGGCTCCAAATGTGCAAGATGGCAGCACCTGTATAAGGAAATTTTGGCTCCATTTTTGTACAGTGTTAGGAAGCGGAGGCACGTCATCCATCTTTACATACAGTCTATGTGCGGCACCTGCCTGGATGATGCGATAGCAGCCATTTTGTGCCAGAACGCTCACCATTCATCAGCTGAGGTGGAGAGAAAGAGGGCAAATCACACAGCCAATTAAATCGGGTATGGTGGCAGGTTGAAAGAGCCAGGTTGGGAATTAAGCTAGGACATTTCACTTACATTTGATTGTACTGAGCCCCTAGAATTGAAATTCTCTTCAAGTTCTTTCTTCTTTGCTTGCATAAAAATGGAAAGAAATTGACAAAAATCTAAAAAAAACAAAAAACAAAAATTAAATCAGCTTAATGAATGCAAAAGCATTTTTGGTCTCAGTGAGAACAAAACCAAGTTGTTCTGCAGTGGACAGTGTAAAAGTCATGTTGCTTTTAGGATGAGGAAAGCATAATATTTATATTCTGGGTTTTATTTCTAAAATTATCCAGGGCTCTAAGTGTAATAAAACAATTTTTAAGATGCAAGGCATGTACAAAATAAATATTTGTTTCTTCCGTGCAAATATGCAAAAATATGATCTTCAGCATCAATGTCACCCCAGGCTCTATGGTGCTGTGTTAATGCTGCACAGCAGTCTTACGGAATTGAGTTGCTCACTTTAACTCAACCTTCACAAAATGGCCGCCCGAACTCTCAAGACCACTTGTATGAAGCTCCTGCTCTCTCTCTATCTCTGTCACTGTCCTGTCCTTTCTATCTGTCTCTCATTCGTGATGCTTCAACATCTCCTCTCTTTCTTTTTCTTTACCCTTCTCATCTCTTTACCCCTCTTGTTGTTGTTATTATTGTTGTTTCTCTCCTTCTTTCTTGGTCCTCTGTCTTAATTGCTTTTTGTTTACCTGTGCGTTTTACGGTTCCTTGCTGTACCTCTCTTGCTGTTTTTCTGCTGCTGTATTTCTCTCTGTCTCTTTCACACCATGTCTTTCTCAGCTTCTCTCTCTCTCTTATTCTCTCAGTCTGTTTCTCTCTGTCTCTCTTGCTGTTTCTCTGTCTCACTGGCTCATTGCCTCTCTCCCTTCCCCTTTCTCTCTCCTGCTCTCTCGTTCTCTCCCTCTCTCTCCCTCTTTACCGCTCTTTCTCTCTTGTCAGTTGGCTGTTGGCAGCCAGCTGTTGTCCAGACCCCACCCTCACCGATCGGAGGCCCCCTCTCAAGAACCCGAACCCCAGGTGCAGCGAGTTTAGGGAGCGTCCTCTCTTCGCCCCTAAAACGACCATAGTAGCAACGCCCATCTTCCTGAAAGGATTGTCTTCAGTCCTCTCATGTAGTTTTCATGTGAAGTATTGTTGCCTGATTTAGTTCTATGTTGCATTAACCCTTTGAGGAGTAAAATAGTTTTTCATGTTTAATCCTTTAAACAGAAGGTTTGTCTTCATCAGAATGAAGTTAAATTAGCCGGCTATTTTGCGGTTATGGAAATTAGCCCGACTGTATGAATTAGCATCTCCACTAGCCCGAATGCCCTCCGCCCGAGAAATTAGCCCAAAGTTGACGCATGAGCACTTTGCATAATTACCAGATAGAGCATGTGGTTCAATTTGGCTTTCCCGCGCGGAAGCTGGCAGAAAATTTCGGTCTAATGAAGACGCAACACAAATAGCGGGCTAATTTGCGAATTAGCTGGCTATTTTGTGAGCTAGACGAAGATTTATTGGGAAAATTTCCCGATCAAATTAGCGGGCTATTTGCGTCTTCATTACAAAATAGTCAGCTAATTTGAAATCAGGATAATTTCAAAACCGCAAAATAGCTAGCTAATTTGAAACTTCGTTCTAATGAAGACAGGCTTAGTGAGTCTGTGTTCTAGAACTCCAGTGTGCTGTTAGCAGTGATCATTGTTACATCGTGGATAAAATTACCCAGGAAGAACATTCTTAACTCAATTCTACAATGAAATTATCTAGTCAGGTATTATAGTCTTCAGTTTGGAACATTTTAATCACATATTTGGCATCTTACGCCTTAAAGGGTTAAATTCCTATTGATTTGCCCATTTCTTTTTGAGTGCTCATTGTTCTAGGTTGACAGAGAGCTGAACAAAGGTTCTTTGGGGTCACTGTGTTTCCTGTCATTGAAAAAAAAAATCTCTCACTGACTCATCGCAGGAGTCAAAAAATTAGGCAATCATAATGACAAGTGCTTTACTATTGTACAGTATTCAGACTTTTATTTCTCTCACTTTTTGGTGAGAAAAAACATGACCAATGGGGTGTGTGAGTGTGACTTATCCCAAGGTTTGACAATGGGGAAAAATGATTTTACTTAACATGCAACCCAAGTGTCACTAAGCAAGTTAACATTATCTGCCTGATAATATACAAAGCATGTCAAAGAAGATTACTTCACAAGACTAGACCCCTTGTTAAGAGCAATGTCTCTGAGGTGCTCTCTCTCATCTCTCTCATATTCTCCCTCTCTCCTCTGTATCTATCACTTCCCTCTCTCCTCCACTGGACACTGCACTCTGAGCCTTGTGTCATAATTCGTTTCAAGAGCCTCTTTTAGCTGCCTGATAGAGGAAGCGATGAACCAAAATGCTTCTCTAATGTGTTTCCTGTCACTAAAAAATCACTCTCCCACTCTTTATCTCCTTTTTTTCCTTCCTGTTCCCTCCATCCTCCATCCCTAACTCCTCCCTGTTTTTCAGATGACTGCTGGTACCAGGGTAGTCAACGTCCCCAGGATCCAGGTCCAATCGCAACCCCAGGCCCCGCCCCATGTTCCGCCCCAGGTTGTGGTTCAAGCCCCGCCCCCACGACCTGCCTCGCCCCCCAGTGAGCCACAGGTGGAGCCAGTAGAGACGCCCACGCCCTAAAGGCCCCCGGACACTTCAAGACGACAGTGTTTCTCTGGCCATCGGCGGAGGGCAGTGTGTCTATTTTCTTTTTTTTTTTTTTTGTCGAAGGGTCTGTGTATTTTCCTTAAAGAATTGAAACATTTTTGTCTAGTAACTTAAGTTAAAATCCTCTCCTCTACTGTAGCTTGTTAAGTCGCCTGAATTTGCTAATTAAAGGTCCCCTATTATGCCACCAGGTGCACAGCTAACTTACCATTATGAGCCAGTTCAGAATCTCCCCTTCCTGAAATTACAAGGGGGTGTGACCACCCAGAATAACGAAATCTGATTGACTGCTTAGCTGAAGTTGATCAGCTCTTCTCACCACTGGTTGGTTACTTCCCCTTCCCCATGTGATGTCAAGAGGGGAAACATTTTGAATGGCTTGTAATAACTAACTGGCTGTGCACCTGGTAACATAATAACGGACCTTTAACACAGTTGTTCAGCCAGGGAGTAGAACTAATTAATGAAATCAGCTTAAGTACATGGGTTGAAGGAACACGCAGCAGAGCCATTACTTTATATCCTCTGACCTCTTCTCCTCTGCTGTAGATGAGGGGATGAATTACTCTCAATCATGCAGGCTGGCCATGACCAGGATGACATCACAATGAGATGTGAGTCAGAATAAAGAATTAATGTCAGCACTGAATGAAGTGATGGGTTGACCAATTCTAAATCCAGTATACTGGCTAATCTCTCTTGGTCAAAATGACATCGTCCTGAGATTTGAGACGGAATGAAAACTGATGTTGGGACTGAATGAGACGTGACAAATTCTAAATCTAGCTTACTGGCTTTTCCCTCTGGGTCAGGATGACATCATACTGGACTTGAGCCAGAATGGAGAGTAATGTCAGCTGTGATTGGCTGAGTTTTTGTGATATTTTCCCTGTAAAATGGCTGTGTGGTTATAGTGCTGTATGTGCAGCTTTCGCCATTATGTAGTGTCGTCTCACTTTGTAATTTGGAGTTTCGTTCAAGAATGGCCCACATGGTAATTGTTCTAAATAAAGGGTGCATCCACTTATTTTAGAACAAAAGAAAAAAAAAAGAACACAAAATTAAAAAGACATAATGTATGTTTACTGTCAAGAATCTACTGCTTAAACTGGAATGTTACACACTGTGAGTAAATTTGCTTGCGATAGAATGATTTCTTCACGTCTTGATGGAATGACCAATTAGCAGTCTTTGTGACATCACCAATTGCCCTGACTTTGCCAGGTATCCTCCAAGATTTCTTCATACCAAATAAATAAACATGCTTACCTTCATTTCTACTTAATTTTCATTTCAATTGTGCCATTTCCTGCATCAAAAGCTGTTTCTGCATACTACTTTTTGCATATTGTTTGCCTTTTGTAAACATTCAATCAACAAAGTTTTTATTTTAAACATTTGTTTTTTTTAATTTTTTTTTTAACTATTTGAACAATGGAATAATGGAAATCAGGTTAAATACAGCCTGTCAGCTGTAATTTTTCAGTGGTCATATCCAGAGTGTGTTAAACATGCACGGTGGTGCAGAGGGTAGTGCTGTTGCCTCACAGCAAGAAGGTCTTGGGTTTGAATCCAGCCTGGGGCCTTTCTGTGAGGAGTTTGCTTGTTCTATATGTGTTTGCATGGGTGTCCTCTGGTTTGCTCTTACACTCCAAAGACATGCACAATAGACTAACTGGAGATTCTGAATTACACATTGGTATAAATGAATGTTATGTTTGCTGATTCCTTACAAATGGTCAGTATATTAAGTCGGGTGACATGAAAAATAGCTGGAAATGGTGTTAAACAGTACAGCCATTTAGCAACAGCAACCCATTTTCTGCAGGGTCACTGTCAGAATACTTATAGACCGACCTGTATTATTCACCCAAAATATTTCATGAAAAACCATTTAACAACATACTGAGGCCAAATAAGGGATTGACTGGGCAGGTGAAATAGACCATTATTGTACTATTTATGGGAATACCCATAATTTTGCCTTTGAAAGACAAAAGAGCTAGCTAGTATTCTGCATATAGCGGAGAAGTCATTGCATAAAGTTTATAGATAGCCATCATCTCGGTGCTAATTTTCATGTTTGAAAATTGTATGGGGTCAATTAGAAATACTGCAGAAGCCAGAACTACACATGTTGCACTATATTGATACTCTTTAGCATAAGGAAACAATTTTTTTTTTCCCCTCCACAGGAGGCTTTAATTATTTTTTAATCGATGTGACAATGAGTGTACACTTGTCATGCTTTATCAATGCATTGTCAGGTCTCCGGTGTAAATATCTGTTTTTGTTTTACTTTGATAACACGTCGTGTTTTAGCCAAAAGAGTCCAGACATTTTTAGATGCCTAGTTTTCCGTTGTAAAAAATTGTAATTCTTTTGAATGCCTTTGAAAGTGTCACTTTAAGTTTTATCCCTTAACGTCTCTGCGCTCCCACTCAAATTCTACATTTCACACTATAGTACTGTGACGGCATGCATGCGCTCATATTGAAATGCCTCCACTAGATGGCAGTGTTGAATAAAATGTGATTTTAAAATGAAAACTTTGCCCGTGTTCGTCTGTGGTGTATGCGCTCCTTTGCATGTAATGCCATCTGCGAATAACAGGGGTCGATGGGTGGTTGCTCCTATTAACGTCCAAATAGAGACGACTGGCACAACAGGGTACTTCGCCAAACGTCAAGGCCGCGCCCCTTTCTGGGGGATAGAAAACCTCAGTTCCCATTGACCCTAATGTAATTTGATGTGTTTTCAGGTGTAACATTTATCCGATTTATGTAACTAAATTTCCCGTTTATATTCATTTATTGATATGTCTAGCGATTATTTTGCTCCCTTGCCCGAACCTGAGCGTTCGCGTAATCTTAATAAATTAAGATTGGTCGGTCCACCCTCTCTCCCTTTCACTACCGCGAATTTCGAAGTTTGTATCAGTTTGGGGGAATAACGGACAAATGCACATCACGTTAGACCACAAACCTGACTCGGTTGGCTGACGCTACTTTACGTCAGCTAGTTAAGCAATTAAAGAATAAATAATGACACGAGACAAAAAATCGTGGCGAATAAACCTATTAAAGTATAGTATCAAGTCTTACATATTAAAGGGTACTTACGTTACTTTCTAAGTTTAAAAAAAAGAGTGGCATGGCCTGTTATGAAGAGTTTCCCACACATATAATCATGGGAAGACTCTGGATACATAGCTTTTACTCTTCATCTTCTCTTAACTCTCCTTTTTGGATTCTGCTCTTTTCCAGGTAGGATGGGGAACCTGAGGTCCGGACTGGTCATTTTATTGGAGGTGCAACCCGGCACACAACAACTTTTGGGCATTTTACCGCTCAATTATCGCGCTTATTTCTCATTGATTTCAATGCATAAGAGCGTTTGTTTTCCCCCAAAAAAGGAGCGCGGCCTTTGCGCTGAGCTCTTGATGACGTTGAACCGGTCGTCTCTATGGGGCGTCGGGCAATCACTCCCCGGCATTCCCAAGAGAAAGTTTAAACATCAAAAGTCGGAAAAATTCACCTCCAGGGGGCACTCTAGGCTGGATGCAAGTACTGGCCATCCCCAGCAATGTACCAAAGATATTGCTTTTGAATTATAATGCACACAGCTAGTTTTCTCTGGAAATGAAGAGTTTAGCTTGGTACTATTCTGGATGGACAGCTATCTTACCAAAGGTGGTGCTCTAAAGAGCTAATGTTCTACCGACCCAATATTCCATATTCCCAGACATATACCAAAGTTCTTTCTTTTGATATATATGAAGTACATGCAGTTATACTTAAAATTTGTAATCCCTTTGGTATAAAGCTTGTTTGGTTGTAAACTGGTGGTGACTGTGAGCGTTACAAACACACAATACATGGGCTATTACCAACTATGGGTACAGCGCAGTCAGAATTGTGCAGCACGTTATAAAACATGACCAGTCCAAAATTTTTAAATGCCAAAAAAAGAGCCTATGTAAAAGGCATACCACCATCAGCATGAATGCAGGCATGCATCAACAGTATACATACACTTACATAAAATAACAGTCCATAATTTGAACTCTAAAAAAGAATCTTCGTCACACAACCGTGTACATGAAGACAGAATGTATAGTACAAATGGTTTTTATACTGTTTTAAACTTTTCATGTTATCCAAAGTGAAATGATGTCAAAACAGCATATGACTAGCTCTCTCTCCGTCAGTCTGTTTTTGGAATTCAATTTGGGTTGGCGGCACCTGGTGGTGCGCACCAGAGGTGCTCCTTGTCCTTGGCCCTGAGCAGCCATCCATGGCCTTCTTCGTTCGATCCCGGTCGATGTTACCAGCGGAGCCAGTCGAGCCCGAGGCAAGCCCTACTACACCGCATCCTGGGTCTCTACAGGGCTGCTTACAGGTCGTTGATAGTGAGCTTGTGTCTGTATTAAATAGCGGGCTGCAGCCTGTTTGGCGCAATAGTTGCGCCAACACCCATGGCTTGGTACGCACAGAAATGGGAAGTCTGTAAAAGAAACCCCGCCCTCCCAACCAGCGGGTATCCCATAGGCTAGACATCATGGGCAGGTGTTAGGAATGAAGGCAGCGAAGACAGTGCCCCTGGAGGCAAAATTTTCCGATGTTTGATGATGAATATTGTCTACATTGAAAATACTACCATTGAGATTTCACTAATGCTGTAATATAGCCCAAAGGGACTATGTATCCAGAGAATTTCAGATCTCTATCTTGCTGGGTAAACAAAATAATGCCACCTAAACATAGGCACAATCTGCAATGAAATGGTCAATTTTGAGTTTTCCTCCAACTTTGGCTCTGTCTAGCTTGAAAGTGCAGATACTACCAAAGAAAAGCTTGGTATTCCCGAAAATAGAGCTCCAAATGCACAGCAAACAGCATTTACCCTCACAGAACAAATCTGGGTTACACAGAAAATATACCGCAAACATGCACCAAAAATTAATTTCGACCATCTTTCTGGCCGTCCCTTGCACAAACACAGCAAGATACCAAGGTACTTTTCATTGAAAATGATAGTCTTGTTGTGAGTAAACACATAATAAAGCATTCTAGTTTGGTATATGTCTGGGATATTATTTTATTCCCATTCACATTTTCAATTTTTATTGTTATTTCTCAAATAATTCTGGCTCGATAAAGTAGTTACCCAGCTTGGCACTGATGCGGTGCTGAATTCTAACCGAAATTGAAGTGTCACAGGTCATGATAAAAGTATAACATATTTGGTACTGTGTACCCTTAAGTCATGATAGTTGATGTAAAATGTGATGTCAACAGCAAAACTGAGCCACTTAAGTGGCTTCCAGGTGGCGCTATTGGCAGGCAAAGTGAGATACGGACTTAAAAATTTGGCTTTTTCTGTGAGACACCTGTATCTACCTATGTGCCAAGTTTCATTCAATTCCAGGGGGGTCAACTGCGCACCGAGTGTCAATTTCTCATGGAATGGCTCTTAATTAGACCATTCCTTTTGCTTACTGACAGTGAAGCTGCTTTGGCCAGGCACTGGAGAGAGAAGTCAATTAATTCATTTTAGTGGTTGTACATCACTGCAATTCAGTGACCAACAGGTTCTCAACACAAGTCTGTCCCTTTGCAAGAGAATTTCACAGGTGTATGGGTGCGTTTGTGCGTCCGCTTCAGTTTTCTCACCTGCCCACTGACCCACTCAATTTATGCGACGGCGTCTCTCTACCCGGAACATTATAGATGAGTGCTCAAAAGGAATGGCTCGAGATGTATCTTAGAGGCACAAGGTCAGTCCTGGATTTCTCTTTTATCGTCTAACGGAGCGGTCAGCAGTCCTTTAAGAATTACTCTAATTATTACTGTATCACGGGAACAGTGATGTTATGAGTTTTTCTCGCTGAGCTCCCAGCGATCATAGTGGCTTTTACGTTTGTGGTTCGTGATGCGTTTTTATGGGTTTCCTCAAATAAAAAGTAGTTTGTGTCGTCAGTTTGCAAGAATTTCGGATTTCGGTTGGATTTCACACCCATTAAATTAATTATTTACTGAGCGCTAATCTTGTGCGGCTAAAACAAATGGTGATGGATGCACTGAAGTGCCCTCCCACTAGGTGTATAAGTCATTACAGAGAATCAAGAAAGTCAATTTGATGTAATGTGCCCATTCCACTCCTATGGGTGTGAAACTGGAACATCTAACTCAAATCCGTGACTGCTGGTTTGTGATGTGTCCTTGTCATACGTGTCTAATTTAAGCAAATGTTTAGCAGTTGATATTATTTAGCTACCTGACCTATGTGGACTCCTGACTGAAAGGACACCACAATGTCAGTTAAGACTGTGGCCCCCCAGGTGTGGATTTAGAGACCTCTAGAGTGAAGCATCACAATATAGTAGAATTCAGCACCTTTATCACTTCTTAAAAACATTCAGAATAACAGAGGAATGGATTGGTTTCAAACACATGATACTATGGCAACAATTACAAAGGGTCAACAGAGAACTATATTAATACACATTATAGTCTGCAGGGCTTCCCAGCCCTGTTGCTGAAGGTGTACTGGCCTGAAGGTTTTCGTTTCAACCGAAATCTTGATCCTGTTAATCGGTACTTTAACTAAATCTGTGGCAATTAAATGCGTAGGCTTTGTTAGGTTTGGAGCGAAAGCCTACTGGATGGTAGCTCTCCCAGAACAAGGTTGGGATACAGGGTATTGATGGCGCATTTTACACAAAGACCGTCTTCCTTTTGTGGCCTGCGAGAGAATCTTGCCTGAATTCTGATGGCCATCCATTCTTCACACCTCACATGTAAATTGTCTTGTTACACCTTGCATAGAAATTCAGCCTTTACAGCTTTTTCCTTCCTATGTATCATTTATCCTGCCATTTGTGCTTAACAGCCTCACAATTAATCACATTGTGATGAAATAATTCTGAACTGGCACACAAATGGCTCATGCAAGCAAGGAGGTATGTTCTTCTGAGGAACACCTGTTTCTGGTGGGTAGATCTTATCCATTCAGCCTGAAAATGAACCCTTTGAAAAGTAGGTTTTTTTTTTTTTTTTTCAGTCCAATTGAAGCAAATCTTTAACCCTTAGAGAGCTAAATTAAGTTATTGTTGCTCAATGATGTAAGATATCAAAATCAAAGTTGTTGAAAACATATTATGTGGCGACTTGTTTGAAAGAGCTCCTGCATGAGAGCTCTTTTAAACAAGTCACTGCATAATAGGTTTTCAACAGCAAAAGATAATTAAATTTAATTTTTTTTAATTTATTTCAGCACTCTAGGGGTTAATGAACAGCTAGTGTTGTTAAATCAGTTCTATTATAGCAGTTAAAGGCATTCTAATGACACCTCTCTGATCTTAAATTTGAGGTTGCACACTATACAATCTGAACATAGTAGCAAAACTTGAAGTTTCTTTCATAACCAGGAAGAAAGTCTAGGTCTCCAAGAACATTTTCTCTTTTCAAACTAATCTACTATAGTTTTAACCATAATTTTATGCACAAAATTTTCACCAAAGACTGCTCCCTAGAAATGAGACCTTTTTTCTTCTCCCAGGATGGGCTACTACAATGTGTGTGTTGCCATTATGATGACTTTCTTGGTCTCCTTTAGAGTGATGCAGTTTCTTTTTCAGGGGCGGGCATTCCTGACCTGAAGTTACCCCAGAGTCCAGCTGTGAGAAGAACTCTTTTCACAATGCATTGTGATGTCACTGCCTGAAGGAACCCATGTGAACTTCCTTTGTGATGTCACTTTACTGTCATTACAGTCAGCCAACTCACATGTAAATCATTAATTGCTGTACGCACATATAATCACAATGATAATTTGGCATCTGTGCTTTGACCCTTACACACCCAGCAACCTTCTGATCTTGAAGATAAGAGAGCAGGGAGTAACAGGATTATATTAAGAGCTTGGAGATGGATGTTTGGGTTTGCTAAATGGCAGCAGGCCAGAACGATGTAACACTCTGCAGTGCTAACTAGCAGCAGCAGAGAGTGATGCAGCCCAGCAGTGGGCAAAGGTAGTTTGCCATAGCGTTATAATGAGAAAGCTGCTTTAATCCCCTGCTGTATGGTGGGGCAGAGCACTGGTCAATATGCATGGACATTGAGAGTGTTTATGGGAACAAAGACATCTTGAGTTACCCACCTAAACTAGTGTTGCATGCTCCACCCTATGTTATATAACATTTCTGATATGACATACATTATTTAACTACCTGGAGGGACCCTTACGTACTTTAATTGTGATATCACAATTTTTTGTTTTGTGACTTGTTATTGCTGAGGAATGTTTTGGTTTGTCAGAATCAGTGGGGTTCTTGCACTCTTGCTTAGAATTTTAGAAAGTGTGACTCTCCAAAGAAATCCCCTGCTCCGCAAGAGGTTATAATGAGAGACTTACCAGCTGCGTGACCTCTGACCTCAATCTTCTGTTGTCCACGGAAATGGGGTCATTCAGGGAATCATAGTATATTCCATTGGTGATCCTACTGCAGAGGTTGCGGAGGAAGAGTGTGAGGGTAAGGGAGTTATGTATAAACCAGTGACGTACTGAAAATTGGGTGGGCACAGAACATCCCTTGAACGCAGTTCTTAGTCCTGACTTGTTCTCAGTAATTTTTCCAAGGTGACAATACACGCACACAGAAAGCAATCCACACTATCAGTTGTTGCTGGTTCTCCTCCTTAGGTAAGACAACAATCATTAATTTGGATGGGCAATTTGTTGCATTTCAAACAGCCTTATTCAAAATAGTGTAAAGGGGTTTCAAATCTTTGATTTTGTTTAAAATAAATTAAAATAAAAAAATTTAACCAATAATGAAGCCCAAGTTAGATTGCCTGATGTGCCAAAAATGTAGCGTGGAAGTTCCAGAGCAGTTTACCTTTTGTACAGAATAGGCCTACTTATGAGTAAATTATTTTTCTGAGCTGAATTTAGCCTATTATTTAATTGCCCTGAGATCGTACTAAGACAGATGTTGTGTCTTTTCTGGAAATGCCACTAGTATAAATCATCATGAAATGTTTGAAAATTAAAAAACAAGATGAATGTGGGATCAATCAACAACAATACAATCAACCGCCATCTTCCAGTAATTTTTCTTCTTTTTGGACTAAAGTTAAGCCCTGTAATGCAATATATTTTTTGGTCACAAAGAATACATTGCTTTATGTTATGCCAAGTCTTTAACTTAATCGTTTCCCCTGTAATCCAGCCGCCCTTGTTAGTGTCTCTTGTTTACTCTGATTCATTATTATTACTTAATTTTCGTCTGCAGTTTCTCCCTTCCTGTTGCACTCCCACTCTCACCTGTTCTCTGCTGTTGTTGTCATATGTATTTAAGTTCTTGGTCCATATCTTCCCCTTGTTGGATTGTTCCTTTCCATCTTCAGTGTTGAATCTAAAGAAAGCAAGTAACTAGTAGGAAAACACTTCCTACAGTCAGTGGTCATGGCAAGCGGTTTCTTCCAGTCTCTCCTTCACCCCAGGTTGAGGATGCGCACCTGCCCAGCATGCCCAGGTTTATTTGGCGGGCCATTTTGGTTACTGACCTCAAATGAGTCCCCTTGACTATGCTCTGCCTGCCTGATTGCCCCCAATCTGTACTGTACTCCAAAGTACAGTCCTCAGAGATTGATCAGGCGAGATGGACATTTTTATCGTTGTAATCTGATATCATCTAAAATGGTCAATGGAACAATTTAAGAAAGGTACTGTGAGATAGAACCAAGTGCAAAAGTCCATGTAACACTGAATGGATTTGCCTATTGCTGATCATGGTGTGCGAGATGTGATTTACAGCTGTAACTACCACAGTTATCCAACTTCTTTTTTTGGAGATTGGTCTTAATATAACAGAGGGCGAGGCTTTAACCAATTTAAAAAAGAAAATGGAGGTTACTTCTGGTTTTCTACTGAAGACTCTCTCATACCAATGCATGTATTTTAAAGCCCCTCATTTATGGAGAAGTAAACCAAATCTTTCTTCAAATGATAACGAATCGTTTATTTTTCTTCACCAGGCCTGTATGGGATTTTATATTGAGCTGAAAAAATATGACAAAATCTTGCAAATATTTTTTGCATTCAGCAGGAAATGTGCCTGGTTATGATAGGATGCATTCTGTTTGAACTCCGGATGGCTCACACAAGATATTCGTTTGTGAACCTTGCGGTTGAGTGTTTGAATCCCAGCCATGGCATTGCCAGCAATGGCCGAAGGTCACAATGGGCAAGGCAACAGTTGCCCTGGCCTCCCCAGGGGTAATAATGATTAAGCTGGTTAAAATCCCTTAGTCGATCACTCTGTAGCAACCACCTCTGTTTGGCCAGGTGCATGTAGCTGTACAAACTAAATTTTATGTTGACTACATGATCCTCTGATGGCACAGGCAGTGTGTAATTGGCGGTGGGACTGCATAATGTAAAGAAGCGAGGGCTCGTCATCACATGAGTTGGAGAAATCACATGCCATGGCATCTTCTTCATGAGTTTATAGGGGTATTTATTATTAAACCAATAATAGGTGAATACTGATCTAAAATAGTGTTTTACTTCTTGCTAAAGTACATAGCTCTTTGAATCATATGGTTTACAGGAGTGTGTTGTTTTGTTGTTGCTAACGAACATAACAAACGTGAATGATAACAGAAAAACGGCACTCTCCCACAAACATGACATCTAAATTCTTTTCTTTGTGCAGTTTGAATAAACATTTGCTCAGTGTCAGACGTGCTAACCTGCATCATCTTTATCTCGCAGACAAATATGCACGTGAGGCTTTCATTAAGTTTTCCCCGCCAGAGTAAATGGAATTTGCATTGTGACCTCACAGTACGCTGTTTCTAAGCAAAAGGGCCTTTTGAGTCATGAGATGAACCAGAACAGAGGGTAAATGATTGTGTAATGCTTACCAGAGTCTTGCAGCACACTACCCCCGGAGGGCCAAAGTGCCGTCCTCTTCTCATGGCCAGGGCTCATGATTTGTGTGCTTGCTTCAGCGAGAAAAGTTGAAGGGGTTTGCTTATAAAATGAAGGTGCTTGGAAACACAAAAGGCAAAAAAAGGCCAAAGGCTGAAAATGCAGCTAGAATTCTAAGCTGGTTTAAGATGGTCTGAGCTGTGTTATTAGCTGGTCATAGCTGTTCTAGATGTTTAAAGCTGGTCTCTATAGCTTGATGAAGGTGGTCAAAGTTGGTTAAACTGGTATTGTCAGCTGGAATCAGGTGGTGAAGGGCTGGTCGACCAATTAAAACTGTCCAAAACACAGCTTAAACCAGCCTGACCAGCCTAGGCTGGTCAAAGCTGGAATTTTCAGCAGGGTTGAGTGACTGAACGAACGACGCTACCGAAAATTCTTTCACTGAGTTTGACGCAGAAGAATGAGATTTGTCTGACAGTCGTATCAATCTAATCCAATTCCGAAAATGATAATGCTGAGGCCAGGAAAAAGTCCAGCAGAGGGCAGAATTGAACTGCACCGCTATGCCACAATTTCGCTGAACCATTTGGATTAATGGTTAAACAAGCATTTGGTCCAATGGAGATTTTTACTACTGCGTCTACCTCAAAGATAGCAAGTCCAAACTATGAAATAGAGATACTGTACTGAAGAGGAATCTGCTGAGCAAAATATGTCAAAATTGTGTTTGTAGTGCCAAAAACGTGGGAACAAGAGCAAGTTATAAAACTTTGTTTTTCTGCTTTCCAACCGGAATTTTCTGTCTCATTTAATATAGGAATTAATGGAGTTTCGGTTTGTGCTCCCATCGCTTTTTGGCTCATACTGCCAAAACCGTCTGTCCGATTGCTTGCATAGTTCCATTTTCGTGACCAGCACAACTTTTGCTGCAACTTGGATATAAAAATATTTATGAGGAGTGAACACTGTGGGAGTTAGAACAAGTTTAAGAGAAGACTTCTTGATGATTTTACAGCTGTTCGCCACTCTAACAGTGACATCACCACACTGTAATTTCCCAGAATGTATTGAAACAGAAATTATTTTTAAACATTATAATAAAAAAAATAGAAGTTACGAAAAAATTTGAACAGAGAAGAAATTATACAAGCTTAACTTAACATTTTGCAGTTTGAATGACATTTCTACCTAAAAGTATGACAGAGTGAAAAAATAGCAGAAAATAGCTGAATCTACTGAATCAGCACAAAAATGGCTTGATTTAATAGGACCCCAAAAAACGAAATTTAAAATGAAATATCTCAAAAACTAAAAAGAAAACCAAAAATCTGTACAGATGCAACATAATTCAGAACAAGCTGAATTTTTTAGAGTTTGAATGGAATCAATAGCTTAAACGGTGTAGGAGGAGTTAGTCAGCCAAATTTAGGCAGAATAAGAAGCAAGCACACAATTAATATATGTCAGAGTTTTGTTGGGGAACGTCCCTTGGAAACAAGTTTTACAACTGGTTAAAAAAAAAAAAAAAAAAAGCATGGCATACACGGCAGTGGTCACTAAAAATACGACCTCATATAAAACATTATAGAATTAGCAGTGTGACACTGTAAATCGCACAGTGCATGGAACAATGTGGACTTTTTTAAATGAATAGCATGTGTTCATCTTTTTATTATTAATCTATCTGATGCAACATGAAGCTGTCATGCACACTATGTGGATTTAATTTTCATGATTGTTTTTATGGAATGTGCTGCACTGTGTCGCAGGGAGACTGGCATGCAGGGTTTTAAATTAATAATGCAAATGCTGCCTTTTATTATTTGATTTACTTTTTCCGCAAATCAATTTTAGCAATTTGTGCTTGAAAATCTGAATATTAAATCGCATACAACCATTGACTTAACTGTCGGAATGCCACCTGATTATGATGGCTGGATATCGTTTCATCTCTGTAAAAGGAGCATTTTCTGACATTAACCACATTTTACACTTATTCGTAATAGTGAAAGTATTTATGTCTTCTATTGCTGAGACGTATCGAGTGAAATAAATTAAAGTCAATTATTAAAGACCAGCAACGTTTTGTCGTTTTCTGAAATGAAATTTTGAGTTGCAGTGGCTCCCACAATTAATGTAATGAACAAATCAATTAGATAATTTCTCTCACAATGTTACAGTCGGGTACTAGCTCGCAATTTATAATCCCGAGGTGAAAACACAAACAAAGCATTCCAATAACGATGTCAGAACATTTTTAAACAATCTGGAATTCCAAATGTAAGAGCAACTTCAATGAGCCGTTGCTTGGAAATCGCCCCTAATGTCGTTGTCATTAGCAACCGGTAGCAACACCTTTTTCCCAAACACTTCCGAGTTTAAAGGTTAGTCAGTGAAATTAAGATGGCCGCCCCCTTGGAGTTGTACTGTTGGAAAGGCGACTGGGGTCTACCGTCGATAGACACGGATTCTTTGACCGTTCTGGTAAGATGTGCACTGTTGTAAGTGGTAGATATTTTGCAAAACATTGTTCGCGGAGTGTCATCAACGAAGATGTGCTCCCTGTCGTGCGATATTACATGTTGTGCATGACCTGAGTCTTAATCGTGTGGATGCATGCTGCCTGTTCGCCTCCACATGAGCTAAATGGCGACTGCTTTTCTTATTGTAATTGCCTCCTCAGCTAAGTAATCCCGTTGACGCCAGTCTAGCTATCACAGGAAGGCACTTGTGTTCTTCTGGGCGCGGGATTCTTGCGAAAATCAGCCATTTTATTATTGAAATTCTTTATCGTTAGCTTGCTGGCTAATGTCCTGCCGCAGATTTTGCCTGCTTGATTAACTGGCTGCATCAGTTGCCTTTTACATCTGTTGTAGCTGACGCCCTGGCGTACGCTATTTAGCTACAAGTGTGTGGACCTTTCACTGAAACCTCGTTGACATGTATAGAAAACGTACATTTTAAAATTTTAAATATTCGACAGTGTAATTGACTATGGAATTGGCCCGTATGGTTTGATCAACATTCAGCTTCCATTTGAGGGTATAGCATTTCAAATCTGTTTTATCATCGTGGAGCGGAATTGTTTAACAATACCCTCAACTGCAAGCTGAAAGTCTTTCCCATGAGTCCATACTGACCATTTCTTACCAAATTCAATGAAAATGTCTGGTAGTTTTAAAATTTTAAAATGTCCGCGTCTGTGTCTGTCAATGAGATTTCGGCTAAGTGTCCACACACTTTTGGCTATGAAGTGTATTTTGGTGAACCTGCCTACTATTGATATCTAGAAGCTAATGAGTGGTACTGAGAACTCAACCCACCTATTAACTTCCTTGGTCAAAAAATTACTTTTGAACCTTTTGTTTTACTCTTAATGTAGCAAAATGCAGACTTGATCAAAAAATGTTAAAATAAATTCTCAACGAGTGGCATAATCCAAGAGGCAGACACTGACAGGAATACTATAAGTATGCTGAGGTGTTCACATTGTATCTTATCTGAAGATAAGTCACTGAGCACAAGAACTAGGACAAGTAACAAGTAAAATATGCTATACATCTGAAATATATTGTAGATTCTGTAAAAGTGGGGGAAAAAAAAAAATATTAGGGAGCTATTAACTCAGTATTTTCGTTCACCTGAATTTCAAATTCTATTTTCATGAAAACGGGCGAGCTAGTCAAGCACTAAAACGAACTTCAGAATTAATTTTATGAAGATCATGTATTTAAATATATTTGCTTTTAATTGGATGTCAGTGTCAATGACAACATAAATCAATACCAGCCAGAATGTGTTGAGACTGATCTGCAGTTCACCAAATTGGGCTGCTGAGGAAATGTATGAACCTATTGGAGTAATGTCATTGGAGAAAACCGTGTGCAGGAATGGAGTCCATCTGCCCTGCACACTGCCATTTATATGCAATCTCTTTGCATGTGTTATTCCCATGGTAACAGAAGGCACTTAGCCTTGCAGTTGAAGTGGATTTTTGCAGAGCTTGTAATTGTCCTGTTATTACTGGCATTATGGCATCAAAAACATCACCACGTCTCAGATTATGTGGGAACAATGTAGAGGAAAGTGTCACTAAGTTGGCTCCAAATGTGTTCCTCGTCTCTTTGCAAAAATACTTGTTAAGTTTTGGTGGGAAAATAATGTGTTAACTTGGCTGAGCAAGAAAAAAGCTGATTGACAACTATCAGGAAAACATGTTATATCTTTAACAAAAAAAAAATTATACTTTCTCATATATAGGCCCCTAAAAATGGAAAAAAGCTTCTCGCGTCTGTAGTTTGAATGCTTATAGCAAAAATCTTACAAGGTCTACCAGAAAACAAATCCTGATAGTACTATAACACGCCTTATATACTAAAAAGAATCAGACATCTGGTGTCATTAAATCTGGAGATATAGAGAGCCAAAAGTGCTACCATGGACAAACGAGCATTCCAGGAAGCCATATTTGGCATGCCATAAATCTGCAAATATGTCACATACAAAGCTCTCCTTCTATTTACAGAGCCATATGATATCAAAGAATCATGTGTGAAAATTTGAACCATTTAGTGTGAACAGTTCAAAAGTTGTTAGCCATCAAACTATGGACGTTTGATTGCAGTACTCGTTTTTATGCTAAATATGGGGCCACGCCCCCTTTTTTTTACGGAATGTCCAATTAATTGGAGGGTAAATGATGCTGCAACAGCCCTTTCCAATTGGATATCTCCAAAACTAGTGGAGATACTGTGCAAAATTTTAGGCCAATAATTATTAGTAACAAGGGCATCAAAACAAAAAGTTGTGAAGCAAGTCCGAGATGGTCAGTCGGGAGCCTTCTGGTGATTTGGCACGGAATTACCCTCCTTTCTACGGTGGCCCCTCGCAGCCAAACTTGTGTGGGCTCAATTTAATATAATTTTGTGGCAGAAATGAAGCTGCTGTAGTGTAATGTACAGTACATGGATGTTGTTCATTTCTCCCCTTTATTGTAATTGAGTGCGTTTGTGGGGCTAAAATAGTTGCTAAAGGAAGAACTGGCTTAGGGAGAGAGGCGCTTTGAGTGGCTGCAATGTCAGCCAGGGACCCTGGGGATGGGATCCTGGCCAAGGCCCCTGGGTCACTCGTCGCTACGGTGGGAGGCTCCGAGGAACCCAATGTCCCCCTGTTCTGGAAAGCTGTGTAAACAGGAAGTCACTGCCACCCAGTGTGTACAGAGCTGTGAACAGCAGCAGATGAACTGCAGACGGCCTGAGATGGAGAACTGAGATCACCCCCCCACATTGTCACAGATGCTGAGAACTGCGATCGGACTTCCTCTGGCACTCAAGCATTTCGCTCATTTCAAATTCACACCCCCTACACACTGGCGCGCACTGACTCGGACCTACTGAGGTTTGGTGTGGAAGACGTAGCCAGGAGGCTTGAGAAAGGTGTCTGTGGTGCTTGCATCAGTGAGTGTGTGTGCGCGCAGCCTTACGTGCAGAAGTGAGCAGCGTGTCCACACATGAGTGTGCGCGTGCATGTAGGTGTGTGTGTGTGTGTGTGCGTGCGTGCGTGCGTGCATGTGTGTGTGTGTGTGCGCGCGCGCGCGTTTCTATGCGTGTGCGCACATGTGTGAGTGTGTATATGTGTGTGTGTGTGCGCGCGCGCGTTTGAATGTGTGGATGCGCGCGTGTGAGTGTGTGTGTCTGTATGTGCATGTGCGCTCTTGTGTTTGTGTGTGTGCGTTTGAATGAGGCTGGGCGTTTAAGAGCATCTATTTCACAATTATTGCCCCTTTGAGCATAACAACCCGAACTTCATGTTAGGCTATGTTTGTCTTATTTTTTTTCTTTTTTTTTTGTGCCTTACTAGCAGAGGCTAGATAATGACATGAGAAACCATAAGCCAATAAATCCTTATTGCTGTTGAATGTCATACTGCATAGTTGCCAGAACGGAAACCGGCTCACTTTGACTCAGTGGCTTTTCTATCAGGAAAACTCCTCAGCGGCTCCCTCTCTGAGTCTTTATGCCTGAGGTGCACTGGTGTGCCCTGAGCCCTGGAGATCGCAGTATTGAATCCCTTATGGGTCCCAGTCCTAATCCATTAAGCTGAGAAAATAACCAATATCTTGACCAACTATGTAAGTCTGCCTTTTTAATATGGCTAAATTCAGAGGCAACTTGACCAAAGAGAGCATTTAAATATGAGCCATTGAGAACAAAAGTGGTTTGACTTCATATTTGTCTTTTTTAAATTCTAGTCTTCAATTGATTCCTGAGTGGTCAATCTGTTTAGTGCAATAATGGATTAACTTGGTGTAATTAGTGCTATACAATAGGTGGGTCATATGTTCCACACTTCAAGAATGCATAAAGTGCTCAGTTCAAAAGTGGTCAAACATGGAAAAATTACAAAAAAATGTGTTGGACCAGTCTTGCTCTCAGGCGCTCATATCAGTTTGAAAAGACCTTCTAGGAGGTTTTCGGGAAATGGTTATTTTTGTGGAGATTTATGTGTCGAATGGATGTTGAAGTTTTGCGCGTAAAGTTTCAAGATCACAAATGCACAATTACAATGTGCTTTCTTGAAATGGTGATTGCTTGCAAGTCATAGTAGTAATAGTGCACTGTGGCTCCATGACGGGAAAGGTATTTGACAGGACGACTATGTCATCACTATCCCCCGCCACGATCAAGGGCTATTACTCTGTAAAAAAAAAATATATGCTTCGACATCCATTTTCGAACTCAACTTAGATGATGAGTAGCTTATTAAGGGAACCTATAGCTAAGCAAAATGCCAATTTTGGTTCAGAATTTTAGTTTGCAGGTAAGAACATGAAGTGGGCCTTCAAATAGTCAGTAATATGGAGTCGTGTTCTGAAGGAAATATTCGTCGCGAACACTGTCTTCAAGGCTGGAACAGCTATGAGTGTGGTGGCTTTCAATGATGGCCAACGAGGAATTACCTTCATTCTTCTGAAACTTGGCATAAAGGCAGGGGCACACTCAGTGAAAGGCTATCACGAAATGGACAGAAAACGTGTGAAACGAAGTGAAAAATGTGCACTAGAACTTGAAAAAAGAAACTAATTGACGCTCGACAAGCATGTAAAACTAGGAAAGAAACACAGATTGAAGAAGAGGGAGTTACTTATGAGGCTGGTCCCTTTTAAAGGAGGTAAAAAAATCCTAAAAACCACTAAAAACAAAATACTAAATGTATTCCTTCTGAGAACATTACAGTCAAACTTCGATCACATTATTACTGCCGAACTAAAATCACGTTTTTCTAAAAATACAGATTTTCACTAAGAAGATTTCTCAGCAACTGTACATCCAATCAACTTCATACTTGGCAGTTTTCTTCATTTTGTGATGATCTATGTCTGTACAGAGCTCTTTTTGCTATATGTACCTCTGAATATGAGTGAATCAAAATATGCATATTTAATTGGCTGTTTCCCGCCGAAATTGATTTATGGGGGTCAAAATCAATAATAGAACATTGAGACCTGGAAAAAAGCTCTGTAGTGACATTAGGAATGTTTTTCCTTCACATTACAGCTGAAATTAGGCTATAACCAAACACTGTTTAGTTAGTTGCAATTTCTAGTAGAATTATTTTGATAATAATTCTTAGTTTAAAAAGTGAATATCTTGGAAAAATGTTTGCTTAACTATAAGTCCCCTTAAGCATACAAAGGTTAACGCATGAAATCTTGTCCCCATTTTGGCCCGGGCGCACGCACAGACAGACTGACAGACGGACGGAAGGACTCCAATCCAATATCCCCTATAGGTTTAACGTCACAGAGGGGGGATAATAATGTCCCACTCTGCTAAGTGTTAATGCGTAATGATGCCTCTCTCTGCTTTTGCTTAAGCACACAGTAGCCGTTGTACGCCAGTCGGGTAATTGATGCAGATACAGGTCCTGTTTTTAATGGCTTACTAAGGGCAGGCACTGCCAGGCAGGCAAGCCTATCCGAGGGCTAGTTAGCTCCTAAACATATTACGGGCATATTTTCGCGGACATAAACGCAGACATTTCCTTGTTTTCCGCCATCTACTTTTTAATATTTCTGGAAAAATGATTAAAATAGGCTGGCGTCTGGAAAATCCTCTGTGGAAACCCTCTGTTCGATGTTGGAGAAGGGAAAAGGGCAGCCCGCACGATCTCGTTAATGACGATCATTCAGAAGGGGCTACAGTAAACGCGGCTGTATGGTGGCCTTTGAGAGAGCGCTGCTGTTCAGACCCGCGTTGTACAAGCCGTCCTCTTAAGACTACGACAGGACGTGATTTACGGCTGCCGCACAAACTGGCTTTTTTATTCATTATTTGGGGCACTAATATACGGGAATTTTTCCAGTGCAATTTTTGCGTTTCGAAAGAGAGAGAGGGAATGTGCTTCCTTGTATACCCGTGTTTCCTGACATGTTGTTGTGTGTACCTGTGTAAAAGACAGTGCATTTCTGTGTGTCTACTTGTTTTGTGTGGGTGTTTTTGCACGTTTCTGTGTGAGTGTGGGGTGCTTGTGTGCGCGTGCATAAGTTTGTCTGATGTGTACATTCTTGTTCGGTGTTTTTCTATTTTTTCGCACTTTTGTGTCCAGTGTATACACGTTCACCATGTGTGTACAGGACATTTTGTGGAATAGTTGATTGCAGATGTCCAAAATTGTATGTATGCCATGTGTGGCTTGTGCCTGGGTATCAGTATGTTGTGTGTGTGTGTGTGTGTGTGTTTAGGCACACGTGTATGTATATAATCACATAATCGTACATTCTTTCCGTTCATTGAACTGGTGCTATTGTGTCACTGACGTGTTTAACACTCTAATAAACCTGCATTCCATTGGCAGTGTTGCGTCTCTGACATGTGAACACTCCTATAAACCTGAACTTAATTGGCTGGCTGTGGAAATACCAATAGGGAATAATGCAGCACACTGTTTAAGATTTCCTGTGACTGATCTAACAGCATTGCTTGTATGATCCCCAAGATTTACAGTTCTGCGCAGAAGTCTAAAGCATCCTTTTTTTTTTTTTTTAAATTTAAATTTGCTGTTGCATGTTTATTTTTATTTCCAAATTCATGGTGCTATATATAAAAATCACATTTGAGGCACAATGTTAATTTGGGAAAAAAAATCCTGCATAAGAACTTTGAATTTCACTAAATACAGTTGATACAAAAAATACGCCGTGACAGAGCCCTGATCTCAACATCACTAAGGCTGTCTGGGAATTCGTGGGGAGACAGATGCAAGTGACACTGTGAACCTGCAGAGGATCCATATTCTCCTATATGCTCAGAACAACCATACAGCCAATAATCTTATGAAACTACAGAACTGCAGGCAGCG
Source organism: Gymnothorax javanicus (assembly GCA_029692085.1). Lineage (NCBI taxonomy): Eukaryota > Metazoa > Chordata > Actinopteri > Anguilliformes > Muraenidae > Gymnothorax > Gymnothorax javanicus. The sequence goes on along the minus strand of CM056197.1, from coordinate 125,857,576 downwards.
TCCCAAATTTTTAGACTTAGGGCAATCACACTCAATATTGATTTGAGTTAGTTTTTAACAGTTCACGGCACTGTATAGTATGTATTTAAGTGCAACCCCAATTCCGAAATAATTGGGACAAAGTGTAAATTGTGAATAAAATCAAAATGCAATGACTTTCAAATCACACCAACCATTATTTTATTCACAATAGAACAGAGATAAAATAGCAAATTTTGAAAATGAGAAATTATACAATTTTATCCACAAAATGAGCTCATTTCAAATTTGATGGCTGCTACAGGTCTCAAAAAAATTGGGACAGGGGCCTGTTTACCATGGTGTAGCATCCCCTCTTCTTTTTAACACAGAGTGGAGGCGGCTGGGCATTGAGGAGACAAGTTTATTGAGTTAAGCCATTGGAATTTGATCCCACTCCTGTTTAATACAGGCTTCCAGCTGCTGGAGAGTTTTGGGTCTCCTTTGACGGACTTTTTGTTTAATTATGCGCCAAATGTTCTCAATCGGTGAAAGATCAGGATTGCAGGCAGGCCAGTTCAGCACACGGACTCTTCTAGTACGAAGCCATGCTGTTTTAATAGCTGCAGTATGTGGTTTTGCATTGTCCTGCCGAAATACAAAAGGCCTTCCCTGGAATAGATGTCATCTGGAGGGGAGCATATGTTGCTCAACAACCTTTAAATACCTTTCAGCATTCATGGTGCTTTTTAAAACATGCAAGTGTCCCACACCATATGCACTAATGCATCCCCATACCATCAGAGATGCTGGCTTTTGAACTGAACGCTGATAACAGGAGGGTTGGTCTTCCTCCTCTTTAGCCCGGAGGACACGACGCCCATGATTTCCAACAAGAATGTCAAATTTGGACTTGTCTGACCACAGGACACTTTGCCACTTTCCTACAGTCCATTTTAAATGAGCCTTGGCCCACAGAACACGGCGGAGCTTCTGGATCGTGCTCAACGATGGCTTCCTTTTTGCATGATAGAGTTTTAGGTGGCATCTGTGGATGGCACGGTGGACTGTGTTTACAGATAGTGGTTTCTCGAAGTATTCCTGTGCCCATTTAGTAATGTCAATGACAGAATCATACCAGTGAGTGATGCAGTGGCGTCTGAGGGCCCGAAGATCACGGGCATCCAGTAAAGGTCTTCGGCCTTGTCCCTTTTGATGATGTTATGCACTGTCGATGATGAGACCTTCAAAGCCTTTGCAATTTGACGTTGAGGAACATTGTTTTTAAAGTATTCCACAATTTTTTTTACAAAGCCTTCACAGGTTGGAGAGCCTCTGGCCATCTTTTACTTCAGAGAGACTCAGCCTCTCTAAGACATCCCTTTATGGCCAATCATGTTACACACCTGAAGCCAGTTAACTTAATTACTTGCTAAATGTTCTTTCAGCTGATTCTCTTATATATTAATTGCTTTTTCAGCCCTTTTTTTTTTTTTTTTTTGCCTGTGTCCCAACTTTTTTGAGACCTGATGCAGCCAGAAAATTTGAAATAAGCTCATTTTATGGATAAAAATGTAAAATGTCTCAGTTTCAACATTTGAAATGTTATCTATGTTCTATTGTAAATAACATATTGGCTCGTGATCTGAAAGTCATTGCATTTTGAATTTATTCACAATTTACACTTTGTCCCAACTATTTCGGAATTGGGGTTGTATTTAGAAACCTTTAAAGATTATTGGAAGCATCATCATTCCATGGAATTCTGTTAGACCTAGTGCCTAAAACTTCTGCAGAGGACTCTATCTCTCACAATTAACCTTTATCTCAATATTTATGGGTGCCTGCTATTGCTTGTCTGCACCCATGAACCTAAATTCAACAATTCACACAATCAAAAGAGCTGTTTGTTGGAATATTTTCCCCTGAAAATCTAAGTTTTCTAGAATTTTGTTGGTTTCAGACGCCAATGGCGATTCTTGCATCAGCATTTAATTTTCATTGCTGCCTATTCGATGGTTTTGTCTGGTTAGTGTGAACAGCTGTTTTCTGGGGAAGGGCCAGTGTCCCATTTAAAGCCTTTACTGCTGTGTGTGCACTGATCCCTGGCCCAAGTGAGAGGCCGCATTTATTGCCTGATTGCCCTCCATAGCCTCGATTCCAAGACTCGATACTATTCGATTTAGTGCCTCAAGATGATCAAATCACTTTTTTGAGGGGATTATTCGAGCACTGTTGAGTCTCGCAGACGTCACAGCATCAGCTCAACAAACAGAAAGAATGTGCTCCCCAAAAAAAACAGGAAGGAAAACAGGAAGTTTATTTGGTACTGCTAAATAACACCTCCAACAACTAATTTGGAATCAGCTCGGTGCACTTGCATATCAAAGATTCAATGCGGCCATTTTTTTTTTTTTTTTTTGCCACTTTTGGTTGGTCCCTCAGATTTATCTAATGCACTAATGCATTGATTGAATCTTCCGCGCTACCTTTTCGGCACATTAGGCGATCTAACCTGCGCCTCATGATCGTTTAAATATTTGAAATGTCAGAAAGGACCATTTGAAACGCCTTTATGCAATTTTGAATAATGCTGATTTAAATGCGCCAAAGTGCGCGTCCAAATGAATGATTGTCGTCTTACTTGAACTGGGAGAACTAGCAACGCCTGATGGCGTGGAGGGCTTTAGGAGTGAGTGTATTATTAATTTCGCAGTGTCTAGAGATTCGGCAGTTTTATTGGTACGGCAGTCGATTTCAAGGGATTAGGATGAAGATTAAGGATTATGGTTAGGGGATGGGTTAGGTTAGGGATCAGGGTTAAGGTTGGGGTTAGGGTCAGGGTTAGGTTAGGGCAGGGTTTGAAATTGGGACTGCCGTACCTCTCTACATTGAAACTGCATTGGAAAACTGCCGTACCCGTAGCAACTGCCTATTAATTTAGAAAATGATTCAGATCAAGTCATGACTAGTAATTGTTTATGGGGATGCGTCTGTGCGCTCCCCCAACATTCTAGTTCTGGCGCCGACCCATTTTTCGTCAAATAAATACTTGAGTAGAGGCCTTCTTGGTTTCTGATTTATCTTCATTTTGATAAGTGTATAATCATCACTGCACGTTACTGTAAGTTTCATATGAAAGTGTTTGAAGCCTATTTAGGCCAGTAAGATTATGCCCGATGGTTCGGCTAATGCTAGTTCCCGTGTGCGTGTTTTAATCTTCGGCTGGGTTGATGGAATGGATGTTCGTCTACAGGCTTGTATTGGTTGGTTCGTCTTCTTGCGCTGGTGGTTGCGATATTGCCGTAGCTCGAGCCCACACTTGCGGACACCGCCGAGTTTATACGGACTAATTTTTTGGTCGTTTGATGAAGATGCGAGTGATTTATTTTCAGTCCTATCTTGAGGCCCGGCAGCTTGAAAATCTCAGAGGAATTTGTCTTTTAAAACCGGGGCAATGATGTCAATGTTTGATGTTTTCTGTTTTAACTGCGGTTTCCTGGTTGGAAAACTCTGGCTGTGACTCCTTTTCTCAAGAGAGAAAACGAAGCTTCGGGCTTTACTGACGTATTCCTCCCCCGAAGCGCGCACACGCTGTCAGCCACCCAGCTTGGTTCTCCCTACATGGCTCTGATTTAACCCATTGAGAATGGTGAAGGTTGTTCATAATTAGTGACGGAGTGATGTTGCAGTTCTCATTCGGCGTCAGATACCCCTGGCTTGTTGTTGTTATTATTATAATATTCGCCGTGAGCTGAGACTGATTGCAGAACAGCTTTCTTACGACGAGATCTTAATATGGGTGTGCCCTCACTCTAAAATGAGTCCTGGTATTAATTTTTCTTTACGTCATGTCCTTCATTACCCCCATGTCCTTGTGTAATCAAGATTGTGCTGCCAGTCTCGGAATACATTGGGTTCAAGGCAGGAACAACCGCTGTGACAGTGCAGTGTCATTGCAGGATGGACAAGTGTACTTGCGCGTCTCACAACTCTGGTCTGTAAGATCTTCTGAAGCATTTTTTTTTTTTTTTTTTCAGATATTCTTTTCATTCAAATGTCTCAATCTGCGTAATTTGCATGTTTTTTGACTGTCTTTGGAAAATGTAGATCCTGGAAAGCCATCAGGACACAGAGAGAGAACAACCCAACTCTGCAGGGGGAATTCTGCCTGGCTTGTGCTCAAACCCCAAACCTTTCTACACTTACTGACCTCTGCACCAGTGTGCCATCTCCTCTTCATTCTTTTCCATGGACTTTATGTTTTGTCGTTTCCATGTAACCCTGCCCAGAGTTCTCCTGAGACGCTTAATCTCAAAGTTTGCTAGTTGCAAACAAGTGAGCAGGACACTTCTGGCTTGAGTCTTAAGTTGAAATGACGTATATTTGAGATCCTTGACAGTTAAGCTTTCCAAATAAGTCTTGCACAACTTGCACAGCCTGTCTGTAACCATGGTTACATAATGTCCCGTCGATCCCAAAAAAAAAGTTGTATTTTTTGGACCCGCTGAAGTTAAATAAGGGAGTCCTTGCGTCCCAGTGCTTCCTCTTGGAAGGAGCACGTTTGTCAGGTCGCCAGGTCTGAACGCGATGACTTCTTGCTTTTTTTTGTAAGTTCAGGAAGTGGGTAATGGTGCTTGACGTTCACGCCGAGTGCTGCCTTTGTTGAATGTGCAGTTTGGTCTGGTGGAAGAACGGTACTTGGACTTTGTCTTCCAGACTTTAGTATCCAGCTGTGTCTTCCCCTCTGTTAACTGGGTGGGGGAGACGGGGCTGTTGAGTCTCGTAGATACATTTAAGAGAATGACCCCTTTCCCCTCTCCTGTCCCCAGACTTGTCTGTCTGTTTTATAAATGGCCTCTTAGTGTTCCTTGGGTTGCTTTTCAGTGTCATCCTTTCTGCTATTTCTGAAATTTGTCTTTAGTTTTGGTTGCTCGCTGCCACTAAACATCGTATAGACTATTTTACCGTTTGTATGCCTATGATTGTTGCCAAGAGCGGCTAGTGTCCGATGGGGCAAACGACTGCTGGCGGATGGAGGCACTGTCACATTGCTTTTAATAGCCTGATATCGTTCACCATAATATTTCCACCGGTGCTGCTTTTCAGTATTTTGCCATTATGCAGTGAACTGCATCAGCTGATGGTATATGGCAGATTTGAATATTAGCATTTGTATGGCTGTGTGTAGTGGTGCAACGGATCATCGTTGATCCGTAATCCGTACGGATCCCTCTTTACAGTTCAGTACGCACATGATCCGCGGATTGGTTGATGAAAAAAAAAAAAAAAGGTTGTGCCAGGGGTGTGACGATATCGAATCACAATGATCGTAAAGCAAAATGAGACAACTTGCCGCTATAAGGTGTGTGTACACAGTTGCGTCCCATTTCTTCTTGAAACATACAAGCGGTCTGAAATAAACGACAATCATTTGAAGTGCTTCCGGAGCTTCCATCACCTTTTAAGGCTCAACTGACCAACCCTAAATCTGTTTCTGTATAATATGCTCCAAATGACAATCAAGCAATTTAGCCTGATGCCAATAATGATTATGAAGTGATAGAGAAGAGCTGACAGACGTAACTGTACTACAATGTTAAATTGAAATAATGCTAATAATCTAAAGAATTACAAAAAAACCTTGTCCAAACTCCATCTCTCATCGTAGCGTTTTAGCTGATTTTTTTTTTTACCCTGTAAAAACCTGGTACCCTGGTCTTGCCATCGGAGGATTACCTAACCCTGCTTTCACCATGCCTTCTCCAAACCTGTTCCCATTTACGTTTCCCAATTAGCAACTTGGTGTTAATTCGTTTAGATGCGAGAATCAGTCGGTAGAATTACTGTCCTGCTCCCCTCATCTTGCATTGCTCATTGCAATTATCAAGCATTTCCTCATCCACGTTAATTGTGACATAAAACGGCAACGTCTTTAGAAGCTTCTGAATTAACGTAGCTCACAAAATAGCAAAAACATTTTTTCTGTCTGTGTCCTGCTTGATACCCCTAAGAAAAATTTCTATTAAATGCGGTTTTGCCGACTGTGGTCCGAGTGTGAAGTTTGCTTTCGTAAAAATAAAACTGTCTACAGCCAGTGACATTACCATAATGCAGGTTAACCCTCAACCTGTTTCTAATTTAGAATGGGACAGTTAGCTGAATTAAATAACTGAGCACGTAGGCTACTGATAAGATAGGCTACTTTACCAATTACCATTGATGATTAAGACATTAAGCTTTGCGTCAGTGGAGGGCTACAATGAGATCGCATAAACGCCAATTAACAGAATTTTCTTGAAATTCTACATTCAGTTTGAATATTAAGTAGCAAATGCGGCTGAAGATGTTTAGAGAAGGTTTAGATTTTGTTTATGCTTAACTGGATAATTGCTGTTCATACAATCTCATATTGTGCCTCCGTACAACTTTCCCAGAAGCCGGACTATAAAGACCCCATATATTATTTTGACAACATGAAAGTTTGATGCATAGCTTGCATTTGAATTGATTTTAAATGTATGCCGTGAGGTGAATTTTCACAATGCACTAATAACCAATTTACAAAATTATTCAATTACCAACGCTTTGACGCTGGAGCGTTAGTAATTTAAAAGCCTGCATTATTATCCCTTTGCGGCATAGTGTGCAGCTGCGCTTCCCCGCAAAAGTAGCCTATTCTTTTGAAAACATTTTGATGAAGTGCAATCTTAAAATAAATTGGGTTGCACTGCTGGGAAAAAAAAAAGGTTGAACCGAGTTCATGCAAATATGTGCTGTTCAATGGCTATTCAAGTTTATAAATGTGGCATTCCAGCGGATGGTGGTCCACTGACATGGTGGAAAAGCAATGAGTGTAAAAACCCCCACACTGCCAAGATGGTAAGATGCTATCTCGCTGTGCCTGGCACTTCAGAGCCCAGCGAGAGGGTATCTCTACTGCAGGAGACATAGTGACTGCAAAGAGCTCTACACTCTCCCCAGACAATGTAGACATCCTTAACTTTTTGAAAAAGAGTTTAAAATTATAAGCAGAGGTTTGCTTTGCTTTCTTTCTTCTTTTTTGATGATGTGGACATTGGCTAGTTTTTCAATCACTGCCCATGTTCAAAGAGAAGGTATCATGAAGTATCATGGCTTAGTGCACTTAAGTTATTTTTCATTCATGGTCCATGTTTAAAAGAAGAAGGTATCATGCCATAAATTGCACTTTTATTTGTTTTTATCTAATTTAAAGTTTTTATTTTTTTATTTAATGGGCAGAAGTGTTTTACAAAATAAATGGAGGACAAAGTTATATTTGTCTTGTCTTTTTTTTTTTTGTTGTTGAGAAAAGTGATCCGATCCGTGACTCAAATCCGTGATACGATCCGAACCGTGAGTTTTTTGATCCGTTGCACCCCTAGCTGTGTGTATGTGTGTGTGTGTGTGTGTGTGTGTGTGTGTGTGTGTCTGCCGGCATATGTGGACATGTCCTTGTGTTCTTGTGTTTTTGAGTGCAAGTGTGTTTTGTCTGTGCTGTGTGTGTGTGTGTAATTGTGTTCCTTCATGAGACAGATGGACTGCTATATTGGAAAGTGAGGACATTTTCTTGTGTCCTCAACTAAAAAGGGAAATTGTGACTTATTAGTTTAGGTCAGGGGTACGGTTAGAATTTGGGATTGGTTAAGGTTAGGGTAAGGGTTTGGTTAAGGCACATGTAATGTTGCTTATTGTTTCGATTAGGGAAAGGCTGTAGAGACACTCAAAGAATGCATGGAAGTCAATGCAATGTCCTCACAAGGTTATACGTACAAGTGTGTGTGTGTGTGTGTGTGTGTGTGTGTCTGTGTGTGTTTATGCGTTTACATGCGCAGTAAGTGCATGTGGAAGTCTTTGTCAACACATTTATCACTGTTTCACACAGTTTCCTGTTTCTTGTTGGCGTGTTAGCCATTAGTGGCCTCTTGCTGTTTAATCGTGCTCTGCTTGCCCCATCCTCTGTCCCTGCGCTAGCTGCTAATATGCTAACGCTGGCTGAGCTCACTTTCAGTCGCTTCTCACAGTAGTTGTCTTAAGGGCTGCTTCTTAAGAATCAAGGTTGGACTTTAACCCTCTTACAGGCTCTTCCACTCCATGCAAATTTATATTCTTAAAAAATGATTTTCAGAGAGTACTTGTGTTTTACTTCAAGTAGCTGTGAATTTTAAGTGGATGCCCTATAGAGGAGTGCCCTATCAGGGATGCATTTTTCTTTTTTTTACCATTCTTGATAAGACTGGTTTGGTGTGCCTGAACACTTCTGAGGTGGGGGTCAAAGGTTAGAGTCGAGAGGTGAGCAGTTTTCGTAATGGTCTCTCTCTCTCTCTCTCTCTCTCTCTCTCTCTCTCTCTCCCTGCATCTCCATCCCCATCCCCAACTTTAGGCCTATGCCAAATTTGCAGGTGCGCCCCTCAAAGTCCACAAGATCACCAACCCTTGGAGAAGCCCCACAGGTAGGCCATTTTGTGATTTTTTTTCTTATTTTTTATTAATTGTTATTTGTCCTGCTCGGTGTACTGCAGGAATATTGTCACTTTGAGAATGTGCTCCTATGGGATCCAGCCTATGATCTTTCAGCCCAGTTATACATGTTAGGAGTGAGTATTATTTTAGAGCAGTGAATTTTCAGTATTATTTTCAATACCTCCAGAGAAGGGGGGGGGGTGTTTATTTTGGGTGGGGATATGGGTGTGTGGTGGAGACATGCTCAGGAAGTGTAATTAGCAACTGTCTGTCTCTCGCTCTCCCCCTCTTTTCTCTCTCTCTCTCTCTCTCTCTGTCTCTCATTTCTCTCTTTCGTTCTCTCCCACTTTCTTGCTCCCTGCCTCTCTCTCTCTCTTTCTCTCTGTCTCTCTTTCGCTCTCAATCTCTTTGTCCACTTCTCTGTCTCACCCTCTTTTTCTCTTTTGCTCTCTGGCTTGATTTATGGCTCTTTTGTCGCTTGGCTGAGTGGAACGAGGTGATGAGGGTCATGTGACCTCCCACATAGGTTTCCCATGACCCTCCACTGTCTGACCTCCCCTCATTTCACTTACTTCAGCTTTGCTCTCACCTCATTGGTTCTCTGCTCAGGTTGACTGGTCTGATGTGTCTGCTGGTAACTCTGGGGTGCCTTTGTGTTTATCTGCTCTGGTCTTCAGGTTGTCTTCCTGCATTAGTGACCAGAGAGGAGGGCAGTGTGTCTCAACCCAGCAAGATTATCATCCACCTCAGAAAACAGGTGACTGACCCCGCCTACTTATCGCTTCTCCCTCCTCGGGCATCCCTTACCCCCCCCCCCGATCATTAACCCCTCCCCTTTCCCCAATAACGCCTCCCTCATATCCCTTACCCCTCCTTCTGATCATTAACCCCTTCCCTTTCCCCAATAACACCTCCCTCATATCCCTTACCCCTCCTCCTGATCATTATTCCCTCCCCTTTCCTCCATAACCCCTCCCCCTCATCCCTCACCCCTCCCTCTGATCATTAACCCCTCCCCTTTCCTTAATAACACCTCCCTCTCATCCCTTACCCCACCTGAACATTAACCCCTCCTACTTTCCTCCATAACCCCTCCCTTTCAACCCTTACCCCACCCTCTGATCATTAAGCCCTCCTTCTTTCTTCCACAACCCCTACTCCGCATCCCAAACCCTTCCTTCTGAACATTAACCACTCCCCTTTCCTCCATTAACCCCTCACCCCTTACCCCTCCCTCTGATCATTAACCCCTTTTTCTTTCCTCCTTCCTCCTCCCTGCCCTTTCCCTCCATCCTCTTCCCTCAGGGACTGTCGCTCACCTGAAACCCAAAACCCTGTCATCTCCACGACTTCCGTAATGGATGTCCAGATTATCAGTGCCCCAGAAATACTCTTTGAATCTCAGTCTAAATCTTTCGCCTTCACTTTGGGAAGAATAATCTCTTCAGTGATATTTCAGTCCTGACCGTATGTTCAGTCCATTTTGAACGTCCTCGGGTTGCAATTATTGATTGATGGACCATCAAAAGAGCTTTGCTTCAATTGCTCATCATTACTGCACTGTACTTAATTTCCATTCCACGTCTGGAATACGTTTATCATTTTACTTTTGTTATTTTTTGTCTTTTTTTTTTTTTTCCAATGAAGTCATTACTGAGCTCTGACAGAAATGTGCTTTTTCTGGGGGAATTTAAATGAGAAAAACTTGGACCAATTTTAGGGGCGTGTGTGCAAGCACTTCGTGGTTGTGGGGTTACTGGAAAATTATCCCCTGACCCTTGGAAGAGGAGCTCTTGGAATAACTTGGAAAAATACTGAGTTCAGTGGAAAATAGGCAGTGGTGCCGACTGGGATGAGGAATTTTAATATTGACATGTTGAAAAACGCTCAAATTGCACACGTGAGTGTAGACTGTTGCCTGTAATAGGACGTGTAATGATGGCCTCAGACATTAGCGGTGTCGTGGAAGCAGACAGCTGTGGTTTAGGCTGGGGATTTTCGTCTTTGGCCTGGAGCCGTAGATGTGGAATCATGTGGATTGGGATATAATTCCTTCCTCCATCCCAGTGGGAGAAATCCGTACACCAGAATTAAGGATACCTTGCAGTCATCGCTTGCAAGTTTTTAACCCTTTGAGGAGCGATATCGTAGCTGTTATCGGAACGTTCTGAACTGAGCTCTCTGCTGCTGACGTGACGGCCATCTCCGGTGATTGAAACTGATGGAGTCTGAGAACGACTCTGACTTACTGTAAATATCTGAAAAAAACATGTCTAAAAACCCTACATACCGGTGACAGATGTGCTTAATAAAGTTTAAAATTGTGATGCAGTGTGACATTTGGTAATGGAGCCCCCCCCGGCTTCTCTGCCCCATGCAAACTAACAGCAACAAAATGATGGGCTACATTCAGTGCAGAAGAATTATTTAATTATAAATGGGTCTATGCACTGGCACTCAGTTAATTTTTTTTTTTTTTTTTTTTCCAGCGAGAGCGGCATTTCAGAACTCTTTTGCGAATGAAGGTAATTTCGGCGACAAGTACTTACACCTGTTTTGGCAGCACGGTCACGCAACTTGCTGTAAAAAATGGACAGCTGTCCGATTGGAGAATAATATAAACGGACGAAACCACGTACTTGTCGCCAGAATTAGGCTACCTTCATTCGCTGAAGAGTTCTGAAATGCTGCTCTCGCTGGGAAAAAAGTTACGTCGCTGAGTGCCAGTGCATAGACCTAATTATAATTAAATTATTTTTACTGAATGTAGCCCATTATTTTGTCGCTGTTAGATCGCATGGGGGAGAGAAGCCGTGTCTCCAATTGCCACTTGATTATTCTTAAATTGGAAAACGTGTTAATAAAGGAAAGCTATCTAGAACTAGCCAGGACTAATTGTTGTCAATAAAGGGATGGATATTTGCCCCCGATTTTTCAGGTCTAGGACCGCCCCTGCATTTAAGTGATTTTCGGGTACCCGGGTACCCGCCCAAAAAATCGTCAGGTTCCCGTTTTGAAAAATTTCCCGGAATTCCCAGACCTAGTGGCCGGTGTGAATGTGGGCGTAACGGCTGTGTATAGTCAGCTAAGGGTTGGCGCTGTGCAGTTGGAGTGAATGTCCTGTGCTTCCTCATGAAAGTGTAGGTCGTGCAGCATGGCTGTGTGGTAGAGGCAGCCAAAACCCTTGCTATGATCTGCTGGATCAAAGGGTCAAAGTTCATTCCGTTTCGGTTTCCGTTCGGTGAGTTTTGGCCCAGTTCTCGCCACCGCAGGCGGTGATTTGGGTCGTGTTGGTATGCTGCCTCAAAAAGGGCTCCCTGTTGGATGGCTTTCAACAGAGCCATAATGATGGAAAAGTCATCGGTGTGTGAAGGAGTTTGGTCAGCCCTGAGTCGCGGTCTCATGAGCAGAACTGAAACGCTCACTTAGAGCCAAAATGGAGGGAAATTCAATGGACTGTAATGCAGGGGGATCCACCATTGTGCGCTCTCAATGGCTCTTAAGTGGGTTTTCCTCACTATACCTCCCCCAGGCTGTAATATGTTTTCACCGGCATTTGTACATTATTTAATCCATGTATGGGGTATTTCGAAAGTTGTGGATGGTTGTTAATGAAATTTTGTGTGTTCTAAGGAGAAACTGATTAAATTTTAGTGAAGATCCGACTCCTCATTCTTGATGCAGGATCCAAACACAATGCTGGAATTCATGTGCTCTCCGAGCGTCTTGTAGTATGAGCTCTGTCCATGCGTCTGTGCGTCCGTCCGTAGCCATAACTTGAGAACCAATTGTCGGATTTCAACGAAACTTCACAGGCAGATGCATTATGACATTGCAATGTATTATGCAGAAAAGTAGGGCACTAGGTCATATGTCCGTCTGTCTGTGGTCATTTGTCGATATTTCCAGTGCTATTCTGTCATTTGTTCCTGTCTGGGCTGTAACTTTCTTATTTGGCCGATCGTTTGCAAACTTGAAGGTGAACACATCATGACCTAAAGGTGTGTCGTGAGGTCCTGGGGGGTATGGATGACTCTGTCAACCTGTTTCTTCACCCATCCTCACCCCTCCGGCTCACATTGCCATTACGGTTCGAGTAATGCCGCTGCCAAATTCCGATTCCCATCCACAATCCGAAGAAAATGCCCTGATTTGAACTTCCCCTGCTGGCGCAGAACTCTCTTGCAGTCTTACCATAATGGTCATATTCAGTGTTGAAACACTGGCACAACAATACACCCGCAATATGAGAATGTAACGTGTTAGCACTGCAGGCTAGCATGCTAACCCTCCTCTGTATGGGGGTGACAGGGCTCCTTCATGCCAAACCAATGCAGGGCGTGATTGGTGGGTTGGGATGGATGATACCATGTTGGGGTGCGGGGGTGCTGAGGATGGGATTGGGGTAACTTTGTCTAACCCCCTCATTACAGGTTTTAGCAGTGATGGTAGAACCCCCACTTGGTTTGGAAAAACACCCCCTCGTCTCTCTGTAAAAAGCCCTGCTGCTGGGCCTGTTTAACGGGTCACAGATGTACCCTGTGGGAGGAACGCAAGCTTGTGCCGTGTGAGGGACTGCTGAATTGGGCCATGCTCTGGGTGGGTGGGTGAGTGAGTGAGTGAGTGTGCTCTGGGTGGGTGGGTGGGTGGGTGGGTGAGTGAGTGAGTGAGTGAATGGGGGTTGTGTATGTGTGAGTGAGTATATGTATATGTGTGTGTGTGTGTGTGTGTGTTTGTGCGGTTGTTTGTGTGGGGGGGTTAGTTGGTGGGGGTCCGTGTGTGTGTGTAGGTGTGTGTGGGTGGGTGAGTTGGTGGGGGTCTGTATATATGTGTGTGTGTGCGTGTGTGTGTGTGTGTGTGTGCGTATGTGTTTGTGTATGTTTGTTTGTGTGTGTGTGTGTGTGTGCGCATGTGTGCGTGTGTTAGGGGGTTCTGCTGCCTGAGTCCTCGTTTGATCCGTCGGGTCCACTCCACAGCCAGTCAAACTCCATTTCCGCACCCTCGTGTGCTGTGACACCGTTTTCATTGGTTCGGCTCCATGCTGCAGTGCAGCGGGTTTGTAAGCTCTTGAGTAAATTGAGATTTAAGCTCAGGCTGTCGGCTTCAGTCTGAGAGAACTCCCATCTGTATCAGGTTAAGTATGTGAGAATAACCCCCTTATTACAGAGTCTCAGCAAGGAAAACAGTGCCTGTCCAAACACTGCGGTGTATTAGATTCCTGCAGTGCTCTCTGTCAGTATGTGTATGGAGTGGGCTTTACTGTGTTTTTGTTTTGGCTGTAGTCCAGTAAATTGAAAATAAAACAATGAATATTGTATGTTTGAATATATGCGTGAGCTGTCACGTTCAATTCGCTGATTTTTGTGTCCATATCTGGCCGTCTTCATTGGGATTACGGTTACTTTTATGCATTTTGACTGTTGAAATACAGACTGGGCTGTATGCACATCCATACTGTTTTCTATCATTTCTGCCATACTCTGGAGATTAGCTCCATTTGCAGCTGAGATATTGGTCCTGAAGTAGCAGTAGCTGAGCTTTGTTGGAACTGTCAAAGTAAGTCATTTTGATACCTGAAACCGTTTTTCTTCGGGTGGTTTTATTATCATAGTGGCGAGACGGTTTCCCCCTGATGACTTCCACAGCTTTACTGTGTCTCTGGCACCTGGGGGGCGTTTAACCCGGAAGTAATTCTATCCGTGCAGAACTGCTTGACCTTCAGCCTTAACAACATGGGGGAGAAGCCAGCAGCACAGGCTGTGGTAATTAAAAAAAAAAAAAAAAAAAAAAAAAAGAGGAAAAAATTGACAACTGGAAACAGTGATTTGGAAGAAGGAATCTCCTCTGGTTTTGACGGGATCTAAAGATCACCCAGTTGAAACACTGGCACAGCACACACTCGTCGGCAAGATGGGTGGGATCATGCTGCAGTTAAAATGAGATGACCTTGTTTGTATTTGTGTGATTTTCGAGCATTTTTGTGACTTAAGTTGGTTTATGTGCTCCATGCTTGCTTTACTGCTGTTATAATCTCACCGGGTCATCATGCTGCGATACAGCAGTTGTTTAGCTGACCTGGTTATCCGATGCGATCTCCTATAGATTTCACTGAGCAGGGGTGAATCTCCAGCTCGAGGGTGTTGGTTTAAGGGCCTTGCTCAAGGGCCCGACAGCAACACTGATCTAATTGTGGCTTCACTACATTATCGTTTAGCTAATGGCAACTGACATACATGCGTCTCTCTACATGGCTCTGGTTCAAACAATGTAAGTTGCTAACATAGTTGGCAACTGAACTTTTGGCAAGGGAACCGCTAGTTAAATTGATTCCATTTTTATCCACTCGGCAAAGATGTTTTGCGTTTTGCTCTCCAGCTTGAGTTGTTGTTTATTCCTTTGAAGCCTTTGTGAGAACTATTACCCGAACAAATGCCTGCCCGTGACTGTTAGCACATGCAGTGCTCAGGGCAATAGAATTCTGTGCTGTGCCAGGGTCACTGGGCACTGATTGGCTGCTGGTCCTGTCTTTCAGAAGTACAACGCAGACTATGACCTATCGGCTAAGGAGGGGGCGGACACTCTTGCCTTCATCTCCTTACTGGAGGAGAAGCTGCTGCCGGCATTGGTGAGTTCAAAGTCATGTGAACAGTGATGCAGTCTTTTCTTTTTTACATCTGAACTGCTGCTCATTTGATTTGAAAATTAATATGGTTTGATTATTATCGTTTTAATTAATGTAGAGACTCTCCACTTTAATTTCTGAGTATTGGAGTCTATAATCATTGAACCATGTAGAAATTGTGGTCCATCGTTTACATAGTCTCTTTCGATGAAAGAGCTAGATGGATAGTGGGTCAGAGAGGGAGGGAGGAAGGGAAAGAGGGCATGAGGTCAAGCAGGGGTGCTATTGCTAAGATTTTTTTGGTCGTTTTGGCAAAGAATGGGACTCTGAAGGTGTTTGGTTTCATTGGGGTGCAGGTGACGGATGTGAAAGGGGGAGGGGAGGAGGAAGGAGGGATGAGCCTGGATGAGAGGAAGATGAACGAGGGAACAGGGGCACAGATGGGGAGGGGGGGCAGGGAGGGAATGACGACCAGGAGGAGCAATCTGAGAAGGTCTCACAGTGGGGACCTCATTTTATGGTTAAACAGGCTCCCGACTTTCTCCCCATGTTGCGTACCCTCGTCCTGTCAATCTGCTGGAACAAAAAACGCCCAATTTTCCATCTCATGCCAAGTGGCTCTTTTAGTATTGAGGGCCAGTTTCACTTGCAGGGCTTGGTCTTGACCTAAACTCCGTTCCGGGAGAAGCTCCGTTCAGTGTTGAATTGAGTCTTGGACTTGGCTTGGTGTGACAGCGAAACGGGCTGGATGGAAAGATGCGGTGCCCAACTGGAGATCGCCCACCCAGCAGGTTTTCAATTCTAGTTTGTCGAACCTGACAACTCCTTACCCGAGCAGCAAGACCTCCAGTGCTTTTCTAAAGCTCTTGTGAAAGCCTCAGGGACCTCACCTTTTGCACATGCAAAACCAGTAATGTGGCTAATGGAAATTGCGAAAGAAATAGCATGGCGAATCATTGTCCCTGTTACTGGGCTTGCATATGCGAGAAGGTTTTGCATGTGCTAAAGGTCTTCGTAAATCTGGGCCCTAGTTTTTCACTCCAGCTCTAGAGAAGTACTCCTCATTGAGCAGGTGGAGATCTTGCTGGGCTGCTAATGGGTTGGCAGGTTTGCGAAACTGAGCGGGTGGTTCAGCTCCAGGAACAGGGCTGATATCTCACCACAGTTGTGAAGGTTGTGTGATGGCATCAGCTATAGTTCATGATGCTGACCGTGAAAATCTTCACCGATTCTTTTCTGAACTTTTGTGCGCTTTAGATCAGGGCATCTGATAAGGATGTTAAATTTTAAAGTCCGATCAACCATCCTCTGCAATTCTCTGGTCTGTTGTACCGTTTCCACCCACTGTCACCTGTTTGTTTTGACCTCAAACTGGCTGCATGTCTGCAGCATCAGAAGGTCCAAGGGTCTGTCCATAAAATGTCATACCATGCGTTTCATTTACCCAAGAACTCAGTCGGCTGATGTCATTAAGTGGTTCCCCCTTCTGGGAGAAGATCTGTGCTCAGTTGCAAAAGCCAAGTGATTGGGACAGTAATTTGGGGAGTTCTTTACTCTCTGACTGTGGAGTTTGAGCTTCCTCCTCTCGATATCTCAAAGCCCTGATGGAGGTTAAACAGGCTCATGTTAATTATCGCTGACTTTTGGCTGCTCTCATAAAAGTTTCTGGAACCTTCATCCCATACCAGATGGTTGAGCGTATGGGAGCAGGGTTTGGAGTGTTTGAGACTTTTTTTTTTTTTTACAGGTCATTTAACTGTTCTTTGGCTTCAGTTACTGAATTCTGGCCCTGCTCTGGGAAGGCCCCGCCCCCATTCATTGGCCCAGACCAATGAAAAATGTCATTGGACCTCGAGGAGAACTGTTGCAGATTTGAGTCGATAGCCGTTTATTTCAGAAGGATGTGAAGAACGCGTATAAACAAACATACTTGGCAGGTTTTTTGAGGACGTAACCGGCTGGCGAGTTTGTTACATAACCTGAACATTCCCCGCAGACCGCGCAAGAATGTTTGCTGGCGGCCTTGTCTCTGTCCTGCTCTGAGTGACTGCCTCTCCCGTTCTCTCTCGCTTCCTTTTCGTATTTCCCTTGTTATATCCCACTCTCTCTCCTTTGCCTTCTGTCTCTTCCCCCGTTGTCTGTCGGTTTCGTCCTCTCCCGCTATGGGTCCAGCTCCTCCAAAACAAAATGCTCTTGCGTTTCCTGCGATATGAGTGAAACTACTCTTCTTCCCTGAGGACAGGAAGTGATGTTGCTTTACATCCTGATGTTCTGCTTGCTGTCTAAGCCAACATGCCACCGGAGTCCCTCTGCCCTGTAGGGATAAATTGGCTTGAATGTTCCCTGCAGAACCGTAACGACAATGGAGTATTTTCAATGTACATTACCGGTCGAGTCGCACGTCAGATGGTTTTAGTTTGCACGTTAAAATGAGCCCTTCGTTCAGGCCCCAGAAAATCAGTCATAGAAGTGTCAGTGCGTTCATCTGCTTCGGTTTGTTAATGGTTTCAAGGTGTGAGGTCACAAATGTGTGGTTCAAATGTTCTTTACTGCACATTGTGATGCTGATGTCTCAAACCCAGCTGGTAATTGAATACACGGGAGTATTGGAAACGCTGACTTGCATTACATTAAAAAAAGCCACTTGTTTGAGCTAGAGTTCCTTTATAGAGTTGTGACATGAGGATTCTAGAAAATCTGTTCATGGAGCCATTTTGTTTCCATCGTGTTTTCGGGCACCATCTCTCAGTGAATGAGTTTTTTCTCCCCATTCTCTCTCTCTCATGTCCGAACATTTTCTTTGTTTATGCTTGTTGCCCAAAGTTAACGTTTCCTTTTGAGAAAAGAACAAAAAAAATTCCACAATTTTCATTTTTCAAAACTGCTCAGTCTTGCATGATGGAAACAAAATGGCTGCCATTATTGACTTTTCACGACTCTTACATCCAAGGACTCTAATATGGACGATTATGTGGAACTTTTGGGTGGTTTCTGCAGGGAGCGGAATGTGACGAACACTGTGTTTTCAGATCTACACCTTTTGGCTGGACTCCAAAAATTACGTGGATGTGACGAGGCGCTGGCACGCCGAAAATATCCCCTTCCCGCTCAACTTCTTCCTGCCCAGTCGGATCTACGGTCAGCAGTTGGATCGACTGCGGCTGGTCCGCGGGGATAGTAGCCTGGAGCCCGGTGATGACATCGAGAAAGAGGTGAGGGGCGGAGCTGCCACGTGTCGTAGCCTTGGTAACGCAAGGTGAAAAGATCCTCATCAACGATAAGGAGAGCAAGGGTCCATCAAACTGATGGGAGGTGGGGGAAAAAAAAACATCTGTCTTTAAAATTGTCAGTCTTGGAACTAGACTGGAGACTTGAAATCCACTGGTTTTCCTCTGGAAAACTGAAATGTTTGATTGTTTTAAGTTATTTTCTTAACAAGAGAGCTTTTCTTTTTTTAAATCTTGAAAAAGAGGCAAGCCATATCACCCATTTGGCAGTATTTGTCTAATCCATCCAGAAAGTAATTGTATGAAGACCATAAATACATTTTTATGTTGACCTTGTTAATTTTTTGGTTTTCGCTGCGTTTTTTTTTTTTTTTTTTTTTTTTTTTTGTTTGCTTGTGTGTCATTCGTTTTGCGTTCATGTTGAGCTTAGCTCCGCCCTTTATTAGAGCATCATGGATTTCAAATCAAAGTCGCCACTGTCAATTCATAACTCAAAAAGCATACCTCAAAACTGCGAAAACAATACTATAAATTGGCACGAGTAGTGCTGTCAAAAAGCATCTCCTCTTTGGCAGAGATGTGTGTGTGTGCGCGTGTGTGTGTGTGGGTGTGGGTATTTCTCGGATATGGCCTGCGGTGGAGTGAGGTCATGTTTCGAATGAGGCCAGGCCGCCCGTTCCAAAGTTCACATTTTTTATTAATGCAGGGCCCTGACTTACGATCTGGCCTGTCAGCGCGTGTTACGTCCATAACTTAAACGCACTAGTTTTATGCTAGCGAGAGCCAGGGGATAGCCTAATAGAATTACGGTCGTATTTTTCACTGAGCGCGCTCTTCTGTTCTGTTCTGTGTTATGGCAACGCCTATGACATCATCGGCCATGCTCTAACCCTGTGGACTGTCTTTACAGTCCGATAGCTCTGGGATAAGACAAATGACGAGAAAACTTGCGTCCTCACAGTGAATGCATGGTTTCGGATATAGGTCATTATTGAGCATTATTTATGGTTTAGGGGCTATGCAAAAGGAATTCAAATGCAATGTAAGTTTCTCTAAAGTTGCTTTGCGTCTTTCTTTGTGTGTGTGGGTGCGTGTCTGTGTGTTTGCTTATGTTTGTGTCTCTTTGCTTGTATATGTTTTTGTGAGTGTGTGTGTGTTTGTGTGTGTGCATTTTTCTGTGCGTGCGTGTGTGTGTGTGTGTGTGTGTGTGTGTCTGTCTGTTTGTCTCTTCCCCAGCTGAACAGAGATGCTCTGGAGTGCATGAATTTGCTGTCTCAGCGCTTGGGTTCACACAAATTCTTCTTCGGAGATTCGTAAGTGGAGCTGCAGTTCATCACATCACACACACACACACACACACACACACACACACAATCACCCACATGCCCATCTGCAGTGTGCAGGTTCAGTGCGAAGATGCATGAGGAACTGCAGTCTCACCCCATCATTGCCACAAACAAACTTTTTCTTTTTGAAGTGCTTTCAATTCTGTGTGTGTGTGTGTGTGTGTGTGTGTGTGTGTTGATGTTGATGTTGATGTTGATGTTGATGTTGATGTTGATGTTGATATATGTATTTATGCCCCAGCCCCTCCTCTCTGGATGCCTATGTGTTTGGTTACTTGGCTCCGCTGGTTAAGGTGAAACTGCCCAACGGGAAACTGCAGCAGCACCTCAACTCTCTTGACAACCTGCGGCACTTCTGTACCAACATCCTCACCCTGTACTTCCCCTCTGAGGTGCGAGGTGTGTACCCGTCCCAAATTTACCCTCCTGCATCCTATTCTATTACAACATCCTCACCTTTACTTCCCCTCCGAGGGTCGAGGTGTGTACGCATCCCAAAATTTACCCTCCTGCATCCCATTCTAGTACAACATCCTCACCTCAACTTCCCCTCCGAGGGTCGAGGTGTGTATGCATCCCAAAATTCACCCTCCTGCATCCCATTCTAGTACAACATCCTCACCTCAACTTCCCCTCCAAGGGGCGAGGCGTGTACGCATCCCAAAATTCATCCTCCTGCATCCTATTCTACATACAACATCCTCACCTCTACTTCTACCTCTCCTGAGAGGGGCGAGGTGTGTCCCCATCCAAAACTTACCTTCCTATGTCCCATTGTACAAATAACATTCTTCCCTCTATTTCTCTTCTGAGGTGTGTACCCATCCCAAATTTACCCTCCTGCATCCCATTCTATTAAAACATCCTCACCTCCACTTCCTGTTTGAGGGTCAAGGTGTGTAATCAAATTTTACCCCCACCCTCCCACGTCCCACTTTTCATACAACATTGTCGCCTCTACTTTCCTTCGGAGGGGGGGAGGTTTGTACCTGTTCAAGATTTACCCTCCGACATCTCATTCCACATACAACATCCTCACTTCTACTTCCCCTCCAAGGGACCAGGTCTGTACGTGTCCTAGATGTACCCTCCCGCGTCCCTCTCCACAAAAACGTTCTCACTCCTTCTTTCCCTCCGAGGGGTAAAGTGTTTACATGTCCCAGATTTACCCTCCTGTCCTGTTCTACAAACAACATCCTCAAGTTCTGCTCCCCCTCCGAGGGGTGGTGTGTGCACCTGTCCCAAAATTACCCGCTTTCACTGTACAAACTACATCCTCTGTGCCAGACTCTTACTCTCTGACCCTTGTCAACAACATCCAAAGAAAAGGCTCTCTTTGTTTCTCTCTTTCTCACCCTCTTTTTCTGTGCTTTTCTGTCTGTTTTTATTTCTCTCACCATTTCTCCCTTGTTTTCTGTATACACTGTATATATGCATCATTCTTTTTTATCTCTATCTCTTGCTCTCTCCTTTTTAACTTTCTCTGTCTCTGTCCATGTCAGTAATTTTTTTGTATCTCTTCTCACTCTCCCTCAGAGCACCCTAACCAGAAGATGTCCCCCCAGCCGGACGGGGGCGACTTTGAGAACGAGCCAAATAGAAGGCGTAACCAGGTGCTCTCTGTACTCTTCGCCTTCGGCGCCATGTTGAGTTACGCTCTCCTGAGCGGCATCATATCAATTCAGAGAGTCCAGTCAGAGGGGGCGCTGGAGAGCTCCCGTCGCCACCGGGACCAGGACGAGGACGACGACGAGTGAGGAAGAGGAGGGGAGAAGCGAGGGCGGAGGAGGGGGACAGAAGAGTAAAAAGGGTTTTTGCGGCCGTTGATGACTTTTTTGGGACAGAGGACGGGAGGGAGATGATGTAGGGAGGACTCTGTATAAGGATAGTTTTTGCAATAGATAGAGCCTGGATTCGAGCGATGTGGAGAAAGCACTCTCAGCTGTGTTTGGGTAGTTGCGTAGTTGCCTGTCGCTAAGAAGCTACTGATAGCATTTTAGCGTTCCATTCACCAGGCTGGAGGTTCTGTTTGTGTAGTCTTTTTAAACCTGATGAACCAATGAGGTTCACGGTGCAATTTGTTCTACCGCGCTGTTTGAACAACAGAGGAAGAAACTGACGCAACAATTTAGGCTGCTGCAGGGGAGGAGGAACCTGATTGCCATTAAGATAAAGACATAAATACGGGCAACTTCAAGGGTGTGGCCTTTGTAAAAAAAAAAAAAAAAAAAGCAAAATGTTAATGATGGTTGCTTTTTTTCACTATAACAAATAATTTCATGACTGGTTAGAGTTTTTTTTTTTTTTTGGGGGGGGCAGGGCGTTTTTAAATTTTTGGCCAAGTCCTGCATTGCACTGCATTTGTCCTTGGGAATCATTCAATTAAGCATCACCTTGAATGAAACTTTTTCTTTTTGGGTGCGTTAATTATACGCTCACGCACACAGACAGAAATGAACTTCACTATTTGTCCTCAGACAACACCTGTCAAAAATATTGTAAAATATTCTGGTGCTCTTCTGTGTAAAATTTCTGCTGGGGTTTTTTTTTTTTTTTTTTTTTTGCAGCTGTTATTTTAATTTTCTCAGTTCTTCTGAAAATATTCCACATCATTGAGTGTCAGCACCTGAGTGGAATTTTGTCTGAATTTCGAATAAATGAAAAAGATAAAACTTCAAAACTGACCTCATCAGGGACACAAAAATTTTTCCCTTCTGTTTTGTCTCCTCTTGCCAAAAATTCCACCCCCCATTTGGCCCACACCTCTAGAATCACAAACAAAGGGCCAAAATGTCATAAAAATAAATACTGAAAATAAATATCCACCGTTCAAATGAAGGGACCGATTTTGCATCTCAGCAAACTTGTTGGGCTCTGCATTCCTGTCATACTATTTGGGTCTCTGAACTGTACTTTTAGGGTTTGGCTGTAACATTGCTTTATTCACCACAAAATCATAACAGACCTCTAATTTTTTTTTTTTTTTTTTTTTTTTTTTTTTAAGTGCTTGTGCGATTGCAAAAATACAGATTTTCTTGGAGTGGAGACTAATGTAGCCTAATGTAGATTTGTCAGTGTTTTTGATGACATTTCGGATGAGAACTTTCACATAGAGAGAGTAAGTCTGTTCTGAGCCTAGTGGCTCATCAGGCTTGGCGCTGACAATATGCCAGTACTCAAACATACACCTGGGTGGAGTGAGACACTGTGGGAGTGAAGTGTTTTTCCCAAGAACTCATCGCAAAAGCCATGGCAAGGACTCGAATTCAGGACCTTCCAGTCCCAACGCTACCATGTCTCCCACTGTAAATTTTCACAATAGCTGCGTATAGATAGTGATTCTTGCGCAGGAAAGCTCCTACTTCCCTAGAAGTAAAGTTAAAGTATTTATGTGGCAACCATGATGTGTGATAGAATTATCTAAATGTTAAGGAAAGATACCTTGGTGCTTCCTAACTTCTCTCCCTTAGCATAGGGCACACTTGACTATCCTTGAGGAAAGTAAAGAGTTTACGCCGTTCCTCAATGCCTTTGGCCGCAGCATTTAAAGCGATGCACTATCCATACAGCCATTCACAAAAACGAGCGAACATAATATGCAAGGGACACATGATTACGTCACCTATTGAATTCACCTATCGAATTAGCCCCATTCGTGCGTCCGAGGGCTTGTTATAACATTCTGACATTTACTGGCCCAACGGAGTCACATGCCGTGCCATTGACAACCTGCAAAAATGGAAATCGCCAGACACCACTGGTCTTCTACCGCTGCTAGCGTCAAAACTTTCTTGAGAGACCTGGCAAGCGCCAGCCAATCAGCGCGCGTGTCACAATTTCATGGCTGTGCCGTGAAAGATTCTGGGCAGGAAGTTAGATTTCAGGGGTGAAGTTTTGCCTTTTCCAGACTTATTTTTCGGAACGAGAGGGAGTTACGATGAATGGTTGGTGCCGAACGAAACTTTAATATGTCGTTGTTACGCCGATACCAGACTCAAGGTAAAGCAAAAGAAAGTTTTGACGCTAGCAGCGGTAGAAGACCAGTGGTGTCTGGCGATTTCCATTTTTGCAGGTTTTGTCAATGGCACGGCATGTGACTCCGCTGGGCCAGTAAATGTCAGAATGTTAAAGCAAGCCCTCGGAGGCACGAATGGGGCTAAATTAAGTTGAATTCTCTCCGCATCACGGTTGTCTTTGCCAAAGTCCTTATGAATTTTGAGCAGTAAGTTGGATTCTGGATTGTGAGTGAAACAACAAAACACGAAGAGAGTTTTGCGTTTTTTAAAGTATGTTTTTTCCCCTCCCAGAGTCAATGAATGTGGAACGGGAGAGTTGTTTTATTATTTTGCGCGCTATCTGTCGAAGCCTTCCGTGATCTCACTTGAACTTCCGTCCGTGAGCTGCGGAGACCTCGAGCTGCCCATTACATCACCAGTAAAGAATGCTGCGTTTGGATCTTGTTCAGTCGGAGTTTCTGTTTAGATTGCGTGTGTTTGATTCCGTCATTTAATTAAGATCTCATCTTTGCCCTCGTTGGTGTCCTTGGGGACCCGGTTAGTGCTCCTTACGTTGGCTAGGACGGAAGTCGACGGCGAACATCGTTTGCCCTCATTTTCCGTATGTTAAATCAGGCCAAATGTCTGCATAATGTCGAACTGAGTCAGCAGCGAGGGTTGTCAGTTACACTGGTTCTGGTTTAAAGATGTGTGTTGTGAGTTCCAGTCGGCCAATTTACCTCCGTTAGTTTAAATAAATAAAAATTTACCCCTCATGAAACATTGCTGTCTTCTTTCCATATAATCTAGGCTACTGTGCAAATTATATGCCAAGACGTGAGAGGGGATTTTACACAAGCGATCGATGCTGAGATACAAAAAGGTAGAGGCTATTCGCCCCGCGGCGGTTCAGCGCGAAAGATCAGAGAGCGGGGCGGATTATAAAATGAAATCTCTTATTGGCCCAACTGCGGGGCAAATAGCAGAAGTGCTTCCCTTATCCGTTCCACCGCGGTGCGAATACCAGAACTGCTTCTCTTGGCGACCCCGTTGCGGGGCAGATAGCCGATCCCTTTCCCCCAATTCACCCCGCTGCGTGGCGAATAGCCACTTCCATACGGGCAATGGACAATTTATGTCGTGTCCTTAGAAGTTACTGAAAATGACCTAAATTCTGCAGCCATTTCCTTAATAGAATGTAAATCCAAGTCGCATGATATAGTTTCAGTTTATAACGCATGAATGGAGCTGAACTTGTATAATTCATCTCTGACAGCCATCTCATCGCTGCAAGTACTAAATCAACGGAAACGTTGTCCGTAAATGTGGTCGCTGGGGCAACAGTAAACCACAATAAACAAGCATTTCTCAAGTTGCCAAGAAATATGCGGAGGATTAGATAATTCCAGCCTTGGGGACCGTGCTGGAACATCGGAACATCCGTATTACAATGAAGTTGGAATGGATCCACTTTGCTCTACCGCTCATTTTTGAGAAAAGAACATTTATTTCACGGTTTTGGATTCATCTCACGAGTTTGGAAAATGATTCAAAACTTGTCAAGACATACTCTGGGCTAAGACCGCTTTCATAGCGATGCAGAGGAACATAAAATGTGTCGGCACAGGGGAGCTGCTGGCTCCGCAGGCTGTAACTCGAATACGTATTGGTTAAAATATTCAATCGATGGCAAAATTGCGCATTTGTTGTGAGGGCGCTCCCTTTATTACCTGCAAATCCCTCATCGTCACTGAAATTTAGTGATTCTAGAAAATGTTCAAATGGATAAAAAATTGCCCTCTCAGGCAAAACGCAGCCGACACCCCGGTGCCTCCACAAGACAAGCAGCAGTCTAGTTGCATCGCAAAAATCCCTATGTGCACGGAGAGTCTTTTATCTCCTTGTGGGTTGTTCTCTTCCGCGTGGCATCAGTTCGGAGGTGCCTCTCGAGTTGCCTACAATACTGCTATTGAGTAGCAGTCTGTGGAAAAAGGCGATGCTAATAAGGCTGACACGTCTGTTCATCATCTGCCTTTGACTGTCATTGTCTCGTCGTCTTCTCGCCTCCTGCGTAAAGGAATTTCCTTTTTTTTTTCCTTCTTTTTAGCGGTGATATGGTGGAAATGTGCGGCGAACCCCGCACGGCGAGGATCACAAGAGTTTCGAAGAAACTGCTCAGTTGATACTCTCACTCCCTCTTCACGCATCACCTCTGAAACGCCGGCCGCGAGGTCACCGCGCCGCGAAGGAAGTGAACAAATCCGGGGTTTGGGTAACATCTGGGCTGGAGACAGGTGGGTTTTTTTTGTTCCGGAATTTGGCGCGGGGGACTTTCATTTGGCCGAGATATCCAACACATTCCGTGGAGCATGGGTGCGAAAACGACGATGCCAGTCTTATTTTTTGTCTCCGCTTCTCTCATCATCTGTCTGGCTGATTCTGCAGACATGCAAGGTATGCGTCCTAAACTTCTGTTTCCAGTACATTGACATGTGGGAACAAAACTGTTCTGAAAAACACGCTTACCTTAGCCTACTATATTTATATAGGATGTAGGCTTTTTATCACAGCATGCATGACCCTTCACTGTCAGTTGGCCAAGAAATATAATGAAAGAAAATTGTTTTTTTTTTTTTTTTTTTTTGTCATTTCTGAACAGGATGTTAGAAGTTACAGTTTAAGTTAATCTTGAATGACCGGCAATTAGTCTATGTTTTGCACTATTTCGGCTGGGCTTGCAGTGGAAAGGGCTTAAGTGCGAACTATTTTAAAAGATGCAAACAACTTGCGTAAAGACATTCTATGTTGATGGTAAGTGCGCTGGCAGGCTTGATTTTTGTTACATCTGCCAATATGCACTAATAAGGGGATTCGCGTCCAAGCGCTTTGATAGTCAGTAGCTTCCTCGTGCAAATAGTAAGCATGGATTTAGGGAAAGGTGGTGTTAGAAAATCTGCAGTTGTGATCAGACATTCAGTTTGCCATTGCATCCAGAGTCGATGAGGGCTATTCTCGTGGAATCCCTGTTTTGTCTCCTAATTTATCTCACAAAAAAAAAATGGATGCTATGAGTCTCGTTCGTAGCGGGACATTTCAAATGAATGAGTTGTATTGTCGAAAGGGGGAGCAGTGACGTTCCTTGCGTGCACGCACCCAGTAATGTTTCCTGCACTATTCTTGTAAAGTATTTATAGTTAGCGTGTCACATACTTACAAATTCTCGTCTTTTTTCTTGACTCAGCTTGGAGAATATAGCTTTGCTCTCCAAATCGCTCATAAGTAACGATGCAAAACCGTATTCTGTCTTAAAACGCCCACTGATTTACAACCAGAATACGACTGAAGCTGATTTCAGGAGTAGCCTAAAGCGTGATAATGCAAAAAAAAAAAAAAAAAAAAAAAAAAAAAAGGGGGGGGAGTTCAGGAAGGGAAGCTGTAGAGGGCACTTCGAAGAGAAATGACAGAAAGCGCCAATTTTTCCACCTGTGCGTCTGATTCTCGCAACAATGTCCGGACTCCCGACTTGCAGGTAAAAAGGACCGAGACCTGATCTCTGGGCTGTAACTATTGGAAGATGTAGCCTAAATGAAGCGTGAAATCACTTTGTACTCTCTTGGGGGGAGACACCAAATCCCATGAGTGCATATTAATCACTCCACCCTCCTCGCTGACATCAAATTCCCCCCGCCCAAAAAAAAAAAAAAAAAAATGCTCGAAACAGGGAGGATTATCTATTGGGCTACTACAGAATTCTTGGCCGGACGTGTTTGTGCATTGCGCCGTGTAATCTCCTGCACGCGCATAACCAAAGCCCTGACTGCAGCAGCAGCTTCAGACGTGTCGAAACGATGTTGCTTGAGGAGGAGACTGGAATGATTTTCCCTCTGATCATCTCCCAAATTTAATGAGGACACCGTTCAAAGAGCCTGGGGCCTGTTTACTCGTCTGGGAAACAGCAGCATCTGATTTTACATCCTTCATCTTAAAAGAAGCTCTCATTTAACGATATACGCTGTGTTTCTGAATGCAGAATAAGCTCGGCAGGGTCAAGTTGGCGAAATTAGTCAAACAGATGTTTTTTTTTTTTCCCCCAATGAGTTTTCGCGACCCCTCCCTCTGTCTTTTTCCTGCAGTTCAATCTGACCTCCCCTTTCATTGATGCACTTTGAAGTCTGTTGCTTAGAAACAAAACAACTTCTGTGATCCTGTCTTTCCCCAAACTTTGACTGACGTCTATCGTGACCTTAAGGCTTGTGAGAAAACCCGAGTCCGTTTTTCTCAATACTTTTTTCCCTTCCATTTTCTCTTTATCTTTTCTGGCAAGGCTCCTGATGGTGCATTGGCAGCTTTCATAGTTCCAATTGGCAAGCTCAAAAGCAACAGAGAAAGAAAACGGGATTAATGGGAAAGCAAGATGGCAGGACAGCAAAGGAGGAAGAGGTAGATGTTTGTAGAGAGGGAGAGAGATAAGGGTATAGGGAAAGTTAGAAAGAGGGGGCAGAGAGGAGGAGGTATAGGAGAGGATGACAGAGATTCAGTAGCACAGAGGTGCATGGATAAACTGAGCGAAAGACAGCAAGAGAGATGGAGGCATAGAGAGAGTATTAGAGGTGGAGAGAGAGCAGTTGGCATACAAGGGAAGATGCAAACAAGAAAGAAAGGTGGATGAAAAGCTTGGAAGAAGGGATGAGGGAAAGGGAAACTGATGTAGAGAATGAGAGAGAGAGTAGAAAGAGGAGAAGGGCTGAGAGAAGGATGTATATGAGCGAGAGAGAGTTGGAGAAGAATCTGTGTGGCCTGGATATTATATGCCAGGAGGAAGCTCAAAGCCTCTGGTTTGCCATTCCTTCCCCTCTCGGTCCCACCGAGCTTTGATATCCCGTTGTTTACATCACGGATAATAAACCTGATGTGAGAGCAAGGAAGTTAAAGGAAGCTTAGGGGAGATTGATGGAACAGACTAAGCGATAAAAGTGTAAAGTCAGATGGATCCTGGGGTGTGGAGCACAGGGATGGGGGGGAGAGACAGAGACATCCTTCACTCTCAAAATGGCCCTTTGGCTTCTGTACAGAAAGTGACACTTTTTTTGCTCTTCACAGAACTTTCTATGGTCAATGGGGTTGGTGTAAAAGCTTCAAAAATGTACCAGTTCACCTGACAGAGAATCGATGAACTCAACCGGGTTCCTCTCAGGAGACGCAGACCAGCTTTTTTAGGAACCCTTTCCTTTGGGAGTGTAGAGGATACGCTGAGGCTCAAGGGTCAAGGAAGGTTGACGAGGGTCAAGGAAGAAGCAGGTGAGGAGAGGGAGGGAGGTAGGAAAGAAGAGGAGGGAGGCTGGAATGAAGTAATGGAGAGGGAAGTGAAAGGCTACCATAAAAACCAAAGAATGAAGTGAGAGGCTATGATGAGATAGTTCCCAACTAGAGAAAGAACTGGTGGTTGGGAGCAACATATAGAGTTGAATGCAGTTTTTTTTTTTTTGGGGGCGGGGGGGATGGTCACAGCTGGAAGGGATGGGTAGGGGGAGTAGGAGGGGGTTGGGGGGCTAAACCACTAAAATCTTGCAGCTGTCAGGGGAAAAGTGGGGAATCAATCACGGGACCCCCACTGCTTACATTACCAGGGGCCTCATGTTCCTTTGGGAATCGCCCTTTGAGCTGTCTGACTCAACTGCATGTGTTTTAGCAGTTAGCTCACAGCTACACAAGCTAACCGCCAAGCAATCTGCTATTCAGGATTGGGGGTGGGGGAGGGGCATTTTGGTCCGTCCAGACAGGAAGCCCCTGGTATGGCACTTCTCTCATTCTCTTGAGTCAGGCATCTCACTGTGTTTACCTTCTGCCACTCTGGAGACAAGGGTCGGCGACCTTCATCTCGTAGTGTCAGTGTCCTTTCTGGTTTTTCTTCCATGCAGACCCGTCCGTAGCCCAGTAACTGGGTTGATCGTAAGGAATTTTTGTTTTCATGAGCACAGTTGGCCACGTGCTGAAGGGCATGTCAGAGAACAGCGATTGTCATACTCCAACTTGTAATCATCCATCTAATTCAGCTGAAACACGGTGGTGGGAGTTTAATGCTCTGGGGTTGCTTTTCAGCGAATGGGCCCGGAAACCTTGATAAAGTGAATGGCATTATGAAACAGGACCAGTATATCCAGATCCTCAGTGAAAACATTAAGCAATCCGCCGAAAAACTTGGTCTTGGGCAGGAATGGATCTTCCGACAGGATAATGATCCTAAACACACGGCCAAATCCGTCAAGAAATGGTTAGTGGACAACAAAGTGAACGTTTTGGAGTGGCCAAGCCAGAGCACCAACCTCAATCCTGTCGAGAATCTGTGGAGGGAACTGAAGACCAAGGTCATAGCAAGGAAACCATCAAACCATATGGATCTGGAGAAGTTTGCCAAAGAGGAGTGGGCCAAAATCCCAGTGGAAATGTGTAGAAACCTTGTGATCAACCACAGGAAGTGTTTGGAGGCTGTAATCGTGAATAAAGGCTTTGCCATCAATTACTGAGAAAAGGGTATGAATAATTCTGGACATGGCATTTTTTGTAAATCTGTCAAATAAAATACCAAAAAGTATTGTATTTCTCAAAAGATTGCATACTGTAATTCTTACAGCCTTATGTGAACTTACTGTGTCATTTGTGCAAGAATAAATTTGATTTGTCAAAAAATATCTCGAAAAAAAAACAAAAATTGGTTGGGGTATGAATAATTTTGGGCGCGACTGTACATGTCACAAAATCCAAACATACACCGTTTTAATAAGTAGTCTAATGGCTACAAGATAGAATAGTTTTAATGTTTCATGCTAACTAGCAGTGAGTGACAGCTAGCCAAATATGCAGTCTGCTGTAGGTGGGGCGCTTTGGGACACTGTGTCTCAACACACCCCCCGACCTTCCATGAATGAAGGAATAGCAATTTTCTTTATCTTTATTGACCACTTGCAAAATAGAAAGCACACCAGTGAGAGAGGAGTATCTAGGGAGATCCTAGAAAGAGCAGCCAGGGATGTCGAGAGAGGCACTTCATTAAACCATTACATTTTACACAGTGGTCCTGTGGATTTTCTTATTATAATAGATGCAGGTGGGGGAAAATGTTTGTATCACAACATGTTTTTGTGAAAATGTATTGTTATTTTCTATTGTTTTTAAGGTAATATACAACACTGGCCCAACGAGCCCCACCCACGGGGCACGTTGGGACATTTGCACACCCGCCACTTTCAGTAAAACTGTACGAAATTGGAAAGGACTGGGAGTCTATTTTTGGAGTCTATTTGTAGCAAACAGATGTACATAAATATGCATAGTGTTAAATATATGTACAGTGCCTGACAAAAGTCTTGTCACTTATCCAAGTTGTAGGAACAACAAATAATAACCTGACTTGTAGTTGATCAATTGGAATCAAAAATGGCTTATATGAAAGGCAAAGCCCTCTAGATTATGCAAAATATACCAAAATAGAGTTTTGTGTCATTGATTGAGTTTTATAATTTAATTTGTATAGAAAGGTCAGATTTTGCTTGGACAAAAGTCTTGTCGCATTGAAAAAAAATGTGGAAATTATACATACACTTTATTTTGAATACACAAATATGCCACTATAATATCAGAACATAAATTCATGGGGCCTTGGAAAAAAGAATTAATATTGCGTATGACTCCCATGAGCTTGGAGGACTGCATCCATACGTCTTGGCAATGACTGAGATAACTTGATGATGAAATCATCTGGAATGGCATAGAAAGCAGTCTTGCAGGACTCCCAGAGTTCATCAAGATTCTATGGTTTCATCTTCCAAGCCTCCTCCTTCATCTTACCCCTGAAATGCTCAATAATGTTCATGTCAGGTGACTGGGTTGGCCAATCCTGGAGTACCTTCACCTTCTTCGCTTTCAGGAACTGTGATATGGAGGCAGAAGAATGAGAAGGAGCAGCAGTATAAGTAGGGCAGCAAGAACTTCTTGATATTTCAGGCTGTTGATGTTGCCATCCACTCTGCAGATCTTTCTCACACCCCCATGCTGGATGTAACAACAAACCATGATTTTTCCTCCACCAAACATGATTGTTTTCTGGGAGAATCTTGGGTCCATGAGGGTTCCAACAGGTCTTGTACGGCGACTGGCATGCAGTTCAATGGATGATTCACCAGAAAAATAAACTTTCGGCCACTTTTCTAGTATCAGTCCTTTCTGCGAGCTGTGGGCCTTGGCAAATGCAATGCAGGTTTTTTGTTTTCTGTTTAATGCAGACTTCTGTGTACTAATTTGGCTATGAAAACCACTGTGAGAGAGAATTTGACAAACTCTTCTTGTAGATACTGGGATTTTTGGTGACATTTCCTCATGTAGCTTCGCTGTAGTTGGAGAAGGGCTAGCCTTGTACAGTTGAAGCAACGAACGGTCCTTTCAAACAGTTGTCATACCGGGGTCTGTCTGACCTGCGCTTGCCATGAACGTCACCAGTTTCTTCAAATCTTTTTCTTATCCCCTCCACTTGACATTTGGATACATTAAAGATGTCTGCCACCTCAGCAGCAGACTCACTCTTCAGGCTCTTGATGATCAGCACTTTGGTCTGTGGTTGAATCTTTGGTATGTTGTCAGAGGTCTAGTCGCACTTCATATGAATGTCTGGTGTGCTGGGGTTATTTCTATACATATCTGGGAATGTGTTAATTACAGTATTTGTCATAGGTTAAACTCTAATCTGCGATTTGTTGCATCATCTGAAGAGACAACAAGACTTTTGTCCCAGCAAAAACAGATGTTATGGGCTTAGCCAAGCTGTGAACATCAGAACACTTTTTGACGGTTTCATTTTGCACCAAATTATTAATGTGAAAGCCCTTGACATTAAAATGGACCATTTATTATAACAATTGATTGGTTATAAATAAAGTTATATGCTATTTTTAGTTACTATGTCCTTATGCGACGAGACTTTTGTCAGGCACTGTATATATGCATAGTTTTAAAATAAATAAGCGTAATGAAAAAAGAGGCCGAACCCGCCCCGCTCTCCCCTACTATTCCAAGTTCCTGTTCATTCTTATTTTATTCTTGTTATTCTTGTACTGAATTGCCATCAGTTACCTGTAGTGATTGTTACATCAAAGTTTGAATCGCGTTTCTGATCTCTCAACCTGACTGGATGGGCTCGGGCGGGAAGTGTGCTCCAGAACTTCGAGCCTGCTCAAAATTTTCTAGCGGCCATCCCGTTCTGCAATTAGACGGAGTGACAACGTACTTAAAATGAGATGGACGTACTAGGAATGGAATTGCCCTACTTCGAACCTACTAGGGATGTGTTATGACCTGGTGCAGTCAGGCATCAATTGCAGTACGTGTGCACACCGACCGGGTCCGTTTGTACCTCGTTCCTCCTGTTCGCAGACAGACCCAAATCGAGCGCCTTACGTCCTTAGCCAGTCGTTGTTCCGTGCAAATACGTTCAAAACAAAATAAAAAGTTCTGAAGGAGTTGGCAACACGTTTCTACACAGTTCTAAAAGTTCGCAGTAGGTTCTCATAAAGGTCACTCGTTTTGAGTATGTTTCTGTAGTTCTTATGCAGTTCTCACTACGTCCAATCCGTCTTGGCTTTCTTTTTCTTGGCCTTCTGACTCTGTTTTGCATCTTCCTCAGACATATGCCCCTCTCACTGTGAGGCAGAGACATCAGAAGGTCCAGGGGATGCCGCTCTCGTCCTCTCTTGACTCCCACACTCAGGGACAGGCTCAGCAGGCTCAGCAACTTTGGGGGGATCTGCATGGGCTTCAGCAGGGCTTGGGGATCTTGGGGTAGTACTGGCTGCTTTCACATGGACTGTCTTTCTGGATCCACTCCTCTTTGGAGGCATGATGATTGATGGTCGGAAATGTCCTTGACTGAAAGTATACAGCTTGAAATGTACAGTTGAAGCGGCAAACGCGAATGAGGACTGGCAACAACGAGCCAGATATTTATAGCAGTCGGGCCAGGACACGATTGCAATTACGTTCCGAATGCACTAGGGACGAGATGTGGACGTGGTGAGAACGAGGTGAACTGTTTGGGAACGAGGTGGTCGAGTTAAGAACTAGTTTGAACGGGTTTGGACGTATTAGGAATGTGGTAGAACTATTTCAGAATGTGTTTAAACTTACTACGGACGGGCTTGGACTACTTGGAAATGTTGTCCATATGAGGTGAATGAGCGATTTTACCCGATCTGAACTTGATACCAACGGACTGCAGACGGGATAAAGACGAGATGGACGTATTGAGGGCTGTTTATAAACGAACTACCATCATATTTTAGACATTATTTGGCCAAAGTTACACGTTCTACCCTGACCACATTCCGCTTTACGATTATTTTAGGACGGGGTAGGACGTTTTGAGAACTGCTTTGGTGTGACAATAGCATTAGCACCTCTTGTTGGACTACTGTATTGCTCAGTGATCTTCGCAGCGGACATGTCTAATTTTAAAGATGGAACAGAAATTGGTTTTCCAAATGATTATTTATAACGACCAGTGAGTCTCAAGAGTATATTCACCACCTTCACAGTGACTGCACCTTAGCGGTTATGGACCATTATGTCTTGTGCAGTCACCGTACAGAAGCCATTTGTGTGTAATTGGGTTTACATTTATCTTCATGGTTTGGGTTCATGACCTGGGCAGGAACTTGGTTTGAATCCTTGGAATGATGCAGGGTATTACGGAGACCAGCTGTAGGGAAATAATTGTCTGGGAAGCAGTGGGATTTACAGTGGAACAAGAGGGTGAAACGTGGTATTCGTTGTTAGTATTGCAAATGGGCATAACGTACACAAGAGAATGTTCAGTCTGCTTGGCAAGCAGCCTGGACAGAGCAGGTTTTATTCTAAAATAAAACATTTTTTAATCCCTGTAAAAGTCATATTAACTTCCTTGAAGTTATATGTAGAACATTTGACTGTCAGTAGGCTATTGTGCTAAAACAATTAGAAACAGTATTGTGCATGTTTTCTCATGGGAAAGTCTTAGAAATGATAAACAAGGATAAAAATCATGATTACGATATGGTTAATTTGCGTAGGAGTTTAGAATCAGTCCCATTCTTGAGTTTTTAGAGATTACTCTGGAAGAGAGTTGTATGGTGAAAAAATAATTGTCATTGATGGCACATATCGCACACTCGCACTAGGGCATGCTGCAATTAAAACCAGCTTTTCTGAAGCTCAGAGCATATACTATGCTTGTTGAGACTGGTTCAGATGCAGATTTCTTAAATTCTGTGGTGATTTTTACAGCTGCAGTTCTGTGATTATTAGCAATGATCCGGTCAAGGGTCATTCGGTCCTAGTCGGAGAGCGTTGACTTGTGGCCACAGTTCTCTTTTCGCTATCGCTGTTGATTGGTCTTTGGCATATGGTGGCATAATCTTTGACTCTGTCCCCACCTGCCACCTCAAATGGTTTTGCCA
Source organism: Gymnothorax javanicus (assembly GCA_029692085.1). NCBI lineage: Eukaryota > Metazoa > Chordata > Actinopteri > Anguilliformes > Muraenidae > Gymnothorax > Gymnothorax javanicus. The sequence continues at coordinate 125,822,464 of CM056197.1, read as the reverse complement.
TTTTTGTGACTGGCAAACGTGCAATTTGAGGCAACCATTCGGCCCCTTTGAACCTCTGTAAGTAAGCTCTTGTTGCTTCAGTCTTAGCGAGTGACGTGCTGCTGGTTAGACCTCTGTTAAGCAGACACATGCTGCTAACTAGTATTCAAATATAGGAATGCCCTACTTAAATACTTTTGTAATTGAATTGGTGAATTCAATAATGGCCCAACTCCACACATTTTCAGCATGGAGTTGGGCCCCTATTGAATTCACAGATTCAGTTGTAGGTTGAAGGTTTTGAGGGTAGAGCCATTTTTCAGAGGCGGCTCTGACATTTTTAGCGCCCTGTATGTTTGTATTATATTGAATGTTCTCCTGTTTCATGGTAAACTGTAAGTTTAAAATAGGGTTCTGTAAATTTGCAAGCTCTCCTTCGACCTTGGTCGATGCAGTGATTTAAAAACAATGCTGAAATATCACTACACGATAACAGATCTTGTACTTTAACACTCACTTAAGGCCCTGATTGGCTGACCAGGGGCCAATAGGAGCCCAGCGGTGAAGTAATGACTGGGCTACTGTGCGTCGTAAAGTGGGTCAAAAACCTCATTTTAACCTTTAACTTCCATTTACTGCAGCAGTTCTTTGGCAGAGTCTGTCCCTTTAGGTCAGTCAAAATGCAGAGACATTAGCTCTGCCAGTGGAAATTTGTGAGAGCTAGTCTTATTACTGCATGTATCGGCATGAGCTGAATCTTCCCATAAACTCTGATTCTATTAGGTTGCACATTCACAGTCTACTTCATGACTTCATTACTTTATTACTTCATTAAATTTGCTGAGAGAACAGCCTAAATTCTTTGTGGCACGGATTCAACAAGGTACTGGAAACATTCTTGTGGGATTCTGGTCGATCTCGATGTGATGGCGTTGTACATTTTCTCCAAATTTGTCAGCTGCATGTTCATGCTCAAAAATTTCTTATCCACCACATCCCCATTCTCAAAAGTACTCCACTGAACTGACTTACCAGAGTACTGTGGAGTCTCTTTACCTGGAGATTGACATTGTGGTGGTGAGGGGCATGGGGGTAATGTCTATCCACTTCCCGTATATCCTTGGTTTAGGTTTGCAGGGGGTGGGGGTTGGAGCATATCCCAGCATGCAATGCGCAAGACGCAGACTTCATAATATGAGAGGGACCTGGAGTACCTGGAATAACTTGCACGTAAACAGGGCGAACTCCATACAGAATGGCCCCGGGGTGTGTTTGAACCCACATCCTTTTTGCTGTGAGGTGACAGTGCTACTTACTGCCCTGTCTTGCTGCCCTGGTCATATCTGTGAAGCAGCTTCTGATATGAGCACAACTTAGCAATGCTAATGAGGGTGACTTTATTGTACTCAGTCCTCAAGGCAGTCAGCCTGGAAGGAGCAGATTTTATTTTGAAATAGATTGTTGTTTTCACTTACATTTTAACATTTCAAGGACACATAACCTCCTGTGGAGTTATAGTAATTCCATCTGAGTAATGCAAAAAGGCTTGTGTTCAAAATTATTTGGGGAGTCTTAAAAACTGCATTAAACTACATTTCAGCGTTCATATGTACAACTTTATGGTTGAACCACATAGGGGTATTGAATCTACTTTATCACTTGTGAGGTTATGTGAACATTAAGTTAATAAACCTTTCTTGGCTTGGCTCAACTGAGTGATTTAAAAGTAACTCTCAAATAACTGCCAGGTAACAAATCTTGCACTTCAACACTCACCTGGGGCCCTGATTGGCTGCCAGTGGGCCAATAGGAGTCAACACTAGTGTTGTTACTGGGCTACTGCGGGTCGTGATGCAGATCAGACAATTTGGGCCGTGTTTATGGCAGAAGGAATGGGGCAAGTTCTGTCCTAACTTCTTAACCTCTATTTCACCAAGAATGAGCCAACCCTGTCCTGCTCATTAAAAAGTCCTCCACAAAAAGTCCTCCATTAAAAAGACCATTCACACACTTACCCATATATTTTGTAACTTCCCTTTCTGCATTAACCCGATTAATCCCACTGGTCATATTTTTGTCAAATTTTTTTTTTTTAATTTAACTTCTAGAAGCTCTAAAAGTGTTGCTGTTGGCTTTGGGCAAAAAATACAACTTTAAACTTTACCACCATGAAATCAAAAGATACATGCAGTTTATGTATTAGAGAGGTCTAAGGACAAATTTGAGATTAAACAGGTTAAACTCTCATGCACTCACTTCATCACATGATACATGAATGTACCACATGAAAATAAGTGGCATTGTATGCCCATGCAGATGCTGAAACTTTATCATAGATTTGATGCTCTTCTGTGGCCTGTTTCATCCAAGTCTCACCATCTCAGGTCTCCTCTCAAATTCAAACGCCATCATGCTTTATTTGCTCAAGAAGATATGTGACATATTGCCAAAGAATGAAAAGGACATGCAGAATATCTACAATCGAGAACATTGTGTGCAGATATTACATAGATGTGTTCTCTCTACCCAAATGATTGACACATTGATATTGCTCCCCTAATAATCGACGTGTTGATCTCTTGCTCCATCACAATCGACATGTTGATTTCTGTCCCCATAGTAATGGAGGTGTTGATCTCTCCACCCTATTGATTGACATGTCGATCTCTCTCTTCAAAGACTGACATGTTCTCTCTCCATTGTGATAGACACGTTGATCTTTCTCCCACAGTGATTGACATGTTGATTTCTGTCTCCGTAGTAATGGACGTGTTGATCTCTCCACCCCAATGATTGACATGTTGATCTCTCTCTTCCAAGACTGACGTGTTGATCTCTCTCCCCAAAGACTGACATGATCTATCTCCATTGCGATTGACGTAGATCTCTTACCATTGTGATAGACATGTTGATCTTTCTCCACCAGTGATTGACATGTTGATTTCTGTCCCCATAGTAATGGACGTGTTGATCTCTCCACCCCAATGATTGACATGTTGATCTCTCTCTTCCAAGACTGACGTGTTGATCTCTCTCCCCAAAGACTGACATGATCTCTCTCCATTGTGATTGACGTAGATCTCTTACCATTGTGATAGACGTGTTGATCTTTCTCCACCAGTGATTGACATGTTCATCTCTCTTTTGGTAGTGATTGACATGTTGGCCCTCAGCGACTCTAAGCAGACCGTTTTGACAGTGGAGAAGGTGTCGACGGCTCTAAACGCCCTCAGCGACATTTACATCACGTCCACGTTCCGTCTCTCACCCAAACTTGGCGGCGTCCTGCTCGGCTTCTACGACAAGCAGGACAACAAGAAGTACCTGGAGCTCGCCGTCATGGGGAAGATCGGCAAAGGTGAGAGAGAGGTCAGACATGGGGCTAGAGAGTGGGCCAGAGTGGGTGGTGGGACTCATTACACACTTATTGTTCACCTCCTTCCTTCCTTCTTTTCCTTCTGTCTTTCTTCATCTCCTGGTGATGCCAGGATTGGCCAGAGGCTTTTAAAGTAAAAAAAAACAAAACAAAAAACATTATATAAACCTTGAATATAAATCTGAACTTAATTTTAAACCTTGTATTTTTTTCTTGGAGTGGGCGCTGCAATTCATTTTCATTTTTAAAAGTGCAGTGTTCGCCACCGGTAGGAGCCAAAATATTGACAAATATTCACTTGTAAACGGCCATGTGACTGTGAATTTTATAGCTATGCATTTTCATTGAGCTTGTTGCTTGTTTCTCTTTATTTTCTCCCTCTTCTGTTACATCCCTCTCTCCATTTCTCCCTCTCTCTCTCCTTTATCATATTCCTCTTTCTTTCTCTCTCCTATTTTTTCCTGCTCTCTTTCTCTCCCCTTCTCTCTCTCTTTCGGTCTCTCTTTCCCTCTTCTTCTCTCTCTCTCTCTCTCTTTACCTCCCTCTCTCAGCTCTGGTGCGGTACATTCGAAGCGATGGAAAACTTCACACTGTCAGCCTCCAGAATGTGAACCTGGTTGAGGGCCAATCGCATTCCCTCATTCTCCGACTGGGCGGGCTCCGCCGAGACAACCTCCTTCTGGAGCTCTACTTCAACTGCCGATTGGCTGACTCCAGCCAGGGCCTCCCCTCATTGGTGCAGTTTCCAGCCAACCCGGAGTCTGTTGACATTCGCAATGGCTACAAAGCCTATGCCAGGTCCCAGGTGACTCTCATCCTTTTGGCTTCCTGTCTTTAAATTTCCAGTCTTTAACCATCCAACCATTATTCATGTTTTTTTTGTGCCATCTGTTCTCTCGGTTCATAATGTGAAGTTCACATTTTTAGTGCACCATGGCTGATTGTCTGACTGCTTAGATGATTGATTGAATTAAATGGTTGGTCTGCTCTGTTTTAAATATTGTATTTGTGAGCTGTGTACGTATAATTGGCCCCACAACTTTGTAATTATCAGTGAGAAACTTAGATTTAGCTTCAAGTTTTCGGAGTTCCTGTGTCGTGACATTTTAAATGAGTGTTGTTGAAGTAAAACAACAGAGGATTTAATCCATCGGCGTCCGAGTGGCTTACAGATACGTCCCGGAGGTCTGCATGGACGAAGAAACAATTGAATCATTTCCACCGGGGATAATAGGGGTTTAAGCAGCCAACATTTGTTAGTCTCATAGCTGGGTTGGCTAGGCGCATTTAGCAGTATGAGAAAATTGCACGCTGACTGCGTTACCCTCCGACGGCTTGGGCAGTGTCTGATTGGAGGTGCTACTGCATAGTGAAAAGAAGCGAGGGCTAGTCGTTGGGTTTGTCGGAGGAATCACGTGCTGCAGTATGTTCCCCCTGAGGATGAGAACAGGCTACTGCGGTGGACTGAACAGTTCGGCTGTGTTCAGGGCGGGTAAAAACGGAGGGGGGAAATTCTTAAAAAAAAACCCTCAGTGCTTAGCGGCAATAGTCATATATTTCTAGAATTAGGATAGTAATTTTTTTGTTGCTGATCAGTATGGTATTTGAAATTTAGATTTAATTGTAACATTTTCGTGCTGGTTTTAGCTCACCTGGACTGAGGGTCCGGGGGGCTTATGTCATGGCCCGTCTGCCCGTCATCGTCGGCGGCGTTGTCCGTAAACATCTTCTTCTCCGAAACCACTGGACCGATAAAGCTGAAGCTTGGCACATATGTTCTTACCCGTGAGGACATCAAAGTTTGTTCATGGTGTTCTGATCCTATTGCGATATGGGGCAATTGTGAAACAGTTTTTGAAGCGATTAAGCTGATTCTTCATATATGGGCACATGGAAACAAGCCCTAAAACATATTTTATGGGTTTTGTGAAATTTTGGAATTTGACCTTGATTTCACCTCAGCACGTTGGCCACGCCCACTTTTGAAGATGTTTGCTTTAAAAATCCTCTTATCCGAAACCACTGGACCTGCAAAGCTGAAACTTGGCACATATGTTCCTGCTCATGAGGACTTCAAAGAGTCTTCATGGTCTTATTTAACAGCCTGTACAAGTATAAACAGTCCAGGTGAGCTACACTGCCTGTGGCACTGTTTTTTTTAATTTATAATTTCATGAATAATTAGGGATGCCAGTGTCCTTAGTGAAGTGCTCATTGAGTTTAGATGTCTTTATATCATATTTTGCTTAATTTAAACCCCCAAAGAACATCTACATTTAGTGTTTACACAGCACATGAATGTCTGTCACTCATTTGAAAGTGGCATCTCATGAGGTCTACAAACTTGGAATGTGTGCCACAGAAACAATAAGGTTGGGACAAGCTTTGTGAGTTGGTAGAATTGTTGGTTTCTGTTGACATGGCGGTTTGAGTCACATAGTTGATTGTTTGTTGAATATGTGTTTGATGGCTGTTGGATGTTGTTGATTTTTGGGAAGATGTTTATGCGTGAGATTATTGTGGCGTTGAAGGATCTTGTTCTATCAAACCCTGTTTGTGACCTTTAATTATCTAAAGTTTACTTCTGTGACAGAATCAATATTGAGGAGGGTCAGGCAGGCCTAAAACTCAGGCTTTTATATCACTTTCAAATGTTGCAGAAGATAATATTTCTGACCCAATCTCCCCTGAATAAGTATAGCGGATAAAAATGGTCAGTTATTACTTCAGAGAGAAGATGCTTCTCAGATTAAAGCCACAAACTCCACAGAAGCTGAGAGAACATTCAATACAATCTGAATTACACATCTCTTCCTCCCCAAACCCAAGATAGTAATAAATGGCAATAAGGTCCCTGACCACAATTCATGCTGTTGCTTTTGATCAGTGGCTATGAAAAACCAGTCAGTCATGCCCAGGGAGGTTCCTGAACGTTCCAGCTGAACTGCCGCGCTTGTCTCAAACAGAACTGCCATTGTTGTCCCTGTCTGGCCAATAACAGCCATTTTCCTTAATGACAGGGAGGTGGTTGGGAGAGGTTAGGGCTCATCGCAGCTGCCTTTGGTGAGTCATTACCTCGGCGTACCGCAGTAAAGCCTGGTCATGACTGGGCAAACGTGGAAAGATTAAGCAGTCACTTTGTAACACTGCTGCTTTTGTGTAGATAAGGCCTCCTGCGGTTTGACCCTCCAGGCCACTGTAGTGACAGCAGGGATACACTGAGGCAGTGAGGCTGTAATAACCAAACCTTATATTGTGCTTCAAGTTTTCACTCCAACCCTAATGGTGGTGAGCCTGACTATTAGCTAGCTGCTCAATGCCATTGAATGAGGTGTGTTTTGTGATGTTTGGTTTACCGTTATGGCTGAATTGTATTTTTAAATGGCTTTGGTTTATGAAGCGGGGCTACAAGCTACAAGTGAAAGAAAGATGAGCACTTTTTGATATTGTGTTTTCTTACGTCAGACAGGGTGCATTTATCATGACATGGTTCAGGACAGGGGACAACCACTCTGAGCGTTTGTGTGTATGTGAAAAGGGAAAGATGCTATATGTTTGTGCGTGGGTATGTGTGTATGTGTAACATTGTTGTGGTTGTGACAGGGTGCAGTTTGTGTGTTTGTACATGTGTAAAGCTGTTGTGACTGTTGCAGGGTACAGTGCGTGTATATGTGTGAGTGTTAAACTCTGTTACAGGGTGCAGTGTGTGTGTGTGTGTATATACTTGTGTAAGTGTGTGTTAAACTCTGTTACAGGGTGCAGTGTGTGTGTGTGTGTATGTGTGTGTGTATATACTTGTGTAAGTGTGTGTTAAACTCTGTTACAGGGTGCAGTGTGTGTGTGTGTGTGTGTGTGTGTGTGTGTATATACTTGTGTAAGTGTGTGTTAAACTCTGTTACAGGGTGCAGTGTGCGTGTGTGTATATATACTTGTGTAAGTTTGTGTGTCAAACTCTGTTACAGGGTGCAGTGTGCGTGTGTACATACTTGAGTGTGTGTTAAACTGTTACAGGGTGCAGTGTGTGTGTGTGTGTGTATATATTTTTTTTTTTCCATTTTAAACTGTGACTACTTGTTTTTTAATTTTTGTATGCCGACCTTGAGTGCCTTGAAAGGCGCCTTATAAATAAAATGTATTATTATTATTATATACTTGTGTAAGTGTGTGTTAAACTGTTACAGGATGCAGCGTGTGCGTATATACTTGTGTATGTGTGTGTGTTAAACTGTGTTACAGGGTGCAGTGTGTGTATGTATATACTTGTGTATGTGTGTGTGTTAAACTGTGTTACAGGGTGCAGTGTGTGTATGTATATACTTGTGTAAGTGTGTGTGTTAAACTGTGTTACAGGGTGCAGTGGAAACTCTAAAGATGGCTCTGGGCGGTACGGTAGCTCAGGCTGGAGTTCTGACTGACTGCCCGTTCCAGGGTGACTCTCTTCAGCACAACACAGGTAATTAGCCTGATGGAGCACAGTCTAACAGCACAGTCTAAGACATTACAGTCTCATAAAACACACTCTAAAGCAGAATAGTCTAATACTGCACAGTCTCATAATACAGCACAGTCTCATAAAACAGTCTGATACAGCAGAACAAAAGACAGTTTGATACAGCACAGTCTAATGCAGCACAGGCTAATACAGCTCAGCCTGATACAGCACAGGCTAATATAGTTCAGTCTGATACAGCACGTTCTAAAACGGCACAGTCTTCTTCAGAACAGTCTAAAACAGCACAGTTTAATACAGCACAACCTAATACAGGATAGTTGTATACTGCACAGTCTAATTCTACTCAGTCTGATACAATACTGTCTAATACAGCACAGTTTGATTCAGCACAGTTTAATACTGCAGTCTGATACAGAAAAGTCTAATGCAGTTTAGTTTAAAACAGCACAGTCTAACACAGCACAGTCTGATACAGCAGAGTCTGATACAGGACAGTCGGATACACATAGTTTAATGCTTTACAGTCTGACACAGCACAGCCTGATACAGCTCAGTCTAAAACAGTACAGTCTAATCCAGCATATAGTCGGCCTGCTGATAAAACCTCGTATCCTCAAAATGATAAACTTTACAGGAGAGCATAAAAAATGTTTAATTTTGCATATAAGAATGCAGTTGAGCTGTGCTCAGATAGGATGACTATTTTTCTTCCAAGAATGTATTTTGTATTTTGCAATGTTTATGTTATTATCGTGGACATAAGAGTTTTTGTTTCTTATCAAATTTGGAGATACAAGGTTTTATCAGCAGGCCGAAGATATTCCAATACAACACAGTCTGATACAGCACAGTTAAATTTAGCTCAATCTATAATGACTCTGCCTAATACTGCACAGTCTAATACAGCTCAGTATAAAAGAGCACAGCCTGATACAGCCCAGTCTAGTGCAGCACAGCCTGATACAGCTCAGTCTAATGCAGCACAGTCTGATACAGCACAGATTAATACAGCACATTGTAACACCACACATTCTGATACAGCACAATCTAATACTGCATAGTCTAAAACAGCACAGCCTGAAACAACACAGTCTGATACAATGCTGTCTAATGGATCACAGTGTAATACAGCTCCGTCTCATGCAGCGCAGTCTAGTACAGCACAGCCGGTTACAGCTCAGTATAATGCTGCTTAAACTAATACAGCTCAGTCTAAAACAGCACAGTCTAATGCAGAACCTTCTTAAACAACACAGTCTAATACAGCTCAGTCTCTAACAGCTCTGCCTAATATTATATAGTCTAATACAACACAGTCTAATACAGCTCAGTTTAAAAGAGGACAGTCTGATACTGCCCAGTCTAATTCAGCTCAGTCTAATACAGCACAGTTTGATACAGCGCAGCCCTATACAGCTCAGACTTTTGCTGCACAGTTTGCCACAGCACAGTCTGATACAGCTCATTCAAATGCAACACAGTCTAATACAGTACCGTCTAACATGCTTCAGTCTGATATAGCACAGTGTAATACAGCTCAGTCTATTGCGGCACAGTCCAATACAACACAGCCTGATACAGTTCAGTCTTATACAGCTCATTTTAATACAGCATAGTCTCATATTTGCACAGTCTGTTACTGCACAGTATAATACAGCTCAGTCTAGTGCAGCGCAATGTAATACAATGCAGCTGCTACAGCTTAGTCTTATACAGTACAGTCTGATACAGTACAGACTAATACAGCTCGCTCTAATAAATCACAGTCTAGTACAGCACAGTCTGATGCAGCTCAGTCTGATGCAGCTCAGTCTGATACTCAGTGAAAATGCGTCAAATAGGTCACTGGATATTTTAAATATACTCCCTTATACATTTGAAGTTTGCAAAGGTTCAGTGATTTGTGTCGCATATGTTTCCAATTTGTGAAAAGCGCCAGTTTATTTGATACTATTGTTTGAATACAATAATATATTTGGGATACTGTATGTAAATTCCATGTGCAATGCACATGTTATTCAGACCGGTATCTTGTCTAATTCATCGAATATTTCTTCATTAATAACAAATTTTCTCCGGTGTACTGTAATTACACTGAGCGCTTCATACTGATCTGTTTGCCATGACTCATTTTGCTGAATTTATTTCTTCAATGATGCAATACATGCCTTGTTGTCATTCATTCACCTCCTGCTCATTGTTAAGACTCCACCTAGCGGTGAAATGACATAATTACATGTTTGAAAAGTCCGGGCACCAATAGCGGAGATTGGTATTTAATAATCAGTTTGTGTGAGTCTAATGACCTTCGTGCTGAAATGGGCTCTGTTGGTTCTTATATCTGACTCAATATGTCATTGTTCTTTTCCACGCGTACATCTGCTTGTAGCAATAGAGAATTGACCATCTACCAACTGCTCCTGTGTCTGGCTTCCTGTTCTTGAGTCTCAGGTCATGAATACTGGTAGCGCTGGTTATTTCTGATATTGTTTTTTTTTTCTTGTTTGTCTCCACAGTGAATGGCGATGTTAACTCCATTTTAGGTAGGCATACTACTGGATTTTTCTCCATGAAATTAATGATTAGTCCAACAACCTAGAATGGATTTTTTATGTGCCCCCCCTTGAATTCCCTGTCAAACCATTATTGGTTTGGTTATTACATCAGCATTTGAATGTACTAATGGTCTTTGTTTCGTCTGTGGCTGTTTTTGATGCTTTCCACTGTCATCATTAAGTAGTTTCAATAACTTGTATTTTGACTCTCCCGCTCTTTTTTCTGCCCTTGTGTCAGGTGACCACACAAAGGCTCTGATTGGCCAACTAATTATTTTCAACCAGATCCTGGGAGAGCTGAGACAGGATATAAGAGAGCAGGTGGGAGTGTAGCGTTAACATGTGTCCAGTATGCGTATGTGAGTGCGTGTATGTGTGCAAGACTGCGTGTTATCGTGTGTGTAGAGCATGAGCATATGTGTGTGAAAGAGCGTGTATGTATGTGTGCAGGTGAATGTATGAGTGTGTGTGTCTGCGTGTTATTGTGTGTGTACAGCATTTGTGTAAGTGTACAAGCGAGAGTTTATATGTATGTGCAGGTGAATGTATGTTTGTGTTCTTATTGAATGTACCTGAGTATCTGAGTGTTTGTATGTGTTTGTACGTGGGAATGTGTGTTTTTCCACGTGTGAGTGTGTTTGTGGGAGTGTGTGCACTCGCGTGCCGTTGCGTGTGCATGTATCTATACATGTGTGAGCGAGTATTGCTCAATGGTCAGACACTGATGTTTACTCCCTCTGCAGGTTAAAGAGATGTCTCTAATCAGGAACACCATACTGGAGTGCCAAGTTTGTGGTGAGTGTCGGCGTTGCCATGGCGACTCATGACTGGGCCCGCCCTTTATGGTTCTAGTTGAATCATTTCCATACTTTCGCGGTTTAAAACAGATTCGGCTGCTGTTCAGAGATGTAAAATCCAGCTTCAGAATGCCAAAATCAGCAGGTGGAATTTGTGACATTGTCTGGCTGAGTTTTTGAGTTTTATATTTGGAAGAAACACACTGCTGGTTGTTTTCTGTGGGACCACTTGAAGATGGGCTTTCTCAATATAGCCGGGTTCCTCTCAAAGCGTTCCCACCTCTGGGAAGTTTTTTCTTACCAGTTTTTGAGGATTTTCACCCTATTGGAAATTTTTTTTTTTTTTTTACCTCGTAATCTTTTTTTGTGGGTAAAGGGAGCATCAGACTTAAAACAAAGTCAATTTTTTTTGGCTTGCTAGATCCAAAGTACGTTTGTACTTTGCAGTCAAATTTGTTTTGGAGTTGATGCCGTTTTGCTTTAAGCACTGAGCGCCCCCACCCAAATTGAATCATTGTACCCATAGCAACCGTGCATACGTAGCAACAAAAATATCAATACGGCTCACTGGGAAACAATACAACACACCCACGTTGAATTTTTGACCAATCACACGCAGTGTTTGCATTGGTATCATCTCTGATGATTTCGGCTGGTTAGAAAGTCTTTGAGGTGCAAGAAGTGCCAAAAAGAACTAGGGCGAGGCTATGCATTTGATTGTTTTCTCTCGCAATGACGTCATTTTGTTTGAACAACCTCTCTGAAGTTTGCTTCTACGAGACGTATGCTGCCACCTTTAGGCCGGGCATCTGCCCTACAACAGCTATTCTGTAAAACGTCTTTGTGACAGTTCTTCTGTAATAAGCGCTTTACTAATAAACGTGAATATTGAATTGACTCCACTCTGCTGCATTGCACCAGGTGATGTTGTAAAGGCTTGGTGATGCCATGCCTCTCTGCGTTTTCAGGGTTCCATGAGCCGAGATCCCGCTGCACCCCCAGCCCCTGCTTTAAGGGGGTGCACTGCATGGAGACCTTCGACTACCCGGGGTACCGCTGCGGACCCTGTCCTGAGGGAATGTCGGGGAACGGGACGCACTGCAAGGACATCGACGAGGTGCGCTGCCCGTTCCCGGAGTGTTCTCCTGCTCCTCCAATACGACACAAAACTGTGTCGTCTATCGTGTGACTCCATCACTCACCAAGTATTACTTTGATATACAGCAATAATATTATTGATGAATGCATTTGCAGGAATGAGGACTTATTTTTCTTATCATAAATGTAAAAGTTGAAACCCTCGAAAGCGTCTGTTTTTCTTCTCTCCGTCTCTTTTTTCGCAAATTGACACGTAAGATGCTTCTCTACCATGATGTAATTTTTGACAGATGTGCTGCTTAAGCTTTACAGAAACATTTCAGTATGCCATTTGTAAACCTCAACATATGAAATTTAAAAAAAAAAATGATGAATACTGGGTATTAATGACAGTCCTTCAATGGAAAGAAAGTTTTTGCAATTTCTCCCTCTCTCTCTTCCTCTTTCTCTCCCTCCCTCTTGCTCTCCCTCTCCTTCTCGCCCCCCTCTCTCTCTTTTCACTTTCTGCAGTGCTCTCTCGCCCAGCCCTGCTTCACCCCATCTGCATGTATAAACGTGCCCCAGGGCTTCACGTGTGAGCCGTGCCCTAAAGGACTCACAGGCCCCCCCCCTCAGCGGGATCGGGGTGGAGTTTGCCAAGAGTCATAAACAGGTGGGCGGAACACACCAAACACAGAAAGGGGGGGGGAGAAAAACTAAACTTGGGCATTAAGCCTACATTCCTTCCGTCATCTCTGGCTCTTAATTATGGAAAGTTTCAGGGAAGAAACGGAAGTTTTCCGTGTGTAAATACTGCTCAGATAATCTCTTGTCTCATTTTTCAGTTATCTAATATTGAGAATGTAGCAATGAACATCTGCTGAGTTTATAAAATCTTGTTGGAAATGTCACATCTTTCTGCACATAGTGCTTTGGGACATATCAGTCAGTAAAATGTGTTTTGTAGATAGTGTACTTTTAGGATGCTGTAGACCTGGGCCTGGCCACACAGTAAAGCCAGGGAATTTACATTTTTATGCTAATTATGTGGTTATTTTGGCCACCAACATGGCAACAATTTAATCCTATACACTCATTTTACCTCGGCTATAAAGGGCCGGTAAGCTGATTCAAACAAAGCTGAGGAGTGAACCAGACCACTGCCTTGGTTTATGATGTCAACTCCTGTTTGTCTCTCTCCTGCAGGAGTGTGCGGACATAGATGAGTGTGCCGAGGGCGCGTGTGTGCCCAACTCGGTGTGCATCAACACTGCGGTGAGTACCGTCCCAGCTCTCTACTCTACTCTTTCAATCCCACAATGCATTTCAGGGCACGCTGATGCTTATCATCATTCAGAGCATCATGTGATTTGCCTGCACATGACTCCCAAAGATCCATCTCTGCAAGCATCAGCCTTTCTCCTCTTTCTCCTGTCATATCCATCGAAGATGGTGTCATTTAGTAAGTGTTCCACTCATCCAGTCCTGTTCAACTCAAAACGTTCTTCTCGAATTACGTATTTCAACACGCGTTACCACAGCTTTACAAAACACATTTCAAGCGTATATAAACTACAGTGCATGTCATTTACTATGGACAAATAGCAATTACATGCAATCACACAAATAAACACATGATTTAATGAAGAATGTATCATTTCACTGTAATCAATAATCATCATGATAATCAATAAGGGCAGTTTGGTGGTGCAGTGGGTAGCTCTCTTGCCTCACTGCGAGAAGCTTTTGGGTTTGAATCCGGACTGGGGTCTCTCTGTATGGAGTTTGCATGTTTGCGTGGCTTTCCTCCGGGTACTCCGGTTTCCTCTCACAGTCCAAAGACATGCAAGTCCAGCTAATTGGAGACTCTAAATTGCCCAGAGGTATGAGTGTGAGAGTGAATAGAGTGTGAATGGAGTGTGCGCCCTGCGATGGATTGGTGAGCTGTCCAGGGTGTGTCCCTGCCTTTCGCCCATAGCAGCTGGGATAGGCTCCAGCTCCCCTACAACCTTAATGAGGAAAATATGGTCATATAATGGATGGGTAATCAATGAACAAATGATGACTGATCAGAATTTACAGCAACATCATAAAAAGTCACAAGTATCTTTCTCTCTCCCACCCTCTCTATTCCCCACCCTTCTCTTCTCCCATAAATCATGACTTTTTTTCCTCTCCTCTCTTTTTCTCTCTTATTACTCACTCTCTTTTTGTCTTTCCATATAACTCTCTCTCTGTACTGTCTCCCTCTATTACTCTTGAAACCCATGTTACACTCTCTCTCTCTCTCTCTCTCTCTCCATCCCCCTCAGGGTTCATTTAAGTGTGGCCAGTGTAAGGTGGGTTACTTCGGTAACCAGACCATCTGGGCTTCAACGGCTCAGGCGCAATGGGAGATGTCCTGCAGGGTCAGTCCAGTTTCCCATGGCATTTTCAGCATTAAATAACCTGCAAAACTAAATACTGTATCCTTTTCAACGACTCTCTGGGCTTCAACCCCAGTCATTTTCAGCGTCAAATAACCTGCAAAACTAAATACTGTGTAATCTACGAGTTATTTTCAATGGGGAGATGTCCTGCAGGGTCAGTCCAGTCTACTCCTTCCTGTGAATAACCTGCAAAACTAAATACTGTAAATAATCTTCACATCAGTCATTTTCGAAGATAAATAACCTGCAAAACTTAATACTGTAAATAATCTACACATCAGTGATTTTGGAAGGTAAATAACTTACAAAGCTAAATACTGTAAATAATCTAATACTGTAAATAATCTACAAAACATCAGTCAATTTTCACACGTCATTTTCAAATAACCTGCAAAACTAAACTGTAAATAATCTGTAAATAATCTACACATCAGTCATTTTCAAATCTACACATAAATAAACTGCTAAACTAAATACTGTAAATAATCTACACATCATGTTTTCAGCCGTAAATATTTTACACATCAGTCATTTTCAAGGTAAATAACCTGCAAAACTAAATACTGTAAATAAATAACCTGCAAAACTAAATACTGTAAATAATCTACACATCAGTCATTTTCAACGGTAAATAACCTGCAAAACTAAATACTGTAAATAATCTACACATCAGTCATTTTCAATGGTAAATAACCTGCAAAACGAAATACTGTAAATAATTTACAAATAAGTCATTTTAGACAGTAAATAACCTACAAAACTAAATACTGTAAATAATCCATAAATTATTATTTTCTGACTGTATGTAATCTAGAATATACACTGTAAAATAAAATGTGTAAATAATCCACTTCTGACAGTGGTCTACAAAAAAAAACTGTTATTAATCCCAACTGTAAATAATCTACAAAAATAAATACTGTGCATAATCTGTAGGTTATGGATTTCTTTCTGTAATAAAGTAAATAATCTCGAATAAGTCAGTCATGATGTAGTAAAATTGCAAGTCACATTAAAGGCCCTACATGCGTGCATCTTGTGAAGATAATCTGATACGTAGAGTCATCGCTGACCACTCAAGTGTTCACCCCGCAGTGTATGTAACTCTTTCTCTCTCTCTCTCTCTCTCTCTCTCTCTCTGCCTTCCTCTCTCTCTCTCCCTCCCCCCAGTGTAATGTGGGGTGGGCAGGTAATGGGAACACCTGTGGTCCGGACACTGATATTGACGGATACCCTGACGAGTCCCTGCCCTGCATCGACAACGACAAACACTGTAAACCGGTGAGTGTGAGTGGCCTGTGGTCCTGCAGTACAGACTCCTTACAAACACACACACACACACACACACTACACAACACAGGCACCACACGCGCAAAAACACAGTAAAACTTCACACCAACATTGTCAGTGAGTTATTGACACTGTATAACTGAAGAGAGTTGTACAGTTCACTCTGAGAGTAAACGTCCCAGCAGGCTGATGAATCGCGTTTCTTGGGAATCTCAGATGGATTGAACTAAATTCTGGGCAGGACTTTTACTTCTGAACCGGGATTCCGCCCCCTCTGTAGTACAGACGCCCAACACACTCCACTGTACCCCACCTGAGGCATCTGCGTCCTCTTTTTACAGGACAACTGTGTGTACACGCCCAACTCAGGACAGGAGGACGCCGATAACGACGGTATCGGGGACCAGTGTGACGAGGATGCCGACGGAGACGGGATCAAGAACGTGGAGGTGCGTCTGTCTGTCCGTCTGTCTTCAAAGCTCTGTCTGTCTCTCTGTCATTCCATCCATGTTACTGATATCTCTGAGTTTACAAATGTAAAGTACTCTGAAAATAGTGTGGACTCTGTTAAATTCCCTCTGTGATGTCTATCTCTCTGTCAATCCACGGGCTAATATTTCTGTATCTTTCTGTTCACCTGCCTGTCTGTCTGTCTCTCTGTCCATCCTTACATCCGTCTGTTTACACAATTTATCTATGGAGCCTAGAACCTAAGAAAAGTTTCAAACTTTTAATGTTACAAAAACATGTGGTAGCAAAGGCATCACGCCTGTGTTTGCAAGTGTCGGATTGTGTTTCTTTCACTGGATCTTCGACAGTTACTTGTGATGCGTTTTTGCTGACTGAGGTTTTGTTTCTTCAGGATAACTGCCGGCTGATTCCCAACAAGGACCAGCAGAACTCGGACACAGATTCGTTCGGCGACTCCTGTGACAACTGCCCCAACGTGCCCAACATCGACCAGAAGGACACAGACGGCAACGGCGAGGGAGACGCCTGCGACAACGACATCGACGGGGACGGTAACACCTTCGCGCCGCGCTCAATCTTCCACTATGCTGTAGAACTATTATAAATGCGTTACGCAGCAATTAACATGAAGTCCCCAACTGGAACTCTCAGCTGGTTCTGTTTGCCACAGCTTGTGATTTACTGATGTTTACAGGCACAGTGACTTACATGACATTACATTGCATTTGTGAAGATGACATTTTTGACCAAAGAGAGGTGAAGATCCTTCAAGGTCACTGGAAGAGCGAAAAACCTTGGGTTGTGTTGAGCCACAATCTATATCATATATCAACCAACTCCACATGGACTACAGGTGTCTATTCTAACCCTGTTACTGGGGAGCTACCATCCTGAAGGTTCACTCCAAATAAAACAAAGCACTCCTCATTTCCCAGTTTGTGATCTTGATGAGCTGCTAATTGGCCAAATCAGGTGTGTTGAATTAGGTTTGGAGTAAAACTCTACTGGATGTTTGCTCTTGGGTCTGATTTGGCATCTAATTTTGAAATTGTACACTCAAACTGGGCAGACCCTGTGGCTCTGATGAACTGCAGTTAAGATTTACTCATTTAAAGTCTTATTAATTAAAATTACCAGAATTGTTATATTTAATTGATATTGATAGCAATGTTATTACGTGTTGGTTGTGTGGTGGACCTCGTCTCTTTGGTTCATTGCAGGAATTCCCAATGTCCTGGATAACTGCCCCAAAGTGCCCAACCCACTACAGACAGACCGGGACGGCGATGGTGTGGGCGATGCCTGTGACAGCTGCCCCGAAATCAGCAACCCCATGCAGGTAAGGGGGGGGGAGGGGAGGGGGGGGGGGGGGGGGAGGTAGGAGAAGAGATTGAAAAACACGAAGAAAGGAAAGGTCTTTAGATTTAAAATGGCAGTTTTCTTGCTCATTTTCATTCATTTCTTCAAATGTACTTCAAAGGAAATACTAGCTTTTTTGAACCAGTGGCTTAATATGCTGCGGTACCTCTGGTGACCACAGGAGTTTGTGAGTTTCTGGTGCTTGTGAGCAGGGATCATCAAACCACGGTCCTCCACGACCGAGAACTGCTGGTTTTACACCCTCCCTTTACCTGAGAGTCACATGTAAAGCCAGTCTGGCCCAATCAAAACGAATTGTCCAGTTAACTCATTTGGCGCCACACTTTGAATGGTCCTGCAGGCCATTGTTATGCACTGAATACATGGGGAAATGTAAACACAAGAACATTCTGAGCGACCACGAGCGTGGCGATAAAATTGCAGTGCCATCTGGTGGAGATAGGTGGTACTGAAATTCTGCCAAATAATATAACACCAAGCGCCATTAATGTAGATTCACGTCAAAGACGTAGATCACCGTCAATGGCGCCAAATGAGTTAAATAGTTAATTACCTGAGAAAAAGAAAACTCTGGGCTAAATTAGGTTTTGAGGGCCAGATTTGGTGATTACTGCGCTACACAGTAGGATGTTCACTGTTAAATCATCTGTCTCAGAGGGTGTACAGTTTCAATGGTGAAAGTGGGCTCATATATGCTCTGAAAAGAGTTCATTTAATGATGGGAATCTTGCTGTGCAGATGGAATGCCAATCCCTTGTCCCCAGCAGAAGGCAGCCTTTTGAAGATTATGTCCTGTTTGTCCCAAGTATTTTGTTCTTGATTTGCTTTACGCTTAACCTTCTCTCTCTTTTATTGCCCCTGCAGACGGATATTGATAATGATCTTGTTGGCGACTCATGTGACACCAACAATGACATGTGAGTCTGATCCTCACTGTCTTGACCTTCCGCCACCACCATTTTGCACTGCGCGTGCAAATTCATACCGAAACGGTAGCACCCACCAAGAGCACTTAAGGGTGACATGTTGGTAAATGATTTGGCTCACTAATTAGCAGTTGATGGGAAACCCTGAAGTGGATTAGCCCTCCCTGTATAGCCCCAGTGCAGCTTAAACCTCAGCCGCAAGTACGTTGTTCAGCCCCCACATTACCTACATCACAGTTATTAGCTGAGGCTTATATCCGAAATGACTTACAGGTGATTAGAACAAGTTGGGACCAATCCCCCTGAAGCAATGTGGGGTTAAGGGCCTGGTTCAAGGGCCCAATCGCTGCTTTGATATTTTAGTGGCTACACTGGGGCTTTAACCACAGACCCTCCGGGGCCCCGTTAAATATGCGAGCCGTCAGGCTGTGACCTCCCCTCCTGGTGACCTGCCTCTCTCTCTTCAGGGACGGCGACGGTCACCAGGACACCCGAGACAACTGTCCAGATGTCCCGAACAGCTCGCAGCTCGACTCAGACAATGATGGCATTGGGGACGAGTGTGATGATGACGACGACAATGACGGGATCCCAGATTTTGTCGGGCCCGGACCGGACAACTGCCGACTCATCATCAACCCCAACCAGAAGGATTCCAACGGTAGGGATTTCTTATCTCAGGCCACAATAGACAAAAGCACTGCTTCCATTGTCTGTTTCCCAACATTTTTGGTTATACTGAGTTAGTTGCAGTTAGCTTAGCTGTTGAGCTGTTAATCCCAGGTCCAGCATTTAGCATCTACCCCAGGATTTTGCCCCAACCGCCGTGCTTTGCTCTTTTTGTCACTCCTTCTGACAAATTTCAGGCTGAAAGCAGAATGAATTTGTGAAATGAGCTTAATGAGTTCATAGATGGGGCAAGCAGAAAGTAGAAGAATTGTGGTAAATCCAGTTGACTAGAACAAAATTATGGTTAGAACTTATCTGAATGTGAATTTTCCAGCTCTGGATTACACTGGAATGATTCTACCATTGTTCATAAGCCATCCTTCAAACCTTTGTTAATTAATTGTGCTCTGCTGAACATTCTATTTGTCCTGCTCTGCTTAATTTCGCCCCCTGTCTGTGTGGCTGTTCCATTGCAGGAAATGGCATTGGTGACGTGTGCGAGGAAGATTTCGATAATGACATGGTGATGGACGTGTTCGACGTGTGTCCAGAGAGCGCTGAGGTCACGCTGACTGACTTCAGGGCATATCAGACCATCATCCTGGACCCAGAGGGAGACGCGCAGATCGACCCCAATTGGGTCGTGCTCAACCAGGTGACTAAGAGGACTCTGAACCTGGGTTGTATTCCAATTAACACTTCTGCCTGTAACTGAGTTTATCACATAACTGTAGTATTTTCCCATAGCCCAGCTCATGAAATATTTTTTGATATGACCCTAGGTACATATCTCTTTTGTGAAAATTTCAATCAGCTCAGAATGTGGGAAAAAAATCGTTCCATGTTATGTCATGCTGTTAATATTTAGCCAAACTGAATACCCAAGTGTAATGTTTGTTAAATTGGTGTGATTTTGCATTGTTGGGAGCATCCTAAATGCCACTCTCATGACTAAGTTTATGTTACTTAGCTAGCATGCACGCAGTACCTCCATAATCATTATTTAACTTTAGTTTGTTTGCTAGCGAGCTAACGTTAGCTAGCTTCTCAGTTCACTATGAATTTACAAATCGTTGTTAGTTCAAACCTCGAATGTCTGTGACTCTGTGACTGTCCTGAGTAAGTTAGCAGAGTGATGGAGTTGGCTCAATGCTAACATATCATGGGAATTACTTTTATGGCACTAATGGAAACCACTTTTGTTTAATATAAAATTACTCAATTCAGTTATGTGATAAACAGAATCTTGTAGTCTCAGTCATGTCATATAAAAGTTATGAAACGAGTTAAGTGAATTTGTTTCATGACTTTCATATGACACACCTGCTTGAGTAAGATCATCTATATAGTTCTGAATGCACTTAATGGTAAAGTGGTTCATTTGGCAAACTTTTCTCTGAATGTAGTCTGCTACACATCAAAAGTATATACTTATGTTCAGGGTTTGACTGAGTATAGGTCTGCTTATACAAAGTTATACAGTTAATGAAGTAAACACAAATTTGGTCCCATGAATATTACTTGCGCCCTCATGGGGCAGTGAAAGGTGAGATTTGCAGTCATTGTCATTGTAGCAAAGGTGGCGGTTGTAGCAGTACTGGTTAGGCTTTATTGATATTAATGATGATCCTGGTATTCATTTTTGCTGCGGCAGATGTAGCGGTACCATTAATTACCTCCGCCAGGAAGTTATGTTTTTGCTTCCTTTGTTCATTTATTTATTTGTTTGTCTGTCTGTTAGCAGGATATCTCAAAAACGGCTGCATAGATTTTAACCAAACTTTCCAGGATGTTAGAGTAGTTAAGTACAAAAGGAACAAGTGATTACCTTTTGGCATATCTGTGCCAAAGTACAGCTGAGATATAGGCCAAAGTTCAAATCCAGCTATTCTGGTGGAGGTATGGGCTCTCGTGAGTCCAGCTCTAGTTGCAGCACTGGTTTGGGCTATATTGGTATTAATAGTGATCGTAGTATTTATTTTCACTGTTAAAGAGGGTAGCGTTAGCGGTTGTAGCGGTACTGGTTAGACTGTATTAGTATTATGTGATCTGTATTCACCTTTAGCTGTGATGTTATACTATTTCTCACAGGGCATGGAGATTGTACAGACCATGAACAGTGACCCTGGCCTGGCGGTGGGTGAGTTGGTTCCGCCTCTCTCTGTGTGATTGACAGCTGCTCGAGCAGTGCAGTGCTCACCGTGTCCCTGTTGATCTTTTCCCTCACCTTTCCCACCCCTGTTCATTCATCTTAAATCTCCTCTGAATCTCTCTCTTTCCTCTCATTCTCTCCTTCCCTCCCCTCTCTATCCTTCTCTCCCTTCATCCCCAATGCAGGCTACACGGCCTTTAATGGCGTGGATTTCGAGGGCACGTTCCACATCAACACGGTGACTGACGACGACTACGTGGGCTTCATCTTCGGCTACCAGGACTCGTCCAGCTTCTACGTGGTGATGTGGAAGCAGACGGAACAGGCCTACTGGCAGTCCATCCCCTTCCGAGCCGTCGCCCAACCATGCCTGCAGCTGAAGGTAAGCCCCACGACCAGTAACTGCGACTCGTCCTCTAACAATCACCTCAGATATTATTTAATAACCCAATACTCTACTCCTGTGTTCCCTTCAACTGTCTGCTTCTAAACTCTTTTTAGCTGTGAGGTCACAAAAGCTTGATTAGAATGTTCAGATCAGAACTCTCCAGTGCTGATGTCACAGAGGCTGCAGTGGATTTAAAGCAGTGAAGTTCTCCTGGAACTCCAGTGGACATTTTTGAATACTGGCTTAGCACTGAGACAAAATTACATTCCAATTTGCATCAATGCCTTTTTGGTTACATCCACACTATTACGTACGTTTTCATTTTAAAATGGTGTTTTAAACTGAAAATGATCTCCATCCACATTAAAACGCAATCCCAGAATTTTCAAACTGAAAAGATGTCAGCAGCATTTGCAAAGGTCTCTGTTTTGGGGAATGGAAAACTACGGAATGCTACGACGAAGCAAAAGTTAGCATTTTAAAATGTAATCATATTGTGGCTGTAGCCCTTGTCTAACTGGCAAAATACACTTTGCCACCCTCCTTTAGCATCTTGCTGATTTTTGTTGAGCCAAAAAGATGAGGGACAGTTGCAGATGAAATATAGGATCTGTCCAAAGACGACTTCCCACTGTCATGCCACCTTAAGGTTTGCTTTTGGCTGATATGATGACTTGTGTCCTAACTGCCTCCCTTAACCGCGGGCTCACTAGGCAGTGAAATCGCGGACAGGGCCTGGCGAGTTTCTGAGGAACGCCCTGTGGCACACGGGAACACCCCTGGCGAGGTGAGGCTACTGTGGAAGGACCCCCGAAACGTGGGCTGGAGGGACAAGACCTCCTATCGCTGGCAGCTCCTCCACAGGCCCCAGGTGGGCTACATCAGGTGAGACCTCCTCCAGACCCGCCCAATCTTAAACATAACCACCAACCACAGGCTCGCCTCACTGCTGAGCTCCACCCTGATATGACGCAAGCCCCGCCCATCATGTACCAAATCTGCTGCCCACAAAAGATGTTTAAAAATGTTTGGTGAATGATTCCAGACTATATTCCCATTAATATGCGACATATCTTCACCTTAATTGGAGAAGATTCTCACAATATTTTTTTTGAATGTGTTCATTTTTCCTTTCCTGTTTATGTTCTGTTTGAGAGGTGCAGTCCACCCTTGAGGTTAAAGTGTTTACTGGTAATTGGCCCTCCCAAGGTTAGTTATCAAGTAGTCATTGAGGGAATGTTTGCGCGTATCATATTACATATTTTGTGGATATAAGTGTTGAAATCCAGTTATCTTCCCATTATCTAACCCAGTTGTGGGTACGTTTGGAGCTGGAGCCTGTCCCAGCATGCAGCAGGCAAGAGGCAGGAACACAACCTGGTCAGTTATCCAGTGCGTTTACAATTTAAAAAATGGCAACACATTTTGTCTTAGGAACTACAAAATACACAGAGCATACTCAAAGTAAGAGCATTAACCTGAACTTGAAATCAAATTAGTATTTTCAGTGAGAAATTAAAACTGGATGCTTCAAAACTGAATTTTTCCTTGTGATTTCAAGAATATGTTCACCAAAATGGGTTCATGGGCAAAAAACAGGAAGAATTTATTTTAGAAGCCTTCACATCTACTTTCATGGACTTTTCCGGAAACCTGTACAAGACAGGGTGAAACTGTATATGTCGTAGAGTTTTATGGAGAGGGAAATGTTCCGCATTACTCAGGTCTGGCTGAATAAACATGATTTAGGTAAACCAGTGGCGGAGCCAGAACTGGGAATTGGGGAGGCACAGACACGTCCCTTTATGACAGCAATTAGTCCTGGCTAGTTCTCAATCATTTTCCTTTATTGACGTGTTTTCCAATTATTGTAATAATCAATTGGCAATTGAAGACACGGTTACTCTCTGTATGCGATCAAACAGCAATGAAATAATGGGCGAAATTCTGTACCAACAGAAAAATAATTTACTCAAAAATAAGCCTTTGCTTTACAAAAGACAAACTGCTCTGGAATTTCTGCGCTACCTTTTCCGCACATCAGGCGATTTAACTTGTGCTTCATGATTGTTTAGATTCCTCATTTAAAAACAGAAAACAGATTAAATCCTGTGAAAAATATTTTTCTGTCCAAAATTAAAAAATGGTATAGATACATCAATGACATCTTCTGTATTTTTAGTGGAACTGTGGACAAATTGACAGGATTTGTAACATTGCTTAATAGCTTTGATGGAAACTTACAATTCACCTCTAATTACAGCACTCAGAAAGTTAGTTTTTTAGATATGTGGGTCTTGAGAAACAATAATTCTCTCATCACTACTCTTTTATCAAAAGGAGACCGACAAAAATACTTTGTTATTGGCTTCCAGTTTTCATCCCACTCCTTAAAAAAAAGGACTACCTGTCAGTCAATTTTACAGGCTGAGAAGAATTTGTCATTCCACAGAGGATTTTATTGAGAAATCCGTGGACATGAAAAGTAGATTTTTAGAGCGGGGATGTCCTATAACGTGGATTAATCAGGCGTATGAAACTGCCTTTTGCTATTTGCAAGTCAGACAGTGAGCGGGACTCCTTTGTTTCCTTTGAACTGTTCATCCTAGTCCGATGCACCTGTCGTTAGAAATAGAAGTACGAAGTGTCCCCTCATTTGAATAACACTGATTTAAATGCAGCAAATACGCATCCAGATGAATGATTGTCCTCTTACCTAATCAGGGAGAACTAGCAGCACCTGACAGTGTGGAGTGCTCTCGGAGTGAACCTTTTGTTATGAAAATGACTGAGAACAGGTCAGGACTAATGTTTTAAACAGATATTCTGTGCACCCCCAATTCCCAGTTCTGGCTTTGGCGCTGAGGTTAACTCTGCATCCATCACTTTTTCAGTTGAGCCAATAGCCCACAAGGGGACGCTCTCTACACTGTAACACGGATGATCAGGGCTCACTGCGAGTTCTAGGGGGACTTGGAATAGGTGGGGCTTAGTACCTCCTGGATTTTTCCGGAATCTGTGTGACTTCACTCAGGCCGAACCCCCTAACCCCTGCCCACCACCAAACACCTCCCGTCCTCCGCCCCCTCCAGACCGGGGTATTGTCCCCGTCTCCATGGCGATGAAATCTTTGGCAGGAATGTGCCGCGCATCCGTTCATATGCAGATGTACAGGACACTACAGCAATGGGGCTGGAATGTGGGAGAGAGAAAGAATGAGAGAGAGAGAGAGAGAGAGACACAGGAAGAAGAATAGAGGGAGAGGAAGGGAGGGAGAGAGCTATGTCTGTTGCTGTTCTTGAAACATTCACTTTGGCCACACAGTTGTTGTCCAGCCAGTAAAACGCCTTGAAATGAATTAGGAAAATGGAGGGAGTGGAAGAGAGAGGGAGAGAAGGAGGTACAGGGGATCAGGGAGAGATGGAGACTGAGAAGGGTTTGGGTTTATAAGGTGCAAGTCGGATGGAATCTTATCACGTCTTTACCTGGGGAGTCGTCCTTATCGAGGACGCTCATTCGATAAGATGGACGACCGAGGATGAAGGGATGGAAGGTGTGGGTGGGGGGAGGTGATAGAATGAAGGGATGAAGAATGTGATTGCGAAGAGAAAGAAAGAGAGATGGAGGAGGAGAGGACACTCCAGTGTGGGGCCCCTGCTTGGTACTGTAAACATCAGCTAATGGGGTGGGAGCAGTGTGAATGATGAGACACACACACGCACATGCATATACACACACACAAACACATACATTGATTCAATGCACGCGCTTGTACCCACATTCATACACGAGTACACCCAAACATACTTTTAACTACACATATTTTCACGTGTGGACGCATTCACACAGATGCATACACATTTGTACTGCTATACTTAAGAGGACATTGCATTGACTTAGTCATTCGATGCAGCCTTTCCTTATTTATGACTGAACCCAAATTATGCCAAACGCTTAGGCTAACCCTTGCCATAACCTAACCCTTACTATAACGTGATCATAACTTTAACCAATAACCTAACTTCAACCATTTCCCCCCCTCTGTCCCACCGTGTCATCAGCAAAGCCCCAATCTCTACTCCTGCCTTCATGAGCTCATCACAAGCTCCCACTTCCAAGTCTGGGGATCGCAATTAAATTCTTACATTGAAGTGCTCTTGTTTGGTAATAAAAAAATAAAATGGATGCTCAATGGAAGCACTTATTTCTAGTTTTATCAAGTTTTAAAAAGTTTGCTAGCTAGTGTTAATGAGGGTACGTCCGTAAACATGCTGAATGACAAAAAGTTAATTTAAAAAACTAACACGAAATATTGACTACAAATATTACTGCCCATGACATTTTCTTAGATCCATAACTCTTTCTGCCATTGTGCTATGATGCCTCTAAGACATCACAACTTAGGAACTTATATATCCTTGAAAAATGTGAGTTTCTCACTAGTAATATGACTTTGTTGAGCCTTTTATGTTGTAAATCTGACATTTTCTGCAGGACATCAGGACAAAAAGGCAGCATTAACTGTCTCCGTGGTTCTCAACTCTAGGGAGAACAACTGTGCATGCTGTTTTTTTGTTTGTTTGTTTTTCTTAACAACTGCTATCGCAATCTCAGGATTTTTCCGAGTTGTTCATTTTTCTTAATTGTACTATTGCACAATTCAAGTTTATAGGGAGAACATCTAAACTATCTGACTTGCTGCCATGTTTCTCCTCTCCCTCTCATTGGCTGCTCCGCCTGTCATGTCACAGAGTGAGGCTGTTTGAGGGGCCATCATTGGTCGCAGACTCAGGAGTGGTGATTGACACCAGCATGAGGGGCGGAGGCTGGGTGTGTTCTGCTTTTCCCAGGAGGCCATCATCTGGTCCAACCTGCGATACCGCTGTAACGGTTCGTCCCCCGCCGTCACCCGCTAAAAACCGCTCAGCTGCCTGTATACGCATAAAAATCTCTCAGCTTTAATCAACTGTAACAGAGTTTACATCTGAGTCCGATAGGGACAATATGTGTGGTTTAAAAATTCCTCATGACCTATTACTGCAACTCGGAAAAAGTTGGCACGGTATAGAAAATGGATATAAAAACAGAAAGCAGTAATTTCTAAATTTAATTTGACTTGTATTTCATAGCAAACAGTGTGAAGACAAGATATTTAATGTTTTATCTGGTCAACTGCATTTTATTTGTAAATATACATTCATTCCTGCCATTCAGGCCTGCAACACATTCCAAAAAAAAGTTGAGATGGGGGCAATTTAGGACTAGTGAAAATTTTAATAATGATATGTTTTGAAACAGCTGATGTCATCAGGTAATTGTGGTCATGATTCAGCACAAAATCAGCATCTACAAAAGGCCCAGTGCTTCAGAAGCAAAGATGGGCCTAAGATAGTTCATTTTCCCACAAATGCGTGAAAGGTTTAAAAAACAATGTTCCTCAAAGAAAGATGGAAAGGTATGTTGATATTTCACTGTCTACTGTGCATAACATAATTGAAAGATTCAAGGAATTGGGAGGAACTTCTGTGTTTAAAGGGCAAGGGTGCAAGCTTAAGCTGAATATTCATGAACTCTGATCACTCAGATGGTTCTGTACCAAGAACGGTCATTTATCTATAAGTGATATGACTACATTGGATCTCTCAGATGGTACTGTATCGAGAACTGTCGTTTATCTACATGTGATGTAACCACATGGGAGCAGGATTCGTTTGGAAAATCTTTATTTAGTACTGCAATATGCAGTTGTATCCAGAAATGTCAGTTAAATGTTGACGGCGATTAAAGGAGGCCCTATGTCATCAGTGTCTACAAGTGCTGTCAACTTCTCTGGGCTCGGACCCATTTGCAATCGACTGTCACACAGTTGAAACATATTGTGGTCAGACAAGTCAGTGTTCCAGGTATTTTTATTTTTGGAAGAAATGGACGCTGTGTACTTTTGACCCATACAAGAGAAGGACCATCCAGAGCGTTATGAGCAACACGTCCATCAGCCAAGCACTGTCATGGTGTGGGGTTGTGTCAGTGCCCGTGGTAAGGGTTACTTCGTTTTCTGTGAAGGCAGCATTAATGCTGAAAAGTACACTCAGATTTTGGAGCGACACAGTCTGCCTTCAAGACAGCCTTTGCAAGGGCGCCCATGCTGACACAAAGCTGCATTCTGCCTGCGTGACAAAGGCCTCGCCGCGTAAGAATTGGGTGCGAGTGCTGGACTTTCTCCCAATAGAGAACGCGAGGCGCATTTTGAAACGGAAAATGAGACAACAAAAACCCTGTAATATTGCAGACCTTAAGATCTGTTTGCAGGAAGAATGGAAAAAAATTACGTCTGAAGCATCTCATTGTTTCCTGTCTTCAGCCCCTAAATGTTTATGATGTTTTGTCAAAAAAAGTGGCAACATTATAAAGTGGTATAAAACTGTCCCGACTTTTTTTGAAATATGTTGCTCGAATTAAGATTAAAATTTGTTTATTTCGGTGAATCAAAAAAAAAAAAAAAAAATCATACGGTGAAACATCAAATGTGGTGTCATATGGTTTTCAATGTATTACAGGTTGTGGATAATTTACACATCACTGCTTTAGTTTTAGTTGAAATGTTACGTGCCGTCCCAATTTTTTCTGATGTGGGGTTGTATTGTACTCATGAAAATGGCAGATGTGTACACAAGTCGTCTCCTGAGTGTATTTCATCCGTGACAAACCCTGATTCAGTGCACACACCCATTTGGGCAGCTGTCATGCGCCACTTCAAGTGAATTTCCTTTTGATTGTTTGAGGAGAGGCTTGTTTGAAACACTTCTGCGGAAAAGCAGCAGCTGTTTGCTCTCTGAATGAAACTGACACGGAATAGCCATCTGTCTCTTTGCCCGTATCCTTGGTTTCTTTCCTGCAACACCTTGATATTATGGGAGATTTACAAATCTGTGTTTCATTTTGTGTGAGCAGTGCAACACTGCTTGTTGAAAGCTGTTGGGTACAGTCGAATTGGCAGGCAATAGCTATTTCAGCATAATCATCTTTAAACAGAAGTCAATCTAAACAAGCATTTTTATGGCTTCATATCTTTTACTAATCAGAATTTTCAATCACTTTTCAAGCTAATTAAAGTAAGAAATTTGTCTAAATTAGGTCTTGAGTCTGATTACAAGACCAACACATTTTTGCTTAGAATTTCAAATTGTTTTTTGACCACAATTACCTTGAGATTAAAACTACATAAGAACTGCAACCTTGCAGGCAATAAAGGTAGAACATATTTGCTTTGGTGAGTTCAAACTGCGTTTCTGTAGTCACATCCGCAAGTTACTGTAAAACTGTGCTGCCACAGAAGTACTGACTAGTTAAACCTGCATCAGAAAACAGACTTCTTGAAGAGACTGAAAACTGAACACAATCATGTGGAAAAGTGAAAACTGTGTTGTAGGTTCACCGTATCGACAGGTTACACCTTGTAGCGTGTTCAATGAGACTGCAAGTCATGGAGAACAGGGAAATTAAGAAAGTAATGTCCTTTTTGTCTCTACAGACACTGTTCCAGAGGACTTTGACCGCAGAATGGCCATGAAATTAAAGGTGTAATAAGCTGGGTGCGGCAAAGGTTTTGTGTGTTTGTATACGTGTGTGTGTGTGTGTGTGTGTATGCATGTATGTATGCATGTGTGTGAGGGAGTTGGGTGTTGCTCTCACCTACCTAATTTCTTGTCACCAGATTTAGACTTGTGTGACATTCTCCCTCACAGCAGTTTGTTCCATATAATGTAATAATGTAATGTGTTTCTCATGACGAGCCCAATTAAAGCTAATTTCACTTATACAGCCCCCGGCTGAAATTTAAGCAGAGGAATTTATGGCCTTAAAATAGTAGGTGAGTGTGTGAGTTTGAGTGCTTCGAGGGGAGACGTGTGTGTGTGTGTGGCGAGGTTGGTATTTTGCATTAGTGCAGGATTTGGTTTATGCGTGTGTCGTGTGTTTGTGTGTGTGTGGGGAGCGGGATGAACTGTAGTCTGGGACGGGGAGAGGAACCGCTCCCATGAGCCACCTCTGTCCCTTTTACACAGAACCAGGGAGACAGAGAAAGACAAAAAGAAAGGCCATTTGACTATAAGCTTTAATTCAAAATGGCCGACACGGGGCTGCGTAGCCACTTGGCAAGCAGCACAGTCTTTGTCCCAATATCAGTCTGTTAGTATGAAATGTGCCTTCGTCTGTGTGTGCACACGTGTTTGCCTGTGTTAAAATTATAGCCGCAGGCACACATTCAAGGGATACTGCACAGTTATCCCTAAAAGGTGCTACCCTCTCCTGCCTGGTTATATTTGTTATCTCAGACCTTCAAAAACAAATAAAAACAAATGGATTTCAAAGGGCATTTAAGCTAAAGCAAGCCAATAGTCAGAAGGCACGTTATTTAGTCAAGATGGGCGTCATCTTTATTCCCATTCGACCAAAGTCTCTGGTGCCCATTTGGTCTTTGTACCAAAAACTGTAATTCAGACTGTCAGTAATGTGCTGCTCTGTGAATGGTGTACATGAGGACTTTTAAAGCCAATATGTGTGTGCCGACATATATATGTTGCAAAAGCACAGTGTTAGATACACATTCAGCTAAACTCTTCCCCTAGGTCTGATTGTACTTGTTTTCTTTTTTATATAAATAAATGAAGAGTTTGTCTCAAAAAACACAATATATCCATTTTACTCATTCTGAGTAAATCAGCCTTTCTATGTTGGGGCCTATTGCATTTTATAGAAAAATACAAACTTTGACCATGAAAAAATACACCTTATAGTATAAATTTCTAAAAACAGATTTTTTGCTCCATTTGTAAGAAGCACAGGGCTATCGCTCTAATGCATCATCTCAATTTTTGTAATTTTGGCACTTATTGCGTTTTGGAAACAAACTCCTCAGGTATATATGAATTCAGGTGTACATGCATTCTTGAGTATACACTACAGGCTTATAAGTCATCGGCTGGTGATAAAATATGAAATAAAGGATTTGATAACCACAATGAGCAGGCGTTTCTGTCTGGAGTCTTTAATGCTAAGGTGGTGGCGACCCTGTTTCCGGCCCGGGCCTTTCTGTGTGGAGTCTGCATGGTCTCAGCATGTTTTTGTGGGTTTTCTCCAGGCACTGCATGTTCTTCTGTCCAAAGACATTTGCCAGGCTAACATGGGGACTCTAAATTGCTCATAGCCATAAATGTGAGTGAATGAGATGTGATAAATTGGCAAACCATCCAGCAAGTTCCTCTAGCCCACTGGGTGCTGGAATAGAACCATCAATGACAAGCTTTAGCCGGAACTTCTAACCAGTCATAACTCTGCTCTGTTACTGGTCAAAGCTGCTTTAGCTAGTAGAGTCAGCTGTTGGCCAAACTGGCCGTCGGTATTTTATTATAGGCGGTTTAGCCAATGAGCGGCGGATCAATCGGCTATAACCCAGCCGGAAGTGTTAAAAACACACTCACAACCTGCTTTTATCAGCTTATGCTGGTGGACTGTTTTGCTAGGGAGTCAGTACATCAAGTGCAGCTATCAAATTCTGTGGAAAGGTGTGGTTAGCGAAGTGTGTAATGTTTTGTTTGCCTCAAGTAGCTGTTTTTTAAGCTTTTCTTACTGTGTTGCTGTGCATTCCTGATGTCTGACTGATGTTCAGCATAGAACACTAGACAGGTCCTAATGCGGTAGGCTGATCTGTTTTGCTCAAGACCACAAAAACCTTTAACAAAATCTGACTGATTCAGTCCATGGTTTGTCTGACAAAACACGGAGAGTGCAGCAGTATGTGTGGATTTTTTGGAAAGTGCAATAATAAATTAATGCCATGGTTGCTGTCATGTACTGCAGTGTCATAATGCAGCAAGTTGAGAGAGGTATGTTTGCCAATATTCTGGCAAGTATTACAGTCATTACCTCTGTTATATTAGACCAACATTTACATTACATTTCTAATTGAGTTTTCTTATCCTAAACTCAAATCAAATTAAATGTATTTGTATAGCACCAACAAAGCAGTTACATTGAGCAACCAAAGAATATTCGGTCCCCTCAGAAAAAATAAGAAATCCCCGGTCAAGAAAAAAACAATCCACATTCAAATACATTTTTAAATGGAGCCAATAAAAAAAACTTCAAAATTACGCAAATTTCCAAAACAATTTTATTTGCACTTCTGCAATGTTCAATGAAATGATGAGGGCAGTAAAGTAAATATACTGAAAAACTTTAGGTCTACATAAATTATTTCAGTGTGATTTCTGTCCCAACAATAGTTTAAGAACAAAATAGACTGATTTAACAAAAAGTTGGTTTTATTGCGCATTCAGTAATAAGCGTTAGCTGAACAAGATCAATTATTCCATTATCGCAGTGCCAGAGTGCACTATTGAGTCATTGAGTAAGAAATCACATCACAGATAATATATGCAGAACTAAAGCCATTTGGTATATCACTGCACACAAGCATAGCCAAAAGGTGGGAAATTGGCTCAAAGCTAACTGAATGCAAATCGCTACACTTTCTAAGCTGAATTAAATGGGTGAAAACATTGTCAAAATGGCCAAACACATATCTTGTGATGTTATAGGCTAAGAGGAGCTCATGGAACAGTTGATTCCGGCACCCAAAAAGGAAAAGGATGCCCCATCCAATCCTGATGTAAATTTCAATATTGTGAAAAAAACCAGAGTCAACCATGTTCGTGTAATTTCAAAATAAAAGTCCTTTAGGTATTGTTGTACCATCCTCAAGTATAGACCGCGCTCAGTGGTCAGGGGTTCCAGTCTTGGCCCCATCATTAGCTGACTAAATATGGCTGCTGCCTCAGCCCGGGTCCAAAGGGAATGATGATGCGCTGATCTTTATGTCAAGCATATGAGCTTACAGTACAGGTGCAAATAAAACATGATCTATGATCTCTGTGTCATGGAAGGAAAAATGTTGGTTTTGTCAGAGGCATAAAATTAGAGTCTGAAAGTAAATTTCCTCCTCAGCATTTTTCCAGACTGTCTGGATTTGCTTATTTGTACAGTTGGTTTCCGCCAAGAACTTAGTCGGTAGGTTAAAGTAACACACAAGAGTGCTCAGTAACTTTAACACACCGAAGTTCTGTCCGTGCTTTTAACACACACTCCAGCTCTTCTATTAAACGATAAATGAGGTCAGCTCAAAAGCCCACAGTTTTTAGACTGTAGTGCTGTGGGCGAATTCAGAAAAATTGCGAAAAATGGTTTTGTTTCTGGAAAATTCCATGTGGTCTGCCAATAAACACCTGGTGACCGTCGCCATAGCTTATAGGCAATCAGCAAAACTCCAAACAGGAAGTGATCACTTCAAAAAATACCCAGGGGCTCCTTTCAGTCATTTAGTTTTCTCTCCTCTCTTTTCTTCGTCGGCTGATCCGGAAATTGATCGAGGTCCATCATCTTTAACCCCATAAAGCTTATAGACCCATTTATGGTTCTGTCTTGTGCAGCTGCTGTATTCAAAACTGATGAACTTCAGGCCTATTTTAGATTCTAGTGGAGATCCTCAATTTTCCAACGTTCCCAAAAATGTCCTTCTGAATTACAGGGAACGTGTATAAAATGATGCACAAGATCTAGATATTTTCCATTTGATGTAAAGCTGCAGCCATAAAAACATGGTGTCCTGTGTTTCCTCTCAGTTTAACTGTGATGTAGCTTGAGTGAAGCGCTGCAACCTGATGTTACAGAATATGTATGTGGCATTGTCCTAAAATATGAAAAAAATGTTTTTTTCTGACCTTGAACCTACTTAAGAAAAAACTTAAGTAAACAGTCCGAGTTAAAGAGACTAAGGGGACTCCAGTACATTTTATGGTATAGGAAAAGGGAATAGCAGTTTCCTCAAGGTAACTTCAGTTAAGGAATGTCGATATCATCATTCGTGTTATGGCGCATGAGGAAATGGAATGTCCTCGCTCTTTCATTCGTTGGTCCGGTAGTAAAGCCCACATCAATATGCCGCAGGAGGGAAGGGAGGGATCCACACGTTGATTTCCTCGCTCCAGACGCCTTTGAGACATTTCTGTCCCTTCACCCCATCAAGGCCCATTAACCCTTTCAGCGCTATAGGCAACTATAGTTGCCCAATGATGGAAGATATCAAAATCAGATGCTGTTGAAAACTAATGACATTTTTAATTCATTGAAAATTTATTCAGCGCTCAAAGGGTTAAACAGAATGGGACCTCCTTTATAATGGCTGTCTGGACCACATGGTGGAGAGGAAAATGGTAATGGGGAAAATATTCAATTGGAATGGGCCCCAGGTGTCATCCAGTAGCAGACCATTTGGCTGTTATTAATGCACCAGAGACTAGTATTGCCTGAATCGCTAAATGCGCTAACATACACAAAATGTGCACACTTCCTGTACTGTGCTACCGTTCCCACCTTCGCTTGCCTCAATCTTGGTCCATCCATTAGCCCAGCATGCATCAGTCTAAAGTGACATTGTGGCAAAGCGACAAAGTGTACCCACTGCAAATAATGGACATGAAGAATTCCCCTGCAGTGGAGCCCAGGAGCAAACCGAGGATGGAACTTCCCCTCTTCAGTCAACTCTGAGCAAACTGAAAACGTTCAGCAATAAATGAAGTCTTTCAGAGTACATGTCATTGCTTAGCGCTATGTTTGTTACAGTTGAATAAAACCACTGATAACTTGCTCTGTGCTGTCTCAATAACTCTGCATACAATGCAGTGCAGGTATATGTGAGAGCCAGTTTATGCAGTTTGCCCCTGCACTCCTGGACCTGAACATGAGATTGATCAAGACTGATGAATCTAACTAGCATGTAGATATACACAGGCATATCCTGTAAACCACGCCAGAATCGCAGTCAGC
This sequence comes from Gymnothorax javanicus, assembly GCA_029692085.1. Taxonomy (NCBI): domain Eukaryota; kingdom Metazoa; phylum Chordata; class Actinopteri; order Anguilliformes; family Muraenidae; genus Gymnothorax; species Gymnothorax javanicus. The sequence goes on along the minus strand of CM056197.1, from coordinate 125,787,640 downwards.
GTCCAATTACTCGCGTGACCTGTGGAAAGTTGCTGAGACAGTGGATGTTTTCATTCAACTCTAACAGAACACATGATTTCAATGGGTACCATATGTACCAGGGCTTTATTTCAAGCATTGCATCATTCATATGTCACGTGAATGTGCCGTAGATGAAGCCGTGCCTATTAAAAAATAGAGACAGCTGAGCGGCCACCGTCTTTGGCGTCCAGTATCTATCGCTCTGTGCGATTTTTTCGCGTCGTGCAGCAGCCCCCGCTCTGCTTAGCGACAGTTGCCGGGTAGTCCCAAGGTCTGGGAGGCCGGGACGAGTGCAATATTGGGAGGAGATCGTACAACAGTGCACCACATCCCAAACCTACCTGGCCCAGGGAGACAGGCAGGGTTTCAACTTTCCAGGAAACACACCTGGATCCATCTGGAATAGCGCTCAGATTCCACACACCTCAGACCAGTGGAATTCAGTAACAAATGCCAAAAAATGTGGAGACCAAGAGCAGAGCATGGGTCAATGCTTGGACCTAAAACGCATTTCAGAGAAAACGGTATTCCTCGGGAAATGCGCTTCACGAGAGCCTTCGTCAGCAAGCTGTTATTACAGCACCGGGATGACGTCAGAGATGCACTATGAGCGATCCCAGTGCCGGGTGTAGATAATGGAATGCATGTTTTGCACATTTGGATTCCACAAAGGCTCATGCACCCGTTAAACTAGAGGCGACTTTCAACGGTTAACAGTTGGTTATTTTACAATATGGATTTTTAATCAGCCTAAGCTCATTTGTTTATATAATTAAAATCTCCCCAAATGCTCGATTTTGCTTCTTTTTTTATACATAGGACAAGTTTCGCACATTCAGTATAATGATTCAGTTAAGTCCCACTCGTTATGCTCATTTTTGCGCGGCGCTTATTTGGAGAATGTGTGTACAGTGTGTGAAATGTTTCTAAAAGTACAGCGTCTTTCACGACAAACATGAGCTAATGAATAACTGCAGGACTTAGTCTCCACGGATACGGTCGCCTAGCGACATAGTACAGCAAATCTATTGAGGAGGGAGAATGAGAACAGAATGCGCGAAAGAAGGCGCATTAAGTGACACGAAACCAAATTTTTACATTCCGAAAACCTTAAAATGAAGCTGGACATTATAAGCCACGTTCTAAAGCCAACTGGCCTCACTGAGAATTGCATTGTTTTACATAACAGAACGAGAATATCCTCAAGAACTCACGCGCGTCACTTCTCCATAGGCTACCTGCATTGCCACTGCGTTGACGGAGAATGCTTAAATCGTTTTGCCAAAGAATCAGTTTCAGACGTACCTTTGGATATCCTCAAATTAAACAACGCACTTCTCATGCAGTGCCTATTTTCTCCAATATACTCAGAGAATTAAGGCAAAAAATAGCTTTCAAGTGCATAGTTCATTCGCACTTCGAAAAGTTGAGCTCCAGTGATGAGTTCATACGAGATGAGTAGAATTAAGAAGGCAATATTCCGAGTCTTATCCAGGCATAGTCCAACTCTGTAGCGTGGCATGGCGACTAGTGGCGCCCCGACGAGTTTTCTCGCTTTTCCTAAATCTCTCTCCACAATAGCTCCCAACTTTCTGAATAGCCTTTGCTATGCTTGACCGACGAGCCCCGCCTCCATGGCCACAAAAACACAAAAGCGTCTGGGCAATGCTCACTGGAATCCGCATAACTTCTCTAAAATAGTGCCGCTACTCGGCGCATCGCTTCCCGTATGATCGAAGGCTAAATTCACTTACCTGGTGTGTGTGTGTGTGTGTGTGTGTGTGTGTGTGTGTGTGTGTGTGTGAACGAGCGGCTTTGCCACAGATTTCGTCAGGGTACGAAATTGACTTACCGCAAGTAATAAACAGCGTCACATTCTGAGCAGGAAAGCCAGCGATGCGTGTTGGCATGAGTTCAATAGTTGGCTACTTGCGTGGATTTTGTAAAGGCACGTAAAGTTGTTAAGATAACCGTTGGACTTCTCCCGTGAATTCGGCTACAGGATTCTCAAAGTCTGTTCTTCAGCGGGGAAGAAGCGCTCTTTTGCGCACGTGAGAGGTACTAAGTGGAGTAATTTCACATTCTGCCAGTAGAGAGCGTACGTGCACTTTTATTTTCCTTTTGGAAGCAATTGCGTTTATATGGTCAGCAGGCATTTTACGAACTGGAATCTCAGTTTCTTAAAACGGAAATAATGTATTTTTGACGAAGATGAAATTGACCAGATATGTGCATCGGTTTTAATTTGAAAAGGCGCTGCATGTCAGTACAATAGTTCATGTAATATTTGTAATTTAGATGAGAAAACGTATGCGGCTGGACACAGCTAGAAACATGCCGTGGATATGCAGCCCTGGACCAGAATTGTTCATGCAACAGCTGCGTTATCGTTCAAAACATACTTGAGGCCGTATTTGGCTAACACTGTCGCCATGGCCGTTAATCTCGCTTTGCAATGTACCACAGCATGCTCACTTTGAGGTCATTTAGGTTTATTTATTTTATTTTATTTATTTATTTATTTATTTATTTTTGCAAAACATGCGTCCCCTTTCGAGCATGCAAACTTGCACAGCTTCATAGTGTACACAGCACAAGAAGTTACCAGTGTCTTCTCTATGTGACACGAGTCATGGTCACACATGCACCTCCACTATGCTCAAACCTATACCACCAAGGACGCGCAGGACATATTCCTTATAAACAACGTCAGGGCAACCGCATTACGTCGAAAATATAATTTTCTTCCAGGTTTTGAAGAAATATTTCCACCACTGAAAAAAGCTCCAAGTGCGTGAGCACTGTGCGTTGTGTAAAGCCCGTGTCACACTCTGGCGACTATCGTGGCGAATCCTCGCGAAATGGGGGGATTATTTTTGTCGTCGTCATTCGCCTGTCTGGGGCCCTGTCTGGACCTATACACGAATTCCCTAAGATTGTGGTACGCATGCTGTAGGTATTTTGTAAGATTGCCGTAGGTATGTCGGTGACGGGAGTAAGATTGCAGTGAGAATGAACAAGAATCATTATGCATGTAGTACTTAATCACGCATTTAACTTTGTAATGGCTAGAAGACTGGAGTATGAATCATGAAGAATCACCACGAATGTATACGATCGCAGTACGAACTCACTACGCTTGAGTACGAACGCAGTACGATTGACCGAGAATGCAGCACGAACGCAGTAGGATTGAGTACGCATGTAGGAAATGTGGACGCGCCGAAAAGCACAACTTTTTTATGGGATCATGACGTCACAGGGGTCATTCTTGCTCCCGCGCCTCACTACGACCCCCTACGAATGTTCAGCGAATCGCCACGACTGGCTCCAAGAATGCAGTAGGAATGCAGTACAATGAAAAATAAATAAAAATAAACCGCGAATGTTCTGAACATTTCAAAACAGTCGTAGCCCCTCTGAGACTGGCCAAGAATGCCGGCGAATGAGGGAGAATCCACCACGAGCCCAATACAAATTGCCAAGATTTTTTCACTTTTTCTAGTTCGCGAGGATTCGCCCTCCTAAGTCGCCACAGTGTGACAGGGTCTTTAAGGGCACTTTCACGACCATGCGGTTCCCACAGACAACGGATATACACTACAGACCAAAAGTTTGGAAGCAAGATCAAATTTGTACAAAAAAAGATCATAGTTTCATTGGCATACTTTGCAACAAAATAAACATGATTATTATATAAAGAATCACTAATCAGAATACATTTTTACTCAAATTATCAGGTATTTCCTTTTTTTTTTTTTTTTTTAGACTTTGCTTTCCTCAAAGCAACTTCCTCTTGCTTTAACAACAGCCTGGCATATACAAGGCATTCGTTCCACAAGTTTCTTACGGTATGTGCCTGGAATTGCATTCCAAGCTTTCTTAAGTTCATCAATGAGAGACTGCTGATTCGTGGGATGCACTTTTCTGATAGATCTATCCCATTCGTCCCACACAAGCTCAATTGGAGAGAAGTCTGGAGACTGTGCGGGCCAAACCATCTTTCGAAGAACACCTTCCGCTTCTTTTTTTTTTTGTCAAGGTAACCCTGACAGAGCTTAGAGGAATGCTTAGGGTCCTTAGGGGAGAATGCTTTTGACCAGTATTGGTCTTGCTTCCAAACTTCTGCCCTGTAGTGTATGCACTGTTTTTTTTTTTTTTTTTTTTTTCTCCCGTTATGTCCTGTTCACCGACGTGAGGTAGCCCTCAGATCCGCCATCATCGAGTACTGTTCTTGACTGCGGATTATGTTGAAAACGATGTGTGTATGAGATATAACCACTAGGGGGAGCTTGACTATTTAGGAATAGGAATAGGAATGGCTATGGCGTAACCCCAGAGGTGAAAAAAAGTTTTTCACGCTCATTGCGGTGGGCCTGTATTGCGAAGTTATCTTTGGCATAACTGGAGTAAATCGTTTTATACGTTTTTTTCAGACTTACTGTAGTTTCGAACAAAAGCGTGAACGTCAAGACTTTTTTACGTTGGACATATTTCTGTTGTTTCTGAAGAACACGGGGGTTGAACTATCTTGCAAAAGTACCAGTTTGTATTAGAGTGGCTCTCAGCTCTTTTGGGGTCGAGGTTAAAATCATTTGATTGAAATGCTGCGGAGCCCAACCTTGGGATAATTGATAGAACTCAGAGCAAACAAACTGAAAATACCTCAGACGTCTTCCTGCAACTGGAATTCCCTACAGAGTTCCTTGAAGACAACCACAGTATATTGTCCCGGTACATATCACAAATAATTTCTCTGTTAATCACACTTTACCAATCACTGCAAACGACGAGTAAACTAAACAATATTTAATCTGATACAATCAGACATGGGTCACATTTTTGGTAATGAATGTGAATGTTGCTGTGGATTAATCAGGCATGGAGGTAAATTGCTATATAACCTATCAACTTGGCTGTACTGCTCCATGAGGAGAGTTAAGCTGAAGCAATATGTGCCCTCTTGGAGTGAAAAGTATCCTATTGGAGTCAATTTTACTCTGAAAGGTTTGCTGTTGTATTAAGATGTCATGATGTAGGCTGCAATACATGGCACCTTATAACTGCGGATGAGTAAGGTATCAAAAGTTTGACAGATGCACAGTAGGAGGCTCCTAATTTACAGAAGGTAACTATGTGTTTCCCCAATTTTGACTTTGTAAGCGGTACCATCACCATATATTCAGCTTGATGGAGTCCTCCCAAGGTTTGTATGATATCTGACTGAGAGCTGGCCTGTATTCATCATATTTCGCCATTTAGTCCCGTCTTAAAAAACAAGTGAGAATATATGGAACTGACAGCAGGGAGAACTGTGCCATTCTGTCGCACATGGTCAGCCTTGCGGTAATAGCTGGACATTCTGTCTCATAACCCACGTGAATTATCGGTAAAGTTTTGTTTTAAAGTTGAACAATGCTGTGCGTTTCATTATTTCCATTTTCATATCCGGACAACTCTTTTAAGATGCAGTTTGACACTGATCTACCGCAATAATGACAAACCCTGCCACTCTTCGTAAAAAATTCAATATCAGACTATAATGAAAAGAGCAGCCGACCTAATTAGCAAAGATTTTCCTAGAAACAACTGTGATACGCTCCTCTCATCGAACTGGGGTACATGTGAACACACCCCAAAATCGGGGGCGGAGAAAACGGAACAGATCGTACTGTTATTGAGAGTGCGAAAAAAGCGCAGTACACATGCAACACGTCGCGTTTTTTTTTTTTTTTAAGAGAGGCTTGTCTGCCTAAGTTTCTCCTTCGGCTTGCCTAGACATGCGGGGCGAGCCTACGCCCCGCCCCCGACAGCACCTCCAATTGAGCTCCCAGGCTGTGCACTCGCTTGGTGTTTTCAAGCCATGCGGTGTCCACGCGCCACCGCTGCGCGCTGATTGGCCGAGGGCTACACAAACAATGCGTCTCGACCAATGGAAGTGCTGTACATGCGGTGAGCCATGCTGTGCATCCCTCTTCCACATGCTCGCCTGAAAGTGAACAACAAGCGAGCAGTTTGACTGGCTGAGCCCAGCCGTATATATACAAAGACAGCCCCTCACTGTCACATTAACTTCAGTTACCGTTAGAGCCGAGTGAGTGGTGTGGAGGCGTAGAAAAGCAGGCAAGCGTTTGCTTTGCTGAGTCGTCGAAGTTATTGAAACTTTGATCGATCTTGATACTTATTATACTGTGTCAGGCAATACACATTTTGATTGCTTGATCGTCAATTCTTCAACTACCACTGTCGCGTAGTTGTTATTTCTTATCAATTATCTGGGCTTTTGGAAAAATCAGGAATTATGGTTGCCATGACAAAGAAAGTGAAGACCTTCGAGGTTACGTTCAACGATCCTAGCAAGACGTTTTACTGCAGTGGAGACAAAGTCGCTGGGAGGATCGTCGTGGAAGTGACCGAAATAACCAGGGTTTCAGCAATGAAAGTGGTCGGAGTTGGTTGCGCTAAAGTACAATATGCCAAGGGAAAACAGCGTTGCCGCGAGGAGATGGAATACCTTAAATATGAGGAGACCGTGAGACTGGATGACCACCCTGCTGGTAAGTTATACATTTTATCGGTAGGTAAGGCAGTAAACAGTGATCAATGTGAAATGGAAGTGTCATGTCGCATGGAGACCATGATAATATGATTAACTTTATGACTTAGTCCCATCCGGTAAATAGATGATAGGGCGCAGTTATCTCTGGAAACCGAGTGTGTCCATAGTTGCATGCACTTTGGAAGTAATTATCTAAGTTGGAGTACAGATTGAACGCCTAGAGATGGTCATGCAGTTATGACAGTATACTGTATAGTTGATGTGTGGCTGATTATGATTCTGTTTGAGCATTGCACTTGCTAGGCTTGTTGGGGTCCGAAGTTGGGTATTGTGCAGTCTTGGTTGCGAGTGTCTTGCACCCGTACTAATACATGTACTCATGTTCAGACAGAAGTTATTCTGACATGTGCAATATTCTGCACTGTAACGTTACAGTATCAAATTGAGGACGTCTAGTTCCCACGCTCTGTGACGTAGTGAGCATGCCTGTGCTTAGCTTGCAGCGTGCATGTCAGTGAAACGGTAGCCTGTGTTATGATATTGAAGGTTAATTGTTGTCATATGATTGTGAACTATTCAAACCAATTTGCTTTTCTGTTAACGATAGATGCTGACGGATCTGTGATTCTGAGACCTGGGAACAAGTACGAGTACACATTTGGGTTCGAGCTCCCTCAGCAAGGGTGGGTATTTTCTGTTTGATCTATTTCTTGCCTTGTACAGCGTTTCTAGCTGATTTTAAACTGTCGTTTTCATATTGTGAAGATAGTGGCAAATAATAAAAGGAATTTTGCTATGTTGCTCCCACAGGCAGCTGGTGTCCTCCTACAGGGGCAAGTTTGGCTATGTTCAGTACTTTGTGAAGGCCTCAATGGAGAGGCCATCACACCCAGTGTTGGAGTGTAAGAAGTTTTTTGAGGTGGAGGAGCCCCTGGATGTCAACACCCCAGACCTCATGGTGAGTCTTGAGTGGTGATATTCCTTCCCAGATATAGCAGTCATGTTCTATGAACTTTTGTTGAGCTCTGTAGAGTTTCTATTGTATTTTACACTTCTCACAATTCACATGCATAGTAAGAGACTTGTCTGAACATGTAGTTTCCATCACCCGGCATGGACCAGTTCCAGCAGAGGAGGGAGGGTCTTTTCTTGAAGGAGGAAAGCTGTGAAGGAATTTGGTGTAGTTGAGGAATATCATATTTTATGTTCTAATGTGGATGTTAATCTGATGTTTGATTCTTCTCGCTTTCAGTCCCCGACCAGCGGGATGAAGGAGAAGAAGGTCACCTGCATGTTCATCCCAGACGGTCAAGTGTCTCTCAACGCTAAGATTGACCGCAAGGGCTTCTGTGAGGGTGAGGACATCTGCATCGACGCCAGGTTCGAGAACACCTGCTCGCGCATCGTGGTGCCCAAGGCAGCCATCGTGGCCAAGCACACATACCAGGCCAACGGGCGCACCAAGGTGTTCCGGCAGAAGCTGTCGTCCGTGCGGGGAAACCACATCATCTCGGGCATGTGTGACGCCTGGCAGGGCAAGACCATCCGTGTGCCCAAGATCAAGCCCTCCATCCTGGGGTGCAACATCCTGCGTGTAGAGTACGCCCTTATGGTGAGCACTCTTACCTCAGAAATATTCCCATGTGGCCTGCTCCTGGTTTTTGATATAGGTACCCATGCATGTAGTTATGGTGCAGCTGACACAAAATGTCTGTCTAGAGTAAATTGAGAAAATTGACTTGGGTTACTATAATGAATGTTTGCCCATCTTTACCTCACAGTAGGGAGAATGTGACTTAAGTACTGTAGCACCAGGCTCTTCAATTACTTCCTTAGTTTCAGGTGGGAACTTCAGCTCTCTCATCTTAGCCTCCAGCTACTATGTCTTAGCACACAATGATGTAGTAACCTGGCAATTTCAGGAGGGTAGCCAGGTAGTCAACCAGTTGGAAGAGGTGCCACAGTTGGAATTCTAGAACTTCTCTGCTCTCAGCCAATGCCAGTGATTGTGACATTAGCAGAAGGATGCTCAATAATGAGGACCATATTGTGGAATGTTCAGTGATGGAGAGTTTTAATCACTATGGTGACATCAGTGTTGTCAGACAGTGTGGGGCTCAGGTGGAATACACGTCCTAATGCCCCTCTTCTTCTTCCTCCCTCAGATATACGTGCACATCCCTGGCAGCGACAAGCTGATGCTGGAGCTGCCGCTGGTGATCGGCTCCGGCACGTCCAGTGGCCTGAGCAGCCGAACCAACAGCGTGAGCAGCCAGGAGGGCAGCCAGGCTTCCAACAGCTGGGTGTCTCTGCAGATGCCCTCAGCCCCGCCAAGTTACTGTGACATTGCCCGGGACTGCCGTCTGGAGTCGCCCCTCACTCCACTGCTGGACGACTACGATGGCGGAGACAGCCCCATCTTCATGCACGCGTCTCAGTTCCCATTCCCGCCGCCTCCTGCCTACTCTGAGGTAAGGGATACCCCAATCTGTCCTCTAAGCGGTAGCTGTCAGGATGTCTATTGACAGACTTGTTAACGGTACACCTCTGTCCCTTTTAAAATAGGGGCTAGTTGTGCAGTGATTGTGGTGTATTGCAGTTGTCTGTTGTTGGTGTGTTGGCATCGTCACTAATTTTGTTTCCTTGTCCCTCCCCCCCACCAGACTGAGGAGGAACGCAATGGCAACAACCCCCCCATGCTTCAAGTTTGCTGAAGGAGCGAAGAGACTATTCTAGAACATTCTAAGCCCACAGTATTTGGGGCTTATTTTCTTCAGGCACTCGAATGGACAGATTCTAAGAAGGATTGGGGAGCAGAAGGCCCTGGGAAGGGTTTTACAAAGCAGGTTGAGTTGGTCCAGGACTTGCGTGGAAGTGTTTAGGTTAGTGGGGGTAAGAGAAGTGGAGATGGGCATGGAGATCACTGTTGGACATGGAAGGGAAGGTGTAGATGATACTAGAAGGAGAGCAGAATGGTGAGGGAGGGGGAGGGCATCAGGATGGGAGCTTTTAATCTATGCTGACAGCCACCTTGCTAGTTCTGTCTTTATCTCTCTAGGTTAAACTGAAATCTTTTATGCGTAATCTTCTTGACTGGTGCTCCTGTGCTGTTAGAGTATCTCCTACCTTACACGTCATGCTTCTCGAAAACCTGCCTCTCCAACTGGCCTTGTTTCCCCTGCAACCATGTGTGTTTCGGGTTCGAAGTATGTTAAGAGGCTATGCAAAATGCGGAGCGAGATGGGTGGGGGGGTCTGTATAACACATTCAACACTCCGTTTGAGCATCTGGGGGACACGAACGGGCATCACCACACCCTAAGCTGAAGATGTCTTCGTCCCCGATCTTCAGGCTGCATTCCTGGGGACACTCCGTCTGTTTTAGCTTCTAGCCATTCCAGGAAAGGAATGGGGGTATTTTTTGTTGAACCACCTTCATCATTTCATACATCCGATCTTCTCAAGGAGCCAGTTAGCTATAGAACTCATGTTAAAGCTATGGGAACAGTACAGCATTTTCGTTTGTTATGTAACAGAATTTGATTGCTGTTATTTTCACTGTTATTATATCTTAGTTCATGCTGAATCCCTATAAATATTGCTACTGGCATCTTGTAATTATTTTTTTTTCTATGATGATGCACTTTCTAATGAGTTGATTCGGCTGTTGAACTGCCTTCAGGAAGCTTCGGCCTGATCATGTATATATTGAGTTGTCTTCCAGATGTATGTATGATGTTGTTTGAAACCATTTGCTTGTATATTGAAGTAGCAGTTGCAAGCGTGAGGTGTGAAGATCACTGTTCCTACTCAGAGCTCAAAATTGTTTCTCTAAGGGCTATTGATTAAATTGACCATAGAGTCTGCTGAGTATCGAAAGGGCCAATGGTAGCCAAAATGTCGTGCCAAACAACGGACAATTAGGGCCTGAAATTTTTTTTTGGGAAACCAGGAAACGCACCTTATGCCGTTGCTGTTAATTGTTTAATATTGGCATTATGATTGTAGATGTGGGTCTGTTGAGAGACTCCCGATTTCATTGTCAGGGCTCCTTTGCAAGGGTCCAAAACAACTATTTTTTTTTTTTTTTTTTTTTCCCTACTAAGCTCAGTGACAGTTGACCACTGAAATGTAATGAGAATATGTGTGCAATGCAGCCTTCATACTTTGTACTTGTATTATACAATTGAGAAAGTATTGTTTTTATGAAACCCTATGGGTTTGTTTTCTATGAGATAAATAAAATTCTTAAAATGAATCTTCTTTGCGCCCTATCCTTTATTTTTTGTATAAACTGATTGTCCACTCCAATGTTTGGATGCTCCCCATGAAAGTCAGACTCAACTGAACACATCACTGAGTCAAGTCTGACCTCTAACAGATGTATCCATATCCTCCAAGAGAAGAAACCTTACTAGATAATGGACAAGAACTGGAAATAATTTGGCTGACTGTGAGAAGGAGTGTGTAAACGATGGATACATGATGGAAAGGCAATTGGGTCTTCTGTTGCTTCCTCCTAGCAAGGAGACAGGGCCATCCTTTGAAGGAAGGAATCCCAAATTACTTACCACAATGTATCTGCAGCTTGAGGGTTTGAAAATGGCATTCGTCATACCTCTGTCAGATCAGTCATGTATCAATTGCCATTGAGTTCATGATTTAGTTTAGGGAAAGATACCCAATATATTCTTAAAGATATCCTAAGGTCAGTTAAAAATCTCCCTGAACTCTCCCTAGACTCTGTGAAAGGTCAAGGAGAAGTGGAGATGAAAGGAAGACGTTGCTTGTTTATAAGATTCTGAAGCCGTCCAAAATCCACTCCGCTCCCCCTTGACTTCCAGCAAATTAAGGGTCCTGATCGACACGATTAGGTATTTGCCGCTGAAAACCAAATACCCTCCCTGATTGGACAGATAAAAGCCCTGTAACAACTCGTTTATCCCAGTCCATGTTCAAGACTTGGGAGGGATCCGTTTTTATTTGTCACTGATGTCCAACTAACTCTGAAATTCTAATTCATGAAACTGTCCCCAAGAGAAGTGAATTAACTGAATGTCTTCACCGGGTAAAACTGATCTTGAGCTAATCAGGAACATGAACTGAAGTAAATGTAGCTGTTCCTTGTATTAGTCAGTGCCTTGCGTTAGTCAGTGCAGTAATCCAGCTAACCTGGCTATCCTTCTTTATGAAACGCCTTCCAGATCAAAATATCACAGGCAACTGAGGCCAAGCTAGGTAGCTTTCCTAAAAACCTCACTCATACAGATCAAGCGGTATTGTGGTGTTGCACTGAATTGGCTGTCGTTCAGTCAATGTTATTCTTACATTTTAAATACTGCTAAATTGTTATTATTTTACTCTCAGTGTGGTGTGCTGATTGAGAAATTGCCGACAAAATTGCTGGGAGTAAGTTTGTGATAGAAAAAAGACACATGCTTGAATTGACAACTTAGTAAGTAAATAAAACTTTATTTGTATAGCACTCTTCCTAGCGCGAATGCATAGAGTGCTTCACAGTGGTAAAATAAATAAAAAAATAAAATCATACATAAAGTAGACAGTCAGACACAATAAAACAAGTAGAAAACACAGAAGGCAGGGAAATACAGTGAGATTAGCTATATATGGCTGAAAGCCTGTCTGAACAGGAGTGTTTTTAACATTTTTTTGAAAATTAATTTGTGACAGTTGATGGGTCCTGTCACTAGAAATGCTTCTTAATAAGTACGCTCCCTAGCTACCTTGGCAAGGAGCCTGGCTCTTTGGCGATGCGGTCAGCGCGTTTGACTCTTACCCGGGAGTCTGGGGTTCAATTCCCTGCCTGGGCCCTCCTTCGGCCTGCCACAAGTTCAGAGGACGAGGCTCTCAGGTCCTGGGGGAGAGCATTCCAGAGCCTCGGGGGCCACCGCTACAAAGACTCTGTCACCCTTGGTCTTTAACCTGGTCCGAGGCACCACCAGGAGCGACTGGTCGGTCGACCTCAGACACCGGCTGGGCGAGTATGGCTCGAGAAGCTCAGAGATGTAAACTGGGATTTGACCATGGAGGGCTTTTTAAGTAAGCACCAGGACCTTGAATTGGACACAGACGTGTACTGGGAGCCAGTGTAGAGAGGCTTAGATACTTTTTGAATGAATACAAGTCTGTAGAAGAGTTGGAAGGTTAATCTGAAGGATCAAAGTGCCAGCCAGAGATGCTGTACACTGAACTATTGCAAGATGAAATTTAAACTACCCTTCTGGTATCAACCAACTCCATCACCCACCTATCTGGGAGTGAAACTCCCATGGGCCTAGTCCTCAACAGCATAATTACATACCTACTAATGAGCGGGCAAGCTGAGTACACTGAATGAGCAACTTTGTTAAGGTACTTTTTTCAGTATGGCCTAAATTTGGGAGTGCGCTGCATACAAAAATATACAATGCAAACATATACGATGTATTTTTTGAGAGAATGATTGTTTGGAGCTCAGAGATGGCCATGGGATCAACTGGCGACCTTTGACCCACAGGCCATGTACCAAAAATAATTTGGTAGTTCTCTTTCACCGTGAGCCACTCTGGATTTTTGTGATGACCATGGCTGTGTTTGCAACAGTTTACTTGCCAGTTCATGAGTACATTAGTTGAGTACACTAGATGACAAAGGTGTTTGGTTGACAAGTAAGCTGTTTCTGTCGTGGTTTGTGCTTGGAAGTATATGGTGCGCTTGAGATGTTCACTGAACCTATACTATATGTACAGTTGTATTTTAGAACAATTTTTTAGGAGTCCTGACATAGCCTTAGGATTAAAACGGTGACCTTTGAACCCCAAGTAATGGATCAATGTCAATTTGGCAGATCACATCCTGTCAGAAATCCCTTTGATTTTTGGATGACAAGGGGTACCACTCATTATTCAAACATAAATACTCCTGTCCTACACTTATCTCTTTGTCCTGTCTGGAAGACAGGGTGGGGGTGGGGGTAGAGAGGAAGGGGATCCATCTTTTGACGGTATTTTGACTGAGATGCAGCCGCCCAATTGCAGGCCAGTATGAATCTGGAAGAAAGAATAGGAGAGTTTAATGTTAAAACTATGAGCCTCAAAGTGTTCTTTCAAGATTGAATCATGAATCATGACTAATCTCTCCACTGAGTCACAGTGGAAACCAGGAGACAGAATTTATCTCCTCCTGGGGACTAAGAGCTTTTTTCAGTCACTTCTTTTGCCTTCTGTTCTTCCAATCCTTGCATATGACCCAGAAACTGATCAAGGGCTGCCATCATTATGGAGGACCAATCAGTTAAATGAGTTAAAAGGTAATCAGGAACAGAAGTTAGAGATTTAGAGTAACAGAGGTTGGAGATTAAGAGGAACAGGTTAGAGAATTAGAGGAACAGAGTTTAGAGGTTTAAAGGAACAGAGGTTTGAGATTTTGAAGAACAGAGGTCAGAGATTTTGAGGAACATAGGTTGGAGGTTGAGGACCAGAGGTTAGAGGTTTAGAGGAAGGAGGAAGGATGGTCACTAATTCACATTTGTTCAACATTTTTTTCGTTAACTGTTTTTTCTTCAATCCAAATTAATTCAAAATAGCTTTGCCTGCCACAAGGAATAAAAGTCCCACTTTCACACTGAACATTGCACAAAAAGAAGGGAAATTTGTCATTAATAAGATAAAAGAAAAAATCAAATGATTGGCTTTGCCCAATTGACAGTTTGCAATGCAATTTCAACCTGGTGAAACTGTGTACCATGGTAACTAAATATAATTATTTATTAGACAAAAAAGAATTCTAAGATAAAGCATATAATGATGAAAAACCTGATTTTTGTGTGTTTTTTTTACTGTGTTAATATCTAGGAAAAGTAATATGAAAGTACTGAAACACCAGTCTTCAGAAACCTAATTAGGAGCTAATTGATTCGCCAGAGTCTCGAATTTGATCAGTTAAGAATGTTGTCACCTCTAATGCAGTTACTTGGAATATACCAAAAAAAAAAAAAAAAAAAAAACAGGAACTCTGGGCTTTTGTTCTCCATTGAAATGTATCACCATTTTAATCATAATGTGATTTATAAGGACAAACAATCCCCTCAAGCATGAAAAGCAACCAGTTAAGAAAAATCAAGAGCTTATTGAAATTCTGAGATTGCGATTTTGGCCGGAACAAAAAATGGCATATACAGCAGCCCCTTAGGATTGAGTTTACCATATCTTGCCAGAAAAAACTGGTTAGAGTTTGCTAGCTAGCTTTCCAGTGAAGTAAGAATTTTGCCAGTGCAAGGATGGGCAAATCCTGTCCAAGAGGGCCGCAGTGCCTGCTTGCTTTTGTGGTCATTCAATCAGCAGCCAATCAATGCCTTAAGAACAAGGTGCGTGAACTCTGAGACCAAGCAGTGGAGGAAATGAATCACTCCAGAGGAAACACACCAGAATCCTGGGCTGTATTCGAATCCCTGTTCTCGAACAGAGAACACTGTTTGTCGTGAATCGAATACCTGAGAATGTGTTCTTGACCGGAAGGACGGGGAACAAACATGGCGGCCACTGGCGAAAATGATGAAATGTAAGCTGATTTTATCCCTCATATGGTCTATTTTACATAACTTGTAGATTTCGGAACAATTTCATCTATTCACTGATCCATTAGGCCTTGACGTTGACCCAATTCCGGATTGAAAAAAATCACTTAAATGCTTATCATGTCATTCCTCCCCGTCATTTGTCACGTTTGTCATGTTTGTATTTACTGCTGCCATCTCGATTGCAGACACGTACCCATGGTTTCCGTTCCCGACTGTTCCAGCATATTCGAATCCCGACTCGTTCCTGAGCTGTTCGGGAACAGTCAAGAGCAGGGATTCAAATAGTTCACTGGGGAGAATCTCAAAGCGTGGGCTGCATCCTTCGAAGGCTGCATTTTTAGGGGTCGTCACTTACGTCCATCCACTAAACTGACATTTAGGGTAAGAGACAAGGTTAAATTTAGGGCTAGGTTTAGGTTCTGGGGTTAGAGTTACGGTTAAAGTTAGGGAAACCAGTGACGACTCGCTTATAACAAAGTTGTTTAAAGGAGATGACATGACGTCACGTTAGTTTGGGGGATGGAATTAAGTGACGACCCCTAAAAATGCAGCCTTCAAAGGATGCAGCCTACGCTTTGAGATGCACCCTCGCAGACACTGTGGCCTTCCAGGCCTGAAGTTGCCCAATTCCTGCCTGGGTTGATGGTTTTCAAATCTCTCTGTTCCCAGGCAGCTAGAGCCTGGTATTTGATATGCACTGTGTTTAAGTACACCTGTGTGATTGAGGTGGACTGTGTCAAATACCTGGAGTCTGCGGGGAACTCAAGGAAAGGATTGGGGTCAGCAAAATTATGCTAGTCATCACTGCTATTGTTGTTGACACTTTTCCATGTGCATCTAAACCCACTGGACCTTTATAAGCTACAGTTGTTTTAAAAAAAAAACTCTCCAAAAAGCAGCAGCTTGTAGCTGTGGATAGTGGGTAGCTGTTTACAAGGAAGACCATAAAAGTTACTTTTTTTCTCTTCAAAGGTTCGCCTGCTTGTTATGTTAATCTTGCGGCTTAGTTTACACTAAGATCGGAAATGTCTTCAGGCAGCAATTTTTTTTTAAATTTGTGAGCGCATATGACTCATAAATCCTGAATTTTAAAAAGCAGATTAATTTGCAAATGAATTAAGATTGTATAAATAAAATGTGATTCAGTGAGATGATATTTCATTGATGCAGCACTCTGTCAGGGTAAAAATAATTTGCACTGTTATACACATAAAAACTGGTTTCATCTATTCTATTTAATGAATGGTTTGTATCAAGGCAGATGTAGAAAGCACAAACGCATCTATGAGAAATGTTTTTGTTGAGTGTGATTTGTACAGTAGAACAATATTTAAATTAAAATTGGATCTTTCACATTTACAGCTGCAGTTGCATCATGGGAAATCCCCCTAGATTTCCATAATTGGTCGATCACTGTGGGGGTCAGTCAAGACTTGATGTAAAATAACCAAAACACTTTGTAATGAATATGTTGTGGGCTGTGTAAAATTGGAAATGTGGTTAAAATTCTCTGAACTGAGCATTTTAGAGCTGATATCACTACTTGCAGTGAGCTTGTGAAGTTCTTTAATGCCTGCTTGAATGGGTTTATAATCCCAAGAAAGTTAGATGTCATGAGGGCTGATTTAATTAAAAATGCCATAATTAACATTGATGATGGGGAGAGGGAGGAAGGCTACAGAAATAATAAACAAAGGCAGTACATTTTTACAGAGAAGCTCATTCACACGAGACTCCAGAACAGGTGGAAAACTTAATGTGCCGGCTGTGTTTGACAGAAACACTGCTAGAGGCAGCCAATTTAGCGTGCATGCAGTTTGATTATCTCTGTCTAAAGGCAATCGGGTATATCCACGGACACATTTGACTGATGACAGGAAACAGAAAAAGAGATTAAATGAAATGTGAACGGTACAAGTTCATTGATGAAATTAAAGTGGGCGTATGCATTACCATAAATGAGAAGTTCAACCATCAGGACTAAACCATGCATCCTAATTCAATGCATGAATGCACAAATATTGCTGGTACTAGCAATACTAGTATCTATTTTTTAAAGTGCCCGCTGTATTAGGGTGGAATATTGCCTCATACAGCAGGTCTAGGGAACATGTTGCGGAAGAGCTGAAGCCCAGCATGTTTTTGATGTCTCTCTTATCTAACACACCTGATTCAAATGTGACCAGTACGCAAGAACACGCACTAA
The DNA here is from genome assembly GCA_029692085.1 of Gymnothorax javanicus. Taxonomy (NCBI): domain Eukaryota; kingdom Metazoa; phylum Chordata; class Actinopteri; order Anguilliformes; family Muraenidae; genus Gymnothorax; species Gymnothorax javanicus. The sequence goes on along the minus strand of CM056197.1, from coordinate 125,770,277 downwards.
ATGTTTGATGGCGAGACAGTTATTTAAATCAGGTTTGTTAGAAAAAAGAAACATCTAAAATATGCAGGGCTATGGCTCTCCCAGAGCAGGGCTCCTTATCGATGTTTATGAAGAGACTCCATAACGGAATCAATATGCTTGAGATGATGTTGGTGTTAATATCACAGCAACTGAGTGGCTGCATTTTGAATTACTTCTCACTTTTCAGAGACTTTGTCCATTTTTCAGGTTTTTACACTTTGTCTTTGCAGTGGCTTGTTGCTACAAAATTGTTTTAGGAACAAGATTACAAATGAGTGATTAGAATGCTCTTAACTGGGTACTTCAACTCTGATGTCACATTATACATACATTTTGTACAAGCTAGGCAATTTTGTCGAAAACTCGGTTGAAGAAAAAGCTAATTTTTTTTTTTTGCATGTTTACACCAAAAGCATTAAGTCAATTATCCTCAAGATTCTACGTCATCAAGACAACAATGGCTGGCCATCCTGCAGAAGAAATTGTGTTCCCCATCGCTGTGCGTCATCTTTATCAGTCTCCATCCTCCTATAGCGCAGTATGGTTCTTTTGATATGCAGGCCTGAAATCGAGAACATTTTTTGCGGGGAAAAAACAAGTCAGAACACGCAGGTTCTCCTCTCTGAGATGTGTACGCGCCCTCACCGGCTCTGCCTGGCTGTAGATAAAGTTTATCTCAGACCAAACAGCAGCCGCACCCCTTTTTAAATGTATTACCCCTCTGGGACGATGCTCGAGTGAGTCTCCCTGCAGGCAGAGTACCCTCTCATCTAGTTTAATATTTATTATGCATTTAATTCTAATTTCCCCTCTATTTATTTACTCCTAATTTTATACGTCAGTGTTAACCTTTCTTCCGTTGGTCAGTGACTGTCTTGTGCATTAATCTTGCAGTAATGTATCTTCCTACTATCTTGCACATTGACAGCAATAGGGAATTAAAAAACTTCACAAAGGATTTTATGTACACTACAGGCCAAAAGTTTGGAAGCAAGATCAAATTTGTACAAAAAAAGATCATAGTTTCATTGGCATACTTTGCAACAAAATAAACATGATTATTATATAAAGAATCACTAATCAGAATACATTTTTACTCAAATTATCAGGTATTTCCTTTTTTTTTTTGCTTAGACTTTGCTTTCTTCAAAGTAACCTCCTCTTGCTTTCACAACAGCCTGGCATATATGAGGCATTCGTTCCACAAGTTTTTTAAGGTACAGTATGTGCCAGGAATTGCATTCCAAGCTTTAAGTTCATCAGTGAGAGACTGCTGATTCGTGGGACGCACTTTTCTGATAGATCGATCTAATTCGTCCCACACAAGCTCAATTGGAGAGAGGTCTGGAGACTGAGGGGGCCAAACCATCTTTCGAAGAACACCTTCCTCTTCCTTTTTGTCTAGGTAACCCTGACAGAGCTTAGAAGAATGCTTCAGGTCCTAATGGAAGAATGCTTTTGACCTGTATTGGCCTTGCTTCCAAACTTCTGCCCTGTAGCGTACACCAAATGGATGTGTTTTTCTGTGAGTCTTGAGTGGCTGGTTGTAAAGACGGTTCCTTTGTCGAAAGTCAACTTCAGCAAGCAATGCATGCAGCAATCAGTGCAGCAGTCACACAGTCTGGCACTGATCAAGTGCCCATACTGATCTTCTGCGGCTTGACGCCCTCTGCACTTCTCTTTTTTTTTTTTTTTCTAATTGAGTTATCTTGTCAGCTTGGTTATCAGGTGTTGTTCAACAAAGCTGGGTTAATGAGCAGAGGGATTACTGTATAAAATAAATCTGGGGACAGTGCTTTACTTCTGTCGACGTTCCAGAATTCTGATGGCTCCAGATTTTATGTTTGCCTTCAAATCCTTAATTCAACTGCTGCGACTACTGGGATAATACAAGTTGTTTTGACTCCTCAAGAGGATGTGACTCTTGCCAGGCCTTTATGGTAAACATGATTATAATCTCATTTATTTGCGTGGCAAAGGTTACTTAAGCATGAAAAAAAAAAATCCTCAGCCAATCAGATGGAGAAACATTTGATGCCTCCTTCTATTTACCCAGTATATTTACAGCAACATAACAAGGGTGGTTTCAATCCAGGTTAATGACACAGATTCAGCAGCGCACTCTTTTCAAATTGTTCTGAGGCTTGTAATGTACAGAGGCTGAGAACAGACCAAACTGTGGCATGTTCCACTTCTCTGCAAATATTTTTGGTCGTCCATTTAAATGTCAAATCGCATTTCCTTTGTCTCTGTGAGGCTAAAAAAAAAAAAAAAAACCCTGTGGTGTCGGACAATTTGACTGATAGATTTTCTGGTGGGTTGGGAATTTCACTGGTAAAACCAACATTACCTTCAAACAAGCAAGAATTTCCTGGTTGAATGAAAAATAAAATTACATCTCAATAATAATAATTTATAATGCGCCATTCATTAAAGTCATGGTCGCATGATGAAAATAATCATCTTTTGCACTGACGACAAATCAGCCAAAACAACTTGTCTGCGGCAGGTCTTTTTAGTTCACGTGGTCCAGCGGACCAAAGGGAGCTTATGGGATCACGCGTCAGCGTCTGTGTTTGATCTTCCTCTGCCAAACCATTGAAGGGATCGATGTGAAATTTGGTGGGGAGGTACATATGGATATACAGATTGAAATGTTCCAGGTGTGGAAACTCCACAACGAACATGGCTGCCAGTCGGCCATATTTAAAACGGCACTATATCATGCTAGAAAGCGTTTGAAAGCAGCTAGAATACTGAAACTTTGCACACAAGCATTTGAGGACATAAAAATAAAGCTTAGCTCCTAATTTGCTACAATACTATTCCCTTGAGCAACATACTTAAGCCTAATAGCCAAATGGTTAACTCTTCAGTATATAATGCTGAGTACAATGATCTGGCGTCTGGGGCTTGATATTTCAATGGAGCTGCACTATGAAAAGAGCCCTGAGCTGCAAAAAAAAAAAAAAAAAGACATGATGAAAAATCAAACAATGATGCAGAATTTTGCTTGAAATTTTTGTTTTTTTTTCCCCACACAAATGACAAAAGGTCTCTTTATTTTCCCTACATTGGACCCATGCATAAAAAATACAACCACACGTGAGCTTACATAACACTAAAGCCTGAAATAAACCAAGCGAGCTACAGTACCTGGAGCACTATTTTATGAGAAATGCGGCAGCCATATTACCATTTGACCTGCTCCACACAAATGGCAGAAAGTCAGGAAGCAGCAGGGTAGCCTAGTGTTGGGCTGCTTGACTGGTAACTGAAGAGTTGCTGTTTCAAGCCCCGAGTGGGGCCTGGGATTCTGACTTCGTCTGGAGGGATGAAGTTGGGCAGAACTGTCATCGGTCCCTCGAGCGAGGCCCTTAACCCCGAAAACTGCTCCTGGGTCTTTACTCCTGTATCTCTCTGTTTCTCCACACTTGCAACTGTTTTACCTGCCCTTTCTCCCTGGGCATCCTTGAAAAAGAGAAGAATGCTCTCTGTGGAATCTCCCTGGTTAAATAAATAAAGGTTTTAAAAAATGCGGTGGGCCTTTTAACTTTAACGTGTGCTAAAGCACATGGGGTACCGGGCACATACCAACTCATTGATTCTCTGATCAGATGATTGATTGACTGACTGACGGCACAACTTAGCAGTATTTTAGTTACGGTATATGAAGACCTCTTTCCATTTCCTCGGTAGCAATTCAAAAATATAAATGTAAGGCATTACAACTTTATTATGCTATAATGGAAAACTCGTCTTCCTCTTTTGCTTACGAAGACATACACGGACCATCTGTTGGGTTCAGCAAAGCAATTCAAATTGATCAGGTTCAAGTACAATCAGCATTTTCCCATAGAAATTTCCTATAGAACCCACTCTAAAGGTTATTTCTAACAATGAGTGTTCAAGCTGCTGGATAGCTCACTCGGTTAAAGCACCGCATTGCGGAACAAAAGTGTCTTTCACGATGCGAGTTCGAGCCCCGGTCGTGCCAGCCAGCAGTAGATGGCAGCTTTTTCAGAGTAGCGCACAGTTGGCCATTGCGCTACAGGGATGCAAATTGGGAAGGGTCTGCTGGGAAAAAAGACAAAAAAGGTGATTTTCTATGGAACTGTTTCCTACAGAAATTTTCGATAAAACTTTTTTCAATTGGACTTGAGGTACTAAAATTCTATAGATTGCCCAAAACTACTCCCTTTGAATGATACCTCCTCTGTAAACCTTTCATGCCATCAGATGCTTGCACTTTTTGTTGGTCTGACAGCAGCAAAAAAAATGTTAGCTCTTCGCTGGCAGCCTCCACATTCCCTCTCCCGGAATCATTGGCTACAATCTCTACTAGATATATCATATATGGAGATGTCAGTTGCAAAAATGAATAATGCCAATCAATCAACCATCAATGCCTGGGCTTCATTTACTGACAAAGTGAAAGATCTTCTCTGTGTGAACAGTGGGTCATAAACCCTGTATGAAAATTCAATGCATATGACATGCAATTGCTTGCGTATTCACTTTTATATTTTACTTTTATTATTTGTATTTTCTTGTTTTATTTTATTTTTCTTTTTTTTTTTCCTTTCTCCTTTTAATCTATTAAGGCCCATGCATTGCATTGCAATCGAGTTTGCCGCCAGGGGTGGGGGGGGATGGGAGTTAACTGTCTTTGCTGTGTATCTGTTGCTATGTTGTTGTTGTTATCTGTGGAAATAACAATAAAAAGTTGTTAACAAAAAAAAGAAATTCTATTGAACTGTACTATAGGATTCTTATAGAACATTTTTTGCAGGGAGTAAAGCGTTTTGAGTCCCTGTGAGCAAAGCACTATGTAAATGCGACATTCATTAATTAATTAGTGCATTCAGAAATGTCCTCTCCTCCCCTAATAAATGGTACATGGTGGAAAGAACATGATCCATTAGAACAACACTAATAACTGAAAGAAAAGTGTATGTCTGTTCACAGAGTAAAAAAACATTACTGTGGGAAGGGCTTTTATTGCAGATACTAACTATAGATATGAATCTGGTGAAAGAAAAGTTTACAATCACAGGTCTTTGTTCTGAGTGACCTTCGCTCCCCTCTAAACATTCAGGCGTGAAATCAGGCACGTAAGGCGAGGCTTTTTTATGTTGAGGTTCTCAAGATTTTTATTGTGAAATCCAAGTTGGAGGGGGGGAATAAAAAAAAATTGTAAAAATTATTTTTACTCATTCTTAACATTATCGAGAGTTCAGTTGCCTTTCTAGCAGATCGGAGAATGAAATTCAATTTTTTATTATTTTTTTAAAATCAGCTATCTTTCTTTTTGTGTTCCTGGAATCACTGAATTTTGTCAAAATTGGCCTACAGCACATTGCAGCCACCATTGCTAAACATACAAACACTGTATGCTCTTGCGTAGATATATCTTCTTTAATCTCAAATAAGGTGACACTACAGAAACCAAGAGCTTTCCTGTGTATATTTTCTAAATTTTTCTGATCCTGCTATCCTGCTCATAAGCTCAAGAGAACTGATCTCTATACATTTAGAGGTAAATGTTCGCATGTTTTCGGCCGAATGCTCGCAGGGAATCTCGCTCCCAGAGGTGTTTTCTCAGCACAACTACTGTGTACTCATAGTATGCGAAGATACCTCTGGACACGAGAATGGTCCAAGGAAATGGAAATTCTGGGTCGAAACAAATCGTCTACGATCGGTGAACACAGATATTACTTTTTGAAAAAAGTAGGTGACTGACTCACAGCTCCCAGTCCAAGCACAAGGCGAGTGACTTTACAGCTCTCTGATGGGGAGGCTAGGCGAGCAGATTAGATGACAAGGTGAGCAGATTCATTTTACATACTCATTGTCTTCTTAGAGGAGGAGGTTATGCAGGTTCCTTTAACTCCACTCTTTGCCTTCTTCTGCGAGTCCTGGGGCCTTATTTATAAAAAATTGCATGGATTTAATATCAAAATAATGCGTACGCGTAACCAAAATAAAAATGGCATATAGTAGAAAATAACTTAATTCATAAACCTAGGGCTGGGATAGCCTGCATGCAATATTTATTTATTTAATCAGGATGAACTTGAAATTTATTGACATGAGCAAAATCTTTATAATTTCCCTTTTCTAAAGTCAAGTTTGTTTTTATAAATCAGAAATCTGCAAAGAAAGTGACGTTAGCATCATTTTTGTGCCAACGCACTGTTTATAAATGAGGCCTCTGATCATTGTGTCATTTCTATGATTTCTCTATGATTCTCTCACACATATCTTATGGCTTAACTACATGGTCCCAGGCTCACCAGTCATCAGTTAAGGCCATAGAGTATCTTTATTACAGAGCCTTGAAAGTCCTGCATAAGAAGAGAATAAGGTATCATCACTGCCAAAGTCTAAGCAAACATAAGATTTTAAGTTTTGCTAATTTTATTTCCTAGCTTTTTGTTAAATTGGTATTCAAATGCCTAAAACGCTGCTCCCCCACCCCTTTGCAAAACAATAGCAAGATTGCAAAGTGGTACCAGATCCACCACTCGAGCAATGTCAAAAGGCAATTGTATTGTCCCTTTCCGTAGAACATCTTTTGCCCAAACTGCTTTCTCAGTAAAAGGGACAAAATTATGGAGCTCACTGCCAGACTACTTGAAATGTATTCCTACATTCGTCTCATTCAAAAAAAAAAAAAAAAAACACCAAATTGTGGCTATTTCAGTGACAATCTTGCTCTCACATTTAGTTTTTACAATGTGCTCTCTCTGTATCTTCTTTTCTTTTTCATTTGATTTTATTCCCATTTTTCATTTTTCTATTTTTAATAATGCTAATCTGTTTTATTATTTTTAACCAAAAGCCCTACTAGGGAAAAGTGTCGTAAATTAGCTTCAGCTAAAAACACTATGATGCACATATCAGATGACTGTTTCAAGTTTATCTATGTTTTGTATCTGTCCCCATTCAAATAAACTATAGATAAATAAATAAATAAATAAATTTAACTAAACACCAGCATGACCAAAACTCTGTTTTTCTCTGGTAGTAACCATTCACCCACTCATTCTGCATCCTATCGTTGCCACTTGGTCGGGTAGTGGTCATCAGACTTCACTGGCTCCCTGCAGTCAAACAATGGATTGGCTTATTTACTACATTGAATGAGTAGATAATCCTATTTGTTAGGATAGCATGTTTGATTGTGGCATTTTGAAATTTAAATGGCCATAGAACAGCACAGATTTGCACGAACGCGATTGCACTATTTTTTGTGGGCTTAATACATTAGGCCATTTCGTGCGGTTGCGATAATAGCATTTTTTAGGAGATTATTAAAGCTTAATATAAAAAATAGAGATTTGTTTCAAGATCGCCCTGGATTTTAAGCATCTAAACAATACACAAGGTGGAAAACATTCTGTAAAGCGCATGAAATTTTAATGAGATATACATCATCACAATTGCACAAAATGGCCTAATGTAATCATGCAAAAAATCGTGCAATCGCATTCATGTAAATCTGTGCTGTTCTATGGCCATTAAATTTCAAAATGTGACGATCAAACATGCTATGTTAATAAACTGGATTATCTACTCATTCAAGATGAGCGAATCCACTGTTTGATTGCTAATTGAGCAAAGTAAACGGGGACAGGATTAGAGTAGCCCACACTGTTATAAACTTGCACCTTTTTTGCCAGTTACTTTGACGATAATTTTACAATAAGTTAACAACAGAGTTCTGTGTATGTTATGTCTAAACCACAGTTAAATGCGTGCAGGACTCCACTTACTGTTAAAATAACCAGGAGACAATGCGTTAATTTAACTGTTAAATTCAGTCAGTTTATAACAGTGTAAAAGGAGACAATTCTGTAGTCTTTTACTTAGGTCAGTTCAGCACATCACCGAAAAACACTGATGTCAGCCAAATTTTTACTGGAAGCATTTCACGTGCCCTCAGATGTTTGGCACTTTCGGCTGCTGTTCGTTCAGGACTGCATCGGGTTGAAAGGAAAAGGGCAAGCTTGGATGTTCGCCCCATGGCAGCAGATGGTCTGACTATGCTCTATAAAATCGCGGTTGAAGATCGCGCCATCCCTAGTCGGATGGCTTCATCAACGCATTACAAAATGAAAATAAACATCTATTTGTGTTTATATCACACAGAATGATTGTGGCGAATCAACAACTTTCACAGAGTTGCTAACATACAGCTACTGAGTTTGAGTGAGCCTGGCACTCGGCCCCTACGCACCTTTGTCGGGCTCGTTTGATGTTCGCCTTCCGATGACAACGCAAGTGAATGATTTTCATTCGTCATCATCGTCAACACCAACGCAATGAATCAAATATTTAGTCAATATCCTACCTCTGTGACATATTGCCTCTAGTCTGCAGTTGTAATCGATGCTTAAATGTAGGCCTACGTAGGAAGATGCCATCGGCGAAAAGTGCTGAGCAGAACCTGGTTTTCTTTGATTTCTGCATACGACCCCATCGTTTATCCCATGCTCTACACTAATGGCAGCTGATACATGATTGGCTGATATCTGAGAAAGGCAGGCTCTTCAGCCATGCAGATCGCAAATGGCGCCCACCATATGACACCAGGAACACTACAAAGTCTCTACATACAGCATTCTTTCACACGCAGTATTGTTTACCAGGCGCGTGTACCCAGAGGAAACCCACACGAACACGGGGAGATCATACAAACTCCACACAGGCCAGATTCGAACCCATGCTCTTCTTGCTATGAGGTGGCAATGCTAACCACTGTGCCACCATGCCGCCAATCCATTCATCCATCCATCCATTTTCTATACCTGCTTATTCCTCACCGCACGAGCCTATTTTCTTTCGTCGGCGGACTCGCAGACATGGTGAAATTTTATTTATTTATTTATTTATTTTGAAGTCGGGCCCTTTGCTCTGTCGGCGTACTCGCAAACCGAATGATCAAAAAACTCTAATGCTCTATTGCTCCTCTGATGCTCATGTAACAATCACCACTGGTAAATGAAAGCAGCTGAGTTCAGGAGCACTAAGAATTTTTGGGGAAAAAGAGTACATTAAAAAAAAGAAAGAAAACTGCATTGCAAAATGTTTTAGTATCAGATGACTGTTGCCCTGTTGGCAATCATAGAGTGCCACAGCAAAACATTTACCTCTCAGTAAATGACAATTGATAAAACCAGACGTAAATTGTGCCGTAATTCAATAATTGCATCTAGCTAACATTGATTTTTGCAAGTTGGTCATATGATAAAAGTGCATAGATTCAGCAGAGTAGAGCATTGTTTTTGTTTTGACAATCACACACCTTGTCTGCTTTCATTTTTCATTTGGATATCAGATGCAGTAAAATGTTGACCTTGATTGGGAGGCAATTGATCCAGCGCAGTGGTGCAGCTAATGAAGGAAACTAAGGATCATTAAATACCATGTTTGGCTGGACTTTCATTTTATGATTTTATTGGGCTTTTAGATGTTATAGAGCCTAATCGATGAAAGCCGCTTAGTAGATTATGGCACACCTTATATCACAAAAAACTGCTTTCTTTCTGTGAGCAGGGAAACTTTGTTCCTTATCAGAAGATATGTTGGTAATGTTTACCTTGTTTGTGTGAGTCATAAACAGTTGTGTATCCAATAGGAACAGAGGATGACTGACAGACAGATGGGTGGAGTTTCCAAATCTTTTATTGGCTTTACTGGAAATCACGGGTATTCCTCTTCTGTTTGTGATTCTTTTTGGCTGAGAATTAGTTCTTCTCTGAAAGCCAACAGTTAATAATGCCGCTTATCAACAGAAATATATCCAATGTCCTTCAACCCTTTGGGGAGTGAGGTTTTTTGGATTTGTTTTTTTTTAAGCCTGCGTTCTTGAAATGAGTCGTCACCACTGACCATCAGCGATTGTGACATCAACATCAGCTCATTCAAGGAAAATATATCTCAAATTGCGTATTTGTGGTGTACCACCTTAAATGGTTGAACACCATGCTAAGTGCTATTGGTACATTACAGGCTGTTCGCTGTCAGACAGACAGATTTGGGATGGATGGGCCTCAAGTTCACCCTCCGCTGTGGGGTTCCAAAAAATCCAATTTTTTCCCCCAAATACTCCTGCAGTGTAACCAGATCCAGCCCCTTGAAAACCTCCTACTAAAGAATATCATCCAATGGGATCATGAGGCATAAAATCCAGGATTCAGAAAGGATACATCTTGCCACATTTGTCCTGCATCAAAGAATTAGGCAGTCAAGTCTGGATGGTAACTAAAGGTTTGCTGAACTCTCGCAAAATTTTATGACTTGTCACCATGGAACATTGCCATAGAGCCATGAGAAACGTTGCTTCTGCCTGCTACCTGTTGCATTAATGCCACAGCACGCTATATGAGAACCGTACCAAAGAATATGCATGAATGTTGTAGATAGGCAGACCTTAATGTTTGTCCATGATGTTGTACTCCTGTTAACTATATTTTTGCTTTCGCTATACAACCACCAGAATAATTGGCATGACTTGAATTCACCCTGAAAAAAGCAATGAATGGACCCCTGTGCAACCATTTGCAAGCGATGTACGACATGAATCTATGCAAAATCAAGTCCACATGTCAGACTTTTGCAATTCTGGGTTTACCATCTTAGAAATGGCTGAATTTGGCTAGGTACCTTGATTACCACCTGCCGGCGAAAGAATTGAACCGATATGCAAATGCTTGTGACTAAACAAAGAAGTGGAGAGGACTATTACCCTCTGAACCTGCTGTCCATCTCTGAAATGAATGGCACACCCTTCCCACAAACTGGTTGCCCGGCAACAGTAGCCACCATTTTTATTAGTCACACGGTGTTTTATGACGCCGGCCTAAATCTATCTAATAAAGTCTCACTGAATTTGTCTAGCACGAGAACTGTGTCCTGCTTCACTGCTACCTTTCAGACCAGTTGTGAAATAAACAATTTTAAATTACTTTAGTTCCTGAGTCTGCCCTTGTGTTCAGGCCTGTAGCCTGACAGAGGCAGGAAGACGAGAGTAAAGTCAGACCCAAGCCACCTGCAGCTCAACAGGCCTGTGCTTAGCTCCAGTCTCCATAGCATGAAGCAACTAGGAGTATTGCAACTCCCCCTTGACTGGATGCTAGTCCATTGCAGGCTTCCCCCTAGGCATTGAGTCAGATTTCCCAAACAATTTGCTGGTACCAGTTATACACCTGGGCGGAGTGAGGCACTGTGGGAGTGAAATGTTTTTCCTGAGGACACTCTTTAAAGCAGTGTTGGCAGTTTTTTCAACAGCAACAAATTTCTGACGTAAAGAAGGGTGTGCGAGTTGAGAAAGAATGTTGTTTTTCTCTTAGCCTGAATAAGAGCTAACTGCCAGAGTTTGGGCGCAGGGAGGAAGCCTGTGCCGATGTGTCGGAAAAGAAAAGCCTCCAGAATTGAGCAATTAATCACACTCCTTTAATGCTCTTTGCAGCCTGCCTCTACCTGCCTTGGTTTGTCTCTGATGGCAATGGCAGTTAGTTACTTCCCATGATGCATTGGGAGGGTGGGGGCGATATCTTGTTGCTAAGCAGAAATCAAACTATTTTTACGCTCAAAGACAAATATTGTTATGATGTATATATAATATCTCGATAAGGTCTTGGTCTGTTAATAAAATCTTTCATGAAGTTGTATATTGCTTTGAATATCCTAATAAGTAAGTATATGTCAATATATATATATATATATATATATATATATATATATACACAACCCCAATTCCGAAATAGTTGGGACAAAATGTAAATTGTGAATAAAATTAAAACGCAATGACTTTCAAATCACGCCAGCCAGTATTTTATTCACAATAGAACAGAGATAACATAGCAAATGTTGAAACTGAGAAATTTTACAATTTTATCCACAAAATGAGCTCATTCAAATTTGATGACTGCTACAGGTCTCAAAAAAGTTGGGACAGGGGCCTGTTCACCATGGTGTGGCATCCCCTCTTCTTTTTAACACAGAGTGGAGGCGTCTGGGCATTGAGGAGACAAGGAGACAAGCTGGAGAGTTTTAGGTCTCCTTTGACGGACTTTTCGTTTAATTATGCACCAAAATTTCTCAATCAGTGAAAGATCAGGACTGCAGGCAGGCAAGTTCAGCACACGGACTCTTCTACTACGAAGCCATGCTGTTGTAATAGCTGCAGTATGTGGTTTTGCATTGTCCTGCTGAAATGCACAAGGTAGCTCCAGGAAGTGGCATGTCGAGGATGGTGCAGAACTGGATCAGGACCGGAGCAGGACAGCAGCAGCCAGCGCTCATGGTGAGGGACAGGGCTTGGACGGTCCAGGACTCAGGGTTGTGGAGGGAAAATATTCTCGGAAAGAGACACAGAAAAAAGTGGGGTGAGGCACTGGATAAAACTACTGCATATTAATAAAAATACAGTCCTGTGTCATGTGCCAAGTAAAGATTTAGGAGCAACTGGTCTGGAAACAGTCAACACCCCTCCATCCACTTCCTGCAGCACAGAGGCCCTGCACTTACACCAGGCTGCAAAATCACCTTTGATTTTCTAAACACTAGTACCATATGGACCTCCCCGGTGACTAAGGCTGTAGCAAGCCCCGCTGGCACCGTTAATGCATGCTCAGTGCCACCGGTTCCACATGGATTTGCTTAACTCTGGCTTCCAATATCTTGTGAACCTATCATAAAACAAGGTTGTAGTCAATCCCACCAGAGCCAAATAAATGTTTATACATAACTAATCATGAACTAATCATAGGCTTGACTAAAAAGATAAGTTTTCAGCCTACTCTTGAAGACAGAGAGTGTGTCTGAAGCCTAAATTTGGGAGATTGTTCCATAAAATTGGCCCTTTGTAAGAGAATGCTCTGCCTCCAATTGTAATTCAAGATATATTTGGAGTTTTCAAGTACTCAGCACCTTGTGAACAAAGTAATCTTGGCGGGGAGTAAGGAATGAAAAGACTGCAAAGATATTCTGGGGCCAAGTCATTTAAAGCTTTGTAAGTTAGTAGTAGTATTTTGTACTCAATTCTGAATTTTACAGGCAGCCAATGAAGATTTTTGAGCACCAGGCTAATGTGATCATATTTCTTAGTCCTAGTCAGAACCCTAGCTGCAGCATTCTGCACAAATTGAAGACGTTTCAGGGCCGAGCTAGTGCAACCAGACAGTAAGACATTACAATAGTCCAGCCGAGAGGAACAAATGCTTGAACCATTTTTTCAGTGTCCTGAAGGGACAACATTTTTCTGAGTTTAGATATGTTTCGAAGATGGAAAAAAGCCACTTGAATGATATTGTTGATATGAGCCTGGAAAGAGAGTTCTGAATCAAGGGTCATGCCAAGGTTTTTAACGACAGCTTTGGCAGAAACAGAGACGCCATTTAAGTTAAGAGAAAACTCAATGAGTCTCTAAGAGATTTGGGAACCAGTCCCAATATTTCAGTCTTATATGTTTACCATGGTGTAGCATCCCCTCTTCTTTTTAACACAGAGTGGAGGCGTCTGGGCATTGTGGGGACAAGTATCTTGAGTTTAGCCATTGGAATTTGATCCCACTCTTGTTTAATACAGGCTTCCAGCTGCTGGAGAGTTTTGGGTCTCCTTTGATGGACTTTTCGTTTAATTATGCGCCAAATGTTCTCAATTGGTGAAAGATCAGGACTGCAGGCAGACCAGTTCGGCATACGGACTCTTCTACTACGAAGCCATATTGTTGTAATAGCTGCAGTATGTGGTTTTGCATTTTCCTGCTGAAATAAACAAGGCCTTCCCTGGAATAGATGTCATCTGGAGGGGAGCATGTGTTGCTCTAAAACCTTTATATACCTTTCAGCATTCATGGTGTTTTTTAAAACATGCAAGTGTCCCACACCATATGCACTAATGCATCCCCATACCTTCAGAGATGTTGGCTTTTGAACTGAATGCTGATAACAGGAGGGGTTGTCTTTCTCCTCTTTAGCCCGGAGGACACGACGCCCATTATTTCCAACAAGAATGTCAAATTTGGACTTGTCTGACCACAGGACACTTTACTACAGTCCATTTTAAATCAGCCTTGGCCCACAGAACACGGCGGTGCTTCTGGATCATGCTCAACAATGGCTTCCTTTTTGCATGATAGAGTTTTAGGTGGCATCTGTGGATGGCACGGCGGACTGTGTTTACAGACAGTGGTTTCTTGAAGTATTCCTGGGCCCATTTATTAATGTCAATGACAGAATCATGCCGGTGAGTGATGCAGTGGTGTCTGAGGGCCCGAAGATCACGGGCATCCAGTAAAGGTCTTCGGCCTTGTCGCTTACGCGCTGAGATTTTTCCAGTTTCTCTGAATCTTTTGATAATGTTATGCACTCTCGATGATAAAACCTTCAAGGCTTTTGCGATTTGACGTTGAGGACATTGTTTTTAAAGTATTCCACAATTTTTTTTACGCAAGGCTTCACAGGTTGGAGTGCCTCTGGCCATCTTTACTTCTGAGAGACTCAGCCTCTCTAAGACATCCCTTTTATAGCCAATCATGTTACACACCTGATGCCAGTTAACTTAATTACTTGCTAAATGTTCTTTCAGCTGATTCTCTTATATATTAATTGCTTTTTCAGCCCTTTTTTGCCTGTGTCCCAACTTTTTTGAGACCTGTTGCAGCCAGAAAATTTGAAATGAGCTCATTTTGTGGATAAAAATGTAAAATGTCTCAGTTTCAGCATTTGAAATGTTATCTGTGTTCTATTGTAAATAACATATTGGCTCATGTGATCTGAATGAAAGGAATGGCTTGAGACATTTTCAGCAATGGCATTTTATTCAGCTCATGGTCATACAGAACAGAAATCAAAGCCCAACAGGAATTTTAGGCAAGGCAGAATTCAAGGGACAAGCAGAAAGATTTGTATATATATATATAAAGGGACTATATATATATAGGATAAAGGGAAGCACAAAGGAAATCTCTAACAAAGTTGGTACAATGGGAATAAAGGGTAAACGTGGTACTCACAATCACTATCTCAATCACACAACGCAAACAACAACGTAAACAAGACTCACGGGAGAAATCACGAAATACAAACTTGCAGAAATCGAGAAAAAGATGCAGAAAGGAGACTTGACCAAAGCGATTAGGCGGAAGAAACGAGTCGACAAGAAGCAGCAGCAGGAAAGTGGGTCTTTTATACACAAACAAATTAAGGGAGGCCCAGCTAAACTCAGAACAGGTGAGAGGAGAGGCGGATCTAGAAAAGCAAGGACGTTGATAGGAGAGAGAGAGAGGGGATCCTAACTTTGAACTAACTAATCACCCGCATTAACTGAACTGCTCTAAGTGTGGATAGTCCAATCAGAACAGCAAGAGAGAAGGAAGAGGAATCAAACCGAAATGGAAAAGAAAGTGAGAATTTTTAAAGACACCACACAAAGAAACAAGAGGAAAAGTAAGACATGAGACTGCAAGCATTCATTCTTTAAACATGTAACTCAGAATAAATATATAAATACAATAAATACACTAGAAATATGCTAGAAAGGACTAAAACCAACTAAAACCAAGCATACCATCAAACACTGAAAGTCATTGCATTTTGATTTTATTCACAATTTACACTTCGTTATTTTCGAATTGGGGTTTTATATATATATATATATATATATATATATATATATATATAAAAGCTGCTTCAAGGCTTGGATAGGCTATTTCTCATGTTGCATGATGGGGAATAATGCATAAAAACAAATGGCTTAATCATAAAGTTTTAATGAAGTAATTTATCTCTTACAATGCATTAATCGATCCCTATCAAATACTTTCGGTGTGTTGTTTTCACAATAGACCTACTTTTACATAACTGAGAATTGAAGTTTCAGGATTCAATCCACAAACCGAAACTGCTGACAAGTTGAAACGGTGAGCCTCCTGGGGCACACATCACGGCGTGCGCCTTTTCTTTCGCAAGATTTGGCATTGAAGTAGTAGCCGCGGAGACAAAATTCCCGCGGCCCATTCGCGCAGCGTTTAACATAGCCCGTAGCGTTGTTTACTAACCTATAATAGACGTTCGTCACAGGCATACAGTGACATGTGTAGGTGTGGATGGCTGATGTAAATGAGCTGTAATTCTAACATGGCTCACTCCACTTGAATTGCTGTTGCCCTGAAGTGCAAACTGCGCGCTTTATTTTGCATACAGACCTATGTACTTTCATAACCAGGAAAAGCAGCCCTTTAGAATTGTGTATTTGTCCAGTACTTACTGACCGCAGCCTATTGCGTTTTTTTTTAATTCAGTGAAAAACTATACTGAATTTGAAACAGCAACTGCATTGTGAAAACGTGTTTTACATAGTCTATGTTTTTTTTTTTTTTTTTTCATTTTAAGTCGATGTCAAGGAGAAATATTGATCAGCATTAATGTCGCCAGTGTGAGTAGTTTTAAGTCTGAAAAGCGGAAAAAAAAGCCCAGAAGTAGGGAAAAGTCAGACCTTCTGTGACCTTGGCGTGACCAAAACACTCTGCAAACGGACTCCAAACAACTCCGCAGTAAATAAAGGTGTGCACTTTGGGACAAGTAAAAATAAAATCAGCAGGCTGTTGTTGTGACTGACTCAGTGGCGTGTTGTTGGGGGGCGGACATGTTTATTGTTTTTGCGCCCCGATGGAAAATTCTGAACTTATGGCTCTTGCTTGCTCAGACAACCAATGAAATGGGAGCAGTGGGTGGGCGGAACTGTTGCTGAATGACAGTTGACACGAGCTATGGCGTCATAGCGCATTCCATATGTGCGCATCTCCCTATATTTTTCACTCAAAGATGTACAGTGCAGTGAGTTCGCTGGCACGTCTCTGTTAACAACAAGACTGTATTTCACATGAACTACAGGACGGAATAGCGGAAAATACTACTGATGTACGAAGTACTGTTTAAAACAGGTTCGGTGACGAGAGATGTCTGCCGGAAGCAGATGTGTGCGCGCGCCCGTGTGCGTGTGCTGGGGGATGAAGTATTAAAACCCAGTTCAGCGCCAATGGCCCCCCAGACACCCCTCCAACCTAAGGTTCTTCCAAGGTCAGGAATAAGGGGTCAACTATTTTCACGTTAACAAATCTACACTTCACTGTGTTTATGTTCATGGCTGTGAATGCAAATAGGAAGTGGGCGCACATGAGGTCTTTTTTTACGAAAACCATAGTGCTCTATGTATTGTCAGTTAAGTGTGAGGTCACAAATCTGATTTCAATGTTCTTCACTGTGTTACTGGCATCACTGCTGGTAATGGGAAGCTCTGAAATTCTGAAGCACATTTAAAATTTTGGGAAAAAAAAAAAACATTCCAAAAACCCTATCTTCTTACTCATTAAAGGTCCCTGTTTTTAGTGCCAGTAAACCTCTCTGGATACTTAGATTTGCCCTTTTCCTGCCTTGAGCGCTATCCCACCCCGCCTAAGAACTCTGGGGCTGTGCTTGCAAATTAGGTTACCAAACAAACAACCTGACCCCGGCCAGCCAGAGATGACCCAAAAAACGTCAGGTGCCCTTGACTCTCGGGAGGGCTGACCCCTTCCAAAGATGATGTTGAGTGCCACTATTTAGAAAATAATATTCTTGCAAAAACATATGGGCTCCATGTTCTCAATGCATGGCAAATGAGATTTCATTTACTGCGAAATTGAAGAATATGAAAAGATGCCAGCTTATCTCATGAGCGAAATGTATTTGTTCTGTGCGTAGTTGTCTTTCGGAGACACAGTGCTGCATGTATTTTTGTATTATAAATGGGAGCACTCTTCCTGCTTATCTCCCAGTCCCAGTGCACCCTTAGTGAGATCAGTGGACCTGTTAGATGCTTCAGCAAGGCACCTTTAAGTCAAAATTGCTCCACACGGATTGATCCCAGCTTACTCTAATCAACAAGCTCCTGGCCAGAGCGGGGAGGGATCCAGTTGTCATGGTCCATGTTGGGACAAATGACATAGGTAAGGGTAGGTTTGAGGTTCTGCAATGCAAATTTGTGGAATTAGCTGAGAAGCTTAGGAGCAGATCCTCCGCGGTAGTTTTCTCCGGGATTCTACCGGTACCACGTGCAAGCAGAGGAAAGCAGAATTTTATCTGGAGGTTTAACATGTGGTTACGAACCTGGTGTAGGAAAGAGGGGTACAGGTTTATGGGGCACTGGAACTTTTTCTGGGACAGGGGTGACCTGTTCAAGCCTGACGGGCTACACCTGAACCGGAGGGGTACCTTTGCACTGGGTCAGCGTATGTTGAGGGTAGCACAGAGTTCTTTAAACTAGGGACTTGGGGGGCAGGGAGGTTAGTGAGTGTTACACATAGGGAAATGCAGACTGCCCTGATGGAAGCTGACAGCGTTACATGCACTATTGATGATATACTTTTGAAGCAACAAAGCGTAGTGGGGGGGCTTGAAGCAGCGGCCGCATGGGAAATCAAGGGGGAAGAGCATTAGTAATAACCTGAAATGTTCTTATTTAAATGCTAGAAGCATAAAAAATAAATTTCCAGAACTTGAGGCCGTTATGATTAGTGAGGGCTATGACATAGTTTGGATTACAGAGACATGGCTTAGTGAAGAGGATGGAGATGAATATAATATAGAAGGTTATAAGCTCTTTGGGAAGGATAGATGTAATAGGCAAGGAGGGGGCGTAGCACTCTATGTGAACAAAAACATAAATATACAGGAAATTCCCGAAATTGAACATTCCTTGCCCTGTGAAGATATCTGGGTCAGGCTCATTGGCAAACACGCGTCAGGTTCAAACATAGGTGTTTGCTATCGACCACCAGCTTTGGACAGTACGGTCAATGAAATGCTTTTTAAGAGGATTACGCAAGCTTGTAGAGGAGGAGGGACTACTATTATGGGAGACTTAAATTATCCTGGTATCGATTGGGAAATGGTGAGAGGACAGGGTACTGTGGACTGTGAGTCTGTAAATGAGATGTGGGAAAGATTTAAGGGGGTTTTACTTGATTCACAATGCAAATTCATTCCAAAGGTGTCCAAAAGTAAGCTGAAAAAGCAGAATCCTCAGTGGATGACCGCAGCTATTCAGTAGGAGTTTGAGGGAAAAGAGGAATCTTTATAAGATGTACATAAAGGATAACAATGAGAACACTAAGGCTGAATACTGTAAAATGCGGGCTGTGGTCAAAAAAGAGCTGAGGAATGCTCGAAGACTGTATGAAAGGCAAATTACAGAGGGGGTAAAAACTAACCCTAAGCGCTTCTTTCAGTACTGTAGCAGAAAAAGGAAAGTCAAAGAGCAGGTTAAGTGCATTAAGAATAAAAATGGATCGCTGCTATATCATAACAAGGATATTGCGGATACCTTAAACAGTTACTTTGTTGAGAATTTTACCTCAGAGTGGGTCTTTATTCCGCCAGAGGGCATGTCAAATGCTTAAGATTATTTTGCGGAAATTGAGGTTAGGGATAACGAAGTATTAGACAAGTTGCATAAACTAAACGCAGATAAGGTGGTGAGTCCTGATGGCTTATATCCTAGAGTGCTCAGGGAAGTTAGTGAGATCATCTTTAAGCCGCTATCCGCCATCTTCAGATGGTCTTTAGAAACTGGAGAAATACCAATTGATTGGAAACAGGGCAACATAATACCAATATATAAGAAAGGGGACCGTACTGAGCCAGGAAATTACAGGCCAGTCAGTTTAACTTGCATTGCGTGCAAAATATTGGAATCTATCATAAAAGATGAGCTGGACTTATTTCTTGAACGTAACAATATCTTGAGGGATGGCCAACATGGTTTCCGTAAGGGAAGGTCATGTTTGACAAACGGTCTGGAATTTTTTGAAGAAGCCACCAAGACTTATGACCAGAGCAGGGCTTATGACATCATATACTTGGATTTTCAGAAAACATTTGATACAGTACCACATAAGAGACTAATTTTTCAAATGAGCTCCATTGGAGTTACAGGAGGTATTCTGAAGTAGATTCAAAACTGGTTACAGGACAGAACACAAAGAGTGGTGGTCAGTGGTATCTCATCTGAGCTAGGTATGGTGGGGAGTGGCGTCCCCCAGGGATCGGTGTTGGGACCCCTGCTGTTCCTCAACTACATTAATGACCTTGATAGGAATATTGAGAGCAGATTAGTTAAATTTGCAGATGATACTAAATTGGGAGGTTTGGCAAATAGTTTAGAGTCCACTAAAGTGATTCAGGATGATTTGGATAGAATCTAGAATTGGGCAGAAATGTGGCAAATGAAATTTAATGTAGCGAAATGTAAAGTTGTACATGTAGGTAATAAAAACATTAGACGGGATTATTTCATGGGAGGTTTAAAACTGGAATGTGCTCCACACGAAAAAGATCTGGGATTGATTGTTGACCAGACCCTCACAGGCTCTAGCCATTGTGCTGTAGCAGTTAAAAAAGCCAATCGGATGCTGGGATACATTACCAAAAGTATTGAGTACAAATCCAAGGAGGTGATGCTTCTTTTGTACAACACATTCATCAGACCACATCTGGAGTATTGTGTACAGTTCTGGGGACCATACTTTAAGAAAGATATAGAGGCTCTAGAGAAAGTTCAGAGAAGAGCCACTAAGCTAATTCCGGGTATAAAAGATGAAAGCTATGAGAAGAGGCTGAAGATCCTTAATCTCTTTAGTCTTAGGAAAAGGAGTCTCAGGGGTGATCTGATTGAGGTCTTTAAATATGTTAAAGGGATTAACAAAGTGAATTATATAGGATTCCTTCGACCAAGTGTTGTTAGTAGAACTCGGGGTCACAAATGGAAGTTGACCAAAGGTAAATTTAGCACTGATATTCGGAAATATTTCTTCACCCAAAGAGTAATTTCGATGTGGAATAGCTTGCCTGACCATATTGTTGAGGCAGAGACCTTGGGAGTTTTCAAGAGCAGGCTTGACTTAAAGCTAGATACCATGAGTCATTGAGTATCTGAAGTGATATAATCACGATAGTATAAAGAAATTGGCGAGCCTAGTTGGGCTGAACGGCCTGTTCTCGCCATTCATGTTATGTTATGTTATGTTAACTGTAAGTCACTTAGGTCAAGTGTCATGTAAATAAACATATTTATTAAATTCCCACCTTTCCAGCCTGTCTTATGAGTTCTATAAGTTCCTGTCGCTTCCCTTCATTGGTCATTACAATCTCAATGCATCTTTGCTATACACCGTACATTTTGGTATGAGGAATAACCCAAATGACATCTCAAAAACACAATTTCAGGAAAAATTGAGATTTAATTGTACAGTGGTTTAACATTGGCTGCTAACTGCAAAATGGAAGTGGCCTTGAATAAACAAAAGTAAATATGAAGAGAGACCATGGGCTAAGATGCCAAGGTCAGGATGAAGCTAAAATTTGATTGTCAGACTAATTTTATTTCTTAATTCCTAAGATGATGGAATGGTGAATAACCTCTTGGAAACGTTTCAAAACAAACACTGAAAATCCCCTCCACTGTGTCAGTCTGGGGGGATCTTAAATTAGGATTTTGCGCTGAAATAATCAAAACCGGGTAAGACAATGGTGAGTCAAACTAGAACAAGTGTTGGTGAACATTTGAGTGCGTTGGAAATCTGACACCACTGTTTACAAACCATTCAGCTGCTCATGAGCATGGATTTTGTTCACCTCGTTCTGTTCTCCAGTCAACTGGGCAAACAAACAAGAGTGATGAATCCAAGTCAGGTCAAGGGTTAGCCTCGCTCCCCCAATCAGAACACTTTCTGACACATGCCAAGAGCCAATCGGAAACTGACTCAGAACCCTGGCACTCTGCAACATTCCGTTTCCATGGCGTGCATTTCCTGGGCCTGTCCCCCAGTTATGCCATGTGATCAGGCCCTGGTCCAATAGCTGTGCTTCACTGTCGCCATGCGTATGAAGCTGTCAGCATGAGATGAACACAAATTTAGTGGGGTACATCTAAGCTTTATTGTCCTGTTTGTGAGGCTGCTTGCAGTGAGCGTCATGCACCCTGAAAAAATACCCAAATTTCCACTGTTACACCCTTTTAGTCTTGTACCAGGACTTTTTTAATCTTGCTTTTTCCTCAAGTTGAAAATTAAGCCTGATTGAAGTTACTTACTTGCTTGACAAGTCACAGTTTTTACCTGCCCAGCTGATCTTAAAATGAATGTATCGGAACTTTCTTAAAATTTTTGTCTTATTTGGCAAATAAGTCATCAAATTGGACATTATTGCAAAAATACTGGTTATGATTGTATTTTTGTTATAGAATTGTGGAATTGACTAAGATGATAGAAGGCTAGAGATCAAAATTCGTATGCTGCTGTAAATTAAAATTTTATATCAGCATTGCATTGTTCTGACCTCTGACCTTTCACCCACCTGACCCACACTGTTGCTATCATTAGGCCATCTCATCAACGGACCAGTGTTGTCACCATGCCAACCGCTGAACACTTTGTGACAATGTGCTTTCTAAACTTCACAACACAAAAGTCATTGGACACTTGCTCTTTGAGGATGCGTGAGCATCATTCTCCCATTCTTGATAAATGCAGTAGAATTTCATGCAGTGATTTGAGAGTTTACGCTGCTTTGATTAACTGTATAGTTCCAAGTCACCTGACCCCAGGGCTGAAGAGTCTATGGGTTAGCTAATATATTTATTTTCTTATTATCTCACCAGACGGTAGGTCATGAGCTATTGCGATAGGGCAGCGTCCGGCGTTGTAGTCGTGATCGTGGCCAACATTTGTTAGCAAAATCTTGAGAAAATCTTGTTCTCTGGAACTACTGGCCCGATTTACTTAAAATTTTGGTGTGAAGCTTCCTTGGGACAATGTCTACCAAACTTGTTCACACATTTGAAAAATTAAAGTTTATTGATTTTTAACACATTTTTTTCTGATTAAATTTTCCCGATTTACTTATAATGGATAAAATCTTTCACAATCATCTCTTCTGAAACCGGTGGCCAGATTCACTTCATATATTTTTGTACGCTGTATTCATACACCATTGAATCTCTGAAAAGCTGAACCACTGGCTCAGTTATTGGGCCAGTGAGCTACAGGGCAATTGTTCCTATTTTTATATCATTGTTACTTTCATTGGTAGCACTCAATTTGTCCCAGTTATAAAGGGACTGCAAGATTAATGTACAACCCCAATTCCGAAATAGTTGGGAAGAAGTGTAAATTGTGAATAAAATCAAAATGCAATGACTTTCAGATCACATGAGCCAATATGTTATTTACAATAGAACATAGATAACATTTCAAATGTTGAAACTGAGACATTTTACATTTTTATCCACAAAATGAGATTATTTCAAATTTTCTGGCTGCAACAGGTCTCAAAAAAGTTGGGACACAGGCAAAAAAAGGGCTGAAAACCAATTAATATATAAGAGAATCAGCTGAAAGAACATTTAGCAAGTAATTAAGTTAACTGGCATCAGGTGTGTAACATGATTGGCTATAAAAGGGATGTCTTAGAGAGGCTGAGTCTCTCAGAAGTAAAGATGTCCAGAGGCTCTCCAACCCGTGAAGGCTTGCATAAAAAAATTGTGGAATACTTTAAAAACAATGTTCCTCAACGTCAAATTGCAAAGGCTTTGAAGGTCTCATCATCGACAGCGCATAACATCATCAAAAGATTCAGAGAAACTGGAAAAATCTCTGTGCGTAAGGGACAAGGCCGAAGACCTTTACTGGATGCCCGTGATCTTCGGGCCCTCAGACACCACTGCATCACTCACCGGCATGATTCTGTCATTGACATTACTAAATGGGCCCAAGAATACTTCAAGAAACCACTGTCTGTAAACACAGTCCGCCGTGCCATCCACAGATGCTGTCTTAAACTCTATCATGCAAAAAGGAAGCCATTGTTGAGCATGATCCAGAAGCGCCACCGTGTACTGTGGGCCAGGGCCCATTTAAAATGGACTGTAGCAAAGTGGCAAAGTGTCCTGTGATCAGACGAGTCCAAATTTGACATTCTTGTTGGAAATCATGGACGTCGTGTCCTCCGGGCTAAAGAGGAGAAAGACCACCCCTCCTGTTATCAGCGTTCAGTTCAAAAGCCAGCATCTCTGATGGTATGGGGATGCATTAGTGCATATGGTGTGGGACACTTGCATGTTTTAAAAAGCACCATGAATGCTGAAAGGTATTTAAAGGTTTTAGAGCAACATATGCCCCCCCCAGACGACATCTATTCCAGGTAAGGCCTTGTGTATTTCAGCAGGACAATGCAAAACCACATACTGCAGCTAGTACAACAGCATGGCTTCGTAGTAGAAGAGTCCGTTGCTGAACTGGCCTGCCTGCAGTCCTGATCTTTCACAGATTGAGAACATTTGGTGCATAATTAAACGAAAAGTCCGTCAAAGGAGACCCAAAACTCTCCAGCAGTTGGAAGCCTGTATGAAACAAGAGTGGGATCAAATTCCAATGGCTAAACTCAAGAAACATGTCTCCTCAATGCCCAGACGCCTCCACTCTGTGTTAAAAAGAAGAGGGGATACTACACCATTGTAAACAGGCCCCTGTCCCAACTTTTTTGAGACCTGTAGTAGCCATCAAATTTGAAATGAGCTCATTTTGTGGATAAAATTGTAAAATTTCTCAGTTTCAACATTTGCTATGTTATCTCTGTTCTACTGTGAATAAAATACTGGCTGGTGTGATTTGAAAGTCATTGCGTTTTGATTTTATTCACAGTTTACACTTTGTCCCAACTATTTCGGAATTGGGGTTGTAATAAATTAAACACTGGCCCCCCTTGTTCTAAACTGAAGCACATTTTCAAGTTTTTTTTTTTTTCTAAATGTGTGTTGCGAGAATCATGAATTGTACCAGCTAAGTATGTAAGCACACCCCTCTCCCTAACCCTACCCCTCCATGGCCAGTTTGAAAACATGAACGTTTCACCAAATTTGCAAATGTTATGAGTTTTTGAAGAACTAGTTGAAGATGCTCTAGTCTTAAAATCGTGGAAGTGTACTCAAACTTCATGAGCGGTTTGCAAGTTAAGCGGGAGCCTTTTCTGACCTTGCCAAATATGTTTAGTTTACATTGGATTATCCCGGAGATCTGGTATTTAGGCCAGAGATGGTATTCTTTAAGCCTCCGTTTGTTCTGACGAAAGCAATCAATGTAATTGGCGGATGGATGTTTGTAAACTGTTGATATTTAGTTACGGCATTGACAGTGGCTCAGTTCAATCTGCCCCTGGGGTCTTTACCGTTAGAACAGTCAGGACAGACAGCGTTCAGAAAAACAAGAGCTGCCCTTCAAGTTTTTCTTACATAACCTGCTTTATATTCTGGGACTTGGGAGAGTCAACAACAGTGGAGACAAGTTTGCAGCGCCTGCCAATGACAGCTTCCCATCATAAACCTGCCATCCAATGAGATTTGTGCATCGCAGACTTTCAGTCTAATGATATTTGGGTCTCGCGCAGCAAGTTGGCTCATGTTACCGTTTTCTAAGAATCGTCGGTGCACACGTTGCACTCAGCTTGGCGCGCTGAAATTTCTCGTTATTGTGCAGGGCTGGCTAACAAGGTCAAATTACCTCCCTCTCTTTTTTGATAACTTCGGAGTTAATTGTACTGTCTAAATCTGCTCCGTGCTGGTGATTTATGAGTTTCTGCAGTGTATCAAGTGTTAGAACATGAGCACCGTTACATAAACTGTTGCACCTCTTTATGTTGCTCATACAAGCATGTATCAGTGGAAGGTGTGAATGTTAGAAGCCTGAGGTTGCATAATCAGATCCAAAGAGATTGTGAATTAGCCTCAAATTCACACTTTGTGACTGCTAATGTGATAAACAATAAAATGTAACACTTGGTTATTTTGCATTGTGTGCGCAGACATGACTGTATCATTGCTTATGCATGACGAGTGATGTTTTCGCCTGGTAGTTCATTGTAAGTGCTTCATCCTACTGTGTTAACTAGATTTGAGGCTTTATTGCACAGTAGCAGAGTTATTTAGTACTGAGTGTTATGGCCCCAATTTGTTATGGCGTCACGGACAGCAAGGGATGACAGACAAAATCCTTTAAGTTCAACAGATTTAATTAAACAAACACATAGAACTAATCTACACCCTACACTACTGACCAAGATTGAAAAGAAAATAAAAAAATGAGATATTTACAATTCCCTGTAATGGAGATGGGCTGCTATGTTGTGATGTCCTGGGACAGGAAAATGCTCCAACACAGGCAAAAATCCGCAAAAAGCTTAACAGGTCTTGAAAAGAGTGACAGGTCTGGTCAACTGTATCCTTCTTGCAATTTCTCCTACTACCACACACTCTCGATTTTTCTCTTTATATACTCTTGTCCAGCCCCCTCCCATTTCTGGGACTTCCCCCTCTGGGCATGCCCTGGACATGCCCAACCTAGCTTCAGACTGGGCTTCACAAAAAAAAAGTCAACACTGCCATCTAGTGGCTATTTACCACATTACATGAGATTATAGTAAAATTATCCCAATTAAATTAACGGTGTCATTCAGTGGATTGAGTGCGGCATGGACAGCATATGCCATGCTCTTGGCTGAAAGTACTCGCCATAAACTTGCTGCCAAAATCAACGCACAACCAACATATCCTGTACCCAATGCCATAGCTAATGCCATCAGCATGCAGGAGTTTAGTAGCCAGGCCTGGCGCTAGAACAGAGAATTGGGGGGCACAGACACGTCCATTTATGACAAGAATTAGTCCTGGCAAGTTCTCAATCATTTTCCTTTATTGACGCTTTTTCCAATTATCGTAATTGGCAACTGAAGACATGGTTTCTCACCATATGCGATCTAACAACGATGAAATCATGGGCTAAATTCAGTTGCCTACAAAATAAAATAATTTACTTATTAATAGGCCAATGCTTTGCGTTGATTGAACTGGTCCGCATTCCAATGAAATATCGCCTTTCACTCTCGGTATTGCGTGGGTTGATAAAAAAAGTGGCACTCGGCAGTTAAATAGGCTATAAAAAGCATGTGGCTCAAGCTATTTGCGCAGGTAAGCAATTTTGAATAACATTGATTTAAATACAGCAAATACGTCCAGATGAATGATTGTCGCCTTACCTAATCCGGGGAGAACAAACAGCACCTGTTAAGTGTGGAGTGCTCTCGGAGTGAACCTTTTGTTAATCAAGAAAATGACTGAGAACAGGTCAGGACTAAATAATTGTTTTAAACGGATGTTTTGTCCACCCCAATTATCAGTTCTGGTTCCGCCACTGTACTGAATTTAGCCCATGATTTCATCGCTGTTAGATCACATATGGACAGAAACTGTGTCTTCAGATGCCAATTATGATAATTGGAAAAGGCATCAATAAAGAAAAATGATTGAGAACTTGCCAGGACTAATTCTTGTCATAAAGGGATGTGTTTGTGCCTCCCCGATTCCTTGTTCTAGCGCCGGGCCTGTTGGTAGCACAAGTGTCCCTACCTCAGTCTCTATATGACCACTAATCTTGATCTTGTCATCGATTAATTTCATCTCTGTGTGTTGAGATCCAAGTCATTCATAGTGTTGGGCACCAGCGCAAAAGTGAATGAGGTGTGAAAGGCACAAATCATTCCATGGCTGGCTCAGTAAAAATGGCGCTATAACTGCTGGTTGGCGCAGCTGGTTCAAAGCTCCATATTGTACCATGCCTGTGCTAGAGATGGCCGGTTGCTTCATGGAGCAAAGGCTGCAGGCATTTCTCCACCCCAGGTCTGGGAGGGATCAGTTGAACAAGATTATGCATTCCCTCGCTATCTGGTTACCCCTGCTAGGAAACTGGGTGCACAGGAGCTGTATGTCAAAGTTGTATTGAACAGATTTGCCAGAGCCCTTCCAGAGAGAGCCTGTCTGCTCCCTACTAATGCCATTGTACCAAAGTTGGTCGCAATTCACCTAGAGGGCGCTCATGAGTGTCCTCACTGAATGGGAGTGAATAGGGCAGTGCAATGACATGAAAAAAATTATTTTGTGGCCACGAGATGCGAGTCGTTCCCGCAATTTAGCTATTTCATATCCACAAGATATGTTGTTCCCACGATTTAGCTATCTTGTTCCCACAATTTAGCCATCTCGTGGCCACGAGATACACTGTAAGTCGTTCCCTCGGTTTGAGTTAATGTAACTGTGGGAACAAGTTAATTAAATTGGGGGAACTACTTATATCTTGTGGCAATGAGTTACCTAAATCGTGGGAACAAGTTATATCTCGTGGCCACAACTTATCTAAATTTTGGGCAAACGCTAATCAAATTGAGGGCATGCGTTGTATCTTGTGGCCACGAATTAACTAAATCGTGGGAAGGACTTATATCTCATGGCTGTGTAATAAATTTTTTAACATGTCATTGCACTTCTCAGGCACTGTACTCAACTAATAATTCACACCTGCTTCTAGACAAAAAAGCCAAAATTTTATACAAGTTTTTGCCATTATAGTTCCAATTATAGATCAGAATTGAAATGAAAAAAATTAATGCCCTTCATTTTCTCTTACAGTATAAGTGATTTTACCCATAAAACGCCAGCATTCTGCTAATGTGTTACTTTGCAATGGATTGTGACTGCACACCCTCCCTTCACGGCACCAGGAGTCTTCAGTCAGCTAACAATGTTACCAAAGTCTAATGTTCTTATAATATGACAATTACTATATATGAACACTGTGGTTTCAGGTTTTGTGTACATTCCAGATGTATTTATGAAACGATAACTGCAACAGATGTCAGGAGTTTGGTAAAATGAAAAAAACTTGCATATGCTTCATATTTCACTGCTATTGAGTGGCTGGGCGAATGCCATAAAGTGTCTCGTGGTGCCTGACGTTACTTACACTTACAAACTCATATTTTGCCACAATTGAAAATTGTAAAACAAAAAATCTAAAAATGAAACTATTGCTATTCCCTCAACTTCTAGTCTTGAAACCATAATGAAAATTGCCCGAAATTTTTCTTTATAATTTTTTAACCAAAAACAATATTCTGTTCCCAAGTCAGTTTGGCTTCAGACCAAAGCACTCTACAGTCCATGCTGTGACCGAGTTTACTTTTGACATATTGAATGCTTTTGAGAACAACGAACATTGCCTGGCAGTCTTTCTCGACTTGTCAAAGGCCTTTGATACGATCAATCACTCTGTTCTGCTATTGAAATTGGAACATTATGGTATTAGAGGTGTCGCTCTGGAGTGGTTTAGAAGCTATTTAAGCCAACGTAAACAGTTTGTGAGCTATAAAAGTTGCAACTCAGATAGACTGGCCATTACATGTGGCATCCCACAAGGTTCAGTGCTGGGCCCTCTCTTATTTATTATTTACACGAATGATTTGCCGAAAAGCCTTTTTCAAACAAAGTGCATCCTTTTTACAGATGATACGACAATTTATTAGTCGTCCTCTGATCTTCAGGATCTCTTTCGTTGCATGAATGATGAGCTTTTGAGCCTATCTGAATGGTTCAAGGCAAATAAATTATCGCTCAATTTGAGCAAAACTATCTATATGGTCTTTACACCAAAGAGGAAAGGAGCTCTTTTTAATAATACACTGTCGATAGGTAATGAATTTCTCAGGCGGGTCGAAACGGTCAAATTTCTGGGCTTATTTATTGATGAGAAAATGACCTGGAAAGTACATATTGAACATTGCCAGAAGAAAATCTCAGGTGGAATCTATGCGCTGGCTTCCACACGCGCGTATTTGTCGATAAAACATTTGAAGATGCTTTATTATACACTGATACATCCGCATCTTCTATATGGAATAACAATATGGGGTTCTGCCTTTGATAAATTTATAAAAAGTCTTCGAGTACTCCAGAAAAAGGCAGTTAGAATTATTATGATTCTAAATATAATGAGCATACCGGCCCAATTTTTAGTCAACTTAAGATTCCAACATTTAACGACTTATACCGTATTCAGCTCTGTAAACTTGTCTACGCTCACACTCATGGCGAGCTGCCAGAACCACTCCAGAGAATTTACAGTCCCAACAGTAATGTTCATTCCTATTCGACACGCAGTCACAATGACATACACTTGTCTAGAGTACGAAAAGATATCGTCCTTCGTAGCTTTATTTATAAAGATCCAGAAGCTTGGTCTAACTTGCCAGTTAATATTAAAAATTCTACATCCTCAAGTGCATTTGATTCAAGATTAAAAAAAGTATTTGATTGCTCAATATGAAATTTGATGATTATACTTCCTGCTTTACAGTCTGTGTGGTGGGTAATACCTGTTAACTTTAATGTCTTAATAATTATGGTGGTTTAAATTTACTAGATAATCCTTATGGGTGGTGTGATTGGGGATTGTGCTGTGGGTGTATGTGTTGGGGGATGGTGGGGTTTGTGTTGTACTGATCTATTTGTTGTTGTGTGTAAGGCAGTTGTTTTTTTTTTTTTTTTTTTTTTTCTTTGTGTGTGTGTGTGCATGTGTTGGGGGGATGGGGGGGTTGAGATGAATGGGTCTCTTTATAGCTGTGTGATATGGTATTTTCTTCTTTTTTTGTGTGGTACGTGCATGTGTTGGGGGGGTGGGGGGGTCGAGATGAACTGATCTATTTGTAGTTATGTGAAGGTAGTTTTTTTTTTGTGTGTGAATGTGTGTATGCATGTGTGGCAACGCCGATCCCCTATTATAATAGTATTATATTTTTGTGTAAATATTGGGGACCTACAGATTTTTATAAGTCTTGGCCTTGTCCGGGATCATTCTCTGTTTCGTATTGTATTGTGAGATTGTTTCATATTTTTTTTATTGAAAATGATTCAAAATAAACAATCTATCTATCTATCTCCTCAAATTAACCCCCATAGTGAAAGTGGTGTGGCCCACATAATGCACTTACACTGGCCCGCATACA
This sequence comes from Gymnothorax javanicus, assembly GCA_029692085.1. NCBI lineage: Eukaryota > Metazoa > Chordata > Actinopteri > Anguilliformes > Muraenidae > Gymnothorax > Gymnothorax javanicus. Next base: position 125,739,321 of record CM056197.1, on the reverse strand, counting down.
GCAAAGAATGACGGGCCTATTGTGGTCCAGATCCGGTTTGCCAACACAGGGCCAGCATGGGGCCAGCTCGGACACAATCGGCCCACATGTGGCATGCCATCACATAAATGATGCCATCATTGCCAGACCTGGCCCACATCTGGTTAACATACCATTTGCCATGTCAGCAGTGCTGGCCTGATGGCGGATATGGGCCAGACCCGTCTGCTATGTGGGGGAATGTACTTTGTTCTGGGTTGCAGCTCTAAATGCTCCCATTCATTCTGGACAATCTCGTGAGCACAGCCCCCCCCCCCCCCCCAAAAATCAGGAAGTGCTGAGAGTGGGAATACTTCCTATTCAGAAAATCTCTTGATTTTCCTCAAACTGCAATCCACATGAGCTTAGCGGTTGACTTTAATTTGAAGAGAGGCAGACTGGCAACAGCATCAGTTTGGGAGGTGAACTGTAGAGGGCTGAACTGTACTTGAAGAAGCAGTGATGGACAGCAGGGAAGCAGTGGCTGCTGCCGCAAAATGGCTCATTTCAGGTTCCAAAATACCGTGGATACTGGACACGTTTTACCAGCGCATTAGGCACCAGTATCTTTCAAACAAAAAGGGAAAACAAAGAGGTCAAATGCGAGTGCTGGTTGGTCAGTGAGCAGTCTGAAAATCTTTTGCACTTCAGGAAACTAATGAAAGGACAGTCCTGTTTTTTCAAAATGGGAAAGTCCTTGGTACATGAATTTTTTCTGAAATTACCCCTAAATACATGGAAAGAAGACTCATGGTACCTGCCCATGAATGGGCCACCCCACCATAGACAGGTTCCTCCATGAAATTTCTCCTTTTTTTTTTTTTTTTTGCTTGAACTGCTAGCTGATATGTGTGGGTGCTTCAGTCAGGCATTTGCCCTTCTCTTGCCAGATTTAATGGTCGGTGTCTTTTCTAGGATGTCGTTCTAATAACATGAGTGTGCTAAGGTCACAATTCTTCTGCCACAAATTCAGCTGGTTGAGCGCATTAGTGGGAGTAATGTGAGGCTGGACTTGTAGATTTTTCTGACCCGAGGATTTTATGCCTCAGTAAAAGAAGCGACTTGGCTCTCCCTCCACACACGCTTTATCTTAAGAGAGCATGAGCTTCTCTTCCTGCTCCCATTGGCTAGCAGCTCTGGCTACAGACTCTCCGATTGGCTGAGGCCAGTTGTGCACGTGCTCAACCTTCGACTCATACTTTATTGCCTCTCCCCCTTCCTCTGTGGGAGTGGAGAGTTCCGCCATCGCCAAGGGAACGGAGGAAACCAGCTGGGTTGGGTTGGGTTGGGTTGTTTGGGGGGTTAAAGGTGCTGAATTTCTCACCTCCTGTGCTGTCTCCACTGCAAAAAATCCAGTTCTTTGGTTTTGTTTTGAGACATTAAGTCAAATTGAAATGATTGTTTTCTTTAGATGTTTTCTCATCCCAGTTGGCACGACTTAATTTAACTCACAACTCAAATTGACTCAAATTGACTCACCCATTGACAGTTGCTGTCACCATATTGAGTGAATTAGTCAAGAAAATAAGTTCCTTAAGTGAAAATACCGTTTTGGTGGCGCTCACTCACCCTCGTACACCACCTCTTTAGGCTACATTGCATCTCTTTACCTCCTTGTATGGGCAGTTGAAACATCCCTGGATCTTGTCCACATACCACATTCAGCACCATCACTGACCTCGCTATTTCTGAAGTTCATTCCCTGTTCCTTGAAGGCAGAGAGTTGCCGTGACAATACACTGCTGCTGCTGATCCCAGTCCGCTGAGCCACAGTTCTGCAGTGCATCCACTTTTTCATGTTTTAAATACATGGGAGCACCATAAAGAGGTCTGTTACTGTTTAGTCGTGAAACTTAAATCTTACTTTTTCTCATACATAAAGAACATTAGCTTGTTTTACTGTTTTCTTAACTGGCGAAATATTCTTACCTCATTGGCTAATCTAAAAATGAGTCAAAATATTTCACATCTTTTTTCAATATTTTTGAATATTTAGCTCCTTTCGCTCCTTTAGCTCAAAAGTGATAGAAATCAGAAATCAAGGCTCGAAACGAAAAAAGTACTTTGAAAAAATGTCCATTTTAAGGAGAAGTCCAGTGCATTGACCGCATTTCAGTTCAGTGTCCTTTCTCGTGTTTAATTTAAACTATGTGAAAGTGAGCAAAATCTACCAAAATCCCATGGTTTGTTTTTCTCAGAGGCCGACCCCTCTATCAAAGCTTGAATGGCTGCATGATTTGCTTACACAAAAGATGCTTCCTTCTCAAATCTTCCAGCTACATCAGTAGAACTGACAACCCCCTCATACAAACTGCTGTTTTTACCAGTTATTCCAGGGGATTTAATAGCAAGCAGAGAATCATTGTTTTTGATATTGGGTTGAATTTGCATTAATCAAGCAATGGGGTTTGAAGCGGGCAACTGAATGTTTACATCCTCTGCCAGAGGAACACTTGCATAAGAGTTAAGGCCATTTTGTACTTGTAATATGTGTCTGCTGATAGTGTCTGATGACCAAAATGATGTCAGAGAGACAGAAAAAAGTGTTGTCCGTCCGACGGTGTCTTGTACCTGTTGAATATTAGTAAAATTGCAGCACTGTCGTTGGTTGTCTTATAATTTCATTAGCTGGATGGACCGAAAACTTGGAGGTTGTCACAGCGATACAGAGTTCATATAGTAGCATTCACAAAAAGATTGGTTGGGCATGGTTATAAAGAAATAACTATTATTACCAGAGAGATAACAGATGTTCCCTGATGCTTTGTGTAAGCATTAAAAAAATCTGTATTGTCCGACAATTTTCTTAAGACGTCAGTCAATATATGTCTCACGTTTGAAACAGACTCTATAAAGGGGGGTCCCGGGGGTTGAAGACAGGGAAGGTAAATCAGCCTTTTCTAAGAACCTTCTGCAGGCCTGTTCCAGCACGTCTGTGTGCAGGCAGCGAGAAAGAGGCAGTGCAATACACTGCATCAAGAGTTGAGACCATGATCTCATCCATCAGCTTTTTGAGTGAGTGGAATGGCTTGTTCTCTCTGATTGGCTGGAGGAATGTGTGCACGCGTGCTGTGATTGGCGGTCACGCCCTGAACACGCGTGAAACTGCTGGGTTTCCCTAGTCAGTCTTGTTTACCATTCTTTCGCTGCCTGTTGAGTCACTGATTGGTCACTGGGGAAACCCTGGCCGTTCCATTGGCTGATAGGCCCCTCCTCTTCCTGGTGGAAGTCTTTGTCGGTTTCCTTGAATTACCTTTGGCTCTTGCTGCCTCAGGTATCCATCAATTGATATGTTTTTCCCTAGGTATGAGCATTCTCAGAGAGAGTAAACATAGCGCTTATCTGCTCTAATGGGTGGAGAGAGGAGAGGCTAGACTGCATTACCGCATTCACTGTCAAAAAAAAAAAAATGCTGGCAACTGCTTTGGTTCATTAATGAGATTTGGGGCTGATTTTACAGGGACAAATTTTGCTTAGACCTGGACTAAACTGATTTTTATATGGAGAATATTCTAAATGTAATTTATTATGTGATCAGGCCTAATCCTTGCATGATAAACTGACCTTCAGTTTTTTTCTCTCACTTCACCTGGTTTTCTGGTCAAATAAATTGTCTTTCTGCCATTTGCAAATGTTGAAATGAGTTAAAGTGTCCCATTTCTGGGGCAATGTTTTTTTTTTTGGCAGAGCTCTGATGAAGATAATTTTAAAGTCTAGAATGAATATTTGAGTACAATATCACTGAGCCAGCCCTGAGCTGGTGTAGATCACCATTTCCAAAGCATCATCTATGGCTGATCATAATGACAGCAATTTCACGAGGAAAAGGATGATTCATTGATTAAACTGAAAACTGGCGTGCACTGGAAATGTGAAAAACGAAATCAAACTTTTATTTTGGATGTGCCTTTAGATTTCTTATTCCTATGACTACATTTGCTCAAAAAGAGAGTAAAAAATAATTTTCCTGTGAGGTGAGAAAGTAGGCTTTTAAAGTTGGGGGCAAGAGTTTTGCTTGTTAAGCAAAACAGAACATTCTACTTGAGACAGGGAAAAAAATAAGATTTTAAATTCTTAATAGGACCAAAACACTTAACCCTTTAACTGCCCGCCAGACTTTTTGGTTGAGTACATTTTCACTCACGACATCTAATTGAAAGATGCATTGAACTTAACCTGATGAGCCATCTTTAAGACTTGGTTGAGGAATGTTATATGCTGAAGAAATACAATCAGTTAAGGTCAACTCATTTTTCAATCAGATAAAATGACTCAGAATGTACTCTCCTAAAAGGCTGAGTCAGCAGTTAAAAGGTTAAGTCAGACATTTTTCTTTGTGTGTCAGGACCCATCTGCAAACATTGCTCTAATGTCCTGGGTCTGTTTCCCAATTCATTCTGTGAAATCATATTCTGTATAATAATTATGGACACAGTAACTGTGAGTTCAGCCATTGATTTCCCTCATGCTCGGTGAAAGCCATTTGAGCACATGGAAGTTCAGTTCTTGGGCACCGTTATCTCATTCAATTTGCAGCCGGAGTCCATACAGTACCCTGCTGCTAGTTCCTCCACAGAACACTCCTCTGTTGCTGAAATATCACAGTAACGTACTGAATCAGCAAAAGAGGAGTCAATTAGAGGAAGGGAAACTATATTATGTGTGCATTTACTGGAGGGAAAAAAAATATTTTCACTTTTGATGGCATTGACTTGAAAGGGCAACAGGTTCTCTGTGGCCTCTACTGGAGCCAACCGCAGAAGCACCAGTGACCAACATCTCCCATGAAAGACCCGCGAATGAGATTCAAAAACAAAGTGTCGATCTGTGGCGGCTTGTGCAGGGTGAGTTTTTTTTTTTTCTCCTTTGGTTGCGGGAGGGAAGGTCACTTTTGGGAAGCTTGGAATAGGGCAATTTCCTGCCCCAGGACAGGATTGGGTGAACGGCTACTACCCTTCCCTTTCCTGAGTTCTGCCTGCCACCGTTTTCCTCTGGCGTGACCCCTTTCCGCACCGAGGATACATTTTAACATTAAATCAACTCTGAAAACCAGACTTCATTTATCTTCATAAAGAGTTCAACGGCCCGGTGCGGCGAGTTCAAGAACAATGGCGCGATGGTTGATCCCGTGGGGATGGACATTATTCTATCATTGTAAAAATGAGTCCATCTCGACAAGCCTCTTAATCTTGTATTGGGGTAAATCAATGGCATTTACTGTACGTTACTCTTGTATGACTACAGAGGAAACATTTTTGTCGGCGAGGTGACGCTGTTTGGCACAACAACAAGATGGGCATCAGGCATAAAGTAATTTAAAATTACAGTTCAGGGGCTTTGACTCTCTGACGGCAGAGACATTTGTACGGGAGCCCTGAGGCCGTGTGTTTGAATCCCAGTCAGCTGGGTGAGGCAACAATTGGCTCAGTCTAGCCAGGGATAATCGTGACTAAACTAGTCAAAATTCATTAGCCTCATCACTCACTAACGGCCACTAGTGGTCGGCTAGGCGCATGTAGCTGTACTAGCTAATTGTACGCTGACTGCGTTATCCTCCAACACTATCAGCAGAGGATGATTGGTGGTGTGACTGCATAGTGTAGAAGCAAGGGCTAGTTATCACGTAAGTCAGGGGAATTGCGTGCCGTGGCGCTCTCCTCCTGAGTGGATGGGAGCAGGTTGCTGTGGTGGGCTGAACAGTTCTGCTGTGTGGCTGGAGAGGAAAAAGGGGAAAAACAAAAAAAAAAAAAGATATAGATTTGAAAAATAGATAGATTTTATTTCTGGAAATAAAACGTACCAAGATCTTAACTCTCATTATCGCATTCCTTCCAAAGTTTTACTGAGAAACTTAATCTCAAATTTTCCGAATTGTAAACAAATGTACAAGCAAAGCATTAGTTGTGCTGTGAGTAGTCATAGTCAATATATATGTATGAGGTCCTGAGTAGTTAATGTTTGAAAATACAGGTCGCTTGCCCAACCTGTCTGTAAGAGTGGTCACATAATGTCCAGTCAATCAAAAAGGGAGAGGGTTTAGGTAAGATTTATTACATTTTCTTCCCCTTTCCAGTACAAACTCTCATTAAAAGACCAAGAAAAACTTTATTTTGGAGAGATTATTAAAGTGTTATGGAGTTTGGAATCCGTCTGACTGCACTGAACTCCACAATAGCAGAGTTTACAGGAGTCCCACTAGTTTGGAATCGTGTCCAGCTACACCCTAGAAGGTTTAATTAGACTATTGGAGTTGACTGTGAACTTTGATTGCGGGCTCTTCTCTCAAAGTTCAGTTAAAAAAAATCTTCACTCATAAAAATTGGACTGTTCAGTCATTTTTTTCTGCTGTTTGTGGTGCTGAGGGTTTATAAAAAAAATAGTGTGATTCCGGTTATTGGTGTGAAAGTGGCGTGATTTTTATTGTTGATAATTTTGTGTTCATCAGAGACCACGTCCTGTTGCACCCTGCTAAAGTTTAACCCTATAGGCCGGTTTACCGGCCGCATAGAGAACGCGCAATAACCCGAAATGCTGGAAAACCGGCCTCAAACGGATTTTTGCTTGTCATGGGACCTTTTTTACAGTCAGGTGATTTCCCCATCTCAGTAAGCTGTGTTTTGGTATAGGTGGGGTCCTGACCCCTTTATATAATACAGGGTTCAAAGTGTTAAGAATAATCCACAATAATGGGAATCACCGATTTCAAGCCATACAGGGAAAATGTGTATATTCAAATAAATCAGAATTTCATTCTCTTTCACGTGACTATGAAAGCTCTGTTCTAACTTTATCCGATGACACCCTGGACAAAATACAAAATATGAGAAGCTCTCTGAAAAAATGTCAACATGTGTTATAGTCTTATTATGAAACTCAAATTTTCTTTGGACAAGTGGAGAATATTTGCTTCACTGACAGTACGCTTAGCAGCAAATTAACTCCTCATTGAAAGCATGTTTCACTAGCAAGGACCATGCCACAACGAAGTGAAGTTAAAGGTTTAATGGATTGAGGGATGAGAGTGTGGGTATGGAAGAGAAATAGGGATGTTTGTTGAGGTTGTCTGGAGGACATGTTGCTGACTGGGTGGAGGAGACTCTGTGTGGGGGTTCCGTCTCGGCGTTATCCACCCGAGCTGACGTCGAGCCCCCAAAGAGTCAGGTACTAAATTGAGCAGAGTTGAGCGTGTGCTTAATGGAGGTCTTGAAGATTGTTGCGGATGTAAGTGCAGTATGCCTGAGAAGACCATTGGCCGAGGACCTGGATGGTTTGGTCGGAGATGCCTGATCTGGCGGCTGTGGATGCTGCTCCGATACGGAAGGAGTGACTTGAATAATGTTGTGGGGAAATGCCTGAAGTGCAGAGGACTTGATGTAAAGGTTTCTGGAACCAGAATCGAATGGCCATGTTGCTGGTTTTGGTAAGGAAGAGTAGGTGTTGGGTGATGCATTTGCTGCGTATCTGTAGCTTATGTATCTGATCAGGGGCTCATATGGGCTGAGATAAGAATTGAGGTGAAAATGTATATGGGGAAGGAAACTCCCAACTGATCGGTTTTACTCCTTCGGAGTGTGAATATGAGGGAGTCAGGAGAGCGGACGGTTATGTCAGATAGACTGGGATAGCAGGAGAAATAGTAGAGGGATGACATGGGGTGAATTGGAGCATCTCAGGAAAGAGTGCGGACGAAGAGGGTAAGATGGTCAGAAGTGATAGGCAAGTGTCTGGGCTTGAGAGTAGGTTTTGTTCTTGTAGCCTTTGATTAACATTGTTTTGTGAGATTGGAGGTAGAAGGACAATGACGGTCAGTAATTAGTTTGATGAAAATATTAATGCCCGCTAAGCAGGTCCGGATGGTGGAGGCCCGGAATTCGGACAGAGTGATCGTGGGTGATAAACTGCAGATGGACGTAACGTCTAAGGAGGGAATGACAGATTGTATGTGGCATGATGAGTTTGAAAGTTTTGAAAGTGTTCCAGCCAGTTAAGTAGGCTGAGATAGTGCTTGGAGCAAGGCTATTGTGAATAGCTTCTTGAGAAGCGCTACAGAGGTTTTTGAGTTGTGGAGTTAGGTGAAGGTTGTGGCTGAAACCAGTGGAACTGGTGTGGGATGTCTATCTGAATCTGGAGCCAAGAGTCTGAATTTGTGGAATGAGAAACAAAATAATGAGTCGGCGATGCAGTTATGATAACCAGGAATGCATGCTGCCCTGAGGATGAACTGATGTTGAGGTGAGATTAGGGTGAGTCTGCGCGGGAACTGCATGATTGTTGGAGAATGGGATCGACCTTTATTATTATTTCTAAGACTGAGGTGTTATCTGGGTGGATGAGTATAGACTTTTTGGACCGTTCGTGCCCCCAAAGAATGGCAGCTATGACTATGGGGTACAGCTCATGAAGCGCGGATGAAGGGCAGCGGGACTTAATCAAGAGATCTGAACTCGGTGGTCGTGTGGAAGTAAAGCATATACTTCTGTCGTAGCCGCCAAAACCTAAGGAGGGAGCTGCATCTGTGTAAAGCTGAATGTCCTCAGGTTGAGTGACAAGGTCATCATAGAAGAATTAAATAACATTCTAAAAAGACAGGAGTGTTGCCAAGCGTGTATTTCCGTTTGCATGTCTGATTCAGGCCAACTCTGTCACGGAGAGGGGGAATGGCAGCAGTTCTGTTTATAGATTTGACAGAAAGGATTTTGCTTGTGGGATAATGCAAATAGTAGGGTTACAGTAGGGATGAGTGGATCAGGGTAGGGCAAGGACCACTAGAGGTTAGGGTTGGGATGATTCAGGATGAGTAGAGGTTAGGGAAGAGGATAGGGTTGGGATGAGTCGGCATGAGTGGAGGTTAGGGTTGGGATGAATAGGGATGAGTAGAGGTTAGGGTTGGGATGAGTCGGGGTGAGTAGAGGCTAGGGTTGAGATGAGTCGGCGTGAGTAGAGATTGGAGAAGAGGTTAGGGTTGGGATGAGTCAGCTTGAATAGAGGTCCGGTTTGGAATGAGTTGAGATGAGAAGAGGTTAGGGTTGAGATGAGTCGGGATGAGTAGAGGTTGGGGTGGAGGTTAGGGGTGATGAATAAGTGAAGCTGGCTGGGTAGGTGGTGCCGTTGTGGCTATAGTATAGTTATTGACGAAGAGAATGAGGAGGTTGAGAACCATCAATTTGATTAGCTTGTGGTGGGGCCTTTGGCGTTGCTCGATGGGGCTGTTGTGCTGTGGCGGCAGCCGTGATAGAGAAAGGTTGAGCAGACGCCGTGCTATAGGAGGCAGCTGAAGGAAGGGTGGAGGAAAGGATGATGGGATGGAAGGAGGTATGTGCACTAGGGTTTTGTGACGCCTGTGAACACAGGGATGAAAAGAAGGCTGAAATTATGTGAGAAAGTGAGACACAGAGGGAGCAGGTACAGGGGGTGATACGACCTGTCCCCCACTAGGGGGGACTGGTGGAGCAAGCTGCGGCCTTGCAGGCGATGGAGGGTCTGTGACATTGCAGGTGGCGGGCTTACGGTGACTGTCTCTGGCCCATTAGCAGGGGTCAGTCATTCGGAATCGTTGTTGTAGGCTGTTGGCATGATGACGTTGTAGTGGAGCAGGAAATGTGGTGAAGAGCCAAAGCCACTGTATAGTAGTTGAATGGTTCTGGACAATGGAACGTTGCTTCACTTGAGATTGACGTGGAACAGGACTGAGATCGTTTTGCGGTGTTAAAATAGAGGATGAAATTAAGGTCCATTCTTTCATTGCATGTTAGAGAGGAACAATGGCCCATCGTTAGGAACTAGGAAGTCGTGCTAGTTTGAGTAACTGAATAACTGAGGATGCAGGCTGAAATAATAGTCCGAATCCTACACTGTAGAGTAACTTAGTAGAAGCAATGGCTAATGCAGAGATTGATAATGAGGCCATATGTATTCCTGGCTTTCTTGGAGATTTCTGGCTTCTAATTACCAAATAACCTTAATTAGCAAAACATTTAACTAATATTACATTTTAGTTGCCCTTTTTTTTTTCTGTCCTTCGGCAGAGTAATTGATGGAAATGACAAGTGACTGGACGCAATCTTCCGGAACGAGAATGCCCGCCTGAATTGCGGACTGCTTTAATGGTTTTCTGGTGGGCATGGTAGTCTCGAAGACGTCAGGCTTACGAGAATGTTGCAAACCAGGAAGTCTTGTTTGGTGTTGCTTCAGGCGAAGCATTGCAAAAAACAAGCCAAATAGCTCAGTTTCTTCTTCATAAAAAACCTTGGCAACCTTGTAAAAATGCATACAGCTTACTTGCTCGAATGGTTTAATTTGCGAAACCTCGGCAAATTAAATCCTTTAATTCGGAGCGTGTTACATTCGCCGGAGCGGGAGGCGCTGACTGGAGGCGGTGAAGTGTAGCTTTGCCTGGGGGAGAAGCCCGGTGAGACGCGGCGAACAGCTGTTTTTGATCCGCCGTCTGGAAGATGGTCTGTCTAATCTGGAACGAAAACATCATCTGAACTGAAGGCATTGGAGAATTTGTTGGAATACTTCGGTTCGGTTGAACGATTGAGTTTGAGACGGATGGTTGAGCTGGAGTTTGGACTCGGAATCCGTGTTGCTTGGTAAATAGAGACATCGGATAGCAGAAAAACGTTTACTTAGCGAGAAGCTGGCAAGGGAGAATGTGGGTCGGGTAGAATGCTTGTTTTGGAGAATGCGGGTCCGATAGAGTGCTGGTTTGGAGAATGCGGGCCTGTTTAGAATGCTGGTTTGGAGAATGCGGGTCGATAGAATGTTGGTTGTGGAGAATGCTGATCACCTCGATCGAGAGGTCTGAGTCAAACGGAGAGGAAGGGGCTGAACAGGCATAAATAGGCTCGTCCTGTGATTGAAGGTGGAGTTGAGGCGTGGCCCTGCTCCCGAACCTAAGTTAACTTATTAACTTCATTTAACTTACTGAGAAATGGAGTAGGCTAATAAAATATCAACTGTAGATATAAGGCTAAAATACCTTTTAATGTGCCATTTATCCTGATTAAAGCAAGATCATCTGTAGTAATTCACTGCACTTTAGCAATTTTGGAGAGAACAAGAATGCCATGTCATGAGAAGTCAGGTGATGATGGTGTTGAGTGATGCAAGTAGTTTGGCAATTCCTTGTGAATGAGATCATTCACATCATGCCCTGGGGTGCCTTTGGCAAGATCGGAGGAGCAAAACTGAAGCATGGTCACCAGGTTATGACTGGGTGTATCCAGGCAGAACATGCGTTCAGCATGCACTGAGAGAGTGGCTTTGAGCGTGCAAACTGGCTCCAGCCTACAGGCTTGCGAGTGACTGTGCCGGTGCAGCCAATCAGAAGCGTTGTTCTGCCCAAAGTGAAAGAGGAAGTTGTGGTTCTGGCACAGTCATAAATGTGCTATTTTAGTCATGCTGATACCTCTTTTCTTTGCTTCCAATTTACTTCTGAACACCTGTCCTACTTTGCAGTGCAGGAATTTTGAAAACGGCCAAACTCACGGTTTTTCACAAAATTACACAGCAAAATGGCAATTTTAGTTTCGTAATGAGCCCAAAAATCTCCTTCCCCCCTTCTTAAGAAGAAAATAGTGGCTTGTTTTAAGACAAGTTTTTTTTCTTGAACAGTAATATCTCACACCGTTGGAAAGTCTTGAAGTGGGTTCAAATTAAGCCGCAAGGTATTTATGACTAAATGTAAGAACAAAATATTAGTTGAGTTTGAGGTTTTTTTGTTTGTTCTTGAGGGTAGATTTTGCTGGAATATTGCATTGATGAACATACATACTCTTAGCTGGCGTGCATTAGCATTTGAGCATTATCTATGGCTAATTATTATGAAGGCAGTATTTCATACTGGAAAACACAGTCTCTGTAAATGGTCACCATGCGCATGGCCTGTGACAGATCCTTTATATCACAACCTTCTGGTGATTCACTGACTAATTGCACCGAGAGGTTGTCAATGAAGGACAAAATTGAGGATTTAGTTTGGTGTGATCTAAACTGTTATGATCAAGTTTTTATGACTGAATTTTCAGCACAACTCTGTGAACCCAGTAATAGAACTGAAATTGATGCCAGTTAATTTTGTCAGGAATCTATGTAATTTTTTTCCTTTCTTTTTTTTTTTTTTGAAACGGATACCAAGATGAATTTTCCCCACGGCCAATATAAGCAGCATAACTGGTGTTCTAAAGTCATTACCCTGGAAGCAGTGGACAACTGCTATTCTATTCTATTGATATAACTTGATAGAAGACAGAAAGACTCAAAACGCTATACACACGTGAGATGTTTATTATTTATTATATAACCCCACATATGATATCTTGTATAATAGATGATTTTTTTTCCAACTTAAAAAATGTGCCTGTCAGTCTTTTATGATTTACGGTATTTGCAGTAAACTGTAGTCTCAGACATTGCTTTTTTTATGAGCTGGATGAAAACAGCTCTACTGTAGGCAATTACATTTGCTTTAAGCGCGAAATGTTCGTATCACAACAGAAATCTTGAAAGAGAACAACTGTGTCATTTCTGCAATCAATATCCATCCTGACAAGTGCATAGGCCAGCAAGACTTATTACAGCATTTTTCTCTTCAGTACAAGGTGTTACCTGGCTTTTAGTTAGAGATTAGTAGACAAATGAAGCTGTCTTACTACATTGGCAAATATTGAAATTAGTCTATTCATTTCACCACATTTGTGGATTTATTTTTTATTTCTCTTTCCTTGAGAAAAACTAATAAAAATAAGATTTAAAGTGTCAATATTAAAAGCAAAATACTTGCGGAGATGCCATGCTGGCTTAGTTTGGACAGATGAACTGGGCTATATTCACACACAAGTCAAAAAAGAGAGAAAAATGACCAGGCTTCTCCTGGTCTGACCAAACAAGGGCAGTTTTGTGTAAACTAGCACTCCCTGCTTCCTGTTCTCAATAAGGGTCAGGAATGTGATGATGTGCAGGCGTGGATTTCTGTAGACTAGGACACAGGGAAAGCTCTCAAAAGCCACCCTAAAATGGCAGCCGTTCGACTCAGAGCCAGGGCTGCGTGCAAACCTTTTGAAGGGCAAAGTGGTCACTCTTAGAGAAGCCAGCACTGACCTAAATAAAAATATTTCATGACCCTCGGATGTATTGCTGAATTAATTTCATTAAAATGGATTAACACATTGTAAGAGCCAAAAAATAGGCTGTTCTTAATTATTTTAATAACAAGTTTTGATTAAAATTAAGGGAACTTCAAAATGAGACAAGAATATTGTCATTGAGGTGTGAGAAGATCAAGAAGACTTTACAGTTGCCGTTTGCTACTCATCTCAATATTCTCTTTTTAGGAGCAAAAATATCTTAAGACTCTCTACAAGCCTAAAATAATCAAAAAGTACAGCATGCATTTTGCCATGTATTTTGAGTGACAGCATTGCCAATGTCGCTGTCAGCTAAGACTGGCTCTATTAAGAGCACACCATTTCACTTTAGACCAGTGTGAGCTGAATGCGCCTGATATTAATTGTCTAATTAAACATGATCATCTCATCTAACTGAATCTCAGGAGTGCATTGCAGTGACTCGGTCTCCAGTTCAAGGTGTAGACGCAATCGAAAAATTTCGCGAGGAAGATTCTTTGCTCTGTTCATTGGTAAGATTTGCAGTCAACGGCTTTCTTCTTGTAAGCTATTGTTGCATATGGGGCATTTCAGCGACCTGTGTTTCAAAAATAGAATTACTCGCGCACTCCTTCCTTTCATTTTCAACTTGGGCCGGAAAGTCCCCTTTGGCATCCGCGTGATGTCACCCCGTTGTTAACTTCAGCTGAATCACCATGTTTCCTCCCCTGCATGCTCTGGTGTATGGTAAGCCCCAATTGGCTGAGAGCCACTTATCACTCGTGCGCTGATTGGTCGAGCCCTGCCTTCACGAGGTGTGCCATTTACGCGGTGCATGCTCAGCTCTCCTTTCCGCCGTTCCTCCAGCACCCCCTGCAAACCTCATCCACCCATCATCTTGAGTGAGCGCAGGGCCTCGCCAGCGGTACTTTCACTAAGGAGCTGATGTACCCTTTAAGGTGTGAGGTCACAGCTGTGATTACAATGTTCTTAACTTAACATGCCACACTGTCTGCCTCTCAGCGAGAGCATTAATCTTATCGTGAGACTCTTATTTTTTCCCCTCTCTCAAGTAGAAAATATTGGCCTGTTTTTAAGTAACTGTTATCTTGACTTGACAATATTTCTATCCATTATGGTAGAGGATATTGAAATGAGTAATTTTTTCACCTCACTGGGTGAAATGTAGTATTTTTTGTCTCACTGAGAATAAAGAAAACAGACATAAGGTTTTATGTATAATGTAAGACTTGAAAATTTGTTGAGATTAAATTATTTTAAGACCACAATAGAAAAATGACCAGTCACATTTTCACGTTGTGGAGAAATGATGAATTAAAAATTTAAAACGATCTTAGAAACAAAGCACTGAAAAAATATGAAAAAATATAAAATATATAAAATATTATAATAGTATATAATATTATTATATATAATTATAAATATTATAATAATGTATAATATATAAAATATACAAAAATGCAAAATTTGGACTTTGTGGTTTTCATTTCTTTGCTACAGCGCGATTCTAAAAAAGCAATCAGATCTGGTAATTGTGAGCGACTGAGTTGGAACACCGCCAAAGAATTTCAGGAAAGACCATTCCACAGAAAGAGGTACTCTTTAACAGGTTATCAAAGCTGGAGTACGTGCAGGAGAGCTGCATGGCTTGCACAGACAGGCATGCAGAAATAAGCTATGATCTGCGCTAAAGCTGCTCTGACTGTCAGGCTTGGCAACCTGCCCATCGCCCAGAGCTGAAGTGTGCACTTTTGCCTGTGCCATATGTGCCGATCATGTTTCACACAGAGATTCACTGGATCTGCTGACAAAATATTGCAGACAGAGGGGGGGACAAGAAAATACTGAAATTTTTAAAACTTATTATTGGGTAAATATTCCGTAAAAACCGTAAATGGAGCCTGTATTGAGAATTATTTTAGTCTGTTATTAGGACTAAAACTTTTTTTTCTGTGACTTTTTAGGAATCTCTTCCTGATTTTCTGGTTTTGGAAGATAAACAACAGCAGTAAACGTGAGCAAGTGCACGTTTCCTGTCAGGGCATTGTTGGGTTGGTAGTTTACTTTCTAAACAATCTAATCAGTGGATAATACAGGGATAAGAAACAGTTTCCACTTTCGTTTGGAATGTGCACAGTCGTAGAGATAATTTTTCAGAATGAACAGGTGTGAGCTTTGAAAATGAATGCACTATTACGACTGGAAGCATTAATTTGTAGATAAATTTTGAAATTTCATAATGATGCAGTACAGAAGTGTTTACAACCCCAATTCCGAAATACACCGTGTCCCAAAAGTGTAATGGCCGGTTGTATACGGAGGCCAAGCGCAATGACAGAGAGAAAGAGAGTAGCTTGGACACAGTACAAACACAGAGAATAATATAGACCAAATCTAAGTACTTGCGCTTCCAAAGGACGTATAATAGTCCGAACCACGGAAGCAAAGCGAGATAAAAAAAAGGAAGAAGAAACTCCAACAATAAGAAGATACAAAGTCATACAAAACCTGACTACAGATATCTTCGGCTATAGTGCGAAGCAAAACACAGACACTCTTGCGAAGGAGGCATGCCGGACATCCTGCGTATATAGAGTCTGGGAAAGCGCCGCCCCAGCTCAATCAACCAGCTGGGTAAAGAATTCGATGGCCCAGGAATTCGATATCGTCCCGGGACGAGAGCTGCAAAGAAAGGTCGAAACAACAAGCACACCTCACAAACCATGACAGGACCCCCCCCCCCTCTAAGGAACAGCCCCAGAAGTTCCCAGAGAGCCCCGCGCTCGGAATTCTGAGATAAGGGTAGGATCCAGGATATCCCGAGAAGGGACCCAGCACTGCTCCTCAGGACCATAACCCTCCCAATCTACTAAAAACTGAGCTCCACGACCCACACGCCTCTCGCTAAAAATACGACGCACAGTGTAAACCGCCCCCCTTCAATCATCCTCGGCGCGGCAGGGGTTTGTCGACTGAGCCAGGACGCAAGTGCTAACCGGTTTGAGCCTGGAGACATGAAAAGAGGGGTGGATCCGCAAGGATCTAGGGAGCTTCAACCGGACTGTGACCGGATTGATCCTTCGCACAATCTTAAAAGGACCAATAAAGTGGGGAGCCAATTTCCGTGACTTCACTCTCAGGGCATGTCCCATGTGGAAAGCCAGACCCTTTGGCCAACCCGATAAGATGGGGCTGAACGGCGCCTTCTATCTGTGGCGGTCTTTTGTTTCCGTCCAGAGCACAACAAGGAGGAACGGACCCTGGCCCAAACTGACCGACAACGCCGAACAAAGTAATTAACCGAGGGAACCTCTGAATCCCTGTCAGTCTCAGGAAACAGTGGAGGCTGATAACCTAACTGAGCCTCAAACAGGGAAAGACCTGTGGAGGAGTTACCCAGTGAATTGTGGGAGTATTCGGCCCATGATAAAAATCGACTCCACAAAGATGGGTTGTCAGCTGCCAAACATCGAAGAGTATTCTCCGAAGACTGGTTGGTTCGCTCAGTCTGCCCGTTAGTCTCTGAGTGGAAACCCGAGGAAAGGCTCATGGTGGCCCCCAACTGGTTGCCAAACGCATGCCAGAATTTGGCCGTAAATTGAGGGCCCCGGCCAGAAACTACATCTTGAGGGATGCCATGCAGCCGAAAAACATGGTTCATAACAAGAAGGGCAGTCTCTCGCGCCAAAGGCAGCTTGGGCAGCGCGATAAAGTGGGTGGCCTTAGAAAAACGGTCAACCACGACCAGGATGACCATGTTGCCTTCAGAAATAGGCAGCCCCGTAACAAAATCAAGAGCGATATGGCTCCACGGGCACTTAGGGATGGGCAACGGCCGCAGCAGACCGGAGGGGGGGGGGGGAAGTCTTGTTCCTAGCGCAAATACAGCATGCCGCTACAAACTCCCGGATGTCCTCCATCATGCTGGGCCACCAAAAACGTCGGGCCAAGAACTGCTTAGTCCGATGAACCCCCAGGTGACCAGCCAGACGGGAAGAGTGCCCCCACTGGAGAACTTGGGACCGCACTGCTAAAGGAACAAATAAACAGCCAGGCGGCTCCCCACCAGGACTGGGATCATTTTTCAACGCCTCCCGCACAACAGACTCGACGTCCCACTGAATGGGAGCCACAATTTGAGCTGCCGGGATAACCGGCTCAGGAATAGGGTCATGACCGGAGCGGTCGTGAATCCTCGACAAAGCGTCGGGCTTGATGTTTTTAGACCCCAGGCGATAGGTTAACGTAAAGTTAAAACGGTTGAAAAACAACGACCACCGCACCTGCCGAGAATTACGTCGCTTAGTTTGTTGGATGCATTGGAGATTTTTATGATCCGTCCAAACCACAAACGGCTGCTCAGCCCCCTCCAACCAATGGCATCACTCTTCTAATGCCAACTTGATGGCTAACAACTCCTGGTCACCAATGCTGTAATTCCGTTCAGTCGCTGACAACGACGGGAGAAGTAGGTGCATGGGTGCAACTTATTGTCCTGAAGGGGGCGCTGGGACAAAATGGCACCTACCCCGACTTCCGATGCATCCACCTCCACAACAAATGGGAGGGAGCGGTCGGGCAAAACGAGAATGGGTTCTGAGCTAAATCGTTTCTTTAACTCCTGAAAAGTCTCAGCTGCTGGAGACCAAGCAAACGACGAGGAGGGTATTCTTCTTAGTGAGCACGATAATGGGGGCAGCTACTGCGCTAAAATTACGGATAAACCTCCTGTAAAAATTAGCAAACCCCAAAAACCGTTGCACCTCCTTAACGTGTTGAGGGGCAGGCCAATCCCTGACCGCTGACACTTTGTCAGGATCCATGTGGACCGGCCCTTCCAAAATAATGAAGGCAAATAACGAAACTGTCTTGGCATGAAAAACGCATTTCTCAGCCTTGACAAAAAGCTTGGCTTTGAGGAGGGCCTCAAGCACTTGTCTGACATGTTGTTTATGCTCCGAGAGAGTTGAAGAGAAAATCAGAATATCGTCAAGGTAGACAAAGACGAATCTCTCCAACATCTCTCGGAGGACGTCATTAATGAGTGCCTGGAACACCGAGGGCGCGTTAACCAATCCAAACGGTATGACCAAATATTCGTAGTGCCCGTCATGCATATTAAATGCCGTTTTCCACTCGTCCCCCTCACGGATCCGAACCAAGTTATAAGCATTCCGGTGGTCTAGCTTGGTAAAAAACGATGCCTCCTGCAGCCGTTCAAACATGGAGTTCATCAACGGAAGTGGGTATCGGTTTTTAATAGTGATATTATTCAAGCCCCTGTAATCAATACAGGGTCTCAGACTGCCATCTTTTTTGCCCACAAAAAGAACCCCGCCCGCAGGAGACGGGAAGGCCGAATAAATCCATTAGCCAGAGCCTCCTGAATATATTCTCGCATAGCCTTCCGTTCAGGCCCTGACAGCGAGTATAATGAACCCCTGGGGGGAGTGATAGCCGGGTGGAGATTGATCTCGCAATCGAACGTGCGATTAGGAGGTAAAGTCGATGCCTGTTGCTTGCTAAAAACCTCCCCGAGATCAGCATAATCGTCAGGAACATTAGGAGGCAGACAAAAGTTCAGAGCAGCCCCCAAATTCTCACCCTCTTCGAAACCTGCCCCCTCTAAGTCAGATACCGAGTCAGAGAAATCCTCTGAATAGCAATCCTCCTCTGGCTGCCGCCAGTCAAATTGAGGACCCCACTCCAACCCCTCCTCTGCCCCTTTCTGTAGATTAGGAGGGTTGTGTGAAGCAAAATCCTCAGAATCACTCCAGGCGTCAACCTCCCCCATAGGTCGATACCCGGGATGACACGCCAAACTATCCCTACAGTGGGACCTACAATCAGTCCCCCACCGGACGATTGGGTTATCCTGACTTCCCCAAATGATATGAGGCCTATGTTCCCATAGCCACGAGTGTCCTAAAACGACAGGGAAAACAGGAGAACTGATAATAAAAAACCAGACCTCCTCAGAATGGCCACCAAAAGAGATGAACATAGTCAATGATTCAGAAACTTCAGTTATAAATCCAGTTCCCAGCGGGCGACCGTCCAAAGAACTAACAGAGCGTGAATGTAAAAGAGGGCAGATAGGAATGGAATGTCTCCTAGCCCACTCAGCATCTATAAAACAATCCACGGCGCCAGAGTCCACAAAAGCTTCGATAAATATTCTCTGTCTCCCCACAGTCAATTCTACAGGGTTTAAAGTTCGGAAGGGAAATTGGGTCTGTCCCTCTAGTCCCCCCCCCCCAACTCTAGAGGGACTTCCCGTTTCCCTGAAGCTCAGGGCAGCGTGGACGGACATGTCCCGGTTTGTTACAATTATAGCAGATTATACGTTTCCGAACAGGCTTACGAGCCCAGCTCTCATATGAGCCATCAACCTCCATAGGCTCACCAGGAGTGGAATTTTCAGTGGGCGGAATTGGAACTTTAAGCATGCTGCTAATAGCATTAGCCCCGTTGCCAGCAAAAGTCAATGCAGTACATTTCTCCCTGTTACGTTCGCAGATGCGATTATTAATTCACACAGCAGTGCGAACCAACGAATCTAGAGACAAACAAGGCTCCAATGTAGCCAGAGCGTCCTTAACCTCCTCTGCCAAAGCGTGAACGAACACTGTCATCAGAGGTGCTGCTGGCCAGCCTGTCTCTGTCGCCAAGGAGCGAAATGTGATTGAAAATGCAGCGACACTCTCAGAGCCCTGCCTTAGATGCATTAAACGCGTAGCCGCGTCCTGACCACAAACATCCCGATCAAACACTGATACCATTTCTCTAACAAGAGTCTCCACAGTATTCACTACCGGTGAATTAGATCGAATAAGTGGGCCGACCCAAGTGAGTGCTGTGCCGGTTAACAGGGATAAAATAAATGAAACCCAAGACTCTTCATTCACGAACCGTGAAGGCTGCGCTTTAAAAAATATCTCACATTAGGCAATGAAATCTTTACATCTTCCTGCCTTGCCTCCATATCTTGGGGGTAACTGAAGCTTTGGCTCTCGGGGAAGGTGTACGGATTGTGCTTGTGCAACATTTTGTGTGATTTGCGTGGACAGGGCTCTAATACTCTGAGTGAGAGTTAACAGAACGTTCTCCTGTCTCTCCATGGCATTCGCCTGAAGGTGGACTCTTTCCGCCAACTCAGCCTGTTGTTCGTTCAGGCTAACAAGACCATTGCCATAATCGGAGAGAGCAGCTTGTTGGTTAGCCACAACTTTCTCTAATGCAGCCGTTGCTGACGACTCCATGCTGGCTAGAGTGTTCTGTAATGGCCGGTAGTATATAGAGGCCAAGCGCAACGACAGAGGGAAAGAGAGTAGCACGAACACAGTACAAACACAGAGAATAATATAGACCAAATGCAAGTACTCGCACTTCCAAAGGACGTATAATAGTCCGAACCACGGAAGCAAAGCGAGATAGAAAAAAGGGAGAAGAAACTCCAGCAATAAGAAGATACAAAGTCATACAAAACCTGACTACAGATATCTTCGCTATAGTGCTGGCAAAAAACACAGACACTCTTATGAAGGAGGCGGCCGACATCCTGCTTATATAGATTCTGGGAAGCACCGCCCCAGCTCAATCAACCAGCTGGGTAAAAAATTCGATGGCCCAGGAATTCGATATCGTCCCGGGACGAGAGCCGCAAAGAAAGGTCCAAGCAACACGCACACCTCAAAACCATGACAAAAAGTTCATGCACCCCAATGGGCAACATGTCTGTCTCTAAAATGGGTTGCACCTGGTCAGCCAGGTGTTGTGAGGTTGTTTAATTAGTTCATCTGTTTGCGAGAGGCCTATAAATCTCTTGGTTGACAAAGGAACCAAGAGAGAACTGTCACTGAGAGAACCTTTTTGGTAGTGCTGCCATGATAGCCAAACAAAAACCTGGAAAGGCTGCTCTTTCAGAGCCTCAGGTCTGTGATCAAGCCATTGCCTTGCGCAGGGCAGGGACAACTTGCTGGGAGGTAGCTCAGGACCTTGGCAGAAGCATACGATGGGTGAAGAAGTGGTGGCAGAGACACCAGAGTTGTGACTCCCTTTAAGACGAGCCCCATGCAGGTCGCCCCTCAGTCCTAAGTTCCAGGGCCAAGGACCTCATCCGAAAGGCCAAGGGAAAGAGACACTAATCCTGCCGCAGACTCAGTCGAAGACTGAAGAATCTTGGGGAAGCAGTCTCTAAGAGTACCATCCATCGTTTTCGATTGAGAAACTGGGTCTGAGAGCATACAGAAGACAGTGGATTCCTCGCCTTACCAAACTGCAAAAGGAGAAGCAGCTGGCTTTTACAAAGAAGTATGCCACAATGACCACTGGGAAAACTAAGTTTTCTCTGATGAGTGTCCACTCTACTTATTTCCAACTCCCAACAGCCAAAATGACCGCATCTACACCGACAATCGAAAGAAAGTGCCACCTTCTGAAAAGTCAAGTTCAGCGCCCATTGCATGGTCTGGGGGGCAATGTCATCTTCAGGGCTGTTGGAGTTGCATGTTGTACCCCAGGGTACCACCATCAATGCTGAGTATTATATCAAGAACATTCTCCAGCCAGTGCTACTTCCTATACTCACCAGAAAAAAAGAAATCGGGCCCCGTCACTGCTAGGAAGATGTTCAACAGGCATGCGGGAATGGTCTTCGTGCAAGATGGTGCCCCCGCGCATACTGCTCGTTCAACTCAGCAGTGGTGTTCTGAGCAGCTTCCTGGCTTTCTGTGCAAAGAGGAACGGCCACCCACCTCCCCGGACCTCAACCCGATTGAGAACTCCTGGGGTATCCTGAACAGTCGGGTCTTCCACAGCCGACCCCCTACCACCATTTAGCAGCTCAATGCGAGAGCTGTGTGGTAGTGGGGCAACTTTGAGCCTTCCGTTCTAAACAACTTAGTGCATTCTATGCCCCACAGGCTGAGGGCAGTAATTAAGAAGCAGGGGGGATACACTAACTTTTGAATAAACGCATTCTCTTGAATATTCACTATCTGAGTTGACTTTTTCTGTGGTGCATGAACCTTTGGGACACGGTGTAGTTGGGACAAAGAGTAAATTGTGAATAAAATAAAAATGCAATGACTTTCAGATCACATGAGCCAATATGTTATTTACGATAGAACATAGATAACATTTCAAATGTTGAAACTGAGACATTTTACATTTTTATCCACAAAATGAGCTTATTTCAAATTTTCTGGCTGCAACAGGTCTCAAAAAAAGTTGGGACACAGGCAAAAAAGGGCTGAAAAAGCAATTAATATATAAGAGAATCAGCTGAAAGAACATTTAGCAAGTAATTATATCCCCGAAATACGAGTTTCGGGGATATCATGGTTTTGCCCCACCCGCCGCCGCTGCTGCCGCCGTGTCCGCAGATTTTAGCTGTTAGTGCAATATCTCACAAAATACTTTACATTGGCTTCTCATTTTCAGCATATGGGTCGATATGGTAGAGAGGATGAACTGATTAGATTTTGGGCAAGTATGCACTCCTAGGTTTGCCACCAGGTGGCACTATAAATTGAAAAAAATCAGTTTTTTAACCATATCTCTGGAACAATTACTTACACAGACCTCAAATTTGCCTCATATTATAGGTCTGTAAACACAGTCCGCCGTGCCATCCACAGATGCCACCTAAAACTCTATCATGCAAAAAGGAAGCCATTGTTGAGCATGATCCAGAAGCGCCGCCGTGTTCTGTGGGCCAAGGCTCATTTAAAATGGTCTGTAGCAAAGTAGCAAAGTGTCCTGTGGTCAGATGAGTCCAAATTTGACATTCTTGGTGGAAATCATGGGCATCATGTCCTCCGGGCTAAAGAGGAGAAAGACCACCCCTCCTGTTATCAGTGTTAAGTTCAAAAGCCAGCATCTCTGATGGTATGGGGATGCATTAGTGCACATGGTGTGGGACACTTGCATGTTTTAAAAAGCACCATGAATGCTGAAAGGTATATAAAGGTTTTAGAGCAACATATGCTCCCCTCCAGATGACATCTATTCCTGGGAAGGCCTTGTGTATTTCAGCAGGACAATGCAAAACCACATACTGCAGCTATTACAACAGCATGGCTTCGTAGTAGAAGAGTCCGTGTGCTGAACTGGCCTGCCTGCAGTCCTGATCGGTCACCAATTGAGAACGTTTGGCGCATAGTTAAACGAAAAGTCCATCAAAGGAGGCACAAAACTCTCCAGCAGCTGGAAGCCTGTATTAAACAAGAGCGGGATCAAATTCCAATGGCTGAACTCAAGAAACTTTTCTCCTCAATGCCCAGACACCTCCACTCTGTGTTAAAGAGAAGAGGGTATGCTACACCATGGTAAACAGGCCCCTCTCCCAACTTTTTTAAGACCTGTAACAGCCATCAAATTTGAAATAAGCTCATTTTGTGGATAAAGTTGTAAAATTTCTCAGTTTCACCATTTGCAGTGTTATCTCTGTTCTATTGTGAATAAACTACTGGCTGGTGTGATTTGAAAATCATTGCGTTTTGATTTTATTCACAATTTACACTTTGTCCCAACTATTTTGGAATTGGGGTTGTATATTTGTTCGGAGTGCTTTGTTGAGGAATTATTGCCCTTATAAGCCACCATTAAAATCTGTGTGTGATTTGTCAGTCCATATTGTTTCACTTTGTTGAAATTTTAAAATTGTAGTTTAAAAAAATCTTAGGAAAGAGAGAGAAAGAAAATCTTCTTTCATCTATTGTCATCATTGGTAATTCTGAAGATGGATTTGAGGCATGTCTCGTTAATCTTACTCGCAACGGCTCAACAGAGTACAGTTATCATGCCTCTGGAATGACTGTTGACAAGAAGTTCACAGAGATTGACCAACTTAAGCCCAATTAGCTGACACACACAAACACACAAATGTGCATACATTCACAAATGGACACGTGCGCGTGCACACTCACACACACACACAAACACACACACACAGATATTAAATAACAAAGGTTCCAGATCATTGCTCTAATACAGGGAGACCAGGCTGTTCTCAGATCAGATAACAGTCGGATATATATTGTTCCTGTACAGACTGGCCTTGTTGCATTATGGACAGCAGAAGGGTAAGAGTCACACGGAGAGCCTCATCATCCATGTCCTCATTATTCCGAGCCTCTGCACTCGTAATGCACACTCATGTCACTCAACACCTATGAATAAAATTCAAGCCACGCATTTCGACCAGCTGTTGCATCCTTTTGAAAGATGAGAGGATGTTGTACAACGCACTACACGTGCTTAAAGGTGCAAGTGCGTGAAATGACCTCGGTCCTTGAAATGTAAGTAATTTAGTCTAGTACTCGGATTAAAAATATTATTTCTGTAACTTTTCTGAACAATAATTCAAAAAATATTGCCAATGAGGTGAGAGATGTACCTCATTTCAAGATCTTCCAAAGGGGAAAAATTTATTTCACTTTTCACACAACCTGCAAATATTCTCCAATAAATGCTACAAAAAATGCAGATATTAGTAGACACTGATTCTCCTTTTGTGACTAAAACATGCAAGACTAACATTTTTTTTTTCAGTGTGCAGTGCCTTGCATGATAGAGAAAACATTTTGTTAATCAATCTCGCAATGAGACTGAAACGCATGGTATTACTTGCAGTGTTTCATGCACAGCAGCCAATGCTGTTTTAAAATGTTTGAGTCTGAGAGATGACCTTGGTCTTTGACACCTGTGAAGCTGTGGAGAGACGGGCGTACCAGACTCAGCAGGCGTCTCATGCACTCTGCAAACACCCCAGACCTGATAACCTGATCCCTCTCGCATGGAAAACCGATACGTGATACGTTAACACTCTGGTCTTAACATTTGAGCCGCCGTCCCACGCAGACCACATACAGCGCTGTTCAGAATGTGATTTGTAGGCATCTGTCGCCCTGCTGTTTCATCCCGCCAGTAATTTTGCATGTCATAAAGGGAAAGGTGTCTTCACAAGTATTTACGACTCTGTGCATATCCGCACTGAAATAAATAAAGCAAAAACACAGACAATATGATGAAACGGTGTGGTCCATTTCAAGATTTCCGAACGGAGTGAGGCCTTATCACTTATCAAGCAAAAAAATAACTTCTAGATCAGAAATATTTGAATTCTCGATATCAAATAAATGGGAGATTTTTTTTTTTTTTTGCACAGTAGCTTGCAAAGTATTCTTTAGTATTCACTGTGGATATGGTAAATACTAAACAGGGCAAATGCTCATGCACATTTCTGCAGTCCAATTAAGGTTTTTTTTTCTTTTAATGAAATTAAAGATTCATAATCTGTGGACAAATTGACATTTACCCTATGCTTGAGTTGGCCACAGAATTATGAAAGCTGATTCAGACATATCCTCTGAACATCCAAAATACTTTTTTTTTGTTTTTTGTTTTTTGTTTAAGAGAAATTTCTGGCAGAATTCAGTGTTCAGGATCTCTTATACAGATGTTTATTTGTGGACCGTGGGAAGGACTATGTTTCAGACACAACTGTGTAATCAGAAATGATAGCAGTGGGACTGTGTTGCTGTATTTTCTCCTTAATTGTCAGACAGTTGCTTTCCTCTGGTGCAGTTTCGTGATTTTTTTCCCCCAGTTCCTTTCCTGAATGTGGAAAAAAACTGTTATTGAATACTGGGCCTTGAAATTTAATAAGCGTCATGCTCATATGACAGAACCTCTGACTTAGTTTGTAGTTTTCTCGGTCAGCTCAAAAGCGATCGCAGTTTCCGACTGTAGGCGAGATTCATGACTAGTCTATCCGCCGCCTACACAATACTGTGCTAAGCCCGCTCACTGATTGTACAGCATCCCGAGTTGGGCCTTGTGATTGGTGGAGCTGGGGTGATCACTCGCTCCACGATTGGCTGGAAGGCGTGTTCATGTTGAGCTCACTCGTGCACTGCATGCACACACCATTTAACCAACCAGGCATCTTCTTTCACTCTCTCTGAACTGAACGGGTTTTCCAGGGAGTCTCCGGTCCTCGAGTAATAGTGATCTGCAATTCAGTGAAACGACGGTGCGTTTTTCGCATGGTTCATAGTTACCGTCATCACTTTGTGTTTTACAAATTTCGGAAAGGGACACGTTTCCAGTTAGTGAAAAAAAAGTTTCTTTTTCTGTGGATGGCAGAACACTTGCTCATTCACAATCATAAAAGTAATCTACGGGAATAGTTTTTTAAGCTTGCGTTGAATATTTAAAAGAGGAGAATCTGGCTTCAGAGGGTAAAAATCCTCGCCTGTATTTTATTCCAATCGCCTAATTGATATAATTTGTTAGCAAGGAGGGAAAGCTAATTTAATGAAATCAGCCGGTTGAGCATTAAGGTGGAGGAATTGGATTGTATGACTTCTAACTTTCTGGACCACAGCACTAACACAACCTCAAATACTGGAGCATGAGTGCAGACACTGTATTTGCATACTGTCCTTCAAAAATAACGCAACATATATTTCATCTTCCCCCTTTGTCAGTGAGAATGGGATATATACCCAAGCAATGTAGGGTTCACTTACAAAAAATAAGTTCATTCAAGCGTGTAAACTTCTTTTAAACTGAAAACAAGAGAGTTTGCGTTCAGTTTAGTTTTGGTGTAAATCGATCATTTGCCTTACAAAATAACAAAAGTATATTAGGTTTTTACTGAAGGCATACAATAAAGTGGAAGTATATTTGGCTGAAACTTTTACTTAATCTTTTGATCGCGAGACAATTAAGAAAAGTATTCTTGTCCTCCACAAAAAGGCTACCCTGCAAAAAATGTTCTATAGGACTTCTATGGAATTCTATAGAACTCTATAGAACATCAATGGGACTCTATAGAACATTTTAGTAGAACAGCATGTTCTATAGGATTTTCCGTGTGTTATATAGGAATTTGCTAGAAACCTATAGAGCACCTCTATGGAAAAGAAAGTCCTATAAGATTATTGCTGTTCTACAAGATCTAACTATAGAACAACCTAGTTGAAAAACCTGTTCTATAGGACTTTGATGGTCTTTAGGACCTTCTAGAAGAACAAAAGCTTAATGGGAAAGACATCTTAAAAAAGGGTTAAATAAAAATAAAAATAAATCTTATGACTCCTTGCAATGCTCTGTCGAAGGGTCAATTTATCTTATGTGTACCCGGGTTCTAGAAGTGAGAGACCGGACTAATGGTATGAAAATGTGTAATATGCAATGATATCCACTATGCTGAAATAGCAAGGAAATCTTGTCCCTTTTACCTTTTTACGGTGTGCTTAAGCACATGGGGTACCAGGCACATACCAACTCATTGATTCTCTGATCAGACCATTGATTGACTGACTGACTGCACAACTTAGCAGTATTTCAGTTACGGTATATGAAGACCTCTTTCCATTTCGTCGGCAGCAATTCAAAAATATAAATGTAAGGCATTACAACTTTATTATGCTACAGTGCCTGACAAAAGTCTTGTCGCATAAGGACATAGTAACTAAAAATAGCATATAACTTTATTTCTAACCAATCAATTGTTACAATAAATGGTCCATTTTAATGTCAAGGGCTTTCACATTAATAATTTGGAGCAAAATGAAACCGTCAAAAAGTGTTCTGATGTTCACAGCTTGGCTAAGCCCATATCATCTGTTTTTGCTGGGACAAAAGTCTTGTCGTCTCTTCAGATGATGCAACAAATCGCAGATTAGAGTTTAACCTATGACAAATACTGTGATTAACACATTCCCAGATGTGTATAGAAATAACCCCAGCACACCAGACTTTCATATGAGGTGTGACTAGACCTCTGACAACATACCAAAGATTCAACCACAGACCAAAGTGCTGATCATCAAGAGCCTGAAGACTGAGTCTGCTGCTGAGGTGGCAGACATCTTTAATGTATCCAAATGTCAAGTGGACGGATGAGCAAAAGATTTGAAGAAACTGGTGACGCTCATGGCAAGCGCAGGTCAGACAGACCCCGTATGACAACTGTTTGAAAGGACCGCTTTGTTGCTTCAACTGTACAAGGCTAGCCCTTCTTCAACTACAGCGGCTTACATGAGGAAATGTCACCAAAAATCCCGGTATCTACAAGAAGAGTTTGTCAAATTCTCTCTCAAAGTGGTTTTCATAGCCGAATTAGTACACAGAAGCCTGCATTAAACAGAAAACATAAAACCTGCATTGCATTTGCCAAGGCCCACAGCTCGCAGAAAGGATTGATACTGGAAAAGTGGCTGAAAGTTTATTTTTCTGGTGAATCATCCATTGAACTGCATCCCAGTCGCTGTATAAGACCTGTTGGAACCCTCATGGACCCAATATTCTCCCAGAATCATGTTCAGTGGAGGAAAAATCATGGTTTGTTGTTACAGCCAGTATGGGGGGGTGAGAAAGATATGCAGAGTGGATGGCAACATCAACAGCCTGAAATATCAAGAAGTTCTTGCTGCCCTACTTATACTGCTGCTCCTTCTCATACTTCTGCCTCCATGTCACAGTTCCTGAAAGCGAGGAAGGTGAAGGTACTCCATGATTGGCCAACCCAGTCACCTGACATGAACATTATTGAGCATTTCAGGGGTAAGATGAAGGAGGAGGCTTGGAAGATGAAACCATTGAATCTTGATGAACTCTGGGAGTCCTGCAAGACTGCTTTCTATGCCGTTCCAGATGATTTCATCATCAAGTTATCTCAGTCATTGCCAAGACGTATGGATGCAGTCCTCCAAGCTCATGGGAGTCATACGCAATATTAATTCTTTTTTCCAAGGCACCATGACTTTATGTTCTGATATTATAGTGGCATATTTGTGTATTCAAAATAAAGTGTATGTATAATTTCCACATTTTTTTTCAATGCGACAAGACTTTTGTCCAAGCAAAATCTGACCGTTCTGCACAAATTAAATTATAAAACTCAGTGAATGACACAAAACTCTATTTTGGTATATTTCGCATAATCTAGAGGGCTTTGCCTTTCATATAAGTCATTTTTGATTCCAATTGATCAACTACAAGTCAGGTTATTATTTGTTGTTCCTACAACTTGGATAAGTGACAAGACTTTTGTCCGGCACTGTACAATGGAAAACTCGTGTTCCTCTTTTGCTTACGAAGACAGAATTATGTTGAAAGTTTGAGCTTTTGAACTTTTCCCTTAATTTTAAAAATTCAATCAAATTATTCCTTTCCATTTACATGCATGTGATTGCAGATTATATGCAGATTTAGAATGAATTTGAATACAATTTGAGGTCTGCTGAGACTTATTCCCACCATCTTTATACATGTATCATGGTCACCTAACAGGATTACTAACATGGCGTTCCTTTTCAGTGAAGGCACTCAGTTCCTTTTGAATTCCCTCAGACCCTGAGATACGCGACAACAACTGGCCATCTGTTGGGTTCAGCAAAGCAATTCAAATTGATCAGGATCAAGTACAATCACTAGTTTCTCAGTTGCTGGATGGCTCACTCAGTTAAAGCACCACGTTGCGGAGCAGAAGGGTCCGGGTTCGAGCCCCAGACAGAGTAGTGCACAATTGGCCATTGTGCTAGAGGGATACAAATTGGGAAGGGTAATATAACCTGGTTGCTTTGTTTGTCGCCATCCAGATTCGGGTGGGATTGAAGATGCTGAAATAAAGAAAGTTCTACAAGAGCTGTTCTATAGAAATTTTCTATGGAACTGTTTCCTATAGAAATTTTCTATAGAATTATTTTTCTATAGGACTCGAGGTACTAAAGTTCTATAGAATTCTATTGAACTGTCCTATAGGATTCCTATGGCACATTTTTTGCAGGGACTACTGGTTGGAATGTAAGCCTGCCGTACACCCACACTGGCCCTTTCTGGGTAAGATTGTGGATGCCTGGCTTAGAGTACACTGTATACTCCATGGGTGGAACTATAACTGGTCAAGGAGGGGATCAGATTACACACTGTAAATCAAGGTTGAGAGGCTCTCACATTTTCGAGGGCTGCTGATGTCTGTTAACAGCCTGTTTGGCTGAGTTATCTGGAACGGTTTCTTGCAGATCTTACACATATAGAGAGGAATGGTGACAGGTCACATTTTGATCGCTCCAAAACTTTTCAATCTCAAATCCCAAACCTAGCTTTCCGGTCATTACCGATCAGAAACAAAAGCTGTTAATAAAAAAATTCAATTTGGTCGCCTCTGTTGGTATCATAGCAATATTTCAATAATGTATATCCACTTATTTCAGCATAATAAAACATTTAATTGATAGTATATTATGCATTCTGTTCTTGTTGTTTGAATTTAGGCATGTATAGGAATAATGTCAAGCTGGCTAACTATACAAGTTATGGTCACTCAAAGCCAAAGCAACAAAGGGCTCCCAACTCACTATATCAGATTGGCTTCAAACTTGAACACAACAACAACAACAACAAAAAATGCCCTCTGCCAAATCACAAGAACAGACAATGTTAGGTCCCAGTCTTCAACACTGTCTGAGATATTGGTGCAAGAAAACTGCACCTGGGCCGCACTGTGGTACCAAAAATCTGTGCTTACTGAAAAAGGGCAACTTTCTAACATTATTTACATCAGAACTACTGAGGCTGGGTCCTTTCTTATTGTTGGTTGTGTTAAATCCCCAGAAGATAATGTCCAAGATTTTATACTTGCCTAATTATGACACTTTAAATTTTGTGGAAAAAAAACATGCTGCTTTTACGCAACTATGACACTCAACTTTTCAGATTTATTTGGCAGATGCTTGTATGCAAAGTGATGTACCATAAGATGTGGGTCACTGCAACAGTGACTGGAACCCAACTGATCAGGAGAAGAGCATTCATGTGGTGCATCAATAAGCTCTGTCAAGAAAGAGAAACACATAGGCTACATGGTTAGCATACTCAGCTCCATTCAAGCATTACAAAAAGATAGGCAAGTAAACAAGCAGGTGTGACTGTTTCTGGCTGTCACTATCTGTGAGGAAATGGTTTTGCTCGCTTGTTGCGGAGTGGCTCATGGGACAAGTGGAAACATCTGAAGAGAGTGACACCTGCCTCTTTTTGGCATTCAGCACTACTGCCAGCACACGTCTGCAAGATTGAGGATGTATGCTTTGGTGCCAAGAGTGCGGGTTCTCACACTGTCCCGCAAGAAGCGAAGCCTGCTTCTCAGGGAACACTATGTGCTTTTCACAACCGCCACGACTTCCTGACCTCCTGTTTGGCGGGGACTGCGGCTTAATCGAGAGATTACTCACGAGATCACTGAGGCTGGCCTTTCAGTAACTTTTTTCTTTCTTTCTTTTGCTTATGCTTACTTCCCAGATGTTGGAGACCGCGATCGCGTTAGGAGCTGTAGTGAGTCTGCACTGTCAGCCAAACCCCTGACCAACCTGCAACCTCATTACTGTGGTTTATTTTGGGCATGGTTTGGGGCACAGTGGGTGTAGGCGGTGGGGGCTAGATTTTAGACTACTGTCATACTTTAAGACTAAGTCATAGAATTAGGACAGCACTTGCGATTTAATACTGGAAAATAATAGAATTAATGCTGGCATCACATTAAGACGGAAAATGAATAGACATAAGACTGCAATTGCAATACTAGATTGAAAAGCAATAGATTTGAGAATGAAATCCATTTAGTTGAAAGTCTTATTTCTCTGACTAAAATGTAATACAATTAAGACAGCTACCATAATACAGGACCAAAAACTAATTGTTATGCCTAATTTGAGTTTGAGCAAGAGAAACAGTACAATTAAGACGATCGTCGTATGAGGCTAACATACGCACATTAGTTCAGAGAAACCTGTAAATAGAGCCATGAGCTGTACTGATTTATTTTAGGGTTTCTACAGTGTATCAGCAAGGGTGAGAGCATGACCCCTCCCCCCATTTCTGGCAGCAGGCAGACTGATCCCCCTCAATGATGAAAGGATTGCTTTTCCATATGGGGCTTAATGCAGTTTTAACACAGATCTGAATAACATGCTTTTTGTTGTGTTGCGTAACCACAGATGGAAATTTCAGGGGACAGGAAGCATCCTGCCATGAGTTCCTTCCGCTTGTTTAGGGGACACTCCATGCTACATGCTAGCCTTGTGATGACATTGAATAGAAGTAAATAGACAAGGCGCAAACGAGCATCTTTAGCCTTGGCCCATTGACTTCTATCCATTGTCATCGCACAGCTAGCATGTAGCATGAAGTGCCCGTTTTAACTCAGTCAGCTAAAGATGGGTGGTAATTGGCAGATTGAGCTGCTAACAACAAAGTACTGGAGTGGACTTACTTTCAGAATGTGGATTTCCACCCCTGACACAAATAAGTTGTATATGGACTCCAAAGCTCCGTAGAATAGTTCTTAAATTTAAATAATTTAATTCTGTGCATTTATATCACCAGATCGTGACTCAGAGGACTTAATAGTGATCACAGGGCAACTCAACCAACATCAATGTGTGGCACTCACCTGATGCAAGGCAGCCATTTTGTGTGTCCAATGTCCATCGAATCTCCTGGAAGGCAGAGAGGATTATGATTTTAGCCAATTTAATGTACAGATATGGGAAACACTATACTTGCAAAAAAAT
This sequence comes from Gymnothorax javanicus, assembly GCA_029692085.1. Classification (NCBI taxonomy): domain Eukaryota; kingdom Metazoa; phylum Chordata; class Actinopteri; order Anguilliformes; family Muraenidae; genus Gymnothorax; species Gymnothorax javanicus. The sequence goes on along the minus strand of CM056197.1, from coordinate 125,706,590 downwards.
TGCCAAGGTTCAGAGGTTATTGGACATGGACAGAAATGGAAAACACTGTCTTCCGAACATGGTTCACTTGACTACGAATGTTTACTCCAGGGCAAAAAAAAAAAAAAAAAAAAGGAAATAAAAATGGGCCTTGCCCAAAACGACAGAATCTGAAGCTTTCAATATTCCCCTGAAAATGAGCAAGAATTGAACAAATGTTGACTGAGGCATTCTGTGCCACAATTTGCTCATTAAGGTTTTGCTGTTATGAACTATTTCTGGAAAAATCTGGGACCTGCTTCACTGTGAAGCGGAGCAGCTTCACTTTGTGAAAAGTTATTTAATGCTTTGGAGTACAAGGGAATATTGCAGAAAGGCTTGCTTCCCACATTTGAAGTTCAGTCAGGTAAACTCATGTGTTTACGATTGAACAAATTTATTGACATGTAGATGTAATGACATTTGATTTTGGCGAAAGGTTCTGCTCTGGAGGTGCTCTCTACCATGCATAGCAAGAACATACTAAACAACAAAATTAGGTAGGGAGCAGAACTTATGAATCCCCCCACTGTCAGACAGAGCAGAACCAAACAGGTGGAGGCTGGGGTGGAGGTGGCAAGCAAAAACACATCTCTCACCTTGCGCGTGAGGCATCAGATTAAGCAGCAAAGGTGTTCATGCTGATTGTGCTTAAATAGACCAACGTAAACGGTTCTTTGCGGTTGCCGCTCTGTGATTGGAGTACTCTCGCTGATGCAGACAACCGCATAGGTAATGTAGAATGACCCGAGTTTCCTGCCTGAACTAGTTCCACTTATTTGTTTTTTTCTTAAGAAGAATGATTAAATGTTAACTGCTCTTTTTCTAAAAGGCTGCCTGCAAGTATACCCTCAAGACTTAAACATAAAAAAATCAAAAGGAAAAGGTATTCCATACTACTTGCTTTATCCTTGATAATTTCTGGATCAATGATTTGTCAAGACCATAAAAAAGCTTCTTATTTTGCTATTTTGGGCTTGGCCTTTTTTCCCCAGGGGTGTAGATGCCTAGAAATTAACACCGACTGTTAGTACATTACGGTCCTTTAAAATTAGGTCACCGTCTAAAGGCTTGCAGACCTGAATGTACACAAATTGTGCCAGATTAGCCATATGAGTCCGCTGTATTTGGTGTCAGTGGAATCTTGTTGGCACAGATGCACACTGGGCGTCTGCCATTGAAGACCTCTCCCCCCCCCCTAAATCCCTGTTCTGTAACAGCAGTGCTGTAACATAAGCTTCGATGTTAATTACGAGCTGCTGAGCTCCACTCACTATCGATTTGTCCACCAAATGCTGCTCTATACTTGACAAGTGCACGTATTCGTATTCTACTCGTAAATCAGTCCGACTGCCATCTTTTTTCCTGTTGGCATTATCATTACTATGATTAAAATTTGACATTGCCCCAGGCTGCATAGGTCAAGGGTGCCGAGGGGGGGCGGGGTTGGGTTCTGTCCGTGAGAAGTCGCAGGTGTTCTGTTGCTATGGCGATCGGCGGACAGTGAGATAACAACCGGTGGTAATTGTTGCGGCAGCTGTTTATCTGGCTCACGTACTCAACGTGCACGGAAACATTTCACGTTTCCGTCAGTAACCCTGACGGTGTCGGGGCCTCGACAGAGAAGGTCAATCGCTGCACTGCAAACAATGAAAAGTCCACTGCACTGAGAATTACAGTCTTGTACTCAACTTCACAAATATTGCTTTTAAGACAGTTTTGCACTGTAAGACAAAATATTACAAATTCTGGCAATGTGATGAGGTAATTTCACTCTTGTCTAAATTAATTAATGGGATATTACTAGCAAATCACGCAGTAGGTTAAAGCAGGCTGATACTTTCTACTTGTGAGAGGGAAAAATAAGATGTGTGAGGTGTAGAGTTTTGTGAGAGTGCTGTATATCAGTCCATCTTCACGAGCGTACTAGTCTGGTAATTGGACTTCATCTAATCCTTCTTCTCTCAAGCAGAAAATATTAGTTTGTGTCTGTATCATTGTTTGCTCGATTTCTTTTCCCCGGTGTCAAATCTTAAATGTGTGTTACAACCAACTTCTTTGTTCTGCCACTGGCTGAGATCTAAGTCTGACTTGCTTTTTATTTTCTCTGTCTCTCTCTCTCTTTTGCAGTGGAACGGTTTTCCAACATGTTGGAACTGATTTTTCTTTTTTTTCCCCTGCTGGCAGTGGGAATGACTGCAGTGTGCACATACAGGTGCTGAGGAGGAAGGGTTTACTGACCTGGGATCAGCGGCGTTACACAACACCTCAGCCCTGGGAGGAAGAGAGGTTCGTCATGCTACGCTGAATTCCTGACCTCCCCCTGACCTTGCCTTTCTTTAGTTTAGTCTGGTGCTTGTTCGTTTGGCCAGTTGCTGTTGTTTTGGACGCAGAGCCGTCACTGAAAAACAAGTGTTGGATAATCTTGCGATAAGACTTAAAAACAATTAACTCTCTGATGTAGAAAAAATTTACTGCTTTCTAGTTTTTCCTTTGCTTCGCAAGTGAAATCTTCTCACCCCATGGCAAGTCTTGAAATGGGTCAAATCGCCTCATTGGTAATTTGAGGAATAAGCAATGTAAATTGGAGCTTCACTCTAAATTTAAAGCATTAATACATGCTAAGATTGACGATGGACTAATTTTTTTTATTAAAATGGCCACTTTAACATCCCTGTTGCGCCCTGATTCTTTTGTGAAGTGTCATCACCGAATCCGAAATGTTGTCCTGAATTCCAATTTTTTGTGTTTTTCTATTTGGGAACTGTCGAACATGTATACTGCCTACTGGACACAGCATTTTATACTGTTATGTAACTTGGCCCCCAATTCCTCTTTGACCCCCACGACCTCGCAAGTGTCCCACATACACCACACCGTGTACATGTCCAAAACAGCTTCCTTACCACTGTACCCTTGAAACAAGTACAATCAGCTGAATAAAATGCCTAATACATTCTGGAATATGTTTCTCGTATGAGCATATTGAGTACACTGGATGAAAAGGTTAGCTACGCAAAATCTTCCAGTTTGCTGAAAATCTCCCCATTTATGCTCATAATGTTTGTCAGTGGTTTGATTAGTGCATTTGGGTAAACATTTTTCAAGACGTTAACTATAATCGGAGACGCACAAGCGATGAGGACAGTTTAGGGAATGATTACGATGAAGTAAGTGCTTTTTATTAAATGGGCAGACACTTCACCACACATCTTCCTAACTGAGCCGACTGCACATGCAGAAGCTCTCGACATGCCCACACTCAGCAACGCTTATATCATTCAGCTATTTAAGAGTGCACGTACACTGCTAGACAAAAAAAAAAAAAAAAGTTGCACGGTCTAATATTTTGTTGGATTGCCTTTAGTTACAGTTGTGCTCAAAAGTGTGCATACCCTGGCTGAATTAGCAAAATAGGTAACATTTTTTAAAGAAACCATGAATGACCAGGCAAAACACATTTCTTTTATTTCTTATTGGATTCATATCCTACTGTAGGTCATGTAGAATGGCACAATCATCAAATGAAACATGGCATTAAGGGGAAAAATGAAATGAACCCTGTTCAACCCTTAATTCTTAATGCTGTGTATTGCCCCCTTCAGCATCAATAACAGCATGCAGTCTTCTGTGATAGTTGTCAATGATGCCCCTAATTCTCTCAGGTGGTATAGCCACCCATTCCTCCTAGAAAAATGCCTCCAGCTCCTGCAAATTCTTTGGTTGTCTTGAATGAACTGCACGTTTGAGATCTCCTCAAAGCGGCCTGATGATATTGAGGTCAGGAGACTGTGATGGCCACTCCAGAACCTTCACCTTTCTCTTCTGTAACCATTGGAGGGTCAACTTGGCCTTGTGCTTTGGATCATTGTCATGCTGGAAAGTGTAAGTGCGTACCATGTGCAGCTTTCTTGCTGAAGAATGCAAATTGTCTGCCAGTATTTTCTGATAGCATGCTGTATTCATCTTACCATCAATTTTCATGAGATTCCCTGTGCCTTTAGAGCTCACACACCCCCAAACCATTAGAGAGCCACCACCATACTTTACAGTGGGAATGGTGTATTTTTCACCATGGGCCTTGCTGACTGCTCTCCAAACATGGTGCTGATGGTTGAGACCAGAAAGTTCTATTTTGGTCTATTTTGGTTGTGAGATGTTTTCTGGCATATTTTAGTCAGGCTTTTTTGTGTGGGATTGTTGCAATAATGGCTTCCTTCTAGCAACTTGACCATGCTGCTCATTGTTGTTTAACTCATTCCCTACGGAATACTTTGATATGAAATTGTTGCATTTGGAATACTTCTCCGGAAAATTACACAATATAAAGTATTGAAGTACAGGTGGCCCGTCACCACGATCGTCAACTGATTTCGTGTTTTCATCGGACTGTGAATGGTCATCCACGCCACTGGCACCGGCTTACCATAGGGAAGGGTAGAATTCGCCGTGCTGTTGGCAGCGGCTTGCCGTAGGGAATGAGTTAAATACCTCCTTATTGTTCTCCTTGAAATGACTACACCATCTTTTTCCAGAGCATCCTGTATTTCTCTTGAGGTACGTTGTGGATTTTTCTTTGTGACCCAAACAGTTCCCCTGGCATTTTGGGCTGAAATCTTTCTTGGCCTACCTGTCCTTGGCTTAGTATCGACATATCTCCTAATTTTCCACCTCTTAATCATGGACTGAACAGTACTGACCGGCATTTTCAAGTCTTTTAGATATCTTTTTATATCCTCTCATCTTTAAAAAGTTAAACTACCTTGTTACGAGGGTCCTTGGACTGTTCTTTTCTACTACCCATGGCTCAGTGTTTATCCAGATCAGTGCATCCACTCTTTGGAGCTAACAAATGCAATGACTATACACAGACACTAGTTACCATTTAATAAGCCACAAGTGTGGAACCCTTAATAGCCATTTAAACCTGAGTGTGTCACCTTGTGTCTAGATAACAACATCAAACATTCAAGGGTATGTAAACTTATGATCAGGGCCTTATGGGTGATTTCAGTTATCATTATGATTTAAAATGGAGCCAAACACCTATGTGATGATACATGACTTCACATGATCTCTATCCTTAAATAAAAGACAAGTTTTTTTGCGTGATGAGTCATATTTTCACAATAAATAGCAACATTTTACAAATTCAGCTAGTACGCAAACTTTTGAGGACAACCGTATGCTCATGGAGCACATTGATCATGGCGCTGTTTGACTATCTTATGCAACGTTACAACATTTCTGTCCAAAGTTATGTCAATATTTGGGCGAGATCTTGTATTGACAATGACACTCCGTAAAGCTCTCTCCAGCACATCCCAAAGACTCTCACTTGGTTATTCCTCGTGCTTGCTGAACCACTTGGCTCGATTAAATTAACATTGTCATCCTGGATTATGCCTGTGCTGTCAGGGATTTAAAAATTCATTGATGGAATAACCTGGTCATTCAGTGTATTCAAGTTTTCTACTGACTTCATTTTGCATAACACTGTTGAGCCTAGACCTGGCCATTTAAAGCAACCCCATATCATAACACTGCCTTCGGAGGCTTGTACAGTGGGGACGATGCATGACTGGTGCATTACTTCACAGACTTCCTTTCTTAACCTTTTCAGTGCTGTGGGCAACTATAGTTGCCCAATGATGTAAGATATCAAAGTCAGATGCTGTTGAAAACCTATCATGCGGCAACTTGTTTAAAAGAGCTCCCGCAGGGGAGCTCTTTTAAACAAGTTGACACATGATAGGTTTTCAACAGCTCAGGATAACTACATTATCAATTCCTTGAAAATGTATTCGGCGCTCAAAGGGTTAACTTGACATGCCCATTGCTCTGGAACAGGGTAAATCTGGAGTCGTCAGTCCACACAATTTTTTTCCATTGCTCCACAGGTCAATTTTAGTGGTCCCTAGTTGTTTTTTTCACAATTTGCCGCACTAATAAGTGGCATTCCTGTGGCCACTTAGCTGTTTAGTCCCAATCCTTTAAGTTCTCATTGCATTATGCGTGTGGAACTGTTCATTCTTTCACAATTAAACATAGTCATGAGTTCTATTGCCTTTTTTTTCCCCCCCAGTGAGACTTAAAGAGTATAAGTGATCTCCGATCATGATCATTCATGATTTCTTTTTCTGTCCCATTTCTTCCGTGAAGTTGATGGTTCACCCCTATCTTTCCAGGTCTCAATGTGTTGGACAGTTCTTAACTCCATTCCAGTGATTTCAGCCATCTTTGTAGTTGTTTTCTTGGCATCATGCAGGCCAATAATTTGCCCTACTTGAAGCACCGAAAAATCTTCTCCAAGACCATGGGTTTCATCTTCCGACATGATTTGTTTAAGAAATGAGAAGCTACACTCTGCATCAGTCAGCGTTAGAAGAATTATTGTCAGTCGAAACATATTAATCACTAGACTAATGTTTCAATCATAGGCTCTTAAGTATTTGGTCACTTGAATCCAAACGGCGACTTAATTTTGGCGGAGCAGTGTGATATTAAGCTGTAGCTCAGTTCTGACTGAAGCCCACACACCAGCCTGACTCGCAGCTCTTCAGCACCAGGCCTGTGTGTTGAGATTGGCCTGAATCAGCTCCTGTGGTTTTCTTGCTCTGGTCTGAACAATGGGCAGCAGGAGCCGCGCACACGCGACGGACAGCGTTTATTGAAACGGCGCCACAGAATGGACTCCGATAGGCTCAATACACATCCGGGGGGCGGAGGAGCAGGAAGAGGAGGCCGTAAAACTCAACAAACAAAGGATGTAGGAGGACTGACGCTAAAGTCCCCTGCCTCCCACAGGAAGCTGCTGGTGGTCGATACCTTTATGCTTCAGAAAGAGACAGGAAGAGAGGGTCAGGGGTCAAAAGAGAGCGAATATGAGAGAGAGATGTGGTCATCACTTAATTCCATCCACCAAACTGACATGACGTCATCTGACCTCCCGTGAACAGCTTTTGATCGTCCCTCATTTAAGTAACCCTAACCTTAACCCAAACCGCTAACCCTAACCTGAGCCCCAAACCTATCCCCAAATTTAACCCTATCCCTAACCCTAAATGTCAGTTTGGCTGATGGAAATAAGCGACGACCAAGAGATGTGACATTAGGAGAAAAACAGAATGAGAGAGTGATGATGAGAGAGAGAGGGAGAAAGAAAAAAAATCGATGACCAAAGCGCAAAACCTCCTATCTGCAAAATTTTCTGATTGGCGGATTTCACTTTGGATGAGCAGCCTTCCTTCTTCTCATCATCCAAAGTGAAATCCGCCAATCAGAAAAATTTTGCAGGTAGGAGGAGGTTTTGCGCTTTGGTCATTGAAATGTGAGATGGAAAGGCAGGAGCCATGCAAGACATGAAAGTCCATAACAGGGGGAATATTCCACAGTCAAGGTGGAAACAGAGATGGACTTCTGATACAAAACACCCAAAAAAATAAAAGAATATATTAATGTATATAAGGAAACATTGTCAGATGATGAAAAATGCACAGTCCTATTGCATGGACTATAGGCCCAAATGTCTGCACATTTAGAATTTTGCAGCAAGAGAGATGTTCAGGAAGAAAAAGAGAGAGAAAATTTATATTGAAAATATAGTAAATTCCTTCTTTCTGCATGTGTTTTTCAACATGGAGGTGATTTAGTGAGCATAAATGGGGCGAAACAGAACCACTGCATTCCTCTCTGCATGAACTTAATTAGACAGTTTTCACAAGGCCAAAAACGTGCTGTATTGGCGCAATGCCAAGAGCGTCAGTTCAGAGACGAGGCATGCCGAAACAGTGTTCTCAGAAGGCACGTGAACAACGTAAATGTACATTATGCACTTTCTGCCGACACTAGCAGGAAAACCAAAACCGCACAGCGTACCTGGCACTTCCATCTGCGATGCCTTTGCTTTGGGAGTGGCAGTCTGTGCATGTTTAGATTGTTGACCTGGTGCTATCAGCTGTAGCAAGGCTTGATCGTGCACACGTACGTACATTGTACGTTTTGTCCTCCGCTGGTGTCCGTATGTGTACCTGTGTTTGTATTAACACTGGATGAATACTGTGCGAAAACATTGTATTGTAAGACTATAGTAATTGATGGTAAAAGGGTACAATGCAGCACCTGTGATATAACCAGCGTGTCCTTTATTCTGCAGATGGGGTGTGAAATCACGGGATAAAGATGGATGATGATAACGGAACAGAACGACAGTCCCTCTGAGTGCTAAAATGTCATTTCTAATGTCATTCCAAACACGTCACTCCTCGTCACTCTGGGAAATCAAAACTCGTTAACTTTTCGTGGTCCCCAAAAGCGAGTTCAGCAGGGTCATGGGAAAGTTTTCACCCGAAACATTATCAAGCTAAGAAAAACGATGTTTTGCTCATCACTCCTGTCAAAATTGTAGCCATTTTATGTGTAAACGTGTGGGTAGTGCCATTGTGTGGAAGTGGGTCGGGCACAAATTGGCAGCTGATTGGAGGGGCATTGGAAGCTGATTTGAAGTGGACTGGAAGCAGGTCGGAACCGGTTTGAATGCAGATGGGAAGATGTCTAAGGCCTGGAGGCTTCAACAGACACACACAACACGGTTCCATCCCCCAGGAGAGAAGATATATGACCTCAATAACCAAAGCAGTGATGCCAACCTGAACACACCACAGCAGGTGTCAGAGAGAGGTCTCTGCAGAATTAAATGAAAGGCCCAAACCACCTTGAGAATAATGGCGTGATTCACAGACAAACCCTCTCAGCTGTTGGGGGCAATGACTCCATCTACTCCCTCGTCCTTTCTCGCAGGCTTTGAAACGTAATTCAGGTACAGACTTTTAATGCTTTCAATTAAAAAAGTCTGTCTTAAAAAGTGGTATATTTTATACTGGGACTTAAAACAAGGCAGTGTTTCATTGTGATTCGAAGTCCATAAGTGATAGTCTCTGACCCCATCTTCAAATTTTGGAATTAATGAGATTTTCACCTCAATGGCAGATTTTTTTCATTTTGTCTTACAGAGGGAAAGAAGTATTGGAAATGAGATATATGTCCACATAAAAAAATTAGTTGGTTAGCATCCTTCAAATTTCATCTTTCAGGGATGCGTGGGAGGTTTTTTTTTTTATTTCATTATAAATTTGAGATCCAAATAGCACGACAAACTAAAATCACAAGCATATATATTAACATTCAGAATCAAATGTGCCGAACTCAGAAGTGGCGCAGTGATTACAAGCCAATCTGATTACAAGCATCTGTTACATGGACAAGGTTTCTGAGCATTTTTTTCACTTTATTTTTGGCTCTATTTTTGGCGCGATTTAAACTTTTTTTAGATTGGGGTGGGACCATTTTTCTGGGGTGGGCAGAGATTCTAATCAACTAATTTTTTAAAATATTGCCCAATGTCTGCTTAAGGTAAAAAAAAAAAAAAAAAAAGTTTTTGGTTTTTGTTGTGATTTTTTTGGCCCTCCTCCTCTGCAAAGCTTTTGACTGGAATGTTCCACCTGACGCATGAGTCGCACCTCAGGAATTTTGATGAGGATGCATGGGGGAGGGTTGGATCGGTGGTCAGCGGCCGAGGGCTCTGGGGAGGGTGACGTACCATGACTCTGCACAAATATGATTAGCTTATCTGTCCCCTGTAGCTCCAGAGGAGTGCGGGAGATCAAGCTGGCTGTTCTGGTGGCGTCAAGCCAAAAAGCTTGGGACACGCAGAGGGCAAGAAGTAGGTCACAGTGATGTGCGTCAGAGTTTTTAGCACACACAATTGGGGGAGGTAGGGGGTTGTTCCACTTCCTGTGTTTGTAATACTGTTATCAGTATTGAGGCTTGTGCAGAACCTAGCAGGGCACAGATACTAGGGCTGCAGGCCCAACGGTGGACATGGACTCAAGGGCATGGAAAAATTACTGACTGTTTATTTTGCTCACACATCTGGGACAGCGGAAGGTGATGCAGTGAGTGACACTCGCGTCTAACAACAGGAAGGTTGTGGGTTCTGATCCAGCTAGGGGCCCTTTCATGTGGGGTTTTTATGTTCTCCCCTTGTTTGTTTAAGCGTACTGCTGGTTCTCCAGTTTCCTCCCATAGTTAAAAGCCATGCATGCCAGACTATTTGGTAACTTCAAGTTGCCTATAGATATGAGTGAGTGTGAATGGCGATTGATCCCTGTGATGCATTAGTGAACTGTTTAGGGTGAGTTCCTGCCTCTTGCCCATTGCATGCTGGGATACGCTCAAGCTCCTCTGTGATCCTGACCAGAAATAAGCAGGATTGATACCAGGCAGACAGGACAGTGAAGAATTAAAAGTAACCCTGTGCCTTACGAGCATTCAATGCTCTGGCCAGAAATTTGTCCAAAGGGTTTCAATGCAAACTGTTGACGGTATTAAAAAAACATGATGTTGCATAACAATGTAAAATGACAGATCGGTACATTGCAGGTAAAATAGTAAATTATTCAATTGTGTAAAAATACAACAACAACAACAACAACAACAACAAAAAATCAGACTGTTACAGTACAATATATAATATGTTGATCAGTGCATTGCATATAAAGCTGACTGGATAATAATTAGGTTAGGTTATTATAGATTGTAAAATGTGGCGAGTAGCGGATTCAACTGACCTTTCCGCTATGTCACTCCTAAAATCCCCCCATCTCTCTGGGTTTTGGCGCGCTTAGATGGTGACATTGCACTCTCAGACTGAACGAGACCCGTTCGTGCTTTAAATAGACTTCCCCAACTAAAAACGACCCCCACGGCCGGGTTTCACGATGACAAGACTGCACGCGAAGGGGAAACTGAATCCCTCCCTCTGTCTATAATATTACTCGACATCAATAGCCGCCACTGTTACCATTACCCACCACCCTCTGTACCGTAAAGTGGTAACCATTAAGCATGGACAGCGTAATTTGTATGATAAATTGGAATACTTTTTTTTTACTGCGTATGGTCAACATGAAAAACCGCATTGTTTCACTTGTCAAGTAACAGGATTGCACCGCAAAAACGTATGTTTTAAGGGGACCTGTAGCTAAGCAAAATGCCAATTTTGGTTCAAAATTTTAGTTTTGAGGTAAGAACATGAAGTGGTCCTTCAAATAGTCGACTTTCAGGACATATATTCACTTTCTGCCTAATTGGTCTTAAACTTGCTCTAAAATTGCTCTGCGATTACTCTTTTACACTAAAAAGCACTTTAAAACCTTGATAAAATTGATCACAAAAAATAAGATTTCTCAGCAACTGTGCATCCAATTAACTTCATATTTGGCAGTTTTCTTCATTTTGTGATGCTCTATGTCTGTACAGAGCTCTTTTTGCATTATGTACCTCTGAATATGAGTAAGTCAAAATATGCATATTTAATTAGCTGTTTCCTATCAAAATTGATTTATGGGGGTCAAAATCAATACTAGAACATAGAAACCTGGAAAAAAAAAAGCTCTGTAGTGAATTAGGAATGTTTTTTCCTTCACTTTACAGCTGAAATTATAACCAAACACTGTTTAGTTATCACAATAATTGTGTTTCTTTAAGTATCTATATATTCATTAAAACAGCTGTTGCCATGGCAACCACTGATGTGATGCTACAGAAACTCAGTGTTTTAAGTTGCAATTTCTAATAGAATTATTTTGATAATAATTCTTTGTTTAAAAAGTGAATATTTTGGAAAAATGTTTGTTTAACTATAAGTCCCCTTAAGTGCTTTCATCTTCAAACGCGAACAATAAGCAGAGGTGAACATTCCTGGGGTCATAAAGTAAAAGTTCTGCCATGTTTTACCTCCACCCATAAACTCAGCCAGAAGATTTCACTAACTGGTCTAGCTTTGCGACAGAAATGTTCTATTTACTGTTTGCTACAAGTTACACCTGTGACAAGATTAAAATATACTCGCTGAGATTGAATTATTTAGTTGGCAATATTGTTCTATGTAAGATTACACCCTTAATATTTCACCAGTATTTCACCGATCCATCACAGGACTTAAACAACATTCACTGGCGCACTCATATCTATGGGCAGGTAGTTTGGGGTTTCCAATTAGTCAAACATGCATATCTTTTGACGCAGTCAGGGAATGGGAGTGCCCAAAGGAAGCCCATGTGAACACAGGAAGAACATGCAAACTCCACACAGAAAGGCCCCATGCAGGATTTAAACCTGGAACTTGTCTATGAGGCAATTGGGCAACCCATTGCACCACACTGGAGGTTACTGTGGTCAGCCCAGGCCTATGAAAGCTGTGATGAACTGGAGAACTTTCATTCACATGATTGTGGTCAGTAGTTTGAAACAGTGGCTGATGTCACAGGGCAAAGTGGTTTATGTCACTGTGAAACTACAAACAAGAATTGTCAAGATGAGTCTCAGTAAACAAGACCTTGTATGAGTACAGGCACTCACAGTCGTCATCCATGGTCCGTTTGATCAAGTTACTTTCAATTCAAGCCAACACCAGTGTCATCGAGAGGCCCATTATTAATGCATAAACCGCAGTGTATCACTGTCCCCAGGTTCTCATGGAAACGCTCCATGATGATCACATGGGTCAAGGCATCGTGGCATCATCGCTAACCTTTCTAGCCTCTCAGAATTTTAGGTGGTGACACAAGATGCTGTGGCAGTAGAAACAACCCAGATCCTGGGGATCTACATTCATGTGGATTTTCATCCTAATTTGGCATGTGACTCAACAAGAACCGTATCTGTCGAATGAGGTGCGCTTTATTAGGGTTGAAGCGAAAATTTACTGGGTAGTCGATCTTCAAGAACAGGGTTGTGCTAACTGCAAGGGGATAAGCTATTGACTTCTCTAATACAGTTGAGTGTTGTGGTATGAATGAGTTTTGTCACTTTCATCCTGATGATGACAACATTTGTTATTGAAATTTTTCCCATAACGAATAGGCCAATTATTGTGCACATCAGCAAGCACTTTGTTAATGCGCTAACTGCCAAAATCTTTTGAAGAAGCACAAAACAGTGAGTTACGATAACTTTTGTCATCATAGTAGTTCCAGGGAGGTGAAATTGGAGCCAGACAAGAATCAGAACTATAGAAATGAAAGATCGTGGGGACGCCAGTATCCCTGCGAAAAGTCACCACGACTTGCTGTGAAGGTAAATGGAAGACTGCCACCCAGTGGTTGTAAAAGGAGACGCTCTCCTGCACAAACTGGAAGTTGCCACGAAGGTCATGACAGTTATTAAGAATTTATGTAATAGATTGTTTACGCCATTTGTTTGTTGCGAGATATGCAGTAGAAAAGGCTGGTTAACCTCAATTTGTATGAGCAGCGTAAACTTCTTGAGAGTTTCGGGACTCAATGTGCTGTCTGCAGAGGCCACGTCATTTTTGTTTCCCCTTTTTTGTTCTACTCAAAGTCACAAGCAAACTTGAATTCGTTTTATTAATAGTTCAGCTTTGTATTTCGCAATTTTTTTTTTACTCAGAAACTTGCATGCTTTTAACACCCCGGCTAAACAAATCGTTATACAACCTTATTTTTCCCTCAAGATGAAAAAAAAAAAAAAAAAAAAAAAATAATAATAATTTAAAAAAAAAAAATCACTCGTTAAAAAAACAACACTTCAAAACAAGTGAATTTATCTGATCTTATTACCAAAAACCTTGCATTGCCTTTAAATTAAGCCTATCCCCTCTCACAGTATCTTCTTTTCTTTTTTACCCTTATGAAAAATTACTATAGTTCCGAGCTATAGTTATGCTATCGTGAATAGATGGTATTCTTGCCACCATAGTGTAGTATTACTGTAGTGATACTTTAGTTACCTGTATTCAAACTACAGCAGTACAGTTTTGTGGACTGTAGGAATTTCATCATACTGTTGACTGTGGTAATACTGTAGTTATAATGTGATGCCTTAGTACTACTCTAGTTATACTATGCAAACTATAATAATACTGTAGTTATGCCAAGAATACTACACTATTACTAAGAAATAACTATAGGATGTTTTCATCAAGGAAGTGTATGTGAGCAACTATAAACCTTTAACACCTTTTGAGACTGACATATTTTTGGTTTTGAATATGGTTTTACTGAGCGCTGTTTTGGCGAGCCATACCCGGTGTGACCGTGTGTATTATTCGAAGTTGAAGCACCAAACGTGTGTCGTGTTGATAACTTGACAGCTGGTTTGTATACTCTGTGCTTTGCTGGAAAGTGCTTTTTGTCCTACACTGCTCATATAGCAAAATCAACAACATCCTCAGGCGATGCCTCTTCCCGGGTCTCGCTCTCAGGAATGTTTACACCCATGAATGGAAACTTTCTCTGAATAAAAAATTTAAATACACTGCCCTCCATAATTATTGGCACCCCTGGTTAAGATGTGTTCTTTAGCTTCTAATAAATTTAGTTTTTTTCTAAATAATATAGGACCACAATGAAAAAAAGAGGAAAATCCAACCTTTAACTCAGGTGCATTTATTCAGCGGGAAAAAAATCCCACATTAAGAAATAATTCTTTTACATCAAATCATGTGTGCCACAATTATTAGCACCCCTGATGTTAATACTTTGTACAACCCCCTTTTGCCAACAAAACAGCACCTAATCTTCTCCTATAATGTTTCACAAGATGGGAGAATACAGAAAGAGGGATCTTCGACCATTCCTCTTTGCACAATCTCTCTAAATCATCCAGCGACCTGGGTCCTCTCCTCTGCGCTCTCCTCTTCAGCTCACCCCACAGGTTTTCAATGGGGTTGAGGTCTGGGGACTGAGATGGCCATGGGAGGAGCTTGATTCTGTGTCTGGTGAACCATTTCTGTGTAGATTTGGCCACATGTTTAGGGTCATTATCTTGCTGAAAGACCCAGTGACGACCCATCTTCAGCTTTCGGGCAGAGGCCACCAGATTTTGATTTAAAATGTCCTGGTATTTTATAGCGTTCATGATGCCATGCACCCTAACAAGGTTCCCAGGGCCTCTGGAAGAGAAACATGCTCACAGCATCACTGATCCTCCCCCATACTTCATAGTGGGCATGAGGTGCTTTTCTGCATACTCATCTTTTGTGTTCCGCAGACCCACTTAGAGTGTTTGTTGCCAAAAAGCTCTATCTTGGTCTCATCTGACCAAAGCACTCGGTCCCAGTTGAAGTCCCAGTACCGCTTAATGAACTCCAGGCGTTTGCGCTTATGATTGTGATTGAGAAAAGGTTTTTTCCGTGCATGCCTCCCAAACAGCTTGTTGGCATGTAGATAGCGCCTGATGGTTGTTTTGGAGACTTTGTGACCCCAAGATGCTACCATTTGTTGCAATTCTTTAACAGTGAGCTTTGGAGAACTTTTTATTTCTCTTACCATCCTCCTCACTGTGCGTGGTGGCAAAATAACCTTGCGTCCTCGTCCAGGCTTGTTTACCACTGTTCCAGTTGTTTTAAACCTCTTAATGATTCCTCTGATGGTAGATATGGGCAGGTGCTGGCGAGTGGCTATTTTCTTGTAGCCATTGCCTGACTTGTGAAGATCGACACACATCTGCCTTACTTGAATGGTGTGTTCCTTTGTCTTTCCCATGTTGAAGAGTGGATAAGAGAAATGGCCTCTGTGTCACGTCATATTTATACCCCAGGGAAACAGGAAGTGATGAATTACTAATTAAATGTTCCTAGATACTCTGATCAACTTTGTAAACTACTGTAGAAATGACAGAAATACTTCAATTACATTTATTTCCCAGGAATTGTTCGGGGTGCCAATAATTGTGGAACAGGTGATTTTATGAAAAATAATTATTTCTTAGTCAGGATTTTTTTTTCCCTTATAATTCACTTGAGTTGAAGGTTACATTTTTCTACAATTTTCAGTGTGAGAGTATGCTTCTGCAATGAAAATTGAATTTATTTTAAGGCTTTTAACACATCTTAACCAGGGGTGCCAATAATTATGGAGGGCGCTGTATCTATTGTCACAAAACGTAATTGCACATAGCCTAATGTATGATCAAATAATCTGTCACTCATACCATCTCTGAGAATATGCATCCTTACATGATAAAATTGTACCCAGAACTTGTTCAGTACCAAGAAGTTGAGTGTAAATTGATTAGAGATGGGTTGAAAAGTTGTGCTCATTAATTACCTTTTATGATGGATCTTGCCACTTCATGTACCTACGCATAATACATTGAGAACCACTACCACAGGAGATATTGTGCATATGCCACTGTGTATACCATTGACTGTAGTATATGATATATAACGTATAATCAGTCGTGTGTACTCATGCAATAGTCACTTTTGAATGCATTGGAGTAAATGCATTGTTAAAATAATGCAGTTTTTACTTGTCTCCAGTTTGATGTGTAGTTCAAAAGCTCAGAAATGCCTCAAAAATTTTGTTTTTGTTTGCTTGCTTGGGTGATGGCGGCTGAGATTGAGGTTTTGCCATCATACTTAAAGATTGAATAAATAAACATCTATAGTGGCAATGTGTGATACTGTTGATACCTTGCCTGCATTTTTTTTTAAATTAATTTTGTTCTACCTTGCTGAATAAACATATCAACATCTTTCAGGAATTCCAAGGGGATTCCAAACTCTTGCACAGTGCTGTATGCAAAAAACAATGCATGCACTGAACGCAACGACTAGCATCAATATCGTCACCCTATTAAAATAATGGCCTAAGTAATTTTTTTTCGAGTTTTTTGGAAAACACAAAAAACTTCACCAAATGCAAAGATGATTCAGGCCAAAAACAAATTTTTGTCAAAAAATGACTTGGGCCATTATTTTAATAGGGTGATGATATGCACTTCAGCATTAAATGAACCACAACATCAGGTTTAGCTGGGTGTGCTGCGGATCTCCACATCTCCTATTGTTGAGCACTTTCAGTTCCTCCGTCCTCCTTCGCTAACTGAAAAACAAGCCACAGCCTTGGGTAAACAAGGAAGTTGGCGCTCGCTACTCTTTGTTGCAGAGAGTGAACTAACGCTTGCAAATATTTTGAAATCCCATCGCTCGTACACACTGTGCCGCTCTGTTACACATGTACCGTACAGAAAGACTCTTAAGTTTTCACCCTTAGGCCATATGACTGGTAAACAAGAAACGCATTTAAAAACCACAAATTGTATGGTGGACCCACCTCTCACTCTTTTTCTCTCTCCCCATTTCATAGCTCTCTTCTTACTATTTCTTCTGATGCTTGTCATTTTGTCTGTAGAGTACAATTGAAGAGCCTGATGCTAAAAGTACTTAAGTCACATTTTCACACATTGTGAGGTAAGGATGGGAAAACATCTTCTGTCTCCTCAGTTGATTTTCTCAATTTTCTCAAAATAGACATTTTGTGACTTTAGCAGGTTTAGCTCTAGGCTCTTCAATTTATCAATTCAGTTTAGTAATTGTCTGACTTTTATTGTCCATTGTGTATGTGGAGTCTTACATCCGGCTAAAAATGCGTTTCACTGCATGTCGTACATGTATCGCTGTGTATTGGAATTCTTGACTCTAGAGTTTTGTATGTGGAGGTGTCCTGCACCACACTGCACCATGTTTATCCTGTTTCTTAAACACATCACGGGCAGAAATTGTGCAAACTCGGTTTATTTGGTCCAAATGTGACACTATCCCAAAGCGCTGAAGCATGGATGGTTGAGAGTGCGGTTGTACAGGAGGTAAGACTGCATGTCTGAAAACCAAAAACAACCTGCTGGTTGAGAAACAGTTCAGTTGGCCTCCCGATTCTCTCCCCAGCACATGCCCAACCACATGCATAATACACACATGCACTCAGATCAGCTTGAATACAGAGACAAAAATGGACATACACACATGCACACATACACATTCACGCGTGTGCATACTTGCATGCATATACATTGTATAGACATATTGTACAGAGACCCATGTGCATGTATACACACACACACGCGTGCACACACACACACACACACACACACACTTTCTCTCTCTCTCTCTATCTCTCTCTCTCTCTCTCAGAAAGACACACAGAGTTGGTGTATTCAAAGATATGACTGGAAAGGGCGCTTAGTTTTTATTTCCAAACACTGCTGCAGTCAGGGCATGAAATTGGCTTGAGAATCATAAAATCACCTGCCAGTTTCAACACTTTCAGCCATATAATTTTTCACAATAAAACACAGCCTGAATTGGTTTCCTATCGGAAATACTGTTGACACAGAGAATCTGACAAGCTGCAATCAAACTTTCAGCATCATTTGGCCAGTGACTGAAGCTAATTTTACTCCCTGGATGGAGGGTATAATATGATCTCATCCAGATAAATTGGCATTGGAAAGACATTTGAGCTTGGGTCTATTTCACAAACTGGGATTATGGGGCTAGCTGAATTATTATCCCCCGCCACAAAGCGGATCGGGGGATATTGGAATGGCGTTTGTCTGTCTGTCCGTCCGTCCGTCCGTCTGGGTTCAATGGGGACATGTTTTCTCTGAAACTATTGCACCTACGTGAATTAAATTTTGTATGTGGCCAGTACTGATGACCCTACTGAATGAGTTCGACAGTTGATTCCGAGAAATTTATTTTTACGGAGTTATGGTCCTTGTTTCTGTTCGTCGACTTGGTGTATGGGATTTGCAATGGGGACAAGTTTTCTCGGAAACTATTGCACCTACGTGAATGAAATTTTTGAATGTGGCCAGTACTGATGACCCTACTGAATGAGTTCGACAATTGATTCCAAGAAATTCATTTTTACAGAGTTATGGCCCTTGACTCTGTTTGTGGACTTAAGTGTATGGGTGTTGCAATGGGGACAAGTTCTCTCAGCAACTATTGCACCTACGTGGATGAAATTCTGTGGGTGACCAGTACTAATGATTCTGTTGAATGAGTTCAACAGTTGATCCCGAGAAATTTATTTTTACGGAGTGATGGTCCTTGTTTCTGTTTGTCGACTTGGTTTATGGGATTTGCAATGGGGACAAGTTTTCTCGCCAACTATTGCACCCTCTTGGGTGAAATTTTGTGTGTGGCCAGTACTAATGACCCTATTGCATGAGTTCGACAATTGATTCCGAGAAATTTTTTTTACGGAGTTATGGCTCTTGACTCTGAACTTAGTGTATGGATGTTTAATGGGGACGAGTTTTCCCCATTCCCCCGTGACCATTCTTACCATGGTGGGGGATATTGGTGACAATGTTGCCTTGTTATGATGGATAAAATGGGAACATGGACTGAAGTAAAAATAAAAAAAAAACTGCCTTGCCGGGCTTTTTTTCAACACAATTATCTCGCTAACTTTGTCCTGTTTTATGAAACCAGCCCCAGATGCTTGTTCAAGGTTGCAGAAACATTTACTTAAATCAGCAACTATGGCCAATGTCTTTATCCAGAGCAGATTATAAAAAGTGAATCCCCTGAAGCGTAAGACTGCAAGCAAAGATTATGTTGTTATGTCGGTGTCCAGCGCATTGCACAGTGATGCTGAAGGAGAGCAAGCAAACACGTGCTTGAGGTTCCCTGACCTGTTCTTTAAGGAGAAGCTGTTTTTGTTTTTATGACCTTATTTGGAGTGGGATGGGAGGGAAGGGGCGGAATGTTGACAACGGTATAACTGGCTGAGGTGTGAGCCACCCTCTTCCTCTGAGCCAACTAGAAAACACGTTTGACAAGTTTTTGGTAATCCGAATGTTTTTGTTTCAGTGCAGCAAAACAATTTTTTTCAATAACCTTGAAGCCCCCCCTCCCAGCTTACTTTTGCTTGGCCCATAAATCTAGTATGTTGAGGGCAATGTGCCCGATGGGAGCGTAACTTGTACCCTCATGACCAAGTTTGCTGTAGGGGACCCCTCATGGCTATTAGGGGGAGGATGAACTTCATTGAGATACATACACACCCGGGCAGCGTTCGAATAGTCAAAAAATTATTTCCTATCATATAATTCCTAACCACTTTTTGTTTTTAACCTGGATGGAAAACGTCATGAGGTGAAGGAATGGTGCAAAGGGGAATTCATAACAGCTTAGGAAGACAACCACACTGCTACGAGAATCTGAATGTACTTGATGATGTAATCATGCGTCTCTTCCCTGTCATGTTCGGTTGTTTTTGTGATTGGCTGGATGGATGGTCCTCGCTTAAAATATTGCTGTGGCATGGAGTTGTGGGATGGTATTATGTCCTTTCAATCGATAAAGGATGGTTCAGTGTACCCTGTGCTAAAGGCGATAAGTTAGGCAGCACCGAAGCACCTTTTCTTTACATTCAGAGAATTCAAACACACTTATCATGGCTGCCACGTAGATACTTCCTGGTCATTTTGTGGGAGTTGGGAAGTTTCTTCAGCAAAAAAGACTAGTCGAATGCCGCCCTTGGTACAACTTGTGATTGCTGATACCATAGATGTCTATGAGAGCTGCTCGCTGGCAGAAAACACCCACTCCAAAAGGCAGCCATGTTTGATAATGGTGGTTCTTTGGCACCAGAGCATGAATAGTCAGGTATCTTAATAGGAAGAGATGAATTAGAATTAAAAATTGAACCTGGAGTCTCATCCTGTGGTACTTTGGAAAAATGCAATTAGCACATAAATGAGAAATCTCATTTGGCCTCATCAAGTCTATTTCATTTAAAAAAATTAATAATTTAATGGTGAAGTCACTGGCTGGAATAAGGTAAATTTGCCATTTTGATGTCGGAGGCTTAACATGACTCCAGTATCCATTGGCACTCGTGAGTGTCGGGTGGAAGGAAAATCCCCAGGTCCCCTGATCACAGAAGACTCCTCTTGACTAGCAGGGCATGTTTGAACACCTGCATCCATCATTTTTGATTGACAGAAGCCTATAACAACTGTCATGTTGACCCTCTTGATGCTTCCATTTGATGTAATGCTGTGGCCATGAAAACGTGGTCTTCTGGGTCTGAATATTACTCTCAGTATAAGTGTGATGTAGCTTTAGTGAAGTCTTTCAACCGGTAGATACAGAATATGTATGAGGAATTGTCCAACGACATGAAAAAACAAATGCTATTTCTGAATTTGAACCCGCTTAAGGGAAAACTTAAAAGTTAGAATTTAAGGGGTTAAAGCGTTACATTTGGCCAAACGGCGACCCAAATTACGCTATTGCTCTGGTTTACTGAGGGGCAAGCTCGCCTCGCCCTCCACCAATCACGCGACAGCTGGTGACTTTGTGGATACAGTTTTAGCGCTGTGTGAGTGTTTTTTGGGTTCGTTGAAAAAGTGAGTAGTACACCCCTGTGGCTGTTCTCGCTTCATGCATGCAGCATTTTTAAAATGCCTTGCGACCGTCTGGCTGGGACTCCCTCCCGAAAGTCAAAGGTCTGAGACAGTCTGACTCTCAGCGACCTCGGCTCCTTCTGAGCTGAAAACCCGACAGGGATCATTTCCGGGAGCGAGCGTCCTCGGAAGGAGCGCTGGGGGTTTTTCCAGGAATCCAACATCACCGCCCCGAGGGTCTCCTTGTACTCGAATTTTTTTCAGGAATTCTGAAAATATACTGAACCTGATGTAACCTGATAGAGTTGGATTTGGGGGGTGAGAGAGGAAATTAATGTTTGACTTTCTCCGAGGTGGTTCCTGTCTAGCCACTCATAGAAAGGTCAACACTAGTGGAAGCCTCCGTAAGTATTTACAGTGACGTGAGAAAGTATTTTAGCAGTTACACATTTTTGAAGAGCTTCCATTTCTCCACTTTCAATTTGATATGGACGTACAACTCCAATTCCAAAAAAGTTGGGATGTTGTGTAAATTGTAAATAAAAACAGAATGCAATGATTTGCAAATCTCATAAACCAACATTTTATTCTCAATAGAACATAGACAACATATCAGATGTTGAAAGTGAGACATTTTACCATTTCATGAAAAATATATCAGCTCATTTTGAGTTTGATGACAGCAACACATCTTAATAAGGTTGGGAGAGGGGCAACAAAAGGCTGGAAAAGTAAGTGGTAATGATAAAAAAAAACAGTTGGAGGAGCATTTTGAAACTAATTAGGTTAATTGGCAACAGGTCAGTAACATGGCTGGGTATAAAAAGAGTATTTTAGAGA
Source organism: Gymnothorax javanicus (assembly GCA_029692085.1). Taxonomy (NCBI): domain Eukaryota; kingdom Metazoa; phylum Chordata; class Actinopteri; order Anguilliformes; family Muraenidae; genus Gymnothorax; species Gymnothorax javanicus. The sequence continues at coordinate 125,684,501 of CM056197.1, read as the reverse complement.
GGCAGAGTCTCTCAGAGGTAAAGATGGACAGAGATTCACCAATCTGCAAAAATCTGCATCCAAAAATTTTGGATCAATTTCAGAAAAATGTTCCTCAATGTAAAATTGCGACGACTTTGAGTCTACCATACATAATATCATCAAAAGATTCAGAGAATATGGAGAAATCTCTGAGCGTAAGGGACAAGTGCGAAGGTCAGTATTGGATGCTTGTGATCTTCGGGCCCTCAGGCAGCACTGCATTAAAACCGGCATGATTCTGCACAGGAATACATTGCATGGGCTCAGGAATACTTCCACAAATCATTTTCTGTGAACACAGTTTGCCGTGCAATCTACAAATGCAAGTTAAAGCTGTATCATGCAAAGAAGAAGCCATATGTGAACACGATCCAGAAACGCCACCATCTTCTCTGGGCCAAAGCTCATTTAAAATGGACTGAGGCAAATTGGAAAACTGTTCTGTGGTCAGATGAATCAAAATTTAAAATTCTTTTTGGAAACCACGGATGCTGTATCCTGCGGTCTTAAGAGGAGAGGGACCATCCAGCTTGTTATCAGCACACAGTTCAAAAGCCTACATTTCTGATTGCATTGGGTTGCATTAATGCCTATGGTGTGTGGAGCTCACACATTAGACATTATCAATGCTGAAAAGTATATAGAGGTTTTACAACAACATATGCTTCTATCCAGACAACATCTCTTTCAGGGAAGGCCTTGCATATTTCAGCAAAACAATGCCAAGCCACATACTGCATCCATCACAACAGCATGGCCTTGCAGTAGAAGAGTCTGAGCGCTGAACTGGCCTACCTGCAGTCCAGACCATTCACTAATAGAAAACATTTGGCAAATCATAAAACGAAAAATCCAGCAAAGAAGATCCAGCACTGTCGAGCAGCTAGAATCCTACATCTGACTAGAATGGGACACTATTCCTCTCCCAAAAATTCAGTAATTGGTCTCCTCACTTCCCAGATGTTCACAGACTGTTGTTAAAAGAAGAGAGGATACTAAATAAGGGTAAACATGGCCCTATCCCTACTTTTTTTAAATGTGCTGCTGCCATCAAATTCAGAATGAGCTAATATTTTTCATAAAATGGTAAAATGTCTCACTTTAAACATCTGATATTTTGTTTATGATCTATTGTGAATAAAATGTCAGTTTATTATATTTTCAAATCATCGCATTCTGTTTTTATTTACAGCGGTAAAAATAAGTATTGAACGTGTCAACATTTTTCTCAGTAAATATATTTCTAATGGGGCTATTGACATGAAATTCCCACCAGATGCTAATAACAACCCAAGTAATCCACACATACAAATAAATAAAAACAAATAAGCCCATAAATTAAGTTATGCGTATTAAAGTGGAATGACACTGGGAATAAGTACACATGGAGAAAAGGAGGTACAAAAAGGCATGGGAAGCCAAGAAACCAGCTGAAATCTGTCAGTATTTAGAAAGTAATCCTGCCCCCCATCAGTGCAAATTAATATCAGCTGGTTTAGTCCTAATTGATGGCCTATAAAAACGTTTGTCATTACCAAGGTATCACACAAGAAGCATCTCATGATGGGTAAAAGCAAAGAGCTCTCTCAAGACCTTCGCAAACTTATTGGCACAAAACATATTGATGGGATTGGTTACAGATGTATTTCTAAACTTCTGACTGTTCCAGTGAGCACCGTTTGGGCCATAATCTGGAAAGAACATAATTTCACCATAAACTGGCCACTACCAGGAGCTCCTTGCAAGATTTCTGACAGAGGAGTCAAAAGAATCATCAGAAGAATTGTCCAAGAGCCAACGACCACTCGTGGAGAGCTTCAGAAAGATCTGGAATTAGCAGGTACAGTTTTTCAAAGAAAACAATAAGTAATGCACTCAACGGCTATCGCCTCTATGCACACTCACTGCGCAAGACTTCATTGCTGAAGAAATAGCATGTTGAAGCTCGTTTAACCCCTTGTCACTCTGACGACAGGGAAGTTAAAAACAAACTACATCATTTACACAGCTTGTATGTAACGTGAGATACTCATGCCACATATCTTCATAAAGTTAAGATTCTTGTGATTCAATTGATGCTAACCATTTCAAAATATAATAATCACAGCAGCTTTAATCAACGCCTGTGTCACAGCTTCATGCTGTGGTCCCATTGTGTTTTTCAGCTAATAAGTCCCAACTACACTCATCTGCAGGCATCTGTTTGCAAAAAAAAAAAATTCAGGCAAGAATAAAAACTTTCTACTTCAGTGTGTTCCAACTTAGATTACTCAATGACAGAAACACTTACAGTGATTCTTTCAGTTGGAGAAAAACTCCAGAGTGTTTCCTTTCAAAAGAGACCAAAATCATCCATATTCTCCAAATGGTTCAAAAACAGCTTTCAATTTACTTTGGGTACACCTAGGATAGGCATTTTAGGCAAATTTTACCAGAGTGTTAAAGGGTTAAAGTTTGCTGCACAAAATTTGGACAAGCTGATGAAATACTGGGTGAATATAGTCTGGTCAGATGAGACCAAAATTGAACTCTTTAGGTGTCGTAGCACACACCATGTTTGGAGGACAAATGGCACTGCGCATGACCCCCAACACACCATACCAACGGTGAAGTTTGGAGGGGGGAACATCATGGTGTGGGGCTGTTTTTCAGCATATGGTACTGGCAGACTTCATATAATTGAAAGAAGGATGAATGGAGAAATGTACCGACATATTCTTGATAAGAATCAGCTGCCATAATCTACCAGGATGCTGAAGATGAAACGAGAGTGGACATATCAGCAAGACAAGGATCCCAAACACAGCCAAGGAAACTCTCAATTGGTTTCAGAGAAAGAAAATAAAGCTGCTAGAATGGCCCAGTCAATCACCCGACTTGCATGCAATTGAAAATCTATGGAAAGAACTGAAGATCAGAGTTCATTGAAGAGGCCCCTGGAACTTCAAAGATTTGGAGACAGTTTGTGTGGAAGAATGAGCCAAAATCACACCTGAGCAATGCGTGCGACCAGTTTCTCCATACAGGAGGCGTCTTGAAGCTGTCATTACCAACAAAGGCTTTTCTACGAAGTATTACATAAATTTCAGTAAGCATTTTCAATACTTTTTTCTTGTGTTATTCCACTTAATTACACATAACGTAATTTATGGACTTAATTATTTTGATTTCTTTGAATGCGTGGATTACTTGGATTTTTACGGTCATCTGGTGAACACTTCATGTCTATAGCCCCGCTAGAAATATATATACTGAGAAAAATGTTCACACGTTCAATACTTATTTTCCCTGCTGTACATTTTACAGAGCATCCCACCTTTTTTGGAATTGGGGTTGTACATAGCCAGTAATTAGAGCGATCTCTTATTATTTGATTTGCATTCATACATAGTGAACTGTATAGGAATCAGAGCCTTTTTTCACTTGCGTCATTGACAAAATAATTAGTCTTCACTTACACAATATCTCAAGTTTATACAGAGGTGATGGATGATGTAAGCATATCAGCAAGTTACATACTGGCATTCAAATAATCAGTACACACTTGCACTGTTAAACAGCATTCTTAACACAGTGAGTCACGGTACACCTCAGATATTCAGCAACAAGCGCCGCACCATATCCCATTACAACTTCCTGTGAACGAAATGCATATAGGTTGCACAAGGGCAGACGCTAAACTGCGTCCATTCAAAGCTCCAAAGCACTCCGAAATGTGGCAGTACTGCCCTCTGGTGAAAGTTTATGGAATTAATAATGTCTTTTGTCCGTCCTTTCTTGTTACTCGCTGTGAGAAGGCAAAACAAGTATTCGTATCTGTCTCTGTATCTGGCGTTGCTGAGACAGTGGGCATGATAGCGTAGCTCAGGTAATGGGTTATTAGCGGTGTAGATAGCGGTGATTACGTTTTCTAATCAATATTTAATTGGACGGCTGCATCCATGTGGTGTTAGTGAGGTGGAATGCGAATGAATGAAGCTGTAATTTGCTAGGTTGTTTTATGGTTGTGGACTAGCTGGCTGTGATGACATTTACATTTAATTTTCATTCAGTATAAACTATAATTGGCAAGGTTTCCAAACAAAGGTGGCCTCTCTTTTGCCTTTAAGAACTGTATTCGTACACTGTGATATCATTTAGAGCAGTGGGTCCCAAGGGGCCCCCCCTTGTGTATGTTGGTTTTTGTTCCTACCACAACTGCAATAATAGGATTTTAATGAGCTGTTAATGTGTACTAATTAGGTGTATTTCATATTGAAGGCTGTTTATGTTCCAGACCAGGAATCAAGTACAAAGGCAGATTACAATCCAATAGGTATGTTTATTGACAACAGTATGGAAATGACTGGAGATGGAATCCCAGAAGAAGAGGCTCGGATGGAACCCCAGAGGAAGGAAGCACAGTTCAACACAGATGTAACAGGCGAAGCTGGACAGGCAATCGCCGGCCAGTGGCTTCTGGGATAACAGCCAGGTGGGGTGCACATAGAGCTGAACTGTCCCACAGGAGGATGGAGTAGATTGAGAGGAACTTGGTTCCAATCCTGATGACCGTAGAAGGATTGGGAGCTTGTTCCTGGCTAATTGGACAGAGGAACAGACTTAGAAGGGTTAAAAAGAACACAGTCCCAATACTGGACCCCGATGATTTGAGCGCTTGTTCCTGTTAAACTGGGCAGAGGAACTGACAAGAGCTGGGTTAACTTGAACACTGTCCAAATCCTGGATTCTGGGTAGGCTTGGAAGCTTGTTGGAGTTAAATGAGTAAAGAGGAAAGATTCTGCAAATGCTGCCTTTAAAGGTTACATTACACTTAATAAAGACAAAGTTTTTTAACATACTATAAATACTGACCGGTTCTAAGCACAAATAGCAGATTACAATCCAACAACTTGCAACACAAAACAGGGGGTTTAAATACGCATCACAAAGCCATCAAGAAGAAACAATGAAAGGAGACACAGCCGGGGAGGGGTATGCTCGTGAGACATGAACCACAGCCGGGGAGGGGTATGCACGTGAGACATGAACCACTCAAAGCAGGCATACTTCTAATAGACACACGAGTTGCTGAATAGGAGGAGGAATGGAAGGCATTCACGCAAGGTCTGTGACAGAGGGCAGATATTTACTGTCTTCAGCCACATTTTTAACAGAAACATCCATGTGTGCCATGAAATAAAAGACCCTTTAACATGTCTCGTTTGTGTTTCTATATGATGTGGGGACTTTTTTTTTTTTTACCTACTTTGCGTGGATAAAACATCTTTATTGGGATTTAAAATTGAAAAAGCTTTAAACTTACCTGTACTTAGTTGATTTAGCATGAGATTATAAGGCAAAAGAATGATAGTAAATGAATGTAGTTTAAGAAACTAAACTATGACTGTTACTATTTTCATCAGGATCGAATGTTTATTGTAAAAACTATGTGTAAAGGATTCAAAAACCAATGAGTGCTTAAGAAGAAACAGGAGGACTATTGCCGCTGACAGTCTGGTGGGGAAAGTCACGGACACTGCAGAGTGGTGAACATTTAATCATCCATTTTTTGTTCTCTGCTGAAAAAGAATACATATATTCACTCATTTATGTCTGATCATAAATATCACATGCTTTTGCAGGAACAGTGGGTTCTGTATTAAGGCTGAGTCAGGGTGCATGTGACAGAGAAGGTGAAATAATGTTGCTCCACTTAGTGCAGGAGGAACTGATCTTTATTGGACCATTACTTCTGATACCTTAAGCATTTCATGAAATAACTTAATTGAAACCCAGGCATTTCACAAAATGCTTGATTACACAGTTTGTCTGTAACATATATAGATAGTCAAAATGCTGCTTAAGAGGATAAAGAACCACTTCAAAAATGAAAGCACCAATTAAGACAAATTAAGTTAGCTAAAAACCTTTGATTGTAATTGCATTTGGAACCAAAGCCAGTATACAGTTTACGCAAGGACTGATTTATATTTCACTCATAGGGGTCTTTGCCTACAACAGAATTAAATGGGTTGGGCTACTATGTTGGCTGAGAATCAGAGCGAGATTCAAACTTGCTGTTGAATTCTATGACGCCAACATTTGGAAATAAAAAATAGACCTAAGATGCACAACATTTAAAAAGTGCTGAGGGGCAAGTTGCAGGGTCAGAACTCACGCACAGATGGAAATACAGTTCACAGGTTTTATTAATAATCATAGTCATGCAATCAATGTTGTCAACAGGCAGTGAGATTTCAGTACATGAGAGAATCCAGGAATCATATTTTGTAAACGGTCCAACAGAGTTGGGTTCAAGCACTTTCAAGTACTTTCAAGAATTGGATGCAAGTATTTATTTTTTTTAATACCAAAGTGCTTGCACTTGTATCGGAGTACTTCCTATTAATGCCTAAAGTACTTTTACTTGTATTCAAGTAGGGGAGAGCGGGGGCAAACGGATCAGCGGGGTGAGCGGATCACGGACATTTTTCCCTGTTACACTGTAGGTTGCTGTTTGGTACGGTCTCCCGCCATCCGCTCAGTATTTAAATTTCAGAGCGATCGGACCAATCTTGGCGGACAGCGACGACAAAACAGGATTTTTCCCTCAATGAGTAAAAAAATCAAGAGACAGTATTTTCCATTTTCAAGCTTTATGTTTATTAGTCGAGGACTGTAAATGTATAGCATCTAGAAGACCTATATGTATGCTAACTATCAGTGAATGTTTCATTTTTCATGCCAGCCTATGTAAGATGCTCGCTGGCAAAATATGGAGGGAGACCGTAGCGGGGCAAACGGATCACTGCAGTCCGGGTCAAACGGATCACTGTCCAATAATGAAGGAAAAGAAGTAAAGGAGCTGGTTTAAATTCAGGAAGTAGTGGAGCTGTGCATAAAGCCCATAAAGCCAGTAGATGGCAGTCATAAATTGGTTTAAACGGGTTACCAGACTATTCTATTCCCATGTTCACATAACCATTTATTTATGCATATTTTTTCATTTCCCCTTAATGACAAGAGAAAATATCTTGTGGAAAGGGCTGATAAGAACAGAAAAACATTATCTGAAACAACTTACCTCAAGTAAAGCAGCTGGATGACTTACCTCGACTTTCCTTGCTGTTAATTGAAGGAGGGACGTGCGGTAGGTGCCGGTGAAGGCAAGCAAAATGCAGAATGTAGCCTAATAGCATGATGGCTAAACTGGTATGATATGAATTCAACATCTTCATTTGCTCTAAGGACTCAGCTGAAGCTTAAATGAATGTTATATGCAAATAATATTAAGTACTTAATTGTTTTGTGGTCGATTTATGCAGCTGATCCGTTCGACCCTGTCACTTGATCCGTTCGTCCCCACAGACGGGGGCGAACGGATCAACGCGCAGCTGCATTTTCCTGTCCGATTACGTCATACTCGTTCATCCAATCTTAGCAGACTTGGTTGGGATTTGTAGAGGACATATGTATGTTGTTCACACACGCACACAAAAGATTACCTTAAAAAATGTATCTCTGTGCAGAGAGTAAAATATGAAAAAATGATCTGTTTGCCCCCCCTCTCCCCTACTTTTCAAAGTTCTTGACCAATCTGTCTCCTGAGTGCTGACAGAGATTGGTCAAGAACTTAAAAAGTACTTGGATACAAGTACATGTTACTTATTATTAGGCATTATTAGGTAGAACTCAGATACAAATACAAGCACAATGGTATGTAAAAAAAAAAATGCTTGCATACAATTCTCAAAAGTACTTGAAAGTACTTGGACCCAACTCTGTGGTCCAAAAAGTCAAAGCCAGGAAGTAGATGCACCAGAGCCAAATCCATAAACCAATCAAAAACCTGAAAGCCAAATGGGAAATCAAACATGGGTTGCCAATCGGACGCAGGGAGCAAGACAGAGTCGAAAACCAAACACGAGCCAAACCGTAACCATGAAATTTACCGAATTTGTGAACACTCGTCATTAAAACACTGGGAAGCAGGCTTGACAAACGCACTGGTCTACACACACCTGGGCATATAAAAGGTAGGAGAGGGCCTAAGCATATGGGGTTCAGGTGTGAGAAGCTAAGGAACATGCAGGGAGGTGTGGCCACAAATAGGACAACAAACAGTGAACGAGAGGCAGCGCAGGTGTAGGAGTGAAAACAGAACACACTTGGCAAGTGACAGATGTGGGGAGAAAACAAGACTAATATAAAAATCTGCCAAAATAAACACAAGAACATGGAAAATAATAAATACACATACAGAAATACGTATAAAACATAACTAGACACATTTGGATCCTGACACTGGAGTCCAGAAAAGATGTTGCTGTTAGTGAACACGATGGAAACAGTTTGTAAACCAATGTTGATGTAGAAATTAACAATGCATGGCCTACTTAAGCAAGATGTCGGATGGACAGCATACGGACTTCAGAGCAATGGGAAGGGATTTGGCCCAGGAGTATAATTTGTTCACAAACTGATCACTTAAAAGCAAAAGCCCAGCCTCGTGTTGAATATTACGGAAGTGTATGGCAAATAAACGGTTCTGGCATTGTTCTCATTGAAGTCAGAGTGACATCTTGTCTTAATGCCAAAAAGTTTGCGGGTGATTTACTGCATTGTTGATATAAGCGTATTGAATTGCAAATACTGATGTGAGTGACCACAGCATACAGGGTGTCTGAATCCTAATGACGTCACGGTTGTGTAATCCAAGCACCGACATTACTATTAAGTCAAGAAAATAGGCCCATACACACGTGTTCCTGAAGTTTCACCGTCCCAGCTCTTGTTCTTTGGTGGTTATTTTTGAACTGGAAGACCCAGTTTGTCATCTTAATCGCGTATCAGGATTATAGTGAAAAGACTGAAAGCTATGTGCTATTAGCACACCAAAACTAGAGGCAGGTTTTGACACATCACTGAGGTTAGACATCCATTCAGCCTAGAAGAGGAAGTGTGCTTTGTTGAGGTTTAAGCCCAGGAAATCTAAGTTTAATAACTGGTGTAAAAAAGTGGTAAAGTTTAAGTTCTACGGCCTCTGGCACAAGATGTCCTGACTGATTTTTTTTTTTTTTAATAATGTCATTTACCATTTTCAACAGTGTCTTTCAGTGTTTTATAGTTATTGATGTTGTGTTTGTAATTTCATATAGTTCATGCTTACTGAGTGTAGTGTGCATTACTACTGAGTATTAATAACGGTATAATCTTAATTTAGTCACCATGTAATAAAATCCAATTAGCGTTTGTTTCTTTTATGTATGAGTCCTTCATTTAATTTCATTCCGAGGGATAAAACAGACGCGGTGGACGTCAAACAAATTTTCACGAAAATCTTTTTTATTCAAATAAATATATATTTACAGAATTTTAATTAATTTGAAATACAAACTACTTGCACATTACACTTAGATACAACATAAAATTATACACATATTTTTAAAAAGAACTTGAACAACAAACAAAAATGTCCAGTGTCAATTAAACTCTATGAGAGTCCAGCAGGAAATTGATTTTATACTGAACATTTTACTTTGAGTGATTATAGCTGGAATTGTTGCTATGCAACGTTTTAGAGCCAATAATTTATTTTGCAGTGATTGAGTGGCAGGCAGTGAGTACCACTGAACATCACAAACTAACTGAATTCAATCAACTCCTTTTTTTCCCCATAGCATTAACAAGTGCAAATGCAAGTGTTCTAACTCGTAAAAAATGTGTTTTTAATTGGCAAAAAAAGTTTCATTCTCTTACATTCAAAGATAAAAATCAAAATTTACGACATTTTGTGAGCCCAGAGTGTCGTGTGGCGAAAATGGCATCATGGTGGTTGTGTGTGTGTGTGTGTGTGTCGGGGGACTTTGGTAGCCATCTGTAAATCAACACAACACCAAACCTTGGTACACACAGAAGTTCAGGTTTCTCAATTTGGCTAATTATTTTTTAGGAAATGAATGAATGCTGAAATGGATCCTTATTACATCCTTCTGAGGGGAAGGTTTTCAACGTCTAAAATTTGAAAAGAAGTAATCCACGCTTGAATTAGCCACAATTCGGGAGAATTAATTCCACTTAGTCCATCTCATAACATTACACCTGCTGTTTATCAGTGGTATAATATTCTATAGCGAATATACTGGTGTGGAGGAGAGAACAAAGAGGAGCAAACACAGGCATAATAGACCAAACAGATGCGATGGACAGAACGCAGATGGATAGAATGGTGGTGAGAAGGATGGAATATAGGTGTAATAAACCAAACAGATGGATGGATCAGAGGTGATGGATAGAGCACAGAAGGATGGAACACAAATTAGATAAGAGGAATGTGGTGATGGATGGGACAGATAAGATGGGTTGAATGCATCCATGACAGAAACAACATGAGCGTGGCAGAAGGAACACAGATATGAGGACGGAGGTTTTTTCTATATTGTACCTTTGTCAGACAATACTTTGAGCTTTGAGAGCAGTTCTGTGGACAGCACTACACAAAACATATTAGAAAAGGTCCCAAGAAGGGCAACCAAAGTAATTCCTGTTACAATAGCTAAAGGTTTTGAGGACATCCCAAAGATGTTAATCTCTTCAGTACTACTGAGTAATGGTAAAATGAGACCTTGGGGTGATGAAGGCCATCATATGTGTGAAGGGGATCAAAGTGAACCACATTATTGAACTAGGGCTCCTGAATGGAAGTTTTCAAAAGGTAAATTTTGCTGATATAAGGATTTTCTTTTCACAAAGAGTAGTCAAAATGAGGTATAGCTTGTTGGATCATGTGGTGGACTGAAAGAAGAAACTATGGGCGTCTTGAAGACCGAGCTCGTCAAAGTGAAACAGAGTACACGTTCTGGTGCTAAAGTGATTTAATTGTTACACATCAGTGGGAGGAAAATGGAAAGCCTTGTTGAGCTAAATGGCCTGTTGTCTCTACTCTCTTATGGTGTTTGTAATGGGAGGAGCAGAGTGCTGGTGTAACTGAATCGACACCGAGTGTGATGGACGAAACACAGGTGTGCTTCACTGAAGTAGGGGAGCAACAATTATTTAGTGTGTTCTGTATGGGCTTTTTGTCCAACAGAGAACCTGTGTTGTTACCATTCGCAAAGTTTGCATTTTGACCAAAAATAAGATGGTCAGGTACCTAAAATATTATTTCCCAGCAAGAACCAGATGCCAGTAAAATCCGAACGGGAATCATGACGACATATGCATCATGAGTGGGTGCGTACTCACCCGCCAAAACAAGTGAGCAAATCAAACTGGAGAGTGGAACTGGCGTTGCAGTCGAAATACGTCAATTCACTGCATGGCAGTTGGTTCTGTGGTTCCCAAGCATAACTGGTTCATGAAAGGAAACCACATCGATTCTCTGTCTTGCTTCTTTCTGATTCTCTCCCTCTTTCACCTTCTCCTCTTCCTGATTCTCTTCTCCTTTCACCTTTTCTTCCTGATTGTCTTCCTCTTTCACCTTGTCTTCTTCCTGATTCTCTTCCTCTTTCACCTTGTCTTCTTCCTTATTCTCTTCCTCTTTTACCTTCTCCTCTTCCTGATTGTCTACCTCTTTCGCCTTCTCCTCTTCCTGATTCTCTTCCTCTTTCACCTTCTCTTCCTGATTCTCTTCTTCTTTCACCCTCTCCTTTTCCTGATTCTCATCCCTTTTCGCCTTCTCCTCTCCCTGTTTTTTCTCCAGTACTTCCTGTTTTTTATCCACCTCTTTCTTGTCCTCCTCTGTTTTTTTCCACTCCTCTTTCTCCTCCTCCTCCACCTCTTCGATGACCTCCCTCTGGAGAGGCGTCCTGGTACGGCCTGCGGGCGCCGAGAGAGTGCGCCTGCGGTCCAGTTTGGGATGGGAGCGGGTGGAGTTCAGCCTGCTGATGGACTTGCACATGGGGCAGGGGTAGTCGCTCAGGCCCTCGATGTCCAGGAAAGCCTGGTTCACGATGCGGTTGGCGCAGTGCTCGCAGAAGAGGTGGCCGCAGCTCAGACGCTTCAGCCGCACGTCAGAGGCGATGCAGCGCCGACAGTGGGGTGGTTCGGGCTCAGATTCCAAAGGCGGGGCAACCTGGACGGGGGGGCTGGGGAGACACAGCAGGCAAACGTGAGCGTCTTCTTGGCAACAACATCCTTGTAACAACTCAAAACTAGGTAAAAAATGTCTAAACAACTATTTTCGACTTCACTGTAAAAAATTATTTGACCACTGAACTTGAGTCATCTTGTTGCTTTGACTGAGTCATGTCAGGTGAATGTAAAGAATAGTGATAAATTTGACACTTTCCATTCACAGAACTTTACTCTGTCAAAACAACAAGAGGAATTCACTCTGGCAAGTTGAGTGAACATTTTTTTTTTTTTTTACACTGTTGAATTAAAACTTGGACCATTATCTCTTTTACTTTTTGGCAAAAGAAGACAAAAATATTGCAGAGGAGGTGGTTTCAAGACCTGAAATGTGACCAATCATCAGTACAAAAAAAACGCCCTGATGTTGCAGTCACACCCATTTCCGATGCTTTACGCGATAGTTCAGTGGCCGAGTCGCTTCCGGTCTCACGGAGCTGCGGAGGGCTACTTTAGCGTGCTTAGTTATGGATACTTGGCTGTACGATACAGAGCATGGAAGCCGTATTACGCAGCTTTCAGCTGGGGAACGGTCATTTTCTTGAAGTTTCCACAAGGGCCTTTTATGATGATATTCAGGTGATTGATATAATTTCTAGTATAATTTTTGGGGTTGCCATCAACAATCACAGATGATATAGATTAGTGCTCCTCAAACCTCTCCTGGAGTACCACCTCTCCCACCACCTCTCCCGCGTGTTTTAGATCTCCCTCCGGTAGCACGGATGATTCTAGTGATTCGCTCGCTATCAAGGATCTTCACGGGTAGCGAGCTGATCATGTGACTCACCTGTGCTGGAGCAGGCAGAGCTCTAGAACATGCAGAAGTGGTGCTCCAGGAGAGGTTTGAAAAGCGCTGATGTAGATGATAAGATTGCTATCGTTCAATGTTATTATGCGCATACAATAGACCTAAGCAATAGCAAGCTGTGCACCAGAGGTGTGGTAGTCTCGGAAGTGCAAGAAATGTCCGCGAAAAAGCAAGATCCACCATTTTTTTTTGTATTGACGATTGCTCGAATAGGCTATGACCATTTCATTGTCAAGCTAATAGTATCTTTCAAAGCAAGCTAACATTCCCAATTTAAGACAGAAAAAAAAAGATTTTTAGACTCAAAGCAAGACATAATTATTTGAGATGATGCTAGTTTTCTTCATTACAGAATGCGAGCAACATTTTTGCTAGTTTTCGTTTAAATCATGGGAGTCTTTTCACAAAGTGATCCAGATTGACAACAACTGTGGGACGGAGAATTCTGAAAGTATGTTGCGTCACTGACCAAAATTGCGCCAAAACTATGCAACAAAAAGAATCACCTCACAAGCAGGTTGTTAAATTCAGAAGCATTTGTCTTCTTCCGGAAGTAGCAAATATATGTTCATCAAATTTTATTTAGCAAGTATTTATCAAATTTCATTTGGCGGATGTTTTCATCAACAAATAAGCTAGCAATACAGATCCAAGTTATCCGGTCGAAGTGAGGTAACTAATAAATGTAATGACTATATCCTGTATATCACTGAAAACCCAAAATGTTAGGTACACCTACAGGAGGGATAATGGCATGCTTTGACAGGATGAATGACCTGCCTTCCCATCCTGTTTGAGGACCTACGCAGATATCCAGTAAAATACGTTGAGGAAATGCCCATACCAAAGGAAAACATTTGAAGAGTTCTGTGCAACAGCCTTCAGTGAATCCTTTAAGACAGAAGATCGCTTGATCCCATAAAATCTACTTAGAGTTTCCCTTAAGTAGGTTCAAAATCAGAAAAACCTTTTTTTTCTCCATTATGTATGAAAATGTCATATACATTTTCTGAATCTGCTGGTTGCAGTACTAAAACTACATCACACTTATATTGAGAGATATATTCCAACCCAGGATGCCATGTTTTTATGGCCACAGCATTACATCAACTGGAAAATATCAAGATCTTGTGCAACTCATCGCACACATTTCCCTGTGACTCAGCAGTACACATTTGAGATCCCTTGGAATCCTTGGGATCTCCACCAGCTGAAGTTCAAGAGGTTTGAGCACAACCTCTGCGTTTGATTAACCCATAAATGGTCCTTATGTTCTGTCGGGTTAAGTAAAAGTTGAACATGTCCGCACTGGGGCTCTGTGCGTGCCACAACAACTTCCAGGCTTCCGAGGATGCGCTTGCCATAACTCCACGCAGATTTGCTTGCATATACTGTACACGTGCTCGTAAACAGCTTAAATTTGGGGAAGTTGGTAAAGTTGGCTTCATCAGTTCCTGCCTACACCAATGCTCAATGCCCAAGAGCAGTTTAGGATTGACTGACCAACCCAATGAGGAGAAAAATGTATTCAGAGACGGTTTTCCTCACTGTAAAGCAGGATATCTTAGGGGAAAACGTAAGGCGTTTTACGTGACGAGAAAGAGACCTCTGACTTGGCTAGAGCTCAGGACTAACCCAGCTGTATCATCTCTGAGCCTCACTGAAGGAATATACCTGCACTACTGAAACACAGCAAAGGCCAGTGTCCTTAACCACACACTTTGACTATTGCGTATCTTCACAATATTACATTTATATCTTGTCACACCAGCACCTTTTGATATTACGCAACCAATTCAAGTATCTCTGCATTTTCTTCAAAAGCAGTATAACTGTCCACTGGCTCTACTTGTCGTCACATCATTTTTACAGAACCAGTGTGAGTCAGAGTCTTATGAATATTAATGAGAGAAGCTGCCTCTTTTGATGCTGATTGGCAGGAGGATATATTACACATTTCCCTGGCTTTGTTTTATTATTTCAAGCTGCTCGGACAGTCAGTCAGTTAGATCTAAATCTGAATTTCTTCACAGGTCCCTGTTCAGCCCACAGTATCGTTGCGGGAGTGTTGGGCCTTACAACCGTATCATACTTATTGTGAATGAAGTTCTTGCATAAATAAGTAGGTATATGGGGTGACATTCAAAATTAAATGTCTAGTGTTTAGTCCATTCAATAAGCATTCAATAAGCATGCAAGTCCATGCAATAAGCCTGATGTGTGTCGGAGTCATATAATTTGTTTTATATTTAGAAATTAAACAGACTTTGTCTTCTGATGTTGTTATTGTACAAAAGGTGATTGTACAAACGACGTTAAGTCATGCATAATGAACTGACTGAATTACAGAACATGGGGAAATGATAAGGTCCTAATTACGCTGGTGAACATGTGTCTTTTTCAGCTTTTACAAGACGCATGTTTGGCTTGTTATCATTTGCCTTGTCATTTGTAATTAACTACTTAATAGCCTATTTTCAGGGAAGATGCACAAACTCTCACCAATTTGATGGCAATTGATTCTTTAATTTCATCTGCAACAATTTTCCCCTCTTGCTATTGAATAAAAACACTTGCAATACAGTGAAATATGGACTATAAGACTCTTCATGGTAAGCATTGCTATTTCTGACATAATGTGGCTTAAAATGCTGAATTATCCTTATAAAGAGGCATAGTGCAATTAAGAAAAAATATGAGCTTGTTATAATTCTAGGAAATCAGCAATTGTGGTTGAAGCAAAAGCCAGGAAAAACTTGGGGGTCCCCAGAACCGATGGTAAAAACCTCTGATGTTCAGATATTTACCCAATTGGAAATTTAATAATACAAAATTTAGCTTGGCTGTATATTTAGCACTGTCTGTGATGCACCTTGTTCAAATATACAATGGCTTGTACCTTTAGATGACAGCCCCAGTCTAACAATTAAACAATACTGCATCCGATACATAACGCAGACAACACGCCGCATAACGCAACTGGAACTGAATTGGTACTGAACTAGATTGCTGCCTGGCTGCATATTTAATTGTGTTTGCATATGCCTTAAGGAATTTGGCTTATGCTAATCTGAAGAGAGGCCCACAGCAGGGTTAGCAGAACAGGTGCGCTAATGAGAATGTTGTTCTAATGACAGTCATTAAATCATATCTGAGTTTAATACAGGCGAATGCAACGATTGCTTTTGAAAATAATCAACAGTCTCTCTGATGCTGCCTACTAAATTGTACCAGCTGGACTAATGCGGTGAAAAGGACGGAGCTGGTCAGTGGTTTTTTTTTTTTTTTTGTGCATAATTTCTCATGCAGCCCATCACTGAAATTTACATAATAAATAATAAATATTTTCAGAATACACGTCCGCCGAACTTTAATAATGAATGATGATTTATATCATGGTTCTCATTCGTATTATAGCCTGAGATGTAACTTTGCTCCTCTCAACTAACAATTCAGGAAACTAGAAGAAAACTATAGTCTTACTTTTTTGGCCTGCCAATGCAGCTGCAGGTAACTGACTCTTAAGCCTACAAAAATTAATCCTATAGACTGAGTAAAACTTCCCGCATGTCCCAGGCTGATAGAAAGTAGCTAGTCTTCAGTCTTGTCCTCTCCCGTGTCCTGGAAAATCAAATGTTCATAAAAGAGATCTCGTTTTCGCCATCTGATAAGATCGCGCTGAAATGCTTTCACATTAATAGACCTGATTCTTCAGCCAAGCTCTAACGTACTGAAACGGGGCGCTCTGGAATTCGACCATATATGTATGTAATTCCTTTTTTCTGGAATAGCCAACCACCGTAGTAATATTAGAACAGCCCAGTAAAGTAAAACTTTCTAATTAGTTTAATCGGAGATTTAAATTCTCATAAGCCTGTGAGTTCATAGATGCGTTTAAATGAGGTTACACACGCTGACACACGCACTTAAACTAAACGAAAATAACTCAATTTTCAGTTGGAACTTATGAGGTTGCAACTCACTTGTAAGTATTTTTCTCCCGCAAACATCGAGTCTATCTACTGTCCTTCCAAACCCTCTGATCAAACGCGCGTAAATTGTGCGGACACGCTTCATCTGATATTATAACCCACCAACGCAGTATTTACGCACCTCTGCGTGGATGATGGTGCGCGCCTCAGACAATCAATGCCGAGACACGACATGGCCCTCCGTAGTAATTCCATAACGACACGACGGCACCTCTCATGGTCCCCAGATGTCACAACCACATGAATGAAAACATATTCTCTGCCATATTTTCACCGTTCCATTTCTCGATCATTGAACGAGAGCGTAAAGACCGCGAAAAAAACGAGTTTTAGACACGCAAATGTCAACGAATGGTCTCCTCCTTAAGTCCCATCTCTTTAGAAGCTATTAGTAGCCCAATCTTGACTCGACTTGCCGACTTCAAGGTGGAGGCCGAACAAAAATCAGAAAGGATACCGTCCGAAGCAAACAAACGTCTTGTAAATCCGAAGTATACTCGGTGGCTAAAACTCGTTCTGAAACCGGTATATCCAGCTCTGAACTAGATTTATATCTATCCTGCGATCATTAATCTGAAAAAAAGGGATTTTAGTGTGAACATTTAAAGAGCTTGTGGTTTATAACTGATTTCTGTAAGTTGGTATTTACCGAAATTACGCGCCAAATTGATTAGGTATCTAAAATGAGAGGCCAGTAACTGGACGATGCGCGTGACTAGCCCTTTAGAATCTGGCATGACAAATATGTCACCGCTACCTAAATGTTTGTGGCTTAAAAGTTTAAGGCTTTCACTCCGTGTCAACCGCTGTTTTTAATCCCTTTTAAACGCTCATCTTTTTGGAATAAGATTCAACCCGTGACTTGAGAGACAGCTCAGCAAACTCTGTTAATCAGCATATAGTGGGCTTGTATGAACAAATGTTTCCCCCTCCCGATTCCCTCTTGGCTATTACGTAGTTGTCACGCTGAGTGGTTTCAAAACGCCTGGCAAAACACTGTATTAGAGAAGGGGCACATGCAAAACTCATTTTTAGATTAAGCTATAATTTATTCATATATACCTATATAGCAAGAACGTTCTGAAGCACCGACATATCCCATGGGAAATGGCCATTTTCCTCTCTGTTACTCAACTGACCCAATGCAATCGATTTTTAATTTGGTTATTTGATTACAGCCGCGCTTGATTGCGGCTATGCCCGTTCTAAATCTTTCTCATATTGAAACATGTCACCACAGAGTGTGGCAGAGTGTGGAAGCACTCTATGCCACAATCCCAGAAAAGTCCCGAGGAGATGAGAAAACGGTATTGAAATATATCAGGCAGGAAAGCACTCATTTTTTAAATCAGGTTCCAGGGCAAACCATAGTAAGAGCCAATATCTCCAAATGAAACATCAGTGAATCGTCCCAGGAGGGGCTGACCTGCCAAAATCTCAGCGAGGGTACTGTAGTGAATCTCCCAGGAAGTAGTGAAATATCTCAGCAGAACATCCAAAGGATTGCAGGCTCTTACAAAGACCTTTCTTGGTAATCAGAGTAATGGGCACAGTGTTTTACAATAAACTGTTATTGTGCAGAATATATAAAAACTACATGAATGTAGGACAATTTGTGAGAGGAACAACAGTGATACATATCAATTGTTTCATCTAATCTAAATGGACAGGGTCACATCGAGCGCTTAGGTCAAAACGGCAAAAGGACGAAAGCAAGGACCTGCTATCGTTAAGTTCGCTGTGCAATTTATTTACAACCCACTAGAGGGCATGATTGACCTCAATGGCTTTGAGGGAGCAAGGTTTCCAGGGAGACTATTACTACTACTCCCTTTACATGACTGACATATATATATATATATATATATATATATATATATATATATATATATATAATATTTTTTTGTGATAGAAAGCAAATAATTGCATTTTATAAAAATCAAATATTTTGTTTTGTCATGAGTTTTTTTGTGATTTTGTGTTTAATTTCTTTTATTCCATCAAGGGCGCTGATTTGGTATGCTAGCCATTTGGACACTGGATTTGCACCCATGGAGGTTAAGTAATCTGCATTTTTTGGGTTGTGTATTCAGGTGGAGGGTAGAAGTGTGTGTGTCGGGGGTAATAATGCACATAGAACATGTTACTGGACATACTGCAGCAAATGAATAGAGGTAGATTAATATGGTACTGTAGATACTTTTCCATAGTCCAATCAACTTATTAAACATTTTGAGAACTACATATTCAAAATGATTGGAGTTTTTCCTTACTTTGAAAATTCAACTTTGTTTGCTGCCAAAACAGCTCAGAGTCACCAAGGCATGGACTCCACAAGACCTCTGAAGATGTCCTGTGGTATCTGGTACCAAGACGCTTACAGAAGATCCTTTAGGTGCTGTGAGATGCTAGACACAGCCCACAGATGCTAGATCAGATTGAGATCTGGGGAATTTGGAGGACATAGCAACACCTTGAACTCTTTGTCATGTTACTGAAACCATTCATGACCCATTTGTGTGGTAGAATTGGATGTATTATCTCGCTGAAAGAGGCTATTGCTATTCAGGAATATCCTTGCTATGAAGGGGTTCCACAGTGATGTGTGGGTGGCATTGGTCAAATTGACGTCAGCATGAAATTCAGAACCCAAGGTTTGCCAGCAGTGCACTCTCTCCACCAGCTTGTCTTCTTCTCACAGTGCATTCTGGTACCATCTCTTCCCCAGGTACACATGACACATTCCTCCCGTACCCATCATGAAAACTTTCTGTGCCTTGTGCCATGGTTGCCCTTCTGTCTGCTTTGCCCTTGTGCATGAATGAGCCTTGGGCACCCAAAACCCTGTCACCAGTTCATCATTTATGCCTCCATGGCCCACGGTCAATGGGTCCTCACCACTGTTGATTCGGAGCGCCTAACAAGCCTTATAGTATCAAAGATGCTGTGACCCAGTAGTCTGGCTATAATTTATTCCTTGATTAACTGGAAGTGAAATAAAAGTTAAAGCTAAAAGCTTAAAGAGCATGTGGGATATATTTGGGGTTCATGATTTTTCCTTTTATGAGTAGTTTTACAATGTTTGTGCATCTATATCTTTTGCAGAACTATTTCTGTTTTTTTTTTTTTTTTTGCCAAGTAGGGAAGGGAGTGAAGTAGGGGAATTTGGCTGCAGAAGGAATAAGAATTCTATTTGCTTGAGGACAAAAATGACATGCAGTTACAGCCTATATAAATTTGAACTGGCTTAAGGTCAGTGAGAAAAAAGGGTCTGTTTTACCCACAATGCATCACTTGCAGGCTTAATCTTATCTCAGTCGCAGGCTATAATCCACTTTGCTATTACAGAATACCACTCAACCAAAGTAATACAACAATATTCTTTATTGAAAGTTGTTGAAAAATTCTGTGCCTCAGTGACTTTGTGATAACCTTTTATAAAATATATGATAGGGAGGGACCACTATGCAAATAATTCACAATTCCATCAGCCTCCTCTCTGTTTGATTAAATTCAAATTAGCTATATTGGCATAAAACACACAGGTATATGATGCCAAAGATTCTGAAAAAAAAAAAAAATTAAACATTCTAGTAATATTAATACAGCAGCAGGGTGCAATATCAAACAGTAATTAAAATAGGAATATAAAAAACAACATTAACAAAATATAAACAAGTACTTGTCGGGTGAGATGCAGTTGATTACCTTTTATCTGTGTCTGTTTCCTCTGTTTTTCAGGTTATGACATACTGTCATAAATTCCATGTACCAGTTCTAACAGAATTCGCTTTGAAGGAAACAAAAATGTCTTTACCTCACTTGTTGTGAAACACCCAATATTTATTTGCTCGTAGGGCTTCCTTTTACCCTTTTCTGTGACTCGACTGTTGTCACTGAGCCTGATCACTTAGTCACTGAGTTGAGATTTTTTCCCGATGTTTCACGTGTCCAAATGTACCCCTGCTCCAAATAGAAGTAGTTGATTTGCTTCATCATTGGCTTAATTCTTAGAGTTCTCTCTCGCTATTTCTCTCACTAGTACATACTTTTTTTTTTTTGCATAAAATAGATATCTAATTTATGCTTCAATATTTCCATTTATTTATTTATTTATTCAGCACAGAATGGTGCGGAGTATGTTGCGAGGCAGCCGTACGATTTGGTGCTTGCATCCACTTTATATGCCGAGACGGTAGGGGGAAAATACACTCCATCTCGTCCGGAAGCCTACCATTTCACTGAAGAAGAATTCTAACACTTCCGCCCGACGACGTTAGCACGGCGCGGCTACCATGGCAGCGGGACCAATTTCGGAACGAAATCAAGGTACCGCTGACATCTGCTCATGAAAATACACGCTCTGTAATTTGAGCAACGGGACAATATGATTTTGGGGGTGTGATCGAAATCAAGTCTTCGGTTCTTTGGGGTTTTGGAATGTGGGTCGCTTACCGGTTAGCTAGTTAGCAAGCTAACCTTAGCAAGTTAGCCAACAAACTGAATGAATAAAGGCATTGATTCGTTGTCTGCCTAATCTAGAAGTTTGAGAATAGGATTATGCCGCAAAAAAAAATGTTTTCATATATGATAAATAGTTATGCGTAGCTTTTGGGCCTTCTTGTGCAGTTAACCCAAGGATTTTCAAAGGTATGATATTCTGATTCCCATCATTCAATGACTCTGGGGGATGTTGCTGAGCTCAATGCCCTGATGAGTCCTACCACGTAGTCCCTAGGTACTGTTGTTGCACCGAGATTTCCAATCTTAAATCTGCTTTTCAGGCCTCCCATGGTTTAAAATGGGGTTTTCGTGCAGGGATATTATCGCTAGAACTTATTCAGATTGCAATGCTGTTGCAAAATTGTTTAGGTTTCTTCTTAGATCTCGGTAACCATTTGGTGGTTTCTCTGCCATCCCGCAGGTTTTCATTCTAACCATAACGTGGCACATCTCATGCTACAGTTATTTTGTTAGAATGCTAATGTGTACTATTAGAAATGCCAAAATAGCATTGAATCGTAAACGGCCTATGTGACGCTTTGTGCCGCGGCTCTCCACATTCAGGGCTGATTACCAGTTTTTTAGAGTACAAAAAGGCATGAGAATCGACTATTCAGGCCAACATAACTCGCCATTTTCATATCACTGAAGTGTACTTTAAATTAAGGCTATTTACGAACGACATGTAATCTAGTGTTGTATCAAGCCTTTTCTTAGGGGAAAAAATCATGCCCCTACTGCATGACTGTGCTGGCGGTTCCTCACTATGATCGCTTCACCTTTGCTCTCCTGAGGAGACTCTGCTGAATTTTTCTGCTAAAGCTGCGCGTCTCCCTGTCCTGCAGATGCCACTGTGTACGTTGGCGGTTTGGATGAGAAGGTGTCCGAGCCCCTGCTTTGGGAGCTGTTTCTCCAGGCCGGTCCCGTGGTGAACACACACATGCCCAAGGACAGGGTCACGGGCCAGCATCAGGGTGAGTGTGTGCTGCTCTTTGTTGGTATTCAATTCTTGTGCCTGGTTGCAGGAAACACCTAATACTTAAGCCTGAGGACTGCATTTATGGGATGATTCACTGTAGGACAGGGGTGTTCGACTGTGTCCTGAAAGGGCTGGTGTGGGTGCAGGCTTACAGTCCAACCAAGCTATTGCACCCCTGATTCCACTAATCAAGGCCCTTTGCAAAGACTCTTTGGGTTGAGTTGTAGAATCAGGTCTAACTGTTTGTAATTAAAGCCACATCAGCCCTCTCTGGATAATGTTAACTACGCCTGTTGGAGGATGCTGTGTCCAAGGGTTTTGCATGTGGTTACAGGACTCTTGGTCCCCAGATTTTTTGTCCCTGAATTGTTCGTCCCCTGATGATAAAAAATGTGCCCCGCATGTCCTGGGCAATAGCAAGGGTGTAATTTCAGGGGCAATGGGGGGACACGCCACCCCAATAATGTGCTGTGATAACGGTAATGTCATTGAAAAAAATTAGACAAATCCAGACAAACACGATTGTTTCAGTTGTTCTGTCCCCACCCAATCATAAACAAACTGTTGTGCCCTTGGCTAATAGAGTTTGTAATGGTAGTTATGTCATCAGTTTATTCTTATGTTTTATGTCTTCATGTCGTGGAAATGGCTGATTATTATCTCCTCTCTTTCAGGTTATGGCTTTGTGGAGTTCCTGAGCGAGGAGGACGCTGATTATGCCATAAAGGTATAAGCAAAAGTAATATCACATTTCTCTGTGTTTTTATATCATTCAGAGTTCCCAGTTCGACTTGGGTCGAGGGCCTGTAGGCTGCCATGTCAGCAGGATTTTTTTTCCAACAATGCATCTTTTTGCCCCACCTGAAAGGGGGGGGTATTCTTCAGTGATATTTGTTTCTCTGTGTGTCAGACAGCAGTTTAGCGCAATAATGGTTTGAGAAAAGTTACGCTAAATTTTGAAGAATGGTGTGCAATGCTTCAAGGGTCATCTGACTAAAATTTTGGACCTTATTGGGTCAAGGTCACTGAAAAAACAAAATTCTTTTAGAGTGTGTCCCTCGGGCAGGGTATATTGTGCCTGGCACCACTTGTTTCACTCTGATTTCACTCATCATTTTTTCCTCTTGGTTCAGGAAGTGAGCTTGCTAGCGAAGTTAGACGGCTTAGTGCAGTGGTAACCCTGTTGGTCGAAATGAACGCACTGGATGGTAGATCTCTAGTTAGTCACCTTGTTAGTGGTAGGGTAGTGCATGGTTTGAGCATATGCCTGCAAATGCTGCTGCTTACTGAGCCAGGAGTTTATTACCCTGCTGTCCTAGATGGCAGTCAACCAATTCCCCATCAGCCTGACTTGCTCATGATCAAGAACTGTGAGATGGATAGTTTGTGTTGAACCGTCTACCACAAGAAGTGGATACAATCAAATCAAATCAAATTACTGCTGCTCTTGAGGAACAAACCTTGCATGTAAAAGGTAGAAGGAATATTAGTGTGATAATTTGTCAATGATAACATTGTGAGATTTGAAAAGAGGGTTATCAGTGGTTGCGGGTCTGTTGTCAATCCTTTATCTGGTCCACACATTCATGGTCAGAGGTTTGGGTTGTTGCTGGAGGCTGTCCCAGCATCCATTTGGTAAGAGGTTCTTCCCTGTATGACGCAATAACTCTTGTGTTCCAAAGATCATGAACATGATCAAGCTGTACGGGAAGCCCATCCGTGTCAACAAGGCCTCGGCGCACAACAAGAACTTGGACGTGGGCGCCAACATTTTCATCGGGAACTTGGACCCGGAGATTGACGAGAAGCTTCTTTACGACACCTTCAGCGCCTTCGGGGTGATCCTGCAGACGCCTAAGATCATGCGCGACCCCGACACGGGGAACTCCAAGGGGTACGCCTTCATCAACTTCGCCAGCTTCGATGCGTCCGACGCAGCCATCGAGGCCATGAACGGCCAGTACCTCTGCAACAGGCCCATCACTGTGTCCTACGCCTTTAAGAAGGACTCGAAGGGCGAGCGGCACGGCTCGGCAGCCGAACGCCTGCTCGCAGCACAGAATCCGCTGTCCCAGGCTGATAGGCCTCACCAGTTGTTTGCCGATGCCCCACCGCCTCCCTCTGCCCCCACACCTGTGATCACCTCACTCGGGACAGCTATTCCTATACCTGGTGAGTCCCTGTGAGAGCCGCGGTCGAGACACTATCTGCATCAATGAACGATTGGCGTTGGGTATTTGTATAGTTTGTGTCTTGTGGCATTTGATTGCTGTACATTAACTAGTTGGGTGCTTAGTAGGGTAGCTATATTTGCATACACCTCTGAAATTGTTGACTACTTCTAGTGGTTCTTTTCATTTTAGTTAGTGAATTGGTTAGCTTACAGTAACTTTAGTCACGTTGAGTCGATTTACTGAGCTAGCCAGGTAGTTGGCCAGCTGCATCAAAACTTGTGTGTGCGAAAATTGAAAAAACAAATAGCCTATTATAAATTTAATGCTCTGTTTTTGAGAAATAGTTGCTTATGTGATCTTGGAAAAACTGCTGAGATATTTGTGTGACATTTGTAACTGGAAGAAATTATATTTTAACATAATAGCTTCTTTGTTTAGGAAACGCTAGAAAAGCTAACTTTGGAATGAGCTTGTTAAAACTTGCAGCAGTCAAATGTGACTCATCATGACCCCTTGTAGATCGTTCATTGATGATTGTCTATTGACACAGCTCGTCTCTTTCTCTTTTGTATTTCTCACATTTTTATTCCATACGTGGGTTTCCTGGTCTTACGTTGGAGAATGCTGTTAGCATATGTTTTTATCTGTATTTGTTTTTACATTTGTGCTCTCTGCCGTGGCTCTCCTCTATTTGCCTAGCTTGCATCTGTATGAATGCAGTCCATTTACACTGGTACAGGTTTGTTTCTCAGTGTTTCTGTTGTTTCTGAGTCAAGCACTGCCCTCCTGTTTGCATTTGTGTTTAGTTTTGCATTTGGTGACTCCCATTTTTTTTTGCGGAAACGGGTTTGCATTTCGTTATGATTGGTTTGTTCCTCACTTTTTTCTATTTTGCCATTAGTTGGTTGTAACTGATGAAAAATGAAACTCAGGCGTAAATTTTTCCGCTTCGACTGGGAGGCTTGTGTTACATAAGGACCATTTCTGCTGTTGTTGATTTGCAATTTGACATGTGAAAATGTCAACGGTTGTGAATGTCTTTAAAAATGGGTATACATTGCCTGTCCAAGAAAAAATTTGCCTTTTGGATTTAAATCAACAAAAACTATGATTGGATCATTATTTCAGTGATAATGAGTTTCAGCTGGCAATAATTAACCCTGACTGATGCCGCCTGCTGCTTCTCATGTCTTAAAAAAGTTATGTCGGAAGATGTATCCCTTGGTTGCGGAAAAGATGATACAGTACCTCAGAAGGGGCACATTGTTAGCCTGCATCAAGCAAAGAAGACAACGAATGAGGAAAACAAGGATGAGGAATCATCTTCACGCACGAATTGGCCCCCAAAAAGTCCTGACCGTACCTGCGGTGAAAGTCTGTGGGTGTGCTGTGGTTCAGCTATCCTGTCATCATAATAGGAGTGGGGCCAAAAATGAATGCAACTCCAATTGAAAATAAATGTTCTTAGGTTGCATACCGTTATCCAAACAATGCTACAGGGTTTTCAACTAAATATTTGAGTGTGAGAGTTTTTATTCGATTGGAGTGTATTATATGTCTGGCTCTGCTTGTCAGACGTCAGTGTCTCCTCTCTTGCCACTGCTGTCTCAGGCTGTCTGTTGTCGCAGATCTAGCCCAGGGTTTTCTGTAAAGCCTTGTCGATGACACTATGTGGTACATTTTGATTTTTGTTTGTGTTTGCAGGTATCCCGCCCCCCGGCGCGTTCCCCCCTGTTCCCCCACCTGGCTCTATGCCCCCCGGGCTGCCCCCTGGAATGCCCATGCCCCCGGCCCCTGGGACCCCTGGACCACAGGCAGGGGCAGGGGGACCCCCACCGGGACCCCCTCCGTTCCCCCCCGGCGGAATGCCCCCAGGTACGGCCTCTCACTGTTCCACCCATTATGGTGGTGTTATTTCATCTTTGGAGGTGATTCCTATGCTACAGCTCCTAATCAGAAAAAGTTGGGATGGTCTATTAAATTGATTAAAAAAATGTGAACTCCTGCACACCATCTCACTTGCAAAAAATATTTATTAGCAATTTCATGGCAGCATTTCGGTCCATGGTCCAAGGTCTTGAACCAAAACATTGCGATTAAATATCTATTAAATAATTTTTGTGATTTAGATGATGTGCGGTAGGTGACATTTTTGATCATCTCGTGCCTCTATTACGCCCCTGTCCTATGTTATATTTTTACTTGGGGTCTGTTAAATTTAAATTACAACTTAATGTAGTGATTTGTAAATTATTTATGACTTGTGTTTCATTGAAAGTAATACAAAAACTCATTATTTGATGTTTCACCGCTTTAATTTTATTCATTAAATAATAAAAACACTTATTTAAATTTGAGTTCTGGCAACATATAGAAAAAAGTTGGGGCGGTAAAATATTTACCTCTTTGTAACGTTGTCATTTCTTTTCACAACAGTTAAAAGTTTAGGGACTGAAGACGCCAAGTAATTAGATGTTTCAGGAGTAATTTTGTCCCTTTCTTCCTGCAAAAAAGTCTGAAAGAGGACATGAACCATTCAACCAAATTAGGGTGGTTTTCTTAATGGATTTCCACTCTATTCAACAATTGTATGGCTAACATGAAAAATGTAAAAATATGAAAAAAGAACCTATACGTCGGCCTGCTGATAAAACCTTGTATCTTCAAATTTGATAAGAAACAAAAACTTGTATGTCCACGATAATAACATAAACATTGCTAAATACAAAATACATTCTTGGAAGGAAAATAGTCATCCTACCCAAACACAGCTCAACTGCATTCTTACATGCAAAATTAAACATTTTTTAAGCTCTCCTGTAAAGTTTATCATTTTGAAGATACGAGGTTTTATCAGCAGGCCGACGAATAGTTATACTTTGTCCATAGCCCAGCTCAAGACACATTTTCGAGATTACCTGAGGGTAATGTCACTTTTGTGAAAATTTCATAGGCTGACAGCATAGGGGAAAAATATCGCTTCGCGTTAAGTCACGCTGTTAATATTTGGCCAGGCTGAATACCACGTGTGACATCGGTCAAATTGGTGTAGCTTGGTGCTGCATAGTGCCACTCGCATAACAAAGTACACGTTACTTGGCTAGCTAGCTAGCGGGCACGCAGTACTTTTGCATAACCAATCTGTAACATTAGTTTGTTAGCTGACGAGCTAACGTTACATTAGCTGGCTACTCAGTTGGCTGACTTTACAAATCTTCGCAATTTCAAATGCTGTCTGTGACTCAGTGGCTTACCAAGTAAGCAGAGCGTTGGGGTTGGCTAAGTGCTAACATATTATGGGCGCTAACTGAAATTATATTTGTTTTCCATTAAATTATGCTATTCAGTTTGGTGATAAACAGAATCTTGCACTCTTGGTCATGTCATAAGAAAGTTACGAAATGAGTAAATTTTGCGTTAGTTTCGAGCTAAACCTCGCAACAAACGTAAAATTTACTGGGCTCATTTCATAACGTTCATATGATGTGCACTCATGTGAGATCCTCTATATCTTTCATGGCGAAGGCGCCACCACTATCTTTCTATGGCGAAGGCGTTTGCACTACTATAACCTGTGATGCCACGGAGTTGGTTGGCTCAGAAGCAGATACAACAAATGCACTGGGGGAGATGGTAAAAGATGGAGACTGAGGAGCTACAGGACAGAGGACTAAAAGGAGGCCATCGTAGTATTGCTCCAAGTTGGAAAAAAAATAAGTCTGCTTAAAGCTAAGGTCAAAGCCGTTTACTTCCACGAACTGCCGCTGAAATGGAGAACGGTACAGCTGTTTTGGGTTGCAACTCTGAAGGGAACGAGCCCTCAAATGGGCGTGGCTTTGGGGTTTGCGGTGAACAGCAAAATATTTTATATATTGAGTTAGCATTTTCTCTGTGCGTATGTGAAAACACACAGAGAAAATGCTTTTTTTTGCTTGTTTTTTTTTTTTTTTTTTTTTCCTTTTTCTGCATTTCTCTCCCCCTCTTTCACTTTTCACAATCAAATAGCTTATACTGGCACAAACGGAAATCTTTTGTCACCGAAGCAATGTAGTGCACAGTGCACAGTAAACAAATGGTTGTATGAATGCACGCAATAGTAAATGCGTAGAGTACTATACCAGTGTGAAGACGGAGTGGAGTTCTGTGGTAATAAGGCTAATATTGCTCTCACTCTGCGGTCCCTGTTGCCCATAGGGATGCCCCAGATGCCCCTTCCACCGCCCGCTCCCCCAGGCATGGTGCCCCCCCCTCCAGCTCCTCCAGGATCTGGCCAGCACCGGGCTCCACCTCCCCCGGGCATGCCACCCCCTGGACCCCCTCACATGGGCATGCCCAGAGGGCCCTTCGGCCCGCCTATGGGTGAGTCCAGCCCTCTGCTGCCCTCTGCTGGATTGGAGGCTGTGTTACAGTTCTGCAGTTTTGAAATTCAGAAATGTGTTGTTAGAGTGAAATGCGCTTGTGAGTGTGACCTTTATCAGGGGATCCCAAAATCTGGCCCTCAAATCCAAATCTAGTCTTGTACTCCCGCCAATAAAGTGAAGACTTATTGTTACTGATTTGCAAAACTATCATATCACTTGACTCCCCAGTTATGGGAGGGTGGAAAACCAGCAGTTCTTGAACCTCAACGACCGTGATTTGGGGAACAGAGGAATAAAGGTCCGTGCAGGAATATTGGAATGCAGTAAAAGATTAATGTAAACACAGTGGCAATCACCAGGCTGTGTTAAGCGAATTGGACGCTGCTCTTTCTAATGCTAGCAGTTAATATGTCGCGTTTTCTGGCATTTGCATGGCTGCATCACAGTGGTGCTATGGATAAAACTTTGTGAACTAAATATCAAGAATGAAGCATTAAATATTCCATTTCCTCTGAGCCTGGTAAAGAGGCATCTCTCCCAGGAATGAGATTAAAGTGCCGTTCCACTTACCCGGAGCATTATCTATTCATTTACGCAGTTTAACTCCATCTCGCGCTGTATTATCTGTGAACTGCTTCAGGAATAACAGCTTTTTACTTCCACAGGCACCATTAAAGATGCGTCATTGGGGGATTCAAAATGGGTTTGCTAACGTAGCCAACACAAAATGTTGCAGTAACAGTCCAGCGATCTTGTAACGTTGAAAAAACATTTCTGCAATATTATGTGGACATTTTGCGTTGGTTGGGATGCCAGGTGTTGTCTGTCAGGGCTCTGTGTTGCTCCATTTTTTTTTTTGCAACATTTGTGCATGTTGGTCCATATGTTCCTGCTTGGGAAAAAAAAGGTTTTGAGAGCATATCTAATTGGGATGCATTGGTTTCCTCACAAACGTTTCATCTTAAGGGCATGTGTGCACTGTCGGGCAGCTACTTAAAACTGCTGGATTCAGAAATTGCACATAATTCAATTAAACTTCACTTTTCCGACTGCACTCTGACAAATATAGGAGTGAAGCTTTTACTCTGTGGCTGAATACTCCAAGTGTGGTCTACTCCTCCAATAAGTGTGCCAATGTTGAGCCCATTTTGATTTTTGGCATGATTGTAATTCAAGTAAATTGCACGGGAGCAGGTTCTGTGTACTCGCGTGTTAAAAGGTGAGATTCTTTCACTGGCTTCAACACAGTTTCTCCCAGAAGTATGTCTTGAAGGATGGTTTAAAAAAAAAAAAAAATGTCTACATTACCCTTTAGAAAAAACTCATGATTCAACATCGGCACACCTCTCCCCCACTCTTCCTCCACTATATTCACCTGCTCCTCTCTGAAACTGCGGAGGAGGACAAATAGGGGAGACCTGAGGCTGTATTATTCACCAGCCCATAGGTTGTCAGCGCACTGCTGTCCATTTGAGTCAGCTGACCTTCTCTCTCCACCCACAGGCCCACCCATGCCCCCAGGGATGAGGGGCCCCCCTCCACCGATGCCCCCGCCGGGATACGCAGGCGGCCCGCCACGGCCACCCCCCTTCGGCTTCCAGAGAGGACCCCCCATGCCCCCCCCGCCCCCAGTACCCCCACCGAGAGGCCCCATGAGAGGACCAATGCCCCCTTAGACCCGCCCCCCGCCCCCCAAAGCCCCCTGAAACCACCCCCCACTTCCCACTTCATGCTTTCTCTCTCGTCCTTTTATTTTTGTCGCGTTTTCATTTTTACGGCGCATTTTTATTTTGGGTCGCAGAAAAGTCACATTGTTGTGTCTTAGTTGGCGTACTTTTCTTTGCCACTGTACAGTTGGGATTTCAAATAAAAGTTTTTAGTACAAGGCTGGTTGCTGGCTTCTTTCAGTGGGACCATTCTGTGCCAGTTAGTCGCTTAAAGGGAAAACAAATTCTTGGAAGAGAGGAAAAAATGTACTTGATGCAGTTTTTCTTGTCCTAATAAAGAGTCACGCCAACTCAGGTTTGTTCATGATAAATTGATAACGCTTTTTTGTCGGCCCCCGTTTTGCTATTGTTATTGTTTTTTGTTCACTGGAAAAAATCAAGGTGATTGTTTACTATGCCGAACAATGCATCATGGGATTTGGTGTCCTGGCAACAAAGTCTTCTCTGCAGGGATATTTTAAGTTTGCTGCATTCGGACAGTGTGGGTTTACTCATCATTGGATAATTTGTGCTATTGCCAATATAAAAAAAAAAAAAAATACAAGGATGTGGCTTTTATACCGAAATTTCTTACACTTCCTGGACTGCCACACTTCCGGTGCACAGCTTGCGTTGCGGTACGACAACAACAATTCAGCTATACTTGAGAAACTGCAAACGATATGAACGCTAAAATCAAGCCAAGTTAAAGTAACTGGATGCATGAAGAATTAGGAAGGCTTCTAACCTTGGTATTGTACGGACAAGTATCCGTAACCATGCATGCTGACACAACTCTTCCCCCGCAGCTGCGCGACACCAGAAGCAAGTTGGCCTCCAAACCAAACTATCCCATAAAGCATTGGAAATGAGGCTTGATTGCAGCATCTGAGTATTTATTTATTTATTTATTTATTGTATTGGCGTTAGCTGGAATTTTTATGAAAATGTTATGAAAATTAACTTCTCCTCCCTTTATGTACTTTGGTTCTCCATCTTTTCTTCCTTTTCTCGCTCTCTTGTCTTCACGATGGGTGAAGCTGAGATTGAGAAAAGTCAGGCCAACTGCAAAAATTATTTAAAGCGATGAGTCTGTCCAGTATGATCCGAGATGGCTGGGTCCACTCTCTCGTCTCATGACATTAAAGCAGTCGGATGAAAGGTCTTCTGCAGGGGGTGAGCAGAACTTAGGAGGCATGCTTGGAAATGGCTTTAACTTTGAAGTAACTAAACCACAGTTACAAAAGCATCTTCACCGCTTATGAGTCTCCCACCAGGAAGGAAGGGAGACATATTGTTTTTATACGGTTTCCCGTACGCATCCGCGTCGGTGTTCCAACTGTTTCCTGGCTGTAACTCATAAACAGTCTCCGATATTTACATCAAACCTTGCACACTTTTTCGACATTGTATGTAGATGTACCTTTGTCTCAAAATGGGGGTATGATTCGTTTCCAGGCCGTATCTCAGAAACTAATCAAGATATTAACCTTAGACATTGCACACTATGAGTATGGTATATTGATGTGCCTTTTGCTATTTTCCTTCAAATTACCTTTTGAATTTTTCTTGTTTCCATGGTAACAGTTTGAACGTGGTCTCAAAATGAGGTTAGGGTTTGTTTCTGGGCTGTGTCTCAGAAACCGATTAAGATATTTACATCAAACCTTAAACACTCTTTCAACATTGTATGTAGATGTGCGTTTTACTATTTTTGCTACAATGACTTTTTAAATTTTTCTTGTTTCCATGATAACAGTTTGGACTTAAGCAGGGTTTACACATAGGCACGATGTGTTACGAATATCATTTTCCCGTCATTTTTGGCACATTCGTGGCATTCGTAACGTGACTTAACGCATCTGAATAGGGTTCTTAACAGCGCGTGTCGGTTCGTGACATTCGTGATATTCGTGGAGCATGTTTTTGGCTGCCAAAAAATCTTCCACAAATGTCACGAATCACCCTCGATTCGTGGAGTTCGCAACTGAGCGTGTCGATTTGTGGTGATTAGTGGTGATTCGTAATAGAGCATGACAGCATTCGTAGTGTATTGTTGCCATTCTTTGAGCCCATACTGTCACGCGTCGTTACGAATCGACACGAAAGCTGTCAAGATCTGAACTGAATGATGCGTGACGCCTCTGCCCCGAATCATCAAATTCAATTCAAATTCGTGATCCTCGGTCACGAATTTAGATTCGTGGCATTCGTGGCTTGTCGTCGTTATGTGTAAACCCAGCATTAGTCTAAAAATGGGGGTATGATTCGTTTCCAGGCTGTGTCTTAGAAACTAATTCACATATTTACCTCAGAAATAGCACACGCTTTCAACATGGCATGTAGATGTGCCTTTTGCCATTTCTCTTCAAATTACTTGTTTAATTATGTCTCCCCCCTGGAAGAAAGGGGGGAACATATTGTTTCTGTCCAGTTGCGCGTCTGCGTCAGCGTTCCCACCATTTCCAGGCCATAACTCTGAAACCATTTTATATATTTCCATGAATATTTGCACACATTTGCAGCAGGTCATGCAGATGTGCCCTTTGTTTTTTGAGGTTATTAACTTTTCTAATCCTAAATGTCTGTGAACATCAGTGAGGGGTGGCTGCGTTGGGCTGGGGGGAGTCTCCAGTCTGGAGATTTAATGGTGCCATCTTGGTCCTTCTGGTGAGAAGACATCAGACATGGGACTATATGACCTTATACTTCAAGGTGATGGGGAACTAAAGAAATTGAATTTAAATGGTCCCATATCATGGAAAATCATGTTCATCCTTGCTTTTGCACACAGACTTTGGCCCAATCTACCTAACATCTGACAAGCAGAACCAGGTTGTCTCACAATTGCTTTGTCATACTTTTCATAAGGCGCCCACTATTGTCAGTGGGTGACAGGTCAGGACTGCAGGCAGGCCAGTTGAGCACCCAGACTCTTACTAAAGAGACGTAATCATGCAGAGTATGGTGTTAGGCACGGTGTTACTGAAATGAGCAAGGCCTTCCCTTAAAAAGGTATCTGGATGGCAGTAAATCTTGCACCAAAACGTGTGTGTGTGTGTGTGTATATATATATATATATATATATATATATATATATATATATGGTGACCATTAATGGTGTCTTCACAGATGCGAAAGTTACCCCTGCCATGTGCACTAATGAACCCCATACTATTATGGATACTGGTTTTTGAATTGTTTGCTGATAACAAGCCGGATGGCCCCCACCTCTTTAGTCCACACGACGTGGCAGTCCTTATTTAACAATAAGAATTTCATATTTTGATTAGTCAAACCACAGGGCAGTTTTCCACTTTGCCTCAGTTCATTTTAAATGAGCTCAAGCAATGAGAAGCAGGCATTGTTTCTGGATCTTGTTTATATGTGGCTTGTTCTCTACATGGCAGAGTTTTAAGTTGCATTGGTAGATGCAGTGACAAAGTGACAGTGTTCACTGACAATGGTTTACAGTAGTGTTCCTGAGTCCATGCAGAGATTTTCACTACAGCATCCTCTGTTTTTTCATGGAATGCTGCCGGAGGACCTGAAAATCACGGTCATTCAAAATTGGATTTTGGCCTTGTCCCATGCGTACAGAGGTTCTTCTGAATCTTTTAATGCCATAGAGGATAAAATCTCCAAGTTCTTTGATATTTTATGTTGAAAAAATTATTCTTAAATTGTTGAACTACAACCCCAATTCTGAAATAGTTGGGACGAAGTGTAAATTGTGAATAAAATCAAAATGCAATGACTTTCAGATCACATGAGCCAATATGTTATTTACAACAGAACATAGATAACATTTCAAATGTTGAAACTGAGACATTTTAAATTTTTATCCACAAAATGAGCTTATTTCAAGTTTTCTGGCTGTAACGGGTCTCAAAAAAGTTGGGACACAGGCAAAAAAAGGGCTAAAAAAGCAATACACAAGAGAATCAGCTGAAAGAACATTTAGCAAGTAATTAAGTTAACAGTCATCAGGTGTGTAACATGATTGGCTATAAAAGGGATTTCTTAGAGAGGCTGAGTCTCTCAGAAGTAAAGATGGCCAGAGGCTCTCCAACCTGTGAAGGCTTACGTAAAAAAATTGTGGAATACTTTAAAAACATTGTTCCTCAATGTCAAATTGCAAAGGCTTTGAAGGTCTCATCATCGACAGTGCATAACATCATCAAAAGATTCAGAGAAACTGGGAAAAAAATCTCTGTGCGTAAGGGACAAGGCCGAAGACCTTTACTGGATGCCCGTGACCTTCGGGCCCTCAGACGCCACTGCATCACTCACCGGCTTGATTCTATCATTGACATTACTAAATGGGCCCAGGAATACTTCAAGAAACCACTGTCTGTAAACACAGTCTGCCGTGCCATCCACAAATGCCACCTAAAACTCTTTCATGCAAAAAGGAAGCCATTGTTGAGCATGATCCAGAAGCGCCGCCGTGTTCTGTGGGCCAAGGCTCATTTAAAATGGTCTGTAGCAAAGTGGCAAAGTTCCTGTGGTCAGACGAGTCCAAATTTGACATTCTTGTTGGAAATCATGGGCGTCGTGTCCTCCGGGCTAAAGAGGAAAAAGACTAACCCTCCTGTTATCAGCGCTCAGTTCAAAAGCCATCATCTCTGATGGTATGGGGATGCATTAGTGCACATGGTGTGGGACACTTGCATGTTTTAAAAAGTACCATGAATGCTGAGAGGTATATAAAGGTTTTAGAGCAACATATGCTCCCCTCCAGATGACATCTATTCCAGGGAAAGCCTTGTGTATTTCAGCAGTACAATGCAAAACCATATACTGCAGCTATTACAACAGCATGGCTTCGTAGTAGAAGAGTCCGTGTGCTGAACTGGCCTGCCTGCAGTCCTGATCTTTCACCGATTTAGAACATTTGGCGCATAATTAAACGAAAAAGTCCATCAAAGGAGATCCAAAACTCTCCAGCAGCTGGAAGCCTGTATTAAACAAGAGTGGGATCAAATTCCAATGGCTAAACTCAAGAAACTTGTCTCCTCAATGCCCAGACACCCTCCACTCTGTTAAAAAAGAAGAGGGATGCTACACCATGGTAAACAGGCCCCTATCCCAACTTTTTTGAGACCTGTAGCAGCCATCAAATTTGAAATGAGCTCATTTTGTAGATATATTTGTAAAATTTCTCAGTTTCAACATTTGCTATGTTATCTCTGTTCTATTGCGAATAAAATACTGGCTGGTGTGATTTGAAGTCATTGCGTTTTGATTTTATTCACAATTTACACTTTTTCCCAACTATTTCGGAATTGGGGTTGTATTTCCCCATGCAGTCTTTTGTAGAGTGGTTAAGCCCTCACCCTATTCACTCATGAAAGACTTCTCATACCCACTTCTGTTACTGACCCCTTGCTAAATGATCTAATTGGCTGTGAGATGTTCTACCTTTTTTTTTTTTTTAGCATCATGCAACTTTTCCAATCTTTTATTATCCCATCCCAACTTTTTGAAAACATGTTGCTGTCATCAGATTCAAAATGAGCAGCTGTTTTTCAAAAAGCAATAAAATTTATCAATTTCAAGATCTTGATGTATTGTCTTTATACTATTTTCAAATAAATGTAAAGTTCCAATGATTTGAAAATCATTGCATTCTTTTTTATTGACCTTTTACGCAGTGTCCCAACTTTTTTGGAAATGTGGTTGTTTGTAGCGCAGCAGAGTACAAAGAGGTTTTTGGTTTTTCCGGCTGTTGTTCGCTTCATGCAGTGAAGCGACCAATCAAAGGAAAAGCAGTACAACATGGGGCCTTTAAAAAACATTTGCATTCCTCCCCTGTACCGCAATGAATCTGTTTGTTTGTGGTATATTCTTCGGAGCCATTTGCTGCTCAGTCGTGTCTGAAATAACTGTAGTTAGGAGAGATGAACTGAGACTGTTGCTCTGCAGTGGTTTCATGACTGGTATTTTTTAAATTGTTGAATCAAACAGTTTATCTTCTGGGTCACACAGGGTTTGTAAGCCGCAGTCTCATATCCCTTAGAAAAGCATTTGTCTCCGGTCAGCTGGCTGGGTAGCAGTGATCTGTTTTCTCCTAATGGCTGAAGTCAAAGCTAATTTGCCGGTGTGGTTGACTGGTTGAGGTAGAAAACTACACAGTGGTTCCTGTAAGACCTAGTTTTATAAACGGTTCAATACAGACGCTCACCCAATAAGAATGAGGGGTGGCGGTTAAGGTGTTTCGCTTAGCGACGGTTGGTTCAACCCTCCTGTTGTCGCAATACAGTCATCTGTGCTTTAGAAAGCATGGCTGTCAACTCCACATTATTTCGGGGGACTTTGCCCCTGATTTGTCTATGTAAATTTAAGACCCTTTGCATTAAACTTTCAGCAAAATAACAGTACTATGGTAATTAAAGCATCTCGCCTCTTATCCTGCGACAATGCATTTGAAAAACCAAAGTTTTTGTTGAGTTTTACTTGTGTACATTTCCAGTGCTCTGAGCATTTCAACAATGTGGGTCTAGACGCCAGGCACATTCATTGTTTCTTCAGTGGTTTCCAACTCAAAAACTTCAAATATTAGCAAAGCCTCCTGAATGCCTTGATGGGTCCAACTTTCCAGAGCAAGTGCCTGAATTTATTTGATTTTTGGGTGAATGGACTCTATGCTCACAGAGGTGCTGACGTACTTCCGCTAAATTCTCAGCCGGGACTGCCACTTCCGCTCGGTCGTCTGCGCCACGTTCATACTGGAAGTTATGCTAAGCCGAAATGTTTACTCATAAAAAATTACACACTATTTGGCAAAATATACTAAATACAAATTCAAACTAGCTTCAAGTAATATTAGATTTTGCATGTTGGTTCACAGAAACTTGATTTGATGAACCTGTCTCATGAAATCAGCCTGCACTGAACCAGCAGGATAACTTTGCCTTCCACTCAAACAAAGAGGTTTTTCGCTTTCCTTCATTGATATGAAGTGCTGGGCTCTAAAGGTAACTTCTCCTGTTGCCGAGTCTATGTTTGAAACTGAGAGTGACAAAGGTGTTGGGAAAATTATGGCAGTAATTGATAACATAGACATGAATGTTCACTATTTTTATGCTAGTGTTAGCTTGTGCACACTGAGATGACTTGCAGGAAAGAATTTCGTGTTCAACCTCGACCAATATCGAATGAAATCAGCGCTTTTTCGGCTTACCTTAATGTTTGGGTACCCACAGAAACATTCAGGTGTGTAAAAACGTAAAGCGTACGGTCAGTCAAAAAATGTAGAGTTGAAGTCTAGAGCTGTTATACGTGGTAATGGCATGTAACGGCAGTAGCTATGTGCCTGATGACAAACTAGTTTTCTAGGACATGCACATCATATGCATTTGCGATATCAAAATTTCATATTAAATTCTAAACCCTGTTCTCACTAATAAAACCCCCCAAAATACAGTACTGTGCAAAAGTCTTAGGCCCCCTGCACTTTTAAAAATTTAAATCTGCTTTAGATGTTTACTTTTTGATTTCCACATTTAGTGTTGCGGAAGATAAAGAAGTAAATTTGAATTTCCTAAACCTAAAGGTAATTTAAATAAAAGTTCAATTAATAAATGTGTGTATTTCATTGAAAAGCAGTTGATACAGATAACAGAGTCATGACAGAACCCTGATGTCAACATCATCATGGCTGTCTGCAATTTCTTGGAGGGACAGACGCAAGTGAGGCAGTCAGTCTGCAGAAGAACAGTAGCAAGGTTCTCCACTCTGCTTGGAGCAAGCAAAAACCAATACTCTCATAAAACTATAGCGCAACAGGACAGTGTCCCAAATTTTTAGGCAAACAGCAGTTACATCACAATTCAGGTTTGGCTTGGTTTTTTTAACAGTTTACAGCTCTGTATAGTACATTTCTCAGTCATTAACAGTTCTTAATTTCATCATTTTTGCAAGCATATTTGCCATACAAAATTGCTTTAAATGTGCCAAAGACTTATGCACAGTACTGTATGCTACCTACACCCAGGCAGTGACCCAAACTTTTATCACAGGATTTTGTGAACCTGTGCCCACGTACTATGCCTGATCGACAATCAAAACAATTAAGACCAAGCCTATAGGAAGCCTGATACTGATAGAGGAGATAGCCTAAAGACAAAAAGATTCATTCACGTATCCGCTTCAATTCGAGACTGCAAGGATGGAAATCTGAATAATCAATTAGGCAAAATTCTCGGCTCTCGGTAATTCTGTATATCGTTTAAACATTTTGTTAATCGGATTATGAAAGAAGACAATAAATAAACGCCCGCTTTTTTTTTGTTTGGGTGTAAAAGCGAGTATTTAAAGGAGAATACATTGTATATTGATCAAGCATTGAACTCTGCATAAGTCGAACTGCTTTAATATTTGTTGATGACATTGCTTCGGCTTCCTGGAAGCAAGTACGCGTAAGTCTGCTGTCTAGTGAGCATTTCAGGTTTGATGTACTGAGTAATAACGCCACGGAAACTTAAACTGGCCGGCATTCTGCCGAATTGTCTTACTAAACTAGTTCATCGTCTGATTGCTAATCAAGCAAAGGGGATAATTCTGCCTCACCAAACTAACCTCCGACCGCACTTCACTATAATTGCGCGTACCGGAAGCGACGGCCCTGGCCAAACAAGAACGCAGAAGAGGAGCATGCATATAGCCCAATGACGTAGAGAAAAAACTAGACCGCGCAAAGCCCCCTTTCTCGTGGTAAATTGGCTTTAACATCCGGTCCAGGCAAAAGAAAGCATGTAGTGCTTTAACCAATTTGGATGTGCGTGGTTTATGTGTGAAAATGGTTAGTTCCTGTTGCGCTGTTTTCTGTGAAAACCGTACAGACTGTGCAGAAATATGTTTGATTTATTCTCTCTAAAACTGTAGTTTTACTGATATTTTTGGATAAATATTTTAGTTTTTTTAACTATCAGTTTACCTGATTTTGATCATATTGGTTATATCCAGAAAGCTTTCACTTATAAGTATGTCCTTATTTGAAAAAAGAAGAAAAAAAAAAAGCCCTGTAACAACTTTATTTATTTTAGAAAATTTTTTCCTGAACAGGGGTGTTTACTATGTTTGTTTACTATATGTTTTCCCATGACCGGAGCTGGCGCCTATTTGACCATGGCGGAATGCACCAAGAATAGGGAGTGCGCGGTCTAGTTTTTTCTCTACGTCATTGACATAGCCCTGCCGAGAGCATGTCTTTGTGAGTCAGTGTTCTCCTTCTGGCCGTATCCGGCTGGAGTTGCTTTGATTTATGATGGACCTAAGAACGTAGCGAAGAAACACAAGTCAGTGGTGCGTTGGTAAGGGATGCCATGTACACTCAGACATTGCAATGTTTCAAGTTAGGTTGGGAACCCAACATTTTTGGATGTCTCTCTTTAACACACAGTATTCAATTCTGGATTACACTCAATCTTGGGCATTTCTCCGCCACCTGTAGCCGGCCCGTTGCCATGGTGCTGAGCTGCTACCTGGGCGGTTGTTGCTTCAAGCCCCCTCTGAATCTCATCTTATAATTTTTGTACAAGCAAAGAAGTGTCTGCTTACTGCTTATTGTCACTATGACATGGCATTATTTTCCTCATCATTTGTCAGCAACTTGTATTTAAATGTGATTTAAATGCCTTATATGGCATCCTCTTTGCGCAGTAAATTATTCAGCCTCAATTGGCGTGTTCACACAATGATGTAGATGAATTTAGGCAATTAGATAAGAGTGGTTCAACTCTTTTTCTGTTTTTTTTTTCATTTTTCATATTGGACCACTATTGCTCTGAGCACTTCATATGGTCTTGAAGTGAGGAACATATGACCCATCCATTGTACAGTACTGGAACTTCATTGAGTTAGTCCATTATTGCACTGAACAGATTGACCACATACATTTTAAGATTAGAATATAAAAAAAGACAAATATGGAGTAAGACCACTTTTGTTCTCAGGAGCTGAATTCACTCTGAAAATTTAACTGGGTAGTGTAAAGACCAGAAGAGGGAACTCAATGTAACTCTTACCATTTCAACATGGCCAATCAGAGTTTTAAACTGTGATGCTTGGGTATGTTGAGCAACAACAAGTTATGGAGAATTAGTTTGGAACAGCCATATTTGCACCAGGCCTGTAACTTGGGGCCTATTCCACATAGCAGGATTATGTAGTTAGCCAGATAATCGCTTATAATAAAGTGCAGAACTACACCTTCGTCCTATTTGTTTCATTTAGTGATGTTATTCGGCTAAGTCCATAATCTCACATTGTGTCACAGACTCCTGCCCTATTCATCCCAAGGGCACTGCCCATCCTCTGAGCACCAAACCCGGGCTCTACTGGTGGGGTTGGGGGCGGGGGGAGGGGACACAGAGATTGGGATGGGGGGTGTGGAGCATGCCTCGCTCGATTAACGTCAATGGTAGAATTTGACCGTGTCGTGCGCTAATCTATGCATGCCTATAGGGGCAAAATAAATCTGGTGCACGGTTGGCCCAACTGGTCCCATCCTGATCCTACCAGCAGCCCTTAACAGCCCTTACCCACTACCACCCCTTCATTCTGTCCCATGCAGCCCCCCCATCGTTTCTCTCCATCTCTCTCTCCCTGCTCCCTCCGTCACTCTCACTTCCCCACCAGCTACTTCATCATCTGGCCTGATGACATCACGCTGGTGGGAGGAGCCTGCGGTTGGCATGGCGACATGGGTAGGTGGGCATATGTGCGTGCGTGTGTGCGTGAGTGATGGATGGAAATGTGGAGGCGGATTGCATTTGTGATTCCGCTCAGGGTGATCTCTCCACTCGAATGGAAGATTTCTCATGTGCTCTCGTGCTGTGCCCGTGACATGGGTACAGTCTTTACATGCAGCTTACGTGCTGGCGTGTGTAAAAGGGAGTGCGCGTGTACCATATGCTGCTATCAAAGGCTACGAAAAATGCCAGTAATTCGCATTGGCAGCCCAAACCACAGTGAATAAATAAAATGTCTCCTCATGAATGTGAAATGCGTTTGGTGCAAGACCTTCATGGAATTTGTGCGCGACGCAGTGATATATTTGGTGCTAAATGAACTGTTTGTAGTGTATCTGTTACAGGCAAACTGTGTAATCGGGTTTCAATTCTGTCATTTCATGAAATATCTAACAATTTCAGGCATTTCGTGAAATGACTGATTCAAAATTGCAGGCATTCGCAAAATGCCTGACATACAGTTTGCTTGTAATATATATATAGTCATCTTAGATTTTTATTTGCATTGTCTTTTGTATATGTGATTTATTGTGAATGCATACAGTATAAGGACATGATGTGAGAAGTCAACCAGCTGATGACTCCAAGAAATATAAAATTTGAGAACTGCTCACTTTTATTGCTACCATTAAATCCCTACATCGAGCTATTTCACTGAAAAGGAATCTACAAGTAATCACCTTTCAACTGGGAGATCAATAATGGATTAATTGTATGCTGGTTCCTTAGTGATGTTTCATGGGTGATGTTTGTATGAGGGACGAGAAAAGACAAGTTCTGATTTTCTGTTTTTTTTTTAATCAGTTTTGGTTATTTTAATTTTTATTTTAGGTTATTTTATTGTTATTTTAATATTTGCATGCTGATGTCAATCAAGTGGTGTGCATGTATGCACATTTCATCTATTCTGGTGTGTCTGTGTGTGTGTGCATGTGTGTGTGTGTGTGTGTGTATGTGTGTGTGTGCGTATACAGTTAGGTCCATAAATATGTAGACAGAGACATAATTTTCATTGACTCAGTTTAGTCACCACAATGG
The DNA here is from genome assembly GCA_029692085.1 of Gymnothorax javanicus. Classification (NCBI taxonomy): domain Eukaryota; kingdom Metazoa; phylum Chordata; class Actinopteri; order Anguilliformes; family Muraenidae; genus Gymnothorax; species Gymnothorax javanicus. The sequence continues at coordinate 125,642,045 of CM056197.1, read as the reverse complement.
ATTTGAAAAGAAACAATGAAGAGATGCTTGACCTGCAGCTTCTTCTTGAGTTTTTTCCAAAGTATTGTCTAAACCAGGTATGAATTACATACATTTTATGCACAGCCACCTCAATTTTAGGGCTCAAAAGTAATCGGACAAACTGACATAATCAATCATGAAATCGTCATTTTTCATACTCAGTGGCGACACCCTGGCTTTCAGTCAATGACTGTCTGAAGTCTTGAGCCCACAGACATCGCCAGACACCGGGTTTCTTCCCTGCTGACGCTCTGCCAGGCCTTTGCTGCAGCTGTCTTCTGTTCCTGCTTGTTGTTGGGGTGCTTTGCCCTGCATGTTCAGCTGGATTCAGGTCATATGATTGACTTCTGGTTGAACATTACACTTGAAGAGTTTGTTTCCAAAATGAAATATATCCACTTCATGCATTTTGAGTAAATCAGCTCTTTTTTTGTTGGCGCCTATTGCATTTTATAGAAAAACACAAACTTTGACCGTGAAAAAATACACCTTACGGTATGAATTTCTAAAAACTGATTTTTCCACCATGTGTAAGAAGCGCAAGACTATCGCTCTATAGTATTATCTCAATTTTTGGAATGTTGGCATTTACTGCGTTCTGGAAACAAACTCTTCAATTGTTTGCATTAAAAATGTTGGTTGTTTTTGCATGGATGCTCCCAAGTCACCATCCATATGCACTCTAAAGTGTTTTCCAATTAGTTTTGATGCATTTAGCAGAATTCTTACTCCAGGTTTCGTCAACTGTTTCAACACCAGTAGATACGAGGAAACAAGCTCAATTAGCAGCCATACATGCCCATACCCAACCACTCTTCACAGATGAGGTGGTATGACTCAAATCATGGGGAGTTATTTCCCTTCATTGTTCTTTTCCTAATTTTCCAGTGTATGCTGATCTTTGTCCATAGGATGTTCCTGAATTATACATGCATTTTTAGATTTTTTTGGGCAATATTTTTGTTTTTGAGCCTTACCAATGGTTTAAATGTTAAAATCAACCCTCTGTATTTACTCTGGTAAAGTCTTCCCTCGATTGCTGACTTTGGCACTGATGCACCTACCTCTTGGAGAATGGTCTTGATCTGGCTGACATACTGTATTGTTAAGGGGTTTTTCTGAACCAGAGAAAGAATCCTTCTGTCATCCACCACAGGTGTCATCTGTAGTCTGCCTGAACTTTTTGTATTCTTGACCTCACCAGTGCTTTTTTCTTTTCAGGAATTTACCAAAAAATGGAGTTTTTTTATTTCAGCCTGATAATGGCTTGTTTTTACTGGCACTGTAACTCTTTGGATTTCATATTGAGAATTCAGAGCAACACATTGCCAGGGGTCACTCAGGGAAGATGACGAGGGGCAGACATTCAGGAAGTTAAAGCATGGAACGGGTACTTTAATTTCACAATAATAGTACAATAAATACAAGTTTATATGCCAAGGATGATACACAAGGCTAGACAATTGTTGAAACAATAACATTGCGGGTTAAGACAATAATATGAAATATGAAGTAGATCACCGATATGCTCAAAAGATAGAAGTAGATGTAATCACATAAAGAAAACAGGAACATTAAACAAAACGCCCAAAACAACAACACAAAGCATCAACAAAGTAGCAACAAAATGTACTCAAAAACTCTCAAAAATGGTAAAAAGCCAAAAATGCCAAAATACTGCTCATGCGCCAAGTAACAACAGAATACAAGATAATAATATTCGGAACAAGGAGCTTAAATACGCTAGAGTACAGATCTAGACCAAGAAACGCAGGCACTAGAGAACTAGAGTGTTTGCGAGACGACGCCTGGTAACAAACTGAACGAAACTCTGGGTAAAAATGAGGCACAACAAAGGTGAAAACAGTATTGGGGGGAGTGATGATTCAATTAGAGTTGTGGGCGTGGTGATTGGGCTGCCAGGCACGGACGTGACACACGTTCAAAATGAAAATGTGACCCTTGAAATCAACTGAATGTCTATTATGTTTTCACTTTTATGTCCAAATACTTTTAGTTCCCCAAGAAGGAGGACCTCTTAAAATGCGGTAATTCCTTCCCCGTCCACACAATTTCTAATGTGTAAAGCAGAATATCCTCCCTTTTAACTCATATTTGTCATTTAATTTCAATGCCAATATTTTACAATCGACAGCTAAAATAACAATATTCTTATCAATATCAAAATATGTGGGGGCCTAACTCTCTCCTAAAAAAACTGGAGCTTTAATTAAAAGACAAAACAGAACAGAAACCCTTACACCCCTCTTCTTTTTACAACACTCTGTAAACATCTGGGAAGCGAGGAGACCAATTGCTGGAGTTTTGGAAGAGGGATGTTTTCCCACTCTTGTCTGATGTAGGATTCTAGCTGCTCAACAGTCCAGAGCCTTCTAAGCCAGATTTTTTATTTTATGATGCGCCAAATGTTTTCTATTGGTGAAAAGTCTGGACTGCAGGCAGACCATTTCAGCACCTGGACTGTTCTACAGGGAAGCCATGCTGTTGTGATGGACGCACTATGTGGTTTAGCATTTTCTTGCTGAAATATGCAAAGCCTTCCCTGAAAGAGATGTTGTTGTAAAACCTCTGTATACTTTTCGCATTGATAATGCCTATCCAGATGTGTATGCTGCCCATGTCATAGGCACAGATGCAACCCCATACCATCAGAGGTGCAAGCTTTTGAACTGAGCACTGAAAACAAGCTGGATGGTCTCTCTCCTCTTTAGTCCGCGCGACACAGTGTCCCTGGTTTCCAAAAAGAATTTCAAAATTCATCTGACCACAGAACAGTTTTCCATTTTGCCTCAGTCCATTTTAAATGAACTTTGGCCCAATTTCTGGATCATGTTCTATCCTTTGCATGATACAGCTTTAACTTGCATTAGTACATTGCATGGTGACCTGTGTTCACAGACAGTGATTTCTGGAAGTTCCTGAGCCCATGCAGTGAATTCCAGTGCAGAATCGTGCCTGTTTATAATGCAGTGCCGCCAGAGGGCCCGAAGATCACGAGCAACCAATATTGACCTTCGGCCTCGTCCCTTGCACACAGAGATTTGTCTGGATTCTCTGAATCTTTTGATGATATTATGTACTGTAGATGGTGGGATATTTAAAATCTTCCTATTTTACATTGAGCTAACATTTTTCTGAAATATGAACAAAGCCTTTGTTGTCTTTACTTCTGAGCACTCTGCCTCTGTAAAATATTCATTTTATACCCAGTCATGTTACTGACCTGTCGCCAATTAACCTAATTAGTTGTAAAGTGCTCCGCCAGCTGTTTTTCATTAGTATATTTTACTTTTCCAGCCTTTTGTTGCCCCTGTCCCAACTTTTTTGAGATATGTTGTTGCTGAGCTAATATTTTTCATGAATTGGTACAATGTCTCACTTTCAACTCTGATATGTTGTCTATGTTCTTTTGTGACAACAACTGCAATCAAGCATTTGCGAGAACTGGCAATGAGTCTTTCACATTGCTGTGGAGGAATTGTGGCCCAGTCTTCTTTGCAGAATTGTTTTAATTCAGCCACATTGGAGGGTTTTTGAGCATGATCGGCCTGTTTAAGGTCATGCCACAGCACCTCAATTGAATTTAAGTCCAGACTTTGACAAGGCTACTCCAAAACCTTCATTTTGGTTTTTTCCAGCCATTCAGAGGTGGACTTGCTGGTGTGTTTCGGATCATTGTCCTGCTGCATAACCCAAGTGCGCTTGAGCTTGAGGTCACCAACTGGTGGTTGGACATTCTCCTTCAGGATTTTCTGAATTCATGGTTCCATCAATTCACACAAGTCGTCCAGGTCCTTGCCCCAGACCATCACGCTACCACCACCACGTTTGACTGTTGGTATGATGTTCTTTTTATGAAATGCTGTGTTAGTTTTATGCCAGATGTAATGGGGCCGACACCTTCCAAAAAGTTCAACTTTTGTCTCGTCACTCCACAGAATATTTCCCCAAAAGTCTTGGGGATCATCAGGATGTTTTTTGACAAATGTGAGATGTGCCTTTGTGCTCTTTTTTGGTCCCTCTCCCATGGATGCCATTTTCGCCCAGTTTCTTTCTTAGAATTATGAACACTGTTTAACTGAGGCAATGCAGTTCTTAAGATGTTGTTCTTTGTTTTTTTGTTACATCTGTTCTTGAAAATTTTGTTCTTGAGGTTCACCACTGTTCCAGGTTTTCTGCATTTTAAGATTTAAGTGCTTGTTTATGTTGCTTTATGTGTCGTATGTTGTGTTTGTTTCATGTGCTTTCACTCCTCAGGGACGTCTCACGGTCAGGGTAGGCAGTGACTTCTCCTTTTTTTATCGCTAGATTTTGTCAACCTGTTTCCACGTTACTATGCCTAATTGTCAATCAATCAATTTGACCTTTTTTTCTGGTCAATTAAGCCTGTAATTTAAGTGATAGTGCAAAAGATTAATTTTCCTTTATGATTCAACAGGTCTTAATAATTAATTAGGCAGTAATTCATATTGTTTTGCCGGATTATGAAAGAAGACTGATAATAAACTCCCTATTTTTTTTAAAAATGGCATTAAAAAAGTACGTGCTAGTGAAATTGAAACTTTGAAAAAAAAAAAAAATAAATGGCATTGATTAACAAACTTGCTGTCTCATGAGCATTTTAAGTTTAATTTATGGAACTGGCATGCCATTCTGCCGTTTAGTCTTGTAAATTAGTTAATCAATCCTCAGATTGCTAATCAAGCAAAGTAATAGAGTTATTATTTGTTTAACGGTGAGGATTCTGCCTACCCTAACTGACCTCCGACGGCACGTCACTGTCACTCCTGCACAATGAATTTCCCCATGGGGGACAAATAAATAAAGAAACTTGAAACTTGGCTCTCACCGTGGTTTTCCAAAGCTTTTTTGCAACCCTTTCCAGACTGATAGATGTCAATGAATCTGTTCTTGAATTTCTTGAGATCGTGATGAGTTGCATCTTTTTAGCCTACTTCACTTTCTAAAACTTGATTCAACAGGTCTGGCAGTAATCAGGCCTGGATGTGGCTAGTGAAATTGAACTAAAAAAAAAGAAAAAAATGATTAAACACAGTTTATTTAACGGGGGGGGGGGCAATTACTTTTCATATAGGGCCAGGTAGGTTTTAATAGCTTTTTTCCCTCAATAAATAAAATCATCATTTAAAAACTGCAATCTGTATTTACACAGGTTACCATTGCCTAATATTAAAATATTGTTTGATGATCTGAAACATTTAAGTGTGACAAATATGCAAAAAAATAAGAAATCAGGAAAGGGCCAAATACTTTTTCACAGCACTGCATATATACATCTGCATCTGTAATATTAGTCTGTGGTGTCAAATCACCGTGAAAAAAAAAAAAAAAAAAAACAGAACTTGCCAAGTTGTGTCCAATGTGTAGAACTGTGGGCCCGCTAAAATGTTATTCCTTACAAATGTTACTCGGCAGAGAAGCACAGTTATCATAAGAGTAAGCCTGAAACGTTTGTCATCCACTGTTAGAATTTCTGTAACCAGGATCAACAGGGGATTCAAATGATTCAGATACTCGTTCCGGGCGCTAAAAAAAGGCCATTTCAGCTTATCCATGTTGGTATTCACGCGGGCACTTATGTATCTAATATTCTGACGCATTTGCTTCGCAGCCAAGAAATTATTTAGTCATCTTACAACTGTTGAACGGAGCCGACTAAGTTGGTGTTAAATGGAGGGGAGAGTCTTGAATTGCGAGCTGTCGGAGGGGAAGCTGCCTGCCTTTCTGTGCGGGAGGAAAACATGTTGGATGTTATAGGGCTAATAAGCAGGCATATTTCCACATTGCGCTTCTAGGCAACAGAGTGACGGCCCCTCTCCTTGGTGCTGGAGTGGAGTGTTCCTGCTGATGATTGAATCGGAGAAAGGGAGGGGGAGGGAGAGCGGTCCAAGGGGAAAGCAATGCTGTGGGGTACCACTGTCGTCGCGCATCTCTCTTCTCCACTCGGCTTGTGCTCGGCCGGAGCCGCGTGAAGGCAGAATCAGCGACCTTCATTTACTGGACCTTCCCGGCACGCGCGCAGAATTACAGTCGAAAGAAAAATCCTCGGATTTTAAAATCGCGGGCAAGGCGACCTCTGGAAAACAGGTGCGTGACGTCGCGATTTTGGAGTAAAGGAAACTAACGGCGGGCTCAGTAATGATTTAATTAGCCTACTGCGAATGAGTGTACAAGCCGTAGTGACATGGTTTTACGATGTAGCCATTTTGCACTCAGCAAAGAATCCGATGTCCTCCAGAAAACATGCACAGCGGTGACAGCACCACTTGCCCATTTCCTATGAATAATTAGCCTATCTTGAATGCATTTCCCCCCCGTGAAGTAATCAGGAAGCAAACTTGCTCAAAAAGCCGTGCAAGTTTGGTTTTCGAAGATCGCTTTACATTTACACCAACTTCTCATTTAACGAAGATCAAATGGGCGAACTGAATAGCAACATATTTCAGCCTACGTGAATCCCACTGCCAGCGAGTCATTCTTGCGTGATAACGCAGGTCCTATTTTTATTTCACTGCGTCTAGGACTGTGGAATAAACTGAATCGTGCACTTGTGAGTTGCGCGTGGACACATAGCACCTTTGATCTATCCAACCAATTAAAGCAAATCCTGACAGCTAATTTATCTAGCATTGTTAAGTAGCAGTCAAAGTCCAAAATGGCAGAGAGGGGTTTCCACCGCTGTTCAGTTAGGGGTTGCCAATTTACGTAGTTTAGATTCGAATTAAGTGGGCGGGTTGCGTTATTTACTTGTTTATGATGTGTGTGCATGTATGTTTGAATGCATGCATGAATAGCGATGTTTGGATTGTATGATAATTTCAAATGGATTTAAAGCATCGTTTAGTCCGACCGGCATCGCGTGCGAGTGACGGTTGGGGGATGGGTGTGAGATACTTGCACAGATTTTTTTTTTTTATATCACTCTAAGTACTTTGTTAAAAGCACATTGTAGCGAGTGCTGACATTTCCGCATTTACACGCAAAATTTTGCACTGTCAATTGTAGCCTATATTGTCTGTACTCCTGGGGCCATGAGATGACCTTGCGCGGTGTTAGGCGGACGCAGACTCGGAACTGCCGACCTCCTGCAATGGGAAGGTTCTGTCATTGCAAAAATGAGAACGAATTATGGTCTGTTTCTACCCGTAACATCGCGGAGTTCGTCCTGCTACAACGACCTTGTCATTAAAAAACATGTCGCATACGCGGCGGCTGTCTTTTTTATTGTTTTTTGTTTCTTCTTATTATTATTTTTTACCTACGCTGTGTGTTTCAATGGAGGACTGTTTCAAACAGAATGACTGGGTTTGAAGAGACTCACTAGGCTGATGTACAGTTTTTTTTCTCATTGACGGGGTTGCTTGATTTTTATACCACATAGCTTGTCAATTTTTTTTTTATACCAGCATTACGGTGCCATAAGAATATTTTGTTCATTCCTGTATGTTATGACATTAAGATTTCGGATTGATAGGGTTCAGTGAGGACTCATTCACATAGTTAATTCTTGGAAAGCTGTGTTGGCCTTCGGTTACTTGAAAAAAAGTCAAATTTCACTCCGGGAAATGACCGCTCTGCTTGCGCAATGGAAAAAGATGAAGGAAAGGGTTAACATGGGCACGTGTCATGTGCCTCCCTTTCATCGTGCCGTGGGTTGTCATCCTAGCCCATTTTTTTCTATGGCCTCACTGGGTTTCGGAGGGGGGTGTTGATATAATGTTCTGCGGATTACTCTTGCATTAATTTCTCATTCACTGAATGAAGTTGATGAATTCATTCTCAACTTGCTTGCCTTTTCATTTAACTTTGCGTTTATCTCTTTCTCGGTCAGATAAATGTTAAATGCGATCCAAAATTAATCGCAGGATTTTTGAGGAACGTATTTGCAAGTTTTCTGAGTATAAGCACGTAGAATAGCACTGGGTTCAGTTCACGATTGTTGGAATAGTACGTACAGAGAATAGTTGCCTTGGCAAACGGAAAAAGAGGAGCTTGTGTGGGCTAGAGTTATTGACAGCCACGTTCTTCATGCAGCTCTAGTTCTCTGTCACTGCTGTGAGAACTTAATTGTTATTATTATTATTATTATTATTATTATTATTATTAATAATAATAATAATAATAATAAATTAATTCGTTCATTATTAAGTTCATTATTCTTGATGGGCTATTGTTCGATATCCTCTACCATTTCTAGTACTTTGGGTGTGAATCAATGTGTTGTAGGTTAGGCAGAAAGGTCCTAGCTTGCTTCTGATTAGCACTGGGATTCATGTTGGCTTCTGAAATGAACCAAATCCAGCAAAGGTCTACCCTCAAAATTTTTGTTTTGCTCAGGATGTGGTTGGGAGACAAAAACATTGAAACAGTAGGTTTTCTGGAATGTGTTTTGAAAAATTCTGTCAGTTTTCTGCTCTAGAATTTGATTGTTGTCAATTACCATTAGTGATTGTGACTGCAGAAATAGAATGTTTCTCACACCTTAAGTGGTTACGCATTTAGTAGTGAATGTGATGCTAGTATGAATTTCACTGCCTTTATTACATTCATTTCAGGCAAATGTTTAGTTTTTGATGGTTCTGAAAGTGATTTGGATGTGCAGAGAGTGCATCATGTCCCTGCTTAAATTAGCATTTTGGGCCTCATGAACCTGTCGAGATCTTATTTAGAGTTTCTATTCTCTGTCGCGAGAGGAGGGGGTTTTGCGAACCCTGGGATGTGAAAATATCTTTTTGATCACCAGGAAATATTACTGATTAACCAGTTTCTTTACGAAGCAGAATTTTACATTTCTCATTGGTTACTAGCTTTACATCTGCACCATTTGAAAAAAAGGTGGTGGAATGGTTTGATCGTTTTCCATTGTTAGACGAATCATTTGCTCATTCTGATGAACAACTTTAACAAAGACAATACGGGAAATGAACTTTGAATGTTGTTGACCAGACAGTTTGTCCTCGATTCCTGCCCTGCCTTGACCTTTATAAGAGCAAGTTTGGTTCACAGGGGTCTCTTTCAGTCAGTGATCTAGAACTCTGTCGCTGCGGTTACCTGCAGTGATTGCTACATCAGCCTTAGAATGTTCACATTTGTGATGTCACTCCTTAAAGGGGCAACATCCTCCTGTGTAAAGCTTTAGTTTTCATTCAGCCCCTGAAGAAGACTGTTACCTGTGCATATTTATAGACTTAAGTAGCAGCAATGACTGCAGCTACGGTTCTGTGCTGTGAATCCATATTAAGTTTGACCTCATTAATTCGCCAGCCGGGCAGGATCAAGCTGTAGTTCCTGCATTTGTGCAATGGATACCTGATAAGATTAAAGGGTCGTTTGATACTCATTTCTTGTTTTTTAAATGAGGACTGACAAATTGCACAAACTGCACAGATTGCAAAGTTTGCATGAAACCATTTTTTAGCCCATGCTTTTAACCAAAGAGACTTGCATTTGGTCAGACTATGCGGGGCCCCATTGGCCCTGGAGCGATGTGCGGGTCAGGGCCTTGCTCAAGGGCCCAACTGCTGCACTAATCTTATCATGGCTGTACTGGGACTTGAACCAACAACCTTTCACATACTGGCTGGTCCATTGAAATGTAGTGCAAGGACTCAATTTAATTGTGTAAATTTGTAGACAAGAAACGTGTTCATATACAAGCAGAAAGCAGGGCCTGTGTGCAACATATGCATGCAAAGTGAAACTGATCTTCAAGTTACAGGGACGCATCCCGCCGGAACCCCGAAAAATCCGCAGTTACTAGTCATTAAACAGATAGGTTCATGTACTGATACAAATATACGGGTTTTTCTACAGAAAAGGGCACAATTACGGTAAAGACGGTCCACCCATTTTTTTGACAATGGAACTCAGCTTTCCTATTCATTTGGGAGCTAGAAATATTGGGCATGATATTTGCAATTAGGGGAAACTTTTAAAGGGACACTCATTCCAATGAGCATGACATCCAAGGTCAGAGTATGACGCAAATGTCCATACCATAATCATTCAAAATTGAGCCAATAGAAAATTAAGTTGAAAATTAAACCCTTTTCACTGATGACTCAGACTTGCCACCAGGAACAAGTGTTCTTTAGTATGTCAAGTTACATTAGAAAAGCTATTGGTTCAGGAAAAAAGGGGTTAACCCTTTGCCCTCGACCAAAAGCAGGTGTCCTTTAAGTTTGGTTTTCCCTGTCTTTTCCGTAATCAGACAGCTATTTTAGTTATACAGTTGTCCACCTGATGTCAATCCTGCCCTAAAACAAAAACAACAACAACAATATCAAAAACAACAGCACAAAAGGAGGCCATTTTGTAACCTTTTGGGTGTCGTGGCTGAGTGCCAAGGCTCAGGTAGTATTTGAATTTCTACTTGTCACACAAATTAAATGTCTTTGCCGTAATCATGAAAATATGTTTTTGTAGCTAGTGCTTCTTTATGAGGTTATGCTTGATGAGAAACCTTTTCAGAGAGGTAGGAAATAAGGGAAACTTCCGCCCTCACATTGGTTGCAAATTTCCATGGGGCTGCATTATGTATCTTTACTGGCGTCTTTACCGTAATCAACTGCTCTGCCAAGGTATCCGGTGTTGTGTATATAAGTGGAAATAAATCCTGGAATGTGGAAATTTCTTTTTATCAGAGTCCGACATGATGTTCTTGTGACAAAAAGTTTTCAAATTTGAACTCGGCTTCTAAAACTAAAAAAAAAAATCTACTTACAATACATACTGCAGTTACATACATATGACTGTAGTCCTGATGATACTGCTGTTTTCCCTGTTAAAAATTTTTGTGTTTCGAGTTTGCTTTTATTCAAAATAAACTTTTTATGCAGAATATTCATTCACTTGTATATTCACTGTCTTGACGCATGCATTGATTGTGAAGGGTGAAATATTTGAGGCTCTGGCAAAGCAGACCATTTTGGAACATATAAATTACTGGTACTTTACAGTATAGAAAAATTACAAAGTGGCATGTTGGAATATAGTTAATTTGGCATTTGGGCCCTTTCCCCAAAATAACATAGTCTGCAAAAATTCCTCACCCTTTACAGCCAGTGCATGTTTGGACAGCAAAGGTGGAGACATGCCTTCTCACACTCAGACTAGAGTTAACAATGAACCTTTCAATGCCTTTGACATGTTTGAATGACCAAAAGATTTCATGCGGGAAGGATGATACTCCTTTCTTCAGTGCAATTTGCCAAAAACACTGATTACGGTAAAGAGGTATGTCATTTCATCTTTACCGTAATTGTTGATTACAATAAAGACACCTGACCATCTTAAAGTTTGTTGAAAAAAAATGAAACCAGCCATAACCCAGCTTTACCATTTTAATACTGACTGGTACTTTGGAAGGCCTATTTGAAGAATAAAAAAAAAGTGGAATCCCAGAGAAAATTTTTGGCGGACACTTCTTTACCTTAATCATGCCCTTTTCTGTAGAAACGCCCATACATTTATGTGAAGGGATTTCAGTGCGTTTAAGTTTGAAGCTAAGGATCGCATAGCGGTATTATAGGCAGTGTTGTCTAGTTACTGTAGTTTTAAAGCATGGACCCAAAAAAAAAAAAAAAAAAAATCATCTCTGGGAATTCAGAGAGCATAAATTTCCCTTAGGTATGAGTGTGTGAGTAAATGGTGCGTGTATCTGCTTAGCACTGAATTGGCAGCCTGTCAAGATTCTTGCCTCTGGTCTACTGCATTGCATGCTGGGATAGACTTCAGCCTCCCCTGTTCCCCCGGACCAAGAATTGTGGGGATTCCTGATGGATGGTTTAGGCATAAATACACAAAAACATATGCATATATCTGCAGGGAGTCAAAATCTCTCAGTCAGGAAAATACTGTAAGTGGCCTCAACTAAAAGCTGAAAGTCTTTAGCTGAGTTCATACTTATTATTTAATTTCCCCTCAGCTATGCAGTGGTAGATTTCTAAAATAACTGTGACATTGTTGATGTCCATATATTTATGGGCCTGACTGTATATCCGTTAATACATAGGCAGTTAACTGCAGGGTCTAAGCCTGCATATATAATTGTGCTGATATTGCCTTTGCTGCTCGTCACTGTATGTTCTGTGTTCTGTGTTCTGTACAACCTTGCGGTCTCTCGTGCTGCAGTGCTCACGTCAGACCTTAGGAAGAGGAGGGTGCTGGATGCGGGGGGAGGGGGGTTTGGGGGGTGAGAGGGGTGGGGGTAAATGAGCGGCGGGGAGGGGCTCCGCTCGGCCTCATTGACTGGCGAGGGCTCGCTCATTTTCCACCTGTTATCACTACTGATTACACCCTTCAGCTGAGCCCGAGAGCCCTATGAACAAAATGGGTCAATAGAGAGAGAGAGAGAGTGAGGGATGGGGCGGGATGGAGAGACAGAGAGAGAGGGAGGAAAAGAGGGAGTAGAGGGGAAAGGATGTAAAAGAGAGATAGCTGCAGGCTGGGACTGATGGAGAGGAGCGGATGGGTGATACAGAATCAGTTTTACAGACATAAACCCTTTAACTGCCTGCTCAACCTTTTCAGCACATTTTGAGTCACTGTATCTAAGTGTGAGATGATTTGAGCTGAACTGATTGGATTTTTTGTTTTTCTGGTATAGCATACCTCAGCCAAGTATTAAAAATTGCTTAATCAGGTTGAGTACTACACATCTTTCAATCACAAACAGTGACTCAAAAAGGTTGAAGCAGTTAAAGGGTTAAGTCTACCCTGAAACTAAATTCTGTTTTCAACTGAGATTCTTCATCTTACCCTGCCTAACCAGTGTCCATTCAATGGGCCTGAAAGCCAATGGATGGAGGGAGGGAGAAAGAAAGAGGGAAAAGATGGGAGGAATGAGGGGTAGGGAAGAGAGAATGGAATGAGTGAGAGGGATTATCAGTCACAGAGAAGGAAAAAGAGATGTAGAAAGTGTGAGCAGAGAAGGAGGAACTGGAGAAATGGAGGGAAAGGTGGAGAAATAGGGAGTACAGAGAGACGAGGAGCGGAGGTGAGAGGGAGGTGGAGAGAAGAGGGGGATGGGAGACAGAAAGAGATGGAGGGTGAGAGGTGAGAGATGGAGAAGCAGGTATACAGAGCTAAGAGGGGGAAGGTTGATGTGGAACGGGTAATGAGAGTAATGTGAAGAAAGGAGGAAGTGGGGAACACATGAGTGGACAGAAAAAGAGAAGAAGAGAAACAGGTGGAAGAGAGATAGAGAGAGGCATGAGAGAGAGAAGGAGGGGAGATGAAAATAGAGCGAGAGAGGCTTGGGTGATGGACGAAGAGAATGAGAAAATGGCGTGAGATACCCTTCTCTGTTCACAGAAAATGTTCATGCTTTGGCAATATGTATGCATCATACGTCATGCCAATAAAGCTCAGTTGAATTGAACTGATAGAGAGAGAGAATGGTGTGAGTGACAGAGGGATAAGGTTCTGGACTCTCTGGATATATCGCGGTCGATGGGAACTGGGCCATTTGGGAGGCTGAGTTGCTGTTGGCGTTTGTTGATGCGGGGCAGTTAGCGATGGATGATTGCTGCAGGTTTTTATAGATAAGTACTTGTATGAGTCGGTTTATTGATGTCTCAGTGTCTATAATGTGTGACCAATGTCTGCCCTCGACTACTTTCTCTGAATTATCTCCCCCGTTTAATTGCATTGTGGAGAAAAATGCTTTATGCTCTGGCCACCTGCGGCAGACAGCTCTGGGAAGACCGTGACAAGGCTTTTCCCTTTGTTCCTTGGCACAGCTTGTAGATGAGTAGTGTTCGGTAATGGCGAATAAATAGGCTAATACAGCTGTTGCCAACCAATTAGCAGCTTCCCAGACCCTAAATCTGATGACAGCACTTTAGCGTGCGACGGTAAAATGTTGCCCCGGGCTTCTTGTTTACAGTTTTGTTCCTCAGGAGTGGCTCGCTGTAACTTGGAGTAAAATCCCGTGGGGAACTCGTGTACACAAACCGTATCCTCGGCACTTAAAGCGTCCTCTGTTCCTGTGTAACCCCAGAGCTCTGAGAGATGATAGCCATTGTTACTGGGGATTATGGCTGTAAGGTACAATGCATGCTTAGTTAAAGAATCTGTGAGGTGTGGTGATTTTATTAGGGATCATGTTGTTGTTATTATTATTAGAACTCTTTATTTAGCGAGAAAAACATGGCAAAACTCATTTAAGAGTCTAAGATATGTTCAGACCATGGTGTTCAACAGACTGTACTGGGGTTTGCTCTGGTTGCCGTGGTATCCGTGATAAACGGAACTGTGAAGGAACAGGAAGGGCAATAGGCCTCAGGAAGAGATTGAGTGGGTGTGATTTGGTTGCATGGTGGATTTGTTTGTGTGTGTGTGTGTGTGTGTGTGCGGGAGTTCACGCATGTTTGAGAGTACATACTTGTGTACTTGCAGGTGAGCCTACATAGTGACAATTTTTATGGTATTTAAAAAAAAATGAGACAAATGAAAGCTATCTCACTTTCTTAGGAGTATTGTTTGCCCAAGAGCTTCAGTGAATTAAAAATTAAAAATCTTGGCGTTTGGTTATAAGTGTAGAAGTAATGCTTAAAGAACCTTGTGGAAGAATAGGGAAGATAGTTTCAGCCGTGATGCTATGTTGACTTGTGGTTTCTGGGAAAGAAAATTTTTCTCTGCAGTGAAATGTAAAAAAAAAAAAAAAAAGCCCTTTCCCCTGCTGAGCTTCTTCGCTGAGAATGTCTTACTGTGTCGTACACATCCGTGACAACACCTGCTGAGCTATCCCATCAGGGGGAAATGAGTTTCCCTGCTTTGCTGTCAAAAGTGTCAGATCCCCTCCATTCTTTTAAATGCTTACCCCCTTGTGGGATGATGCAACTTCAGCGCCAACTTTGGTCGTAACACCGCTCCACCCTCCCCAAGGTTGAAAAGTGGTATTCATTTTATCTCTTTTCAACTGTGATCTGTGTCTCTCTTAACCCGCCCCACACAAAACCCTTTTCGGTCACACTTTAGATGAAGTGTTGCGCATAAAGGCTTTATACAGCATGTATAATGCCGTCATAAATGAGACGTAATGCCTTCATAAATCATACGTAAGCAAATGTCATGCTTTGTAAAGGGTGAAATAACACATCCTCATTCAGCATGTAATGCCAGACGTGACAATGACAATGCCACTTAGCTGACAATGTCACCCTTTATAGTATTTAGCCACTAGCTAAGTGACATGGTCAGTTAGATGACATCTGGCATTACATGCTGAATAAGGATGTGTTATTTCACCTTTACAAAGTATGACATTTGTTTACGTATGATTTATGAAGACATTATGTCTCATTTATGAAGGCATTATAAATGCGGTATAAAGCCTTTATGAGCAACACTTCATCTAAAGTGTCACCCCCTTTTTCAGACACATTTTTATTGGAGGGAAGTCCTCTCTAAGAGGGAGATCTATTGCAAAGCCACATTAATCTCATTTAATAGATACAAGGTGCAAATGAATTATTCTGTTGGCGCAATATCTTCGCGGATATTTCGACTGCAAAAGGCAGCACTTTTGGTAGGGGCAAACCTAATTAGTGCACCTCAACCCTTCCAAATTTTTGAATAACCAGATTCTGTGAGCAAACTATGGATGGCTTTCGACCGGAATGACGGCTTCTGTCCACATCTTTCAGTTTAGCTGCTTCAGAAAAAGGGAGATGCAACAAAAATGTCCTATATTTTTGGGATAACACTATTTATCGCATGACTTCGATACTTTTCCCATAGTCCAGCCGATGACATATTTTTGACATTCCCCTAGGCTAATTTCACTTTTGCGAGAGTTTCACTGGCTGAGACTATGGGAAAAAAATCGCTCCGTGTTACGTCATGCTGTTAATATTTAGCCAAACTGGATACCAAGTCTAACGTTGGTTAAAGGGGCGTTCACACTAAATGTGCTATATTCGCATGAAAACGCGAGGCACATCTGTCCTGATTTTTTTGAAACCTACATTGTAAAAAGCGCTGGATGCGTCTTTTCCACGGCTGCTAAGTAACACTCCCGTATGTCACTTTCTGAACATTCTGAACAATGTTAGCGGCTTTTTGTGAACCACCTCCAAGCCTGGTGTTTTTGAATTTAGTCCCTCCTTTCAACAGATTTCATAGGTTGTCGACTATGGCATGATAGTTGACATGCGGCGTTCTGCGCCAAAAATAGAAAAAAAAAAACTTGACACACCCTCTCGCGCTATGGCGCCCAGACCGTGTCCGAGCACGGGGTGCAGATAAGTGCACCTGTTGGGTCCATACGCGTCCAAACACTCAAAAAACTATTCAATGAAAGTTGTAGGAGCGCTTGAAACTGCATTGAATCTGATCGCAGGCTAAATCGGTATAGCTCAGGGCTGTTGCAAGCTCACTAGGTGCCACATACGTAACTAAGTTCACGTTACTTAGCTAACTAGTAAGCGTGTGTGCAATACATTTTCATACCCATTATGTAACATTAGTTTGTTCGCTAGCGAGCTAATTTTAGCTAGCTCCTCGGTTAACTGAATTTACAAATAGTTGCTAGTTCAGCCGTGAATGCCCAACTCAGTGACTGACTATTTTAGCAGAGCGATGGCGTTAGCTCAGTGTTAACAAACAATGGGTGCTAACGGCAATCACATTTGTTTTCCATTAAATTACGCAATTCAGTTATGTAATAAACAGATCTTATACTCTTGGTTGTGTCATTAGAAAGTTATGAAACTCCTTGAGTAAATTTTGGATTTAAGCTTGCAACGAACGCAAAATTTACTCAACTTGTTTCCTAACTTTCATATGGAAGTTCGCCCATTCATGTAACATCCTTTGTATATGTGCCAGATCATTGAAGCATATGAAAGCCTACCCATATGTTGCTGTCTTTAAGAAAGCAGGAGCCGAGGGTTTGTGATGTACAACCCTAATTCTGAAATAGTTGGGACGAAGTGTAAATTGTGAATAAAATCAAAATGCAATGACTTTCAGATCACATGAGCCAATATCTTATTTACAGTAGAACATAGATAACATTTCAAATGTTGAAACTGAAACATTTTACATTTTTATCTGCAAAATGAGCTTATTTCAAATTTTCTGGCTGCAACAGGTCTTAAAAAAGCTGGGACACAGGCAAAAAAGGCTTGAAAAAGCTATTAATATATAAAAGGATCAGCTGAAAGAACATTTAGCAAGTAATTAAGTTAACTGTCATCAGGTGTGTAACATGATTGGTTATAAAAGGGATGTCTTAGAGAGGCTGAGTCTCTCAAAAGTAAAGATGGCCAGAGGCTCTCCAACCTGTGAAGGCTTGCGTAAAAAAATTGTGGAATACTTTAAAAACAATGTTCCTCAACGTCAAATTGCAAAGGCTTTGAAGGTCTCATTATCGACAGTGCATAACATCATCAAAAGATTCAGAGAAACTGGAAAAATCTCTGTGTGTAAGGGACGAGGCCGAAGACCTTTACGGGATGCCCGTGATCTTCGGGCCCTCAGACGCCACTGCATCACCCACCTGCATGATTCTGTGATTGACATTACTAAATGGGCCCAGGAATACTCAAAGAAACCACTGTCTGTCAACACAGTCCGCCGTGGCATCCACATGTTGAGCATTATCATGTTGAGCATGATCCAGAAGCGCCGCCGTGTTCTGTGGGCCAAGGCTCATTTAAAATGGACTGTAGCAAAGTGCCAAAGTGTCCTGAAGTCAGACGAGTCCAAATTTGACATTCTTGTTGGAAATCATGGGCGTCGTGTCCTCCGGGCTAAAGAGGAGAAAGACCACCCCTCCTGTTATCAGTGTTAAGTTCAAAAGCCAGCATCTCTGATGGTATGGGGATGCATTAGTGCATATGGTGTGGGACACTTGCATGTTTTAAAAAGCACCATGAATGTTGAAAGGTATCTAAATGTTTTAGAGCAACATATGCTCCCCTCCAGATGACATCTATTCCAGGGAAGGCTTTGTATATTTCAGCAGGACAATGTAAAGCCGCATACTGCAGCTATTACAACAGCATGGCTTCGTAGTAGAAGAGTCCGTGTGCTGAACTGGCCTGCCTGCAGTCCTGATCTTTCACCGATTGAGAACATTTGGCGTATAATTAAACGAAAAGTCCATCAAAGGAGACCCAAAACTCTCCAGCAGCTGGAAGCCTGTATTAAACAAGAGTGGGATCAAATTACAATGGCTCAACTCAAGAAACTTGTCTCTTCAATGCCCAGACGCCTCCACTTTGTGTTAAAAAGAAGAGGGGATGCTACACCATGGTAAACAGGCGCCTGTCTCAACTTTTTTGAGACCTGTAGCAGCCATCAAATTTGAAATGAGCTCATTTTGTGGATAAAATTGTAAAATTTCTCAGTTTCAACATTTGCTATGTATCTGTTCTATTGTGATTAAAATACTGGCTGGTGTGATTTGAAAGTCGTTGCGTTTTGATTTTATTCACAATTTACACTTTGTCCCAACTATTTCGGAATCGGGGTTGTAGTTTATGCCCTGAATCTTTGCACTCGCTACATGCAAAGATCTCACAGAAATTTTTTCAATCATGAGTACAGGCACTCCTCTACACACCAAGATATCATTATTCCCGTAGATTTCCTCTTGAAGGATGAGCAAGGTCTCGGCCTCCCTCTTCAGGGGTCTTGTACATTCAGTTCCTGCGGAATCAGAGGTGCTTAATACCTGCTCTCGGTAGGATTTTACCAAGAGAGTGAGACAGAGGCAAATGAATAGGTGTTGTAAATGGTTGAAGAGCCCCAGTCCCTGACCAAAAACCTCTGAAGCCTCTCTTGTCTTCAGATACTTTCTCGGCGAGATATAAGTGAATTTTACTGTCAAATCCTGCAGAAAAGACTGAACACTGATTGGGTGCTGAAGAAAAAAAGTGTTTCCAAAAGAAGAACAGTTCTCAAGGTGAAAAGAGTTATTTAGTGTAATAGTACAGCACTTAAGCCCAGGGTGTCTAAGCCTGTTCCTGGAGAGCTGCCACCCTGCAGGTTTTCAGTCCAACCCTAACAAAGCACTCGTCCTTCAACAAGTTCTCCAGTTATTGAACTTGCAATCTTCAGTCGGAAAACTGCGTGTTATGTAGCAGTTCACCGAACAGAAAGTTAGCACAGCTCATAATTCTGGCAATTTTGGGTCTGTGTTGGAGTTAAGGTTGCAATTAGGAGTTCCTAATATAGTATTTTGCGCTCATCACAGAGAGTAATCATCTAGGACCTTTAACTGGACTGTTTAGTCACTGGAACAGTACACTTGAACCTGACTAGCTAGTACTAAGTAGATGGCCCTTCCCACCACTAAGAACAAGGTCTGTTCTTGGGTGATTAAGAGGTCCAATAGAAGCTGGGAGAACTGATATTGAAAAAAGTATACCTTCCTTACTCCTCTCATCCCCTGCTTCCATACTTCTGAATAGGAGAAGAAGACAAGTGGAGGAAGTAGGAAGAATTCTTTCACGTACTGAGACACGCCCAATGTCCAGTGGAGAATGCCTGCTGTCTAAGCATCTGTGTATGTCATATCCATAGGTTTCTGCGGCTAGCGTTTGCTGAATGAATCCCTTCCTTTGATCTGATTTTTTCGTGTTTCTCATTTCAAGCCCTGCCAAACCCTCGCAGACGAGTTTTTCCAGACTGCTGCGTGAGGTAGAACAGCTTTTCTGTGACTCAGAAACTAACTTGAAGCGAAGTCTGGGACAGATTCCGGAAAATGCTGCCAGAAATCTCAAAGGAAGTGAAACTCAGACAGTGTGCTTTGGTGGGTGGAGATAAGGCGCTCTGTTCGAGCGGATACAGTTCGTTAAACGGCGGCAACGTGGCGTGCATTTGGTTGTGGGCTCCACATCTACACCTCCCCTTAAAATCTGAAACCTTAATCGTGGTAATAATGATGTTCATCCGCTGTTAATTGTCCAGAGAGCAGCCCGGAATCAACGAGTTATTATTACCATCCGTCATAGCCAATTACCGCAGGAGATAATAAGTGGTTTATTGCGAGCTGTGAAAAGTTGGCTTTGCCTGAAATTAATCTCTGCGCTGGCTGACATCATTATCTTTTATACTTTCCTCTGTAGGGCCATGTATATTTAAGCTGAATTCAACTTCTAGGAGAGAGCTACAGACGGTCAATTTTCAGGAGATTAGAGTTCAAATTAAGGCTGACAGACTCTAATCTAACTTCTTATTAATTGTTTTGAAGCCCAATGTGCTGGTGGATGGATTCAAAAGCAAATGATTTTGTGATGGGATCACACCATTGGCTCTTACTACCCTCTTACTTCCTGTATTCTTGCTCGAACCACCCCCTCCTTTGAAATCAGCTTTCATTTTGATCTGAACTACACATCTGTACAGTTTTGCGATTGTGACGCTATCTCAGTGACAAAATCTGTCTGCTGTCTGACATATAAACAACTGGCAAAGTACTCAAAATTGCTTCTGAGGTAGTTCACGCTACTGTAGGTGTCTTCATAACCATATCTTTCGCACACACAGACACACATACATACACACACACAGACTTGCAAGGTAAAAACAATATTAGCCGATGTGATCGCAGCTGGTAAAAAATGTCTTTGTGGAATACGTATGGGCTGGACCGTTAAGTGACACTGTCACTGGTCATTGATTTGCTGTTTTTGGGGACTTGTGGGCGACTGCAAATTGATCTGGATGAAAACTAGCCACGTCACCCGAAAGTTGCAGGTTTGACTGGTGCCAGCTGAAGCATTGAACAAATGTGCAAACCCCAAATTGCTTTTGTGAACTTCCTGCGGTATAAATGGTTTGGGGTGAGAAAGTGTGGAAATCACTTGTTGAAGGAGACCACTTGTAGATGTGTAAAAATGGAAGAATGCGCTGGGGGCCATCATTGATTGAAGGCCTTTTGGCTCTGACTGTTTGTAATTTTTTCAGTTTGCAATCAGGAACAATCAACAAAACAAGTTTTAAATAAGTTTAGCGGCATCTGAAGAGGTGCTAAATTTGGGATGCTGCTCAAATTTCTCCCTGCTAGCAGCTAGCCGCAAGGCAGACGGACAGAGAAGCTTAAATTTTGGGCTTGTCACCCCGTGGCAGGGAAGAGCTATTAGTTTCCAGCGTGTTAACATCCATCTCAGTCAGACGGCTTACTGGGAGGGGGGCAGAAAGTCGATATTTCAGCTGAGGAGCTATCCACAATGGAAAAATGAGAGAGAGAGAGAGAGAGAGAGAGAGAGAGAGTGAGGGGAAAGGCAGAGAGAAAGGGGGAAATGAGCGAGAGAGACTGAGAAGGAAACAGAGAGAGAGAGAGAGAGAAAAAAAAAAACATTATTATGGCTTTAAAGGGGAGCTTCACCCTGAAATCAATTTCTCATGGCAAATTAATCTGTTGAAGGATAATATTGTTGGAACCTTCTAGATGTTGCCGTCCTGTCTGGAATAAAATGTTCCCAACGACACGTTTTAAACCACCTGAGTCGGCCCTACCCTTTCTCTTCGCCGTAGCAACACAGTGCCGCATAGGTGGAGAATCTATATATATATATATATATATATATATATCAGTGGCGGCTGGTGAACTGGCGATAGGGGAGGTTCAAACCCATCCCTTGAAAATAATGATTGGTCGTGACCTGTTTTCAATCATTCATTTAAATTACCATCACAAAAGCTCAGAAAACTCTCAACATTATCAGGTGTGGTCAGTTTTCATTAATGACGCATACCTGTCAACTCTCACGCATTCCGTATGAGTTTTAGTGGTATATTTACGTTCCCCTGCTGTAGTCAGCAATTATTCAATCAACGCATGTGTAAGAGATTCTCACACGGAATTGAAGTCCTTGTGCATGGAGGTTTATCAGTTTCACCTGCGTTATGACTCCAGACTTCTCACGCTTTTCTTTACTCAGGAGTTGGAAGAAATGCATGTGTTTCATCATCGTTTAAACTGTTTAAATGAAATAAGATCATTGGAAGCAGTGGAATTGCATAAAGACGTCTCAAATGATCTTATTTCATTTAAACTATGTAATTGATAATTAAGTGGCCCCGTCCCAACTTTTTGAAACGTGTTGCTGGCATCGAATTCAAAATGAGCAGATATTTTTCAAAAACAATAAAATTTCTCAGTTTCACAGTTTCAACATTTAATATGTTGTCTTTCTACTATTTTCAATTTATTATAGAGTTTAAATGATTTGTAAATTGATATAGTTGGAAATATGATATATGATAAATGTAAATTATTTACATTTCGCAAAACGTCCCACTTTTTCTGGAAATATGTATATACTGTATATACACAGTGTGTGTATATATATATATATATATATATATATATATATATATATATATATATATATTTGGATATTTGACAAGAGTTTTAAAGGACTTGCACCTGCACAGTGCATATGGTTGTAAATGCCCTCAACTGAAAACTCAGTCTTTTTAAGTTGATCATATTTGAGTCCGTATGGAATGACCAAGGTGACAGTTACAGCCTTTAAATATTATGTCCCTGCCCAAGTACATACTGACCTAACTGTGTGTCTAAATATGTTTTAACCTTTAAAAATGAAAGGCTGAATAAAATCCAGTATCTCTGATTTAGGGCCGCATTCCCCTTCATCAGTTGTGTCTTCACTGTCAGATATACCCAGAAAGCACTTTGCTCTTGTCGTCTGTTCACCTGGTTCTTCCACTGGACCCAGGGTAATTCTGTATTTGTTCAGGCAGAATATGCACCACTTTGTGCCCTAATCTTTTTAAATTTGAAGACAAATTATTTTTTTTATTCTTGTTTGCCCACAGTATGTGAGAGTGTTGGAACGAGGGTTTGATCAACCAGAATTGCCAACCGTTCGAGATACGCTGTCTCTTGTAGGTTCTCATAAATAAAATTGAAACTGGAAAGGATGTGGTGAAATAGTGTTTGGTATCTGATAGATTTCGCCCAATCTCGCTTTTTGACAAAGCCGAGGTTGCGTTGGTGAACATTGCGTTTGCGGTATCCAGTGCACCGCCGTTCATCCTGGAGTTCAGAGAGGGATCCCTATCAGCCAGATTAATGCTCGTTGCCTTGATGTGTCCGCGACAACGCACATAGATTATGCCTGCACTGCTGTAGCTCAAACCAAAGCGGTAGAGGCTTGTGCTTTTAGCATCTCATTGGACGGAGTGGGCACTTATACTGAAACATTTAAACAGCCACAAAATCAGCCCATCTTAATGGAGTATTTTAGTATTGCAATGGGACTGAACATCATATTTTTTTCTCAGGTGCATAGAATATTGTGTTGTTTTTTACTTGTAACAACATATTTAGTATTTCCTTGATGACAGGAACTTTCTTGCGCAATGGCACATCTTGTAATACGTCATACCTTCACGTCAGTAGCAATATATTTTTTTTATTCAGCGAAAAGCTAACAGAAAAAAGACTTCAAGGTTTTATAAGCCTTAAATATGGGACCAAAATTAGAGTAGATCTTGTCTATCACATCATTAGCATGTTCTTTTAGCAGCCTATTCAACTAACAAGGGAAATGTGGCTGAAGCCCTTTCAAATTGTGCAGCAAATAATATTTTTCCCATACATCTGCCAGTCTGCCGGAGAGTGTTTTATGCATCTTCACTATTAAAAACCAGTGATGCGCTTTATGCCTGGCCTGCGTAGGTAGTATTGACGGAAAATACTTTGAACTAGATTGGATATTTCTGCATCGCACTGGGCTGAGTTTACATTCTCCGCGTCAGTTTCAATTGACTGCTCACGACATAGTCTTGGGCAGGCTATTTCCACTGTCTACATAGCATAGGTAAAATGGGTGCCATATTACTCCTAACACCTGCAATCAAGCCCATGGAAGTAGACACTTGCTGAGAAAGCTCTTTTCCTGAAAGTGTTCTAGAACTTTGCTTTCAGTTTGCGGTAGTTGATTGTCACGTCAGCTTGGGAATGTTAGGATAAGAATGTTCTAATCACTTGCTTGTGATGTCACAGATCAAGGGTCAAAAATCTCTCTGTGCCACCGTAACAGTAACTAGGGCAGTTGCGGGAGTCCTGTTTTATGGAATTAAATGGATGTGCAGTCACTGGCTAAGACAGGAGTGATTTATCTCTCTGTGCCTCCAAGTAGCAGGGAGGTCATCTTTAGCAGTGCTCCTGTCTGACGTCGCTCCACCACTTACCGCCCTTCTATCTGTGGACTTGTCTGATCGTGCTGCCCGTATTTAGTCATTTTTTAGCTCACTTGGTCTAACGGACCAGAGGGCGCTTATGGGATCACGTGTCGGCGTTGGCGTCAGCATCCGCGTTAACTTTGATTTTCTTCTGCCAAACCACTGAAGGGATCAATGTGAAATTTGGTGGGGAGGTACATATGAACATACAGATTAAAATTTGTTCCAGGCGTCGAAGCTCGACTTCGAACATGGCTGCCAGTCGGCCGTAATTAAAATGGCACTATATCATGCTGGAGAGCTTCTGAGAGCTGCAAGAATGCTGAAACTTTATACTTACATACTTTTGAGGACATAAAAATAAACAATTTAGCTCTGAATTTGCAACAATACTACTCCATTGAGCAACACACTTAAGCCCAACAGCAAAATGGTTAAATGGTCAATATATAATGTTGGGTACAATGATATCGTGTCTGAGGCGTGATATACTCAGTCAAAAAAGAAACTTCACACTCGTTTGGAGGTCGATAAGTTGAACATACAAGAAAAGTGGTTTTAAATAATGATTTAATTCCATTCTGTACCCATTAAGGACGGTGTACCATAAAAATCATGTTCATAATGTAACCAATTCCACCGGAAATGCTATGGAAATGTAAGAGAGTAAAAATGGTAAGTTACAACTTGATGAAAGCATGTCAATAGCGCGTATGCCCTCCATGAGCATTCACAATTGCGACACAACGTCTCCTCATGGATTGAATGATGCGTCTGAACACAGCTTGGGGGATGCGTCACCATAATTGAACCAACATGGCACCAAGTTCCTGCAAATTCTGTGGAGGGTTCCTTACTTGACGGAGTCTTCTGCCCAACACATCCCATACATGTTCTATGGGATTAAGGTCGGGAGACCTTGATGCCAGCATTCCTAAGAAAATTCCGCATTAAATTGGCCGTATGAGGTCTGGCATTATCGTGTTGGAATGTCAGACCTGGGCCATGAGCTGCCATGAATGGCAAAAGCTCTGGAATGAGCACTTGATCTCTGTATCCTGCAGCAGTTAGGTTTCCTTGAACGACCATCAGTCGGGAACGGGCAGGACCATTAAAGGCACCCCAACCCATAACACTACCGCCCCCAAAACGGTCCACTTCCTGCACACAACACTGGGCGTTGCGTTCACCGCGTCTCCTCCAAACTCTAACTCTCCCATCAGCGAAGTGCAAAGTGAATCTGGATTCGTCACTAAAAACGACCCTATTCCAATCACGCTGAGTCCATCTCAGATGTCGTTGTGCCCAGAGAAGCCGTTGACGTCGGTGTAACTGGGTTAAAATTGGTCCACGATATGGCCGACGTGCATGGAGACGAGCAGTGCGCAGGCAATTACGTATGGTTTGGGCAGTCACACGACCTCTAAACAATTCATTCCTAGTGGACGTTGCAGTAAGAAATCAATTACGCAAATGACGTAAGACGATTTGTCGGTCTTCTGCTTGTGTCGTCACACGTGGTCTACCCGAACGAGGTCGGTCTGCTGTGGTGCCAGTTTGTTGGAGACGTGTCCGAAGATCATGGATAGTCCGTCGACTGCATCTCATAACCCTGGCAACGTCAGTGACCGACGTTCCCGTATTCAGCATGCCAATGGTACGTTCACGTTGAATGCTTGACAGTCGTGGCATTGCAAATCAACGGATAATTGACTGTAAGAACTTGTTTTTCCGAGATGTCACTTCACCGTGCTAACGTGGGCTCAATTGCACGTGTCTCATAAGGTCACGTGACTAGGAACACGAGGAAACATGCTTTTACCTTGATGTATGCTCGCGACGCGTGCTGCATGCTTGTGCACGCCGGAGTTGCTGTGTGTCATGATGTCTTCGACAACGCATTTACCCCTAATAATAATAATAATATCTCTTGTATTAAGTTTCAAGAAAATATTTAGAAATTTATGAGTGTGAAGTTTCTTTTTTGACTTAGTATATTTTAATGGAGCTGCACTAGGAAAAGAGCACTGAGCTGCAAAAAAAAACAACAAAAAAACAGAAAGACATGATGAAAAATCAAACCATGATGCTGAATTTTGCGTGAAATTTTGGGGTTTTTTTCTTACACAAATTACAAAAGGTCTCTTTATTTTCCCAGTTTTGGACCCAAGCATAAAAAATACTACCACTTGTGAGCTTACATAATACTAAAGCCTGGAATAAACCCAGTGAGCTACAGTGCCCGTGGCACTATATTTTTTTTTTGATTCTCTTAATTCAGATTTTTTCACTGCCTGATTTTTGGGTGCCCGATTGAATGTGTGACTAGTGTTGTGTGAGAAATCCAGTGGTTGTCTCAGGACATGACTTAATGCCATCCCGTAAGAAGAGCAATGACGGGGAGCAGTGCATCTCTCTAAAGAAATAAGCTAACAGCTGAAAATGTAAACAAACCTGACCGGATACAGCAGCTTTGAAATTAGGCATAAATTTGATCCTGAAAGAAATTAAGCCTCAGAAGGAAACTGTCAGCCGGACTGGTTCTCCAGGAGATTGATCGCAATCTCCAAAAGTGAAAATCTCTTCTAAAAAAAAAAAAAAAAAAGTGCCGTTTCTGCCACAGGTGCTGTGTCCTGATACACTGAGCTGATGGAATTTTTTCGCTGTGTGTAAAGTGGGTCATGACAACCCTTCCACACGCTGTGGCCTCCTCGCCCTTGGGGCGTTTGAGGGGGCTGTGTGCAGGGATTAGTCACAAAACTCCCACTCCTGCCCCACTCCTCTCCTCTGAGTGGAGTCTTAGAACATCTAAAGGGACTCGCCTCGGCAGTCTCTGGAAAATTAAAATGATAAAATGCCTCTATTCCCTGTATGTAAATCTCTGCAGTAATGTGTGTTTGTTATATAGATGTGTATCAATGCATTGAATATGATCACAAACACTTTACAAGGAATTATCGTTAACCTGCAGAATACCTTCCATGGGACGATCCAGGTTTTCATTAGTACCGTTAAAAATTTTATCTTTTAATACAGGCTGAATAAAGCCTTTATTAAATGTTGTTTTTGTTGCTGTACTATATGCAAGTACTGCATATGTGCGATAATATTTGCATGAGTTTTTGTGAGTGCCTGTGTGTGTGTGTTACACACAGAGATCCTGTATGTAAGCATTTATGTTGAGTGTTTTGGGCATTAGGCTGAGTGCAATTAAATGGTGTTCCAGGCGAGCAGTCCCCTGTAGACCTCTCTGGCTTCATTAAATTCTCACTCATCCAATGCCCAGACTGGCCTCTGGTTACTGTGGGGACAGAGGTCAACACCTACGGGATATGGGGAAGGCTTTTTTAGGAATATTATGATCACCGTGGAAAAATATATGGACAGTAATAGACCGATATACAACATTTCTAGTGAAAATTTCACTCTTACTGCCACTGTAGAGCTGAACCAAGCTGGCTCATTATAGCCCTTTCCCACTGTAGAGCTGAACCAGGCTGGCTCATTATAGCACTTTCCGACTGTAGAGCTGAACCAGGCTTGCTCATTATAGCCCTTTCCCACTGTATAGCTGAACTAGGCTGGCTCATTATAGCCCTTTTCCACTGTAGAGCTGAACCAGGCTGGCTCATTATAGCACTTTTCCACTGTAGAGCTGAACCAGCCTGGCTTATTATAGCCCTTTCCCACTGTATAGCTGAACCAGGCTGGCTCATTGTAGCCCTTTTCCACTGTATAGCTGAACCAGGCTGGCTCAATATAGCCCTTTTCCACTGTAGAGCTGAACCAGGCTGGCTCATTATAGCTCTTTCCCACTGTAGAGCTGAACCAGGCTGGCTCATTATAGCCCTTTCCCACTGTATAGCTGATCCAGGCTGGCTCATTATAGCCCTTTTCCACTGTAGAGCTGAACCAGGCTGGCTCATTATAGCCCTTTCCCACTGTATAGCTGAACCAGGCTGGCTCATTATAGCCCTTTCCCACTGTATAGCTGAGCCAGGCTGGCTCATTATAGCCCTTTCCCACTGTATAACCAGGCTGGCTCAACCAGGCTGGCTCATTATAGCTGGCTTTCCCACTGTAGAGCCCTGAACCAGGCTGGCTCATTATTGCCTCATTATAGCCTTTTCCACTGTATAGCTGAACCAGGCTGGCTCATTATAGCCCTTTCCCACTGTATAGCTGAACCAGGCTGGCTCATTATAGCTCTTTCCCACTGTAGAGCTGAACCAGGCTGGCTCATTATAGCCCTTTCCCACTGTAGAGCTGAACCAATTATAGCCCTTTCCCACTGTATAGCTGGCTCATTATAGCCCTTTCCCACTGTATAGCTGAACCAGGCTGGCTCATTATAGCCCTTTTCCAGCCCAGGCTGGCTTTATAGCCCCAGGCTGTATAGCTGAACTGAACCAGGCTGGCTCATTATAGCCCTTTTCCACTGTAGAGCTGAACATGTATTAGCTGAACCAGGCTGGCTCATTATAGCCAGGCTGGCTTTCCCACTGTATAGCTGAACCAGGCTGGCTCATTATAGCCCTTTTCATTAGAGCTAACCAGCCCTCATTTCCTTTCACTGTATAGCTGAGCTAGGCTGGCTCATTATAGCCCTTTTCCACTGTAGAGCAGAGAGGCTGAACCAGGCTGGGCTCATTATAGCCCTTTCCCACTTTAGCCCCACTGTATTATAGCTGAGTATAGCTAGGCTGGCTCATTATAGCCCTTTCCACTGTAGAGCTGAACCAGGCTGGCTCATTATAGCTTATAGCCCTTTTATAGCCACTGTGTAGAGCTGAACTAGGCTGGCTCATTATAGCCCTTTCCCACTGTAGAGCTGAACCAGGCTGGCTCATTATAGCCCTTTCCCACTGTAGGCTGGCTGAGCCAGGCTGGCTCATTATAGCCCTTTTTCCACTGTAGAGCTGAACCAGGCTGGCTGAACCAGCATTATAGCCCTTTTCCCACTGTATAGCTGAACCAGGCTGGCTCATTATAGCTGTATAGCCTTTATAGCCCACTGTATAGCTGAACCAGGCTGGCTCATTATAGCCAGGCTGGCTCATTATAGCCACTGTAGAGCTGAACCAGGCTGGCTCATTATAGCCCTTTCCCACTGTATAGCTGAACCAGGCTGGCTCATTATAGCCCTTTCCCACTGTATAGCTGAACCAGGCTGGCTCATTATAGCCCTTTCCCACTGTAGAGCTGAACCAGGCTGGCTCATTATAGCCCTTTCCCACTGTAGAGCTGAACCAGGCTGGCTCATTATAGCCCTTTCCCACTGTATAGCTGAACCAGGCTGGCTCATTATAGCCCTTTCCCACTGTATAGCTGAGCTAGGCTGGCTCATTATAGCCCTTTCCACTGTAGAGCTGAACCAGGCTGGCTCATTATAGCCCTTTCCCACTGTATAGCTGAACCAGGCTGGCTCATTATAGCCCTTTCCCACTGTATAGCTGAGCTAGGCTGGCTCATTATAGCCCTTTTCCACTGTAGAGCTGAACCAGGCTGGCTCATTATAGCCCTTTCCCACTGTATAGCTGAACTAGGCTGGCTCATTATAGCCCTTTCCCACTGTAGAGCTATTATAGCCCTTTTCCCTGTAGGGCTGAACCAGGCTGGCTCATTATTGCCCTTTCCCACTGTAGCCCTTTTAGCCCTTTTCCCACTGTAGAGCTGAACCAGGCTGGCTCATTATAGCCCTTTCCCACTGTATAGCTGAGCTAGGCTGGCTCATTATAGCTCCTTCCCACTGTAGAGCTGAACCAGGCTGGCTCATTATAGCCCTTTTCCACTGTAGAGCTGAACTAGGCTGGCTCATTATAGCCCTTTTCCACTGTAGAGCTGAACTAGGCTGGCTCATTATAGCCCTTTTCCACTGTAGAGCTGAACCAGGCTGGCTCATTATAGCCCTTTCCCACTGTATAGCTGAGCTAGGCTGGCTCATTATAGCTCCTTCCCACTGTAGAGCTGAACCAGGCTGGCTCATTATAGCCCTTTCCCACTGTATAGCTGAGCTAGGCTGGCTCATTATAGCCCTTTTCCACTGTAGAGCTGAACCACTGTATTATAGCCCTTTTCCCACTGAACCAGGCTGGCTCATTATAGCCCCAGGCTTTTATAGCCCTTTCCCACTGTATAGCTGAGCTAGGCTGGCTCATTATAGCCCTTTTCCACTGTAGAGCTGAACCAGGCTGGCTCATTATAGCCCTTTTCCACTGTAGAGCTGAACCAGGCTGGCTCATTATAGCCCCTTCCCACTGTAGAGCTGAACCAGGCTGGCTCATTATAGCCCTTTTCCACTGTAGAGCTGAACCAGGCTGGCTCATTATAGCCCTTTTCCACTGTATAGCTGAACCAGGCTGGCTCATTTTAGCCCTTTTCCACTGTATAGCTGAACCAGGCTGGCTCAATATAGCCCTTTTCCACTGTAGAGCTGAACCAGGCTGGCTCATTATAGCTCTTTCCCACTGTATAGCTGATCCAGGCTGGCTCATTATAGCCCTTTCCCACTGTATAGCTGAACCAGGCTTGCTCATTATAGCTCTTTCCCACTGTAGAGCTGAACCAGCCTGGCTCATTATTGCCCTTTCCCACTGTATAGCTGAACCAGGCTGGCTCATTATAGCCCTTTTCCACTGTAGAGCTGAACCAGGCTGGCTCAATATTGCCCTTTTCCACTGTAGAGCTGAACCAGGCTGGCTCATTGTAGCTCTTTCCCACTGTATAGCTGAAAAGGGCTGGCTCATTATAGCACTTTCCAACTGTATAGCTGAACCAGCCTGGCTCATTATAGCCCTTTTCCACTGTTCAGCTGAACCAGGCTGGTTCATTATATCCCTTTCCCACTGTGGAGCTGAACCAGGCTGATTTGCCTATTTCCTCTGAAGACCTATGAGTGGACTTGGCAGGGTTTCAGGTTAAAGTATGGCAACCTTGTCATTTTAGTGCTGGCAAACTGAGCTATCACGTATGTAATCCTCCACATTGAGCCAACTCCTTTGACTCCATCCGCAGCGCACAGCCATGGGGACGCAGAAAATAAACCCTGCCTGATTCAGTTTAGCCATTTAGCCTTTGCCATTTACTCCCAGTCATTTTTAATTGGTGGTGTTTTGAAAAACAAGCCATGAAAATAGAATGGATTTTCTCGGAAGGGGTGGTTTTAGTTGTGGTGCCCTGGGTGAAAGAGTTGATGGTGGTTTTGGTGGCGGGGGCGGGGTTGCTGTTTTATTTTGGGTTCGTGTTGAGCTGAATTTTGCAGTGTTTTATTGAGGGGTGTTATTGGCTAGAGTTTCCCTCCCAGGTGGCTCTTCTGGCAGTGTTTGGCGATCATGTTTTAGCAGAGCCGCCGAGCTGACAGAGAGAGGACTGACTGCGCAATCTGTTCCTCTCATTCTCTTTTTCTTGATATATCTCCTGTCCTGTCTTTATTGCTCTCCCCTCTCTGTCTCACACTGTTATGCCCTGTCTCACTTTCTCCTCGTGTCTCTCCATCTTTCTTATTCCTCTTTCAGGAGAAATCCTTCTGAAATCTTCAGTGCACTGTAGTCTCTCTTTAGACCCTTTCCTAATGCCCACCACCCATAATTGTGTGTGTTTGTGTGTGCGTGTTACACACAAGTGTGTGTGTGTGTGTGGCTAATCCAAGTGTGTGTGTGTGTGTGTGTGCATATATGTGCATGCATGCATGCGTGTGTGTGTGTGTGTGTATGTTTGTGTGCATACATGTGGACTCTCAGCCAGATGGCCAGTGCAAAAGAAGTACTTGAGAAGCTGCAGAGGCTGAATGTAAACCAGCATGTGCTCTTTCCGGCCCCTCAGAATTGCCCACCGGAGATCTAGAGCCTAAATCTCTGTAAATCAGCCCCTCCCCTCAACTCGCACTTCCACTACAAGCTGCATCCTGTACCTGCTACCATCAGGCTACCATCTGCCTCGTGATTAACCCCCTCGATTAGCCAGGTAATAGAATGTACCCCCCCCACTCCCACCCCTCGCTTAACCCCACGAACCAGACGCCCATAAAACAGCTCAGAAAGAATAAATTGAGGAATTATGACTGCTTATCTTCGATTTTTAGTATGTTACTGTGGCAGACAGCTGTTTCAGGCTGGTACGATGCCGTTGTAGCACTTTACATGTTTATAATGCAGGGTGATTTTTAGCATAAAGGATTAAGCTGAAGAGAGTTCGCAAACCGGCATTTAATGTGGTAAGGAAATGGCACTGGACTGACTGGCAGAGGTTGGGTAAGGGACTGACTGGCAGAGGTTGGGTAAGGGACTGACGGGCAGAGGTTTGGTAAGGGACTGACTGGCAGAGGTTGGGTAAGGGACTGACTGGCAGAGGTTGAGTAAGGGACTGACTGGCAGAGGTTGAGTAAGAGACTGACTGGCAGAGGTTGGGCATTTTTGAGATACATGCCTCAAAGCCTGGGGCCCTCATTCATAAACATGTATTTAGATTTCATCTGAGGACTTAAATAGCTGTGTCACGATCACTGTGCACGCTCAGAACTTACATCCTAAGAAAGTGAATCTGCTTCACTGTATGTCATAATCTGATTCCATCCTTGCCAATCCGGATTCATTTTGCATTGAATTTATATATTTTACTTACTCCAGCATCATGCATTTTATATTAAGGAGCTATCTATGGAAATTCAAAGATTCAAAGCACTATTTTATGCTGTAGCCAAGGGATATGAAGAATGTAAGCTGGTTGCCATTGCCAAGAATCATAGAAGAAGAAAAGTACCTTCTAGATTTTGACTTGCAGTTGACCAGATTTACTTCCTTCAAAGTCGTGAGCAGAGGGAGTAACCGTGCCACTGCTCCTCTCAGCCTGTTTTATAACCCATAAGAACCCTTGGTGACACAGGAGTCACAAACCCTCCTCAGAAATTTGATCCTCGTGGTCCATTTGGACTGTTTTATATCCCCCATAATTTTTCTCGAAGGAGGAAATGTTTTTGGGTTCTTATGGTTTAAATTCTGCTTATGAAGACCTCAAAGAAAAAAACGATCAAAAATTTCAAAAATGAGTCCAAATTTAGCATTTTTGTATACTTAATATATAATATATTATTATAATATTTATTATAATATATAATCATCTTTAATATTATTTTAATATTTTATACGTCTTATATTTTTTGCATATTTTTCAGTGCTTTGTTTCAAAGATCGTTTTGAATTTTTAGTTCATCATTTCTGCACAATGTTAAAATGTGAATTTGATCATTTTTCCATTATGGTCTTCATGTGCTTCATCTACTTTAGTAACTGAGACTGCAGGTTGCTAACCTTGATTCTGTGAGGTATCTGTTTCTTTCACTCCAGTGACGTAATGAATCCCTCGCAGTATCACACCCATTTGAATGTACGAAAATGGCCACTTTCCTCTGAATAAGCCAACATTTCAACAATTGCATGCTCTATGCTTAAAATTATTCATTGATTACACGCTATTTGTAAAGCGTGAGCACAAGGCCAGTGTTCTGTACTGACACATAATCATGCGGTAATTAACATTCATCATATTATATCCATGCCAATTCTTGATTTTAATCTATAAATCTCCATTGTGACCCATAGATTTTTGTAGCTGCTATTTAACATGTCATTTCACCCTCTGACCGTTCTATACGAAACCCTGTGAAAGAGAGAATGGTTTTTTTTAAAAAAATAAAACAGAGGTGTAGGCTGGCGAGAAATGTGCTCTTTTTTAAATGTACTATATAGATGAAATTTAATTTATTTGCTATTTAACTGCAAGCCAAACACAGTAAACGCCCATCCTTTCACATGGATGACTAAGAGTAGTCTTTTTTTCCTCTTGCCTTAGTGAGCATACAGATTTTTTTTATTTGCATAAAGTAATGTATCAACGATGAGTCTTATTATTATTTTACCCACGTTATTGCTTACAGTGGTAGGCGCTGTTGAAAAGCAATTAAATATTTGCATAATGTGCAGCGATCGAAGCCTGACTGCCGGCCGCCGTTGCTAGCGAAAGCCTATTCATAGCCTGTTGCTAAGGGAGGCCTTATCTCAATTTGCACCTTAGCAAGATAGATTGGGAAAAAAAGCAAGAGAAATTCTTTGGCTGACAGACAGCCCGGCCATCACCTGATAATGGAAGGTAAATCAGCATGGGAAAACTGGGCATACACACACACACACACACACTCGCATGCACATATTTGCACACACACTTACACACAAACACACATGCATGTGGAATAATGAAATCAGTAGAGCTTGACAGACAGCCTTTTTGGAACAGGTGATGAGATACCACAGTTGAATTGTCATTTATTATAAGCAAATGACACTCACGACGTGTACAGTAGTTTGAAACCTAAGCCAGTGCCATAAACCTCTTCTTTGAATGCAGTCACACTGCGAAAGGGCTGATTTTTCGTCCCAGTGTGCTTGACTCCATTCTGTGACACTAATTTGGAAATGCCTTTTGCATCATGAGCTAATCCTATTATCATAATTCACTAGCCAGTTGTACAGTATTACAGTTCAACAGCCAACTCACATGCACGTTTAATTGCAATATTAGCTAATGGACACAATGGAACTTTGGCATCTAGGATCAGACCCTTACACTCCTTGTGGCCTCATGAGCTTGAGGAGAAGAGGGGAGGATATTTCACCACTCTTTTGGAATATTCAGAGCTCACAAGTGGATGCTGATGTGGAATGTTAACTGGTCGCAGGCAAGAGTAATGCAGCAGCGAACAATGTTACTAGCAGCAGCAGAGACTGATGTAGCACAACAGTAGGCAGAGTTATTAGCAGCAGTAGAAAGTGATGCAGCACAGCAGCAGGCGGTGTTACTAACAACAGCAGAGAGTGTTGCTAACAGCAGCAGGTGGTGTTACTAACAGCAGCAGAGAGTGATGCAATGCAGCAGCAGGTGGTGTTACTAACAGCAGCAGAGAGTGTTGCTAACAGCAGCAGGTGGTGTTACTAACAACAGCAGAGAGTGTTGCTAACAGCAGCAGGTGGTGTTACTAACAGCAGCAGAGACTGATGCAGCACAGCAGCAGGTGGTGTTACCAACAGCAGCAGAGAGTGTTGCTAACAGCAGCAGGTGGTGTTACTAACAGCAGCAGAGAGTGATGCAGCACAGCAGGCAGATGCATGTTTTGCAGAGGCAGCGCAGGAGAAAAGCTTTAATAGCCTGCCTTACAAAGGGTGAAAAAGGTGGCAAATATGCATGGAATTGTCTATGAGAATGAGAGCATGTCTCAAGTTATCTGCCTGAACTAGCTCCACAAGCTACACCCCATTTCAGGCATGTATTTTGTTCAGAGAGTACAGGGCTACATTTGTCTTTCATTCCATTTTTTGTTCCAGTCTGGAGAACACAAACTATGGCAGAATTGTAATATATTTCATGCACAGCCAAGCTGTTTAATTGACTGGAGGAAGACGTGGGAATCCTGGAAGCTAAAGCCTTCTCTGAAAATCAGCCATCACGTGCCTATATTCTGGCCCCTCTCCTCATATTCTATTTTGTACATCCTCGATTCCTTCCCTGTCTTCTGTCCTTGCGTCTTTGTCCCTCCCACCTGAGATGCGAGGGGAGGAGGCATGGAAGAGGTGTGAGTAGAGAGGAGTCGAGGCGATAGGGATTTAAAAAAACGAGACATCCGTGCTTCACAGCCGTCATTTTAAAGTGACGTTAATTAAATATGATATATGGCACAGCTGCACCATCTGTCCATTGTTTTGTCGTGGCCCACTGCTATATTTTATTATCTCTGTCAGATGAGCGTAACAGTGTTCACGACAACTGACACATTTACTTTTAATTCACAGCCTGGCAGCTGTGTCTCTTTTTCTTTTATAGGTCACAGGTACTGAAAAGTCCTCCGCAAAGGATACACCTATGTATCCTCGGTCATAGCTCCCCCAGCAAGCCTCCTCTCTCCTCACTCCTCTCTGTCATGGATTCACTCCCGCCGGATACAAATCTCAATCTGGCGGGAGCTAGGCCCATGGGCCTAAGATAAAATTCAGGACCCAAACGCCAGGCTTGAAAAAACTGAAGAATTTAATCACTTAAAATAAAAACAAAGACAAAGTTAAAACAGGGGAGCAGGACTAACATTAACACAGGGTAAAAATCCAAAATGCAGCTACACTGAGCACTGGCAATTGCCAGCCCTATATACCTTGATAATCACCTCCACCCTAACGAGCAACAGATGCAGCTCGTCAGGGTGGAGGTGAGAGCAAGCCGCAGGGGAGGGACTGCAGGGCAAAACCCTTACACTCTCTCCTTGAGATGCATTTGAGGAATTGAGACATCCTTCAAGGTGATGCACTGAGACCGATTTCAGGGTCACAGGCAGAAGGACAGAGGAGAGAGGAGACGAGGCAGAAGACAGAGAAATGGACAGAGCCCTGGAATGGCCAAATTAACCTCTCCTTCTCACACTCTTTGTCTCACCCTTCTTTAAATGGACAGATGAAATATTCTTATTGAATCGGCCCAGTGCTGTTTGCAATATAGCAATGATCGCTGTGGATCCTAAAAAAAATGGTTAATGGCTGCTAAGTGACCCCATATAGTTAATACACATACAGCACGTTTCAAGTGCTGTCAGCACTGAAGAGATCTGTATTATTAAGTATCCTATTCATTTGGCTGCCACAGTCTCAATCGAACGCACTTATCTCAGACATTGATTTTTTTTGAAGCTTCCAGACAAAAGCACCTGCGTGTTGAATCTTAAGTCATTTACTATGATGTTGCCTTAAATGAGCAGCTACAGATGCCATATTGCTGTCGGGGTCATGGCTTCTCACGGTATTCATCCGTGTCGCGTCAGTGCTCGGATCGCCATGGCTACGGCGGACTAATAGTGTCACCGCCCCTCTGTACTGGGTTTGAGCCCATCCCTCGCAGCTGATTGGCTCATCCATCCTCCCCTCTTATTGGCCCACTGCCTCTGTATCTTTTGAATTGTCCTGGTTGCCCAGGAAACTGTAAGGACACCTACTCTCCTCTTAAAAAAGGCCATGTAGTGAGTTTTAGTCTTTTGGGGGGGGGGGAGGGAGAGATCCCCGAACACAAATTTTACAGACGGTCTCTACAGGTGCTGACATGGTCTGTATTAGTGACTCTCTTTCACTGAGAGAGGGGCTGTATACGTGTCAACGAAGAAGAATACTACACAATTGTAGAGTAGACACAATGAGGAGAAAGAATGAGAGAGAGAGTGAGATTGGGAGAGCAAGATAGAGAGGGAGGCCGAAAGAAAGAGAGAGGGGAAGGAAAGATGGACTGAGAAATGGACAGAAAGACCGCTGCTGGGAATATAATGTGGAAGGAGGGATAGAGAAAGGAGGAGAAGGGGAAAGAAAAGGGATGTGAGAGGGATGGGCATGCGGACAGGTCAGCGATGCGCAGTCGGAGGAGGAAAAGGCTCGCAAAAACCTCATATTTTAAGGCAAGAATACTTCTCTCGTGGTTTAGTTCGTCTGTATAGCAGTCAAACTGTTGACTCACTCAAAATTGCGATTTAAGCCTTTTTATAGCATATTTTCGGGGCTCTTTCAGCCTTATTTGACAAGATAGTTGGAAGTAGAGAAAGAAGAGGAAGCAGGTGTGAGAAGAAGGGAAAGACGTGCAGCAGAAGTTGTGTGGCTGGACTCAAAAGAGCGACGCCGTGGCTCATAACAGGCATGTGGATTGCGCTCTATAAGCTACGTCATTGAGAGGCGCAAGATTTGAGAGATTTTTTTTAAGAGTCATTAGTGAAATAACAGGCAGGTTTATTTTTGAATAGCATCAATGCATCCTAGACTCGCAAATTGATTTGTTGTCCATATTAATGATGTCATGAAAAGTGAATAGGACTTTCGAAGATCCTGAGCTTTAAGTGCTCGTTAAACAACTCCGCTTTCCATTGACTTTTTTGTTGCTCGGTTTACTGCTAGTAAACTTGTTCAGTAAAAGTGTGAATAGACTTTAAATTTTGCATTCAACACTGTTTGGATATGTTTGTCCATAATCAAGGGACATCCATGTCAAAACAATACTGCAGAGGGACAAGGGATTCAAGTGAGTGTTTGGGCTTAATTCCAAATGAATCCTTATTCCTTACAATCTCCTGCCGTTAACTGGTTATCTCCTGGTAAGTGGACTGTTTCTTAGCCATTATGGGCTGCATATTGATCTTGATTATCCAGGTAATAAACTGTTTGATTGCAAATCAGGAAAAGTAAATGGAAGCAGGTTGAGAGTAATCATCCATTAAATGGGGAGGTCAGGCTGTGATCAGTGCAGAACTCTCTTTCACTGAGGCGTGTCTGGGGATGCATCAGAGAATAATTATAATGCAAAATAATATGTTCCTATACTGGGCACGAAAATGGAAAAGGACAGAGAGAGGGGGGAGAGAGAGAGAGAATGACAGTTGGAGAGAAAGAGGGAGAGACTGAGACGGCAAGTGTGAGCGAGAGAGGCACAGATAGAAAGGGGAGAGAA
This sequence comes from Gymnothorax javanicus, assembly GCA_029692085.1. Taxonomy (NCBI): domain Eukaryota; kingdom Metazoa; phylum Chordata; class Actinopteri; order Anguilliformes; family Muraenidae; genus Gymnothorax; species Gymnothorax javanicus. Next base: position 125,603,297 of record CM056197.1, on the reverse strand, counting down.
AGAGAGGAAGTGAGAGGGATATAGAAAGAAAAATAGCCCCTCAAAGCGGTCATTACCCCTCAGCCCCTTGATGGTTCGGAATGAATATAAATTGACGAAGGCGTTTTCAAATTATGCTGCGGAATACAAAATTTAAGATGGCGGCTCTGGCAGCCATTTTTGATTTCAGATTGCGACCAAAAACGATAGGCTTGTGTAGTAACTCTACCTTGATGTCCTCACCAAAATCATGATGATCGGTGATACCGTTTTTCAGTTATCGCACGGAATGGAAATTCAAGATGGCAGCTCTGGCAGCCATATTTGATTTCAAATCGCGACCGAAAACGATAGGCTTGTGTAGTAACTCTACCCCGATGTCCTCACCGAAACTGTGATGATCAGTGATGGCGTTTTTCAGTTATCGCATGGAATCCAATGTGGACGGAGAGACGTATGGACGGACAGATGGACGCCGTGCGTGATGACAATAGGCTGAGGGGTAAAAAGGATGAATGACTGAGTTGACATGAGAGAGAAGGCTAGGAGGACGGGAAGGAATAGAGCAGTTGGTTTGGGTTTGGGCTGAGATGCAGGTGATTAGTATGACAGCAGTTTGTTGGCCTCTCCCTGTCTCTGCTCCTTCACACACTCTCAGGCTCCCCCTACCGGCAACGGCAGTACTGGTGGTCCACCACTAGAGGGCACAAGCAAAATGGTTTATTAAAGAAATAACACCTGTTACAAAGCATTATCAACACCGTAATGGGTGGAGCTACAGTGCAGCCTATAAGTGTTTGGACTGTCATAAGGAATAAAAATGCCTGCAATTACCTTCAAAAAAGTTTACAGTTTGCACCTAGAACTCTTGATTTTTGTTCCATTATTACGAACTGGAGTTTTACCTCTTTTAAAGAACATTGTATGTTCTGTAAATCTCTAGCTCTTTTTTGAACTAGATAAACCCTTTAACTGCCTCATCTCTTTTGGTAGAGCACATTTTGAGTCACTGTATTGGATTGAAAGATGTGTTGAACTTAACCTGATTGAGCCATTTCTAACACTCGGTTGAGGCATATTATGCTAAAAAAAAAAAAATCCAATCAGTTACGTTTGACACATTTTAAAATCAGATACAGTGACTCAAAATGTGATCTACCAAAAGGCTAAGCCAGTAATTAAAGCATAAAAGGAATAATAGCATATAGACTGCACGGTGAAAATTGTCAGTCACCATTCGAGAACATTTTAACCAATAAAATGTCCATTTGCATACCACAGTGAAATGGGCTCAGCCCAGCCACACCAGTGTGACTCTTCCTGTGCGTCTGTACTGGTGTGCCCAACCTACTGCCGCAGGTGTAGTTTGAAGGATCAGACATTACCCTGGGCCTCTCCTCCATGTATCGCCTTTGTGAGCTGCAAACGGGAGGTCGCTGACGCACTGTAGAGCACATGTCAGTGTGCTGCTGTACTGACCTCAGCCCGATCTGTGCTCCTGTCTGTCACTCTGACTGACGTGTGGCCTAACACTTCTGAACCGGGAGACCAGCATATACTTCACAGTCATCAGTTTTAAAGGGGAGAGAGGGAATTTCAGCTTCAGACAGCCATCCACTGTACTCTGCTCAAGACTGTTGCATTTGGGCCATTCTTAGTCCCGTGTGCGACCAAAAATGTAACAAATAGTAGAAAAAAATCTCCTCCTATCACAAAAGCATTGGAGGTTCATGATTGGGGACCTTATGTAGGAGTACTACTTATCCAAGTCTATCAAGTAAAAATTTTATTTGTGACATTAACTTTAACTACTTAAGGTCAGAAGTCAAATACGACTGGTCACATGTGTGACTTCACACAGAAACAGGTTTTTCATAACTATTTGACTTCAAAAACTCTGCGAAGTTGAAAAATCTAGAATGTTCATAATTCTGGGGTATGGAAAATACCATGGAATAAATTTGATACCTTACATTAATTTTCAATGTATTTCTTTGACATCTGGTCATGTGTGTGACATTTTGGTTCACTTCTCAAACAATAGTCCATTTAGTGAATGATGGGCTTTTGCTTTTTCTCAGCACTATTTGATGATTTATCTCCCCACTGGTGCCTTTTTTTGACTTCATGTGCTTAGTATTGGGGGGGCTCCCAGCTAGTTTGGGGCCTTTTTTTTTTTTTTTTTCTTCTATAATTCAGTAAAACATTTTTAGTGACCTTTTTTCTGCAAAAGTGCTGTACAAATGACAGACAGCACATTTCTTCAACTAGGGGATGGAACTAACTGGTGAAACAGAAGTAGTTTTTCTTTGGTGGAAGAAACGCATGGCAGGAATTTCTGCCCCCAAGATTTGCCTCCTGTAGCGTAGGTGATCTCACTGTTATAAAAGACCCTAATCGGTCTATTTGGGACGGTGCTTTCACTCTTCAAAACACAACCAGCACGTCCAACTATCTGGAGGGCTCATTAACTTTCATGAATGGTGCATAAAAGCCAATGGCTCACTTCTTTACATTACATAACATTACATTTATTTAGCACACGCTTTTATCCAAAGCGACTGACAGTAATTGCATACAGTAAGGTCACTGACACTGTAGCCCAACAGACTGGACAAGGTACAATTCACATCAAGCATTAGTCACCTGAAGTCATGAACATGTAGAGCAAAGACTATACAGAAGGCAGAAGCACACAGGAAAAAAAAACAATGCAAATTGAGAAAAACAGTAAAGGTTTTTTAAGTAAATAAGAGCAGGAGAGGGGGGCGATCAGGTCAGGAACTGTCTAAACAAGTGAGTCTTAAGGTTACGGAGGAAGAGTGGCAGGGATGGAACAGTTCATAGGGATGTGGGAAGGTCATTTCATCACTGGGGAGCAAGATGGGAGAAGCTGAGCGATCTGGTAGCATGACTAGCTTTCCGACCCAGGGTGGGGGGGCGAAGTTGTTCTGCTGCTGCAGAACGAAGTGGCCGGGCAGGTGTGTATGGGATGATCATCTCTTGCAGATAGGAAGGGGCTGTCTTGTTTGCTGCAGCATAGGCCAGAGTCAGGACTTTGAATTTAATTCTGGCTGCAACTGGCAGCCAGTGCAGGGATCTCAGCAGGGGAGTCGCACGGGAAAACTTTGGGAGGTTGAAGACCAGATGAGCAGCTGCATTCTGGATGAGCTGCAGGGGTCGGAGGGCACTGGATGGTAGCCCAGCCAGCAAGGAGTTGCCGTAATCTAGACAGGAGGTGGTTGTTGGATTGTTTGAGTGAAATCATCCAGAGAGTTGTTTTTTTTTAATACTGTGGTGTTTTCACAAAGCTGAAAGCATTAGGGAACAATTTAAACGCAGACGTTTTGAAATGCAGCCCTCTTTCATATGTCCTGAGGGAGAGACAAATACAAACATGCAACCTTGTGAAAGCTTTTGACGGGACTAACATTAATATATTTCAGCGTGAAGCAATTTTAGGACCAGAGAAAGTCACTCTAACATATTTCTGAAGAGTAGACTTGGGAATATTCACTGGTGAGATAAAGCATTAAAACAGCACACAGACGAAGCAAATAATGTTGATTGTCTCACAGCATTGGTGCGTGTCTGACCATACATGGTAATTGAATAGTCGGTTGTTGTCGTCGACGTGTTAGATGTAGGAGAAATGGGACCTTCACGAATTTGAAAGGGCCAAATTGTTACCACCAGACGAGTGGGTCAGGGCATTTTGTAAGCTTCTGGGGTGCTCCCAGTTAGCAAGGAGGAGCACCTACAGACCCTGATCCAGGGAGGGACAAACCATGAATCAGCGATAGGGTGTTGAGCGCACATGACTCATTAATGCACAAAGGCCAACAAAGGTTATCCTGTGTGGTTCGAGCTGTGGCACAAGTAGGGGAGAGTTTTAAGATACTTCGATGAGGACTTTATCACAGCACACACAGTACATTGCAGTTGGAATTCCCATTGCAATTATTGCCCACCGCCAAAAGTGTCTGCAATGGTCATGAACAACAGAATTGAACATTGGAGCGATTGAGGAAGGTCATCTGGTCCTTGTGCACTGTTAACTCGGGGAAAAGACGGCACCAGGATGCCCTGTGGGAAGAAGATTAGCTGGAGGAGAGAGTGTGATACTCTGGGAAAATCTTCTGCTGGAAACCCCTGTGTGGATGTCAATTTGATGCAGCTTTTTTAGCGGCGCAAGGGGAACAAACACAATATTAGACAGTTGATTTTTTTTTTTCTACTTTGGAAGATCTGTCAGTAGGATCACGCTGCAGTCTGTAATATTTCCTGATAAGAGCAGGGTCTTCTTGAAATGATCAGGTTCTATACTCAAATTACTCTACAGGATCAGGTTCTACTTATGAATCTATCAATAGTGTACATTAATAGGTGGCAAAATCACTCAGTAGGATCATGTTCCACTTCGAAAGATCTGTCAGTTAGGATGACATTTTACTTCATCTCTAATTGCAATTATGTTCTACTACAGGTTAGCTTTCAGAACTGTCTTGAGGACAAGAGTCCATTTTGGGATCTCTCTCAATTGAATAATGTTCCACTTCAGAATATTGCTCTGTCTGATCAGATTTTATTTTGAAATATCTCTGTGTAGGATCAGGTTCTACTTTGGAGTATCTCTCAATAGGACCAGGTTTTACTGTCAAATATCTATACTGGTGGACTTTAAAAACTTATAAGTCTGACTAGACAGAAATAGTGTAGTTGGGTTAGGGGAACTTTAATTAGATGATTACATAATTGATATGCAGTTGTCTTTGAGTTAGGAGACACAACAGTGCGTGAGGTCATGACCTTGTTTGTGTCTGTGGAGCAGGATTTGAGGAATTAGTGATGTAACCTTGTCCGGCTTCACTGATCACTATTGCAATGCTGTCAAATGCCTTAAAACAATCCTTGAGGTCATTAAGGCCAGAACCCGAGAGCATTTGTTCTAAGACACTATGTGCGCCATGCCTCGTAATTCCAGATCCCAATGTGATCAAGCCATTGGGCTGTGGATGGCTGGAACATCCCAAAATCGCATCGCCCAGCGTTTTGGGGTAAGCCAACCCACAATCTCTAACCTTGTGGCTCGCTACCAGGAGACTGGAAGCACCAATGATCGACCCCGACCTGGTCAGCCTAGGGTCACGACCCCAGCCCAGGACAATCAGATCCACCTCGTCCACCTGAGAGATTGGTTTCGAACCTGCACCAGGACGGCTCAGGAGACCTTAAAAATCCACAGACCAAGGATCAGCAGAAGAACAGTGAGTCGCCGACTTGCAGAGCGAGGGATCAGAGCCCACAGGGCATGTGTTGGAATGCAGCTTGATGTACGGCGCAGGGCTACCAGGCTTCGCTGGGCTGAAGAATATGATCAGAGACGAGTCCCCAACGGATTCTGGAGGAATGTTGTCGTCAGTGATGAGTCCAGATTTTGTCTGTACCGACATGACGGAAGACAGAGGGTCTACAGATGATGTGGTGAGAGATACGCGGCCCCCTGCATTGCGGGACAGATTGCTTTGGAGGAGGCTCGGTGATGGTCTGGGCTGCCATTCGGTGCAGCTGGAAGTCCAACCTGGTCATAATCAATGGAAATCTTAATGCAGCCCGCTACTGTGACCTTGTCATCAGACCGCACATCGTGCCTTACATCACAGACCACCCTGAGGTCACGTTCATGCAAGACAACGCACGACCTCACTCAGCACATGTGACCCAGCAGCTCCTGGCCCAGAATGGTGTGTGAGTCATGGAATGGCCACCTTTCAGCCCTGACATGAACTGCATCGAGCATGTGTGGGACCTGTTGGATCGCCGGGTTCGGCAACCCACTCCAGCACCCAGGACGAGGGCGGAGCTCCAAGAAGCCCTCCAGGAGTCACAGGCCATTCCCCAGCAACAGCTCAACAGAATGGTGCTGTTCATGCCAAGATGAGTGATGGCTTTGTTGCAGGCAGGTGGCAGTCACACTCGGTACTGAGATTGGAGTTGATCTTTGTTGTTGATTTTGTTGTTAAACTTGTCATTGTTGATTCTTCTGTCTTTCTTTTTTTGTTGATGTTATCTGACATTTTGTCGAAGTTGTTGTTAAGGGTTAAGTCAATAAATGGTTAAAAATTTGAATCCGAGTTTGGCTACAATTCTGGTTATAATTTTTTAAAGTCCATCAGTGTATAAAATTGGATCAGGTTCTACCAAGGAATATCAGAGGGATCAGGTTCAAGCTTTGAATATTTTATTCAAATCATGTTCTATGTTAGAATATCTAATGGGATCAGATTCTACCTTAGAATATCTAATAGGGTCAAGTTCTACGTTAGAATATCCAATGGGATCAGGTTCTAATTCAGAATATTTAATGGGATCAGGTTCAACTTAAGAATATCCAAAAGGATCAGGTTCTGCTTTAGGATTAGGATTCGATTGTACTTAAGAATATCTAATGGCTCTACTTTATTTTGGCTCTCAGACCTGACCAACTGAACAGAAGCCCACAGGCGCCACTCCCCAGCCAATCAGCTTCTTTCACCCCGGATGCATCATAGCACCTATCGTCTAAAAATAGAGCCCTCCCCCCTGTCCTTCGCTCTGGCCGCATCAGCATACTGTTCGTCCTCATTTACCACCTAATGTGGGAGTGCGTTCTGAGTCCTCCCATGTGTTTTCTGCTGAGGGAGAGAGAGAAAGGGAGGAGGAAGGGAGAGAGAGATAGAGATAGGTGGAGTGAGAGAGGTAGATAGATGGGGTCAAATCATCTCTCGGCCTCCTTATAACTTTTTCATTTCACCATTTTGAAAATGCTCTCAGCCAGACCATTAATAAGAGAGCAATGCTCAGCAGAGGCAATCAGTGAAGCCCCTCAGAAATCTGTCTAAATCATACAGCCAAACATAGAAGAAAAACACAAGGACAAGTGTACGATTTCCTTAGCGTCTTGTGCCAGGGAATTTCCTCGAGTTTCCTGTCCTTGATTGAAGCCAGGTGTTCAAATCAACACAAATCCAGGGCCTTTGCAAACTAACTGAGTTGCGTAAATCAGAAAATAAAACACCCTTGGACCGACAGTCTTCCTTTTACCTTTACTGCATTAGCATAAGGCCTATTAAGGCCGAGGTGGACCATGTGATAAGTTAGCGACATTACCTGATAAGTGGATGAGTGACGACCGAAGACCATTTCTGTGTCCTGGCAGGAAATTTTTTACACAGACTTAAACTACGAGGGTACCCCTGCTAGCTTATTTTGCCTGGATAATCAGTGGAAACGTAAATGTACATTCACAACGGGACTTCAGGACTGGAGTTTCTCACCAGTGTTGTCATGAGTTTGCTAGTTGGCAGTTGCTGATGCGGTAGTTTGCATGTGTATTACAGGGGAGAATTCTGATTGGCCTACTTTGTCATCAAGACTCAACCATGTGCACCGGGCCTCAGTGTCGTTGGTCATATAGGGTGTAACTTGTCTGTATTTTAGAGGGGGAATTCTCTCATTGTGGCCTGAGCCCCCTGACGCCTGTAATAAACAGGTTAAATTATGGATGGATGGGTAGTCTCCCATTGTTTGTTATTTGTCATTTTTTGTATAAGATCTCAGTGAATAATTGGCGGAGATTAGCTTATCGCCATTGGCTAACAGGGATCCACTGGGCGCTCAGAGACAGCATGCGCTAAGTTGATGTGCTGGTAACACTTTACAATAAGGGTACATTAGTTAATGCAGTGGTAAGCATGAACTACCAATTAATTGACAGTTAACTAATGCATCAGAGAGCTAAATAAGCATTAGGTAACCTTAACTTACCGTTTATGAATGTTCTTTGACATCCTTATTATGAATTCTTAATTATCCCTTAAGTAACACCTCAAACTATCAAACTATTCAATAATGCATTAATTAATAGCTTAGTTAACATGAACAACATTAGTAAAAAATTAGTAGACCCATTAGTTTACTGCTAATTAACTGATAGTTAATGCTTCTTACTGCATTAGCTAATGTTAATTAATGTACCCTTATTGTAAAGTATTACCATTGTGCTTGTTATGCACAAAAGGCAGTCATGAGTGTTGAGTGATGTTGGTATTACATGCAAATGGCCAATAAGAGCACCTTGTATGGGCGTTGTTTTATGGTGAATGAGGAAAACTTGTGGGGGAGGGGAAAAAATGCATAGATGTGTGGGTAATGGGAGGAGCTAGGGAAATTCAAGGGATGATTTAGGGGTCATGTGGGAGGGGCTGAAGACTTCTGTACATGGGAGTGGTCAGTGACAAGAGTGGGAGGGGCTTTTATCTTGTATGGTAGTGGGTAGTGAGTTGTGTCGCATGTGCCCTAGATATTCATTGGCCGTCACTCAGAATATTCTGTTATGGCAAGTGCACCTTAAATGGGAAATCTCCATTCAGGTTGAGAGTGGAGGAGCTGCTGTGTTTTAAAGAGCTTCCCCACTTTCCTTTTAAAGCCTGTCAGTCAAACGTCAAACGATGGATTTTCACAAGGGAAGCCCTTTTTTTAAAGGTGAAAATGAGCAGGTGGGTCAATTGATTGATGGCTGCACTGTCGCCGCCCACCCGCCCCATTGGTTAAACTGGAGATGAAGGTAATGAACTCTGTTGGTGAAATTAATGCCTCTGCATTTCCATACTGTAATAGAGTGAGCTGATGTATGCAGCCTTCCCCAGCCCCCCGTGAACTGTGCACACATAGCCCCCTGAATAATAGATTTTTCTGGAATATTCTTGCTGAAAAGTCAGTATTCAAGAACTCCGTTGCTTTCAGTTACTGCAAGTGATTGTTACATCAGTGTTAGAATGTTCAGCTGAGAACATTCTTATGACGCTTGTGACCTCACACCTTGAAGGCTGAAGGTGAGGGGATATCTTGCAGTTCAAATCAGAGGGGGATTTTTCCAACCCAGTTAGAGGAAGCCACGGCCACGTTCCTGTGACCAAAGCCATTGCAGATATAATACGACGCTGTTAACTGTTGCCGGGGTTACTGCAAGGAGCATTAAACTTTTGTATATATTATTTTTTTGCAGCAGTGGATCATTGTTGAATCTGATGAGAATTTTAAACAAAAATTCCCATCCGATCACGACCCTTCCGTCGTTGCTTTGAGGCTTTTGTCATAAAGAAGTGGGTTTAGTTTTGTCTAGACTGGGTTGGAAAAACAATGCAGGCGTGGGGTTGTTGGTTGGGGGGTCAGGTGAGGGAAGCTAGTAGGATCCTAATTTGCTGAATATTTACCATTGATTGTTTACCTGTGGGGATTTTGGAGGTTTGGGTTTAACAGGAAGAGATGCTAAGCAAAATTATTTAATGTTCAGTGTTCAAGTGCTTTTCAATGAGCGGAAAATATTGAGTGGAGAAAAAATGGCCCAGTTCTCTGATTAACATTCAGGAAGGAAAGCCCTCCAGATCCCTGGCGTATGAAAGCACATCATTATCTGTTTTCATGAATTTTCTTATCTGGGAAATGCGAGGGAAGGTCTGAAAGTTTTATTCATGGCATGTCAGGAGGGGGGGTTGCCGATTTATCGTTTGAACATTCAGTGTTTAATCTTGGTTTGCTTTACAGTGTGGAAATCTCAGAGGATTAAGGCAGTAAAATTCACTGAGAGGGTGTTACAGAAGGAAATGGAGGCTGTGGATTTTTCTGCGCAGCCGGGATTTTCCATGCAACGCCACCAGGGAATTCCCGTTTGTTAGGCATAAGACTGCGTTCCAACTGTTTATTGACTCTGTCCAGGCAAATACACCCTGGTACAATGTACCTGCTTTTTATATGAAAGATATGAGGTAATTTTGTGAGATATATTGCCATACAAAATGCTGAGCTGACTCACAGTACAAATGATTCAAATGGCTTTATGAAGATCATTTTTTTTGTCAGAGATCTGACAATTTTACCACACCTGCTTGTTGCTCGATAAAGGTCTTATGGACACCTGGTATTTTGTCACGTCTCCTTGCAGCGGGACTGGTTGGCATGAATTTTTATGGAAAGTAAGTGCGGTGGCATGAAATATTCACAAAAATTTAATGTACTCCTTTCACTCAATTTGCGAAATGGGGTGCCGTCTGGTTCTCTTTGATGTTTTTCATTTTGTGTAATTTGTCTGGGTTTGTTTGTGCTGGGACGGCAGCCTGAACAGTCAGCCTTGTTCATAAAGAACATCAAATAAAATTGTTATTGCCTATAAATGTAACAATTGAAATGGAATGCTAGAAAAATGTACAACTGTGGTGATTTACGTCATCGGCGAAATGCGTGAACATAATGGAGTTAGAGGTGGGGCCGTTATACTTCAGCCCAGGAGGGCGGATCTTACGTAATGGTTGCTGTCATGAAGGTACAGGTCTTACCCCCAATTTACACCAGATGCATGTTTGGTCTGTGTGCACTCCACCACGGCAGCACAGCTGCCCTTATGAAAAATTACCGCAAAATACTGCAGTAAAAATACTATAGTTTTCTATAGTAACTATGGTATTTTTGCGGAATTAGTATAGATATACTATAGTAACTCTGTAGTTTACTGTAGTGATGCTGAAGAAAATCACAAAAGTCAAACTCTACTATAGTAAACTATAGCAATGATATTCATTTACTATAGTACAGGATGGGGAAGCAAAACTTGCACTGACATTTAAAGTACAAACAATCCCACAACCACTCCCTTGAATTGTGTGCACCTGTTATTTGAAAAAGCGAAGACTATAAGCTGTAATCTGAGTCTAATCTCTTTTTTTTCAATAAACATGCCAGTGGAGAATAATATACAATCTATGGATGGTGATTTATTTAGCAAATTTTGCTTCCCCACCCTGTATATTTGCAACAAACTATAGTTTACTTTATGGTTTACATCAATTTTACTGTAGTAAACTATAGTAAACTGTAGTAAATTTTTATAAGGGTGGTCAGGTCTCACTTCAGTAAATGGGTGTATTTACATCAGATCTGCTGCGTTGCATTTCCCGTCTGTCCCAGCTCCGACAAACTGGAGCCCTGCGCAGCGGATACGCAACACTTCACAACAGCAGATTGATCAGTACACAGGCACAACATTAAAACATATGGTTAATTTTCAAAATCCGTGTTGGTGCCGGTTCGTATTGTGGGCTAGGACAGCAACCGAAGTAAGAAAATATATGTAGGCTAAACTTTATCCACAGAACACTTTCCAAACAAATGACAAACCCAACACAAACAGGAGATTAAGAACATTTTTCAATAAATAGGCTGCTTATCCATGGTAGAAGCACAAAATCTAAAAAAAAAAAAAAATCGAAGCAAGTCAACCGTTCCTCAACACTTTCAGTAAAGAACAAAGGCTGTTGCCTGTTTGTTGTTGCACTCAGTACAACATGTATCATTTATCTCGGGCAGTCTTGCGTGATTTTGTAATTATCACGTGATCTCGTCAGACTTGCTCATACGTAGTAAAGACGCAGCAAAGACGCAGCTGGTGGGAGTTGACAGACGGCAATTGACGCAGCAAACACGCAGCAGGACGGCTGCGGACTAAACACGTATCTGGTGTAAATCCTGGGTTAGACAGTGTTGGTCCCAGTACTCAATAAAGCACATCCCACCTTTCCCCCTCCTGTGATTTTCCCCCTTCCCTTGAGACGAGGTAGGAGACCAGTGGAGGAAACGAGGATAGGAAACGACGAGCCATTTTTTGGGTGATATGGCTGCCTCCTCTAATTCAACTCCTCCAGCTTTGCCTTCCCACAATGCACCTCTGTGTGTCCTCATTACCTCACGGTTTTCACTAAGATAACACACTGGGGGTGGTAAAACCCTCTTTATTGCGCAGGCGGTGATGACGTTCTGTGAATAGGTGTTCCGCTGTGATCTTCGCGTCCCGTTTTCTGCTGAGTGCAGTGAAAAGCGCAGTGCGGTATTTTGCCGTTTTCGCCAGTCACTGCATATTTCTGTGTGCGTGTCGTCATTTTAAGGATTGTGTGTTATGCTGTTAGCTGCTTCATTTTTGATGTCCTCTCAGTGTACTCAGAGTCTGGCAAATTACAGAGCAGTAATTGAGAAGGTAGTGCTTGCTGCAGTTTTTTTGTGTGTCATTGCCTTGAAACGGCTGTGGGGAAGGACTGTTGGGTTTTTTATTTTAATATGAGCCAGCTATTGCTGCCAACTGCAGAAGGATAATGGAAAGCTCTGGGGGATAAGTAGAGCCAAAATGGAGACCTGCTGTAAAAGGCACACGCCACAGTCGCAGTGTCCCCCCACTGAATACCAATGACCTCGCTTATGACTGGTGGGTAGAGAGAAATCGAGGGGTGGGAAGGGAAGAGCTTGTGCGACAAATGCTTTTTCCATGAGGAGGGGGGAATAATAAACCCTACCCAGGCGATTAACCTCAGCAACAGCGGAGACATTGTTTCTCTCTGCTGGCCACACGTTCCCTTTAACTCTTTTGAGGTGTGAGATTGGAAACCAGCCTTTAGAGTGGCCCTTAAAGTGATGTAATAATCAGTGTGTTCTAAAACTGATGCAATAATCAGCGCCATAAGAATGGGTAATGGAGTGTTGTAAAACTATTGTAATAATCTGTGCAATGAGAATGGGTAACTGAGTGTTCTGAAACTAATGTAATAATCAGCGCCATAAGAATGGGTAATGGAGTGTTGTAAAACTAATGTAATAATCTGTGCAGTGAGAATGGGTAACTGAGTGTTCTGAAACTAATGTAATAATCAGTGCCATAAGAATGGGTAATGGAGTGTTGTAAAACTAATGTAATAATCAGTGCAATGAGAATGGGTAACTGAGTATTCTAAAACTAATGTAATAATCAGTGCCATAAGAATGGATAACTGAGTGTTCTAAAACTAATGTAATAATCAGTGCCATAAGAATGGATAACTGAGTGTTCTAAAACTAATGTAATAATCAGTGCCATAAGAATGGATAATGAAGTGTTCTAAAACTAATGTAATAATCAGTGCCATAAGAATGGATAATGGAGTGTTCTAAAACTAATGTAATAATCAGTGCCATAAGAATGGATAATGAAGTGTTCTAAAACTAATGTAATAATCAGTGCCATAAGAATGGGTAATGGAGTGTTCTAAAACTAATGTAATAATCAGTGCAATGAGAATGGGTAACTGAGTGTTCTAAAACTAATGTAATAATCAGTGCCATAAGAATGGATAATGGAGTGTTCTAAAACTAATGTAATAATCAGTGCCATAAGAATGGATAATGGAGTGTTCTAAAACTAATGTAATAATCAGTGCCATAAGAATGGATAATGGAGTGTTCTAAAACTAATGTAATAATCAGTGCCATAAGAATGGATAATGGAGTGTTCTAAAACTAATGTAATAATCAGTGCCATAAGAATGGATAATGGAGTGTTCTAAAACTAATGTAATAATCAGTGCCATAAGAATGGATAATGGAGTGTTCTAAAACTAATGTAATGAAAGCACCAGAGGTGCTGATGCCTCGGTGTGTATTGCTTAGCCACTACTGATGTACAATAGTTGTACAGTAACATAAAAACAAGCTTGAATACATAAACAGTCAATAAGAATCCTTGGGTAAAATCATGGGGTGTGTTCATTAAAAAAACTAATGTGAATAAAAATCAAAATTCTGGCACATTTAAAATCAAGAGAACAGTGTTTGTCACTCGTTGGCATTGTTATGATGCAATGGGATGGTAACAGACAGACAAACAAACAAATACACAGACTGAGTGTTCTAAAACTAATGTAATAATCAGTGCCATAAGAAGGGGTAACTGAGTGTTCTAAAACTAATGTAATAATCAGTGCAATGAGAATGAGTAATGGAGTGTTTGAAAACTAATGTAATAATCAGCGGCATAAGAATGGACAATGGAGTGTTCTAAAACTAATGTAATGATCAGGGACGAAAAGTCCTTGGGGACGGAAAATCCGGGGATGAAAAGTCCACGGGGACAAAAAGTCCGGGGATGAAAAATTCGGGCACGAAAAAAATCCGGGGACAAAGAGTCCTGTAACCCATCAGATGCAGCTGCTGTATTCAAACCCATGGAACTTCAGTCTATTTTTTAAATTCTACTGGAGATCCCAAGGTTTCCTACGATTCCAAATATGCCCTGTTGAATTACAGGAAAATGTGTATAATATGATGCACAAGTTCTATATATTTTCCATTTGATGTAATGCTGTGGGCATAAGAACATAGCTTCCTGGGTTTGAGTATTTCTCTCAAAATGAGTATAAAGTGGCTTCAGTGAAGCACTGCAACCAGCCGATACAGCATATGCATGTGACATTGTCCTGCAATATGACAAAAATGCTTTTTAAATGTTTCATCAAATTAAAGGAAAACTTAAGTGAAGAAATCAGCGTCTTCGGGATTAAGGGGACATCTGTAAGAGCTGGAGCTCTGATAGGCTTGATGTTGCCGAAAGTGCCTGAATCATTTGTGAATTATTTTTGAACAGTATAAGAACCAGATAAGGGCTGTTTTTCTCAGTTTCAAGGGCACGATGTCGTTTGCACCAGGAAAAGCACCAGCGCGGCCTTAGGGGATGGTCTCACACATCCAAAAATGTTAGGAAACAGAGTTCAAGGACACCTTTAGCAGGGAGCTATCTGAGGAAATGTTTGGCCTTGTTTTCTTCATTCTTAATGCTGGAGCGTTCTGGTGGGTATATCTTTGCTGCACACTGCAGAATTTTTTGTGGTGTTTCATCCAGTGAAAGATATATTTTGTTGACCGTGTTCAGGGTTTGCACAAATACTTCAATACACTTACAGGAACTTGGTTGCTTCATTCTATGACGTGAAAGATACCCGGTAATCTGTAAGCCTTTATCTTCTTTAAAAGAGTAAACTAGAATATTAACCCCTTAGAGCACTGAAATAAATTTTCAAAAGATTATAAACAAAATTATCTTGTGCTGTTGAAAACCTATCATGAGGCAACAAGTTACCGCATGATAGGTTTTCAACAGCTTTGAATATGATATTTTACATCATTGAGTAACACTATTTGTATCTGGCGCTTTAAGGGTTAAAAGATAATTAAATAGTTGCATTCTGTCGACATCGCATCACCACCACTCAGATTGCAAACTAGTAACCTGAATAGATGCAGACAAATTCTGCTCTGTGGATGTTTACAAGCGTCCTTGTCATTATATCTGAAAACAGGCATTGCTGTTCAGTTGCTCTCACACAAATTTCAGTACGTCGTGTTCCGGTAAAATCCGAGTCCCCCTGATGTTTTATCCATTAGATGAGCTGCAGTTGCCTCATGAAATCTCAGTGAAACCATTTAGATGGATAGATAGTGTGTGGAAGCTTACTTTAATATGCTCTGTTTTGGGTCCCACAGAGTCCAGAGTGTCTCTTTAAAAGCTCAAACATCATCCTTAATGCAGCATTATCACCTTGGTATTTCAGAAGTGGTCCTACCTTGGTAAGAATTACTTTTTAAACATGATTTTTTTAACTTGATTACATGCATCAGAAGTGCTACACAGAAAAATATGAGCAACTCTTGTTAGCCGACCGCTTTAAAGCCTATTTTCAACAGACCATGAGGGCTAAATGAATTTTTGAGTTCTTATGTACCTCATTGAAAAAAAAAAATATCCTCAAAACCCATTGAGGAGTATCCAGTGGTGGGCTGTCCCCTGCGTATTTCTGTTCCCGTACACAGTGCTGCACCGTAACGTTGTTGGATGAGAGGAGCTTTTTCCCATTGGGAATTAACACAGGCATGTATCATGTTCCCCGTTCAGTGGGCATAAACATTGAGGAGGAGGTAGGAGGGGGAGATATGTGTTGGGGGGGATAAGAGAGAGAGAGAGTGATAAATGTGAGGTAAAACTCACACTTTTACATTCTGAGCATGATTTTAATCGTGTGCTGCTAATGAAAGCGAAGTAAGGAGCGCTTTGCTCCACTTACTCAAGGCCCCAGAGGAAAAGGCCTGGGACACACTGTGATAACCAAGTTAAACACCTTGTCAGAAAAGCCATTAATCTGTGGATATTCAGAATATAAAATGTCTGATAGGTGCCCTCATTTAAGCAAAGCTGCTGTTGTTCCAAAGTCATGACTCATCTTTCTTGGCCATATATAGCGTATTTCTTCACAAATAAATACAACTTCCCTAAGGTCCAGCAATTGTGTGCTATCTCTGTCTACTTTGGAATCACTCTGACCTCTCTAAATGGGTGTATTAGACTTTTTCCTTGGTTCAGCAACCATTAAATACATTTTGTTTAAAGGAACAGTCTCTGTTCCTTTGTATTAAAGTGACCTTTCCACTACAGCAGTATCATAAATTTTCCAATGTCATGGCATGCTTTGGTTTACGCTTTGAGTTGCGGACACACGTATAGATTTATAATAACGCTGCTTATTTGTGTGTTTTGGTGGTTTGGAAGTGATGGGGGGGTCAAGGTGGGTTGCAGTGGTGGGTTTCATCATTTTGTTTACTTTAAGTGTTTCCAATCTATAAATAACAAAATAATATCACAAGGTGATACAAAATTGAAATGTGTTTTATTAATAAATGAATGCATTTCACTGGCAAATGTATTTGTTTGGTTCATGGGTGGAAAATCTGTAGAATGACTGGAATTAGTCACAAACTTGAGTCATTCAGGAATTCACACCTACTGTACTTAGCTGGATTAGTTGTACTGTCAGTTCAGCAATCAGGCAAAGTATATATCAAGATCAAGACTATCTAAGTGGCTTTTGGTATAGCTAGCTACTTACCAATCAATAAATCTTATATGCTACTCACCCACCAGTAAGTCTTATTAAAGGTTATTTAATGTGCCAATCAGCTAGCTCTTCCATGCATGAGCTCAATACCCACAACAATCAAATTTGCTTGTTGAACTGAATTAATTTAGCAATACAATCAATCATAACTAAAGGGTAATAAATTAATTTGTATTGCGTGCGGAACTGAATAATAAAGTAGCCCTCGACCAGATTTCCGAGGGCACCCGATCTCCCATGACACTAGCCTGCCTCTGCCCAGCTGCCCAGTCAGCACTATATCGCGGTCAGACTTCTGATTGGCTACTTCCGCTGCAGAGATAAGGTCTTGGCCAATGAGGGACTCGGCTTTCTGTTGCAGTGCATTATCAAACTGGCGTGCAGTTTTTTTAAGCGATACCGCCTTCAAAATATTTGGGCATTGAAGCGGGTTTAATCTGAGCTCTTAAGAAATTAGCAACTCACAGTTGTCAGGAATTTCCCTTGTCATTGCGTGGGAAGGTAGTTTTTCAGTTTAGGTGATAAAGACTAATCTTGGCATGGTGTAAACTCGTGTTGTAACAGTTTTGCTCATCTACAGTGCTCTCCATTTGCAGTTTGGGCATTGACGCTGTATAAAAAAAAGGGACTGTGATTCCCACTTGGTTCACACAATAAGGTTGTAAATGCATTTCATCTTAAAGGGACACTCAATGCCTCATGCTGTCAATGAATGGGAGTCAGTGGGGAAGGTGCTAAGTTGCATCAGTTTGCTTATATTTGTTGTCATCGCAAGGTTAGCATGCAGCATTGAGTTTTGGCAAGGTTAAAGGTGGTAACAAAAACCAAAATCTACATGCAAACAAGCCAGCCAGCCCAGCAGGAACATAACTGCCCAACCATGTACTAGGTGCTGATGACAATGACCAAGTGTTTCCAAACAGTAGGGTGGCTATGAATTCTGTCAGAAATCTCCCCCACACCAACAAGAATAAAGCTCTAACCCCCCCACACACACCCTTTTAACTGCCCTCCACTGCAATCGTGGCCCCACCATCTCAAAGCTGTAGGCCTCCGGAATAGTGTTCAACTTTTACCATCTAGTGCCTGCCGTGTTTGGGTGCCCGTCTTACAGTGTTCTTTACTTCAGACATGTCCTGTGCCAAATAAGGGAAGCTCATGTGGTTTTGTGCTCTCGTCTCGTACAGATTCAGCTGACTGAATCAACCGCCGCCAAAACCGTCCGACTAACAAAAGACGGACACGCGGTGAAACCGCTCGGCCAGAGGAACTTTTTTGGGGTCCCGTCCCCCTCCCCCCAGAGACCTGAGCAGTCCTTGCGCTTTAGGGCGTAACCCTCACCCCGCCCCTCCAACTCAACAGCTGATCACCCCTCGTCCAAAATGGAGGACGGCTACAGAGACCGGACGGCGTTCATCAAGGGCGCTAAGGACATCGCCAAGGAGGTGAAGCGCCAGGCCGCCAAAAAGGTGGGCAAGGGCGTGGACCGCATGACAGACGAGTACAGCAAGCGCTCATACACCCGCTTCGAGGAGGACGACGACGACGACTACCCCGTGCAGAGCCAAGATGGCGGCTACTACCGCGGGGATGAGGCGACGCACAGCGACTCCACCGAAGGGCACGACGAGGAGGACGAGATCTACGAGGGCGAGTACCAGGGCATCCCACGCCGACTCTGGGGGAAGGCGGACGGGGAGCTGGGGGGCGTGGACGGGATGGGAGCGGGGCCGGGCGGGGCCCAGTTTCGGGATTTCGGGGAGTCGGCCGGGGAGAGGCGGAAGGACCAGGAGGAGTTAGCGCAGCAGTACGAGACCATCCTGCAGGAGTGTGGGCACGGCCGCTTCCAGTGGACGCTGTACTTCGTGCTGGGTTTGGCGCTCATGGCGGACGGTGTGGAGATCTTCGTCGTGGGGTTCGTCCTGCCCAGTGCTGAGAAGGACATGTGCCTCTCCGAGCCCAACAAGGGCATGCTGGGTAAGCGCCGCGTGTCGACCTCACCCCTTTCCCTTTCATCAAACATTGGGTTACAGGACTCTTCGTCCCCAGATTTTTTGTTCCCGATCTCTTCGTCCCCCAAGGACTTTTCATTCCTGGACTTTTCGTCCCCAAGGACTATTATAAAAGTGAAGGTTAGGGGTAGGGTTAGTGTCATAATGCAGGAAGAGGGCAACGCATTATTGAGGATGAACCATCCAGGGACGAAAAAAGTCCGGGGACAAAAAAATGGGGGACAAAAAGTCCGGGGACGAAGAGTCCTAGAGCCCAAACATTGTTCTCTCTGTCCCCATGTTTTTATGCTTTTCTCATTTCTCTTTAAAATCCTGGGCTGTATTCCCATGTATGACAGAGGAGTATCTCATATTTCTCTAAAAATACATATTCACATATTTTCTGCAATGCAGAAACAATACCACAAGAGCCGGTCCATAAAAATGTAATTTTTCTGAAAATGAATGTAAAAGTGTTTGAAAATATGTTCGTTGCAAATGGTCTGTGTCAACTGTGACACGTTTATTACACTTAAAGAATTAGTATTTTTATGCTGGATGTCAGAAGGATGTATGTGTCAAAACACTTTCACAACTCAAAGAAAAATGCAATTGTTGTGGTAATAAATGCCAGCCTTTAAATGCTATAGGGAAATGTTGCATTAGCTCTTAGAGCAGATAGAATATTCGGGGCTCGTATCAGGAAGTTGCTTCGTGCCTTAGAATAGGGGCAAAAATCTGCCCACGTTGACAGTCCGTGCATGAACTTCAATGATTTATGATTGTTTGGGACGCTGATTTCCCGGCCACTTGGAGGCTTTGGGTATAGAGTTGACTGTACTGCGGCAGGTGTGGACTATGGTTTGCATGTTCTCCCAGCGTTCATGTGGGTTTCCTCCGGGTACTCTGGTTTCCACCCACAGTCCAGAGACATGCATGTCAGGCTAACTGGAGACTTTAAATGACCCATATAGGTATGAGTATGTGAATGAATAGCGTGTGATCCCTGTCATGGATTGGCGAACTGTTCAAGGTGTGTTCCTGCCTCTCACCCCTTGCATGCTGGGATATGCTCCAACCCCCGGTGACCCTCAGCAGGACTTTACCCCCCCCACCCCTTAAAACTGAAATGTGAAGGATGCTAACCAACTATTTTTTTTTTTTTATATGGCTTAAGCAAAGTTGAAGGAAACATGAATTCAATCAACATATGCATTTGTGATTAATTGGAATGTTACGATTGTTGCGCATTGTGACATAATGTCTTGCACTTTGTGACATCACACTGAGCACTATGTTCATTCGTAGATTCTGTGCGTAATGGAATTCTCTACTGTGACACATTCAGGTCAGCAAAGACACTCACTCACAGAATTCTAAAGACGGCTTCAGCATCACAGGTCTTATCACCAAAGCAGTAAAAATCCCATTTCAGAAGTACTTTTCAGTGCTTGTTTTATGTGAATGAAAGCCTGTCTCTTCCTATAACAGTTGCAGAGGGACTCTGCTGAACTGTGAAATAACAAGGCTCTTCTGAATTGTAAACAAACCCCGAGACCGTGAAGTTTGTCCATCTCTGGAGCCTCGCCTTGGAACTAAACAACAGTAATGAATCCCAAGTTTATTCTAACCTGCAAGTGTAGGATTATTTTCAGTACTTTTGTGTCTGGAGTTTTTCATTGTAAATGTGTGAGGCACGTTGGCCAGAAGGAAGGGTTTTGTTTTATTTTATGTGGCCATAAACTGGCTGATCATAGTATTTCTTGTACCGACTATTCAACATAATTGAGCAGAGGTTTAATTCTTTGGAGTATGTGCGGCAGTATGTCTAGCATGTGGTAAATGGCTGGTGGGAATTAGACACTGCATGATATCTGAGCATCACCTTAAAATATAGGCTTTGATTTAGACTGTACTGTTGGGCTCATAGGATATGCCTAACTGATGTATACAACCCCGATTCCGAAATAGTTGGGACAAAGTGTAAATTGTGAATAAAATCATAACGCTATGACTTTCAAATCACACCAGCCAGTATTTTGTTCACAATAGAACAGAAATAACATAGCAAATGTTGAAACTGAAAATTTTACAATTTCATCCACAAAATGAGCTCATTTCAAATTTGATGGCTGCTTCAGGTCTCAAAAAAATTGGGGCAGGGGACTGTTTACCATGGTGTAACATCCTCTTTTCTTTTTAACACAGAGTGGAGGCATCTGGTCATTGAGGAGACAAGTTTTTGAGTTTAGCCATTGAATTTGATCCCACTCTTGTTTAATACAGGCTTCCAGCTGCTGGAGAGTTTTGGGTCTCCTTTGACAGACTTTTTGTTTAATTATGCGCCAAATGCTCTCAATCGGTGAAAGATCAGGACTGCTGGCAGGCCAGTTCAGCACAAGGACTCTTCTACTATGACGCCATGCTGTTGTAATAGCTGCAGTATGTGGTTTTGCATTGTCCTGCTGAAATACTCAAGGCCTTCCCTGGAATAGATGTTGTCTGGAGGGGAGCATATGTTGCTCTAAAACCGTTATGCACCTTTCAGCATTCATGGTCCTTTTTAAAACATTCAAGTGTCCCACACCATATACACTAATGCATCCCCATACCATCAGAGATGCTGACTTTTGAACTGAACTCTGATAAAAGGAGGGGTGGTCTTTCTCCTCTTTAGCCCGGAGGACACGACACCCATGATTTCCAACAAGAACGTCAAATTTGGACTCGTCTGACCACAGAACACTTTGCTACTTTGCTACAGTCCATTTTAAATGAGCTTTGCCCACAGAACGTGGCAGCGCTTCTGGTTCATGCTCAACAATGGCTTCCTTTTTGCATGATAGAGTTTTAGGTGGCATCTGTGGATGGCAAAGTGGACTGTGTTTACAGACAGTGGTTTCTTTGAGTATTCCTGGGCCTATTTAGTAATGTCAATCACAGAATCATGCCGGTGAGTGATGCAGCGGCGTCTGAGGGCCCAAAGATCACGGGCATCCAGGAAAGGTCTTCGGCCTTGTCCTTTATGCACAGAGATTTTTCCAGTTTCTCTGAATCTTTTGATGATGTTTTGCACTTTCCATGATGAGACCTTCAAAGCCTTTGCAATTTGACGTTGAGGAACATTGTTTTTAAAGTTTTCCACAATTTTTTTTACGCAAGCCTTCACACGTTGGAGAGCCTCTGGCCATCTTTACTTCTTAGAGACTCAGCCTCCCTAAGACATCCCTTTTATAGCCAATCATGTTACACACCTGATTCCAGTTAACTTAATTACTTGCCAAATGTTCTTTCAGCAGGTTCTCTTATATATTAATTCCCTTTTCAGCCCTTTTTTGCCTTTGTCCCAACTTTTTTGAAACCTGTTGCAGCCAGAAAATTTGAAATAAGCTCATTTTGTGGATAAAAATGTAAAATGTCTCAGTTTCAACATTTGAAATGTTATTTATGTTCTATTGTAAATAACATATTGGCTCGTGATCTGAAAGTCATTGCATTTTGATTTTATTCATAATTTACACTTCGTCCCAACTATTTCGGAATTGGGGTTGTATTATGACATCCTGAGAGGAATGCTTACCCCTTCTGAACATCACTGTGGTGGAATGATTTTCTGAATCTTAAGGGTAGGATGTGTTTGCAGTTTCACCAACCTAGTATGATAGTATGCATCAGGTAGACCAGGGCATTTCTGTTTAAGAATAGACTCTACCCCCTACCCTCTGAAGCACTGGCTGTATTTGGAACATGTTGTGCTTTTCCTTTATGACATCATAAAGGTCATCATCAGCAGTGGACTGGCAGGAGTGTTTGAGGAGAGCTGTTTTATTAAAAGATACTGCATCAGGTGCTAGGATTAGCCACAACGCTCAGGGAAATGAATGATAGCAAATATTCAATTCATTATGAATAGCCGTGCTGGGGATTATGGGTAATAATGCACTCAGGATTGCTCAGCTCGTTACCAGTCATAAAAAAAATGAATGGTTGTAAAAATAATGAATGGAAATCAATTGGGAACTTAATTACTAGTGCTACTAATTGATCTTTTATTGGCATTCTCTCTTCTCGATTCATAAAAGATACCTGGTTTGCTATATTTCGAAACACATGACAAATTACAACAACTATGTATTTGGCCAATATGTTGTGTACTTTGTAAACAGAAGACCAGGACATGCATAATCCCAGAGTCCTATCGATGCTATGCTAGCGCTACTGAACACTATTGCACCATCATCAGCTGCACCTGCTCCTGTTGACATATCGCTAATAAAACAATCCCCAGTGTGAAAGGTCACTCTGCTGCTCATTGTTAGACATCAGAAGTAATTAGTGACCATATTTTGTGTTTGCTGTGGGTTGAGATAAGACCTGGTTTATTGTAGTGCAAAGATGTCACAGCGAGGTGAGTCCTGGTTATTTCAGGAGATACACTCATGGCTTCATGGATGGAGAGAGAGGAATAATCAGTGTGAGATTGAGGTTATGATGGGAATGCTGACTGTGCACATGAGTCAATCAGGAGAGAGAGAGGGATGGAAAGAGAGGGATGATGGAGGGAGAGACAGGGGATGGAGAGAGAGAGAAAGAGAGACAGGGGATGGAGAGAGAGAGGGATGATGGAGAGAGAGAGAAAGAGAGACGGGATGGAGAGAGAGAGAGAGAGAAAGGGATGGAGAGAGGAAGGGAAAGAGAGAATGGAATAGAGAGTGAGTGAGAGACAGAGAGAGGGCAGAATGAGGGGTGAAGGAGGAAAAGAAAGAAGGAGGGGGAGAGAGGGAAAGAGAGATGAGGAAGAGTGAGGGAGGGAGAGAGAAGGGCACGTCACCTTGGTAACCTCTGCATTGAGCTCCTGGCTGTGAGGTGAATAGGAGGAATGATGAAGGGAATAAAATGAAGAGTAAAGACCCTAAAAGCAGAGGTGGGGGGGGGGGGGGGAGCTCTCGATGGTGCTGAACCCTTTACCCACCCTGCACATAATCTGTTATCAGAGCAGCTACAGGAATGACAAGCGTTCATGCCAGCACCTTATCAAAACACACTGCACACTGCACACACTGAGGGCATGTATGTGTGTGTGCGTGTGAGGGTGTGTGTGTGTGTAGGCATTTATATGTGCATGTGTATACATGTATGTGTGTGTATGTGTGTGTGTGTGTGTGTGTGTGTGTGTGTGTGTGGAAGTGCGTGTGCATGTGTGTGTTTGTGTTTATATGTGCATGTGTAGGCATGTATGTGTGTGTGTTTATATTTGTGTGTGTGTGTGCGTGTATGTGGAAGTGTGTGTGCTTGTGTGTGTGTGTGTGTTTAAATGTGCATGTGTAGGCATGTATGTGTATGTGTGTGGGTGTGTGTGTGTGTGTGCTTGTATGTGGAAGTGCATGTGCATGTGTGTGTGTGTGTGTGTGTTGTATGTGGAAGTGCATGTGCATGTGTGTGTGTGTGTGCATGTATGTGGAAGTGCGTGTGCATGTATCTGTGTCTAAGTCGCTTACTCGCTGACTGCAGAGCTCTGACTCATGGCAGAACAGAATGCCCATATAAGGAGAAAGAGGCGGAGCCGCAGGAGAAGCGCACGTCAGAGCGAGGGATTTACCTTTTCATCTCGCTGACGGAACCCCTCGCTCTGAGGCTCCGCCGATGTGCCTCTCGCACTGAACGAAATCAAAGCGGAGTGAACACCACACGCGCACGACTCTCAGAGTTATTTATAGGAATGAATGGAAACCAAACAGCCAGCGATTTATTTATTACATTTGCATTTCAAACGATTGCAGATGCAGTTCGCTCATGCAATCCGTCGTTAAAGTGCATTCCTGAAGTAACTGTATTCCTTCCATCGATCATGGGCTGCTCCAGTCCTGGAGGGCAGCAGTTTATACTGGCTTTACTGGCGTCCCTTCAATTGGCCACCAGTTAATTCCTGGAAAACAAGGCGTGTCGATTTATTGGCCAATGAATGACTTAATCACTTATGTGGAAAGACAATGTTCAGACTCTGTGGCCCATCTCTGTGCTACACTCAAAAAAAAATGAAATGTTAGATTTACTTAATAATGTTATGCCAACTGGTTCCACAAAATTGAGTTAAGTACATTCCACTCAATGCAATTAATTAAATTGGCCAAAAAAGTTAGAAGTCAAATAAAGGTTACACAAAGCAATTGCGTGGAACCAGTTGACCTAACGCAAGTAAATGTAACATTTCATTTTTTTGAGTGAGTATGGTCACCTACCTAAATGCCAAATAAGTCCATTCATAGTGGGGTATTTCTATATATTTTTCAGAATCTGTAGCCAGTCGTTGCGTTTGTCTGTGACCAAACTCCAGCTGGGCGGAGGTGTGTTATTTGCACTGAATGGACAGACTGAGAGAGGAGTGGACGGAGGGATGAGTGGACAGACTTACGAATGAGTGGAGAGACTGAGGGACTAGTGGACTGACGGAGGGATGGGTGGACAGAGGACAGACAGAAGGATTAGATGTGAGCCCCATTTCTTACCCTCCTTTATTGCTTGTCTCTCTTCTCCTCTGCTCTTATCCCTCCCTTGTCTGTCTTTCTCCTCCATCAGGGTGAAATGTGGAGTATTAACCCCTTACAGTGTGGATGTACTGCTGTCAGTCTCCTGTGCTCTCAGCAGGGTGTTGAATTAACACCTGATACCTTACACTGCTTCTATACCCATCTCTAGCTCATCTCAATCCCCTCTCTGTGTCATCTCTCTCACTCTCCTGATCCCTCCTCTTCTCTTCTTCTCTTCCATCTGTCTTCCACTCTTATTCTCCCTCTCCTCACACCCTCTAACCTGCTCCCTTGTTCTCCCTCTCTCCCTCATTATTCTCTCTATCACTTTCTTTCTCTTCAGCTCAATCACTCTTTCTCCCTCTCTGTCACTCTCTCCCCCCTCTCTTTCTCACATACACTAAAAGAAAAAAATCAGACCTATAAATAGGCCCACCAACCCCCCCCCCCACACCACCCTACACCCACACACACAGCCTCCAGGGTTCTCTCTGCTCTGTCACTGTGCAGGAACTCTCTGACGCAGAGGCAAACACACCCCCGCAGCACACACACACACACACACACACACACACACACCACACTCACATGTGCACACACACACATACACACACAGATACGCAGAAGCGCGGGCATACACACACGCAGACAGGCACAAGCACACACACACACACGTGCACGCACGCACCGCCACAGCCCACACACAAACGCAAACACATACACTCACGCACACACACACACACACACACACACAGACACATATATACCCCTTCTGTGGCTCCATGATTGGCAATACCATTGACTCCTGTAAAGCCAGAGGGTGTGTGTGTGTGTGTGTGTGTGTGTGTGTGTTTGTGGGGGGAGGGGTGGTACAGTGGGGAATGATGATTGGTTGGGAGGGGGCTGGAGGAGTTGGATAATTAAGGTCCTGGGGCCTTATTTATAAAAATTTGCGTGGATTTCATACCTAAATAATATGTACGCAAAAAAAAAACAAAATGGCATTTTGTGGAAAATAACCTAATTTATAAACCTATGGGTAAAACAAGTAGACATGGTCAACAACATCCCCCGCCAAAATGTCTTCTTTAAAGATACTATGAACAGAGGCTCCCAGAAGTGCCACAAGGGCAATAACTGTGGGAAAAATAATAGTGTGCTTCTTATTTTCGAACTCCATCAGGGTCTTTATGGTCTTAAGCTACACACCAAATTTGGTTATCCTATCTGGAATATTTCCCGTGAAAAGTTGTTCCCCTTTACATATACCGTGAACAGAGTTGAAAAAAAGTGAATCAAGGGCAATAACTCCGGGAAAAATAATCACGCGTGTCTCATTTTCGAACTCGATCAAGGTCTTTATGGTCTTAAGCTACACACCAAATTTGGTTATCCTATCTGGAAGATTTCCCGTGAAAAGTTGTTCCCCTTTACATATACCGTGAACAGAGTTAAAAAAAGTGAATCAAGGGCAATAACTCCGGAAAAAATAATCACGCGTGTCTCATTTTCGAACTCGATCAAGGTCTTTATGGTGTTAAGCTACACACCAAATTTGGTTATCCTATCGCGAATATTTCTTGTGAAAAGTTGTTCCCCTTTATCCCGGACGGACGCACAGACGGATGGACGGACGGACGAACGGACGGAGGTCAAATCAATATCCCCCGGCTACTTCGTGTGGCGGGGGATAATAAACTGCATGGAATTTTCATTTATTTAATCAGGATGGACTTGGAATTTATTGACATTGTGCATAATCTTAATAATTTCCCTTTTTTTAATGTCAAGTTTGTTTTTATAAATCAGAAATCTGCAAAGAAAGTGACGTATGTATCTTTTTTGTGCCTACGCACCGTTTATACATGAGGGCCCAGGTCTGAACTGTTCCTGCAGTGGCACTGATAACATGCAGAGGATTAAAGTTCAGCACCACGGACAGCTCTCTGAGCAAGCGGGACTTTCCCCCTCTCTCTCTCTCTCTCTCTCTCTCTCTCTCCTCTCTCTCTCTCTCATTCTTCCTTCCTTTCCCACCCTCCTTGTCCTTGATAGCGCCACTCATCAGAAAGGTAAGATGAAAACACTGAGGAATGTAATGAACGTGTCAGTGAAATGTAAGGCTGTCAGTGAAATGTAAGGCTCTCACGCCTTTAAACCTCATCTGGGGGTGGTGTCAGTTACAGTGTGTCAGAGGGGGGAGATTTACAGGCCAATCACATATTTTCCTCCTGCATTCCAGGAGAAATACCTCCACAGATGATGGTCTTGTTCTTCCTGGCTCCAGATACCCTTGGAGATCCTCTCATTCCTTAATACTAACTCATTTAATGGATTTACTCTCCTTAATGATGGCAGACCTTGGTAGATTTTTTGGGTCTGGTGGAAGGGAAGAGTAAAAGCTGTGTTTTTCTTCTGTGTCCCTCTATCACTGTCAGTGTGTTTACTCTTCATCATCAAAACTACATCTCATCATCACTGCCTCTCTCTCTGCTCATGCCCAAGGGCGCTCTCTCTCTCTCTCTCTCTCTCTCCCTCTCCCCTGTAATTGGGTGCTGAGAGGTAACCATGGCGATATCCCCCTGTCTTTTTGAGTCTCCTTCAGCTTTAGGACAGAGTACTGCATCATTTTCAGCTCATACGCACAGATACACGCGCACACACTCACACACAGACACACACAAACGCACACACACACATATACACACGTGTTCATGCATACACAAATACACATGTACACATACATGTTCATTTAAATACAAAGGCAAACATGCACACACATGCACCTGCACACACACACACACACACATGCACACACACGCTCATGTGGACACATGCACACTCTCTTTCTGTCTCTCTCTCTCTCACTCTCTCACACACATGCACACACATTCTGCCTCTCCTCCAAAGTCAAGACAGACTGACCTTTTTATAGTGTCCCCAAAGGACCCTGGGTAATTAGAACTGTGTTAGAACTGCAGCCAACTAGCTTGGAAGCTTCCTGCAACTGTAAAGTCAAATCCTGATTGGTGATGATGAAGTCAGACCCTCAGCTCTTAAAGAGACTCTCAGCCATTCAGGAGCCTGCATAGCGCTCACTGCTTCACTGGGCTGAACTGCAAAATCCAGGGTTCTGACTGTAAACATCCAGCCATGTGCCTCATCTGTGCATTCTCTAATTTTACTGACGAGCTCTACTTCTTCTACGAAGAACTGCGAGCTGGTTAGCAAAACTGGGAAAATATACACAAAATACTTGGCACTTTTTTCTCTCTCAACCTGGATTTTTGTTCTTTGTTCAGTCGTTGCCTGCAGTATAAATACTATGACGTCACAAGCATTCAGCCAGTGTGTGTTCTGCACCAGTGTTGATTCAAGCAAGGAGTGTGTTGCACCAGCATAGCATTGCTATGAGTCAAAGCAGCAGCTAAGAGAAAGGGAATGGTGCTCAGTGCAGTTCGCTGCCACGAGTTTCCTCCTCCCATAAACTCAGCTGATTTCACTGATGAGACTGAGGAGTTGTGCTAATGATCAATCCAAGTGACTTTTGCTGTCTGACAGATTTTCTATCTCTATTCAAGTGTACTGAAGCTTTCAAACTAAGTGCTGAGACATCACTGGCATTTGTCGATGAAGGAGTGTATTCAACAAGCTTTTGGCAGGCAACCTCACTTCTCGAAGAGCTGTGACAAAGTGTAAAATGTAAATAAAAACAAAAAGTAGTGATTTTAAAATGTGTTTGAACCTGTGTTTAATTTTAATCAGTTTTCCAGTTTCCGGTTTCAGCCGTTAAATGTCCGTCGTTGGACGTAGGCCTTCTCCATTGACCTCCATTTGACCGCGTTTTGCGCGACACGGTGCCAGTGTTTTATAAAACTATCCAGGTCGTCCCTCCATCTCGTCTTTGGACTTCCTTAATTGCCTCTTGAAGATAATTGGCATTTTGAAATGTGATATCAGCTACAAGTTGGGGCAGGTCCATGTTCAATATGATGAAACATCACCACTTCTTTCAAAAACAGTCATTTGTTGTTTTGGCATTGGGGACACTATAGTTGTTGGGCTTTTGATAGGAGAATTAGTCCCATTCTTGCCTGATACAGGACTTCAATCCGGTTTATCTGTTGCTGCATCTTGGGTTCATAATCCGCCACAAAATTTTTCAGTGGGAAACAGGTCTGGGCTGCTGGCAGGCCAGTCTAGTGCCCGCACTCTGTGATCAGGGTTGGAAATTTAATTTTTTTGTGCGCTGCCGCAATGGTGGAGTCTTTCTATTACCCTGTCCAAAGTATTTTGGAAAGTTTTGCAGGTGGTAAATTTGAAATTTGTGGTTATTCAAAAAAAATCAGTACTGATCATAAAAGTGAAACTTTTTTGTGCCGTTTTCAAATAAAGGTGGATAAAAGAGAATTTACCAATTGAACACCACAAAGGAAAAATGATCAGAGTCCAAATTTTGCATTTTGTATATTTTATATATTATTATAATATTTATAATAATGTATAATAAATTGATATATTTTTATAATATTTTATATATTTTATATTTTTTGCATATTTTTTCAGTGCTTTGTTTCTAAGATCGTTTTGAATTTTTAATTCTTAATTTCTCCACAATGTGAAAATGTGACTGATCATTTTTCCATTGTGGTCTTCAATTAAATAATTATGTTTTTTTTTTTTTTGCATTTCACATACTGTCCCAGTACTTGTTGAATTGAGGCTATAAAAGGATTGTAGTGAACAAGCTTTTATCAAAGGCAATTTCCTGCTAAGGTGTGTTTCTACATGACAAAGTGGCGGTGAAGAGAATTTACAGTGTGTTGTCAGGCGGCTGTAGGTGAGCCAGTGCCCTGTATAGCTATAGCTCTCAGCAGCATGTAGTGGGTCTGAGTGAGTCATTGGGACCCTGTGCTTTTATCGCTGAGTAAATTACGCCTCAGACGCCATCGCCACAGTTTGTCCTGATGACTAATGCGGGTCGGTACCCTGGCTGTCGCTAACTGCATTAGCGGCCGTGAATGGAGCCTCAACAGTAGCCTCGCTGACATACAGGAAGTGCACAAGCATAAAACTGGAAATGGAGGGCACCTGGATACACATTTGACCTCAGGATGCTGACATTGGCTGTCACAGGTTTCAACCCAGATTTTATAATCTCTCCTGCAAAAGGCTGGCTCTGTTGGTGGCCATTTTGTCCTCTATGTTCTGTAACCACGGGAGACTGTGGTTTGTTTCCACAAGTTTTCAATGGAATTTTGGCAAACATTACTTGTGATGAGTCACACCACAAATTGTTATATCAACTCTTAAGGTCATTGTCCCTGTTCAGCTCTGTTGTTCCTATATGAACTCTTTCAAAGTTCAAATAACAGTGGGCATTTTACTGTCCACTCTTGAATGTAGACTGTTTTGAGGAGAAACATCTCATTTGAAAATTTTCGCTTATGGGAGACAAAAGTTTTATTCGCCCTTTGACAAGTGTGTCTCTTGGAATGATGTCACAAAATTCTGTGTTCTAGAGCTCCAGTGCTGTCAGTCATGAGAAGTGATTGTTACATCAGCATTAGAATTAGAATGTTCAGTGAAGAACATTCAAGTCACGCATTTGTGACATCACTCCCTAAAGGATTCATGTTATGAATGAGGGCGGAGCCAATCTGATGTCCTTTTGATTTTGTCCAGCGAGCTGCCGTATTGAGTTCTCATCAGATCCCTTTAGGCATTAGAGAAGGAACCATCAGCCAAATATCCAAACACGGGATGCTGCTTGCAGCGTGACATCACGTGTGTGTGTGTGTGTGTGTGTATGTGTGTGTGAGTGGGGGTGAAATCGTGTGTGGCATGGGCAGTCGTGCAATGGCCGTCATGCACAAGCACGCTATTCACTTGTGGGCTAATCCAGTTTGGCAAGCTAATATTTTATTGTCAACAAAACAAAACAGCATTGTCTAACAGCTCAAAATATGTATAAATTATGATGCAATGAAGTGATATTGTATGGTGCGGAAACTGGAAATTTGGTGTAAATGTGTAAGAATAAGCATTGAACACCTTATAATAATGTAATATTTTACAAAAATTACTAGAAAATAAGTATTAGTGGTAATTGACCTATGGCTAAGCCCCGCCCCCTCCACTGACTCAGACAAACAATCAGCATTTTAGAATAGGTGCTAATGGCTGGTATCACAGTCGGGGATATTTTTCAGGATGCTATTGATGATTTTTGGCAATAGAAGGCTCAAATATCATCAAGTAGTCAGCAAATAGGGTTACACTATGCATTGGAGGGATACATTAATGAATGTAGAGTGGAGAAGGTCAACGAAAAGTTTAAATTAGAAGCTAAAATTTTCAGGTCTCAGTGCACACGCATTCCACATTTCGTTTCCGTCACCCTCTCACACAACAAGACAGGATCAGCATTGTTTGTGCACTGCAGGGTAATAAATTTAATTTACGTATTATTATTGCTAAGGAATTTAAGAAATCTAACCTGATGTGACTGAACTCCCTCTAAGTAAACAAGGTGACATGGTGAACAACGCAGCCAGGAGCTCACGTTAAGCCAGCGTCCGTCAGCACTGAAGTTAGCCATAGAGTTTACTAACTTGAGCCAATGTTAGCTAACGTAGCGATGTAAAAGATAACTTTACATTTATCTCCAGCAAAGTGACAAGATGTCGCCTTAAACACAATGTTGACTTAGCTTGGAACAAATGTAGACATCCTTGACCTTTGTTAGCTACGTTAAGCTGATAGTGGGGTCTTCCACAAAGCCTTAAGCTGCTTTCACACCAGACGCGAAACAAATTTTTTGCACGACAGATTACTTTCAAAGTCAATGCAAATGCGCGTATTCGTGTCTTTGCAATGACTTTGAATGTAATCTGTAGTGCGACAAATTTGTTTCGCGTCCGGTGTGAAAGCAGCTTTATCCGGAGGAGACGGTTCTCTCGGTTATGATGTGGCTTTGGGAAGGGTATAAAATACACCCCATCGACCAGCCTCTCGGGATACCTCGTATCGGAGTAAAATTTACCCCAAGCACAGCGTTTGACCATTTTTTTAACTTAGAAACATTTTAAAACCCCATAAAAGTGAACGATTCGGAGTTTCCGTAATGCATTTCAATGGAAGTTCAGGCTCAGAATGTCCGAGTATATGGGGAGAGAATACGCACTGTGATTGGCTCATCGCATTTGAGGGCGGGGCTTAGCCATAGGTCAATTGTGGAAAACTGAATGCCCAACTCTGTTCTTAGAGAACGGCCTTCCTGTAGCTGGTTATTTCAGGCCTTGTTGGAGTACTGACGCAAACAATTAGCAGCTCAGTGGGGCATCTTGTCCACGATTGAGGCCAGCATTGTTGGGGTTGGAATAAAAGGCTGGGCAGCTTTGGTCTTTTTACATTTACAGTGCTGTGCAAAACTCTTGGGCACATTTAAAGCAATTTCATTGGCCAAATATGCTTGGGAAAGTAATGAAATATTAAGTTTCTAATAACTGAGAAATGCACCATACAGAGCTGTAAACTGTTTAAAACTTAATCAAACCAATATTTGGTTTAACTACACTTTGCCTAAAAATTTGGGACTCTGTCCTGTTGTGCTATAGTTTTAAAAGATGATTGGCTTTTTTGCTTGTTCCAAGCAGAGTGGAGAACTTGCCTCCATTCTTCTGCAGACTGCCTGTCTCACGTGTGTCTGTCCCTCCAAGAAATTACAAATAGCTATGATGATGTTGACATCAGGGCTCTGTCAAGACTATATTCTGTGTATCAACTGTTTTTAATTAAATGTAAACATTTATTTATAAAACTATTTGTAAATTGGTATTTGGAGTTTCAAATATATTTTTTTTTTATCTTCAGCAACACCGATGCGGAAAACAAAAAGTAAACATCTAAAGCTCGGTTTAAATTTTTAAAAATGTGGGGTGCGTAAGACTTGCACAATCTTGTATGTTGTTTCATTTCTGTTTGCTAATGGCCTCTCTAGCCAGTCCTGACTGTCCTCTACAGGAACAATTGCAGATAAATCCTTCAAGTCATGTACAGTTGCTGTCCAGTAATTCGCGACCTTAGAATTACAGGGTTTTAAGTGACATTTTGGTCAAAATTGAGTTAAGTATTGCACATAATTGTTAATAAATAGTTCTATCTAATGAGTAAGTGTGGGTATTCAATTCATTTGTTAAATGGGGTTCAGATCAGAATTACACAGCTCCAGTTCCCTCAGTGCACACAGAGCGGCCAAACTTTGCAAGCAAATTCCTCAGAACTGTATAAATGTTAGTTAGAACCCTGTAATTCTAAGGTCCCGAATTGATAAAGACTTAATAATATAAAAATTATTGACACATTGTGTAATAAACTTGCCAAATTTATGCAGTGCTTAGTTTGGACTTAACATCATAGATTACATTGCAAGCTGCCACATTACGTCCTATTATTCATCCTGCATTTAAACTGTGCATAGAGTCAACCTTCAGGGTTCCTACGAGTGCAGGAAATCCTTGAAAACACTTGAAGTGCTTGGGTTTTGAGTGAAGTGCTTAAACTGCCTGAAATTGTAATGTTAACTGCATTACTTTCATAGTAAATTTGACCACATTTGTTAGAAAAAGCTTGAAAATGCATCTGGAAAAAGCTGGAAAGGTGCTTCAATTGAAGAGCCAAGTGCTGAAAGAACTAAGTCACATTTTTTACACACCATGAGGTGAGGATGGGAAAACGTCTTTCATAGCTCCCTAAGTCCACTGCCTTGATTTTCTCAAAATGGCCATCTTGTGACTTATGTACTTTTAGCCCAGGGGTCTTCAATTTGACTTTAGAAAAGGTGTAGGAAGCCTGTTCCTTATGCGTACAGTGTACACAATTTCCCTTATTCACTGATTTGGTGACTGTTGTCTGAGCATTATAAATGCTGTATTGTGTTTTGCTGTGTAGTGTTTCTGCCCCATACGTTTTATTCATGTGGACTATAAAATAATAAACTGACTTAACGTAACATTCTTCTCCCCTCCTGTCCTCTCTCCTCCACCCCCCTTTGCCGCTCCCCATTTCCACATCTCCGGCAGGTCTGATCGTGTACCTGGGGATGATGGTGGGAGCGTTCTTGTGGGGCAGTCTGGCCGATAGGATCGGGCGACGGCAGTGCCTGCTCATGTCTCTCTCCATCAACAGTGTCTTCGCCTTCTTCTCCTCTTTCGTCCAGGGCTACAGCACCTTCCTCTTCTGTCGCCTGCTCTCTGGTGTCGGGTACGAGCCTCACTCTTTCGGCCTTTGTACCTTTAAGTCCTAACGGGACACACATGTCCCACCAGCAGGGTTGGGTTCAATTACTTTTTTCAATTACAATTACAGTAATTGTAATCAATTACTTTCGTAATTGTAATTTAATTTTAAATGCATTTTTTTTATTGAAAAGTAATTGTAATTGTAATTGAACATTCTGTCCAGAAAGTAATTGTAACTGTTACTGTAATTGAAAAAAGTAATTGAACCCAACCCTGCCCACCAGTATCTATCAATCAGACATACTTGTCCCACCAGTATTGTTCTGATTTATGACAGGTCTAGTATGACAATTGATATTGATAAAATGATATTTTAAGTCACAAAAATGATGTATGCAGTATATCCAATGGGTAACTCTGATTTTTATTACTGTATTTAGTACTGAAAGGGTTAAACCCACAAGGGGATGATGGGGAGCATAATTCCCTATGATAGAATAAAATACTTAGAGGCAGCCTTTATCAGTGATGATTAATTAAAGTGGGCAGTGCCACCAATGCCCAAGTCATTATCCACGAAGGTTAGAATTCATTAAGAGCACCGGCCAGCCCAACATAGTCACAGTGCTCGAAGATTTCAGCATTTAAGTGACTCAGTTCAGAGTCTCTGTGTGGGTGGTTCCTTATCAAGGCCAGATAACCCAAATAAAGTTGCTGGTGCTGCAGAAAACCCTTTGAATATTGTCAGAGGACTCAGTCATCCTGTCCTGTCTCAGCAGGGAAGACACTGATCATGGTCCTGCAGTGGCAGAATTCACTGACTGATTCAAGTCATCCTTCTCAGACTTTAATGCATCCAAAACCAAGGAGATGATTATAGATTTGAGTAGAAATCCTACAGCCACCTCTCCTGTGGTGATTAATGATCAGGCTGTTGAGGTTGTGCAGCAGCACAAATATCTTGGCGCTGTACTTCACAACAAGCTGACTACTGAGTTTCGTGTGGATGCTGTGTGCAGAAAAGCACTGTTAATCATAAGCTTCAAAGTTTTAAAACCCCTTTATGCATAATACAAATAATGGTATTTTTTTTTCTTTTTTTGTCATGCACGAGCCAATTTAAAGAAGGAGACCGTACTTTGGCAAAGTATATTTCAACAGAAAGTAGAATTCTTGAAGTGTCTAAAATGCATATTTTAATTTGGTAATAATCCAGTGCGACACATTTTAAAACCAGTGAGTCTTCAAATTGGCTTCAATACCAGGGGGCAGACATTTTTACTTGGGGAATCTTCTGATTTTGAATTTGATCGTCGAAAACCTCACGTTTAAAAATGCTTAATAACATAAACCTTTTGCAGTGTACATCTCCCAATTAGCCACAGTTGCTCAGACTACTTGGTAAAAACCGACAACAGTCTATTTTACTTTTGACAGCATTGTTATGCATTGCACCACAAAATTATGAGGCGTCTTCTTCTGCGCAAAAATGATGACGTAAAATATCAATATTTCTTTATAATTTCAGCGCTTGTGTTGCTCGTTAAAGAGCACAGATTTGCGTAAATTAGTTTGTGAGGCTGCGAGAATTCGTTCTATATTTTTAATGTTGTCACGGCTAAAGGGCGCTGTAAGGCAAGTTGCACAGCTGTGTGACAATCCTAAGAACGGCAAAAATAAATGCTGCAAAGTCAGCGAAAGTTTTCAGTTTACATGCTATATCAATTATATAAATGTAGGCAACAGGAATTCACCTTTTCACTATCATTTCGAATTATAGGTCATATATTGGTCTTGGTCCTTGAGTCGATAAATTGTTTGATTGTTAATCAGGCCAGCTTAAATAAAACAGCTTGCGGGCAGCCAAGCCGTTAAGGGAGAGCTTACTGAGGGCCCTCTGAACAACTCCATGGCCCGGATGAAAGGAAAGAGAACAACTGACGTCACAAAAGAGAATAACTGACGCCACAAGCACCACGGCACTGGCATTTGATGTACACTCACCCACTATATTGGGCTAGAGCTGTCCGGTTGTGAAAATTGGACTTGGGTTTCGGTTTCAGTCCGGTTGTTTTTTTAAAGATTTGAGTCTCGGTTTCGGTTTTATTTAATAAGCTTAAAAAAGGCTCACAACTTGTGAGAAACATGTAATAACAGAATATATTAATTCAACAAAATAATAGAAACAAAAGTAAATTAGCCTTAGTTAGGCAGAAACAAGTAAACAAAATGCCAGGGCTGAGACCATGCAATATCGAGGGCTGATTGCAATAAACAGTTATGTCCAATGTATAACATCTGGACATAACTGTTTATTGCAGTCAGCCCTCGATATGTTTCTCACAGTGCCCCGTTTACATATCCAAAGTTTCAAACAAGACAATATTGTAGGTGTTGACAACTTGATATTGGTAAGTCATGCATGCAGTCATGCAAGCCATTGCACGGCACTGATTAGTGGTTACAAGATTAGACTTATTTGGGGAAGGCCCAAAACCAATGTTCCAAAGTCCAATTCTGTTATTATATTTAGTAAAGCTTTACGCCATTCTAAAATTGTAAGTCTAACCCCAGTGGGAAGTGTGTGTTCCTTCAAACATGCCACCACCCTGTACTGCCCGTAGTGAGCCCCTAAGTTGGCCCTAACACAATTGTTCTATTAATGAGAGGATGACCCATCAGGGAACAGAACTGTCAATGTCCAATACGCTTACATATTTACACTTTTACATGCGTTGTCGCAGCCCCATTTCTATCACTTTGAAAACATAAGTCAATAAAAATCAGTAAACGTTCAAGACTCGCATTGTTTGTTTACATAATGCATCAACACTTGTTTCCGTGAAGAGAAGGTTGAGGATTACAAAAGAATCAACCAAATATAGAAGTTGGTCACGTGGTCCAATGCAATCGGGTGTAGACGAATTCTTGTTTTGTCGCCCAATATTATAACACCGATCATTTGTAACTCCTGATTAGCTGGCATTTTGTTCTGTAAAATTATTAGTTTAACGGAATAAGGGATTTTAACTGGTGACACCACAAGACAAAATAAACCTGGGTATTGATAACAAAACGGGCACAAATTAGCTGGTTTCGATGGATCGAATTTGCGTTCCGTGCTGAAGCGTGCGCTGAAGTCAGCCCAAAAATAGTTGACAGTGCTGTGGCCCAAGTCCCGGGAAGCATGAATTCGGGAAGGGATTGAATTCGAGGTTTCCTCCAGGATTTTTTGAAACTGTGGCGGAGGGCTTCAGCACTGGGTCAAAACTCAGCATTATCAGGTCTGGCCAGTTTCATTAATCAGCACGTATAGGCGATGTAATAATTGAAGTCTATGTGCACGGAGGTTTATCAGTTTCACGTGCGTGACGGTGGATTTCACATATAATATGAAAACCGATTATGACTCCGGACTCCAGAATTGGAATTAAAATAATCATGAAGATACAATTAGGTAGAGCAGGATGTGCTCACAGCAAACACAGAAGTTAACATCGTAGTTTATCGTTTTGCAAAGTGAACAAAATAGTTTTTTTCTAATCGTTGCACACATAGCATTAAGAAGAAAGCAGCGCGTTTTACTGCCGATGGCTAATTTTTATTCATTGGAAAACGCGTTCCTCGAGCAAAATGATTGATAACAGGTCAAGAATTATTAGCGCTCATTTTAACTTAACAAGAAGAACTGGCGACACCTGATTGTCCGTAGGATTTTTGGAGTTTATGTAAAGTCGTTTTACATAGGCGTGGCGGCTTTTATTTTGCCATGGCGGTGCGCCACGATCAATTACATGTAGCGGAAATATGGATTATAAACACAGTAACAAACACACAATTAATATTTATAAACATATTTTCATTATAAAATATACATATACGCAAGTCATTTTATTATAACAAACATCTATTACCTTCATTTTGCGTTTGAGTGCAGCTTACTTTTCAAGAGCTTTTTTTTAGCTCCTTTGCCTCTGCCTTGTGCGTTGATTCAACATGCCGCGTGAGGTTGCTGGTGTTGCCATACTGTGCTGCAATTTTCCTTTGGCCCGTACTTACAGATAGCATATTTTTCGTTTTTTCCCAGTTTCTCAAAATATAGCCACATAGGGCTTTAATGTTTTTTGTCTGCATCGGCCATGAGTGACGCTATGTTGTAACTGTTGACAAAATGTGAACTGAAACCGAAAGTACGGTTGTTTTTGCGCATGCTCGGTTGTGACTTCCGGTTTTCTCTGAAAACCGAGACCGAGTTGGTTTTTCGGTTAACCGGACAGCTCTATATTGGGCACTATGTAGTGGATGTTCTTCATTGAAAACAATATAAAGAGGATGAGCGAGCGAGTGGACAAGCATGCATTCCAAACGCAGCCTTAGATTCCCCAAGTAAAAATGTCTGCAGCCTGATATTGACGCCGATTTTAAAATGCGTCGCACTGGATCATTACCAAATTAAAATTCATAAAGCTACGGGTTTTAGACACTTTGAGAATTCTACTTTCCGCTGAAATATACTTTGCCGAGGTGTGGTCTCCTCCTTTAAGGCTTTATTTCTCATTATTTGTGTCACAGAGACTGGGAAAAATTATTCCAGTGAAGCAAGACATTTAAAAATTCAATTACAGAATTACTGTATTTCGCAATTAACTTTCGGAATTTACGGACACTGTTGTCCATATTTGTGCAATGGGGTTAATGTTGATTATACTTTAATGAAAATGTTTTATTCCTGCTTTATTGAATCAATCCTCATTCTGCTGTGCCAGGTGGCATCGGTCACTTACTCTTAATAATAGGAACAGGTTGCAGGCAGTTGTCAAAGTGTGCAGAATTGCGGCACTATATTAAATGACCTTCCTGATCTGTACAAAGTTAAAAGGCCCAATAAATCCTGGCTGATTCTAGCCTCCCTCTGTCTCAGGAGTTTAACTTGGTTCCCTGTGGCCGTGGACTTTGCCAAGGTGCAGGACAAGTAGACTGAAGAACTCATTTGTTTTTTTTTGCCATTGGAATTTTAAATAACTTCATGTGATTCTTGTATGTAATTGTTGTTCATTCATTGCTGTTTGTGTTGGTTAAGTGGATACTGATGACTGCACATTCAATTGCCTCTTGGGGATAATAATGATAACCTTAACCTTAGTATAGAGGCTATTAAGGCAGGTGCGACGGCCATTTTGGGTGCCTGGTTTCTACGTTGGGCAACACAGCTGATCAGCCTATGGTCCGAGGGCTAATGTTAATTCTGCTGTCATTTTAAGGGATAAGTGATTTGCTGAAGAACTGAATGGCGAGAGCCATTCAATGGGGACATTTTCCATCACAAACTCACTCCATTACTCCTATCTCCCTTTGTATTCCAGACTCCAGGGAACTCGATTTCGGTTAATACGCTCCTCGGTGTCTCAAAAAAGCTCTTTATATAACAGTATAATGTGCTTATTATGCAGTATGTAGGAACTGAAGAGCATGACTCAGCGGACTCTGGAAGCAGTGCATTCTGGGACTGGAGAAATGGGTCTGAATGAGCACGCACAGAAAAGTGAAGAATAAACTACTCTTTTATCTGCTCCACCTTTCTCACCTTTTCTCCTCTATCCTCTTACTTTTTCACCCTCCTCACTCTTTCATTCTTTCCTCCTTCCCCTCACTCTCTCCCTTTCCTTTCTCTACTCTCCCTCTCTCCCTCCCTCCCTCTTCCCTGCTCCCCCTCCATCCCTTTCACTCCTTCCCTCTCTCTTGTTCTCTTCTCTCTTTACTCTCCCTTTCTCCCTCTCTTCTTCTCTCTCCCTCCATCCCTTTCCCTCCTTCCCTCTCTTGTTCTCTTCTCTCTCTACTCTCCCACTTTCTCCCTCTCTTCTTCTCTCTCCCTCCTTCCCTCTCTTGCTCCCTTTCCCTCTCTACCTGTCCATCTCCTTCTATCCCTCTTTCCCTTTCTCCTTCTCTCTCTTTCCCCCTCTCTCTGTTTCCTTCTCTCTCTTTCCCCCCTCTCCCCCCCTCTCTCCCTTTCTCCTCTCTCTGTTTGACCCATCTCTCCCTCTCCCTCTCTCCCTCTCCTCAGTATTGGAGGCTCTATCCCCATCGTGTTCTCGTATTACTCGGAGTTCCTGGCTCAGGAGAAGAGGGGGGAACACCTCAGCTGGCTCTGCATGTTCTGGATGATCGGAGGGATTTACGCCGCTGCCATGGCCTGGGCCATCATCCCCCATTACGGTAAGGGCTCATTACGGTAAGGACATTACACTACTGCTACCGCTGATGTAAAATCCATCACCCCCCATTGCGGTAAGGGCTCGCGCCAGTACTGTTACTGTGAGACATTACACTACTGTTACCGCTGATGTAAAATTACAGATGGACCAATGCTACTACCATTAATACAAATACAACACTACCATTTCCACTTACGTATATCACATTATGGTGAAACCGATGCTATTGATGTTACTATAACCCTTTACTCTACTTTTACTCCGGATAGTACATTACAATAAAACCAAAACCGTTATTTTTTTCAATAGTACAGCTCACCACAGCCACAATTACCACTGATATTTCTCTACCTTCACATTATGGTAAGACCACTGCCATTCCCTTTACTACATCAAATTACTATCACCGATAACATCACTTTGACATTATATTACTGTTAGACCAATGGTATGACCATTGCCTCAGCACATTAAATTAAAAAAAAAATTAAAAATTAACTATAACCTTTGATAATGCTTTGTCATTACACAATGACAAAACCAGTGCCATTACCACTACTTCAACACATTACACTTATATTACAGCTGATGTAATGCCACTGCATTACAGTAAGACTGACGCTATTATCGTCGCTCTAAGCATGGTCTTACTATTACCACTGCAATTACTCTATCACTATAATTGCTATTAACTTTGGGTTTCTACAGAATATTTATCACTAATTTCACCATTACCAAAATATGAATTATTTTCTCTCTTCCTTCCTTCAATCTCACTCTCCTTGTCTCCTCTTCCCTCCGTCTTTCTCTTGCTCC
The DNA here is from genome assembly GCA_029692085.1 of Gymnothorax javanicus. Taxonomy (NCBI): domain Eukaryota; kingdom Metazoa; phylum Chordata; class Actinopteri; order Anguilliformes; family Muraenidae; genus Gymnothorax; species Gymnothorax javanicus. The sequence continues at coordinate 125,561,755 of CM056197.1, read as the reverse complement.
TCCCTCTCTCTCTTCTGCAGGGTGGAGTTTTCAGATGGGTTCGGCCTACCAGTTCCACAGCTGGAGGGTGTTTGTGCTGGTGTGCGCCTTCCCCTCTGTGGCGGCCATCGCGGCTCTAAACACCATGCCCGAGAGCCCCCGCTTCTTCCTAGAGGTCAGCTGATGGCACAGCACTAGCACGTATCCGCAAGAGCCAAAATGGCTGCCGGCCAAATTGGCTGCCATTACTACCTCGTCCCATCCGCTCGAAGTGGGCCTCTTGATCTCAGGGGAAGCCTTTAGAATATTATTTCAATTAATTATGGTCTTCATGAAAAATTAATTTAATGCCCAAGTGTTATTTTTTAACCTGACTCATCACATTAAATTGCGAACTGCTCAGCTTTCTGGCCAGTCGAGCCGCGATATGGTGGTCGATTTCTCCTCCATCTCAGGTCCTAATTACCCAGGATTAATGTCGCTCAATTGGCTGCCTTGTGTTCCTGCTATAGTACCTGCTTCTGCTTTAGAACACTGTAATTAATGTGTTTTTCCTGCTAATCGGTTCAGTAAACGTCCTCCCCCACCCTGCCATCGGAAGTGATCTGTGGCCAGGTCTGTCTATGGATGGAAAGCACAAAATCCCTGAGATTTTACCTTCGGTTCTTACCATCAAAGGAAAAAAGTTGTTCAATAATCACCAAACCTATTTTTGTTACTCATTCAGGTGTGAGATCAGCTATGTGTTTTTGAAACCTTCCAAGATCCGAGTGCTGTTTCACATGTTAAGATACACTACGTCTTTCATTTATTGAAAGTCTGTTTTTTTCAATCATATTTTCTGCTCACTTTCATTGCAATATGATGACGTAACTTACAACCCCAATTCCAAAAAATTGAGATGCTGTGTAAAATGTAAATCAAAAAAGAATGCAATGATTTCCAAATTTCATAAACCCACATTGTTCTTAATAGAGCATAGGCAATATATCAAAAGTTAAAAGTGAGACAGTTTGCCATTTCATGAAAATTATTAGCTCATTTTGAATTTTATGGCAGCAACACATCTCAGAGAAGCTGGGACAAGGTCATGTTTACCAAGGTGTCACATCCCTTCTTCTTCTAACAACAATCTGTAAATGTCTGGGAAGTGAGGAGACCAGCTGCTGGAGTTTTGGGGGAGGTATGTTGTCCCTCCCTTGTCTGTTGTAGGATTCTAGCTGCTCAACAGTCCTGGGTCTTCTTTGCCGGATTTTTCCTTTTATGATGCGCCAAATGTTATCTATTGGTGGAAGGTATGGACTGCAGGCAGACCAGTTCAGCACCCAGAGTTTTCCACTGTGAAGCCATGCTGTTTTTATGGATGCAGTATGTGGTTTAGCACTGTCTTGCTGAAATATGCAAGGCCTTCCCTGAAAGGGACATTGTCTGGATAGGAGCTTATGTTGTTGTAAAATCTCTATATACTTTTCAGCATTGATCGTGCCTTTCTAGGTCCGTAAGCTGCTTAGCCATAGGCACTTATGCAACACCAGACCATCAGAGATGCAGGCTTTTGAACTGAGCGCTGATAACAAGCAGGATGGTCCCTTTCCTCTTTTGTCCGCATGATACGGCGTCCGTGGTTTCCAAAGAGAATTTCAAATTTTGATTCATCTGACCACAGAGCAGTTTTCCATTTTGCCTCAGTCCATATTAAGTGAGCTTTGGCCCAGAGAAGACGGTGGCGTTTGTGGATTGCGCTCACTTATGGCTTCTTCTTTGCACGATACAGCTTTAACTTGCATTTGTGGATTGCAGAGCGAACTGTGTTCACAGATAATGATTTTTGGAAGTGTTCATGAGTCCATGCAGTGAATTCCAGTGCAGAATCATCATGCCTGTTTTTGATGCTGTGGCATCTGAGGGCCCGAAGATCACAAGCATCCAGTATAGGCCTTCGGCCTTGTCCCTTGTGCACAGAGATTTCTCCAGATTTTCTGAATATTTTGATGATATTATGTACTGTAGATGGTGGGATATTCAAAGTATTTGCAATTTTACATTGAGGAACATTTTTTTTAAATTGTTCCACAATTTTTAGACTCAGTTTTTCGCAGATTGGTGAACCTCTGCCCATCTTTGCTGTTGTGAGACTCTGCCTCTCTGAAATGCTCTTTTTATTCCCAATCATGTTACTGACCCATTGCCAATTAACCTAATTAGTTACAAAATCCTCCTCCAGCAATTTTTTTTTTTTTTTTTTTTTATCAGTGCCACTTACTTTTCCAGCCTCTTGTTGCCCCTGTCCCAACTTTTTGGAGATGCGTTGCTGTCATCAAATGCAAAATGAGCTAATATTTTTCATGAAATGGTAAAATGTCTCACTTTCAACATCTGATATGTTGTCTTTGTTCTATTGTGAATAAAATGTGGGTTTATGAGATTTTCAAATTATTGCATTCTGTTTTTATTTACATTTTACACAGCATCCCAACTTTTTTGGAATTGGGGTTGTAGTTCACTTTCATTCACCTTACTTCCTGATATCTGTCTGTAACTGAGGTGCATAGAAAATGTTTTCTCCCGACAACGTTTCATTTTGCACTCCTATTTACATATGCAGGTTAAATGTTTGTTCAAGGACCAAATTTTTAATTGTCAGTTATTAAAAATTGACCAAATGATTCTCATTAATAATTATTTCTTGTCTAATTTTCCAAGGGTCAGCCTATTAAACCGCCAGAAAAGATTACACAGGCATCAACTATGGTGGCCTTGAGTGGTCAAAAAACCTCCAAAAAATGCAAAAAAAAAAAAAAAAAAAAAAAAAAATCAGCTGAAAATCAAAACAGTGCAATTTTTTTCTGACAACCTTTTTGTTGTTGATATGTGAAGTTAATGAACAAAAGAAGCAGTCATATTTTTTAACTTTCAAACTCTTCAATCTAAAAATTTGGACTTGGTGTGTGAAGGCATGTAGAATGACCACTTCAAAAACATGTTCATCATACATTTATGATGTCGCACCTTAAAGGGTCAGCCATTTTTCATTGAGGTGCCTCAGTATTTTTAACTGAACCATGAGATAACCGCAAGACCCAAAATGGCCGCCAGCCGAACAGGCTGCAATTACTCCCTCGTCCCATCCACTCAAAGTGTCGAATGGTGGACAGGCTTCATTAGCAAAGCATGCTGGGGCCATTTCTAAAGCAGGGACTGACTTGGCAAAACTCTGCGTGTTCTGTACACTCGGTGTCCTGAGTTAAGATGTAATACCGCAGTGGTTGAGGGCTGCTCATTGGGTGCACTGATTGAGAGGAAATGACAGCTGGCTGCATGAAAGGCAAGGGCTTCTGTCCGTCACACTGGTGCAGAAGGCCTGTGCCTTTCAAACTGAGACACAAGATCAAAAGACAGGGATAAAAGAGGATGCACTTTCGTTCTTTGATTTGTGTTCAGTTCCTGGATAAATACTGTTAGAATGTGGGATCTTTGAGTGAGCGGTGTGTGTATGTCTACATGTATATGCACTTGATTGTTGCCATCATATCTGCGTGCAAGTGTGTTTTTGTGTGTGGGTGTGTGTGCGTGGACGCGTGTGGATGATTTTTTACCTGTGTTTATGCTTCTGTGTATGTGTGATGTGTGTGTTGTATCTGTATCTGCACTCTGGTATAATGGAGTCATTTTTCTCTGGCTTGCGTAGAACGGGAAGCACGATGAGGGCTGGATGGTACTGAAGCAGGTCCACGACACAAACATGAGAGCCAAGGGCTACCCTGAAAGAGTCTTCTCTGTGAGTACCTCTTCTGTGAAAGATCCTGTATACTGAACACTGAGTATTGCTACAGTCAGCTCTGTGAAAGATCCTTCATGTACAACATTAATGTCTCTAATGTTAGTTCTGTGCAAGATCCTTTATATACATTACTGTTTCTACAGTCAGTATTGTGAAAGACTCTTCTTATAAAACCTTAACATCTCTAAAGACAGTATTGCGAAACATCATTTTATACGATGCAAGCATTTCTAATGTCAACTCTGTGAAAGATAATTTTAACTGATGTGAGTCCATCTTCTGTGAAAGATAATTTACAAAACCCAAAACCAGTGAAGTTGGCACGTTATGTAAATCGTAGATAAAAACAGAATACAATGATTTGCAAATCCTTTTCAACTTATATTCAATTGAATACACTGCAAAGACAAGATGTTTAATGTTCAAACTGAGAAACTTTATTTTTTTTTTTTGCAAATAATCATTAACTTAGAATTTAAAGGCAGCAACACATTGCAAAAAAGTTGGCACAGGGGTCTTTTTACCACTGTGTTACATCACCTTTCCTTTTAACGACACTCAGTAAACGTTTGGGAACTGAGGAGACCAATTTTTGAAGCCTTTCAGGTGGAACTCTTTCCCATTCTTGCTTGATGTACAGCTTAAGTTGTTCAACAGTCCGGGGTCTCCGTTGTCGTATTTTACGCTTCATAATGTGCCACACATTTTCAATGGGAGACAGGTCTGGACTACAGGCAGGCCAGTCTAGTACCCGCACTCTTTCACTACGGAGCCATGCTGTTGTAACACGTGCAGAATGTGGCTTGGCATTGTCTTGCTGAAATAAGCAGGGCGTCCATGAAAAAACGTTGCTTGGATGGCAACATATGTTGCTCCAAAACCTGTATGTACCTTTCAGCATTAATGGTGCCTTCACATATGTGTAAGTTGCCCATGCCTTGGGCACTAATACACCCCCATACCATCACAGATGCTGGCTTTTGAACTTTGCGCCTATAACAGTCCGGATGGTTCTTTTCCTCTTTGGTCCGGAGGACACGACGTCCCACAGTTTCCAAAAACAATTTGAAATGTGGACTCGTCAGACCACAGAACACTTTTCCACTTTGCATCAGTCCATCTTAGATGAGCTTGGGCCCAGCGAAGCCGGCGGCGTTTCTGGGTGCTGTTGATAAATGGCTTTTAAGCTTTGCATTGTAGAGTTTAACTTACACTTGCAGATGTACCGACGAACTGTAGTTACTGACAGTGGTTTTCTGAAGTGTTCCTGAGCCCATGTGGTGATGTCCTTTACACACTGATGTCAGTTTTGATGCAGTACCGCCTGAGGGATCGAAGGTCACGGGCATTCAATGTTGGTTTTCGGCCTTGTCGCTTCGTGCAGTGATTTCTCCAGATTCTCTGAACCTTTTGCGATATTACGGACCGTAGATGATGAAATCCCTAAATTTCTTGCAATAGCTCGTTGAGGAATGTTGTTTTTAAACTGTTCGACAATCAGCTCACGCATTTGTTCACTAAGTGGTGACCCTCGCCCCATCCTTGTTTGTGAATGACTGAGCATTTCAGGGAAGCTGCTTTTATACCCAATCATGGCACCCACCTGTTCCCAATTAGCCCGTTCACCTGTGCGATGTTCCAAATAAGTGTTTGATGAGCATTCCTCAACTCTCTCAGTCTTTTTTGCCACTTGTGCCAGCTTTTTTGAAACATGTTGCAGGCATCAAATTCCAAATGAGCTAATATTTGCAAAAAATTACAAAGTTTACCTGTTCGAACATTAAGTAACTTGTCTTTGCAGTGTATTCAATTGAATATAGGTTGAAAAGGATTTGCAAATCATTGTATTCTGTTTTTATTTACGATTTACACAACGTGCCAACTTCACTGGTTTTGGGTTTTGTATATACAACATGAACATTTCTGAGTCAGTTCTGTGAAAGATTCTCTCCTACAATGTGAGCACTTCTAAATTCAACTTTGTGAAAGATGCTTTTCATCTGATGAGAGTACCTATAAAGTCATCTCTGTGAAACCTTTATTTCTTATCATGTGAGTACCTTTAAACTAAGCGCTTAGAGCCAGTTCTGTGAAAGATACCTTTGATACGATGTGTATATCTCTAAAGTCAGTTCTGCGGGAGATGCATTTTATATAATGCAAATACATCTGTTAAATATTATCTTTATATTATGGGAGTACCCCTAATGTCAATCTGCGAATGATCTTATTTATTTGATAGGAGTACCAATAAAATCAGTTCTGTGAAAGATCATTCTTTGATAAAAGGTCTTCACAGTGCTTCCTCATGTGTATCTATCATTTATTGTTTAGCAAGCTACTCAACTACAACCCCAATTCCAAAATAGTTGTGACGAAGTATAAATTGTGAATAAAATCAAAATGCAATGATTTTCAGATCACATGAGCCAATATGTTATTTACAATAGAACATAGACAACATTTCAAATGTTGAAACTGAGACATTTTACATTTTTATCCACAAAATGAGCTTATTTCAAATTTTCTGGCTGCAACAGGTCTCAAAAAAGTTGGGACACGGGCAAAAAAGGGCTGAAAAAGCAATTAATATATTAGAAAATCAGCTGAAAGAACATTTAGCAAGTAATTAAGTTAACTGGCATCAGGTGTGTAACATGATTGGCTATAAAAGAGATGTCTTAGAGAGGCTGAGTCTCTTAGAAGTAAAGATGGTCAGAGGCTCTCCAACCCGTGAAGGCTTGGGTAAAAAAATTGTGGAATACTTTAAAAACAATGTTCCTCAACGTCAAATTGCAAAGGCTTTGAAGGTCTCATCATCGACAGTGCATAACATCATGAAAAGATTCAGAGAAACTGGAAAAATCTCTGTGCGTAAGGGACAAGGCCGAAGACCTTTACTAGATGCCCGTGATCTTCGGGCCCTCAGACGCCACTGCATCACTCACCGGCATGATTCTGTCATTGACATTTCTAAACATTACTAAATGGGCCCAGGAATACTCCAAGAAACCACTGTCAGTAAACACAGTCCGCCGTGCCATCCACAGATGCCACCTAAAACTCTGTGTGCTGAACTAGGCTGCCTGCAGTCCTGATCTTTCACCGATTGAGAACATTTGGCGCATAATTAAATGAAAAGTCCATCAAAGGAGACCCAAAACTCTCCAGCAGCTGGAAGCCTGTATTAAGCATGAGTGGGATCAAATTCCAATGGCCAAACTCAAGAAATTTGTCTCCTCAATGCCCAGACGCCTCCACTCTGTGTTAAAAAGAAGAGGGGATGCTACACCATGGTAAACAGGCCCCTGTCCCAACTTTTTTGAGACCTGTAGCAGCCATTAAATTTGAAATGAGCTCATTTTGTGGATAAAATTGTTAAATTTCTCAGTTTCAACATTTACTATTTTATCTCTGTTCTATTGTGAATAAAATACTGGCTGGTGTGATTTGAAAGTCATTGCGTTTTGATTTATTCACAATTTACTCTTTGTCCCAACTATTTCGGAATTGGGGTTGTAGATGGGATATCTGTCCCAGTTTCCAGCATATAGATTGCCTGGCTCTGCACCTAGCTCTCAACATCATTATTTTGCTTGCTTGCTTGCTACGCTTGTGTTGCTGTGAATGTCTATGTAGGTGTTCACATTTCAGCACACTAAGCTGCCCAATGGATGGATGGCAATCTGACCACAGCACTTTTGTAGCACACCTCGGAAATCTTGACTTTCCCACTACCACCTTTATTAAAACCCCACCCCCCTTGCCTAGGTCACCACCATTAAGACAGTGAAGCCAATGGATGAGCTGGTGGACATGGGCGGCGACACGGCAGCTTGGCACCAGCGCTGGAAGATGAAGCTTCTGAGTCTCTTTCAACAGGTACCAACACCCCCCGTCAAAACAGGATGTGATGTCATCGACCCCGAGGGTCAGAGCAGAAAAATGCAGGCTGAGTGGATGAGGACATGCAAAGCTTTAAAACAAGAAATACTGTCACTGACCATGGATTCAGGACAGGAGCTGAGTGGAGACAATTCAGATTTCCAAAAGGGGTTGGAAAGAATGCGATTTGTGAGTCAGGGTAATTGTCGCTGATTGGAATAATTCAACAATATCACATAATGTAGTCTTTCCCACTCAGTCGATGCTGGCACAACCGCCTTGTAGGATGGAACTGGAATAATGAAGCTGTGATTGGTTCCCTCGACAGAGGGGGTGTGGTCTTTAACTCAGTGGGATAACGCTATATCTTATTGTGCGGAGTGACGAGCGAGGATACCAGTTTGAAATCCGCAGCGTGTCCTACCGTTGCGACACCTTACTCAGGGAAACTTATCAAACTCATTTTTATGTCTCGCATGCAGCCGTTCCCAACCATGTCCTGGTTGGACATGCTGTGGATGCGGAAGTATTCCACTCTGGGTCGGACTTTGATCAGACGGCCTGTGTCTTAGTCACGACACAAGCTCCCTTTTTGTGTCTTCAGTGAGGGACGCCCTCAAGGTCTCCATTATAGTAAGACTCCGACAAGGCAAACACAGTAAAATCAAACCGGCGGGTCGTGAAGTGTCTAATTGCTGGTCGTTTCAGGCTTTCCCCTCTGGCGTAGAGGAGAGTTTTCTCCTCTCGGCTTGTTTTACTGGTTTGACGGCATCTGTGTGCCCTGAGATTTGACCAGGAGGGCTGCCAGAACGAAAAATGGAATAAACTTTGAGGAGCACTTCAAAGGTGTCAGAGCATGTACTGGAGAATGTTTTCACATTAAAAACACCGTCGTGGGGAACTTTAGAGCCACACTGAGCAGGGAGCAGCTCCGCTTACACCTCCTGGTAGGACAGCCAAGGAGCTTAAGACTAGTAATGGGCCAGAGGGAGTCCTTTATTTTCAGAGCTGGAGTCGTGCTTTTTAAACAGCACTTAAACGGCTCTAATCCAAGAGAACCAAACTGAAACAGGCTCTCAGAGGGTTTGTTCAGAGAAACGTTCCAGTTCCCAAAACTGGCTTTTCCCTGCGGCGTAGTCTGGTGGTTCCCAAACATACAGGAAGAGATTTGTTCTCCCAAAATAATGGGTGGGAATAAATTGAATCAGATTACAGTTTTGGGTAAAATTTTTCTCTAATTTTTGGTTAGCGTGAGGAATGGAAAATGGAAAGCTTTAAACTGTTTTTTTTTAAACCAGTTTAAAACAATGACCCTCTGGAAACCAGCGCTGCGGGCCAGCAGGAAGTGCTAAAGAGAGAGTGTATACCCATTTTAAATCCCATCTGGTGTCAGCAGGATTTTTTTAGCATGACTAACAGTTATAAATGAAGTGCAGGAGTCACATGCCTCGGTCCCTGGCCTCTTTGCTAAACTGCTCTTCTGGGTACTGCTGTTTTATATTTGACTACATGCCAAGCAACTTTCCAGTAAGTTTCATGTCTCAGTAAGTACTGTACATTCGCTATTTATATGTGCAGCAGCCCCAGACAGTTCCGGAAATGCTGGCCTGTTTGTCGTAGATTATGTCATCGTTGATCTTAGTATGACGGACAGTTGGAAACAGCGGGGCTTCCAGTAATTGGGTTTTTTCGCACCAGGGGTACAGTGGGATAAACTTCAGAACAGAAGAGTTCTTCCACTCAGTGCTGTATTAGGTCCCACTCCCCCACTCCAAACAATAGACCAGATGCCCACTGGCTGTCAGATGTCATCAATGATAGGCTATAGCCTGAATCCAGATGGGCGAAATCTAAGTGCTTTCACTCTATATTCGGGGAAATACATCTTGGCAAGCACGGGAACAATTACCAAAATAATTTGGTATATTCACCATAGATGCACCTTCAGTTGCTAAGAAAATACTGATTATGTCCCGAAATTGTGCACAATTATCATTCAGAAATTCACTGCTTTTACTGAGCGCAGTGAGAGATTCAAATCCGACTGGCATAATAGTACCTCATTTTGTTTCTGAGAGTCAGAGGCTACATGGCGGAGACTGATTTTGTTTTTTTTGACCTTCCCTCGATTTGAAGTCACTTGCCGAAGAATGATTGCATACTTGGTGGTGCTCCCTTACAGGTGTTGAGTTGCGTGCTGGAGAATGATTGTTCTATTGGTTATGCTCCCTAAGTGGTGTTATACAGTTACACATTGGGGAATGACTGCATACTCAGTGACGCTCCCTTACTGGTGCAGTTACATTTCGATGAATGTCTGTGTATTTTGTAATGCTCCTTTGCAAGCAAAGATTTACGTAATAGAGAAAAATTGTATAGTTGGTGTCACTCCTTCGCGGGTGTCGGGTTACATTTTTGAGAGGGATTGTGCATCTGGTGATGCTCCCTCACAAGCGAAAAGTTGTGTGTTGGTGACACTGCCTGATAAGAGAAAAGCTTCAGGTTGGAGAATAATTGTGTGTGTTTGCTGATGCTCCCTTACAGGGGTAGAGTTATGTTTTAGAGACTGTGGATTTTTACTGATGCTCCCTTACAGGGGCATTGTTACGTTTTAGAGAATGATTGTACACTTGATAACACTCCCTTGCCTGTGATGCGTTAGCTAGCAGAGAATGATGGTGTGATTAGTGACGCTCCCTTACAGGTGAGGAGTAACTTCTTGGCCTGTTTCTCTCCGGAGTATCGCCGCACCACCCTCATGATGATGGCTGTGTGGTTCACCATGTCCTTCAGGTGAGAGAGAGAAGGATCCTTGTTTTCTCTTTATTTTGATAGTAAAATTTTTTTTGTCACCTATCCATTGCACGCATTCAAATGAAAAACGGCTAAGTAAAATAAATGAGTATCAAAACAACAATCACAGGGAGCCCTGTGGTCAGTTCTTCAAATCCCTGCTATGCCATCACTGGCAATTGCTGGAGGTTCGCAAGTGCAAGCCAACAATTGGCTCTGCTAATTGGATAATCGGGGGTAAGGAAGTCAAAATTTATTAGCCTCATTACGCTTTAGTGGCCACTCCTGGTCAGCCAGGCATATGTGAGGAAACTGTACGCTGACTGTGTTATCCTCCAATCGCGTAGGCCCTCCGTGGCACATGATTGGGCACCACTGGGATAGGCAGTGTGTGATTGGCTGTGCTTCTGTGCAGTGTAAAAGAGTTGAGGGCTAGTCGTCACGAGTCGGAGGAACCAGGTGCCACAGTGTCTTCCTCCTGAGTGGATGGGAGCAGGTCGCTGCGGTGGACCAAACAGGGGAGCGTTTCCCAAAAGCATAGTTGCTAACTAAGCTAGCAACTTACATACAGTAGTTTGTCCATTCACAGTAAATTGTTCCTACCATGTAAATTTGCATCTGAGCTTTCGGGAAACGCATTCCAGATCGGTTGTGTTCAGGGCGAGGACAAGGGGGGAAATCCCTCCCAAAAACAATCGCAAAAGAGAGAGGGAGTGAGAGAGAATTAGGGAGACCGAGGGAGAGGGAGGGGTGGGGATAGGGCGAGAGTGCAAGAGAGAGACGGAGGAGAGAGGGGTGGATAGGGCTGGACCCAGCGTAGTGTTCTGATCTCCTTGATTTGCTGGAGTATTCTTCAGCTAGAAGGCAGAGCCAATTAGTGAAGATAGGAAGTCCAGTTCATGGTTGGAGGTTACAGGAAGCAGGACTCTTACTCATCCGACCCCCCTCTATCTCCCTCAGCTACTATGGGCTGACAGTGTGGTTCCCGGACATGATAAAGTACCTGCAGAAACAGGAATATGCCTCGCGCACCAAGGTCTTTAGCAAGGAGCGCGTGGAGCAGGTCACCTTCAACTTCACCCTGGAGAACCAGGTGCATCGCAATGGCCAGTACTTCAACGACAAGTAAGCTCCGCCCTTCCAGCACCTGGCTTCACCTTCATCTGTGACAAAACTAGAGATGGGGCCATTTCTTAGTGAAATGGTGAATGCATTATTGTTGTATGATGTTTTTATTATTATTATTATTATTTATTATTATTATTATTATTAGGCAGATTATTATTATTATAATAACTATTATTTTTATTAATAGTAGAAGTATTAGAAGTGGTGGTCAGTTATTAGAACATGATTATATTGAGTTATAGAAATTATATTGTCATTATAGTTCTTTTTTACCAGCAGTGTATTTTGTATTTTGATATATTAACCACTTTTGTCCCAAGGTGCGCGATCACAAATGTTTGATGAGAACGTTCTAGAACTGAGCATTGTATTGCTAAGGTAACAAAGCTACGGAAAAAGAGCTATGCTTGAAAGAGGCACAGAAGTGTCGGTTGTGTCTGAGTGACCCTGGTCTGGTCTGTGTGGACAGGTTCATTAATCTGAAGATGAAGTCCATGGTGTTCGAGGACTCGGTGTTTGAGGAGTGCTACTTTGAGGACATCACCACCAGCAACACCTTCTTCAAGAACTGCACTTTCATCTCCACCCTATTCTACAACACAGGTGAAGAACTGATGTCAATTCCCACAAATTGCATTTTACTGTTTGCACTTTAACCTCATAGTCAATGTTTTGCTGCAACTGTTAGGAGTATAGAGTCAAACAGAACATAATATAGCTTCAGTGCCAAAATATTTATGGACTGCAGGTACATGTGTGTATGTGTGCGTGCATGTGGGGGTCCCGTGTGTTGTGACTGAATATGGTTAGGTGAATGTGTGTGTGCTTGCAGGTGGGTTTGTATTCCTGCTGTTGTGGGGACCAAATGTCCTCACAAGTAAAGGAATATAAGATTTTTGTACAATCCCAATTCTGAAGTAGTTGAGACGAATTGTAAATTGTGAATAAAATCAAAATGCAATGACTTTCAGATCACATGAGCCAATATGTTATTTACAATAAAACATAGATAACATTTTAAATGTTGAAACTGAGACATTTTACATTTTTATCCACAAAATGAGCTTACTTCAAATTTTCTGGCTGCAACAGGTCTCAAAAAAGTTGGGACACAGGCAAAAAAGGCCTGAAAAAGCAATAAATATATAAGAGAATCTGCTGAAAGAACATTTAGCAAGTAATTAAGTTAACTGGCATCAGGTGTGTAACATGATTGGCTATAAAAGGGATGTCTTAGAGAGGCTGAGTCTCTCAGAGGTAAAGATGGCCAGAGGCTCTCCAACCTGTGAAGGCTTGCGTAAAAAAATTGTGGAATACTTTAAAAAACTATGTTCCTCAACGTCAAATTGCAAAGGCTTTGAAAGTCTCATCATTGACAGTGCATAACATCATCAAAAGATTCTGAGAAACTGGAAAAATCTGTGCGTAAGGGACAAGGCCGAAGACCTTTACTGGATGCCCGTGATCTTCGGGCCCTCAGACGCCACTGCATCACTCACCAACATGATTCTGTCATTGACATTACTAAATGGGCCCAGGAATGCTCCAAGAAACCACTGTCAGTAAACACATACCGCCGTGCCATCCACAGATGCCACCTAAAACTCTATCATGCAAAAAGGAAGCCATTGTTGAGCATGATCCAGAAGCACCGTCGTGTTCTGTGGGCCAAGGCTCATTTGAAATGGACTGTAGCAAAGTGGCAAAGTGTCCTGTGGTCAGATGAGTCCAAATTTGACATTCTTGTTAGAAATCATGGGTGTCGTGTCCTCCGGGCTAAAGAGAAGAAAGACCACCCCTCCTATTATCAGTGTTCAGTTCAAAAGCCAGCATCTCTGATGGTATGGGGATGCATTAGTGCATATGGTATGGGACACTTGCATATTTTTAAAAGCACCATGAATGCTGAAAGGTATATAAAGCTTTTAGAGCAACATATGCTCCCCTCTAGATGACTTCTATTCCAGGGAAGGCCTTGTGTATTTCAGCAGGACAATGCAAAACCACATACTGCAGCTATTACAACAGCATGGCTTCGTAGTTGAAGAGTCCGTGTGCTGAACTGGCCTGTCTGCTGTCCTGAGCTTTCTCCGATTGAGAACATTTGGCGCATAATTAAACGAAAAGTCTGTCAAAGGAGACCCAAAACTCTCCAGCAGCTGGAAGCCTGTATTAAACAAGAGTGGGATCAAATTCCAATGGCTAAACTCAAGAAACTTGTCTCCTTAATGCCCAGACGCCTCCACTCTGTGTTAAAAAGTAGAGGGGATGGTACACCATGGTAAACAGGCCCCTGTCCCAACTTTTTAGAGACCTGTAGCAGCCATCAAATTTGAAATGAGCTCATTTTGAGAATAAAATTGTAAAATTTCTCAGTTTCAACATTTGCTATGTTATCTCTGTTCTATTGTGAATAAAATACTGGCTGCTGTGATTTGAAAGTCATTGCGTTTTGATTTTATTCACAATTTACACTTTGTCCCAACTATTTCAGAATTGGGGTTGTAAATTACGGGGACATTTTCCAGTCCCCACAAGGTAACTGAGCCATTTTAGGGTTAAGGGTTAAGTTCATGGTCATGGTCAGGCATGTAGTGTGTATGGTTAACCTAAGTCTATGGGATGTCCCCACAAAAGATGAAAACATAACATGTATGTGTGTGTGTGTGTTTGCTTGGCACATCAGAAACAGCCATTTTAATCTCCCAGTAAAGATCGCACTCGGCACAGTAGTCAACACTTTGGCTGTGGTGCCAACTTAGTGCATAAAGTGGATCACCTGCGGCTCTTTACTCGTACTGCTTAGAAAAGCAATGCAAGGTCATCTCTCCATTACAGAGAGATGGCCGAGAGTGAACTGATATAATTTGGAAACCATCTAAAATGGCCGCCTAGCCAACCTAACACTGGGGCCTGTGTAATGCATGAACATCGCACTGTGTTGTTTTAAACCTCAGTCACTCCCAGGGCATACTTCAGAGTAATTAAAACTCTCTCCAAATAGATAAAATGTAAAATGTAACTGTGATAGTGGTATTGATTTTCACCGCTATCGCTCTCCCTCTCAAATTTCAAAGAGCTTTCTGGCATTACAGATACTGTTCCTTGCATCACCAAAGCAACAGTTACATAATATGGATATGGACCAGATTAATAATTGTTTATTTGATTACATAAATGGGAAAAAAAGAGCCACCCTGTCTTCCTCTTTGTCCCTCCCTTTCACTCTCCTCTCTTTCCATCCTCCTTTCTCTCTTTCTCTCCCGATGTAATTCAGTTGGGTTTAACGGCATGACAGTGCACTGCCCAGTGGCATTGCCAAAGCATGAACTGTCTTAAAAAATATACTTTTAGCACTGAAAAATACTTAAACATCAAAAAACAAATTAATAATGACCATACATGAAAAGAAGTTGGGGGATTGAATGATCCGATGTCTGATCGGGGGATTGAAAAGTAAAAAGTGGCAAAATATAATGCACTGGCACTTTATGTTAGGGTTGCATGAATTGTCTGAAATGTACTGTATTTCATAACATATGTTAATCATGTTTAAATGCTTTCATTAAGCAATAAAATTACATATCATAGGTTAATGTACTTATAAACTATTTATGTAAATGAATGGTAATTAAATGTATAATTAGTTGTCCATTGAACAGCACTTGTTTATCTAGCAATAATTTGTGTCAATTATATGCATTTTAATTTCCATAGTGATTGGGACAAATCGATGTAGTTGTTGACGTGGGTTAACATAATATAATGATTTAGCTATGTAGTGCTGTACAGCTAAGTTCCTTAAAGTATGAATATTAAGGTGTTATGAGTGTATTAAAATGATGATTAATAAATAATGATGATGCTGATGATAATGAGAAATATATTCAGATAATAAAACCCTTCTCTCTCTCTCTCTCTCTCTCTCTCTCTCTCTTTCAGATCTGTTTAAGTATCGCTTCATCAACTGTAAGTTGATAAACAGCACCTTTCTGCACAACAAGGAGGGCTGCATGCTGGATTTCAGCGATGAAAACAACGCCTACATGATCTACTTCGTCAGCTTCCTGGGGACTCTGGCCGTGCTACCCGGGAACATTGTCTCCGCCCTGCTTATGGACAAGATCGGCCGCCTTAGGATGCTGGGTAAGAGGGCCTCTCACCCCTGACCTTTGACCTCTCATAATTGATTGACTTCGGTCACGTACACTCAGGGCATGATTACTAAACATGCAGTTACTCCACAAAGCTGGATAACTCAGTTAGCCAGCTAATTGTGTCAACTAAAACCTGAAACAGCTTTAGCATTTTAAGCGCGACTGTCCAGCTAACTCTAGCTAATCCTAGTATGGTATCAATACCTGTGTAATGGAAAAGGGTATAAGTCAGTTCACAAATGGAAACCAGCGATTTTTGGCCCTCAATATCAAATGGACATGATCGGCAGCCTGAGAAGGCTGTGTAAGTGGCTCTCTGACCCCTGACCTTTGACCTCCCATCAATGTGTGACATAAGACATGTCTACACAGAGCATAAATACTGGGCATTTGGTTGGGCTGTCCCAGTATTTATATCTCTGGGAGGATGTCCAGCTGGAAAAAAGGCTACTTTAAATTAACTGACCATGACCCAGCTCCCAGTTGGCGATAATTCCCCCCATCTCTTACTGTCGCCAATATTCGTATCTGTCTGGTGTAATCTTTGTAGGAATCACAGTCCTTCAATGCATATATCCCCCTCCACCATTTGAGAGTCATTCTTTAACAAAACAACAGAAATTGTGTCACTGCGCGCAAACTTTTGATGAGAAACGTTTCTAGCCAATATTTGCTGTCGCATAATTATGGATTATTTGATTTATTATTTGAGCCAGTAAAAAGCAAATACCTGGTAAAAGGCGATAAAACGACGTCAGTAAGAATCAGTTGATGTATTTCTTTCCTCGCTCCATTTTTAACTAGTATAGTGTGAAAACGGCCTTACGACCAATGGCCCAAACATTATCTTAAGAAGAATTTGACTGATATTTTTTAAGGGGAACGCCATTATTTTCAGCGGGGTATCAGAATCGTTGTGAAATATTGATTAATAGAGGCAGTGCCATTGTGGCTCCTAGCTACTCTGACAATTTGTATCTCTTTATTCTACAGGTCCCTGCTTGATTTATTACACATTTTATTCAAAACTGCACAGCCTTTTGTGCAAGCAGTCATCGTGTGATTGTTCTTCCTCGGTCGAATGTTTAATTCATGTCCGGTATGAGTCGTTTAATGCGTCTCGCATCTGACAGTGTGCAATTAGCCCTGTTCCAGCTGTCTGTCCGTTTATATCTCTGCATACAGATTGCTGCAAGAGGAATGTGCTGTTGGTCATGTCTAGACCCTCATTTCAGACTGATCAGGGCTCTCTTTGTCTCATCCTCCCTACCTCCCTCCCTCACCCTCTTTCCCCCTCCATCTCTATCTCCTTCCCTATCCTTCTATCCCATTTTCACCCCTACATTCTCTCCTCCTTCTCTCTCCCTCTATCTCTGTCACTCCCTCTCCAACTATATCATTCTCTTACTCTCTCCCACTCTATCCCTGTCTCTCTCTCTCCCTCCCTCCCTCTCTCCCTCCCTCTCTCTCTCTATCTCTGTCGCATACCCTCTGTTTCATTCCCTCCCTCTCCCTCTTCCTCCCCCTCTCTCTGTACTCTTTCTCCCTCTATATCATTCCATCATTCCCTCTCTCTCCCTCCCTCTTTTACTCTCTCCCCCCTCTCTCTCTGTCACTCTCTCTCCGTCTGTATCATTCCCTCCCCATCTCACTCTCTCTCTCTCTCTCTCTCTCTCTCTCCCTCACTACCCCTCCCCTCTCCGCCACAGCGGGCTCCAGTGTGATGTCATGCATCAGCTGCTTTTTCCTGTCGTTCGGAAACAGCGAGTCGGCCATGATCGCCCTGCTCTGTTTGTTTGGTGGGATCAGCATCGCCTCCTGGAACGCCTTGGACGTCTTGACAGTCGAGCTCTACCCCTCCGACAAACGGTACTATAGCCTCATATCCAACTTGCCTCCAGCAGCACAAATCTACAATAATAGCACAATATCTCACATCTTCTTCAGCACAAGTCTGCAATAGTAAGGCAAATACCTCAAATCCCCATCAGCACAAGTCCACAATAATACCAAAACACCTCACATCCCCATCAGCACAATTCTACAAGGTACCTCACTTCTCCATTAGCACAAATCTGCAATAACACAAATACCTCACATCTCAATCTGTACAAGTCCACAATAATAACAAAAATAGATAATATTTCTGTCAGATCTAACCCATAATATTAACACAAATACCTCACATCTCCATCAGCACATGTCCACAATAACACAAATACCCCACATCTTTGTCAGCACAATCCACAATATTTGCACAAGTACCTCAAATCTCCGTTACCTTCCACACCCATTTCTGCATCAGAACCCAGACCCATTTCTCCTTAAAGGTGACCTATTATGCTATTTTTTTTCAAGTTATGGATGTCCAAAAGGGTAGTTTATTAAAAATGCGTGAAAATGAAAATTGATGTGGGTCTCTCTCCTTCCTTTTCTTCTCTCTCTCTATCTCCTCCCTCGTCCTTCCCCCTCGCTTCTCTCCCTCTTGTTTTCCTCACTATTCCTGCTCTCTCTCTCACACTTTCTTTAAACTTCTTCCTCTCTCCCTCAGGACCACGGCGTTTGGTTTCCTGAACGCCCTCTGTAAGCTCGCGGCTGTGCTGGGCATCAGTATTTTCCAGTCCTTTGTGGGCATCACCAAGGCTGTGCCCATCCTTTTCGCCTCGGGGGCCCTGGCGGCTGGCAGCTTCCTGGCACTCAAGCTGCCTGAGACCCGCGGCCAAGTGCTGCAGTAGCAGCATGCCGCCACCAGAGGGCTGCAGAGTGGAGCCCTACACCTCCCCTCCCTGAGCGGCCACACTGTGACTTGAGCCAACTTCCCCCCTCCAATCGAAGCCCCTCTGTCTTTCTCCACAGCGCCCACCCACCCTCACAATCGACCAATCCAGACTCCGTAACCCCAGGTGACCACAAGCAGGAGAGGAGCAGGCGCATCTTACATCGCTCGCGTATCACAAACGTCGAATATGTTTATCTGCCATTGCCATGGAAACCGAGATGAGTTTTGCTTTTATTGCAGGCTACAGTCCTCTTTCCTTCTTCCAGATAACCCATCCCCCTAAAGCAAAAACGTCCTGTGCTAAACTACGAGAGCAAATCGATAGTAAATCACTCTGATTCCATCGTTACTTTCCAGGGAATAGCCGTAAGGTTCCTTTCACCTTGTTGGAAACCTCAGTCCTAACCCCTTTACACCAGTTTTATTTTTTTTTTTTTTTCAGCTTCTTTCTCATGAATTGGTTCTTTGTTTGTTTGTTTTGGAGGTAGGAGATGAGTTTACCTCAGTTTTAGGCAGTCTTAATGGATACAGTCCAGTTCCCCTCTTTGTGTGCACAGTTGGGAACAATATGTGTTTCCCCTTTAGCCACTTAGCTTGGCCAAAAACGAGCTATCGATTTCAAGTAAAACAAATGAGCATACAATCGCAAAATCTGGCAGAGACCAAAATGAAAAAAACTATTTAACAACGGCCAGAACAAATTATTCTCCTGGGTAATGGGATGGGGAGTTTGTGGCCTTAATTTTGAGTTGTGCTGTTTTTGCTTTTGTCCTCTTTTTCCTCAAACACTCTCTCCCATCCTTATATCATTTCACATCCTTCCTCTGTCTTCTTTCCCTTTTTCTCCCTCCATCTCTCTCCTACTCCTTCTCTCTTCGCCATCAATGCCGTTAGGTGAGGCGTTTAATCCTGATCAAAGATATTTCATGGGCACTGTTGTTTTTTTTTTGTTTGTTTTTTTTTAACCATTTGAGTCTCACTACCTTAAAAAAATTGATATTCAGTATCATTTACAGTTAATTATCTCAAGATGAATATGGAATTATTGTCTGTGCGCACTCGTACAGTCAAGATCATGCTATTAGCTTGCAATTGTGTTTATTACCAGGGCAACTGTCTGTATGGACTAGGCCAACAATTTTTGCCTGTTGACTAGATCTAATGGGCAGAATATAATGACCCTCTGCTCAGGCCCCTCATGGATTGAGTCTGGAACGTTCTATGGGCTGTGCCAATCCTATTTTCCCACCATTCCAAAATTATCATTTTTTTACCCAAAGAAACTATTTCTTTAATGTGTGTCCATTCAACTACCAAGCTTAGACACCTTTAGAACTGCCATTTGATAGACCTGTAATCTAGAACATTCCAGATTTACTTGCTTAGGTTGGGAATTATGGGTGCACAGCCATTGGTCATTTATTTTTGGACAGCCATCGTCCAGCGCTTGATGACTAAAGTATGTAGCCCATCTCAGCAGCTGCTTCTGGCATTAGCTTTTTTTCCTTCAGTAATTAAATTTCATCTCCCCCTTTACAGTTCCAATACTGTGCAAAAAAAGACACCCACCCACCCACACACACACACACACACGTCCAGGAACAGCTCATTTCCTGAGCTGATAAAAGGCAAGGCAGCTGAACTCTTAAGATAAAAAGGTAGCGTTCACCTGTCGACAACACTTCAAACTTGCGTTTCGTCATCTGAAACTCTGCCCATCCTCATAAGTCACGGCGAGAGTGAGCCAGAGGTGAGAACCAATGGGTAAGACTGAGGACATTCGGCTGGGGATCTCTGCCTTGGGGGTATTTTCTTTTAAATTGCACATCAGTTATATTTGTGACCAATATACCGTTAGATCAGTGCTGCCAAAAGCTATTGTGTCTGAATCACATGGTTACATCAAAGTTCCAGAATCCTTCATCTCCAACCCCCCCCCCTTTTTTTTTTTCACGGAGTCTTGAAATATGTGCACCATTTTTATTGATTCATTTATTTTGTCCCGTTCTCATTAGGTGTAATCCATAGGTATTCTAATGTTATGGCTATACTAAACCCATACAAGCCACGATGCTGTAAGCAACCTCCCCTGCATCTGTGTTTTTAAACGAGAGGCGAGCGCTCACAATGAAATATAACACACAAAGCACAAAGCAGTTCGGACAAATACAGCCAATGTAATTTCTTTTCTTTTGAAAATAATGTACAAAATTATATATAAATACCGATTTAAAAGAAACAGAAAATACAACGTCTGTGTAAAAACAAAATTGCTTTAGCTATTCAAAAAAGGATTATGGAAATAAATACAAAAATAATGAAAACATAAAATGTTCAATTTTAGTTCTTGTAACACAGTAGCAAGACTTAGTTTTAGGTAGTTTTACATATGATATATGTATATATTTTGATTTATTTATTTATTGATGGTGGGTAAAAATGTGTTTTAAGATGAAAATCTATTTTATTGATATGCAGTGACTGCATATGTTTAGTCCTTGTTGTCTTTCATGTTTTTGCCAAGAAACCACGCAGTCAGCGACATGTCAATATGTAAGGATTTGTGAGTGTGTGTGTGCACACATGCGTGTGTACTGTGTTAGTGTCTGCGTGTGCACACGAGTGTGTTTAAGTGTGATGCAGAGAGTATGTGTGTATGCATTTGTCTGAATGTATGTTGAATGTACTCTATTAAATGTGTTCTGGTTTAATGTTTTTTAAACTGGTAATACAGGTCGGGATCTGATTTCCATTTTTTGAAAGAGGGAAATGTAAGAAAGAATCACTTTCTGTGTTGTGATGAGATCTGAACTCGCAAACTGAGAGACTAAGAGCAGGGTTCTTTGAGACCTCTGATTGGCTATTTCTTACAGCAAATCACCCTATGGAAGTGTATTTGGTTTCACTTTAATTCAAGGGTTGTGCCTTCAACTGATATTACACCATCATAACCATGAAATGACACCTGTTGTGAACATGGGATCTTTATGAATGTTTATTACTGTTGTCATCGAGTGTCATTTGGGTTAGGTTTAGATGCTAAGTTAAAGACATTGACAGGTTATGCTGTCTTGCTTAATGACAAGTGGTCATCACATAGACATCACAAGCAATGTAAATTTCACTCTATATAACTATATATAACTATATTTATATCACTCATATAAATATTATAATAATATATAATATATTAAATATACAAAAAATGCAAAATTTGGGCTCTGATCGTTTTTCCTTTGTGGTCTTCATTTGTAAAGACTCCTTGTTCATGACTGGTGCTGTGTCTCGGTCAAGATGGTGTTATGTCATTCTTGTGTATAACCCTTCAAATTAAGTCTTGCCATTATTATTCATAGACCTGAGACTAATCACACCTGTGAATGTTTGTGCTGGAGTCTGTGTAGTCGTGTGTGTGTGTGTGTGTGTGTGTGCCTGCATGAACCAATGGCATTGCAGGGTATAAATGAAATATGGGTTTGGATCAAATTGACCCTGACAATACCGTGAAAATGACCAAACTAAACCAAATTAAATGGTCTACTTATCAACCAGCCAACCAGAACCCTCTCTTGTGAACCTGTGCTTGCTGTCTCTCATTCATACTATTCCGAATTCGGCCTTTGAATGGTTTGGTTTTGGATTTTTTTTTTTTTTTTCTCTGAAGTTCTAATCAACTGTTCTAGCACCCCATTGCTTTCAATTACTAGTAATGATTGTGACATCACCATTAGAATGTTCAGTTGAGAACATTCCAGTAGCACATTCCTTCTCTCACACCTGTCAGGGTATAAAAGCACACCCCGGTCGATGCTATTAGCAACAAAAAAAAGAACAATAGAATATATATACAGCTCTATACATGGTTTACTTTATGTCGATTTTTAAACTTGCGACAGGAAGTCAGAATAATGGACACGAAGGCTCATTTTTCTTCGTTTTCTTGGTTGAGTGGGGTTGGTTGTTGCTGGTGAGATTGTCTCTGATGATTTTTTAAAACGGGTTCTACAAGGCACAGAGACTTGGTGCTCAATTTCTGTAACCATGCCAAATTTGTGCCCCCTTATTCTCAATCACAGCTCTCTTGGAGGGCTTTAAGGTTCTGGTAAGCCCCCCAAAATATTGTGGACCTCAAGAACTTCCATGGCTCAATGATGGTTGTGGTCCTAAATATGGACCTAGACTTTTATGATTGCATTTGGCTGTGCTTACCCTTCTGTGTCAGGCAAAAAAAAAAAAAAAAAACAGGTGAATACTACAGATTGTGTTGAGGCATAGGAAATTGTATTATATTCTACAGGCATTAAGGGGATGTTTAAGTTTTCCAGTTTAACCAGAAGGACATTTTGTACAGGCCTTATACTTGGTTGCATTTTACTACCTAAAGCAGCTGCTACCTACTCGCTGTCCCAGATTGCTGCCGACATCCTAAACCAGTCCTGGTCAGGAAATGATGTGCAAGTAGTGACAGCGCATTCAAACGAATGTACAAAAAACAGGGAGAGTTTTGAATCATTTTAAAGAAGAAACATACAGCTACCTTTCACAAACCACCAATTGAATGGGGAAATACAATACATTAAAAAACTGAAAATCAGTATCTCCAACATAGGTGTAGGATCACATTAAAAGCCTTATATGGAGGGCAAAACACACCCTGAGCAGCACAGTTACATGTCCTAATGATTCACAGGAGGAACGGATTTAAAGTCCTAAGAACACTCACCGATCACATGATCGAAGGACAGCAGGGCTTTATGTTGGCCTGACTACCTTATGCTTATATGTTCATTGGAGTGGTAGCGGGATCTGATTGCACACAGAAAAACAAATTCCAAAGTTCACAGGAACCACAAATTGATAAAGCTGGCATCGAACGAGCACAAGCGGGGACCATTTTAACCGTTGGCAAGCACACTCTCTCTCTTTTCTCGATTAACACACCAAAAGGGCTCCAAAACTGCGAATAATCTTTTAATTTCTGAAGAAAAACCACAACAGCGACCACAAAATGTGTGGGCTACCAAGTGCTGGTTTCCTGTAGACACTGCACAGATAGTACAGTTTTCAGAAGTGTTATGGTCTTAAAATGAGACTTTCAAATCTTCTTAGTCTTAGCTTCTTGGGTAGCGAATATTACCTTGCTTTATGTTGCTGTTTACTTGACAAGTGAGATTTTTTTTTTTTTTTTTACCCATTTGAGTTACTCTTTCACGTGGCTGTTTTTTGTCTTATTCAATAGAAGTTTATAGAAATTATGATTTTGAGTCTCAAAAGAAGGGGGAAAAAATGCTTGATCATATTAAGTTATTGTGAGACATTTTGCAGAACCAATCATTTTTTGCCACACTTTAATAACCTGGGATGCTTTCTGACTTGACAAGAGCACAATTATTCAAGTGCCAATCAAGAGCACTACCATAGCAACAGCCAGCCCCCCTCCTAACTAACTTGTCACAGATGGTGTAGTGACAATCAGTATGCGTGTTGTGCGTGATGTGTGTTGTTGTGGATTTGCCAAATATTTTCTACTTCCTTTTTTCTGTCCTTGTTCCATTCTTGTGAGAGAGACAGGTGCGGAAAGAACAAAAATTAATTAAAAATAGGACATATTTGTACGGGATTGCGAATGGGAATTAATGCAATAGTTTCTGGCGAGGGTGTGACATCATTTATAAGGTATTGAGCTGGGAGTGGAGCTCTTTTAAGCACTCAGACCTGGGGATGCAGTGATCATAAGCAATGGTAACTCCTTTTCAGTAGTATGAGGCAATACTTCCTCTGAGGGGTTTTAATTGAAAAATAAGACAAATGAAGCCCTACCAATGTTGTATAGCCGAGCAAGAAACAAATTAGAATTGAAGGAATTTTGCAGAATCAAGGTGTTTTAAAAACTTTTAAAAACTCAGTGTAGGCAGTAGAACGTCCAGTATTAATTCAACTCTAACGGTGTACATACAAAAAAAAAAAAAAAAAAAAAAAAAAAAAAATTGGGCAGTTTGTGCACTACAAGAGCTGATTTAACACTTGTTTTCTTTTTTTTTTTTTTTTTACTGCTTATTACTAATCATGAATTATGAAAATAAATTGTTTAAATTTCGCACGTGAATACCTTTTCTTTCCACGCACTCATCTCGAGAAATATGTTGTTTTTCAGCCTGTAAAAAACGAATTTCTGTCCGGTTAGTGCAGCATGCTCCTGTCGAGTGTGTCTCGTGTATCGTCCCGCCCGCTAATCTCTAAGTCGAATCGGGCTTAAATGTATCTGTATTGCTGTCGTGCGGTGTGATATTGATCTTTTCGTGATGACTGTGCAGCGAACTTCTGTGGAGGCGTAATGACGGTTCTCTTCTTGAATTTAGGCGGCTATTATTCTCTCGTAAAAAGCTCGTCCGTGTTGATGTGAAGGTTGTTACTCGCCGTTTTTCGCCATTGTTTTGTTTATTTAGTTTTTTGTAAAGGTGTGATCAGTCATCGGTCGAGTAACAGTCATTCGCAAACTACAGGCAAAATCAAAGCAATAATTTGTCACTTGGTCACTTTTTCAGTGACACACACGCGTTAGTCCATTGCTTTCAATGTTAAATAATAAACAAATAGCTAGGCTAAATACTAGAAGGAAAGAAAAGTCCCTCATATAGGTCTTCGTCCAAAAGAGCCCCTCCCGGTTCAAACCAGTCAATTTTTTTCATGAATTACGTGTGACCTGAAATCTTCAACGTTTTCACTGTACTGTGCCGTAGAAATCATAGGTGTTCGTATGTAAAAGTATAAATATGTGGTATAAAATACTGAGAAAATAACATTTTAAAAAATACAAATGACAGAAAACTATTGTATGTTGTCATTGATTTGTGTGTTTTGTAAATGAGAATCGGAAATGACGTGAATAAATACATCAATGAGTAATGTGTATCTGGATGATGCTTTACAATTAAACTGTCAAAGTTATGTTTCCTGACGCTTCTTTTTCTGTTAAAGCTTCTGGGTTTAACTTCTTAATTGTGTACTATTGGACTGGTTTGGGTAGTAAAGGCTAATATTAATGGGGGAAAAAGGTGCCAGGCACAACATACCTCTTCCTAGGTTATAATGGGAGACATTTTGTTGCCATAGAAATTGGTAGTCACTTGACATCTTCTCCTTATTTGTTGAGCTGGAAATACTCCCAATGAGATGCCATGCATCAAATTTCAATGAACTCAATGAAAATGGATGATTTCCTGGATCTTTGCATTTTTTTTTTTTTTTTTTTTTACCAGATATTTACCCCCCAACTGCTGAGAAAGGGATGTACCCATGATAGAGCTTTGCCAGAGGATATGAAATTGAAATTGGTAACTTTATAGCTTGTTTTGATTTAACCATCACAGCAGAAGTTATGGAAAGAAAACAGAACATTTCTGAATTTTGGCCGATATCTTCGTATGAAATTGGCCTACTTTCCACAGATTTAGACATTAAATAGCTTGTGATCCGGGCCATGGCCAACCTGTGTACCAAGGGAAATGACCGCTGCAATATTGTAGGAGCTAAGATGCCAACAAACAAAAGAGAAAAAGAAGTAAAACAAATACCTCCCCAGATCTGTCAGGGTGAGGTAATAATGGGCAAAGTATGCAGAATGGTTAAAAAAAGAGAAAAAACTATAAATGAAGGAATAAATAAATATATACGATAAGGAACTAAGTACATAAAGCCTCATGTTCCTCTTCTCAGCTGCACTAAAGTAATACATAGTCATTGTAATCTGTTAGTCATATAGCTCTGTTAATTTAGCTTTTTACTTCCTGCTGTTAATTTGAATTGCAACAGTGGATATGGTTAAATGAATGAAAATACAATGAATGATTTGAAAGTAGAATCAAGTGTTATTTTTATAGTGCATTTGACCACAAAAAAACAAAAAACAAACAAACAAAAAAAAAAACAATCACAACAGGCTTCACATGGAATCCTGGCACAACAGCAAGCCAAGGAACTGCAGAGGAGAGTGAGGACAGTCAACTCTGATTTCAGACTATATCCACGGGATCATTTTCATAACTGAAGGTAAACAACATGAATTTATATATATATATATATATATATATATATATATTTTTTTTTTTTTTTTTTTTTTTTTTTTTTTGCTCGAATAAAGTTGGCTACCACATCCCAGAAGATTTATGACATAGTCACTATAGAAATATTTTTAAATGTTTAATTACTTTTCTTTTTGAAAAAAAGGTCATCTTACCCCACCCCTGGGGTAAGATGCCCTTCTGGATGGGGTAAGATGCCCCCCATGGGCATCTTTTTTATGTTATCTTAACTTGTAAAGCCTAATACATACTGGTTTCACTGCATTTCACATGAGTAATTATCATATTATAACTGTCTTAATTGGCAGGTACACATCATACAAAAGATCAACATCTTTTTAGAAATTTCCTTGCTAAAGGAATGGGGTAAGAAAGAGGTACATTCTCCTAAACTTAACTTTTTATTAACTGACTAAACACTGAGGCACAAGTGATGGCAAGGTACTGTTGGCATTACATGCATAAATGCAATAGATGGTTATATCTTGTGGACTAGTAAAAAATATGAGGCACCACATTAGATAAACATGTAGCGGTATGGAACATATATGAGTATCCATGAAAAGTCTTTAAAATTAAGAGTGACCACAATGCATTTCACCCAATATATTTCTTTTTAGGCCCTCATTGATGCATACATGATTCATTATTGTGTAACTCCATATGGCCCTACTTTTAACATGTATGGATACACTTAACTTTCCATTCCCAAGTTCTTTATAAAAATCATCATGTCTGATATATATTTCCTATAAATAGAACATAATTTTTTTTAGAAAAAACTCATAAAACAGAATGAATATGACTCAAAATGGGGTAAGAAGCCTTCCTTCCCTAGGGGCATCTTACCCAATACCAAAAAGGGTATCTTACCCCCAGTACTACCATATTGGTTTTGGCTTGTTAACCCCAATTTCTCCTATTATAACCACACAGGACCCCCTTTTATACATCGAGAAGGCATCAGAGAGTTACACTGACATGTCCTGCAGACTCCTGGAGCATTCAAATACTTGTGGCAGAATGATTCATTTGGTCATTTTTTATAAGAAAGACAGTAAAAACACAAATAGTTTGAGTTCTCACATGTCACTTGCTCTGTTGACTCATCTGTTGCTCAGCATTTCCCTCCAGGTGGCAGTACATTTGTCTAAGTCAAGAGCTACACACTGGGCACAGCTGAAATTGAATTATAAGCAAGGGCATCTTACCCTCAGGGGCATCTTACCCCACTCTACCCTACTGGCTGATCTATGTAGGAATTGCAGCCTTTCATACATCTCCATTTTATTAAATGCACAGGGACAGTTGACCATTATAATTGTCCTGCTTACTGACATGTTTAAGCATTCTCAGCGCAGAGTTAGCCGGAGAGTCCTATCAGCATTTGTAATTGAACTTAAACTAGCTACAACCGAGTGCTACTCATGTCTACCTGACAGATTTTCAGAAATTTTTACTTATTTTATCCAAATTGTTGTCAGTAACTTATGCTGTGTATTGCATTGTTTCAAACACACACAGAGATGCTAAATTAAAAATTGCATTTAATCAGTGTAACTCCATGCAAATTAATGAATAAGTAATTTTATCAGGGTCACCTTACAAACCTCTTGTAGTTCCCTTACTTTTATAGTTTGGTGTTTCAGGTGAAGGGTTTACCCGTTATAACTTGAACAGCAAGGAAAACATTTCAAGCAAATTCAAAAAATTAATTAATTGTTCGTTCACATTACCATGTCAGTGTCTTGTTTTTACCGTTTCCAATGATAACGCACAACGCAGATTTTTCCTAAGATTTACTACACAGGGCAGATGTAAGTGTGATGACGCACTTGAACGCCGTCTTATCTTCACTAGCGATTCTTATCGGTGGCGATGCGTAAATAACATTTCGACAGCAGAGGCTTCTCACAGTTCCACCAATGGAGTCTCTGGCTGGGGTTACTGAAGTTCGCTTTGCATTCTGGGAAACATCGTGGAGGGATTGTACCCTTGGCATAAACTGCTGTATTTCTCTCTCTGTTGATGCAGGATGTGGCCGCTCGTCGCAGTCTTAATATAATATATTATTTCATTGTTATCTGTCATCCTAATTATGTATCTAGGCTCCAGATATTTTTCTTGGTACTGCTCCAGAGACTTTGACATTTGTTATTTACTAGCCAGGGTAATTATCTCTCTGGCCCCTGAGTGCAGTGAATAAATTACAAATGAAGGAAAAGCAATTTTTTCTCAGACTTTGCGCAAAAATGCTATCACATGCGAACAGGTCTCATGCAGTAGTTAATTTTGTCATATTAACTTAAATATTTATCTTCTAAAGAAAAAGCGAAAAAAATGATGAGATGTCAACAGTAAAGCGGACAGTATTAGAAGTCGTGAATTGGGACATGACAATCGCCCTGAAATACTATTTTCCCGCTGAGAATCAAGAGGTTAGTGGGGTACTTACAGATCTTTAGGGAGCGGGTCATTTATTTGCGCACCTGGCATAGTAAATACGTTCTATGCGTTTCCACGTTTGACCACAGGTAGGCAGCACATGCGCGCCCGCATGAGAACACTAACATTTTGATCTCAGAAATTCTGATTTTAAGCAGGGTCGCCTACTCGCAGGTCTGATGAGATATGGTAGCTACTTCCTGTTTTCAAATCATTGCGCTTTTATCTTCGAGAAATGTAGTTGTTTATTTAGTTTGCTTCAAGTGATATACTGAGGCTCTTTCCAGTCAGTCTGACTTGAATAATTAAAGGAGCTTTGTCACGTTTACTGCGCAGGCTCAGAACTGCGCATGAAAACAAGAAATCAAACGAGGTGAATCCGCCTGACAGCTGGCCAAAATCTAATTCCAACGTTGCTTATCCGTCTTTATGGAAGCCCATAGTGGACAATATTCAAATGAAAATGTAATCCCACTATTGCTTTATAATTTTCCACTTATGAATGAGTTATTTGAGACAATATTAAATTGAAAATGCATTAATCCAATTATCACTTTCATTTTCACATTCACATATGGGAAATCTATGACTATATTCAAATGATAATGAAAAGCTGTTTGACATTTCATTTTCAAAGTCATGCTCCGCAATACAGTGGACAATAGTCAAATGCAATAAGCAAAACAGCACCCCCAGCCTATTGCATTTACATTTACATGTCAACACGCTCTTTCAGGGTCAACATGATAATGAAAATGCTGTTTTCTAATCACTTGGAAATAATAATGATATAATAATGATGACGACATTTGACATTTCATTTTCAAAGACTTATCCTGCAATACATGGGACAATATTCAAATACAGTAAGGGAAACAGCGCCTCCCAGTCCATTGCATTTTCAAATATATGTCACCACGCTCTTTTTGGGACACAATGAAAATTAAAATGCAATCTGTTAGCGTCTCATCAAAGGCGGGTCTTCCGCTAGGGCGTCACTCATTAGGGCGCGACGGAAACCATGTTCCTTATTTGCATACCAACCAATCAGCTTCTGGGTAGCGCTTATGCGCGGAGGCTTACTGATAATGTCATGATGGCTAGGCTGCTATGTATTGTGTGCCATCGCGCATTACGCTACGTTGCGCTTTGGATGTAGCCATCTTGGCAGCTAGTATGCTAGCTAACGTTAACTAAGGAAAATATTTGTAAATGATCATCACACTAAAGTGATATGATTAGATTTTTGCCCCAACTTTACTAACTGAGCTAGCTGTAATGTGCATGAACTTATCCGAGGCTTCGCGGCAGTGCTCTGCAACTGCAACCTGTGCGCTTCGAGATTTCAGAGACTTTAGCTAGCTTGCTAGTGAGTCTAAAAGCAATCGCAGGTACAGCTAGCTTTATGATGCCTGCTGGAGAAGCTCTTACAGCCCTGATTTGTCACTTTCAACGCCATCTCGCACACACGACCTCTTTCACTATTGATTAGCAGCTTCTTTTACCTAAAGAACAAACTGACAGTTACAAATCAGGGCTGTAAGAGCTTCTCCAGTAGGCATCATAGCTAGCTGTACCTAAGCGATTGCTTTTAGACTCACTAGCAAGCTAGCTCACGTCTCTGAAATCTGCAAGCATACTTGGGTTGCAGTTGCACAACACTGCCGCGAAGCCTCGGATAAGTTCATGCATATTACAGCTAGCTCAGTTAATAGAGTTGGGGCAAAAATCGAATCACATCACTTTAATGTGCTGATCATTTACAAATATTTTCCTTAGTTAACGTTAGCTAGCATATTAGCTGCCGAGATGGCTACATCCAAAGGGCAACGTAGGGTAATGCGCGATGGGACACAATACATAGCAGCTTAGCTATCATGACATTATCAGTAAGCCTCCGTGCGTGCAAGCGCTACCCAGAAGCTGATTGGTTGGTATGCAAATAAGGAACATGGTTTCCGTTCGCGCCCCTAATGAGTGACGTCCTAGCGGAAGACCC
Source organism: Gymnothorax javanicus (assembly GCA_029692085.1). Taxonomy (NCBI): domain Eukaryota; kingdom Metazoa; phylum Chordata; class Actinopteri; order Anguilliformes; family Muraenidae; genus Gymnothorax; species Gymnothorax javanicus. The sequence goes on along the minus strand of CM056197.1, from coordinate 125,530,728 downwards.
GCCTTGATGAGACGCTGGCAGATTGCATTTTAATTTTCATTGTGTCCCAGAAAGAGCGTGGTGACATGTATTTGAACTGCAATGGACTGGGAGGCGCTGTTTCCCTTACTGCTTTTGAATATTGTCCCATGTATTGCAGGATAAGTTTTTGAAAATGAAATGTCAAATGTCGTCATCATTATTATATCATTATTATTTCCAAGTGATTAGAAAACAGCATTTTCATTATCATGTTGACCCTAAAAGAGCGTGATGACATGTAAATGTAAATGCAATAGGCTAGGGGTGCTGTTTTGCTTATTGCATTTGAATATTGTCCACTGTATTGCGGAGCATGACTTTGAAAATGAAATGTCAAACAGCTTTTCATTATCGTTTGAATATAGTCATAGATTTCCCATATGTCTATGTGAAAATGAAAGTGATAATTGGATTAATGCATTTTCAATTTAATATTGTCTCAAATAACTCATTCATAAGTGGAAAATTATAATGCAATAGTGGGATTACATTTTCATTTGAATATTGTCCACTATGGGCTTCCATACGTCTTCGTTCTGCATTCTATGTGTGTATTTTAGTTACTCAGGTGTTATGCTTTTCGGATTACGGAGTTTTCCATGGAAATTCGAGGATGCGAAGCGCTATCACAGCGCTTTATCCAACGGATATGAAGAATGTAAGCTGGTATGCCAACCGCCAAAAATCATAATTGAAGTGGAGATATTCTTCTTCTTCTATGATGTTTACTGCAATTGGAAAACCACCTAACATTCTTTATATCCTTTGGCTTAAGTGCAAAAATAGCATTTTGAATCCTCAAATTTCCATGGAAAACTCCTTAATATAAGAAGCATAATTCCCGAGTAACTAAAATACATAAATATGATGCAAAATGATGATGAATTAGCAGCGATGGAGTCAGATTACGACTTGCAGTCAAGCGGATTTACTTTGATTTGATTTATTGTTAGGCTGAGCAGTTTTCAAAGTTCAGAGCTTGCACAGTAATCGGGGGACACAGCAGTGTGTGTCTAACAGGTACCAAACTGTAAAACTCATTTAATTTCACTCATATGTCACTACAGGCATACATCCCATCTAAATACAACCATTTTTTATTTCTTAATTTAAAAAAATATTTCAGCTAGTCCTGTGTACATTTTCCCATTCAAAGAAAATTCATTCAAAGGAAATTAAGTTTGACTGGAACAGATTTATTTTAAATAAAACAAGCAAATAAACAAAATTATAAATACAAAGATGAAGTAGAAAATGGTAAAAAGTACAACCCCAATTCCAAAATAGTTGGGACAAAGTGTAAAATGTGAATAAAATCAAAATGCAATGACTTTCAAATCACACCAGCCAGTATTTTATTCACAATAGAACAGAGATAACATAGCAAATGTTGAAACTGAGAAATTTTACAATTTTATCCACAAAATGAGCTCATTTCAAATTTGATGGTTGCTACAGGTCTCAAAAAAGTTGGGACAGGGGCCTGTTTACCATGGTGTAGCATCCCCTCTTCTTTTTAACACAGAATGGAGGCGTCTGGGAATTGAGAAGACACGTTTCTTGAGTTTAGCCATTGGAATATGATCCCACTCTTGTTTAATACAGGCTTCCAGCTGCTGCAGAGTTTTGGGTCTCCTTTGACGGACTTTACGTTTAATTATGCGTCAAATTTTCTCAATCGGTGAAAGATCAAGACTGCAGGCAGGCCAGTTCAGCACATGGACTCTTCTACTACGACGAAGCCATGCTGTTGTAATAGCTGCAGTATGTGGTTTTGCATTGTCCTGCTGAAATACACAAGGCCTTCCATGGAATAGATGTCGTCTGGAGGGGAGCATATGCTGCTCTAAAACCTTTATATACCTTTCAGCATTCATGGTGCTTTTTAGAACATGCAAGTGTCCCACACCATATGCACTAATGCATCCCCATACCATCAGAGATGCTGGCTTTTGAACTGAACACTGATAACAGGAGGGGTGGTCTTTCTCCTCTTTAGCCCGGAGGACACAACGCCTATGATTTCCAACAAGAATGTCAAATTTGGACTTGTTGACCACAGGACACTTTGCCACTTTGCTACAGTCCATTTTAAATGAGCCTTGGCCCACAAAACACGGCGGCGCTTCTGGATCATGCTCAATAATGGCTTCCTTTTTGCATGATAGAGTTTTAGGTGGCATCTGTGGATGGCACGGCAGACTCTGTTTACAGACAGTGGTTTCTTTGAGTATTCCTGGGCCCATTTAGTAATGTCAATGACAATCATGCCGGTGAGTGATGCAGTGGCGTCTGAGGGCCCAAAGATCACGGGCATCTAGTAAAGGTCTTCGACCTTGTCCCTTATGCACAGAGATTTTTCCAGTTTCTCTGAATCTTTTGATGATGTTATGCACTGTCGATAATGAGACCTTCAAAGCCTTTGCAATTTTATGTTGAGGAACATTGTTTTTAAAGTATTCCACAATTTTTTTACGCAAGCCTTCACAGGTTGGAGAGCCTCTGGCCATCTTTACTTCTGAGAGACTCAGCCTCTCTAAGACATCCCTTTTATAGCCAATCATGTTACACACTTGATGCCAGTTAACTCAATTACTTGCTAAATATTCTTTCAGCTGATCCTCATATATTAACTGCTTTTTCAGCCCTTTTTGCCTGTGTCCCAACTTTTTTGAGAACTGTTGTAGACAGAAAATTTGAAATGAGCTCATTTTGTGGATAAAAATGTAAAATGTCTCAGTTTCAACATTTGAAATATTATAAATGTTCTATCATAAATAACATAATGGCTCATGTGATCTGAAAGTCATTGCATTTTGATTTTATTCACAAATTACACTTTGTCCCAACTATTTCGGAATTGAGATTGTAAAAAGAACAAACACGCCAGCAATTATTCGGACAAAAACTATGCTTCCATTGCTCTATAAGGTTGCATCTGTAACCGGGGTTTAAATCCGAGTCGCTCACATTTTGGCATTATGCACAAGCAGAAAACGACTTTGAAAATGACTGTTGAATACTTAGTGGTTAATTATAACGAAAATACTAAAAACAATCCTTTTAAGCGATTATACTGTTGAGCTCTTAGAATAAATGTGCGTAATGGCATAGGGACTCTAACAAAGATGCACCGGGAACGCGAGGCTGCATCTCAGGCTACGTTTGTGCAATTACGGTAGTTCAGGGCTCGTTGGAAACGTCTGAGCCCATAGAATCAAGTGGCCTCCCGCAAAGTCCAACTGAGAGCATCACAAGCAGATCACAGAGGAGAAAATACATTGTGTGCAAGCAGAATGCTCAGGTACTGATCTCATTGGAAGCAGTGCCCCGGGGAAAAAAAAAAAAAAAACATGCATGGAGATAGAACCAGTGATGATTAAACAAACCTTGATGTTTGACTGACTAGGAGATGATTGAATTGACATTGATTTATGGCTATAAGGGAGATGATTAAATTAACATTGAATTATGGTTTACCTGGTGATGATTGAATGATTGATGTTTGATTGACTGGGCGATGATTCATTTGATGTTGATTTATGGTTGACAGGGAGATTATTGATTTAAGATAGATTTATGATGATCTGGGAGATGGTTTAATAAATATTGATTCCTAGTTGACGGGGAGATGATTGAATTAACATTGATTTATGATGGACAGGGAGATGATTGAATAAGCATTGATTAATGTTTGACTGGGAAATTATGTAATAAACGATAATTTATTTTTATCTGGGAGATAATTAAATTAGCATTGATATACGATTGACAAGGATACTATTGACCCATCGTCAATTTTTAAATGACCGAGAGATGACTGAATGAACATTAATTTTTGGTCGACCGGGGAATGAGTGAATTAACATTGATTTATGTTTGAGTCAGAGATGTTTCCATTAACATGGATTCAGGATTGACAGAGAGATGATTAAATGAAGATTTGTTTATGGCTGACAGGGAGATCTTTGATTAAGCAATGATTTATGGTTGACAGGGAGATGACCGAATACACTTTGATTCATGGTTGAGTCGACTGGGAGATAATCTCCACCAACTTCAACATCAGTTTCAGCCACATTGAATAAACATTGAATTATTACACTATGCAACAAAATTTTGACTTTTTCCTTGTTCCTGGGCAGAAAGTAATATGTCCCAATTGCTTATATCTAAAGTAAATGGAAAATACCTGTTTTTCTCTTCAAACTTTGCTTTTGTCAATTTATCCATTTACCAGAACACTAAAGGTAGATTCAGGGCTGATTTGCAAATAAAGAATTTTCTAGAGCTTATAAGAATTTTCAAGAACTTTCGAGAATGTTGTACAGCTTCCAAAGTGTCAAGAGTTTTCTAGGATGTTGTAGAATTTATGAGAATTTCAAGATCCTTTTAACATTTTCTTGATCTTTCCATAGTAATATAGTGGCTCACCACTCACAACCTCAGTTTAGTTCCAGCTGACTAAGTGAACAAAGACATCTCTGAATTTTTCCGAGATGGCATCAAGAAGCTGCAAGCATTCTCCAGATGCATTCTGCAATGTATGAGGCCAATTTATCAGGCAAGAGCAAAAAAGTACCCTGTGACAGCATCTGCTAAAATGCACGAAGCCTACAAGGTATATTTTGCAAGCCTGTTGGGGATCAACACAAACTCTGGGCACCTCATTTTACCTACAAGCACTGCAAAAAAAAAACTCCAGAGGTTAAGATAGACAATTTTTGCTCGCTTGAATAGGAAGATTTGATATTATACAAATTTAACAAAATTTGATTCATATTTAGTTTTATTCAGACCTTATGTAAATGAAAATGTGTAAATGTGCCCGTTTTTACATGGAAAATAGGCAAATTCCTAAATTTCATTATCCAGGTCACAAAATCAAAGTTTAAAGGGAATAATGGGTATTCTTTATTCTTTTAGAACACAAGCAATAAAGAAATAATACTATCCAGGAACAAAATCAGTGTTACATAATGTTATTGACCAGAAGATTTTGTGTTTGTAGACTTCGCAATGAATGAATAATCAATGATTTAGGTTAGAGTGGCAGATCATGGTACGTGCGCTTATTTGTTCTGCTTTGTCCCGCTGTCTTGCATACTGCTTTCACCACTCATAAACTGAAGGTAATTTAAGCAATCATCATTATCTAAGATATGCCATTGTAAGTAAAGGTAAGATAGCTAATCTAGCAACCAACTGAATCAAATCATGTACCAGTCGTAGAGTAGTTTTGATTTTCTTTTCAATGCAAAAATCTACTTCCATACATGTCCGATGCTAGCTAGCTCCAGCTATAGCTATTGTTGCGAGCTAATGTTATCCCGAACCATTTATTAGTTTTTGGTTTGAGAAAACAAAGAGAATAACAAAGCATTAACCATTAAATTTGCCAAATTTGTGAAGCATGCTCAAATTAGCTTGCTATCGTATGGAGAGGGGTAGCTACAGCTCGAGCCATGGAGACTGAGCGGGGTCGTCATAATGGCCACCAGCCATAAAACCTGCCCTCCTCGTAGTGTACGCATCTCTGTTTGACAGCGGCAATATGAAAAGCCTGTGGAAACCTTACATTTCAACGCACTTAACCTGTCAAAATTTACTTTGCCTGATCAGCAACTAAACATTGATATGCTCGATTGCCAAGACCAAATGGGCAGATCCCAATATTGTGGTCAATAGAAAATCTGCATCTACATTTTTTCGGGGAGCTTACCACTGAATGATTTTGCTCTCACTTTGCAAAACTAAGTTGTCCCTCCCCAGTAATTTGGCCACCCCCTGCTATCAGCCTTGTGCCCCCTCTGGATATTTGCTCCCATACTGACTTTGAAAGACAGACATTTTACAACTGTGTGCTATCATTGCTCCTCTTCAGAAATGAGTCCCCTTACCCTCAGAACTCTTGTTGTTTTTGGCGCACAAAGTCACAATTCCTTGTGTACGGTATCTAAAGAACATTGTCCTTTGTTGTCTACTCACTCGTTGGCAGATGTTTATTCCAGTTACACAATTATATACCGTACATTTTCAGGCTTTGCAGCCGGAAAGGCCTAATGATTATCTTCCATTAACTAACATTTTAAAAGCAGAAAACAATAAGGTTAATTTAAACTGTCACTGTGACCGTCTTTTCCAGTCTTTCGTGAAGTACATTGCATTAAACCCGAGAACTCAACAACACCTGGAACAACAAGTGAGTCATGCGCCCAGGCCTGTTACGGTCTCTGATTGAGTCATGTGGAGCTGTTTACGGAGGACCTGCCACGTGACCCACTGAAGAACACAATCAATTAACGGCAATAATATTTTCTGTAAAATAATTTCAACCACATGAAAAAATTGTGAAAAAGTGATTTTAAATAATCCTCCGTAAAAGGAGCGTGGAATGTTTCACACAGGAAGTAATTTTGCGACTCCCTGCAGCAGCACACAAGATGTTCTTATAACTCGCTACATTTTGACTTTCTCATTATTGTGATCGCAGCATGAAGGAAGACTGAATGAGATGGACAACAAAAATGGATCCAATAAAAATGAAGACAGAAGAATCGGGGAGTCTGAAGTAGAACAACGTTGCGGAGAAGAAGCGAGGGGAAAAGAGAGATAGATAAGGATGGAGGTGTGTGTGTGTGTGTGCCTGTGTGTGTGCGTACGTGTGTGTGTGTGTGTGTGTACGTGCATGTGTGTGTGTGTGTCTGTACATGCGTGTGTGTGTGTGTGTGTGTGTGTGTGTGTGCATGCGTACATATGTGCGTGCGTGCGTGTGTGTGTGTGTGTGTGTGTGTGTGCGTGCGTGCGTGCATGTGTGTGTTTGTGAATGAGGGGAGGCAGGGTATCCCACACATTTACTGTGCTGACGTTTTCGTGTTTGGACGTGGAGCTCGGGGTCAGCGTATCCCAAACACGGGATCCAGCCCTGCTCTGCTTCATAGTTACCATGGCAGTGGTCTGTCAACCAGCTTTCCCAGATAAGTACTGGCCCTCTGCAGTCAGGGACGCGCAGACACACCAAAGCAACGCCCCACAAGACCAGGGACATCTTTCCCCATCGCTTGAGACAGGACCAAATGCGTTCAGTCAGTCCACATGAATCCTTTTCCATCCATTACACTGGGAAAGGAGAGTCTAAATCACAAATGGCAAGGAGTAGGTGAGCACATATGTGCCAAATATGAACAAAAACAAATCTAGGGAAATCTGCAGCTATAAAGATGCTTTAATGGTGTGTTTCATCCAAACCATTTTTTTTTTTTTTTTGATCAAGCCAGACGAGAGTGGTGAATCTTGGATTTCTTCGAAGGGTAAGATATGGAGGGTTTAAACTTTAAAAGCTTGCGGGCCCTCCTTTCCCCTCCTTAATTTAAAATGGAATCCACTTTGGACAAATCGAATGCCATTTTGCCCAGGGCCAGTGCATTGCATCTTACATCATAACATGCGGCCTATGCTCTGTGCACACCAGCCGTTAGCACTACTAAATAGGCACAGCACAAGTCCATATCATGAGGAGCTGATGAATAAGTGTCAAGAGTCGATACTCGCAATTTCTGTAAATTTGTACAAGCTAAGGCTGTTTTTCCGAAATCTCTCAAGGATATCTTTTTTCATGTAGTTTAGTTCTCTCTCTGCCCCAGCTCAGGTGATTCAAATGATCAGACCCTTCTCAACCCCTGAAGCTGCTGGATAATGCAGCTTGATAATAACTGAACGCACATAAGGTGAAGTAAACTAATAAATAAGTTGATCAAAGTTTTTTGCATTTATAAAGTTTACCTTCCAAAGGACTGCAGGTTCAGTTCAGAGGCTTTTCATGAGTATAACCATAAATTGTTGGACAATCACGAGAAACCTCCTTTACAAAACAAGAAATTAAATGAAATTCATATAATCAATTCTAAGAGCGCATCAGGATAAAAATAATGAGAATTTGTCATAATATTTTCATTCATGTCGTCCAATTAGCTCCAACCCTGCGGTGTTACATATTTGCGGCCTCATATTACAAGACTGAAAATCTGGACACAATCTGCCGATTTCAGGCATTTTCTGCCCTAGTGAGCAGGAAAAAAAAAAAAAAACAACCAAACAATTAGCACTCCTAAGAGTCCAGGCTCCTGATTCTCGGAAACTGTGAATGCAAATAAAAAATTACATTTATCTCGAATTGGTCATATGTACATTATGCATCTTGAAAAATGCCCAGTATAAGGTGGGTCAGAGCACGTGTCAGTCTGGAATGATGCGTGAATGTTCGAGAGACGCCCACATCAAACGTGATGCGCTAAATTGGAGAACCAAACTGAGATCTAGCAGAGTCCAGAGGCTTTTCACTTTTCACAGCCCGTCTGTCAGTAGGGGCTTGTGCGATCCCACGCTCTCGAACAAAAGCTCACCCTCAATCGCACGTGGAGGGCCGCCGGACCGTGCTGTCGAGCCTTATGGACCCTTGTCCACAGTCCGGGCGGCCCTTGGGGCTTAGGGCCATTGTACCGCTGTGACCTCCGCTTAATATCTTCTCACATCTTCACCTTTCAAAACAAACGGAGATCCAGGGATGGGTAAATTGGGGGTGGGTTGAGGTCACATGTTCAGGCTCTCATGAGCACTTTTGGAGGAAGAGACTCTCTTCACTTTTTTTACTGCAAAGTTTGAAGAACAGGTCAATCTCAACAAGGATTTCACGATTTATCTGAATCCACGCAGGATCCGTATCGATTCTGGTCTGAGTTCTCTGCTGTCTGGTTGCTATATGTTGCTCAGTAGGACAAAAAAAAAAAAATCTGCCATGGGGGTGAGATAATTGCACCTGGTATAAAATTTGCCAACTGGGCAAAAAAATTTCACCTATGAAGCCCACGGCAACTAAAAACAAGTTTTTCTACTTGTTTTTTACTTTACAATGAAAAAATAAGCCTTTAAGTGTCATCTAAAGACTGAAACTCTTAAGACACGTTTTTGCAGCTTTTATCACGTTGAACAGAAGGCCAAATCCAAAATTCTGGAGACAGTAAAGCAGTGTGCCATTCATCTAACTTTTGTGGGGAATCTGCTCTCCCCAGTCCCGCACCTTTGCATGACTCAGGTTGTATGAGCGTTCATTTAAAGTTATTCTCTAATACAAAAGGCAAAATTGCCAATTTTATACATTTTGTTTCTTTTTTTCTTTTTTGAAGGGAGGGGCAGTTCCGGTTTAGTGATTGAGGTGGAAAACAGGAACTAGGGCGGGACGGGACAGGACAGGGCTGCCAAAAACAGCCATGGCTTTAGATCACGATGCCCCCTCACTGCACTGGGTCACTGGGCAGCTGTTGCAAATCCTCCCCTAACCCCCCCCCCCAAAAATAAAAACACTTCCCAAGCATTCGGTCCTCAGAGAAACCGATAAATACTTCACATTTTCGCAGAGCTGACTGACATCTGCAGAGTCACTTAAGGGATAAACCGCAAAGAGGTTGACAAATGGCCGTGTTTTTGCCTCTCATGTGCTGGCCAGAGATTCTGCAGACCCATCAACCACCCCCCCCCGCTACCCCCCCACTCCACACCCCACACATCATGTTCCCAAAATGTCCAATGAAAGCCAGAGCACTGACCAGACTGTTGCTCAGTGTGTCAATGACCCGTCGTGTGTGCTGGGAAAGTGGTGAGCCGAATCCCAGAATTCCCTGGGGGGGTGTGAAGACCCTGCTGTTTGTGTTGGACGAGGCCCCTGTGTCTTTCCACTGGGTGAATCTGCTCCCCCCTGTCCTTCCTGTTCACGTCTTACAGGGTTACAGGACAGGGCGGTTTCTCGGCCTCCCTAATCCCCACGTTCTGAATGGTAGGCCGTCTCACTTTGCCTGGAAAAAAATGCATCTATCAGAACATTCTTTAAAACAAGTTGCTGCTCATTTGTCCATTTAACGTCATTAAACCGACAGATCCATATGTGGGCTCCTAAAATGCAGCTGCCGTTTTCAAACCCGTGGAAATATTTTAAATTCTACTGAAGATCGCAAGGTTTCCTACGATCTTCAATTAGTCCTGCTTAATTATGGAGGGATGTTTATAAAATGATGTACACAATGTAAATACTTTCTATTTGATGTAATGCTGCGGTCACAAAAACATGATGCTCTCCTTCTGAAATTTTCACGCAATATAATTGTGATGTAGCTTCAGTGAAATGCTACAACCAGCAGATACAGAATATGTATGTAACACGGCCTTACAAAATGAAAAAAATGCTTTTTCTAACTGTCAACCAACTAAACGGGAGATTCAATGAAAATCACAGTTTTTTAAGTGATTGTTAAATTAACATGATTCACAACACATTTGAATCATCGGAAAATAACATTTGATAATGGCATTGATTTTTCCCCCAAAATTCTCATGCCAATGTGTCGGTCACTGGTGGTAATTCAAGACTAAATGTGCAGTAAAGATATAGATAAATATTTTATTTTAAAGTTAAAATCAGCATGTAGAATGTAATATGACACAATTTCATCATGTATCTGTTAATGATTCCAATAACTATGAAATTAAAAAGGTAAATTATAAGCCAGTTGCTTAAATGTTCACTGTGATTAATGTGTCTCAGAGCAACAGGCTACAAGACTGGCATTGCACTGCGATCCCAAAGCGGCCTTTACCATTGCTGGCTGTCCTGAACTGGTTCTGATTCAGTTGTACCCCATCCTCACCTCGTCACTTCCTGGAGCTACAAACGCAACTGCCTGGATGTTTTAATAAGTTTATATATATATATATATATATATATATATATAGACTTTGATTCAACTTTATTAATTAGTTAGCCAGCAGAGGATGAGCTCCCCCACTATAGCCAGGTTCCTTCTGAGATTTCCTCCCACTGGGGAGTTTTTTCTCATGACAGTTTTAGGATTTTTCCCCCAATTGGGAGTTTATTTTTTGCCTCATTCGCAGTTTTGGGAAATAGGCTGGGCACTGCTCCTTTTTGCTTTGTAAAGCATCTTTGTGACAGTCCTCCTGTGAAAAGTGCTATACAAATAAAATTTAATTTAATTGAATCTATAAGTGATAGGAGTTCCTATTGTCATTAAAATCATTCAACAGGAATTTGGACCCAATATGTAAATAATAAATTCATACAGGCACAACAATGACCTTAGTTTGGACCATAAACCCTCTTTCTTTCCATAGAGGTCATCATAAATATTGCATTTTTTTCCAATGCAAAGATACAGTCTTTTAGGGCATAAGTCAGTATGAAGTGCTTAACCATTTGACATGACCAGCGACGCCAAATCAGTGATCCTGAAGTGCTCGTTACCACCCCCTGCTGATGCAAAAGAGATAGGATCTCATTTTAGACCCATTCAGCTTGAGCGCTACCCCTCCCCAACTGGGACGGCCCGATTACACGCCGTCAGTCACGCCTCGGGACGACAAAGGAGCGCACGACACCGCCTAAAATCCATTTAGCATGGTCCAAGGGCCCACCACTGCGGCTGGCCCCAGTGAACACTGGTAAATGCATGAAAAGCCGAATAAGACATTCACTAGAGCAGCCAACTTATTTAATGTGTGATTAAATATCCTTAGTTGTACAGAGACATGGCATATAAGACCTGCACGTGTCGCCTTGCTGTTATTTGCAAGAAATTAAAGCCTCACTATTTGTCTTGGGATTCCAGGAACAGAACACGGTCAGCTTTTACCAGCTGGAGTTAATTAACCCCTTAAAACCTCGAGGAGTTAATTATCCCTTTATGATGTGAGATCACAAACGTGTGATTCAACTGAACGTTTTGATGCTGATGAAATAGTTACAACTGGAGACTTAACAGAATAGAGTTCCAGAACAATGCATAAATATTATGAGATAAAAAAACAACTCTTTAAAGGGTTTAATGAGTCCAATAAGGCTTGCATTTGAAAAAAAAACATTTACCACTGAATATATCCATGTGAACCACTGAATGGTAATGGGATGTTGCTCACTGTAGGAGCAGCAAATTCAACAATTGTTGTGCTTCATGTGAACTCTGTGGGCGAGATTTGCCGAATTCACAGACAAAGATTAATCCCAGTTCTGAATTAAATCAGAATATAAATTAAATTATCCATCCGCAACTCAGGTCAGTCCTGGACTATTGATAATCCGCACCCGCAAAACTGGCCCGATGAGTCTGTGTGTGTGTGTGTGTATGCGTTTATGAGTGCACGAGCGTGTTAGCGCCTGTGTGCGCTTGCTTGCGCGTCTCCGTGAGTGTGTTTGGCAGGGGGGCGAGAGGGGGGTGTTGGTGGGGTGGGGATTAGTGCGAACAGGAGGCTTTTTGTGCGAGAGGGGAAAAAGGAGAGAGGTTGTGGACACTTAACCCCCTCTTCTCTGGGGCTGCAGAAAAGGTCAAGGGTCAAATATCAGGGCAAAAGAAGAAAAGAATTCTAGAGTTATGTGCGAGGAGATCGGGTTACGCCATGAAGACGAAGCCAGCCTGAGGGATAGGTGCTCGCTTGAGTGTGCGTGCGAGTGTGTGTGTGTGTGTGTGTGTGTGTGTGTGTGTGCGTGCGTGTGTGGGTGTGTGTGCTTGTGTATGTCAGAGTGTGTGTGCGCGCAAATCAGTGTATTTGTTAGTGCTTTCAAGCCTGTGAGTATGTGTGTGCAAGCATGCAATTTCGAGATGAAATATACATGTCAAAGCCAACACTTAACACCAAGGTCACATGAGCTGACATTTGTAGTCTTGTAGTCCAACAAATTCATTAATGCTGTACAAATACTTTAAACAAGCATGAAAATAACCTCGCATTTACATATTATATAACATTATATAACTGTTGTATTACTTAATTATCATTCATACCTTTGCAAAAGATAGGATGAACTTGATCATTAGTTGAATTAATGGTGTCCACAATAACTTTTGAATGGTTTAGTGCAACCCTATGCCCAAAATTGTTGGAAAAAAATGGAAAATGCAAATCATAAATCATCCTTGAGCTGTATTAAATTCAAAACTACATAGACAAGATATTCAATGTTTTTCCTTCCCTACTGCTTTTAGAGAAATAAGCACTCATTCTGAATTTTATGCCTGCAATATGTTCCATGAAAGTTGGAAGAGGGTTGTGTTACCACTGTGTTACTGTACCTTTCTTTTTAACAGCCTTCAAATGAATCATTTAGGGAACTAAAGATGCCAATTAATTCAGTTTTGAAGGATATTTTCTCCCTTTGTTGCACCACATATTTTCAACAGGAAACAAGTCTGGACCGCGGGTAGGCCAGGCTTTCTTTAGCTGGGGCCCCCCTTCAAAGTGTTGTGCCCTGTGAGTCATTACTACATTTCTTTGAAGTGTGTAAAGCGCTTTGATATTCCACTGGTTGTTTTTAAACTGTGCTGTATAAATAATCTGACTTGATATTTTCCAACATTCCTTTGCAGTGGTCCTGATCCTCTGTATTTATTCAAATCAAATCATCCAAATTAAATATTTAATCAATGTTATCGCACAACAAATGACTCTTCAATGATTAATTCAGGCAAGGGTTTCATCCAATTATGTACGATATCAGGTCGGAATGACCACGAAGAATACCAACTGCGCTAGGCCACACTACCGAAACTCTCAAATATGACCTCCTGTTATAACAGAGGGAATGATAATATGGCATTATTCCTCTTTGTTTTTATTGCCCAGCGGCTTTTGGCCGCTTGATTTGTGCCTTAGCAACAGGAGCTGGGCAATGAGTTAGCCATGGCTGCAGACTGCCTGTCTTCCTATTCCATTCCAGCAGGGCAGGCATTTCACAAAGGAGAGAGAGAGAGAGAGAGAGAGGGGGGGTCAGAGGTCAAAGGTTATGCACAGAATCCTCTAAACTTCCATACAGTGCAAGAATCAAAAATTAGGTCAAACTCAGCAAGAATTTTTGTCTTGTTTTGACCTAAAATCTTTCTGTTGCTTGCTCAATAAGGCAAAAAAAAAAAAAAAAAAAAATCCTGTGAGATGAGAAAACCTGAGTGAGATGCGAGATGGCTTATTTTGGCAATTGAGTGAGAAAATTTCACTTGTCAAGCACACGGTAGCCTGAAACAACTTAATAATCTCTTTTTATTATTTTGTCTAGAAAAAGTAAGATCTTAGGTCTCATTTTAAGACTACATCTTAGTTAAAAGAGACTCTTTTTCTGCTAAATAGCCTAGTAAGCATCTCTGCCACCCCACCACATCCCCCTGTCCTGACTCTAAATAGAGCCTTGGTGATTCGCTGCCATCAGCTTCCCACTGTCCAATACACCCCCACAACCCCCACGGTTCATTTTCTGCTATCTCTCTGGGTGCAGAAGTATTATACGTCACCCACCAAGTCAGAGATCAATTGTCCCCTGGATCCCAGCCAAAACGGAGTCAGCCCCGGGGCCAACCAACAAGGGTAGCACCATCACAACAAACAGAATTCTATCATAAATAATGTATCTTAAAATAGTATTTTTTCTCAAATAGAAAAGATTAGCTTGCTTTCAGTTACTGTGTTGCTTGGCAAATCACACTTTTCTTACTCTACTGTACTGGCAAATCTTGAAAGGAGTTTAGCTTCCTCACCTCATCGACAATAACTTCATCTTTTCATTTCAGTAAAACGCCATCATTGTGCTCAAATCAATTCAGTTCAATTCAAATTTTTACATTGCAATGATAAAAATCCAAATATAAAATGCTCAAATAAAAATCTTAAATACTTGCTTAGACTGAATTATTTATCAAGTTAGGATGGACCCTCATTTTTTTTCCATCTGGAATTCTGGGGGACAACTACCCAGCGGGAACCCAAGAAAGAAAAGTAAAAACAGCAAAACCCGGATTAGTCTGGCTAACGGCCAATAGCGTGCCATTGATGTTAATTAGCGCTAATTAGCAGCACCCATCCCAGCAGGGAGGGAAGATTTGAGGGAAAAGAGAGAGGTCTTACGCATGAACCAGCTTTAAAAATGTACACCACCCCCCTCCCCCTTGATACACCCACCACAGCTGACCCCCTGCCCTCCGTTTCGTCTCGTATATCGGCAAAGTAGCGATGGGCCGACTGACCATGGCTCTCCATATACTCTCACCAAAATGGCTGCCATTGACCCACCCTCCTCAAACGAGCAAATATTCAGGGATCAGCCTTCACTGAGAGGCTCCGCCCCACGACCCCTCACCCTTGTGACATCACCTCCGCCAGCACTCACAAGTATTCCTGCTAAGCTAGCTCCGAAAAACAATCCTAAAACCTAGAACATGATATCCTTACTTTACCTTCTTTACCAACACCCAAATCATGTCCAGCATCTTGCTATGGCACACTTAATCTTCTGTAGGGTCACGACCAGGCACTGTTGACCTTTCCTCCAGTTTAGAAACGTGCAGATGTGCACGCCCCTCTTGGAGCACAGGGGCGAAGTTTTGACAGGGAGGCCTCGTGTGTCCATCCTCCCCCTTTCTCCTCTCTCACCCCAAAACTTGGGGGGGGGGAATTGGGGGCCCCCTTCGAGAGCACTTGGGCTCACACCTGGTACCACTTTATTAACGCAGAGCTGACCTGACCCCCGTGTGCCCTGTGATAGAGGGGCCGCAGTGGACTCCTCCAGAACATCCCCCTTAAGGGCTGATGTGACGACCCACGTCGACGCAGCAGCGATTACTTTAACAGGCTTGTGAGCCCCCTTGTGTCTTTACCACCCCCCACCCCCCGAGTGCCCCCTTCACATCCCCCCGTGACCTTCTGCACCCCTCCCTCCACACACACACACACACAAGCACACACACTCAAACTCACACACAGAGGCAAGTACACAGGCACAAGTATGTATGCACACAGACTGACACACAAAAATAAGTGTGCACATGTGTATATGTACTCACTCAGACACACACACGCATGCGCGCATGCAGGCACATACTAGCACAGACACAGGCGTGCATAAACACATGCGTTGATACAGACACAGGCAGGCATACATGAGCTGGGCACAAACACACACACACACACACACACACATACAGACACGCACACACACAAGAACACACATGCACACATATGCACGGTCATGTAGACACACGCACACACACGCACACGCTCACAAGTGCACAAAAACATGGTCAGACATGCATACACAGACTTACGCCCACACAAACATGCAGACACTCCAGCTCACATGTCGGAACACACACATACACAACTGCAGCTGTGGAGGGAGAGAAAGGGAGAGACTGCAGAGGGTCATCTGCTGGTCAGGGATTCACTCAAAGAGAGAGAGGGAGAGAGAGGGAGCAACATGGAGCGAGGAGAGAGACAGAAAGAGAGAGGTAGAGAATGGGAGTGAGGGAGAGAGAGGGAGTGTGAGCATGTAAAAGAGGGAGAGAAAGAGAGAGAGAGAGAGGAGGGAGGAGTGAATAGGTTCTAGACCACCATCCGAGATTTTAACTGCCTTGAATTTGGCCCTTTATTAATCCCCGGGTTAAGCCTACATAGCAAAGCTCACACCAGCATAGACTGAAGCATCAGCGTGGGTCTTGGGCCCTGTCATGGTCCCAACAGAAGCATCCGGTGTATCTTCTGAATGTGCCTAAATGACAGCACAGACCTGCAGTCAAATGTGAACTCATTGGCTCGCCAAGACAATAAAACAAGTGAACTCTGTAACCCCCAAATAATAACTTTGAAACAAGTGACCTCAATGAACTCTTGACTCTTGAGTCTACGCGGTGATTTTTCTTTATTTATAACGAGTCATGGTTTTCTTTTGCAAAATGAACATTACAGAAGACACAGCTTCACAATAAAAAAGTACAGCTAACTGAGTTGCTGCACAGCTGAAACATAACTCACAGGCTAAACTAGTTCTGACAATAACGGCAAACTCCCTAACGCTAAATCACGATTATAGGAATCCACAGGAGGACAGCAGTAACTCGGTAAATTCTCCGCGTTCGTGTGATCGTGTTTTCAGTATAAACAGGGGCAGAAATTACATGAGAAAATTATTGAACCCCAGCAAACTTCCAAGAGGGGCTTGTACAATGCTGTCCAGAGGGACTGTGATGAACTATTTTTAATCACATTTTAAGAATATAACCATTTCTGCATGGCTGAAGGGAGGTTTAACAGATTACTGCGACATCATTATGCAGCATTTCCACCAAAGGCGAAACGAATCATTCGCGGGACGAAGTCAATACAAAGACGCGAATACACGCGAGAATACTCGTCTATTTGCGTTTTTGCATTTACTTTGAATGTAATCTGGCCGCGCGAATAATTCGTTTCACGTTTGGTGGAAACGCAGCTTTAGATATGTGCCTACATAGTTGAGGTCAGAAGTTTAATTCACCTTGGCCAAATAGGGGAGACTGGGTGTAGTTGTTACACTTTTTCTTTTACTGGCTGTAGAATTGACATTATCAAGTTTTTGTCATCAATATGCACTGTAAAGATAGAAAGTTTATTAGCCTACATGACTGATCTGCAGCAACCCCTATATTCTGTTCATGCATAATGCTGGTGAGGAAAAAATAGACCCCTGTCACCTGTAATAAACTACCCCATATATGGGGTAGTTTGTTACAGGACGGGTAGTTTGTTGCAGGTTGTGGGGCATTTTGTTACACCAAGAATTTCCTTAAGTGAGACGTTTTTCCCACTTAAGTAGGCAAGTTATGGGGGATGCCTTACTACTATTATCCCAGAAAGCCAAAAAATCCTGGAGCTATAGGCCTTAAAGACTGTATTTTGATGAACAGGGCAGTGAAGGACACCCGAAGGTCCACATCAAGGTACACCAGCAGCGCCCCCACTCAGCTTTTTCCTGCTCCATATTACCCCTCACACTAACCTTACGAGCAGAACTCACTCAGGAACGAAATAAGGGCAGCTCAGCTTCAGAAAGTAAGAGTCATCTCCAGGATTGTGTTCCAACCATCAGGGGTCTGCTGACAGGCCGAACTCAGCCTGATGGAAGAACTAGCTGGTCATCTGGTTGTAGTTCATGGTGCAAGTACTTCGTCTTGGGAGTTTCTAAGACCAGGGTTGATACAGTGCTAGACATCACCAAATGCTTAAGTATCCGATAGCTTCACTTCAGAAATAGGAAAATAGTGAGCCCAGTTGGGCTAAAAGGCCTGTTTGGCGCTACATATGTAATGTGTTATGTTGTTACATGTTACGTTATGCTATGGCATATGTTTTTTATATGTTATGCATAAAAAAAATACATATTATACAGTACTTTGCCATGTTATATTACATGTAATGCCATGTTATACATTATGTTTTTTAGTTATGTTATGCTATACATTGTTATGTTATCTTATCGGTTATGTAAAAGTTCTCTTCAGGAATTTGTTCTAATCATCAGGGGTTTGCAGATTGACCTAACTCTACAGCCTGAAGGAAAAAGTGACTGTTGAAGTCATCTGGATGTAGTTCTTGGGTATAAGTATACCAGGCTGCGTTCGGATAGTCTCTTTTGCATAGGAAAGTTCCAAACTCCCACAAAATGGCCTGGGAAAATTTACATGGCGGCCATGATAAGTGTGTTGAATTCTCAAATTGTTATTGAAAGGTGCTTTAGTGCTTCCTAACTTATCTCCTTTAGCATAGGGTACACTGAACTATCCTTTTTGAAAAGAAAAGAAAGGAGAAAACGCCATCCCACAATTCTGTGTGGCAGCAATAAAGAAAGCAACGACCATCCATCTGGTCAATCACGAAAAACAAGCGACCATAATGGGCGAGAGACACATGATCATGTTGCCTAGTGCAAGTGCATTTGGATTTTCTAAGCAGTGCGGTGTCTTCTTAAGACACAATGAATTGTCCTTTACACCTTTCCTTTACCTCATGTTTTCCATCGAGAATAAAGAAAAGTGGTTAGGAATTAGACGATAGGTCGCAATTTTTTTTTATTATTTTGGAATGCAGCCCAGGTCTTGGGAGTTTTCAAGACCACACTTGATGCAGTGTTAGATATCATCTCGTCCTTAAGTATCCAAAGTGTTTGGTTCATTAAAGAAATGGGAAAATGGTGAGCCTAGTCGGGCTGAATGGCCTGTTTTCGCCACTTATGTAATATGTTATGTAGTTATGTGTTATGTTATGCTATGGCATATGTTATGTTATTTTATGTTATCGTATACATATGGTATGTTTCCATGTTATGTTACATGTAATGTCATGTTATAGGTTCTGTTTTTTGATATGTTGTGTTATATTTTGTTATGTTATCTTATTGTGTTATGTTCACTATCAAACCTACAGACTTTCCTCCTCTGCCGAACACAGCCTTTTCACATGACAGCCAAAGCACATCAAAGGTTCACCCAGAGAGTGAAAGCTTTTTTCCCCCCAACCTAATACCAAAGGTTCGAGAACACATATATACCATAAAAGAAATGTAACGAACTACAGTATATTATATACTCTACGTATGCAATATATTTTAGAGTATATGGTAAATTCACGGACTGTAGTAAAGCTTCCGTGTATTTTTGATACACTGTTGACCACGTACGTATATGCTGCAAAATGTAAAAATGTTTCTACCAAATATTGCAGTCCTCAAAGTATACTGACAGCATAACTATCCAACTTATTGCAGGCTATTCCATTTCACATAAAATGCACATGTAAGACAGACTGAACATTAAAAAGACGCCTATACAATTTCTGCTGTTTTTACTTTCCGCTAGACTTCCTGCTATGTTCCTTTTTTCCCAGAGTGAATATAAACATGACATTTGGAAACCATGACAACGAATTATGCCATTTGTTCCAGCTCAAAGCCCTGTGGAGCAGACTAGAGTTCTAACAATTGCAAAAAATAATGAAGAAACTGTCAACAAAGTTTTTCAGGACTTACAAAATTTTTTTAAAAGTAAATAAAATAGGCCCTCCAAACCAAAACTCTCCAAAAACAACAGTGAAATCAGAGCCTACTCATCAATCACTCTCATGTAGAAATTATTCCCACCCTCAGATGCTGCTCTCAAAGGGCAGTCCCAGCAGCTTTCAAAACAAGGTCTCTAATTTTCTCAGTTACTCACTGTTCCTTTACTTCAGTGCCAGAAAAAGAACAAAATAAAGTTCTCATTCTTAATTATAAATGCGATTAATCTGCAACACTCTCTAGGGCAAATCAAAAATGGCCTGATATCATGTTTTTCACACTTTTAACGATAAATCAATGGTCGAGAAATTAGCAAAAAAATGAAATTAATATATAAAATAACTTGGCATGGAATAGCTGTTCCCTGAGATTTTCATCAGCCTTAAAGCCTTCTGGGTTAACTTGCAGATAGCGTTTTGCAGGAAGAAGAGTCACAATCATTCCATCCGGTTTTTATGGGTTTGAACAGTTGATCAGAGGTCGAGAAACATTAGCTGGCAAGTCTGTATCAAATGGGAGCCCAAATATTTAACCCAGGGGAGAATAAGAAACAAGATTGATGGAATTGTTCTTAAGGCACATCTTCTATTTTTTTTTTTTTTGCAATGTGAACAGAATCATTGTCCAGCTGAAATGTTATATGTAATATAGTACATATGACATTACACAATATGCGTAAATCTGAGTAAATGTATGTCAGAAGCTCCCTATCCCCTTTTGTGCCCCAGATTACACATGCGGTAAGAAACACAGTTAAAGAAAAAAGGATGTAAAAACACAGAGGGTTATCTGCTGCAGTCTTTGTCCCTGTCCCAGCCATTTGGGACGGGGGGATGGGGGACGGGGGACTGTCTCTCTGAAAACAATTCTGCACATTTGGGAACCCCATCCCACCCCCGCCAACCCTCTTAGTGAGGTACAGTGCAGTCTTCTTCACAGCTAGTATCCCAAAATATGGACCACAGATATTTACACAATGTTCACTGATGCTCCATTGGGTCTTTTGACTTAAGTTAGCTGTTACACGAATCACTATAAAAACAGTAATAATAATTTCATTTACTCGAGACAGTTACTTTAGTTTAACATTGCTATACCTAGCAGACTTGAAAATTATTGTAAAAGTTTCAGACCATTTCTCTGTTGTTAGTAGTTCCATATTTATACACACAGTATACATACAGTACATTAATTCGCAAGGCACTACTATCTAGGCATGCTTTCATACATCCATTATCTATGGGGGCACACACACTGGGCAGTTCACAAATTCATAGCTGAGCACATTCCTCTCACTCACACTCTTGTACCCACAGTCAATTTACAGTCTCCAATCAGCCAAACATTGAGGCACTTTTCCATCCATTGATCTGTTATGCAGAGGCTGCTTCCAGTTCTAGTACATCTGGACAGACAGCTCAAATTCGAAACCCTACATCTGGACAGACAGCTCAAATCAAAAGCATCTGAAACCCTTTTATTTACAAAAGGTGCACAGGCACAGCAATGATTTGTTCGGCAATAACAAACTTGCATTGAAAAACAATTACAAAGATTGTTCACATGTAAAAAATTCCATATTATTACCGATTAATTAAATAAAAATTGCATTAAGTTTGATTTTAAAAATTTGGGTACTCTTTTACAATATGCTGTTTTCATTGTTTTGAGCGTATGCAATGTTTAGGCTTGAAATTCACACAAATTTTTGTAAATAAAACTGCAGGAAAGTAAACATAAATTCTGTTTTAAACTTGTGATTTTTTTTTTTTTTTTTGGCAGGGGAGGCTTGGGGGGAGTGTGGAGAAATATTGCCCCATAAAATTTATGAGGGGGGCAATGAACATCCTCAAGGTGCAGGTTTCTCTCTGAAAAAACAAACAGCCCCTCTCTGGTACCCATGAACCAGATTTCCAGATGCAAGTCGTTCCTGCTGCAGCCTCAGAAAATGCCAGGCCAGGAAAGGCAGGAGCACAAGGCAGGGGCAGGGTGGGGGCTCTTTGAGGGCGGGGTTACATTTCAGCCAATCAAGTAACAGGAGAGGGTTGTGATCGTATATGGAACAGTGAGCTGAGAAAATGAGGATTCTGCCTGGATGAAGCCGATTAACCCCCTGTGAATGCTCTGTTTTCTCTATGTTTGTTCACCCAAACACAAGGATGCCCAAAATGTACAAATCGGGAGCTGCACCTTTATTCCTCTTCCCATGTAAAAAAGCCCAAGGGTCTCATACCTAAAAATGGGCATAGCTTCAATGCTAAAATGTTGCACACGTGTGAAATAAGAACTGTTGTATTGCACTCTAAGTATTCCCATTTTTGAAATTGTGGGCACATAAAACTGCATACATTTTTTATTTAATAGATTGAAATCAGCTAGAAATCTTACAAATGATGACAAGCCTACTAACTGAACATTTATTTATCAAGTTTGTATTTACAAATCCCAAATCCGCAGGTGAAAGTGGCGTACTCATGTTTTTTTTTTTATCATATGCACAGTTTATGAATGAGCCAAAGTGCTTTGGTCTTAAAAGGAGACTTCTAGTCTCAAGTTTGGTAGAGAATATTAGCTCGTTTTAAGACTGTTTGCTTAACAGGTTAAATTGACATATCCCATTGACAAATCTGGATGTAATTCGTCAAAATAGCTCACATTTTATTGTTGTCCTATTTAGCAAAAGTAATACAAATATGGTTTTATGCCTATTTTGGTCTACAAGACCACAACACTTGGGATTAACTTATTTAACAAAGAGCAGCGATAAAAAATTTATTCAGAGCCAGTTATGATTGATCAACTGTTTTTTTTTTTTTTTTTGTCGACATTCTGGTCCAATCACACGCAAGCCTATATTGAGCGGAAAAAAAATAAAAGAGCCACTTACTTCTATAGCTAGCTTTTTTTCCCTTCTCGGTCTAATCACTGTTACATAACACCATTCACATGAAATACTAGATCTGCCAGGAAAGGATTTTTTAGTGAAATTGGAATAAAAGCACAGTCAGGTTAAAGTCTGTCAGGCAAAAAGCTTAGCAATTGTCAGCTAAATCCATGTTTAATATAGTATCTATTACACATTAACACAGAATATTAAACTATGGAGAATTATGAACAGATAAAACACAATTGTCCTACTATGAGGCTACACACAAGTAACCCTCTCACAAAAGCTCTCTCTGTCGGTCCATCGCGCTCTGGTTTTAACGTGCGTGACATTCCTGGCGTAGCTGAACAGAAGCTCTCATTTAGCAGCAGGTCAAACTGACCCTGTGGTTTTAGGCCTGGAGCACAAAGGTCAGTCACCCCTCCCCCTCCCTGTCAGGTGACGCTGAACGCACGGCATTCCCTCAATGGCATCCCCAAAAAAACAAAGCCGACTGTTTCTCATTCACATCAATCTGCTTCGACATTCGTTCCAGGTTGTCTCCATGTATGCAAGTGTGTGCAAGAGAATGGATGGATGGATGGATGGATGCAAAGATATAGGTCAATCTGAAACATCTTTCAGACAGAAGAAGATGCCATCATGGTGGGAAAGATCGACCCAAGAAAAACAAATCTTTCTCATTATTGCTACACAAATGTTTGAAACGTTATGGTAGTACAATAACAGCCTAATATGAATATTCTCATAAGGTGTAATACAAATTCCTCACAACTCAACAATGAATTAAAGCTGGGCATAATCCATAAGTATGAATGAACAAGAATTTGTGCTGATAAATGGAGAATTTTTTTGGAGATACAATCAAAGATATGCTCTTTGAGTAGATCTGTAATTTTTTTTTGCTTTTTTTGCTTTACACGCTGGCTATGCCCTTAGCTAAAACTACAATGATGAGCATTTAAGTTTCATAACAAAATATACTGGATGGGGGGAACAGTTACAGTTGTACTTAGAAACTTATATTCAGCTATTTTAAGTGAGGCATTCCACCTTTTTAAAGTGGCCCAAATTACGAGCCTGAGTGCTACATAGGTCAAAGCAAACAATGATAGCAGGGATAAAAAGAAAATGGATGCTGTCATATCACTGAGAAGCTGAATAAAATATGACCCCCCCAGGCCAAAAAAACAGCAGAAACAACTGGAAAATTATAAATGGAGGAAACACTGACCCCGTCCCCTCACAAATAAACAAATAACTAAATAAATGGGGACAGGAGCAGAGAAGGGTCAAGACAGGGACAGATAAATCTCCAATAGTGACGCCCCAAAACGCCATGTTTTAACCTCCTAATTAACCCCAATCGGTCTGAGGAAACATCACGTGTTCTGTCAGACTTGAATGGATTCGTGGGGAAAAACAAAAATCTAAGCAAAAGCATCTTCGCTGATCCACATTAAGTTGATGAGCCAGTCGAAATCACACTGGCAAACTTCTATAACTGCAAGCTGAGTCTTTTTTTTTTCTTTTTTCACATGTCAAGGCTATGGTAGTGCATATCAGTTTTGCTGCACTATGCCATTTGAGTTCAGATTTGTTATATTTAACTGTTACCTTGGCACAACCTCGCAAAGTCTCAAAGCCATTGAAATGAATCGTTAAATCAGTCAGTTTTATACAAGTTAAAGTGAAAGTAGCTCTGGTACTCCTCTGACCCTCCTGAAGTCCTTTCTCTACCTACTACAAGCACTAAAGCTGGCAGAGTTGATTTTAAGAGGATTCAGTGCCATGCATTCATGCTTTGTCATTTTACACCTTTCCAGCATATCTAGATTTTCAAAAGCCCTGGGTAAGAGCCGACCTTTTCTGCTGAAATCTCCATTATTACTGCTACAACATCTACAATGCCAACAAATACTGCTACAACTCCTACTATTAAAAATACTATAACTACTACTGTTGCTACAACTATTATTACTGGTACAAGTACTAAAACTCCTACAACTACTGCTACAGCTACTAGTTCAACAACTCCTAACACTACTACCACTACTATTAATACCAATGCTACTACTACTACTACTACTACTAATAGTAATAATAATAATAATAATAATAATGATAATGCCCTCCAAAAGGTTCATTTTTTATGGATTTGACATTCTCAAAAGGACCACTAGTCTATGAGACATGGTACACACTCCATTCTTAAGAGTAATACAGAATCGTCACCTTCCACTGACCCCACAAACAGAGTGAGTGTTTCGGCCACAGAATCTTCCTCACTGTTATTTATGTACACTGTTCTGACGCAGGGCCCAATTTAGTCCCGGGGGGGCGGGATTGAGGGGGAGAGTGCGGGGCATTGTGGGCCTCCTAGTGTCGTAACCCCCATAAATTCTCCACCAAACCGGGGGCCCCCTCTGTCCAGCATGGTCCCTCTCGCTACCCCCCCAACCTCCTCCAATCTTAGAATCCTTGTGCCAGTTGCTTCGGTCAGGTGTCACATGACGTGATTGGTGCGTGTGCTTACAGTGCTTGTTTTACAGCATGTTTTCGTTCTTTTTGACATTTTTTTTTGTTCCTCTGAAAGGACAGTTCCGCCACAATGGCCAAACCCCAGGCATCCGACATTTCAACTCCCAAGCAGGAACGATGCTATGTGCTTTTTTGCTGGTCTTCATTTTGTAACCTTTTCTGACCGCATATGAAAGCGCTGCCATTAGAGTTAAGTCTGGACAGATGCTTGTTTTGATAATTGTGATGATGATGATACATATAACCAGAAGAAAGTGAGACGCCAGCTGATAAACCAGCTCGCGTTTAGTCACGCTGATTTAGTGCAATGTGCGAAAAAATGAGCAATACGAGTCACAGAGAGGTCTCTGAGTGACATCACAAAGGGTCTCCAATAACACCATACGGTTCCATGTTCTATTTATATGGATGGTCACATGGGCATTTTTTACTTGTGGCATCACTGGCAGTAGCGTTGTGTAGGGTTAATTCTTTGTTTATTGAGAGTATCCTTCCATTGTAAGCATCCAGTAAGTGTGTCCCATACAAAAAAAAAAGTGCACTTCAAGGCCTGTCCTCAGATAGCGACAGAAAAAAGTAAAAAGAATACTGTACTGCTGTGAGAAAAATTGTATGGGAGTATAATAGGCCATCTTGAAACTGGAGGAAGAAATCAAATGATAAAAGTGAAGCTGAAAAAGTGCTCCAAGTGCTGCTAAAATGCAGTTTTGGCGCCGTTAAAAACACCCCAGATTTGTCTAACCGTTCACTTGCTTCAGCTGTCATCTTTAGGCAAATTTCATTCAGCATTCGTCCATTCATCCACTATGCAAACAGCTTACTCTTGATGGGGGTCATGGGGAGATACAGCATATCCCAGAATCCAGTGGGTGAAAGACAGGAATACTCCCTAGACATTTTGCAAATGCATCGCAAGGCAATAACACACCATTCACTCACACACTGAAACCAATGGGCAATTTAGCGTCTAATTAGCCTAGCATGCTAGTCTTGGGGTTGTGGGAAGAAACTAGAGTGCTTGGACGAAACCTACAGAAGCAGAACAGACTCTGCTTAGACAGATGCAGGTTAGATATGAACCAAAAATGTACTTATTATGAGGCAACAGGGATTTCTGCAGTGGCCCCAAATTGGCCCAGTTGAATATTAGCAAAGGAATTCATGTTGAGTGCCTTGCCTGTATCAGTTCTGTGTCGTCCCCGTTGAAATCGGCAGAGAGAAAAGATTTGGCTCCATTCTCATGCATAAATTATTCTCAATTCTGTTGAATCACTAACAATAAAATGGACAGCATTTGTGGGCATACATCACTTAGCACAGTTTGACCGAAAATTAGCACCCCTCAGTCAAGGTAGGGCTGGCATAACATTCAATTGTGATGACGGATACCATAAGAGGATATCAACTTCTGATATTAGTTATGTCAGAGTATGCCAGATTATGTCAGTTTTGTCAAATGACTAAACTGTAACTGATAAGGATTCAAGTTTACAGTTACTGTAACATACGATATCTGCTCCTCTCTCTCTCTCAACTTTACAAAGGCTGCAGGTGGAAGTGGAGTTAGCATTGCTGCAGTCAAGTGAGCTTTGCCCTAGCAGAGTAAGCAACGTTACAGTAGAGCTTGATGAAGTGGAGTTACAATTAGTAGAGTAAGCATTGGTAAAATAGACTTAATATTTGCTAAAGTGGGGAATAGGCTGGGCAATGCCCTTCATTTATTTAATCTCTCACTGTAAAGCGTCTTGTGACAGTCTATCTGAGAAAAGTGCTATACAAAAAAATTGAATTGAATTGGGGAAAATGGAGTTAGCTTTAGCACAGTGGAGTTAGTTTGGCTCAATGGAGTTAGCTTTAGCACAGTGGAGTTAGCTTTGGCTCAGTGGAGTTAGCTTAAGCACAGTGGAGTTAGCTTTGGCTCAGTAGAGGTAGCATTGGTGAAAAGGAGCAAGCATTGGTGGAGAGGAGACAGTATTGGGGAAGTACAGCTAGCATTAGTACACCAGTTAGTATTTGTTAAGTGGACTTTGTTTAGGTGCTGTGGAGATAGTATTGGTGAAATAGTAGCTGCCGGATAGTTCTCTCGGTTAAGGTATCGCATTGCGGAGCAGAAGTGACTATCATGGCGTGGGTTTGAGCCCTGGTTGTACCAACCGGCAGTGGTCGGCAGCTTTTTCAGAGTAGGGAACAATTGGCCCTTGTGCTACAGGGATGCAAATTGGGAAGGGACTGTTGGGAAGGGAAATATAAAAAATGGTTGCTTTGTTCGTTGCTCAAGCGCCTCCTGTTGGCCAGACGGGCGCTCGTCAGGAAGATTCCAGGCTTGTACATGTTCCAATATCCACCGCCCTCGTTTGAACTTGTGAGGATTCAACCAATGAGTGTAAAGAAGCAGTAGTTGATGGGCACGTGCTTTGGGGGACAGCCGTGAACCGTCCCTCTCTCCTGAATTGGCAACAAGGAGTCGCATACAAGCAAGCCTTGTACGTAGTTCCCAAATTGGGCATTCCAGATTCGGGTGGGATTGGAGATGCCAAATTAAAAAAAAAAAAAAATACATAAATTTAAAAAAAAGAAGTATTGGTGAAATTGAGTTAGCATTGGTGCAGTCAAGATAATATTGACGTTGAGTTAGCTTTGGCGCTATAGAGTTTGTATTGGTGAAGTGAACTTGGCATTGTTGCAGAGTTATCTTTGGCACAGTGGAGTCAGCTTTGGTCCATGGGAGCTCATATTGGGGAAGTGGACTTAGCACTGGTGCAGTGATATTAGTATTGGTTAGGTGGACTAAGTGGAGTAATAATGCATTCAGTTTGAAGTCAGAGGTCAGAACTTGGATGTGGGTGACAGTGTCATTTTCGCCACTTAGGAGTTTAAAGTGATCATTTATGTTTGAGTTGTCCAACCATGGCTCAAGTCACCAAGTGGCTTTGTTGTCAAGGCAAGGACAACTGCTCTCACAGTATGCTGTTCATTCTGGAGCCCTCATGGCTCAAACTGTAAACATTTCTAAACGACTAATTCTAGGTTTTATAATCTATTACATTTGCATGCTGAAGTGAAGTCATAACATTATAAAACCAAATTTTTATCCCCCGCCGGGCAAAAGCCCAAAAGAGGGATTATGTCATGGTGCAGTCCGTCTGTCTGTCCGCCCATTCCACCATATCTGATAGTACTTGGCTGGTGAATCATCATAAGTTACATCCCTGAAACTTACACATATGCTGCAGGTAGACTGATGATACGCATATCGCAGCCCCGACTCCAGTGGGGGATGTTGTGCTCTCAGAGTGCTCTTGTTCAATTGTATTTACAATTCTACAAAAAAAAAAAAAACTTTTGTAATATTCACAACAGGCTCTGATGATGATATATGATATACCTCATCTGGGAAAGTCCGAGTCGCAAGAAAGGGTCCAAATTTCCCATGTTCCCTCTTAAGGGGTGTTCTTTTGCATTTTTCCCCAAGGGACGTCAGAAATCCCCACTTTACAAGTTTTCCACCTCAAATCAAGTGCACCATTAGTAATGATTTATTGATTTGCAGTCAAAACAGTACTGGTGAAGTGAAATAAGCATTGGCACAGTGGAGTTAGCTTGGGCACAATGGTGTTAGCATTGGTGCAGTGCAGTTAGTATTGGTGAAGGGGACTTTTCATTAAAGCAGTGGAATTGGTATTGGTGACGTGGACTTAGCATTGGTGAAGTGGAATAAGCACTGGTGCAACAGCCCTCTATGAGCAGCCAAGGGGTGTACCCTTGAGATCCCCAACAAAGACTAAAAACTTTGCCAGGAGTCCTGAAAAGTACCATAGAAAGATCACTAGTTACAGCGGCCTTACTAGAGATTTGCTAATAGGGGACTAAAACTTTACTAGCAGGATCTGGTCTGGCATGATTTAAACTAAAATGTAAATCATTGGGGGGCTAAAATATTCCCCCTAAATATAATAATATTCCCCCCTAGGCCTAGCAACACTCCTGACACGTATGATCATGTACATTTTTCGTTCAAAATATTAACCCATATTTTTTTGGCCAAAGTTGACATTCAAAAGTAATGTACCTCTGAAATTGGCTGCTTTATGTAATTCTAAGCCTGACACTCTTGCTTTTCGATATTTTCTCTATTTCACCACTTGTCCCTCCCTTAAGCAGAGGAGACGAGCGGGGGAACGGAGGATGCATGACAGGCTGGCCTTGATCGGAATTCAGACCCCTAAGCGAAGGGGGCACTGTCAGTGTAGCAGATGGGATGCGTAACTGCCTTCTCACACGGGAAAACTTCGAGACCGTGAGAAGACGTTGCTAAGAAGTAAATAAAGAACACAATAGGCAGCTGGAAGGCTGATTTTGCGTTGAATAACGAAACAGCAAATTGGTTTGCTTTATGTATATCTCACCATATTCTTGTGGCTAACAGGTCACAGTTCAAACATATTCACATAAGACTTAGTTTTGACTTCAAGCTAGCAAACTATCAGAGAAACTTGCAAGGACCCTCTTAGCGTTTTTACCAAACACAGCCTTTTCAGAAAAGAAAAATATGAGATTGAGGCCTAATCGAATTGTCAGAAAATGATGTCCCATCCTCTACTTCCTTACCATCTTTAACCTCGATGATAAAGGGCCTAAAGTTCAGGAAAGATGTACACGATATTTCATCTCGACTTAGGATAAAACAACAGTGGTGCTAAGAGAATCCGACTGCATTAACACTACGGAACGTCATCGTGCGTCCCTTGTCCGTCATATCTTTCTGATTTCCTTTTCTGCGATGGTGCTTTAGATATTGCTGCTACAGCGAGTTGTGGGACAACATTTTTTCCTTTCTTTCCGCAAAGGATGATCCAGCAAGCACTTTCACTTAGCATTAAGAGAATGATCATGGCTGCCATGTTAATATTTCCGAGTTTTTTCTAGTTGAGTAAGGAGTTTTCCTACGTAGGTTTTAGGTAAACTCCCAAAGTCCGACGGCTCGTTAAGGTCTGCCAGCACAGTCTTTTAACTGCAAACTACTATACATATTCAAACTTGTGTTGGTATTTCTTGTGGAAATGCCAATTACAAGGCGATTCAATTGTTTTTTTCCTCCCCTTGATCATGAAAAAAAGAATAAAATGTAAAAAAAAAAATTATGTATAGGGGCTATATATATATATATATATATATAAACTTTTTTTTCATGATCACTATATATATGCCTTTAAAATAATTTAATCTAATTTGTTTGAGGTGTGTTGCATGCGGGCCAGAGTGTTCAGCTATTGAAAAAAAAATGTTTTGTGTCATATCTGTGATTTGTTCATTTGCTATGAAATAAAAAAAAGCTGGATGAACATTGAATAGTGATTCCATCATTTTGCCAGGGGTTGTGTTTCATTTATGAGTAAAAGAGCCCTGGCTAATAGCATGCATAATCATCCCCCACTTAGTTGTTCAGAGTAATTCCCAGCAAAACGGAATTTGAGCTTTGAAAGAGCAGAAATCCAGCAACCTTATATTTCATCGGTATTTTTTTAATGATTGCACGCTTGCGCATTTTACTGGATGAGTGGACTTCCCACGGCGAGCTCTCTCGTGAACCCAGATAGAATTACTTGTAATCACCTTGGCTACGGGACGCATGCCATTGGTCAGGCTTTATTTTCCCTAGGATCCTCTGATGAAGTCACTGGGGCTAATTGAAATGGCCTAGTAAAACAGGTATGGTTACACGTGACAACAATTTCGGGGAGCGAAATTGCCTTATCGCCCGTAGCACTCAGCACTTAGCCCGACCTGCGTCTGTTTCTTCGTTCATTTTCAATTAAGATGATACCAAATAGAAAAATATAGGCCTAATTCCACGCTGTTTTTTCAACAATTTCCCACCTTTATGTTACAGTACTCTTTGCTGTCTGTCTGTCAATAATCACGCGCTATATTCCCATCATCAGCCCGAGGCAGCTTTGAAATGTTCATGGTGGTCCCGCACTGTAGCGCGCATAGCCTGTGCGGGCAGTTAACTTCGGTTCCGTATACATGTGAGGGTGACGTTGTCTATTTTCATCCTTCTTTTGAATTATAATTTCACTCGCCAACTTATCCATTAAAATAAATCCTTCTAAATTCCGTACAAAGCAGTTTAATCTTGAACACAACATGGCACTATTTGTTGATTTGCTCCTTCACACTTCGATGGACTTTTTGTCTATCAAGGGATGCAGTGCAGCTTTTCTATAGTACAATTACATTTTTCCAACGACCAATACACTTCTGCCATTACTGCTACTATTACGACTATCTACTACTACTACTACTACAACTACTACTACTACTACTACTACTACTACTAATAATAATAATAATAATAATAATAATAATGCGTAACTGTGTTGTTAACTGTCTTATAAATCGCACAGTTAGGCTGAAATGGCCCCTAATGCGGAAAAACAACTTTTTTTCCTTACTCTTGGGTGCTTGGAGGATTAATAAAATTACATGCGAAGTAAAAATTAAGCGGTATGAGGTGTGCCTGAAGTGCAAAATTACGCGAATGCCCTGTATTTGGCTTCCATTTAGCACCTACACTGTATTACTGATTATCACCGTCTAATCAATAACAAACGATAATCTTCCGGAATGTTTTCTGAACACATGGCAGAAGATAGCAGCTACGAAGACCCCATGCTCCACGCAAACTGTCAAACGGACGTCATATCACGGGGGCTCCTGTGACGTTGTCCATAATTTGTCAATACTCTCGCCCAATCACAAGCGAGCGAGGGCACTTGCTGGAAACCCGATTGGATTGTGCCAACACCCTCGATTTTTCCTGACCAATTGTTGCAGACCAAATGCTGCCTACTCTGAGAAGTGAATACGGTGACTTCAACCATATATGGTGATAATGCCTAAATATGGAACACGACCTCCACACCACGAGGATGCTTGGCAGAGTAGTGTCAGTTTCAGAGCAGTCTTAATTATCCGTTTCAGAAATCGGACCCTGGGCCAGCGGGCGAAGTACGCGTAGTTGGCGAAGTTTGCTAGTATGCTTCAGTTTATTTTCAGATTCTTTCGATTAAACAACAAAGCGGATTTCCTTGGGTTATAGTGGCTGGACATTCTGTCTGCTGGTGTATACGTCACGGGCTGTTTATTTTTTTAGGCGCAGTTCAAATCACGGTTTTGCGCTTATGTGAAAGGAAAAATATATTCGTGGGTCTCAGTGCATTGTGTTTTCCAAGTAGAGTGCGATTGTAAGTCTTCATATGCTAATTGGTTTATACAACTGAACATATCTCAACCATTTAAATACCCGCAGAAGTATTGTTTATTGTTGCAAGGTTGCCAAGCTTATAGTCGATTCGCTGGGTGCATAGATCTCCTAACGCACTAGTTCGAAGAAAAATAAGAAAAAAAAAGTTACCGAGGAAAATTAGCTGGAATGACTGTTTACTGCATGCGGCGCAATAGCAGCATGCATAAGTTGCGACTTAATTACGCATCAACACACTGGACTTCACTAAGCTGAGCAGTTGTCTTTTTGGATAGAATTCGTCCTGGTCGACGACTCTGAGTTGTGGCAGGCTATCGATCATTGATTCCGTGAGAACTTCGACTTCAACAACGTGTTTGTACTTGTCTCTGGGAATCCCAAAAGGATTTTTCAGTTTGAGCGAAAGGTCCATCAGATTTTTTTTCCCTTTAGAATACTAAAAACAATTATTGTTCAATGTAATTGTGTTTGTAGTTCATGAGATAGTTAACACGACAGTTGCCGCGTGCGTTCGAGGTCATAGAGTTAGTAACAGCCTTCGCATATTTCATAAATCTCTCCTGGATGAAGAGGGAAGAGCCTTTCTCTCAACCTTGTTTTCCTGAAACGTCAGAGCTAGGACCCTTTTCCCTCCAGCGGAGCGGGTTCAGACTGTGTTCTGCATATCTTTCGTTGAAAACTAAGTGCTGCAAGATAGCATGGCAATGGTAGTAAACCAGTGGCAAGAGACCATCTCTGGAGACCCTGGCCCCCAGCTGCAGATGTGCGGTCAGGACTCGGGTGGAGCGCCAGGGACACCCTCTGGTTCTACGCCGGGGAACGATGGCCTTTCCGGGGATAAAATCCCCAACGTGGACTGTATGGTTTGCGGGGACAAATCGAGCGGCAAGCATTATGGTCAGTTCACTTGCGAAGGCTGCAAGAGTTTCTTCAAGCGCTCAGTGCGGCGGAATCTGAGCTACACCTGCCGCGGGAACCGCGACTGTCCCATCGACCAGCACCACCGGAATCAGTGCCAGTACTGTCGCCTGAAGAAGTGCCTAAAAGTCGGAATGAGGAGAGAGGGTGAGTCGCTGTTTGAGGTCCTCTCTTTGTGGCGTCCCAAAGAAATTCATGGTCTTTACGCAACACGTTGTCTATCTTTGACGACTGTGTTTCTCTGTTTTTCATTATTGTAGTTTTCGTTAAAATAATCTGTTCGTGAAATGCGCCCCCCAAGAAAAAAAAGAAAGAAAAAAATTCCGCTGCGCAAAAGTTTTAAGACTGGGCGCGCAGCTGCCGCGGGGAGTCAACGCGTTAATACAAGCGATTGTTTTCCCTCTCTAAGCCAGTGGCGAGGGATTGAAGGGGGGCGAGCCACAGAAATAGCGCAGCGATAATTGCATCCCTAAATGCACTCCCGAGGCCGGATCGGTTCGATTCATAACAGCGTCGGCATTGTGCACCTTCTCCGGAGGGTTTCCATTGTGTCACCGTTAATGATGAGCTTTGCACCCCGACACTCTCAGTTCGCCGGCACAACAGCGCGCTACACTTGCCGTATTGTGTATGATTAAGAACGGGTCAAGTAGTGTAAAAGAGGGACAATGGCGCGGTGTTTGTGGAACAAAGTGAATGAGTTTGAATCAGGCAGTTAGTGCTCAGTGCCGAGTTTAATCCGAGTGTTTGTGTCAATTTTAACACAAGTGAATCAAAGGGACTGGACCCCGACCCTCAACCCTCCCATCCACTCAAAAAAAAAAAAAAAAAAAAACGGTTAATCCGCCCCTGAGTTCCAAAAGGAATTTCAAAGCGCAATTTGGCAAATAGCATATGCGAATGTACAAATGTGAATTTATTGACGATTAATTTCGATTGACTATCAACCACATGCAAATCATTACACCCGGCAATTGGATTTTTTATTTTTATTTTATTTTTATTTACAGCAGCGCTCAGTTATTTCACTGAAAAATCTCCAAAAGTAGGCCTAAGCTGAATTCCCGAGAAGCATGCACAGATTCTCCCCCGAATTACGACGTGTTTTTCACAAAGGGGATGATGTAGACATCCGAATTAGTTGACAACAGACGATTGACCCTCTATGAAAGATATTGGGCAGATGCAGGAACATGATGAAATTGACCTCATGAAAGATTGTTGAGGACATTTCATGTCAAAATTTAAAAGCTTAGTAAACACACTCCCTCCGCCACTTTTCTAACATGAGTTCCGAGGCTCTTAACTTGCGAAACGTTGGCCCACTATTACAATAAGGTCTTCAGGAAAAGCCAAGATGGCAAATAAGAATTTAATTTAGGGCCTACACACAATCTATCATTGAAGAAATATTCTGGCAGATATTCGACGACTTCACCGGAGGAAATCTGTAGCCTGTGCTTGGATAGCCAAGGGTAAATAGCGCAGGTTTGCTTCCAAAACTAAATGGATATTTTCATATGTTTAGTCGTGTAGGTCACCGCTGGATATTTGTGACATTGTCTGAGTCAAAAGGCAGTTTGCTAATTTCAAAACACTGGCACACACAACAATGCTGTCAAATTAGTCAAAATGAACAGCATTATGTGTCTTTGTGACCGAAAAATGATTAAGAAAACTTAAGTAATTTTGGTTGTCTGTAATCTTTGACGCGCATGGTCGTTTAGGGTTTGGCTCTATTATTTATTTATTTAGCCTATTTATTATTTTGCCGTAGGCGTGTCGGGACTGCTTTCACATCGCTGTAATTGTCTTAGGGGAAATTACACTAAGCATGCTCAACGACGAATTAACTAAGTTAAAAGACTGATTCGACTGCCGCAGTATAGCACCGGACACGTGTGACAGAGGTTGTGTTTTTATACAGCAAGCCTAGTCGTCAGTACGGTCGTCTGTCCGTCCGTAGACATTTCGTTTCCGGGACAGAACTCGAAAACTAGGCGGAAAACTCGTTTTTTTTTTTTTTTTTCCCTGAAACTACCGCTATATCGATCGACCACTGAAATGGTGCCTTCAGCTATATTTGAATTTCTACAATTTTATCCCCACGGCATAGGCTACTATGCGGGGGGATATAGTCATCAGAATGTCCGTCCGCCCGTAATCATTTCAGTTCCGAGCAGAACTCGAATACCGTTCAGTATTTTTCACAAAACTTGCTGTGCATACTAATAAGGTCCTAGATGGATGCCTTTTGATATTTTGGGATTTCTTAGATTACATTGCGGGGGCCAGGGAGATATGTCATCTTCGGATGACTCTTGTTTCTACTCAACAGCAGTCAAAATAAATATTGCAGAGTTAAATTCGAAATTTTTGATTACCCGAGTATTAAAACTATAGCCACGAAAGAAGGGAACACGTGGCTCGCGTACGTTGTCTCAGGAGAACGATTGACAATGTATTAGGGGCCTATTCGCAAGAGGATTTTATGCATCTGTATCCTATTAAACATTCTTAGTTGTTGCATTCAGAAAGAGATCGCCAATATTTTACGGACAGATGACTGGGCCTCTCGGGATAAAGTTTGCATCATTAAAGATGTCATCGTATTTTTCGTAGGCTATTTACTGTTCGGCGTACTGTGAACATTACAGCTAAACATAAGCCTATCTAAGGTGTAACAAAAATGAACTGTGATTAGTAGGCTACTTGATAAGCCAATAAAGTAAAACATTTGGTCCACGACATCTCAGAATGCACTTGAAATTCACAAAAATTCCACTACCATAGAACAATTTCTCATTTGCAAAGAAGCGCATCGGTAGAGCAACATTAGGTTCTTTTTTTAGTTGGGGAGGCATACAGAAAAATACCAGGTCTGCAAAACGTCTAATACAAATGCAATCCAGTCCATTAAAAACGAAAACGGAGTCCTTGAAAAATTAATAACAATTCGGCTGAGTAAAAAACCCATTTATCCGCGTCGTCTCCCCTTCTACAGTGGACCGTGACCGAAATGTTCGAGAATGCGATGCACTAACAGCCTCTTTTCTATCGACTCGTGAGTAATGCGTAAGTCATATGCCCTCTGGACTGCGCGTCACCATATGGAGACGCGAGACCGCAACTGCCGCGAAGTGGAATCGAAGAGGTTGTAAATATTTGGTAGGCAAGGTCGTGCTCATTTTGGTCTGTTCTCTGAACTGTTTGCTTGGCAAAGTTTCCCAGAAATTTTGAACATCTTTGGGGGAAAAATGCCGACGGAGTCACAATGTGAATGAAGTGGTGGGCCTATTTTCACGATAATTCAGATAACTCAGCTAAACTGGGTTGCTTTTATGTGAGTACTAAACACACTTATTTAGGTAATCATTTCCATATCCAAAGGCAAACCTGCTCCACAAACGGCATTTCCATTATGATTTGATTTACGAGTTGGCCACAAGTTATGACTCCCAACTTTTTACCTCAGTCACCCCTCACCCCTCCTTCGCAAATCACACGGTTTCCCGCGTCCTGAGCACTGAACTCGAATGGTCACTCGGGATGGGGAAGTCACATGCCTTTCGTTCTCCCGTCCTCTCATTCTTTGTCTATGGACTGACTGGCTGCAGAAAAGATGTTTTGCGCTGACTTGGGGGAATATATTCTCCGGATAGTGACTCATTCTCAACCCTCGATCGGGGACATAAAAATTGCACTTTTCAGCTTCCTGTTTCCTGTCCATCTAGAAGTAAATATGTTAGAATAACGATTACGTCAGCAAACTACAGTAACTGAAAACCAGAGTCATTTGTAATACCAGTGGATGGACACTTCAGGGAACATTTCTGGGCAGCTGGCAATGCAGTACAGTTCCAGTTCGAAGGTTTTCGAGTCCTCCGTGGAGGTGACCTTTGTGCGCACAGGTGCAGTAGGCTATGTCAACCATGTTGTTCTGGTCGAGCCCCAGAAGCAGGCGTGCACCTGGTGGGAAAATATTTCAAGTCATTGCAGGCATCCCTGACATCATCTTTTTGGTTCATTGACAGCCATGTGTGTTACATGCAGATACATTTTGTTTCACAGCCATTTTAAATGCCTCCAGATTGAGCATACATGAAACTGCACACTGTATATCAGGTGATCATATTAGGCCAATACAAGTACAGTATTCCACCTATTGGGTGGGGGGCTGGAGACCCTATCCTAGTTGGCAATGGTTGAGATGCAGGAACAGACCCTGGGCAGTTTGCCAGTCCATCACAGCGCACTTACTCAATTCAATCTCACACTCATACGTATAGACAATTAAGAGCCTCCAGTCAACCAAATCTGAATGTCTTTGGACTGTGGGAGGAAACCACAGTGCCCGAAGGAAACCCACAAGAAGTCAGGGAGAACATTCAAACTGAGCACAGCAATGCCCAGGCCAGATGGCTACTAGCTGTAAAGCACTCACTTTGAGAATAGCAGTGGTCAGAGATTTTGGGTGACCAAATGTATGCAGTTGTGTGTTTGCCTATCTGTTCACAAGTTAGTCAGCCTGCGCTTAAGGTATTGGTGGTTGTTTGTGCGTATCTTGCTCCCTGTGTGTTTAAGAGATGCAGTCAGAATCTGATGGACCGAATCATTTTTTGTGTGTATTTTTTGTGTTTCAGTGTGTGTTTTAGAGATACCATCATCAGTACTGGAATCACTCCTTGTGTGTGTGAGTGTCCGTGAGTTCGCATCCATGCAGGTGCTCAAGGGACAATGCTAGTTACATGCAGCCTGGATGCAGCCTTGTGTGCATGTGTTTGCTAGATTCTGTTTATAGCTGGTCGCCTATCTATTTATTTATTTGTCTATATGTATGTAGGTATGTGCGTGTTTTGTTTGTACGTACAGCCTCAGTTGCAGAAGAATTGGGACAGTGAGTAAAATGTAAATAAAAACAGCAAGCAGTAATTTGCAGTCTTCCTTTTTAAACTGTATTCAATTTAAAAATCTTTTATGTTAAAAAAAAGTAATAGCCTATGTTATTCATAAACTTTTTGGTTTTTGAAAATAGCCATTTCAAAATGAGAAATCTGCAACACACTCCATTAATTAGGGTGAGGTGCATGTTCATCACTGTGTAACATCACCTTTTTTTTTTTTTTTTTTTTTTTTTAGTAACACTAGTCATTTTGAAACTGAGGACGTTAATTTTTGGAGCACCGAGAGTAGAATTTGTTCCCATCAGGACTTCAGTTGGTCAAAAGTCCAGAGTCTCTGTTGTTGTATTTTGCACGTCATAATCTGCCACTCGTTTTCGGTGGGAGACAGGTTTGCAGGCGGGTCTAGTTTGTGCGCTCAGTGACTACAATGCCGTGCTGTTGTAATATGTGCAGTGTGAGACTTTGTGATATCTTGCTGGAACAAGCAGGGACATTTCTTTAAAGATGTCTGGAAGGCAGCATATGTTGTTCAAAAATATGTGCGTAGCCATCTACTGTATGTCAATTGAGCCTTGGAAAATGTGCAAGTTGCCCACGTAAAGGGCACTAATGCAGTCCGAGACCATGACAGATACTGGCTTTTGAACATGTCGCAGACAACAGCCGGGATGGTCCTTCTCCTATTTAGAACTGAGAGCATAATGTCCATTATTTGTAAAAACAATTTTAAAGGTGGATTCATCAGATGACAGCACTCCTTTCTACTTTGAATCAATCCATTTCAGATGAGCTTGAGCCCTGAGAAGTTGATGGAATTTCTGGATGGTATTGATTTATGGCTTCCTCTGCATAGTGGAGTTTCAACTTGCATTTAATGCCACAACGGACTGTGTTCACTGACACAGGTCTTCTAATTATTTATGAGCATGAATGGTTATACCCTTTACAGAAGCATGTTGGTTCTTAATGCAATGCCGTTTGAAGGCTCGAAGGTTTCGTGCATCAAATATTGGTATTAGGCCTTGTTGTTTATGTAGAGATTGATCAGGTTTCTACTAATCTAATCACATTATGGACTGTCAATGATGAAATCTGCAAATTTGATGCAATCGCCCGTTGAGAAATGTTGTCCAACATTTACGCCACATTTGTCATGACAGAGGGAAGCAAGTCCAAGAGAACAATGAGATGGGTACGTGCAAAACTTTCAGCCAATGAAGTTCTTGTTTACAAAGACCAAGACTGCTCTGTACTTTCTCATGGGGAGTTGTTTCCTTGAAACAACTGTTAAAATGCTGAAATTGGCAGATGTTTGCAACCTTTTGAAGGACGGGTTAGTTTTTTTTATTCTATAAAATACGTTAAAGTGTAAATTTATTGAGTTCATTGATCTTAGGATCACTGATTTCGGTACCATTCATGCCTCACTGACCCATTCAGCCATTTTAAGATTGTTTACAGCATGTGTTCAATATTTCCTATCTATAGCAAATGGTGATTGGCAAATACCTTGATTTTATTTACATTTTTAATGAAGGCATATAGTTATGGACTTGCTTCTTTATCACATCAGTTGCAAAATACTCTAGTTGTCATGACAAAAGGAAGCAAGGTACCTGAGCCACGTCCGGGATTACGTAATGAGACTCCTTCGGATGAGATGGGGCAAACATGAAGTATTTGATGGCCCAAGTGCAAAACCTTCACTTCTAACCGTATTGTAGGGTTATACTGGAAAAGTTGTCCTGATCTATTTCTCAAACTTTTGAATTTTGAACTTCCTTCCTTTTGTCACTTCATGGCAGTACTCTGCTATTTACCTTAGAATGTTTCAAGTGGGAGATCATCTGATGATTCCACAGCTTTTCTAGTCTTACCATTCTCCTGGTCTACTTCTTCTGGAACATAATGCCAAGCTCAAATTCGGGATTCACGAACATTTACAAATATCAATAGTTTTCCAGGTGAAACATGAGATATTTTTCTCTGTGCTGCTTTCAACTAAATGTTGATAAGAGAAGGTGCAAATCCCTCAATTCCAGTGGCGGGCGGTGGACAGAGAACAAGGAGGGCGATAAACATGTCTTTAAACTGCTTATTAGTCTTGATCTGTTTTCAGTCAATTTCCCTGGTAAAAGACACTTGAACTCTCCCCTCTCAGGTGTAGCTAATTGTCTTCGTTAAGACGAGAAATCAAACGCACCAGTTGAACGCAAAAAAGAGCGCATTTAAATATTTTTCAATTAAACAATCATTACGCACAGGCTTGGCGACTTGCTTCGGATGTGACAAATTTAACGCGGAAAATCCTTAGTGGTTTTTTCGTGAAGAGTTGCCTATTAAGGCATGTGAATTAAACATTTTATAGAATTTATTATTCACTCGCCTGAACATTTCATTATAAGGGAAACTAACATGTTGACCAAGAACAATGATTGAAATCAGGTCACTAATCTCATCTGTTTCAAGGGATGTTTTCCGCCCCCCAGTTTTCCGTCCACCGCCCGCCACTGCTCAATTCTGTTCTTATTTACATTTTACATATTGTTCCAGTTCTTGTGGAATTGTATGCCTAATGAGTGGCTGTGTTTATGCTTATGTATTTGTCTCTGTGAGACCGCGTGTCTGCATGCTGGGGTATGTTTATCTGTATGTGTGTGTGTGTGTGTGTGTGTGTGTAGCCTATGTAGGGATGCTGTGACTGCTGGTACCCTGTCCCAGCCTTAATGTGGCTGAAGCATCAAAGCTTGCAGATCTGGATCTTGCGTCCTGGCTCGGCGTGAGGTGCGATTAAGGCCCTGAGCCAGCGCCGTCATCCGGCCTCGCGCGCTGCCCTCTCGTCGCGCACGCTCTCAGTCGCCCGTGGATACGGAATGTCTGCTGACATGCACGCCATGTTCCTCGCCCTCTAATGCCCCCTACTACCCCCCCCCGCCACCACCACCACCAACGGCAGCAGCGTCCTCGGCTGACCCGCCATGTTTCGTGAGAGATCTGGGTCAAGGGAGACCAGACGTTAATAACAGGGCAGCCCAGGGAGTGGGCCGAAAGCAAACAGCCAGGGGTGCAGATTTTTTTTTTTTTTTTTTTTTTTTTTTTTTTTTGGGTTGAACACGGACAAACGGACAGGCTTGGGCTCTATTGATTTCTTGTTTTGCATTCATGACCGGGTGGTTTGGCACAGTCCCCAGCCCTTCAAACCTCTTTTTGAGAAATGCTGCATTGACTCAGCCAGAGATTTTAAACAGTATTTGTTGCACAGTTGTCACAGGCCCCTGGCAAGGCCTGTCCTTCCCAGAATCCATCAGCATCCCTGTAAAACACTCATGACAGATTGAGAACTGGGAAGAAAGTACCCATAGCAGTGGAAAGGTTATCGCAGGTCATTAGTGAGACATAATTATGACATATAAAACATCATATGAACATCCAAACCGGGCTTAAACACTGTATTCCAGGGGTAGTCAACCCTCATCCTGGAGGGCTATAGTGACTGCTGATTTTAGTTGTTACTCAGAACTGATCAATTAAAGCTAGTAAATACGCAGTCAACAGACCTCACCAGAATCATTGAGTCTAAACTGTATGGTGAAAACAGTAACGAGTATACACTGTACCTCTCCAGGACCAGGGCTGGCCACCCCAAAACTATTCCATTCCTTAGGGTAACAACCGTCACAGGGCCACACAGTTTGAATTTCATGGTTTTTTGGGGTTTTCTAACTTTAAGTGTATTAGTATTGTCATTTACATCACTACTCAAAATGTTGGAATCAGTTGTCATTTAAGTTGTTCTTGATATTCCATGCAATAAAGATGTGTGTATAATAGTAAACACCTAAATGTGTTTTGAGATTCTTTACGTATTTCAAATATTGGGGGGGGCTCAAATGATTAAAAAAAAAAAGGTGATCTAGTTTATTTAGTTTCAAGAGAGCATACATTGCAAAACTTAATCACTGCTTTGTAAATTGTTTACATTCCGGATATTCATTTTACTCAGTCAAGATTCTCGATGCATTTCCATGGCGACTACAGTATTTCCCTTTTCCACATAAATAACTTTCATAAGGTCTCCTATCATGTCACAAACTGCACTGCCAATTAGCCATTGCAAGTCATTCGAAATCTGTCCTTTTTGACAGCACAAGGGGGATAGAGCACCCTGAATAATGAAGGAACTGATTAACTGGTTGACTGAAGTTGATCAGTCCCTCTTGCCTCTGGGCAGTCACTTCCTTATGATGTCACAAAGAAACAGATTCTGAAATGGCTTGTAATGGCTGTGCACCTGTGGACATGATAGGGAACCTTTATGTATACGCTATATTTTTTTGGTTTAGCATTTTTGCATTTCCTTCATACTAGGATATCCTCTCTAGTGTGAAGGAATTAGAGTCCCCCCTGTCACCACTGTTGTTGAAGCAATACATGATTTGTGGAGCTATTTTACGGCGCGACCTTCGGTCTGCATTAGCCTTCATTTCATAAGCCTGAGCAACACCTGAACAGCAGAGGCAGCAACGGGGATTTTCG
Organism: Gymnothorax javanicus; assembly: GCA_029692085.1. Classification (NCBI taxonomy): domain Eukaryota; kingdom Metazoa; phylum Chordata; class Actinopteri; order Anguilliformes; family Muraenidae; genus Gymnothorax; species Gymnothorax javanicus. Next base: position 125,487,748 of record CM056197.1, on the reverse strand, counting down.
TTGCGGTTTAGTAAGTTCATACAATCTCAAAAAAATCCTTGAAAAAAATTCTGTGTTTGCCAGATAGCTGTGTGGTTCTGCGTTAGTTGATCGCTAAATGTGAGAGTCAGACGCCAAATTGTGGCTCTCCTAGTCCAGTTCAGCTCATCCAAACCTCCAGCAAAAACACCAACCCAACACTGCTTGCGTATTGTGCGGCCGGCCCCCGGTGTCGACACAGTATGACTCTTTCCCAGAATGGAAATACCGGTGATTTTCATGAATGAAGTCCCTTGAAAGTTAGAGCCTCCCCGACGGCGAGAGATTGTGAAAGATGTTTAATGTACAGAAGGCATAATGCTGTCCAGACTCCAGCCTCTTGTGAATATAAGTCCACAGTGGTTCGTCACCAGGCTGAAGAATGTTGGGCTCTGTGAAAGTAACCCGTGATTCACTTGCTTTGCAATGTAAGGCACTGCCCTTCCACCTCCTCATAGGTATTCATTTCAGAGCGCCTTACTGTAATGTTTCAGCCTCTACGTGGGTGTGGTGGGTTTAACAGTAAATAAAGTGCGGTTCAGAAGTGTTTGGACAGTGACGTCATTTTAAATGGCTGCAATTCCTCCATGGCTTACATCACCTGAGAGTGAATACTCTACAATTAGAGCTGACAGAATGCATTTGGGTATTTACATTCATATATGAAACAATATGCTAGTGCTGAACAAAGTGTCACATTCAGGCAATGAACTAAGTTCTCTATAAAATCAACAAGTTTGTTCCTACTGAATGCTTTATTGCGTAACTACCCTGAACTGAAACAAGAACTGTGGAATTATAACCGGAATTTGAGAAAATCACACGTTTGCTAACTATCAATCTGCGTAATGTTCATCACATGGTGTCCATTAAAAGTTGCCACAACCTCAGGTAATGACTCTTTCTCAATTTTTATCTTTTCCAAGTGTCTCTTCCTATACAACAGAGGCAACTATATGCAGATATCGGAAAAAAATCTGAGCAAATACATACTTTGATTGGTTTTAAATCTGGACACTGTGCGTTCTGTTACACAATGACTATGAACTTCCTAAACTGAAACACAAATTTATCAAAAGTACAACTATTAACCAGCAAACTTGCTAATGTTCTAAAGTAACAACAAGTGAATGTTTTCATCATAACATACGCATGACCTGAAATTCCAGTGAGTTAGAAAACTGCAGTTGTAACATACATCGCGTGGACACTATTCTGTCTCCGTTCAACAACAGGATATTGTTTCATTCACAGCATTACACTTTGCGGGAATTACAGGCTGTAAAAATGTAATCCCTGTCTGAATGTTTATGGACCTCACCACACATTTTAAATATGTAGACTGTCGGGGAAAATGGTGACAAATGCTTTTATTGCGTCTGTGGTGTTTTGTTTTTGTACCAGGATCAGGGTTTGAGTGCTGGCTAACCAGACCCAATGTGTGGAGTTAGCATGTTTTCCCTGTTTGAGTGGGTTCCCACCATGGGTGCTCTGCTTTCATCCCACAACCCAAAGACACGCTGACTCTAAGGATCACTCACAGATGAGATGTCATTCTCAATGCCACTAATTAATGAACAAAATCAAGCTCAAGTGAATAACATAAATCACATCATCAAAATCTTGCCTCACAGTAGGAAGGTTGTGTGTTCAAACAGCCCGGTGCTTCCCGTGTGGAGGTTGGCCAACGTTCTCCCAGATTTTTTGGTCGTCAGTCTCTGCTCCGGTTCTCCCTGTTCATAAAAATGCACATTGGGTTCAGCGGACGCTAAACTGTCCACAGGTGCGAATGGTGGGCGAGGCCATAGTTTTCTAGTGTGAGTGAGTGCAAGCCCTGTGATGGATTTGCGAACCGTCGAGGACGTGTTCCTGCCTCGTGCTCATTGGATGCTGAAATGGGCCCATCCCTCCAGCAACACTGTGGAGAAATAAGTGTGCCGGATAATGGATGAGGATCATCTCATTATAAAACAGCAACTTAATAGCAGGTGATTGAGCCCCACATACCATTTACCTTCAAACTAGTGTATCTCTAACTCTACAATACTGCACAAATTGAAAACCTCTTCCGAACCCAACAATGTCCTGGGTGAAAAAAACAGTTTTGATATGCAAGACAAATTTACCAATACCCAACTGTAGATTGCATGCCCAGTGCTTTTAATTTGTTTTTGCACCAGTTCACACATTGACCTTTCAGCATTTACCTTCTCAAGTGACTGCATGAGGAAGTGTATTTACTCACCTTAAAAGTCCTATTCCTCCCCTTCCCTTAGAGCAAATATGAACATATTCCTGCTGTTTCACACATTTTCACCTCTGCCCTTTGACTGGTAGGGGCTGTCCTTGTGAATGGGCGTGGCCTTATAAAACTGCTGCTCAATGAACCTGACAAAGCCTTTGGTCTTGCGTGAGATGAGTCCAGTCGTGCTTCAAAGTTGCGCTATGTATAATTACTTTTTTCTAAAGGTCGAGCTTCAATTGGACAGTTTTGCCCAATCATGTGCCACACAGGGCAGAAATAATGCAAGTTTTCACTCCAACCAATCGCGACACCTGCTGATTTCACTGATTAGCACACCTTCAAGCAGAAAGGATGGAACTATTAGATGTAAACAGCAGGTGTAGTGATTGTTTGGAATGAAAACCAGGGGCATGTTCAAGACCATGTGGTCGAGCGAGAGCCCGTGAGTTCTTGCCTCTTGAACGATTGAACTACATTTGGTCTTGCATGGACGAGCGAGAACAAAGGCGAGCAGTCTCACCTTGCTTTTCAAGACGACGTCCACTTCTGCACAGCTTGTTTTTGATGGAATTTGATGCAAAACCTAGTATTGCAGCCATGTTGGAAAGCATGCAAGAACTCACGTGTTGTTTAAAATAGGGAGTCTTCCCTTGCGACACCTTGGCAGGAGACCCTTCAGTCTTGAACCTGCCCCAGGATACTCTCAGCCCTCCATGGCACGTAATTGGCCACCATTGCAATAGGTGGGGACTCAAGCCAATTGCAGTTGACCAATAATTCTAGCCCAAGCTTTGTAGAAATGGATAGATTGCAGGAGAATAGTCTCAATGACTGATAACCTCCATTTTTTGTGAGATCTTTTGTGAGCCTGAGTTTGAGAATACCCATCCAAGTAGGCTCACTTGCCAGTGATGGTAAACATCTGTTACTAGAAAGTATAAGTCCTGCCACATCTAACTTCTGCCCATGAACGCTCCCAAGCGATTTTACTAATTAGTTTTACAACCAGGCTGAACAATTCTGCATTAATGACCAAATTCAGGTAACCTGGAAAAAAATATGGGGGTGGACTTCAACTTCATGATCCAGGATTTTACATCTTTGCTCATCTGGTGATTGATGAGACACCAGCGAGGGAACCCCAAATCCAGACATCTCGAGGGTTGGAAAATTAGGTTTGAGAGACGATTTGATCTAAACAAACAAGCTTAATCCCAATATAGCTCAAGTTTTACTGGGATTTAGCCTATCGATGACCCCATGTCTGTAAGAAAACTATACCTTTTTTTGACCAAATGCAGCCCTAGCTTTCTCCTGAATGCCCAGGCAGTGCGTCACCCAACTTTTTACCACGAAAATGTTCACTGGAGCAGGGCACAGCATGGGAGCAGTTCCTACCCCCCCTACAGTCCACCTTTCTCCCTCCTTCTCTCTTTCTCCTCCATCACACTCGTTTACCCTCGTCCCCCCATTCCGTAATCTGCAGCGGAAGCCTCTCTCCGTACCCAGGGCACCTCATTGGGGAGGGATTGGAGGAGTCAGACTTAATTAAAAATTGACTCATCCACACATGGAGCGGTTGAGATAGCTTCACTCTGCGTCGGCTTTTTGGGGATTGATAGAGGCTGTGGCACCTGGATAAGCAGGTGTTTCATGTCACCTGCTGTCCACAGCCTGACTCTTGACGGCAGGTGCCTCCATACGCTCTCCTTGTGCTTCAAGTGTGCGTGGCCTAGTTGCCGTCTATCGGTCAGCCTCATAGGGTTCCCTTTAAAAACAATATGAAAAAATATTAGACATTCCATGCTACATGCTAGCCTTGTGATGACATTGAATATTAGTCAATAGACAAGGCGCTAATTAGCTTTTTAGCCCTTGGCCCCTTGACTTCCATTCATTGTCATCGCAAGGTTAGCATGTTGCATGGAGGACTAAAATGGCTAAATATAAGACTGTTCAGATGGACTTACTTTTTGGTTTTTCCTTTGAGGGCATTTGTCTTGGTTTATCGCAAATGTTCGCCTTAAGTGTTTTTGTCTCGTAAAGCGACTCAAAATCTTATTCTAATATCATATTAAGTATTGGCTTATTTTATGATGCTGTTTTTTTGTGAAATGCCTGTTGAAATGTTCTTATCCCACCCGTGGTCACTAACCCCGTTCCAGTACGTTTTCATTGTAACCTCAATCTGATACACCTGACTCTGAATAAGCAGTGAAAGAGGATCACTTTTCTGTAAGGTGAACTTTGCCAGGGTTCTAGAGAAAATCCATTTGACAGTTGATCTCCAGGTACAAGACTGGGGACCAGTTATGTTACTGTGTTTCCTGATAATATTTTTTGTCTCATAACATTGCATGTAATATGGACTTTGCAGTGTTGGAATGTGTCTCAGAAAACTTTTTCAGCGCAAAAAAAAAAGGTCAAATTGAACAATTTCAAGTATTTCAGTCATACCTTTAGAATCAAAATCTTACTTCAAGCTCAATTTAGTTAAATAAGGAGGATTCATAGATGTTGAGATGATGTCAAGATTTAACAGTCAGGTAGGAGAGAATTTAACTCAGTAGGCATACCGTAACTTTAAATATTTCCCATTTCAAAGAAAAAAAAAAAAAACGATTTTAAGCTTCATTACCAAATTAGAACACTTTTTAAAACTACTTTGCAGTGTTTTAGAGGGGAAGTTTAACTCGTTTATTTATGGAAGGCCACATCTATGGTTTTACTATATTTTTTATAAATGCCAACCACAATCTTGGCCCATGATATTTAATGAAATGTCAAGTGTTTTTAGGGCCTACCACTTATTGCACAAGCTGAAGCCTTTAGGAAATCTGGTCTTTAGTTAAGTGATTGCATAATGGACATTTGTGTCCACAGGAATTTACAAAGCCTTATTTTGAGTTGAAGAAGAACAATCCCGCAACAGCAAGGGAAAACAAGGAACAGGCTGAGGGGAATACAAGCCATACCCCTGTTGGGATTTATACCCATAACCTCTCAGGTGTAAACTGACTTCTGTAACAGCTACGCCATGCTACACTACATTCAGTCCTCCTGGCTGCCCGACAATGATGTTTTTACTTTCTACTGCTCTGAAATTTCTTTGCAGGGAAGGATGTTTCCTGAATCATATTATATCCTGTTCTATAGGTAATGATAACACAAGGTGTTTTATTTGCAGTACCATTGTAATATTTAGTCACTGCAATGCTTTAACAATTTTTTTTCACCCAAATCCAATATTGATGGCAAGGTATTTAGTATTTCCTTGCACAGGAAACTAATGTAACTATTCAAAAGTAGCCACTTCCCACAGTGCTTATGGGGGATGAAGTCTTTATTGAGGTTCTGCTATGTGCTAAAGCCATCACTGGACTTCAGCTCCCACCAGCAATCCTATAAAAATGTTTTGCTGCACCTTGGCTACTTAATTCACCACAGGTGTGACAGGTATGAAAGCAGACACTGAGCATATGGGTCACAGTATAGAGTGGCCCCGGGACCCTGTGCCCCCTGCAGCCACCAGACACCAACAACCAATCATCAAGCCCCACTGCGTAATGATAATCCAGTAACCGCAAACTGCTATCTGCTAACCGCCAACTCACTCCTTACAAGCCATCGCCGGCGGTTGGACCTCCAGAGGACAAATTTGGGCTCAAAACTCACTAAGTAATTAAGAAAGTGAGCCACATGAATAAACAAATATATTAAGACCACTTTTATGCGCTAAAAAAATTGCTAAATTTGACTTGGTAAATTGCTAAATTGCAAATGTTAAATTTGCGTGCATTTTCATCAAAGGTGCTTTTCATTGATTGCATTCCCTGCATCTACATAAGGGGACATTTATTTCCATCCTGTTTACTCATCGATTACCCCCCGACCTATTAAGTGCCTCCATCAGCGACTAACTGAGTGACCCTTCAGTCAAAAGTATTGTAAGTGTGGGGAGTGGGTGGGTTGAGGGGTGTTGACATGACAAAGGAGCCCAAACAGTATTTGAATGTAGGACTCTGTGGATTGATGGCACCCATAGACATTGTCATGGTGCCCAAAATGCCTTGTGGCTCCCTAACAGATACTATATGCAGTAGCTCTTCCTGATTATAATAACCCCTGGCTGGGTGCAGAGCTTTGCAGTCTGTCCTCTAATATGTTTTTACTCTGTTCACAAAATGGCACATTATCTGTTTGTCCTGTGCGGTAGATCAGCTGTGATAGAGTGAGGGCAGGACAGCAGCTGTTCATACCCTCTAGAGTCAGACGGGTACAGATGCAGTCTGTGACACTGCAAGCAGATCCGGATCAACCAGAGTCTCAGTGATATGATGATTTCCATTTGAGTTTAAACCTTATATTTTTATCTTCCTCAGAAAACAGTGACTTCTAGTTGTGAGCTACTTCGCACCCACAAATCTTGAAAACAGTCAAACTTCAACCCCCATTGGTATAGATTTTGTTGCTTTCAGTAAAAACAAAATAATACTCCTGCAATAATACATTAGTTTGTGACATCAGAAAAAAATATATATTGAATTAGACAGGTCAGTTGCCCGACAACAACGGGTGTAGCCCCTGATCGCCCACATTTTTCATTTTGGGTTATTTTTGACAGAAAATTTTCTATTATTTAGTGAATTATGTTACCATGGCAACCAAAATTGATAGGTGCCGTGTCCTTACCACTGCCCATATACATACCAAATATAAAAGAAATAGCTGTAAAGTAGAGCGTCCACAATGGGTGTCTCTATGGCTGTGGCGGTGAACGCGGATTTGGACACGAGACGAGACCAAATCCATAGTTGTCCCAACTTCGACTGGGGGCTACACTAATATAAGACTATAATATGCATGTATGGCCGTGAAGAAAAGTACTCATATGAAAGTTAAAAAAAAAAAAAAGGTCTACTTCAACAAATACCTTTACTTGAATATTTAGACTACTTGTATATTTAGATTTGATTTGTCAATAGGATGAGGACATTTCACTTCCTCAAATAAACTTGAAACATGCTATTATTTTCAAATTTAGGGAAAACTCACAGAAAAGAGCAAGAATTGAAGTCTATTAACAAGATTGCAACATTTGTTGACATGCAAACACTGAACTGCTTCTTCTTCTGCTCTTATGTGGCATTACGTACCTCCAGCATGTACACAGTAAAGCCTGAAACACAAACCACCAAACTGTCGGCTCCAGCAAATAAGCTCTTTGTTTGACCTAGAGCACTGATCAATACCAGTTTACTTTTGTCAAGGTTTCAAAAGCCAGAGGGCTTTGACCCTGGCTCCGGTGAGCCTCAGAATCTGCTGATATTTGTGTTGTCTTGTTGTCACAGCTTAAATCAAACTATCAGAGGCCACAAGCGTTTCTCTAGTTTTTAAATCTAGAATGGTTAAACTGTGTACAAGAATTTCTGTTGAAGGCGGTGAAGATCTATGCAGGATGAAATACGATGCATCTGGCTAGCCTTCGAGAGGTGAAAATTAGCCTGTATGGGGAAAATGTCAACAGTCAGGGAAACGAGACCAGGACAAAAGACCATAACCGCCCAAAAGTCCATAGAAAATGATCGGCGGGGAAAAACTGGTGACACCAAAATGATAAACAGAAAGACAAGAAAGTCAAGACTGTCTATAATATGGCACTGTACCTGCTTTCCGTAAATAACAACAAGGAAAATTGGTTAGCCTTAAAATGAGGGGCTTTGATGGGCCAATGAAGTCCCCTTACACTCCTCCCCACTCTCAAACTACAAAACATGAGTCAAGCTGCAGAATAATACCTTTAAATTCAGACAGAAAAAATTACTGTCAATTTAGCTCAATAAGACAAGAAATCTGCCAATGAGGGGAGCACCTCAAAACAAGCTCATCTTTTCTACTTGAGAGCGAAATATAAGATTATGAGTTTCATAATCAGACCGCAAAAGCCTGTGGTACAGTGGGGTTATGACTGGGACTCAGAAGATTTGGGGCTGCCCCAATAAGATCTATGCATGTGCTGGATGTGTGGGCAAGGCTCTTAACCACACATTGCCCTGGGGAGATTAGCCCTTTCCCCTGCTTAACCTGTATATACATATTGTAAGTCATTTTGGATAAAAACTGTCCACTGCATAATGGCAATCTAATGCCAAGCGCTTCTCAAGACTATTTTTTGCAGTGTTCTCTTTCAAATTCAAATGGTTTGGAAATAGACCATCGTAACAGAAGCAAGCAATGCATTTCTCTTTCTGTCTCTCTCTCGCTCTCTCTCAGCTGTCCAGCGAGGCCGCATGTCGAACTCCCAGACCAGCCCGGGCCCATACCTGACTAACGGTGGCAGCGAGCCGTACAGCGGGCAGCCGTACCTCTCTGGCTTCATCTCCCTCCTGCTGCGAGCCGAACCGTACCCCACGTCTCGCTACGGGGCCCAGTGCATGCAGTCCAACAACCTGATGGGCATCGAGAACATCTGCGAGCTCGCGGCACGCCTGCTCTTCAGTGCCGTGGAGTGGGCCAAGAACATCCCCTTCTTCCCCGACCTCCAGCTGATGGACCAGGTGAGGCTGCTTGGCTGCGAATCCAACCATTCCCGCCAAAACCCCTCAGCTGACCGAAGGAATGGAGCTCGGAAACCACTGAGGGCAGGAGAGTCAAACTACGGCCCCAGGCAGCTGTAGCGCATGCAGGTTCTAATGGATTTGTCCGTCCCTTAGAAGCCTTGAGAACAGGTCCCAATGACCTGACTCAAAAATTACTCATCAGTATTTTGACGACTCCAACACTGCAAACCCAGATAGTGTGGTGCACTCAATTTTTTGTGGTAACCAATTACCTAAAAAAAAACTGTGTAAGCCAACTTCATGATCTTGTGTTCGCAACACTCAAAACATGGTAAAAATAACTTTTCAAAATGTTTCCCTTATTTTTTGAAGTACCATCCACTCAATGAAATTGAGTTGGCTTACACAATTTTTTGTTGAGGTAATAGGTTTCCACAAAACATTTGAGTTTGCCACTCCATCTGGACCTTCAGTGAAATACACTAGGGAACAATGACATGGCAAACACCAAAATTAAGTCTATCTCAACAATTATTGAATATATAGACTTGAAATCTTATTGTGATCAGATTTTACCTAAATAACAGCAGAAAGTCTGCCAAAAAGGTGAAAAGATTTGGCTCATTTCAAAACTTCCCCATGGAAGAAGAAAATTTTTGCTTGCCAGATAAAATTAGCAAAAGGTAACGTTTTCCACTAAATGCCAGAGTAAAGAAAATGAAGTCTTTTGTGACATCACACACAAGAAATCCCATTTGATTTTTGGCATTATTTTTGTTTTATATGATGACAAACATGCCATGTCTATCCATGAGAACAATTTTAACTAGAATTTTTTAAGTTGTTAGTTGAGATCATTTTGATTCATTTCAAAATTTTCCAGCACGGTGAAAAAAATTTCCCTTGCCAAGCACTCAGTGTGACTTAAATTCTGAAATATTTTCTTCTGGAGTGAAGCCTTGTTATGAGGAAAACTATTACACTTGTTGACACAGGCTATTTGCAGTGTTATTTTTTGATGCAGAATACGCTGAGCAACAAGCATCGGTGCCAGTCATGCCCAGTTCAAAACAGCCCCATTTTCCCTCTCTCTGTCCCCTAGGTGGCGCTGCTGCGCATGTCGTGGAGCGAGCTCTTTGTGCTGAACGCCGCCCAGTGCTCCATGCCGTTGCACGTGGCGCCCCTGCTGGCCGCCGCCGGGCTCCACGCCTCGCCCATGTCTGCGGAGCGCGTGGTGGCCTTCATGGACCACATCCGTGTCTTCCAGGAGCAGGTGGAGAAACTCAAGGCCCTGCAGGTGGACTCGGCCGAGTACTCCTGCCTCAAGTCCATCGTGCTCTTCACCTCAGGTCAGTGACATCCTGCAGTCAGGGAGCTCTTTGGTCAGTCAGTCATCAGATTTCTAGTCATCGGGCACTCAGTGAGTCAGTTAACATCAGTCATCCAACTCCATCGTGCTGTTCACCTGGGGTCAGTGACATCCTGCAGTCAGGGGCTCTTTGGTCAGACAGTTATCAGGTTTTCAGTCATCGGGCACTCAGTAAGTCAGTTAGCATCAGTCATCCAAGTCCATCGGACTGTTCACCTCGGGTCAGTGATGTTCTGCAGTCAGGGAACCCTTTAGTCAATTAGTTACCAAGTTTCCAGGCATCTAGCTCTCAGTAAGTCCGTTAGCATCAGTCATCCAGGTCCATTGTGCTGTTCACCTCGGGTCAGTGATGTCTCGCAGTCAGGGAGCCCTTTGGTCAATCAGTTATCAGGTTTCTAATCATCTCGCTCTCAGTAAGTCAGTTAGCATCAGTCATGTAATCCATTGTACACTTCACTTCAGGTCAGTAACCCAGCATGGCTCGCACAGCTGTATGGATCATTACCACTCTAGCACAGGGGCTGTAAGTGTCTTGCGGTGAATGAACTGCAGTCAGGGAGCCCTTTGGTCTGTCAATTATCAGGTTTTGAGTCAATTGTTGGGCAGTTAGTCAGTTATCAGGTAGGCAGGCATCAGGCACTCAGTGAGTCAGTCAGCATCTGTCAGCCAAGTCCATTGTACCCTTCACTTCAGGTCAGTCAGATACTGCAGTCAAGGAAGTCAGTCGGTTAGGCTATCATGGTGTCAGTCATTCATCAGGCAGTCAGTTATCAGGCTGGCAGGCTAAGGGCTCTCAGTAAGTCAGTCAGCATCAGTCATCCAAGTCCTTTGTACTCTTCACCACTGGGTCCTGAAAACTCCGGCATAGGGGCTGTTTACCTCTTGTGCTAGACTGCTGCAGTCAGGGCGCCCTTTATTCAGTCAGTTAATAAGTAGTCAATCGATCAGTTATCAGGCTGTTAGGGATCTGTGAGTCAGTTAGCACCAGTCAGTCAAGTCTATTGCACTGTTCACATCTGGTTATTGCTGCCCAGATCCTACAGGCTGGAAGCAGTTTGCCTCTTGTAGCGAGTGAACTGCAATCAGGGAGACCTGGTCATCAGGCAGTCAGTCCGTCTGTTAGTTATTCCGTCAGTGAATTGCACACACCAGCTCATGCAATTCAGGAGTATTCTATAGACAAATTTGAATTAATTTACTCACCAAGGGTGCTAGGATTTTCCTAATTCAATGGAAGGATCACCAACTAGAAAACAGGGGCGTAGCTAGGGATTTTGGGCCCCCAGAAAGAAAATTACACAGGCCCCCCCCAGCTGGCCAGCCAAACAAGAAAAAGTTTTTTTTTTTTTTTACAAATATCTATGCATTTTTATGTATTTTTTTAACTCTTAATTTCCTTGTATTAAAAGCAATAGTTTATTTCCTTCACATTACTTTGTGTTTATTAGCATATTCCCAAAGTAGGATATAATGTCTACCATTTAAGCATCTAACCCCCACATTCGGACAATTCTTATAACACTGCATATGTATTTCTTGATTTTACCCCTAGTGGTTCTTTATGTACCTTACACAGTTTGCACTTTATAAAATCACAACACACCAGGTTCTTTCAAGTTTGAACAAGATTCCAACTGCTGGGTTTTATTCACAGGTGACAAAAGTACACAACTATTGTACTCAAGTAGAAGTACAGTTGCTCTGGTTAAAATTAACTTAAGCAAAACTAAAAGTACTGGTCTATAAATCTATTCAAGTGAAAGTAAAAAGTATTCAACACACGCACACACTTAACAATTTTTGATAATCCGGCGAAATGCTATTCGTAAAGCAACACTGACATAGGAGGTTGCATTGGCTAAAGCTGTTTGGATGCACGTTGTTTTAATAACAAGGAGTGGCAAAGTTGTGCATTGCAATGCAGACGCAACAATAACTGGCACCAATCTGGCGCACTTACATGAGCCATCACCTGAATAAATGCCAGGTATAGCCTATCGGAGACTGGCACGCAATCAGTGCACTTGCAAATGAGAGCCTGCAGTATCACCGATCGTGTGACATTATTTAACCATCCATCAACAACAAATATGATCAGACAGATACATCACTGAACGTACACACAAAGCACATTCGCCAAACTGTGCAAACAGGCAATCTCTCAAATTGGAAAAAAGCACCACGGCGGATGCTGACAAGACAGCCTACTAACAACAAGCCAAACATCACCACAGCGGTGCTCTCTCGCTCTCTCACGCACAGATACACACACGCACGCAATCACCCCAACTTCTCCAACTCCAAGGCTAGGCTGCTTCACTGAGACCACAACCAACCACAAGGCCCACATAACCATGCAGTATGCCAAAGCCGGAAAGGACACACACACAGTCGCACACACTCATCTATTTGTCCAGTCGCCCACTTGCTTCAGTGTCCCACCAGCCGTCAAGTCGCCTGTGCTAGCAGCTGTAGCAACTAACGATACCTCAGCACCCACTGCTTCAGAGGAGCACTCGGCTTCAGGGTCACTGGGTGGGAAAGGAATCAGAGGATCCTCCGTTTTGGTAGCGAGAGTGGGCCCACTGTGCTAGCTGCCCCAGCATCGACTTTCGGTGCCTCTTCATCTCCGAGTGCCACACTTTTGAATGTGAACCCAAAGCGTCTGAGTGATACACTGATTTAGTTTTAAGCCGCGCTTCGCCATTTTTAGTACAACCTCTCAACGTTATGTCTTTCTTCTGTTTGGCGCGCATGGCTAATTTGCATACGTGCACAGGACTGGCTGGCTCCGCTTGGCAAAAAATAGAACACATGTGTGAATAAATGTTTTGAATTCTTTATACTGGACATGGTGAGCTTAAAAACATTTTAGTGACCATTAGTGACAATACATTTTTTTTTTTATTTCTTAAGACAAAATTTGAGACCCCTTCAAATTTTGCTTTTGAGGCTTTCAGAGGGTCTCATGGGTTAATCCCCCCGTATTTCGCACACTGCTCCAGCCAACGAGCAATATAAACTAGAGGCGCTATGTTACGATTTCAATGTGCAAGTCTGGCCGGCATCTTGTGACCGGCGTCCATCACAGAAAGGTGCAGCTAAGTGGATTCATGCCTTCCAGAAATTTTGATTTCCACTGAGTGCCATACAGGCCTAACAAGCGAAAATTCCGCAGTACTTTGAATCACTCCCGACTTAAGGCACGTCCGAAAACCGTTGAAATCAGCAGCCGCTGTCAGTTGATGCGAATAGATGTTTACTTGTTCCTCATTCATCGTAATGTCAGTATCCGGGTCTGCACCATGCAGCTTCTATCAAAAAAAAAAAAAAAAATAGTCATAGATACGTGTCTGATCCAATTACAAACCAATTATTGTTTTTCTTTTTTAATAGATAGGCCTACGTGTCAGATTCAATTACAAACCAGCGTTTTTTTTTCTCTCTAAACTAATAAACTAGTTTCACGACTTGGCTGCGGTCACAACAAGACACTTGTCATCAAGGTTCCCAGCATTTGCGATGCTAATTTATCTTACTAGTTGACAAGTGTCCGTCCTTGATCGTACTGCTAGAGAAATAGACCCGGCCTGACAGAACGTGATCAGTCATAATATTACTGTACCGACTACCGAAGGGGTTTTAAGATGGCCTGGGTGTTTACCACTGTATTTTCAAACATTCCCAATGGAAAAATATCAATCGCTCAGGGGTCCGTTTACCGAAATCACAGATGCTCACTTACGTCGTAGGAACCATTGACAATGAATGGGCCTACTATGTCAGCTGCTAACTTAATTAGCAACAACGCTTTTGGTAAACGCAATGAGCGATAATAGACCAAAATGGCGCTTCAAGCTAACTCCTCTCTAGTTATCGGTCAGAAAAAGGCCGGAAATCAAAACGCTGCTGAACGATTATTATTGATATTTGCCGAAATATTAACCAGAGCGTGTTTGTTTACATGGGTTCAAGCGGCAGGCACGCCCTGCACACATTGGAACGAGCAACGCAGCGCCTTTAGTTCAAATATCTCGTTGGCTCCAGCGACCTCCAGGCTTGAAGAGGTTGGAAGCCATAAACTTTAGGCGGCATCACACTTCCTGTTTAGTCACCTTTCTCCTCTCCTCTAGGCTTGCTCTCCCGCGCAGCACAAGGGGTGGACTATACCATTTGTATATTTTAGAAGGGGTCAGCAGAGGCCCCTAGTATTTGATTTTACTCTATTTGAGACCAACTTTAATCTTTTGACCAACCCATTTAGTTGCTTTTGATTCAATAATGACATTAATTACTAAGAAAAAAATTAATTAATAAAAAAAATTACACTTTTCATTCCAGGCTTCTCAAGGGCCCCCCTCCCACTGTGGGCCCGGGTAATCAGTACCCTTTTTTCCCCCCGTGCTACGCCCCTGCTAGAAAAAGTTACCTTAGAATACTATGCTTGCGCTGTAGTGTTACTGACTTTTTCCACACATTCCAGGTATGGATCTTTTATTGTAGTACATTAATGTAGCAAATAAAAATGGCACCAGTCCTGATGCTGCAGAAAAAAAAAACACATATGAAACAGTATTCCCCTTTACCTACAATCTCCCTGCTCCACAACATAGATTAGTTTTCTGTTAAATCACCCAGTGGATATCCGGGACAAATGGACACAGGTGTGGGTCGTCAGCAGCTCTCCAGAGAGCCGCTATTTACATTTTTTTCCTCTCTTTTTAGAGTCGACATTTTTTCACTCTCCACTAAGCTTGTCAGGAAAGCTCAGCCAGCACCTATCCTCCGGGCTCTTCTTGTCATCCCTCGCTTTTTCACGTGTCCTATCCATTATTGAGAGCTTGCAGGCAGCACCCCAGCATCCAAACCGCTCCACCCCTCCTTTCAAGCTGAGGTTGAATTATGCATTCAAGGGGGTAGTGCCCCGGCCTGGCAGTGACCTACATAACCCCTACAGCCAGAGGGCATCTATCTGATTCACACACCCTCAACCCCAAACATCAACCCCACTATACCCTCCCTTACCAGACACACACACACACACACCTCCTACTGGGACTCATTGGCAAAGATTAACAGGGAGAGACAAATTCTGGAGCCCCCCCTCCCGCCATGGGTATAGGACCCCACTGTCCTGTATGTTTATAGACTCCTCAAGCACCCCAGGGCATCTGGACTGCTCTCCCCATCACTCCAATCTATCCAATGCCTGCTGTCAATCCCAAAATTCCACTCTCACCCCTCCCCCCATTTTCTTAGGCCTCAGAGAAAAATGTGCAGAGATCCGGCTAATCCCGGGAGGGTTCTGTCGCCGAGCGGAAAGTTCCTGTATGCCATGACAGGGAGGATTTGGCAAAAACCAAAAAAATCAAGTTTTACAATGTGTTCCAGTCTTACCTAGACTTCTTATCTCTGTTACTTTTTTTGCTAAGTAAGACGAGCATGTCGTCGATGACTTGAGACAAGTCTTAATCATTTCAAGATGTGCTGACTGGGTGAGAAAATACCTTGTCTTGCAAGCACTGACAAAAACAAGCAAATATTTTATTTAAGGTTGTCAGTGCAAGATGAAAACGTTGAGTATTTGTGTAGTTGTTGAGACAGCTTTTTGCCGTAGGAGGTCCAAAGGTTTAAAGGCACTCGAGCCCTCTGAGACACGACCCTGCCCCCCCCCCATATTCATATGGGGAGCAGGTCTCAGATCGTGCCCCTGTTGAGTTCCTCACCTTCGGTGATTGACAGGGGAGGATGCTAGCCTTGCACTTTGACTTTTGCCTCCCCCTGACGACCCTACAATCCTCAGCAGCTGCTGGTGTATTTCCGTCGCAGCGCAGCAGTGTATTCAGTAACAATGACAGATCCTCATACCCTGTATGACCCCCTCAATTCTATTTTAGTTTTTTCCTTCTTTAAAGGAAATCACAAAAAGATGCACAAACGAAGAAAGGAATATACAGATATTCAACAATGTCAGAGGATGATAGAGGATGGATTCATGCAGAATATTTCTGCAGAATACGCGACCGTGTTTTAAATAATCCGCTAAAACTTTGGATAAACATCTGACTTACTGAACAGTTATGTTATGCAACACTTTAAGTAACTCACTGGTAGCAATTAATTTGAAAAGGATAATGATGTATTTCTTGCTTGTTTGGCTTGGAATTGGCACCATTTAATTGTTTAAAATAAGATGGTCAAATGCAAGAACCCGGCAGGACTAGAACTGCGCACAGTCTGGATTAGTGGCCTCCGACTCTGTTCAATCCAAGAAAACCAAAGCGCACCTCATTTCCCAGCTGGAGATCTTGATGAGCTCCTGATTAGCTAAATCAGTGGTGCTAAATTAGGGTTGGCGTGATAGCCTTCAGGATGGTAGTCCAGGAACAGGGTTGGAGACCACTGGTCTAGATGCTTACAGACCTCACCTGATGTGTACAATATATATTCTATTCTAAATATTTTACAGCAGAGGTAGCCAACCCAAGTACTGGAGAGCTGCAGCGTCTGCCAGGTTTTGGCATTACTCTAAACTTCACTGATCAATTAAATCAGTTCATTACACAGTTAACACACCTCATCTGGTTAATTGGGTCTAAAGTGGGCAGTGAGAACAAAAATTAGTACACCGGATGGCTCTCCAGGGGTGCGTTTCCCAAAATCACAGATGCTAACTTACATAGTTGGGCTCATTGACTGTGAATGGACAAACTATGTAAGTTGCTAACTTAGTTAGCAACTACGCTTTTGGAAAACGCGCCCCAGGACCAGAGTTTGCCACCCATGCCTTAGTAGTAGTAGAATTTGAGTTATTCCCCTAACATCTCTCACTTCCCGTTTGCCTATAGACGCCATGGGCCTGTCAGACGTAGCCCACGTTGAGAGCGTACAGGAGAAGTCCCAGTGCGCCCTGGAGGAGTATGTGCGGAACCAGTACCCGGGTCAGCCCAGCCGATTCGGGCGTCTCCTGCTCCGGCTACCTTCCCTGCGCGTTGTCTCCTCACCTGTCATCGAGCAGCTCTTCTTCGTCCGCCTGGTGGGCAAGACGCCCATCGAAACCCTCCTACGGGACATGCTGCTGTCTGGCTCCAGCTACAACTGGCCCTACATGCCCGTCCAGCGGGACCGCCCACTCCCGCTACACTACGGCGAGAACGGCCCCTGATCGCACCTCCTCTCCTGCCCTCGACCCTTGTGCCCTCACCTGCAACACTTCCCCCAATACACCACAAACGTCACCACAAACAATTGCTCAGGGACCCCGCCCACCCTAACCAAACCACGCCCACCAAACCTCACCCTATGGTATCCTATCCAATAGAGTTACGGACATTGCCTGTCACTCAGAACTGTTGGGACTCAAGCAGCCATAGGCCAGAAAGGCTGGACCACAACTTGACCCAAATAGAAAGCTCTGGACTTTCTTTGAACTAGTTTCTGAAGGTCAAACCCTGATTCAGGGTGGTGAAACCGCCAATCTGAAAGAACGTCTACAACCTTTTTTTTTTTTTGTTTTTCTGAATCTGCCAGTTCATCCAGGGATCAGAAGCTGCTGGAAGCTTCAAGTCTGTTGAGCAGAATACTAGCTGGGACAGTATAAATTGCTGTGTGTTTTTGCAAGCATGTGTACATCTATGCTGGAATTGAAGCAACCTGATGATGAATTTATACACTGGTGTGTGGACCTTCATGACCCTTGAAATGCATGGAACAGCTATGGATGGAACAAGATGGGGCAAAGATACAGTGAAGGCAGGGAACTGGACCGTGCTACAAAACAATTAAACATTTTAGCCTATGATGGCACTTAACAAACAGCGATAGCCTTCACAAACCAGCATAAACACTGTGAACTCTGTGATCTGGAGACCAGAGAAGAGTCTTCAATGTGCAAGGCTGAAGTCTACTGGTCTACAGGGAGCATTTGCAGTGGGACTATGGAACTGGGATCCAAGCACTCTTCCTGCTGCAGTGATCCCCAAGGGCATGATGGAATTTTTAGGCCACATGATTCTGGACAGCATTGAGGGCCAAAGACATTGTATGAAACCAGGCATCGGACTCTCAGGCTTGTGAGCACACTTCTTTTTTTAGCTGCGTTTTAAACGGCATTTTCTATACTTTCACACAGTACACTGCAGGACAAATATTGACAGAGTAACAACAATGACAATGTTCATTCACTGAAAATGGACGCTGGAATCACAAGCCATGGGGAACAGTATGACGACTGACAGCCTTTGAATCGATCTTAGTTAGAAAAACATTTATGTTAGACTCTCTGTGTGACTCTCTATCTCTTCACTCACTTGTTCTTTCTCCTGCTTTCATTCCCTTTCATTTTCTCTATCTTTCTTTTGTTTGGAGGTCGGTTTAGTCAAAAAATCCAATAAAATGTTGTTCTCCAACTGTTGTGTGCAGTGTTCTTAATGAAACAGAACTGGACATTGAAACCATCTCAGCGTCTCTCCTATACTTCTTTGACTCATCTTACTTAAGATTTTCAAACTTATTTAAGTTCATTTTGTAGAGGGAGGGGCCAAAAATGGAATTGACAACCTCTGCTGAGGTTCTGACGGGCTACGACGTCAAACTTTCTGATCAGCCGTAGATCAACTGTTTCAGCCCGCCAAACAGTTACCTGAGAGCGCGTCTGTCTTCTGACTTCGCCCGTCGGACGATCACGTGACCGTCAGTCTATGGACTTATTTAAGCTCGTCACCTGAGGAAGCAAATTCTTGCCGCTCTCATAACACAAACCCTCTTCCACCCCGGCTCCACTCATCAAGCATAGTATTCATTAATTGTGGTGTGTCGCCACAATTAATTGTTTTCTCACAACCAAGTCAGCAGTCTACAACGTCTCATCTTTTCATGTCATTGTTGCTATACGCCAGGGGTCCAGGGGTCAAACTGGTCCATAAAAGGCCCAAGGGGCAGCAGGTTTTCATTCCAGCTGAGCAGAAGCACACCTGATACTACAAATCAGCGGTGCTCAGTTGATTATATAAGTTGTATCATGGGTGCTTCTGTTCGGTTTGATTGAAAACCTGGAGCTCTTTGGCCCTTTTTACGGACCAGTTTAAGACCCCTGCTATGGGCTCTGTTCTATGGAGGGGAGGGGAGGGGGCGGGGTTTGTTCCAGCTCCCTGTTTTGGGTTCTACGCTTGGACAGGCAGGGATCTCCCAAAATAAACCATGTCGCCAAACTCAATGTATGCCTGTATGCTTTCCAATAACCTTTCTTTGACAAAACGGTCCTGTCAGGCAGATTACTGAGTATTTTTTTCTTGCACAAAGTGTGGTCACAGCATGAAGGGCTTGCCGGGTCATGCAGTGGAAGCAGAAACTCTGGGGGCTTTCAAGACCAGGCTTGATGCAGTGCCAGAACCAGCTCTTCTAAATCTGAGTGCCAGGCACACTCATGAGCAGGGATCGTAATTCCTGGTCCTAAAGTGGTGTGGTGTCCATTGGTTGTTGTCATTACTCAGAACTTAATTGATCAATCAAAGCAGCTTATTATACAGGTAACCCACCTCACCTGAGGGCTTATTTATAAAAATTATAATGGATTTAATACCTCAATAATGCATATGTTAAAGGTATAAAATCATAGGCAAGATGAAGTGCATGCAATTTTATGAGATTAATCTGGAATAACTAGGAATGTATGTATGTGCATAATTATTGTGCATAATCATAATAATTTTGCATGTTTTTTCTGATGTCAAGATTGTTTTTCTTAGTCCAAAATCCGTGAAGAAAGTGGCATATGCATCTTTTTCTGCACCTACGCATCGTTCATACAGTAAATGAGGCCCTTAGTCACTTGGATTCAAATTGGTTGTTGTTGTCAAGGCAAAACGAAACCCAGGAGATCCTTCAGCTCTCCAGGACCATCACTTAAGTGAAATGAAAATGGCAGGCTTTGCTGTGCTGAATGGCCTACACTTGTCACTTGGCTATGTTAGCTTTAAAGCATTTTTCATAGTGTTTTTGGGCTGATTACCTACTAAAGCATTTCAGATTGCGTACAATGCTTAATCCAATAATGGCAGCACCCAAGCTGGAGGCATCAAACAGGCAACCCACAATCACTATCTCACGCACAACTCATGATACTATCCTTCAGCTGTTACCTCAATCCAGCATTTGAGGGCATTGAAGGAAGTTGTTGTGCAGAACAGAACTGTATACGTTCTCTCACTAGTCACGTGGCTACTTTAGCCAAAGAGTTAGCAAACGAGACCTGTGTAGGCAGACCGGCAGCTCAGTAAACCTGCGAGCCACGGTCGCCAAAACGAGCGCATAAAACATCTGTTCGGTAGCGCGACTGCATCCTCGGAACTGCGGAGGGGTTTTAACATTCCACTTATCGGGGAAAAAAAGGCCGGCTCTCTGTGGGTCTGGATGGCCCGGGCACATTATGATAAGCAGCCACCTATAAACTCCCAAATCCCTATTCCCTGAGCGCTGAGCTAACGGTCTTCCACGAGAGTGACTTATGAGCTCATTCCAGAGCTGTCACTGAGAGACCCCGGCGCCCCGCTCGAACGTGACCTCTTTTTAAACTTTAATGTGCGTCGTCAGGGATACACGCTGACCTCCAGGCTCTGCACGGTTGAAAATGAATTTGAAATCAGACCGAACCGAGAAATGGACAAGCTCATCACTGAAGTAGAGGGTGTGTAGGCTATGCTGAAAAACAAAACAAAACAAAAAGTCAGTGTCAGGTATTTCATTCCAACAAAAACTTATTAATTCCATTTTTTTTTTTGCCAAAATAAGAAAAATAAAAATTAGTAATGGCATGAGACATTTATAGACAATTTTAGTAATTTCCAGATTTGGCCATAGTAGAGATAGAGTTAGAGAAATGTCACTTGGCAAGCAGAGGATTTCTAACAAACTAAGAGACTTTTTTGCTGTCTGTATACAGTATGCAATGCCACCACAATTAGCCTACTTAAAATCTGTTTTTTTTTATCTTTCAAAGTGAAAATATTTGTTTAGAACTAGTGTTAAAAAATATATATCCTTACTGAATTGGCAAATCTTGTCAAAGTATCTTATCAAAATATCTGGGGAAATGCAACAGAGATATAATTTAAAGATTTTTTAGACACATATTTGTTTAATGTAAGTACGGCACGCTGTTCCATTCGACCAAGTGTGAGAACCGCAGTTCAAGACATGAGGTACATGTGACATATTGCCATGCATACTTCATACATACATATTACATACTTATAAGTGACATGCATGGCTTCATTCTCATGCATAGCCTTCTGTCTACATAAGCGGGAGGGGTGGCGTTTGTTGTGCATTGTCCCCCACTGCAAGCCGCCAGCTGAAACGTCAAAGTCCGTCACCCGCTGATAAATCACACACGTCTTAATTGGCAGTGACCTCCATCCCTGGTGGCCCAGACGTCCTCCGTCAAACAAAAAGGTGCTTACCGACCAGGGTAAGGGGCGACAGCTCGCTGTCTCTTTGTGACCGAGACACCGGTCAATTCTAATTTCTGTCATGCGCTCTGGGTGAATTACAGGAGGCAATATGTCCTAGCTACAATATTAAAATGTATGGGGTGGGTAGGCAAGTAAATCGTCCCTTGTGCATTTGAGCGTGTTTCTGTGTGTATATGTGTGTGTGTGTGTGTGCACGTCTCCACCAGTGCCCTCCAAGTCACATGTCCCCACTGCTCATCTGTATATGTCAGCATGTGTGGGTGTGCGCGTGCGTCTGATATTTGTATGTGTATACTGCATGTTTGCATGTGTTTATGTACACAAATGCACCCCGATGGGTGCAGAAGGGGGGCGGCATGTGAAAATGTGCAACAGAGACATGCCGTCCCTTTCTCTGTTGTGGGGGCGGGACCAGAGGGATTAATTTGCTGAGGGTGTCAAAATCAATAGACTGGGCTTCACACTGAATTGAGGTCATCCTTTGTTCTTCTGAGTCTCCTACTTCAGGACCACGTCAGTGCTTTTCAGTGTCATCCAGCCCCCGAAGAAGTGGGCGTTTATCTTGGGGGGGGTCCTGTCGAAGCTGTCCCCTCACACTGCCCGCACTGACAACTCCACCCTTTTCCCTTTGGGGAGAATTATAGGTGTGGTCCTGTGAGACGCCCCACTAATACTTAAAAGAGCAACCTCCTTTCCTCCACTATCACCTTGTCTCCTATAGGGAATTATGGAGGTAAGGATATGAGCAAAGGAAAGGACGATGCATTTTTCTTTCATTGGGGAGCCCCCATGGCTGCCCGAGCAGGTGACCGTCCAAAAAAGAATAATTTCTGCTCACCAGTTTCTTCCCCCGTCAATCAACTGTCGAATCATGTCAGTATGGAGCAATAATCAAAGATCCTAGTGCTAAAAGTACTAATGTGTCATTTGCACACACCGTGAGATAAGGATGGGAAAACATTTTTTATAGTCGATTTTCTCAACTTTCTCAAAATGGACATTTTGTGACTCAAGTACTCGTAGCACTGGGGCCTTCAATTAGAGTTTATGAATCTATGATATATTCAGACCCTTTTCTCTCAAAATAAACATTTTGTGACTTAATTTTAGCACCAGGGTCTTCAATCGCTAGGGTAAACTCCACACAGTTAACATAAGACTGCATTACCAAGCACAACAATACAGTTGGGCTCAAAAGTATGCACACCCAATTTTGCAATTTGTAAAATCGGTAATATTTTTTGAAGGTCCCCTATTATGTCACCAGGTGCACAGCCAATTAGTTATTACAAGCCGTTTCAAAATCTCTCCCTTCTCAACATCACATGGGAAGTAACCAACCAGAGGCAAGAAGAACTGATCAGCTTCAGCCAAGTAGTCAATCAGATTCCATTATTCTGGGTGGTCACTCCCCCTTGTGATGTCAGGAAGGAAAGATCTTGAACTCACTCATAACGGCTAATTAGCTATGCCAAATAGGGGATCTTTAAAGAAACCATGAATGACCAGGCAAAACACATTTCTATTATTTCTTATTGGATTCATATCCAACTGTAGGTCTTGTAGAATGACATAGTCATCAAATGAAACACGGCAATTAGGGAAAAAATGAAACGAACCCTGTTAAAGTGTGCGCATACCCTTAGTTCTTAATACTCTGTATTTCCCCCTTTAGCATCAATAACAGCGTGCAGTCTTCTGTGATAGTTGTCAATGAGGCCCCTAATCCTCTCAGGTGGTGTAGCTGCCCATTCTTCCTTGCAAAATGCCTCCAGCTCCTGCAAATTTGGTCATCTTGCATGAACTGCACGTTTGAGATCTCCTCAAAGCGGCCTGATGATATTGAGGTCAGGAGACTGTGATGGCCACTCCAGAACCTTCACCTTTCTCTTCCGTAACCATTGGAGGGTCAACTTGGCCTTGTGCTTTGGATTATATGCTGGAAAGTCGAAGTGCATCCCATGCGCAGCTTTCATGCTGAAGAATGCAAATTGTCTGCCAGTATTTTCTGATAGCATGCTGCATTCATCTTGTCATCAATTTTCACGAGATTCTCTGTGACTTTAGAGCTCACACCTTCAAAACATCAGAGAGCCACCGCCTTGCTTTACAGTGGGGATGGTATATTTTTCATCACGGGCCTTGCTGACTGCTCTCCAAACATAGTGCTTATGGTTGGGACCATAAAGTTCTATTTTGGTCTTGTCACTCCAAATGACAGTATTCCAGAAGTTGTGAGGTGTGTCAAGGAGTTGTCTGGAATATTTTAGTCAGGCTTTTTTTTGTGGGATTGGCGCAATAATGGCTTCCTTCTTGCAACTCGACCATGCAGCTCATTGTTGTTTAAGTACCATTTTATTGTGCTCCTTAAAAAAACCACAACAACT
Organism: Gymnothorax javanicus; assembly: GCA_029692085.1. Classification (NCBI taxonomy): domain Eukaryota; kingdom Metazoa; phylum Chordata; class Actinopteri; order Anguilliformes; family Muraenidae; genus Gymnothorax; species Gymnothorax javanicus. The sequence goes on along the minus strand of CM056197.1, from coordinate 125,463,698 downwards.
TTTTCCAGAGCATCCTGTTCTTCTCTTGAGGTAGCTTGTGGATTCATCTTTGTGTCCCAAGCAATTCTCCTGGCAGTTTGAGCTGAAATCTTTCTTGGCCTACCTGACCTTGGATTAGTATCAACATATCCTGTAATTTTCCACCTCTAAATCACAGACTGAACAGTACTGACTGGCATTGTCAAGTCTTTGGATATCTTTTTATATCCTTTCTCATCTTTAAAAAGTTGTTACGAAGGTCCTTAGACAGTTCTTTCCGCTCCCCGTGGCTCAGTGTCTATTGAGATCAGTGCATCCACTCTTTGGAGCTAACAAATGCAATGACTATACACAGACACTAGTTATCATTTAAAAAGCCACAGGTGTGGAACCCTTAATGGCCATTTAAACCTGAGTGTGTCACCTTGTGTCTATATAAAAGTAACAAGGTCAAACATTAAAGGGTATGTAAACATATGATCAAGGTTGTTTGGGTGATTTCAGTTATCATTATGATTTAAAATGGAGCCAAACACCTATGTGATGATAAATGACTTCACTTGATCACTATCCTTAAATAAAAGAAAAATTTCTTTCATGATGAGTCATATTATCAAAATAAATGGCAACATTTCACAAATTCAGCTAGGGCATGCAACCTTTTGAGCATATTACAAGTTCATATTTTGGTTTTATTTTTATATTTCTCATCATACTTTTGCTTAAATATGTAAATATTCTCCCTCAATATTATTGGGGAGTATGATTAAATGTTATATCATCAGATGAATCAGACCACCTGTTTGAGCTACAGTTAATATAGCTTCATTGTTAAGTATTTTGAAACTGAACTTGATTTTAAATGAATAATTACATCTATGACATACTGTAACACATTTGTGATGCGTATCAATAGCTCAACAACTTCAAGATCAAGATCTATTGAGGAGTACAGTGATGATGATTAATGTTTGATGCTCAGCGATCAAATAGTAATGCCTACACTTATGCAGCTGTGAATAATTCATATGAAAGTGTGGCGTCCATTTGAGCTTCTGGGCTTTGAAGCAGGAAGAGTTAATCTGGGTCCGAGCGACCACAACAAGACTTCTTTTCAAGGTGCATTTCCGGATCTCCTTCATGGACGTTGCACATGTGCACCAACCTGGCTGACCCCAGTATAGGTTGATAAAAGCCTATTCCCCTCATTTCTATTTTTTATAATCACTTGTTTTTATTCATCATTTTGGCATCTTGAATCCCACCAGAATTTGGAATATCTAATCAGAAAACTATGTACAGACATGCTGCTACAAACTCATGCTGCCACCTCAGAAGAGTGCTAACAGGTCAAGGTCATCTTTCGAAACAGAAATCCCATTACGTTTCACCTATGGTCACAGACTTTGTTTGCACGGTGCAGTACACCCCGAGGATACCCGAGCATGCGCTTGCTCTGTAAACAACCAAGGAGCACCCAAATGGTCAGAAGGATGTGCTTGAACAACAAAGTATGCTGACCCAACCCACTATATCCCTCCCATACCCCTGAACAGCTGAAAGGTAAGTATGGGTGCATCTCAAAGCGTAGGCTGCATCCTTCGAACGCTGCATTTTTAGGGGTCGTCACTTACTTCCATCCGGCAAACTGAAGTAAAGTCATTTAATCTCAGTTGAACAGCTTTGGTTTAAGTTATTCTTCACTGCTTTCCCCAACCCTAACCTTAACTCTAACCCTTAACCCTAAATTTAACCTTACCCTAAATGTCAGTTTAGTGGATGAAAATAAGTGGTGACCCCTAAAAATGCAGCCTTCGAAGGATGCAGCCAACACTTTGAGATGCACCCTATGTACTGCTCTTTCGAGGCCGATGGCCACAGTCAGCAGTGGAGCAGCAGGATTCGATACAGTCGTTTATTAAACTTTGACACTTGTCAGGAAGAGATCGCACAGGTGACGGCACCTATAATGAGCAATCCTCCAGTACATATGCAGACAATAGAAAAAGAAACAGAAGACAATAAAAAGCAGTGAATGGGTACATCAAAAATACAGAATAAAAAGTGGCCAAAAATTGAACTATGTTAGACGGCAGCATGTACAATGACATTTGCCAACCCACGTACATGAGTTGTTAGAAGAAAAGCTGTTGTTAAACTGTCCTGTGTAATAATTAAGTAACTTCAATTTAAAAGCAGCAGTGGTATCGGAGGGTTGATAGAGTTGATTAGCATTCCAAAGGTAAAATATTCTATTAAAATATGAATTTCGAAAAGCTTCCGTCATAAATTTTGGAATTTTCATTAAAAATGTATCATCAGTTTGAAATGAAACAAAATGGTCATAGTTAATGTCATATTCACCCCTCAAACATTCACACAAAAATACACAATCCATTATGTCGCGCCTGTGGCCAATTGGTAATTACTTTAGCTTCATCAGACGGGCTTTGAAATCACTTCCATCACAAACATTGTAACCAAGAATGTACTTGGTGGCTCTCCTTTGCACACCTTCGATGTGAAGGAAAGATTTTTTTGATGATACAGCCCAAGATTGGGTAGAACATTCTAAAAGTGGTTTAATGAGCGAAATATACAGTTTTCTTTTTGTTTTAATTCAACATGAGCAACCGCAAGTTCTTTGAATTATTCCTAGCATACGATTTGCTTTACTGACCAATACATGTGCATGTGCGTCCCATGATAAATTTGAGGACACCACAATCCTGAGATCACCCATGCAGTCGACTTTCTCAATTATATTACCATCCATTATGTACTGGTAAAGAATGGGAGATCGCTTCCTTGTAACACTCAAAAGTTTACATTTGACAGAGTTGAATCTCATGTCCCATTTGCAGCTCCAGTCTAGGATGTTTTCAAGGTCGCACTGCAATTGTGAACAGTCTTGCGTGTTTCTGATTTCTCTTATGCATTTTGAGTCATCCGCAAACAAAGCAACTCATGTTTCCAGACTTACACAGTCTGGCATGTCATTGATATACAACAAAAACATTTAAGGACCTGATATTGAACCTTGGGGAACTCCTGATGTAACAGGAGACCAGGAAGATAGGGCACCGTCGACAGCAACTCTGTTTACGATTAGATAAATATGATGTCAGCCACTTTAAGAGATTGCCATGAAATCCATAACTCTGAAGTATATGCAGAAGTAGATCATGGGGAACAGAGTCAAAAGCAGATGAAAAATCTAAATACAGAAAATCAATTTGTCCGGACTGATCAAGAATTTTGCCTACTTCAAGAAAAACCTGAATTAACTGAGTTGTTGTTGACCGTCCCTTTATAAATCCGTGTTGTAGATGATGCAAAAGAGGCACTATGTGAGGATAAACCACATTTAGTATACACCTTTCCAGCACCTTGCTGCATATACACAATAACGATATTGGTCGATAGTTTCTCACATTTTCCTTATCGGATTTTTTATGCACTGGAATAACATTTCCTCTTAGGCATTCAAGTGGCAATTCTCCAGTTTGAAGAGAATTTTTAAACAGACTACAAAGTAATGGAGTCAATTCATAAGCACATTCTTTTAAAATCCGAGCAGGTAACTCATCTTGCCCACATGATTTGTTTGTATCAAGGTTAGTCAAAACTGATTCAACATTATGGACAGTAATCATTACATTACCCAAATGAGCATGCGTGGAGACCGTTATGTCTGGATATGTACGCAGTAAGGGCTGGGGGGTGAAAAGGGATTGAAAATACTCATTAAACAGGCTAGCCTTTGTGCAAGGATCAGAGGCAGTTTTCTAACCATAAGCAACAAGGCTAGGGACACTTTTTGTTTTTGTTTTACTCTTGAAGAACACTCAAAAGCGCTTTGGTGTTTTGGCAAGAGAATCACCAAGAACATCTAAATACTGATTATACTTAAAAGTACATATATTTTTAAATTTATTCCTGAATTTACGAAATTTCACCCACAATGCTGCAGTGTTGCGTTTTTTTAGCTTGTTTCCGTGTGGATTGTACTTTGTTGCTCAGGATACTCAGACTCACTTCACTGTCAATCCAGGCAGGAGAATTTACATCCTTGATTTACAGTGGTAGAAATAAATTCACTGACAGAAGAATGCACAAGACCTAACTAACTTTGTCAGTTAGCGTTAAGATCGGGATGAAGCAGAGCAGAGTAAAATGACACTTTACCCATGTGAGATCGTAGCCCATTAAAGTCAGCTCTTTTGAAATTGTACACTTTTCACAGTTAGCAGTCAATATTAGCTTTAATGTGAAGATAATGTGAAAGTCAGCTGCTAAGCATTGTGGTCCATAATCAATTTTCCCATTATTCAAAGGTTGGTCTTGTGTCTCTTTGCTGGAAGCAAGCACGCTCCTTGTCACGGCTACCAGCTAAACTGGTTCCGGTTCATGTCTAGAATTCGGATGCGCCCTATCTCTGGGACCAAACATGGCGCCATCCTACCCGGGCTGCAGTGAGGTGGCTGGGGAGGGAGGAATAGCTAACAGTCAGAGGTGGAAAATCCAGGTCCACAAAGTAGAAGTCCTTCCCAGTATTCTGATCCTATCACCTGGATTTTATAATCAGCACCTTTATTAATTTGGGGGTAGGATCATTTAAACCCGTGTAACTGATTTCACTGGTGGAGACAAAAACAAGGCAGGACTCCTAATTTCAGGCCCTGGACTGCTTACAGTATTCAGGATTGCTGCATTCATTTTGGCTGAGGAGTGTTGAGTTCGCAGGAACGTCATTATTAAAACAGATAAGTATTTTGGAAAAACAGCAAATCTTTGATAGATTTCTCGCCATTGTTCTGTCAATTCCAGAGTGTTGAGCAACATACATTGCGTACACATTAACCTCATCCACTTGGGTCTTGCCATCAGAGGGATTTTGGTACTGCTCTCACCTTGCCTTAAAGCACATCAGAGTTGGGTTCAAGTACTTCCAAGTACTTTCAAGAATTGGATGAAAGTAATTTTTTTAAATATCAAAGTGCTTGCACTTGTATCGGAGTACTTCCTATTAATGCCTAAAGTACTTTTCAAAGTTCTTGACCAATCTGTTTCCTAAGTGCTGACAGAGATTGGTCAAGTACTTTGAAAAGTTGAATACAAGTACATGTACTTATTATTAGGTATTATTAGATATTAGGCCTAATAATATTATTAGGCCTAATGCCTAATATTAGGCATTATTAGGTAGTACTCACATACAAATACAAGCACTATGGTATGTAAAAAAAAAAAATGCTAGCATACAATTCTCAAAAGTACTTGAAAGTACTTGGACCCAACTCTGAAGCACATTACATCTCCAAACCCATACCTATTTAGGGCTCCTAACTGGCAACTAAGTATTACTTAGTTTAGTTGTGAAGGATTAATCTGTTTCTATTCCCTTCACCTTGCATAATTGCTCACAGCAAAAATTATCAAGCATTTTCCAACCTACATTAATGGTAACATAAAACATCAATGTCCAACAAAGCTTCTGAATTACTGCAGCTCACCAAACGGTATATTTTTTCCTGCGTCTGCAGCCTATCGGCTTGAAACGCCTAAGAAAACGTTTCTAAAAATGCGGTTTTCTCAAAATTTAATGTTCTTTGATTTTATTTCCTTCTCATATTGGCAACGTTAACGTAACTTCAATTTTTCTTTCACACCAGGAAGCCTGCCATGGATCACATGCATGTTGACTACAATATAATCTATTATTTAATGGATTTACTGAAGTTAAATTTCATATAAGTCAGACTAACATTGTGGAGCAGTTAGATAGGCTAGTTCTGTTAGACCTTTTGAAAACGACAGCAGTGATGGTTGCGCATCAAATTTGACCAATGGGCCAATAATGCAAATGCAATCAGTTTCTGAAACGATTACAGGCAACCAACATTTATATTGCAATTTTTTGATGGCGCTGGCAGGCAGAAAATAGGCCGAACAGCTGTCTGTCTGTTTCGGCTCAACGGTGAAGCCACCTTGGTTAAAATGCGTAAATTTCATTGATCAAAACTAGAGGCACTCTGAGAGTATAAACTTCCACCAAGGCAGCACGGTCAAAATCTTGCTGAGTGAACATGACTCATCAGAAATTTAAAGTATCTGCAACATAGGATATCGAGATGGTTGCTGTGGTGGCCATATTGTTTGACCGATTGCGGTCAAAATCAATAGGGTCCATCCCTGATGTAATAGCAACCCACCCATAATATTTCACAGATCAGTTCATTACTCTTTGAGTTATCTTGCATACAAACAGACAGACAGACAGACAAACCAGTGCCGGCAAAAACATAACCTCCTTGGCGGAGGTAATGACCAAGTTGGGACACATGCAAGCACCGCAAAACATATCAGGTAAGTTCATGCCTATTACCGATAAGGCCTAGTTAGTCATGTTAGGGTAAAAACAAAATCATATTGCTTGAGTATTACAAATATTTGTGAACATTTTCCTAAGCTAATGTTAGCTCACCGGCTATATGGCTACATACTCTAAAAAATAATATGCGATCACATACATAGCATTGTACCAGTCTAGCCACCATGACATAATTGGCAAGCAAGCCATTAAGTTAGTCCACCTTTATTAACCTCCTTAACCTGATTAGTCTTCAACGCCGAACTTGTTGCCAAGTCTCAATTGTAAATAGCTATGAAATTGCATGTCTGTTGTCAAACTGTCTGCATGTTTTTCAGTTGACAGAAGCTGGTAATGTGGGTTGAAGGAGGTTGTGCGGGTGTGACCGCGTTGAACGTGTGCCTCCTTTGGTTTGCGCCCCAAATTGTCGAAAGTCTGGTTGTTTCGCTCAAGCAGAAATCAACTTCGAGCGAGAAGGTACCCACACAAGTATGCATGCGCTCCCGCACGAGCAGGAGTGAACTTCACAAGAGAAATATAAATTTGCGAGAGTGTGCATTCAATCCAGTGCGCATGAAGCAAAAAGACTTTTACGCATGCTGGCTGCTTTGTGCTCTCTCCACTTATTTCTAAGCGCGTAGGTTCCATTCTGCGTGTATGCAACAATATAATTTGCTCGTGGGCATGTTTTAGCACGCTCGCGACTTTTGACACAAATCTGACGCCATTAAAACCTACTTCAGAACCCCAGACCCACGAACCAGAGCTCATCACTTTTCATCTGGCTATTGATTGATTTACGCCGCTGAATTTTAACTGCATTTTATCAGTGCAAGAGCCTATAAGATCAAAGGCCGCAGGCTCAATGGCGCATTAGATAATAGAGGAATTGTATTCAGCGCTGAGGTCGCCGTTGTGGCCGGGTAATTTCGGCGGAGATGAGCTGTCATCAGACAGTAAACCAGTGGGAGCAGCATCGGCCAACCACCTGGAGACCAAAGCTGAAAAAGAGATGGAAACGTATAAATAAATAATAGTAATAGAAGCGACCCTTGCCCTTCAGGCGATCGTCCCATAATGCACTTCACCCATCCCATGAATCAAAGGGATATGGAAAGCGCTGGTGTTTTGCGTGTGAGGCCAGGGCGGCCAAGGTGTGTATATCAGCCACCGCTCCATCTGCGCGTGATGAGTTATACAAGCCCCAGGACCGGCGGATCACGGCGGGTCTCCGCCCTCCGCCCTGCCACCAGACACTTCAATGACCTTTCCCGCGGTCACACTGCAAAGGATAGGGGGCTCGTACCTCCACTGGCAACATTCTGATGCTCTCATGTTGAACTTGCAAACAAAACTCCAGTGAACTCATTTATATTAAAGAAAGCACATGTAAGCACATTTAAATGATGCTATTCGCCATTTTAAATTAAAACTAGCAGTGAATAATACCTGAAATATGAATTTATTACTGTTACTGTTTATTACTTTTAAATAATGGCTACAATTCCCATTTATAATTGTGGTTTGATTCTCTTGCAATGTTGCATCAGATTAAAATTAAACCACAATGCATAAAATTGATTTTAAATATAGTGTAATACTTGAGCAAAGCAAACTGCAAATTATTTGGTCCACAGGACAATGCAAATTTGCCTTCACATGAGGAAAAAGAAGCTAGAAATTAAAACCCAAATAACCCTAACCCCAAACTCCAATCTTCGGCCCTAACCCTCATTCCAGAAATAAACCGTAACCCTACACCCCCATTACCCTAAAACCTACCTGCTTACTTTAGCAAAAACCCAAATCCTAAACTATGGCACAAAATCCCAATCATTGACCTTCATTTAATCCCATCTTTCCCCTTAAAATTTTCAGCTTGACCTCAATATTTCAAGCTTTTTTAAAAAAAAAAAAACCACTGAGAAGTGTAGACATTTTATTCCATTTCATAAAAATGAAAGTTTGCAAATCCACACGTCAAAAAAAGTTTTAAAAAAATTACAAATTACCAGACTAATTCGAAATATGGTAGTTGTAAGACATTAAAAAGACATTGCAAATTGTGTAAACGCTTGTTTAGAAAAATCCCATTAACTAGGCAGCGCGGACTCTGCGTAAAAAACGGGGAAAACAAATAAAAAACTGAACTGGTGAGAGGAGGCCTGGGCCGGGGCATTTGAAAGCGCATCGGGCCAGCTGCATGGTTATTTCTCGTGACGGCTCGAGAGTCTTTCCGAACACCGCATCATAGAGGATCATTGTGCCCTTGCCAACTCCCATAATGAGACACGGAGCAACTTCTCACCTGCGCCACTGCGGGACAGCGCATCTCAACGCCGGATAATTGGGAAGTGGGGTAATTCGGGGACCAGCTTCGCTTTTGTCCCTCGATGTGAGAAGAGTTGACCTGGATGTTCGGGATCCCAGCGCTTTGTTAATTGGCGCGGTGGCTGCAGTGGACTTTGCATGTTTCCCCCTTGAGAGTGAATGACGAGAGTTTGCCAACAGCGCTGCCTTTCTGATTAACGTCAGGCCGCATTAGCGAGGTGGAAAATGCGCACGCCAAACATATGAACTCACGGCGAGTGGTGCATGCGGGTGCCTGTGCTGCGCGGGAGCCATTTTAGGAGTCAATTGTCCCTTGTGTGTGTATGTGTGAACGCATCAAGTAAAAATGGGTATTTCATGACACTTGGACTTTTTTTTTTTTTTTTTTATGCTATAGTTTCTTGTATCCACCTATAGAGTATTTGAAGTAAAAAATATTAGAGTGATGCTCCTATTAGTTTCAATGGAATCATGTAAAAAGTAAACCGCTATCGCAGATCAAGTAAAAAGTGCCCACCTTTAACAGCCTTTATCTCAAGATCACAAGGTGTCACGTTAATGTAAATTTTTACTTGATACGTTCACATACGTGTGTGCGCGTGTGTGTGTGTGTGCATGCGACTGTGTGTGCGTGTGTGTGTGTGTGTGTGTTTACGTGCATTGGGAGTTCTGTATGCGCCCGCCCATAGTGTGCATGCATATTTTTGGTCATTTTCCGTTAGAGCTGGGGTGCCGTGCTCCAGTCCTCGAGGACCACACTGTCTGCAGGCATTTGTGCTCTGCTTTCAATCAGCAGCCAATGAATACCTTCAGAACAAGGTGTACAGCCTCTTCATCCAATCACTCACTGAAATATCTCGTGTGGAAATGTCCCAAGACCCAGTGGACATGAAGGACATCTCGGACTACTGTGTAACCCCTGTGTTAGTATTTGAGTTGTACTGTCCCTCTAGTTCTTGGTTTGTGTGAAAGTTTTGCTTCACGGTTTGGCTATTCAGATAAACCATTGGCTACAAGTTAGTATATTAGACAACACTTTCAGCATAGCAGTTTTTACTCATTGTATCTATAGACAGTATTAAAAGTGACTTTCTGCAGGAGGAGTCAGGTGATACCTAGCTAACAAATGTCATTTTGTCTTATGACCCTCAGCAGTCAATGACTACATTCAAAATGGCAACAGCCTACTTGGTACAACCAATCAAATCCCAATAGAGAAATTGATTTCTAAAGCAAATAGATTTTTTTTCCACAGAAAAAAAGAATCTATTGAATTTCACTCTCCCAGAAAGAACGTTTACAGATCAATGCAGTTCAATTTGCTCTTAGAGTATACTCCACCATAATGAGGCTTGTATGTACTTCAAGCAATAAAAACATACTTGCGGAGAGAATTACATTCATCTCTTTTTTTCTCCCCGAGTGACTGGGAGAATATGAAAATCTAGTTATGCAAGCGTCTATGGTGCATGAATAAAACATGACTGATTTTAGAAAGGTCAGAGCTCTTATTCTGGCAGTTTTTTTGGACACAATTGACGCTATTTGGCCGTTCCGGCCTGGTGTTTGCCCTTTTGCTGCTCTGTAAAGCGTCTTTGTGACAGCCTTCTGTAAGAGGCGCTTACATGAGCAAAATTAAATTGAAAAAAAAAAATCTTCTATGTGGACCTGAAATTCTGTTTCTGGCCACCAGAAACTTCTGGAAATGAATAAAATATGTTTCACTGGACATGAAAACATGCCCAGGCCAAGAGTTAAGGGGATAGAGGGTGTTAAAAGAGTGCTACAGCTTTATATGCATGGCAAAGAGTCCAGCGCAGTGCAGACTGTGTGAGAGAAATGCAGCCCCTGCCCTCCCCATGCCCTTCACACAGAACAACTTGTTAAAAACATCGGGGGGCACCAGGCTTGCCTCACCCCTGACATTTCTCCTCATCTGCCAATGGGACGGAGGGGATGAGGTTGGGGACGGTAGGGGGAGGTCACATGTAGTGAGACTCCAGAGCAAGACAGCAGGATGTTTATCATTGACCTGGCTGTGACCCTGCTCTGCGGTTTTCTCGACTGGGTCACAGTGAGTGCACTGAGGGGAATCTGTCTGCATGTGTGTGTGTGCGTGTGTGTGTGTGTGTGTGCTTGTGTGTGTGTGTGTGTGTGCGTGTGTGTGTTTGTGTGTGTTGTCTGTGCATACATGTGAGAGAGAGTGTGTGGATGTATGTGTGTGTGCGCATATCTCAGAATGTGTATGTAATTATGCATTATATCAATTATGCAATATCCATGGTAGAATTTCCTCTTGAAACCAAGGCATGAAATTTGTGTAGAAGTCGGGCTGTCAGCATTATGAAGGACCCCACCCACCCTGCACATGGACTGTTTGCCTCCCTCCCCTCTGGCCGGAGGCTGCGCAGCATCAGAGCCAGAACAACCAGGCTAAAGAATAGCTTCTTCCCGAATGCTGTCAGACTCAGTAACTCTGCCCGAGCCCAAAAATGACTGAAAAACATTCATTGACATTTCACATCACTCAGCACTTTATATTCCATAATTACAACCCCAATTCCGAAATAGTTGGGACAAAGTGTAAATTGTGAATAAAATCAAAATGCAATGACTTTCAGATCACATGAGCCAATATGTTATTTACAATAGAACATAGATAACATTTCAAATGTTGAAACTGAGACTTTTTTCATTTTTATCCACAAAATGAGCTCATTTCAAATTTTCTGGCTGCAATAGGTCTCAAAAAAGTTGGGACACAGGCAAGTAAGAGCTGAAAAAGCAATTAATATATAAGAGAATCAGCTGAAAGAACATTTAGCAAGTAATTAAGCTAACTGGCATCAGGTGTGTAACATGATTGGCTATAAAAGGGATGTCTTAGAGAGGCTGAGTCTCTCAGAAGTAAAGATGGCCAGAGGCTCTCTAAACTGTGAAGGCTTGTGTAAAAAAATTTGGAATACTTTAAAAACAACACGGCAAAAAGTGAAAGATAAAAATACTAGGTGAGATGAATTTACTTATTTTAAGACTTTAAACACTTATTTCTATCACAATTATTCTTAGTAAGACAAAAAATTTGTCCTGATTTGAGGTAATTTTGACTTGCTTGTCAATGGAATAAGAAATTTTCACTTGTCAAGCAAATAGTAACTGAAAAAGTAACTTAAAAGATTCAGAGAAGCTGGAAAAATCTCTGTGCATAAGGGACAAGGCCGAAGACCTTTACTGGATGCCTGTGATCTACGGGCCCTCAGACGCCACTGCATCACTCACCGGCATGATTCTGTCATTGAAATTACTAAATGGGCCCAGGAATACTTCAAGAAACCACTGTCTGTAAACACAGTCCGCCGTGCCATCCACAGATGCGACCTAAAACTCTATCATGCAGAGTATGATCCAGAAGCGCCGCCGTGTTTTGCCATTTAAAATGGACTGTAGCAAAGTGGTAAAGTGTCCTGTGGTCAGACGAGTCCAAATTTGACATTCTTGTTGGAAATCATGGGCATTGTGTCCTCCAGGCTAAAGAGGAGAAAGACCACCCCTCCAGTTATCAGCGTTCAGTTCAAAAGCCAGCATCTCTGATAGTATGGGGATGCATTAGTGCATATGGTGTGGGACACTTGCATGTTTTAAAAAGCACCATGAATGCTGAAAGGTATATAAAGATTTTAGAGAAACATATGCTCCCCTCCAGATGGCATCTATTCCAGGAAAGACCTTGTGTATTTCAGCAGGACAATGCAAAACCACATACTGCAGCTATTACAACAGCATGGCTTCATAGGAGGAGAGTCCGTGTGCTGAACTGGCCTGCCTGCAGTCCTGATCTTTCACCGATTGAGAACATTTGGCGAATAATTAAATGAAAAGTCCGTCAAAAGAGACCCAAAACTCTCCAGCAGTTGGAAGCCTGTAATAATCAAGAGTGGGATCACATTCCAATGGCTAAACTCAAGAGACTTATCTCCTCAATGCCCAGACGCCTCCACTCAGTGTTAAAAGAAGAGGGGATGCTAAACCATGGTAAACATGCCCCTGTCCCAACTTTTTTGAGACCTGTAGCAGTCATCAAAGTTGAAATGAGCTCATTTTGTAGATAAAATTGTAAAATTTCTCAGTTTCAACATTTGCTATGTTATCTCTGTTCTGTTGTGAATAAAACACTGGCTGGTGTGATTTGAAAGTCATAGCGTTTTGATTTTATTTGCAATTTACATTTTGTCCCAACTATTTCGGAATTGGGGTTGTAATGTGATAATCCCCACTAATGTAATTGCTGCTTTCAAGTTTTAAGAGTGCATGTGTGTGTGCAAGAGAAATGGAGGGGATAAATATTTATTTATTTATTTATTTATTTATCTGTACTCTCTGTACTCTATTTTATTACCTAGAGTCTTTTTATTCAAATGCTTTACCTTATTTTATTATCTATTGTATTACCTAGAGTCTTTTATTATTACCTAGTTTTTATCTTTTTTTCTTAGTTATGCAAATGCTGATAGCCAGACCTCAGTAACTGTGTTTCATTCCTCCTCGTGTGCATCATGTTCTGGAATGACAATAAATAAATCTTGAATCTTGAATCTTGAAATTTACATACACCCTAAAATAAGAGCTCAGAAAGTGCTCTTACATGTTGCTTATTTGACTGCACTAAATGAAATAATCATTCAGTGCAGTACCAAATTGAGATAATACATGTCCAAAAATTATGGAGCTGCTTGCAAAAATACTTATTTATGCCTTCAAGCATCAATAGATGAGCATGTGCAAATATTCTAGTTGAGTGTATTTATATTTATGTGTAAGTGCTTGATGGACTGCATACAAATACTTTTTGGTATATGTGTATGTGAGTCCCTGTGTGTGTGTGTGTGTGTGTGTGTGTGTGTGTGTGTGTGTGTGTGTGTGTGTGTGTGTGTGCGTACAATAAGGCATTTTTGCATGTGTGAATGTATGTGCACGTAAATACACGTATACACACACACGCGCGCGCGCACTCACACAGTGTGTTTGGTCTCAGTACATACAGCTCCCAGTGTTCGTATAGTGCCTCAGGTTTAAAGTTCACGGCGAGTTCATGGTGAAGTTCAACTGCCGGTCAACAGCCCGCTGACACCAGCGCTGTGCTATACAGTACTGTGTCTCACTTCCTCTCTCCCTCCCTCTCTCCCTCTCTCTCTCTCTCTCTCTCTGTCGTTCTCTCTGTTTTTAGTCAGTGCTGGGTATCGGGGTGGCACTAATGAAGTGATGTATTAAAAACTGCATTATTTTTACGGAGAGGGCGGCGAGAGGCCAAGCGGGCCGTCACACTGTTCTGGGCATCAGAGAGAGGGCAGATGCAGGGGATGCATATGTGTATGTGAGAGAGAGAGAGAGAGAGAGAGAGAGAGAGAGAGAGAACTTCAATGGGCACTGCATGTAGCCAGTAACATTCTTTATGTATGACTTAGGAAATCTGCGCGCATGTACTTCACCTATACCTTATGCACTATGGATGCAACCATTTAATTATGCATCCTGTGCGTCAGTTACCCTTCCAGAGGTGACGGAATGGCGCGATGCTGCTTTGCTCCAAGTCGCTGCGATTATTGTTCTGCCTGTCACGAGGCACACAGAACGCAATGGTTAAATCCTCCTTTCTTTGCTCGCGCTCATTGATTCAGTGCTTAAGGAGGACATAGCCTTTAGATGCGTGTGTTTCCTTCTAAGAGGTTGTCTAACCACATCAAATGCAGTATTATTTCCAATGGCGAGGTTGATCCAAAGTTACAGTTGATTCAAAACAGGCTAAAGAGCAAAATCATGTTTATTAATGTGCGATTTAAGGTCATTTATCAAAAAAAGTACCCATGAAATTAACTTTTTGCTTTTGGATTCTGTTTCCTTGTACTCTTTGAAGGTTTTTTTTTTTGCCTTCAAAGAAAGCTTTGAAGGTTTCTCCTACTAGTTTTTCACTGTTTGGATACACTGTATGGCAAGTATTTATGACCTCATTCCTTAAAAGAGAGAGAGAGAGAGAGAAATAAAAAAGATGAAGAATAGTTGAGATGTTAATGGATGGTGTTCAATAACCAGATGTGATTGTGAAATCAACAGAAGAAAATTCAGTTCAGCACATTCTAATCACACATTTGTGACCTCAAGCCTTAAAGGGTGAGAGTGATGTCATACTTTGTTCTAATTCATTGCATAATGCTTGTGAACGGTGAATGTTAATGACTGATTTAATTAGATCTTTTCTGTAAGTACATGTAAATTTGCATCCCAAACCCAGGTTTCATATTAGGGCTACTGCCTGGTATTGCCAGGAGACGCTGCTCCCCAGTGCTGCAGTAGCTCGCTCCAATGCTGGTAATTTACCCACAACTTTCAATTCAAGCTAACTGGTCACTATAACGTAAACAAACAATGCCAGTAATTTGTTTCCCGCAAGAAAATGTCAAGTCATTTGGTTTTTTTCCTACGTCTAATATCACTTCATGTGCTCACCTATTGTGCTACAATAGCGGAGTATCTTTTGGACAAATATGGAGCAGACAACGTCACTGCATGTTGCAAAATCTGTGTACAACTTGCACTCAGCGGCAGTGCTGCATAGTTTCTGGTTTCAAAAGAGTCACATTGTGGCGTAAATTTGTGTGCGGGTTTGTCAGCACTTTTTACTTCCTGCTCCACTGGTCTAGCCTGTCTGCAAAAAATGAGTGGGGTTTTTGAATGTCAGTGAAGACAAGGGCCAAAATTAGTGTAGCATGTGTTACCTTTTTGTATATTGCCATAATGCAGCAAAATACTCAAAACGTTTCCAAATATTAAAGGTTTAAGACCCTAAAACAAATATTGCTTTTAATATGCTATGGTTGAATTAACATGGAACTACACCTCGCACTGGTCTCAGGTTATCAGTTCATTCAAATGTCATGTAAGACCACACAGGTAGGCCTCTGTTGTTCACTGATTGTTCATGGTAGCATGTCGTTATGCAGCATTTGCATTCTGGATACAAGTGTTTTATTTTCACAACGCTGTACGTGGTTGTACAGAAAATGTGTATATTATCTCACTAAATAAAATATGCACATCTCTGGCAACACTTTGCTCATGGAACTTGTTTTCATCGACTTTCAAAAACCCCATTCGTTTTCCTCATGGACAGTGGAAAGATCTGGAAGTGAAAAAATGCAAACAAAGCCGCAATACAAATTACGGCAGGGCTGTGACTTTCCATTTTCACAGCACAACAGAACCCAATGACAGCCCTTTCATGGTCCAAAACGTTTTTCACGAAACCAGAGGAAAATGTTAAGCAGACATGCCTTTGTCAATATGCTTTCACCTCAGTCTTTCAACTTTATGGGGTATCCCAAAGTATTTTGGATAGAACGTGCAATCTCCACGTCAAAACCACTCCCATTTCTTCTAAAATTTCACAAAGAGAAGACGAGTTGTTTCCCTATTGACATCAACATTAATTAACTCGGTACGCAATGTCACAGCAAGAGTAACTAAGACAGCCAAATTACCCAGCAACTCAAAGAGATTTCAAAACAAACACTGATTAACAAAATTTTACAATTTTTGACATGGTCTCCGCAATGGAATTATTTTTGTTGTCATTTATATGAGATTTAAACCTGAAGTGATCATTGTAGTGTTCCGCGTCAACTTTAGGGTAAACTTTACCTGACATACAGCCCCATAAGTGTTAAAAAAAATTAGTTGCAATTCATGCCCTGCTTATGTTTCAAAATGTTGTTTCTGGAACATGCTAAAAATTGTGGAATGACCCATACCTGTCCCATAGGTGCCGAGCATCATTTGCTGGGTTTCAGCTCACGTTAATGATCAAAACAACGAGGGCCCCTCATACGCAGTTCATAGTACACCCCCCCCAACCTTTGTCAATTATGTCGAGTGCACAAGTCAGCAGCGACCGCCCCCCCACCCCCACCTCATTGAACAAAAGAGGCGCGTCTGTCACGCCTTAGTGCCCTTATCTTATAATTGGGTTCAAGGCCAAGTGACCCGATCCAGGGTCGAGGTCGTGGTGTCAGGGGGAAAAGGCCATTTAATCACAGAGAGAGGGAGGAAATCAAGGCCCAGGCCTCAGCTGTCCGGGCAGGCCGAACCGGGTGGGAGGAGTCAGCTCGTTGGACGAGCTCAGGGGGAGGGGTGAGGTTGGTCACTAGGCGATTCACATTTAAGCCAAGGTCAGGCCAGCTTTTAACGTCAGGGGAGGCTTATTGATCTGGTCGGAGACGTAGCTAATATTCGAGGAACAGACGTGGGGGTCATTGGGAGGCATCGTGTTTTTTTTTTTTTTTTTTTGGAGCTTGTTTTTTTTTCCAAGAAGTAGAGCTCTCAGACCACTTTGAGGTCATGGGGGCTTGTAATTGAAATGCAGTTGAATTGACAGTGCGAGTGTTAAACCGGACCGACGGCTGATCATTTGACCCCCCACCTGCCCCGCGCACTATTCAAGCAGCCACTATCGGTCTGAAACGAGGCAGTGCTGACCTACAATCATTATCCATAAAGGTTTTCTCTTGCCCCCTACACATTTTTCTGATCCTATGGGCTATCTCTAAGAGGCCAGGCCAAAAATAAAACAATGGCCCGGATGCAGCATCGAATCCAAATCTGTATTTTTATCTTACTCATAAAAAACAAACCATTCCTTTTCACACTTGCTAAACCGCTTCCATGAAGAAAAAAATAAATCCTTCTTGCTTTTCTTTGTCAGTCAAGGTGAAAGTCTAATGTTAACTGAACGCAAGCAGCTGTTGTATTGAGGTATGGGGCCAGCTATCTTTGAAAATCTTTCAGCATTTCAGTGTTTATTCCAAAATAATCACAATTATAATTACTTTTTTGATTCTAAGCGCAAGGGACACAATTCAATCTCAAAACTGCATTCATAAAGTATTAATGGATTTTTTTGCTTCAAGTCTTCACTCACTGATTCGTGTATGTTTCTTCTTTCAAAGTACGTGTCATACTGCTATTTTTTAGCCACAGGGCAGGCAAAGCAAGCACACATTCCAAATTATGAATACAAAGAGCTTACACTAGAACAAATATGATGTAAAATTTCCAAAAAACACAGACAAGGGGTGCTTCACTAATACTAAGAAACACCATGGTCTTCCTTTTCCACCTTCCCTTACCCAAAGAGGATTGGCCTTTCAAAAGTCACTCAGTCTAAAATAGGTGCACACCGTACTCATTTTGAAAATATTGTGTGTTTTCATGTAGCACCCACATGGATGTCGCCTGCGACATCGAAACCGCTCATATTCCACCTGACAAGCACGCAAGCAGGACCTCTTATGATTCCATATCCTCGTTTACCGCTTGGTTGTAAAAATGGCGCCTCTTCCACCCTTGACCCTGACATCATAAATCTCCCACATAATACCCACCCCCTATTCCTTATCAGGTTTCTTTGTGCACAGGAATAAAGTTCAAGAAAAATTTGACTTTAAGGGGCACTAAAGGATGTCCACTGACAAAAATGACCCTGAAGTCACTGAGCATGTACACCAAATGGGAGATTTCGCCTCAACTTCTCAACACCAAGTGAATGTGCATTAGAAAAGTTAGCCTACGGGAAACTGTGTTTCTATGGCTATTAGCCAAGTGGGTGCATGCTTTCAACGGGAAAGGACCCACAGTTCAAAAAAAAAAATCCTTCAGGTTTGAACTAATGAAGTGTAGCTCAATGAAGTGTAGCTCATACTACACGAGCCCATTTACCTGACACTAGTGGATGTCGCCTGTTACAAGCTTTTCATTTGGGAACATTAAAAAGACAACATTTAAAAAATAATGGTCTATAAAGTACGGTCTCCCAGAAAGGCCACAACAAATACAAAACTAACAACACTGCCGCATAAACCACAACGCAACTGCAAAAGCCACAACGCAAATACAAAAGCCACAAAACGAATGCAAAAGCCACAACACAAATGCAAAACCCACAACACGAATGCAAAAGCCACAACACGAATACAAAATCCACAATGAAAGTGACTCTGGGACTACAATTCCTGACGGACCCGGTGACCGACAGGAAGTTTCTTTAGGGAGTTTTCAATGAAGCAGGACAAGTAAGTGAAAGTAAGTTGTGCTTCTATAACGCTAGCTATAATAAATACCACTTTCTGACTGTTATAAATCATCCGTATTGTACTGTTCAAAGTGTTTATGTTTGTATATTTATGTAGTCTGCCAGTTAACGTCAGATTTGCGGTGGAGCTAATTATGCCAACTTTAGTAAAAACTTACCACCGTGGGTAAAGTTAGTCTTTCAGATTTCAATGCTGTGTGAGGTGATCACGGACAGTTTGAGAAGCACTGCCATAATGTTATATCGTATTCTTAAATTATGATTTATAACAGTGAGAAAGTGGTATTTATTACAGCTAGCGTTATATAAGCACAACTTACTTCACTTATTTGTCCTGCTTCATCCACCGTTCCAACATTACCAATGATTGTTAGCACTTTACAGTGCTGAATATTGCTTTGATGGGGTTTTCAAGGCAGTATCGATGTGATAAAACAACAAAATATTTGGCAGGACCATTCATAGCTCATCACACACTGTTAACAAACAGAGCTCAGGTTAACTGTGCTGATTAACTGGCTGAGACTTTACCGTTACCCACGGTGGTAAGTTTTTACTAAAGTTGGCGTAATTAGCAATAAAACACCAATTAAAGGAGTTAGGTAATTTCATCACCAAATCTAGACTATATAGCCATATCACGAAATAAAACAGCCATAATCAAATTACCGCATCTGACTGCTTTGCATAATGTGCAGCCTTCTCTGTCTACACTAGACTTTGAAATCTTTCTCAATCATGAGTTCTGTTGTCACTCTCCCTCATCACTCTATCCATTCCATTCCGATCTTCTCCCTCCAATTTATTAGCTGCCATCCAAGACCTAAAAAGTGACCCTGTCTCAAGAGCATATCGGTGAAGCTGAAGGATTTATGCGTCTGATAAATCACAGCTTGCACTTACAGCAGAGACAAGGTCAAAGTTACCCAGCGGATTAAATAAAAAATATAATCGTAAAGATAGGCGGGTTCAGATCACAGGTCGCGACATCAGAATTGCGAACGTCCATTTTGTCAGAGGATGTCTGCACCTTCACTGCCAACATGGCTTCAGCACTCGAGTGTCCCGGAATTGAAATTTGGAAAACTGAGTGCTTTCATAAAGCTTACAGGTTCAAATCACAAGTGGGGACTCTGCAACAATGTCCCAGCGCAACCATATGTATTCCATTTTATTCATTCAAATAATTTAAGATAAATTCCAATTTTGAGTTCCAAAGTTCCAATCAACATGTGAACAATTAATTTGTGGGTCCCTCTGGCAAGCCTGGTTTGAGCCAGTGGTATTCAAAGTCAGTCCCAGGGATTCCTGAATGTGCTGGTTTTCCTTCAAGCCGTATACGCAATCACAAATTTAAACATCTGTCAGTTTCTCTTAGTTAGGCCCTTTTCATGTTTCCTTATTTACCCTCCTCAGCCAGATAGTCCAAAACAGCTTGAGGTGTATAATATGAAAGATGAAAACGGTGCTCCACTTCGAACATTCTTAAAAAGGGTACACATTTTTAATAGACCAAATGAAAGAAGATGGAAGATCAATATATCCCTAATTGCTTTGGTGAACATGCAAGATTTTCCCCAATAGACAATCAGGGTTTGGTTCGTTATCATTTGGCACTTCTTCTAATTTTTAACTACCAAAAGGCTGTTTTTTGACCATCTGTCCACACATTCAGCAATTATAAACCAATTGATTCATTGATTTGATCAATTTTCCATTGTTTTCCCTAAAATAAAGATAATTTTTTAAAAAAATTGCAAAATAGCGCAACACAAATGCACTATTCAGTGCATGCATGACCATTTCTGACATCACATGGTATAAAAGGGTAAATTACCCTTACAAACATGAATAGTGCAATTATGAAAACATTAACTCCCTGTTAAAATTCTTTGATCGCAGTTGTGGTTGGAACAAAAACCAGCATACACAGGGGGGTCCCAGGGACCACCATTGAGAACCACTAGTTTAAGCTCTTGGTAAAAGAGAAAAAAAAAACCTAATATGTTGTGTTAATATAATTTTGGCTTGTATTAATCTGTTACGAGCACAAAATAAATCTGTTTCTTTAACAGAGTTAATGCAATTACTAATAATGATAATAATAATAATAATAATAATAATAATAATAATAATAATAATAGTAATTGATTAATTAATTGACAGTGAAACACTCGCTCCAAGAACCTTTTGATAATTAATAATTTCTGAGAAGCCACTCTCACGTAGAAAAAAAGAAAATCATGTGACCAAGGCGAAAACAAAAACCAGTTTTATATGGGATTGCCTTTGGGGCTGAATTCTACAGAGAGCCAATCACCTTCTTGTATTAATTACGCAGAACAGGCAATTAAAATTGTGGGGCTTATGAACGCATGAACAAATGTAAGCCTATTTTAAACACATCTGGATGGAGGCAAGTTCAACAGAGGTTAATTTGGTTTGTGTCTGCTCATTTGGCCAACTGGGCAGCACAGCTGTGACCTTTGAACCCACCGCTTTTCAATTGGCTGTTGTGGGGGGGCCCACCTTCCCTTGACCGGAGTTCAGTATTTCTGTGTGTGTTTGTGTGTGTGTGGAGGAGTGGGTGGGGGTAACAAAAGAGGTAAAATTATTCACCTTTTAATATGGCTTTAAACCAATTTGAAAAAATGCAATTTTTCTTTACATTATGCACAGGAGCCTGAATAAATACCTCATCTTCATAGTTAATGATTATGCAAAAATATAAGCATTTACACACAAAAACACACAATTGGCGATTAAAAATTTCCCTGTATATGAATGAATGAACATGCTGCCAACGGTTGCTCAAACTGTCCTAGGAATAAAAGTGCAAGTCAGAGGCATGTGGATGCAATTTTGAGCCCAAAGAGAGGCAGAACCATTTCAAACTCTACCAAAGGCAGAGCCAAGGGGTTATTCACGCCTCCTGTCCTGTAGTTGACCCTGGTTCTCAGACCAGGTGCAACACAAAAATGACACTTCTTATTAGTATTATTTCTGCCCAGTCACTTAAAATAATCCCCCACTGGCTGTCGTAAATCCCATAAACACGCAACCATATCTGCTTTGTAATTATGATCGGGCCAAGCAGCAGAACTTGCGGAACACCTCAAACTCAGTGCAGCATATTAATGGGTTCAGATCACAAAATCTGGAAATACAGTGTACAAGAACAATATCACACCAATGTGTCCCCTGTTCCCATTATGTATACCCGCAAGGGCTACACGATTCTTGACAAAACGAGATGTACTTTTCACTTGCAAGGTTTGCTGATGAATATACATCTGTATTTCTCAGCTTTTTCAAGGTTACAAAGAGAAATTCCTTTTAAGTACCAAGTTGACCACATTTGCAGCCCTTTATTTACTGCAGAACATAGCTCTCTGTACACGTGATGCAAGGGAAGGGCACACATCAGTACAATGAGTGAGGTTGCAGCAATTCTCCCTCCAAAAGTCCTGGTTCAGGACACAGAAGTCCTGCCCAGGCTTTTCTTCCAGTCACCTTGATTGACTAGTAAGCACAGATCTTAAACCTGGCAGTATATAATAATTAGTGAAGTCAGCTCATGGTTGAAAGAAAAACATGGCAGGACTTTTATTTTCTTACTCCTGGATTTTCCACCCAAGTATCCATTCGTGCCACATCTTTTAAGCACATCGACCCTTATGACTGATAGGGGAAATTATGGGATGAAAGCTCAACAGATTAGCGGAGCTGCCATCGAACTAAGGCACGCGAAAGACGCGCAACTCCTCGAAAGCTCTTTCCAGTTGACCCGCATATTTGACAGCTCTCCCGCACGGAGCACTCCTGAAAGGAAACGGGAGAACGGCACCCGATAAAACGGCACAGATGGATGCCTCCACACGAATGTTCGAAGGGGAGGGCTGACAGTTTTACGGGCCAATATTTTGTGATGCGATTTCTCCGTATTTTGATTTCTGGTCCCTGAGTCTCTCTTGGGGGTTCAAAATACAACCTATAAATGCATTGCATACACCCAAAAAGGAAAGAAAAGTCGTTTACTGGGGCTTCATCTCCTCTTTGCCGTCATTATCGTACTTGCACGACCTTGATGTAATGCCACCTTATTCTTAAGCTGTCTGACGGAATGGAAGTGCAGATGGAGAAATAAAATAGGAGGACTGTGGTGCAAACCCCTTTCATCTTGTGAAAGTAGCCTTGAGGCATGTATCGACTGTCAACAGCGAACCATTTACTACGAACGAGCAAAGGTGTTTTTCCTCAATAATCCTGCAATGTTTGCACAACGTACATAGAGTGTTCTGGAATTTATGAACACAGACTCCTGTAGCATCCAGGACACTCATTTTCTTCCCTTGAGTTGTTTTTTACTCAGTTTCCCCAGCTTGAGACACAAAGGTTAATGCGAGTGGAAGAAATGAATTAATACTGTAGATAACTATGCCGGCAGCTTTAACAAGTATCATAGTGTTTTATTTAGACTTGATATCTCCTTCACGCTTTTTGTTAAATTAAACTGGGTTAAGGCAGCTCTACTTATTTCTTGACTCGCCAACTGCACACGACGATTCAGTTCAATTCATGTCAGTTCAATAAAGTTTTATTGGCATGACGTAGAAAGAAATGCCATGTTGCCAAAACAAATTTTCTTACATACTGTAGGTAACATGATTGAAATACAATAAACAATTAAAACATGATACAGTTTCATACAGAATGTTGTATGATGTTTTAGTTGAATAGGCTATTTGAGGCATGTGTCTTGTGACACACAGTAACAAACTCCCCTGCCAGCCGTGCTGCACAACCGTCTTCGCAAAGAACGGCTGCTAGTGGTCAGGTGAGAAGTCCAGAAAGTTTTGGGATTAAGATGATTTCACTCACCAGCGAAAAGCATCCCAAACCAAGCTAGAATTCCAACTACACAGAGAATATCTGTCTCACTATGCAACACTGTAGACAGGCGTTTTTGCCTTATGCTGACGAGTGTCTTTATAAAGGGAGGTTGGTTAGGTGAAGAAGGCCATAAGGATTTTGTGATGCCTTCTCAAAGGTTTTTATTCTAAATCCTTTTTTAAATGTGTGTAAAATATCATGAGGGATGAAGTCGTGATGGACTGCTAAGAACTAGTCGAGGAATGGCATGACCCCGCAGGCTAACAACACCCCTCACAGGTGCCAGCTCTGGATTAGATGCATTATAGATCATCTGTGAACCTGTTTAAACTACATTCTACAACTCCATTGCTTTTAGTTAACAGCTGTGACTGTTGCATCAGCATTATAATGTACAGTGAGGAACACTCTAATCACACATTTGTGATCCCGCGCCTTATCGGGTTAGTTAAACTAAAGGGACCAGCCCACACTTGTTTGATTTGATTTGATTTGATTTTATTTAGCACAATTTAAAATTCAGTACGAAAAGTACACACAATATAGTAAAATAAGTAAAGTGCAAGGAGGAGGCAAGAAACCCAAAGGGCTTATGCGAGGCCTCACCCTATAAATAAATATACATATATAAATAAAAAAGGAAAAAACTGAAACAATATATAACATAGCAAGTGTTAACATACAGTAACGCCTAACATACTGAATATAATAACCTTCATACTTTACACAAAACTATGTTCACAATGTACAATATACCAAACCCAAAAAATACAGAAGAAAAAAAAATACTAAGAAGAAATAATAAACACTTGTACTTCTCCATTCCTCCATGCGACACCAATCCTTCATCCGCATTCTCCGCTACCTTCCTGATCCCCACTCCTCTGTGTTTTTGTCTCCATTTTTAATTCACACAATGCTACACATTCGTGGCATCACAATTTTGATTCTAAATTGAAAATGGATCGAAACAAACTTTCGATTTCGACCTTTGAAATCAAAAGCAGGGTCAACGAATATTCCGGCTTGTTTTCTCTCCACCCCTTTCCCCATTTTCGCAAGATCAACGAGTGTCCAAAGGACAAAAAAAATCACTTCAATTTTTTTACGCAAGTCTTCATGGGTTGGAGAGCCTCTGGCCATCTTTATTTCTGAGAGACTCAGCCTCTCTAAGGCATCCCTTTTATAGCCAATCACGTTACACACCTGATGCCAGTTAATGTAATTTCTTGAAAAATGTTCTTTCAGCTGATTTTCTTTTATATTAATTGCTTTTTCAGCCCTTTTTTGCCTGTGTCCCAACTTTTTTGAGACCTGTTGCAGCCAGAAAATTTGAAATGAGCTCATTTCTTGGATAAAAATGTAAAATGTCTCAGTTTCAACATTTGAAACGTTATCTATGTTCTATTGGAAAAAACATACTGGCTCATGTGATCTGAAAGTCATTGCATTTTGATTTTATTCATAATTTACACTTCGTCCCAACTATTTCGGAATTGGGGTTGTACTTCAGAGACAGTTTTGGAAGGAGAGGGCAGATTGACCGTTTTTTGCCTGTATGCCTCCTGAACCGCAAAGTAATTTGGTTATTTTATTATCGCAACTTCATCTGTCACGCAATATCATGTCATGCAAAACATGCAACTTATCGCTCGCCCAGAAGCCCACAAAAGCAATTTGCCAGAAATTTTATTGCACATTTCTATTCATCTACTCAAGCTCTTCTAAAAATATTATGTCGGATTTTCGAACCAAGTCCCACATTTGAGAAACAGACAATTTTCGGAAGGAGTGAATTTCTGGTTTTCGTGTCACGCGTTTAGGAGGGTAAAACGGAGGCTTCAAAAAAACTAAAATCAATTCAAAGAACTGGAAAAAATAGCTTCAAACAGACAGATTAGATGCTGAACTACCCCAGAGAAACAAAATAGTTGAGAATCGTTCATGCGTTTGTTTGATTAGGGCTAGGTTAAAATGAGCTATCGAAGGCTTCGAAAAAGGTAGTTTTGGGTCGGACCCATGAAAGGCCTCCTAATATTTTGAAAATTGATTTTCTTGAACTTAAAACTGGATTTCGATAATAGTGACAGATAGTACTTTCTATGGGATAAATATGACGGAAATCTATTTTTCAACCCTGGACGAGTGGACCGCTCTTAGGGAGACTGCCTCTTATATGGCTTTGTATAGGTCTTCCCTCATACTTCAAACAACAAAATAGCTAATTTTGTTCATTTGACTTGTTTTGGGTGAAAACGGCAAAAAACTGGTTGGCGGCCAGTTTTTTGCCGTTTTCACCCAAAATAAATCAAATGAGCAAAATTACCTATTTTGTTGTTTGAAGAACTAGGGAAGACCTACACAAAGCCATTTAAATTGTCACTCTATCTTACTTAGTTTTGGAGCTCTGATACATAATACACCAATTTTGTAACTCTGTTACCGCATGACCTGGCCCATCAGTAGGGTCAAGGGAGGGTTTTTTGAGGAGCAGTGTAATACATGCCATCTTAAATGCAGAAGAAACGTGACCAGAGGCACGGTCAAGGGTAAGCAGAGAGGAGAAAGCGGTGAAAAGCTTACGTGGGTTGGACATGCATGCATTGATTTTAAACTGATAAAATGAGAACTTAGTCAGTGTGGTGGCAGAGGTTAAGGCTGCCAACAACTTCTGATACGCAGTGAGGTCAGTGGAGGATCTGGACTTTCTCCAGTTCCTCTCAGCAGCTCGCAGTGATAGGTGACTCGAGCGGAGTGAGTCATTCTGACATGGGCGGGGGGGGATGAGTGTGCTGGTTTGGAGACAAGAGGGCAGGTTGAGTCAATCGACTGGGAGAGAGATGAATTAAACACAGACGTAGCAGTATCAACAGAGAGGTCGGCAAATGTGGCATGAGGAGGAAGTTGAGACAGCACAGGAGAGGTTAGGGAGGAGTGAGAAGGGGACATTCTCCTGAATGTAACAGGGGTTGGGGAGCTGGAGGAAGTATGAGAGGCTGGGGACGGTAGAGAAAAGGAAACAAAGAAATGGTCAGAAACATGAAACATTTTGGCTTAATCATTCATAAAATAGCTTCAAAGTTAAAAAAATACCGCTGTATTTAGATACTCAACTTCTCAATACATTATAGATAACACAAAAATTCTTATATCTTGAATGTAAAAACAAAGGGTGAAAAGTTTAACTTGCAGAACCTGGCACAAATGCGCATTGAACTTGTAAGATCCCGAACGGTTTTACCAGGAAACGGCAACTCAGCAACTACGGCTGAAAATTAGGTGGTCTGAAACTACTACTGATAATGTATGCATATTCCTGAAATGCTAGCAATACGTGCGTTAAATGCTACTTGTCTTGATGAATTGGCAATGCATTTTCATCTTTTCAAAAAGTAACAATGCAAAAACTTCAAACATCCATATATGAGCGGAAAAAAGGGGTAAAATGAATTGAATGCACTTTTTGCTGCTCACAAACAAGCGAGAGATCTTCGCAAAATTCAAATATGCATTAAATTGGCAACACATTACAGGTCAAGTCATTCTGGGCACATAACATGCAACGCACACCATTATTCAAATGAGCGCAGTCCCCTACTGGAATCCTCCAGGACACATGTAGTGCACAAGCAAGTATGTGTACAAATACCCTCAGAACATTTTCTAGTGGACTGCGCGAAGGCATGATTGAACAGCAAGTACATTTCTGGCCTGAGCAGTTTGCATTGAGTTGATTGGTTACATCCAGAAAAAAAAGTAATAATAATAAATAAAATTTGAATTCATACACTGTAATTGTGATGCATGGGACACATTTATAAGTAAATTTCATGAAGAATAATCCAACATATAAAAATATTGTCACAACAAGAAGGTTTATGTGAGTACATCCATGACCATGAAGGGAATTTGCCCAAAAGTTGATCGAAGCTAAGTCCTGTTCTATAGTTGCTTTATACCAAGTTACAGCTTAGTGTCAAAAAATATTTTCGTTATTGCGTTAAGAAGTATTTTGAGGGGCGTGGCCAGATTTCATGATCTTGACCTTTGAAGTGACCAGTGATTATGCCAAAACAATTTCCCAGCGGTATAATTACTGTGACTAAAGTACTAAATGGGTTCAAGATATCAAAAAAGTTATAGATGCCTCAACAGTAATGAAGTTTTGCTGTGACCTTGACCTTGAGTGGAATGGAACCCAAAGATTGACTCCGCTATACATTTGCTATATACTACATTACAGGTTTCTGTCATAAATATTTTTGAAAATAAGTGTTAATAGGCCTTTTGAGGGGTGTCGAAAGATGTCATGACCTCGTTGTGACCTTGACCTCGCATAGATTTTGCCCAAAGCTTAATAGAAGCTGAGCTCGTCATTGTGGTCTTGAGACTCCTTCAGTTTGAAGATCTAAGAATAGGCAATAATTTTAAGCATAAACATCATAAGGGTCATAGTTAATAACTATATTACTGAAAAAACTGGAGAATTACTTATTAGAGAAAACTAGAAGAATTAAGTGAGAGCCATACTCACACAATCCATTTCGTATCAACACACCCCATTTTAGGGTTTACAACGGTCGGTTGATGCAAGTGTTCGGATGAAGATGTTACCGGTGTCGACTGTCGACACATCCTGGGTTTTTCATCGAATGTTGGCCATACCCTAGGGCAAATTTCAGCAAATTCCCTTAATTATAATAACATATAATATTATATTATATTATAATATAATAACATAAGTTATTATTACATTATAAACAAGAGCACTCAGAGAGCGCAGCACCTCCGCCACGCCAAGGCATTAGTGCATTAGTTATTTTCATTGGCTGATGTAGGGTGTTGTTGTACTCCACCGCCAGGTGGCAGCAAAACCCAAAAGCACGCCAATTGGAAATCCGGCCCATTGGAAAGACTTCAAATCTCTGCCAGCATAGCTGGATTTGAACTTTGGCCTATATCTCAGCTGTACTTTGGCCTAGATATGCCAAAATTTAATCACTTGTTCCTCTTGTGCTACTCTAAGATCCTGTAAAGTATGGTTAAAATCTATGTGGCCATTTTTGAGATATCCTGCTAACAGACAAACAGATAAACGTCGGCAAAAACATACACCTCCTTGGCGGAGGTGAATAAAATAATTAAATCTTACAATATGCCCTTAGTGTGGTACATTCAAAAAAATGTGGCTGCTAAATTGCACTCAATACCATGAGGCCAATGATTTTAAATAAGAATTTAAAAAATGTGAATGACAGTGGTCAAGGCATAAATCCAATGATCGCTAGATCATTACAAGTTAAGATTAGATAGTCTAACAATGGCATAGCCATCAGTGCTGAAAAAATAAGTTTAAAACCAAAACTCGAATGGAATCATGAAACGGTCAAATTGAATCGTGGATTTGGAGAATTGTGACACTCCTGCTACACACCAACCTGCCCTCATCACGCCCTCTATATTCTGTTATTCTGTGCTCACGACACAGCTAATTCTTCTCTCCAGGTCCTTCCTTCACTCACTCTCTCTCTCACCTCTCCCTCTATCTCTCTCCCTCCTACCTCTCTCCCTCTCTCTCTCACCTCTCCCTGCATCTCTCTCCCTCCTTCTCTCTCTCCATGTCTCACTCAGAATGCCTGTCAGGACTGGAGGGACCCGGCGATCTGTGAAATCGCACAAATTGACGCCGCCGGAGGTCTCGTATGGTGGAAAGTGGGGGAGAGAACAGCAGAGAGAGAGAGAGAGAGAGAGAGAGAGAGAGAGCAGATTTCATGCTTCATCACTTTGCTTCTGACTGCCTTCCGCTGGTACCCTCTCCCTTCAGTACGGGTCAGTTCCCACAACACCTTGATGATAAGAGCGCCTGACCTGAAACAGCGTCTGTAGACTACACACACTTATCCCCGCTTCCATCACCGTTTCATTAACCATTTACAATAAATTTCAATATTCACATCCACAACCACAGCCTGCATATCAGTGCTCACATTGACTGATACAGAGAGTGCCAATATTGACATCCGTAACCCAAGCATCCATTTTAGTATTCACTTCAACAACTGCAGAAAGTGTTTCAGAATTCACATCCACGGCCTTCGCGTGAATTCCTCAAATGCAAAAGCCACTTCAAGCACGTGCAGAAAATAAGTACCCTCACATTTTTGAAAAAAAAAAATTAACATTTCGTGGCAGTTTTTTGAGATAAAGGCTGTTGATGTTGGGCACTTTTTACTTAAATTTTGATAGCGGTTTAGATATGATTCTATTGAAACTAATCGGTGAATCATTCAAATTTTTTGACATGAAATACTTTATAGGTACATACAACAAACTATCGGAAAATGTCAAAAAAAGTCCCACGTGTCATGAAATGTCAATTTTTTCTTGATGCGTTCACATATGCCAACCAAATGTGCTACGAACAGTACAGGATTCCATCTTTTTTTTTTTCCCCTAAGGAACATGTGTGCCATATTTTTTGAAAAATTAGGTGCATATGAATGTGTACTCACAGAAATTTCCCAGCTATTTTGAACTCACATTTTCAGGAACAAGTAGGCTGCAGCAGAAATGGGAGTGCTGTAGAGCCCAGAAATTTGAGAAAGCGTACGTAAAGACAGAATGCTGTAGCCTACATTACTTGCTATTATTTTGCATTTGAAATATTGACAAGCAATGAATGCACACCATCAGATAGAGATTGGGACATTTTAGCGGCTTTGGCCATTCTTACCTGTCCATCACTGCATAGGCTTGCTACTAGGAGCAAAGGGGCATCATGCACATTCCCACATAGGAACACAACCAAGGAGCTAATGCCCTCTGATGTAAGCTCAATTCCAAAACTCCAGATCCATCTGCCTTGACATTTTCCCCAGTTTTTTAAGGTGTACATTGTCCCCTTGTGGTGGGATATCTAAGCGACAGCTTATCCGCAAATTCAGGTCATTTTTTTTAAAGCTTCTGGAATGGAAGTTTGCAAGCTGATTTAGGCTATTTTCATTTATGCTGTCTGACATCTTAGCCTAATTTGTCAACAAGGCCACAAATAACAGCAGTAAACAAACAAATAGGCTTTGGTCTTATGACGCACAGCTACATGAAATATCTTACTGTGGTCAGATCTCTCAGTGAGCTTGTGTATTGGGCTATTTAGCTAACCAAGACAGGTGACCGCAAAAACAAAATCCCATGCGGGCCAGGTTTGGGTTTGATATATGCTCATCAGCTGCAACATTAAACCACTGACAGGTAAAGACATGATATACACTAATCAGCCACAAAAGTAAAGCCACCGACAGGTAAAGACATGATATACACTAATCAGCCACAACATTAAAACCACTAACAGGTGAACACATGCAAAACACTAATCAGCCACAACATTATAACCACTGACAGATAAAAACATGGGAAACGCTCATTGGTGACAGCATTAAAAGCAGTGACATGAGAAGACATGATATACTCCCAGCAGCAAGGCTGGACTGGTAGTTGTTGTTGGAAAAAACTTAGTCAGAGCAAGTGGACAAAGTGTTCCACTAACTCATGCAAATCTATATCCAAAAAAATGGACACATTCTCCAGAGTCTGATTTATTGTAAATCCATCCAGAAGAAGCACAAAGAAACCCAGGCTGGTCTGCGCAAACCACACAGCATTCATTCTTCATCAATCACCCCACGCCAACTGCCCTTCGGCTGTCCGAACCCTCATTTTTATTTACCTTTTTTCACTTTTCTTGAGGTGGAATTAAACGTGACTCTCTCCACCTTCCCTAATATTACTAATTCTGATTGGTAAATTGTCCCATGGCGACCCTCCTCCCTTAGCAACAGGTTTGCCATTACATCATAGTGTACCTTCATTTTCGGCCACGAGGGACGCTCGAAGACCACACCTAAGTCTCCCAAACCTTGGGTTCTCCTAAGGTTCAGTAAGTTATTTGAGGACATGGATGGTTCCAGAACACTCAGGTGCGCATGCTCAGGTAGTGGGACTAGGCTGACAGACATGGTCATTCCGGAGGGTTAGCTCATTAGGCTGGCCTTGAGGGTTCTGCAGGAGCATCTTTATCAGGTTTTTTTTAACAGATTTATGAGTTTTTGCCTCTTTCTCAGCTCCAAACTCTCTCTCAGTATTTTTAAAGGGCCATAGGAACCTGGCTATGTTCTGTTGAACTGTGATTATAGTAATACTTTGATTTTTACAGTATTTAAGATTATTTTCCCACCACATAATCTGGCGTACCAGGCAATGCCCAGTGGGCCGACGTACATTTTAGGCCAATGCAATCATATTTTATAAAATTGTAATAACATTGATAATTTTGAACGACCGCGCCGGCCTTTAAAACACGGAAAGCGGCCCATTGGTTCATTTTCTAAACTGACACAGGACTGGCCCAATGAAATCTCTGAGCCCTCCCTCCTCAGGGGAAAAAAAAACGCAATTGCGTACGGCCCGTTGGTAGCAAGTGGTCCAAGTCGAGCAAACAGCAAGATGAATTCGAAGTGGAATTCCATACAGTGAAAATCAAAAAGTGATGTGGGTTTATTTCACCAAAGTAAGAATTCCCTCCCAAACTCTCCCTGAGCGTTCCAGAATTTTTCATGCCAGAGTGATACATCCTGTATATACCACTTTTAATTCTTCTACTTCACTATTCAGGTTATCTTGCATCATGGCCATTTTTCAGTATATATACAGTATATATTTATTTGTTTTAAGATATAGGAATTACCGAAAAACTGTATTATTGCAGATAAAAAAAAACGATGCATAAGCTTAAGCCATGTACAGTTTATTTAATGTTGTTGTTTTCATCCTAAAAGTTTAAGAAGGCAGGCTTCCTGGGAAATTAGTTTGACCAATGGCCTTGCTTGTCCCCAGTTGCGTTAACAGTCTAAAAATGCATTTCAACGACTACGAGATCAGACAAAAATGTCAGAGAGCAGTGGAGAGGCGGAAAAGCTTCGAGAATGAAGTAAACAAACATTGGAGCCTCAGGCTTTCAAACGCTAAAAAAAAATTGATCAGCTGTTTGGCCACGATGATCCTCATGTAGCAAGCAGTTTACATTTGGAGGGGGACACGGAAAGCGGTAAGACTGACGTTAAATTAGGCTATCGCAAGAATGTATTCGGTAAAAATTTGCTTGAGCTTACAAAAGGCCCCCACAGATAGACCAGCTGTTAATAACCTTCTATTTGATGCATATTGATTCGTTGTTTTACGGTGGCAAATAAAATTGGTCCTGAAATACAGCAAGGAAGACTTTCAAATTTTCCTATTTAAAACCCTGTCTTGACGTTCAGAATCACCTGCCAGTAAACTTGCAACCAGCGAGTGCTGCGGTTCTGAACTAGTGAGCTACTCTATGCCCTGTTGAGTCTGTAAGATATGTAATGTTATTTGAAAAGTTTATGTATGAATCAATCCAAATAGTGCTTTCTTAGTTTTCTTACTGAAAAATCAGTAATGGCCCCAAAGTCACATTTCTTTTTCACATTCATTCA
Organism: Gymnothorax javanicus; assembly: GCA_029692085.1. NCBI lineage: Eukaryota > Metazoa > Chordata > Actinopteri > Anguilliformes > Muraenidae > Gymnothorax > Gymnothorax javanicus. The sequence continues at coordinate 125,430,466 of CM056197.1, read as the reverse complement.
TGTAAATACATTGATGATAATAATAATAATAATAATAATAATAATAATAATAATAATAACTTCTTCTTTGTCATGGTGGTGCAGTGATTAGCTCTGTCACCACACAGCAAGAAGGTTGTGGGTCCGATTCCAGCTTGGGGCCTTTCTGTGTGGAGTTGCAGAGCATGTAAACTACGACTGAGCTTAATTTTAACTTTTGGTAACAGCAAAGTGTGCGCGTATGGCGGGCCGTCACGTCACGATCAGGTTGGGCCGCCATGGCCGAAAATACCAGGGCCATTTTTTTGTCCCAGTCCAGCCAGGTGAAGACATAATGTACACTAATTAGCCACCACATTAAAACCTTTGATAGGTGAAGACTTGATGTACACTCATCAGCCACAACATTAAAACCACTTATAGGGGAAGACATGAAAACACTATTCAGCCTCAAGATTAAAACCATTGACAGGTGAGGACATGATATACACTCGACAGCCAAAACAATAAAGCCAGCAACTGGTGAAAACATGATAAACTCTCAGCAGCCACAACATTAAAACCACTTTTAGGTGAAGACATGAAGTACACTCATGAGCCACAATAATCAAACCACTGACAAGTAAAGACATGATACAATCTCATGAGCCACAAAATTAATACCACTGACAGGTGAAGACATGATATCATTTGTGCTAGGACAGATGTGGGCCAAATTTAGATGAGCACCCCCCTAAAACCAACATATGGGGATAAATCAATGAATAATTCCTAATTATCACAGTGCTAGTTCTAAAATTTATAACTGTTATTGTTGCTGCCATCCCAAGAAACAATTTGACACCAAACATGGCTTAATTGCTTTGAAAATATGAGACCCAGGAGGAATTGAAGCCATAAAAAGCATAATTTGGCTACATTTTCCATCACAAATTGAAAGTTTAGCATTAAAATTAATATAGTTCCCAAAGTGATCCACCCTAAATATTTGGTAAAAAGTAGGTGCAGTATGCCACGTTCGTTTGCACAAAGTTTCAAGAAATTCTTTCACCGTTAACAATGTAGTAGGACAGCTGCATGTACACCATCCTTGGAAAATAGAGGGAAATCTAAAAAGCCATTTTGAGGCAAAGGCAAACTAGATCATGAAAACTGAATGAATAGGTCACAGTGGATCCAGTACATGTTGGTTCTAGGGGGGTGCCCATCTAAATTTGGCCCACATCTGTCCTAGCACATATTCAAAAAACCAATGCATTTTCTAGGCCCACATACATCTCTCCACACAGTCAATATGGTAAGGAATCAAAAGCTTTCATGGGCAATTTTCCCATACTGACGCAACACCACCTTTAAATTTATAGGCCTTGACCGCAGTTCTTAACCGCATTTTAGTAGTTTCAGCGATCTTCTCAGTTGTTTTCTTTGCTTGATGCAGGCCAATAATTTGACTCCTCTGAAGCAGAGTAACATCTTTTCCACGACCACTGGATATGATCTGACATGTTTAAGAAATGAGACTAACTGCAACTAACTGCATATGCTAGGGTTAAATAACTTGTTGTTTGCAGAAACCATGGATGATATAAATAATACTATTATATTTTTATGATTATGAAGTGGCGGAAATTAATGTTTCACTTTTTTTTACCACCATCGTCACGGTATTTCCTTGTTGTTTTTGAGAATATTATGGGGGCGCACGAACGTTTATATTACGCAACTTTCTCATTAAATGGTACTGTTGCGTATTCTGACATCATTGACGAAAATATTTTCGCGCAAGTTGGCAGTGTTAAGTTGATCTGAGAACACAGTCGACACCCGTCTTTAACAGTAGGTGTCAGCAGAGCGCCACGTTTAACTAAGGGTCATTCTATGTCAATTCACACAGACTCCAGAAACTTCCCCAGTGACATTTCACAGATCGGACTAAAAAAAAATTCAAAAATTAGTTTTTGACTCCAAATGAAGGAAGCACAAACTTCAGCTTCATAACTTTAGTCATTTCGGCATTATGGCCCTGGAAAATTTGGGTGCCTTGCCCACTTTTTTCTCGCCCTAAACCATATTTAGAGACCCATAACTTCTCTTTTATATGAGCTACAGGGATAAAAATTGATAAAGTGGTCATTGATTGCCTCCTCTCTTGGGATCAATGCTTACAAATGGGATACTATTTCCATTGTGTACAATATTAACCCTTTAAAACTGGATTTTGTTTCACACGATGATGATTTTTGGGATATTGGAGGGTCCAGGTAACTGAGATTTGCGTGTTTGAAGGCTTTTTGGCAACTTCTTCATCAAATATGATGACATTACTGTAACTCAGATGATTTTCAGAGACACCAGATCATTAATGGGGCTATGGGGGAGGAGGGGGAGCGGGGGCGGGATTTATACCAGGGTGGAATTTCAAGAAAATGATCATGATTTAGTGTGTTAACCCTTCAAGGCCATATTGGCATCCAGAAACTAGGGAAGCCTCTGATTAGCTCTGTGTTTATTTCAGGTGGTTGGAGTTGCAAATATTAATATTCTAAATGGCTTATTGATCATATCCTGGATAAATGCTTTAAACTAATAAAATATGTCGGTCATTAACCCTTTCAAGGCTGTATTGTGTCTTAGGAAGTAATGAGTATCAATATGTGCAGGTTTTAAAGTTTTGGATTGTGTGTGGGGTTTTAAAGTTTTGGCTGATGTGTGGGGTTTTAAAGTTTTGGCTCGTGCGGGTGGTTTTTAAGTTTTGGCTCGTGTGTGTGGTTTTAAAGTTTTGGCTTGTGTATGGTTTAAAATTGAAAACATAGGTGAAGACATGATATACATGATGTACACTCATGAGCCATAACACCACTGATAAGGCAAGGCATGATGTACACTCATGAGCCACAACATTAAAGCCACTGACAGGAAAGATATGATACACACTCATCAGCCACAACATTAAAACAACTAACAGGTGAATGCATGATATGCACTTATCAGCCGCAACATTAAAACCACTGACAGGTGAAGACATATTATACACTAATCAGCCACATTAAAACCACTGATGGGTGAAATACTCTATCAGCCACAACAGAAAAACAACTGACAGGTAAAAACATTATATACACTCATCAGCCACATTAACCCTTTTGTGCACCAGCCAAATTTATGTGTCACCCTATTTAAGACTTCATAATTCAAGATTGCAGCTTCACGGGGAGGAAGGGAATGGCTCAACTGAGTCAAAACACTTGTAGCATTTAGAATTCAATCGTATTACAATTTACTTTCATGATCTTGCTTGAGAAAAAGGGCTGCAAACACAAAAAATCGTCATGAAAATTCAGCATTGAAATTCTAAAAAAAAAAAAAAATAAGACTGAGAATCAGTGTTGGATTAAGGTGATAAGGGACCCCTAGGCTAGGCTATGTGTTGGCCCCCCCACCAATCCCATTACAAGAAACATTTGTTGAAAAAAAATACTTATGACTAATAATAATATAACGTATTTGGAGCACGAGCCTGCTATCACCAAGTCAAAACAGAATATGGGGGAATACACACATAAACAAAAGAATACACTCATAAAGAAAACACACAGGAACCACAGGCAAATACACTGCTATAACTTGTAAATGTAAACATGAACCAGACTGACAGCCAGTCTAAGCCAGCTGACATCAAATCATGTTCACGTTTGCTTTGAGACCGACAGGCAACTAAAGCAGTGGCATAACAGCCTTGTCCTGGAGAGCACATTCTCTCAGCAACAGTATCAGCAATCATAGGACACTCCCAACTTCTGCAACTCAAATGCAAACAAAAGACTGAGATAAAAAAATCCACATCTATGATCCGCCTGATTTCGCAGAGTAAATAGATATTTTGCTCAAAGGATATAGGCACCAAACTAAACGGCAGTGCACAATAACAAAATTGAAGCCAAAATGAAAGTTTTGAGGTCTGAGTATTTAGTCATGCGAGTTCAAATGGTATGATTATTACCAGCTGCGCAGTTGTCATTGGAATAATAAATTTTGTCTGTCTGACTGCGTTAACACAATGACATTGGAACTGTTTTTGATAAAACCTTCAGACATTGCATGTCACTAGCTGGGATAAAACAAAACTGCGAGTTGGAAAATGGATATGTTTGGTCCGATAGATTATGTTTGTCATCATTATTCATGTTCGAATCAAGCGCAGGGCAGGGATAAACATAATTCAGGCAATTGCTGGCATCGCGGCTGGTTTGATTCCTGATGGTCTGTTGTTATGTACAGTGCTGTGAAAAAGTATTTGCCTCCTTACTGATTTATTTTTTGCATATTTGTCATGCTTAAATGTTTCAGATCATCAAACAAATGTTAATATTAGACAAAGATAACCCAAGTAAATACAAAATGCAATTTTTAAATGATGATTTCATTTTTTGTCGGAAAAAGCTACCCAAACCTACCTGGCCCTATGTGAAAAAGTAATTGTCCCCTAAACCTAATAACTGGTTGTGCCACCCTTGGTGACAACAACTGCAATCAAGAGTTTGTGATGACTGGCAATGAGTCTTTCACATCGCTGTGGAGGAATTTTGGCCCACTCTTCTTTGCAGAATTGTTTTAATTCAGCCACGCATTGGAGGCTTCTCTAGCCTTGCCACAGCATCTCAATCGAATTTAAGTCCGGACTTCGACGAGGCCGCTCCAAAACCTTCATTTTGTTTTTTTAAAGCCATTCAGAGGTGGACTTACTGGTGTGTTTCGGATCATTGTCCTGCTGCATAACCTAAGTGCGCTTGAGCTTGAGGTCACAAACTGATGGTCAGAAATTCTCCTTCAGGATTTTCTGGTAGAGAGCAGAATTCATGGTTCCATCAATTACAGCAAGTCGTCCAGGTCCTGAAGCAGCAAAGCAGCCCCAGACCATCATACTTCCACCACCATGTTTGACTGTTGGTATGATGTTCTTTTTATGAAATGCAGTGTTAATTTTACACTGGATGTAACGGGACGCACACCCTCCAAAAAGTTCAACTTTTGTCTCGTCAGTCCGCAGAATATTTTCCCAAAAGTCTTGGGGATCATCAAGATGTTTTTTGGAAAATGTGAGACGAGCCTTTGTGTTCTTTTTGGTCAGCAGTGGTTTTCGCCGTGGAACTCTCCCATGGATGCCTTTTTTGCCCAGTCTCTTTCTTATTGTTGACTCATGAACACTGACTTTAACTGAGGCATGTGAGGGCTGCAGCTCTTTAGATGTTGTTCTGGATTCTTTTGTGACCACCTGGATGAGTCGTTGATGCACTCTTGGAGTAATTTTGGTAGGCCGGCCACTCCTGGGAAGGTTCACCACTGTTTCAAGTTTCTCCATTTGTGGATAATGGCTCTCAGCGTGGTTCGCTGGAGTCCCAAAGCCTTAGAAATGGCTTTGTAACCCTTTCTAGACTGATAGATGTCAATGACTTTGTTTTTCATCTGTTCTTGAATTTCTTTAGATCATGGCATGATGTGTTGCTTTTTGAGATCTTTTAGCCTACTTCACTTTGTCAGACAAGTTATATTTAAGTGATTTCTTGATTCAACAGGTCTGGCAGTAATCAGGCTTTGGGTGTGGCTAGTTGAAATTGAACTCAAAAAATGTGGTTAATCACAGTTAATTCATGATTTAACAAGGAGGGCAATTACTTTTTCACATAGGGCCAGGTAGGTTTGGATAGCTTTTGCCCTTAATCAATGAAATCCTCATTTAAAAACTGCATTTTGTATTTACTCAGGTTATCTTTGTCTAATATTAACATTTGTTTGATGATCTGAAACATTTAAGTGTGACGAACATGCAAAAAAAAAGAAATCAGGAAGGGGCAAATACTTTTTCGCAGTACTGTATCAGGTTTGAGATGCTTAAGTTTAGACATGGGCCCACAGTGGTTATGGTCAGGTTATTAATTATCAGGGAGGACTGTTATTGAAAACATGAATAACAGCCTATAAACCGCTCCATTCTAATGACTGCCGTAATTGAAAGTGTTCTTACCTTTTGAAGGTTTTCTTTCTTGTTTTCCTTGCTGAAAAGTCATTGATGACACTGGTAAAATTGACATTGCACAGGATGTCACTTTCAGTGTACATCAGGGCCAGGTGATTCAGTCTCTTTTCATCAATTGTTGACCTCTGTCTATTTTTTATCAGGGCTGTAGTAACGTTAGCTGCCCTACGCTAAAAATACCTCGCACAAATTTTGCAGCGCATCTGAAACTTTTCACGTAGATGACGCAACCCTTTCTGACCGCATCGGGATCAATATTTTTTTTTCTGACTAATCAGGGGCCCTGGTCAGTCTGGGCCCCTTAGCTACAGCCTGTGCTTGCCTGTACGTTAATCCACTTCTGTTGAGAATTGAAAAATGGATGGGTGTTAATACTATATATTTCTAGGATCATAAACTCCTTGACCACAAGTGCTCTTCATCTGAGCGTGAATTTCCAAATTATCTACTCTTTCGCAGCCAAATAAGACAGCTCTCCGGTGGCTACCCAAACTCTCAGATCCCTCAAAATGGCGTACTGTCAAATCATAAACTAACCATATATTTAACACAAATCGACTTTTGGCGCATGAAATTCAATATGAATTAATCATTTATGAATTTAGCATGAGTTTATCAATATAGGAGCAGTTGGACATCAATGGTCACCAGTAACCTCTACAAACCCAAAACATGCCTTTTCTCCATGATAAAGTTCAGAATTTTGTCCCACAACCAGCACACATACTCATTACTTATTTTATGGTCAGAACATTCACCCCGCGATGAAAAGCTAGCAGTTCCCTCTTCCGAGCTAGCAACCTTATATAAACACTTTCCACACCTCATAAGGGGCAAGTATAATTCACTAACTGAAACACACCTTATTATAACAGAACAGACATTCCACTATCAGGCAAAAAGCAGGTGATATGGTATCCTAAATTGAACAGAATGGTGCAACAAATGTTAGCAGGGGGGGTCTACCGAAGTATTTGAGGTGATTGCATTTTAAACGAGCCAAAAACTTTGCATTCGATTTAGTTGAATACGGTATAAATTCTAAAACAAAGAGCCACATTGAGCAAAATCCCACCACACGCAGTATTATTAGCAAAGACGAGCAGTTACTCTTACTAACCTATGTGGCAAACAAGCTCTGTGATCATCATGGCTATGGTAAACTGAGAATAAAAAAAAGCGAGCCAGCTGGCCATCAGTAAAAAAAATATATATACAATTTAACTCACTTATACATTGAAGAAAAACCTTTCCTTATTGAATCCCTCCTCCAGAGACACAGATCTACTCGGTAGAGGGAACCTTCCCGTCCTGTTTCATTCGTAATAATTCCCATTGACCAGGTTTGTAACTCATTTAAATCCTGTAAATGTAACTAAGCACTTCAGGCTGGTTTTGGAAGTTTTTTTTTTCCTTTGAAATCACGTCATTTTCACCTGCGCAACCCTGCACAACGTTAAGAGAATATAACCTTACTTGCTGTCACGCAAAGGATTAAACACTTTTCTGATGGTCCAATCAATCTCATTCCGTTACTTTGGAAAGTTTATACTCTCTGGAATTGTACAAGAAATGTGTCAATCAATAAATCATTTCCGGGAAAGTTTCATGTGGGCGTGAACTATAACTGTGTGCTATGCAGATGAGCCTAAGTAAGCAATTGAGTGAGTGGCTAATCAGTGAGAGTACGTACTAGTATATAAGGGAGTGCTGAATTCTTCGATATAGGGTTTTATGTGTAAATCAGAAAATTATGTGTTTTTCATTTGTGATGACTGTAAGTATCAATAGCATGTTGAATTTTGGCTTCAGAAAACTGATTCTTATAAAACTACTTAATTGGGATGCCATTGGCTCACTATAGCTGCAGTGGTTGCCACAAAGGAGAACACTTTTTTTTGTTGCAAGAGATCTTTTTTTTTTGACCTGCTGGATAGATACTATGGTCAAGTATATTGAACAATTTGTACATCAGGCTTAGCTGAGGAGTTGAATTCATCCAATTCCTGGGCAACAGGGATGGGACTGAACTCATCCATATTTTAAACTGCATTCAAGCTTGGCTTGCTGGTGAATATTCAATGACTGATCCGGATGTGCCATCTAGTCACAGAATAGTGTAACTGCATGCATAAATAGAGCAGTTCCATGTCTGCTGGCATCTACATCTGCGCAGAGGGGTTAAAAACACTGAAAGGTGAGGACAATATACGCTCATCAGCCACAACATGAAAAATACTGACAGGTGAGGATGATGTAAGCTCATCAGCCACAACATTAAAACCACTGGTAAGAAAGGGAATGATATATGCTCACCAGCCACAACATTAAAACCACTAGAAGGTAAAGACATGATATACACTAATCAGCCACAACAATAAAATCACCAAAAGGTAAAAACATGATATACAGTCATCAACCCCAACATTAAAACCACTGACTATTGAAGACATGAGATACGCTCATCAGTCACACCACTAAAAATTACGCTCATCAGCCACATCATTAAAACCACTGACAGGTGGGGACAGTATACATTTGTCAGCCACAAAATCAAAACCATTGACAAGTGAATAACATTCTCTTAAAGGACCAGTGTGTAATATTTGGCATGGTTTGTTGGCAAAATCTGAATATACTACCCATTAATATGTTTATATAAGTGTATAATCCCTATAAAATAAAATTTGTTAGGTTTTCATAGCCTTATAATTATGCGTTTATACATATAGCAAGGGCTTTGCTTTAGAGACGTCGCCATCTTGCACTGCCATGTTGGTACGGCAGCGTGACGGGACAATCCAGCCAGCTAGAGAACGCGTTTCGCGTGTATAAATCCCAGTCGTGGAAGACGCCATTTCCGCAAAAGTGTTTTGGGCCTCGGAGGCCACTGTCTTTTTGCCGACGGGAGGGGTGAGCGTGAGTGAGTGAGTGAGCGCTGCAGTCTAGAATCTAAATGCTGGATGTCACTGTTTCCCCCCCATTTTACACACTGTTCCTTTAATAATGGAACATGTCAATGGCTGGGATATATCTGGTGGCAAGCGAGCTATTTGTTCTTAAAAGTTTTTGTGTTGGAAGCAGGAAAAATGGGCAAACGTAAGGAATTAAGTGACCACATTGTGATTGCAACAGGACAGGGTCAGAGTACCTCCCAAATCGCAGATTGTGTGGGTTGTTCCCAGTATGCAGTGATTAGAGGGCAAAAGTGGTCGAAGGTAGGACAATCAGTAGAGCCACAGGATCATGGATGCCCAAGGCTCAATGATGCGTATTGGGAAGGAAGGATAGCCTGTCTGATCCAATCCCACTGAAGAGCTACTGCACAACCCCAATTCCAAAAAGTTGGGATGCTGTGAAAAATGTAAATGTAAAAACTGAATGCAATGATTTGCAAATCTCAAACTGACATATTATTCACAATAGAACATAAACAACATTTCGGATGTTGAAAGTGAGTCATTTTACCATTTCATGAAAAATATTAATATGGGACAGGGCCATGTTTACCATTGTTTAGTATTCTCTCTTCTCTTAACAACAGTCTGTAAACATCTGGGAAGTGAGGAGACCAATTGTTGAAGTTTTTGGAGAGGAATGTTGTCCCACTCTTGTCAGATTCTAGCTGCACAACAGTCCTAGGTCTTCTTTGCCCGATTTTTCATTTTATGATGCACCGAATGTTTTCTATTAGTGAATGGTCTGGACTACCGGTAGGCCAGTTCAGCATTCAGAGTCTTCTACTGCAAAGCCATACGGTTGTGATTGATGCAGTATGTGCTTTGGCATTGCTCTGCTGAAATATGCAAAGCCTTCCCTGAAAGAGACCTCTGGATAGGAGCATATGTTGTTGTAAAACCTCTAAATACTTTTCAGGATTGATAATGCCTTTCCAGATATGTAAGCTCCCCACGCCACAGGCACTAATGCAACCCGATACCATCAGAGATGTAGGCTTTTGAACTGTGCTCTGATTACAAGCTGGATGGTCCCTCTCCTCTCTAGACCGCACAACACAGCGTCCATGTTTTCTAAAAAGAATTTTAAATTTTGATTCATCTGACCACAGAACAGCTTGCCATTCTGCCTCAATCCATTTTAAATGAACTTTGGCCCAGAGAAGACGGCGGCATTTCTGGATCGTGTTCAAATATGGCTTCTTCTTTGCATGATACTGCTTTAGCTTGCATTTGTAGATTGCACACCGAACTGGGTTCACAGACAATGATTTCTGAAAGTGTTCCTGAGCCCATGCAGTGTATTCCAGTGCAGAATCATGCCTGATTTTAACGCAGTGCCACCTGAGGGCCCGAAGATCATGAGCATCCAATATTGACCTTCAGATTTGTCCCTTACGCACAGAGATTTCTCCAGATACTCTGAATCTTCTGATGATATTATATACTGTGGATTAAAAGTCTTTGCAATTTTACATTGAGGAACATTTTTCTGAAATTGTTCCACAATTTTATTTATGTTTTTTGCAGATTGGTGAATCTCTGTCCATTTTTACTTCTGAGAGACTCTGTCTCTTTACAATGCTCTTTTTATACCCAGTAATGTTACCAGAGTTGTGACCAAGTCATCATGTTCAAGTCAAATCAAGTCACTGGTCATCAGCTCAAACTCAAAGCAGACGAGGGAGAGCAATGAGGAGTGAAAGGGGGCAGGGGAACAAATTAGACAATGAGCTAACTAATTAACAAGCAGAGTGGGGAAAGCTGAGAGAGTTAAAAGCTTAGATACAGTTAGGATCAGAAAGGGGTCAATGTCAACATGAAATGCAGCTCATGGCTCTCTCAGCTTTCCCCACTCTGCTTGTTCATTAGTTAGCTCATTGTCTAATTTATTCCCCTGCCCCCTTTCACTCCTTATTGCTCTATCTCGTCTGCTTTGAGTTTGAGCTAATGACCAGTGACTTGATTTGACTTGAACATGATGACTTGGTCACAACTCTGCATGTTACTGACATGCTTCCAATTAACCTGATTAGTTGCAAAATGCTCCTCCAGCTGGTTTAGTTAAAATCCCAATTCCAATGAAGCAGGGACATTGTGTAAAAAAATGAATAAAAACAGAATGCAATCATTTGCAAATCCTTTTCGACCTATATTCAATTGAGTACAGTACAAAGACAAGATATTTAATGTTCAAACTGATAAACTTCTTGTTTTTTTGGAAATATTCACAAATTTTGAATTTGATGCCTGCAACACATTCCAAAAAAGCTGGGACAGGGGCAACAAAAGACTGGGAAAGTTGAGGAATGCTCAAAAAACACCTGTTTGAAGCATTCCACCGGGGAACAGGTTAATTGGAAACAGGTGAGTGTCATGCTTAGGTATAAAAGGAGCATCCCCGAAAGGCTGTCGTACACAAGCAAGGATGGGGTGAGGTTCACCACTTTGTGAACAACTGCGTGAGCAAATAGGCCAACAGTTTAAGAACAAAGTTTCTCAACGTGCAATTGCCAGGAATTTAGGGATTTATTCATCTACAGTCCAAAATTTCATCAAAAGGATTCACAGAATCCGGAGAAATCTCTACACGCAAGCGGCAAGGCCAAAAACCAACACTGAATGCCTGTGACCGTCGGTCCCTTAGGCAGCACTGCATTTAAAAACTGGCATCATTCTGTAAAGGATATTACTATTTGGGCTCAGGAACACTTCGGAAAATCATTGTCAGTTAACACAGTTCGTCGCTACATCTACAAGTGCAAGTTAAAACTCTACCATGCAAAGCGAAAGCCATGTATCAACAACACCCAGAAACGCCACCAGTTTCTTGGGCCCGAGATGGGCTCAGTCATCTGAGATGGACTGATCCAAAGTGTAAAAGTGTGCTGTGGTCTGACGAGTTCACATTTTAAATTGTTTTTGGAAATCATGGATGTCGTGTTCTCTGGGCTAAAGAGGAAAAGGACCATGCAGATTGTTATTAGCGCAAAGTTCAAAAGCCAGCACCTGGGATGGTATGGGGATGTGTTAGTGCCCATGGCATGGGTAACCTGCACATCTGTGAAGGCACCATTAATGTTGGAAGGTACATACAGGTTTTGGAGCGACATGTGAAGACCACAAAGGAAAAATGATCAGAGTCCAAACTTTGCATTTTTGTACAACTATATTTTATATATCTTTATAATAATGATTATAATTTATATAATTTTTTTTTTTTTGCATATTTTTTTTCAGTGCTTTGTTTCTAAGATCTTTTCTAATTTTTAATTAATCATTTCTCCTCAATGTGAAAATGTGACTGAACATTTTTCCATTGTGGTCTTCATATGCTGCCATCCAAGCGACGTCTTTTTCAGGGACATCCTGCTTATTTCAGCAAGACAATGCCAAGCTATATTCTGCACGTGTTACAACAGCATGGCTTCATCGTAAAAGAGTGTGAGTAATAGACTGGCCTGCCTGCAGTCCAGACCTGTCTCCCATTGAAAATGTGTGGCGCACTATGAAGCGCAAAATAGGACAACAGAGACCCCTGACTGTTGAGCAACTGAAGTCGTACATCAAGCAAGAACAGGAAAGAATTCCACTTTCAAAGCTTCTACAATTAGTGTCCTCAGTTCCCAAATGCTTATTGAGTGTTGTTAAAAGGAAAGGTGATGTAACAGTGTTAAAAATGCCCCTGTCCCAGCCTTTTTGGAATGTGTTGCAGGCATCGAATTCAAAATGAGTGAATATTTAAAAATAAATAATAAAGTTTATCAGTTCGAACATTAAATATGTTGTCTTTGTAGTGTACGCAATTGAATATAGGTCGAAAAGGATTTGCAAATCATTGTACTCGGTTTTTATTCACGTTTTACACAACGTCCCAACTTCATTGGAATTTGTAGTACCCCAATACTTTACCAGCTTTTTGTTGCCCCTCTCCCAACTTTTTTGAGATGTGTTGCTGCCATCAAATTCAAAATGAGCAAATATTTTTAATGAAATGGTAAAATGTCTCACTTTCAACATCTGATATGTTGTCTATGTTATTGAGAATAAAGTGTGGGTTTATGATATTTGCAAATCATTGCATTCTGTTTTTATTTGCAATTTACACAGCATCCAAACTTTTTTGGAATTGGGGTTGTACTAGAAACAGCTGAAAAAGTAAATGCTGGTTCTGATAGGAAGGTGTTAGACCAAACCGTGCACTGCAGTATGTTGCATATGGGGCTGCGTAGCCGCAGATAGGACAGGGAGCCCCTGCTGACCCCCGTCGACTGCCGAAAGCTTCAGAACTGCGCCATAGAGCACTGGGAGAATGTGGCCTGGTCTGATGAGTCACGTTTCCTCTTACATCATGTGGATGGCTGGGTGCGTGCGTGTCGCTTACCATGAGAAGACATGGCACCAGGATGCACTATGGGAGGAAGGTAAGCCAGCGGAGGCAGTGTGATGCTTGGGGCAATGTTCTGCTGGGAAACCTTGGTTCCGAGCACTCATGTGGATTTTATTTCGATATGCACCACCAACCGAAACATAATAGCAGACCACGTGCACCCCTTCATGGAAATGGTATTCCTTAATGGCAGTGGCCTCTTTCAGCAGGATAACGCACCCTGCCTCACTGCAAAAATTGCTCAGACGTGGTTCGAGGAACATAACAGAGAATTTAAGGTATTGACTCGGCCTTCAAATTCCCCAGATCTCAATCCGATTGAGACATGGGGTGGGCTGAAAAGAAGTCTATGGAGGCCCCACCTTGCAATTTACAGTACTTAAAGGATCTGCTGCTAATGTCTTGGTGCCAGGTACTACAGGACACCTTCAGATATATTTTGCCTCAAAAGGGCAGAGCGATATAGGGGCAGTTGGACATCAGTGGTCACCAGTAATCTCTCCAAACACAAAACATGCCGTTTCTCCATGATAAAGTTGAGAAATTTTTCCATTTTTCTTCAGAGTCCCGTAAGCCACACATACTCATTAAAGGAACTGCTTATTTAACGGTCAGAACATTCACCCCGCAATGAAAAGCAAGCAGTTCCCACTTCTGAGCTCACAACTGTATATAAACAATTTCCACACCTTCTCAGGAACAAGTATAACTCACTTAGTAATATCTGAAATATACCTTATTTTAACAGAACAGACATTCCACTATCAGGAAAAAATTCAGGCAATATTCTACCCTAGATTGAACAGAATAGTGCAACAAACGTACCAGGAGGTCTACCAAAGTGTTTGAGCTGCTCGTATTTTAAACGAGCCAGAACCTCAGCATTTGATTTCATTGAATACGGTATAAATTCAAAAACAAAAAGCAACATTGAGCAAAATGCTACCACAGTAGCAGTATAACCTTTCTTCATTGAATCCCTCATCCAGAGACAGCTGTATCCGGTAAAAGGAACCCTCCAGTCCTGTTTCATTCGGAGTAATTCCCATTGACCATGTCCGTACCTCATTTAAATCCCCTAAATGTAACTGAACACTTCAGGCCGGTTTTGGGAGTCTTTTTTTTTTCATCGCGTCAATTTCAGCTGCGCAACTGTGCGCATCCTTGTTTACTTACCTTGTTTTTACGCAAAGGTTTGTATTCATTTCTGATTGTCCAATCAATGTCTTTCAGTTACTGTGGAAAGTTTATCTATTCTGGAGTTGGATAAGAAATGAGTCAATCAATACATCATTACCGGGGAAGCTTCATGTGGGCGTGAACTATAACTGTGCAGTTACGCAGATGAGCCTAAGTAAATAATTGAATGACTGGTTGTCAACATGAGTGCTTAGGAGGATATAAAGGAGCTCTGAATTTGTCAAAGGAGGAATCTACTCGTAAATCCACGGTAGGGAATTAAGCATTTTTGATATACGATTACTATAATTGATAGTAGAATGACATAGTATCAATATCATGTCAAAGTTTTCTTCAGAAAACGGATTTTTCTTAAATACTAATTGGGATACCATTGGCTCACTGTAGCTGAAGTGGTTGCTACAGAGAACAACTATTTTTTCTGTCGCAAGAGATAATTTTTTTGAACTGCTGGATAGATACTATAGGCAAGTATATTCTGCAGTTTGCACATCAGGCTTAGCTGATGAGTTTAATTCATGCAACTCCTGAAAAACAGAGATGGGAGTGAACTCGTCCATATTCTAAACTGTGTTCGAGCTTGGCTTGCTTGTGAATATTCAATTACTGATCCAGGTGTGCCATCTAGTGATAGAATAGTTTAACTACATGCATAAATTTGCTGACCGCTGGCGGACACATCTGCATAAAGGGGTTAAGAGGGGAAAAGATAGGTGATAAATGACAGACTGTGTTAGTGAGCACAGTCCAGCCATCGACTGGTAAACACAGACATAGTAGCTCAGCTCTGAGACCACAGGCTCTTTGTCATATTACACTGACCAAGGCCCAGAGCGGAGTTTTATTATAAAAATATCATAAATATTTTGAAACCAGGAATGCAAAATTCCCAGAGACAGTGGGAATCTTCCAGATATTTTCAGTCTCTGATACTGACAAATTTTCACCCTGACCCCAACAGAAGGTCAGGGTACCATGGGCTCTATCTTTCACACTACCCTACCCGTTGCCACTACCCGCTACCCGTGAATTACGCATTTAGCAGCTTCCACTATCCCTAAACGGTATCTTGCGGCCACACTACCCGCTATGCATTATGCCGACTCCCTTATCTGCGCCTGGAGGTGTGCCCGTGGGCGTGTTTATGCGCTTTCCCTTCAATTGCTATCTTGACCACACATGTTAGGGAAAGCGTATAGCGGGTCCTCAAACCACCCGCTACCCATTTGGGCTTTTACAAGAGCGCGCCCAGGCCCTTACCTTTCAGGTAAGTCTATATTGTTTGTATTTTGTATCAATCATTTTTTCCGCTTTTATAATAGTATATAATTATTATATATAGTATATATTAATGATATATATTATATATAATATCAGGGCCAGCGCTAGACCTGAAAATTTGGGGGAAAATATCCATCCCTTTATTGACCACAATTAGTCCTGGCTAATTCTAGATGGTTTTCCTTTACTAACACGTTTTCCAATTCAAGAATAATCAAGTGGCAATTGAAGACACGGCTTCTCTCCCCCATGCGATCTAACAGCGACAAAATAATGGGCTACATTCAGTACAGAAAAATAATTTAATTATAAATAGGTCTATGCACTGGCACTCAGCAACGGTAATTTTTTTTTTTTTTTTCCCAGCGAGAGCGGCATTTCAGAACTCTCTTGCGAATGAAGGTAATTTCGGCGACAAGTGCGCACACCTGTTTTTGCAGCACTTTCACGCAACTTGCTGTAAAAAATAGACAGCTGTCCGATTGGAAAATGTAAACGGACGAAACCACGTACTTGTCACCAGAATTACCTTCATTCGCTGAAGAGTTCTGAAATGCCTTTCTCGCTGGAAAAAAAGTTACGTCGCTGAGTGCCAGTGTATAGACCCATTTTATTTTTCTAAAATGGGATTTTGTTCTATGCTTCATTTCAGACGAGAGAGGGAGTTGGAAGTGCACGGCGAAACGCATTTTTTTCTTCTTTTTTTTTGAAGTTTCCATCACAAAAGGGGTAGGCTTGATGGTTTTTTTTTTTTTTAAATTATTATTACATAACAAACATTAAACAATACGTCAATATCAAATAATAATAATAATAATAATAATAATAATAATACAATTCATGATTAACTTTACAAAAACAGATCTTCCTCTGTCTGGATTTGACCTCATGCACGAGCAATTTAACTTCGTCTTCGGAGAAACGTGGCGACCTTCCTCTCTCCATTACGGGTTTCGGTTTGAGGATTTGGGATAGCGCAGCCTGCTTCTTAAGGCAATGGCACTTGGCACACTGATTGGTTTAACTGGCGTAACGCCCAAACCACGCCTATGCATAATATAACCGGTAGCGCTGGTGTTTTAGGGATATAGGCAGGTGTGCAAGATAGCAACTTTTGCGGGGGAACGCCTCTTACGCAATGCTAAATCCCAAATAACAGGTTTAGGGACTCTGGCGTAAGATAGGGCCCCATGTGTCATACTGCATGTTCTAAAAGTACTACTTTTGAATGTAAACTATTGCTAATTAGCCAAGGTACTACGCCCAGATGTCGGTCATCGTATTCATAGTACACAGAGAAACACAAGTCCAATCCTGCTTTCCAAGCACTTTTATTCAGACTAAATAGGAAAACACAGTGCCATAATTTCAGCTCACAATAAGCAATATAGACATCACAACTTGCTCAGCTCTCAAGAATTATTGAACTCTTATATAAAACCTTTTCATTTAATGCAATGAAATACTTTGCTTGAAACAATATTCATCAAATTTGTGAGCACAACAGGTTTACTTTGGTCATTCACTCAAGAATCAATGCATTGTACAAAGCTCTGAGTCCTCTCAAGTAGGCTGCAGGAACTACTGACGGACCTTAAAGACTTCAGTCCTGGCTCTCTCTAAGGGCCACTCCTTAATACTGACTGTGAAATCAAGCCATTCCTTTGTACTTTCTGCCACCTAGCAACAGTCTCATAAGGTAATATTTTTTTATCTCTAACACAGATCTCTCGCAGGCACAAATAGCATGTTCACACCGTTCACCACGAGGACATTCAAGTATTTGCCTCCATCCGTCCGTAACATGAAGCTGCTGCCACCACGTTGGCATTACTGCGCTGTTTGGGATGTGCTTGGTTTGAGCAACATATTATTACATTTTCCTCAAGGCCAAAGTCCTTTTTGAAACACTAAAGTGTTCCTCTCAACGATCTCAAGGCATGTCTGTCCAGCAGCGTCAGACAAATTCCAAACAGTCAAAAGTTTCAGAAGGCACTGCTTGTAGGCCATAGGATAAAATAGCCTTTATCAATGGTCAGAGATGCGTTTAACTAGACATGTTGGTACGCGTGGCAAACCATGTTCGTTGTCAACCATGGTTTTAGAAAAGCAGCCAGCATTTCATTAGTTCGCCGATAAGTTATAAGGCAGTAGCTATTTTTATGCCAGTCGTCATCTTACTCCAATGTGCTCTTCTTACTAACTTCCACATACGCATGCACAATGTGGGAAATCTGGACTTAAACCACCGCATCAGCTATACTATATCAGCTGACATTAGCTAGTGGGACAACAAGACATTACTTGAGATGTTTGATAGCTTGTCACTTGTTAACTTAGCCAGCTGGTTAGGTAGTTATGAGAGTGTAACTTTTGGTTCAACGTTTGCTCGCTAATATATAGGGAGCTGTCAGGTCGTCAATCTTTACAATCATTAGTCGGTTGTGATTAGTGCCGTGTAGAAGAGCTGATTAACTACACAAAGTTTGTCCTTGCGAGAAATTTTAGAATGCAAATTGGCAAGCTGGCCAAGTTAGCTAACTAAAAACTAATGCAATCTAGCCAGAGTAGGCAACATCTCAACTGTAACTGAAAGTAAGTTAGCTGCCTAGCTGGTCTGGTGACGTTAACCATGAGACATGCAAGCAAACGCAGGCTATTTTCACACCAGTCGTTGAGATGCAATTTTTTTCGAGGGCCAAATTTCCTACATTGTGCATGCACATGTAGAAGTCCTTAAGAATAGTACAAAGGAGTGAGTTTGCGACAGGCATAAAAATATCCACCGCCAAGTTTTAAACGACAATTTGGATGTAAATAACCATTTTCGCAGTGGCTTTGCATGCATACTTCTCAGAAAGCCAACGGTATTATAAGGAGACGCCAACTTTACCCACACGCACTGTGAGCAAACATTCAAAATACAAAGAGCTAGCTAGCTAGCCAGCTAACCAAGTTTACGTAGCCAGTTCTGTAGTCTACCTATGTTTACAGCTTACAACTGCATTTTGGAAACAAAAACAGTAATAGGAGAATCAGATTGACACCCAGCAGTCACACTTAGCTAAATGATTCTCATCTGAGCGTTCTCTCTCTTCTCTCTCAGAGCCTTCTCAGCTGGATCAACATTTCTTAACAACATTTTTCAGAGGCCGTTGAAGAACGTCATGCATCGATAATGTAAAAGTGACAATTTTAAATGAGTTCACACTGCATGTGCCATGTTCATCTTTTTAAACACATCTCTGATGGCGACGAAGACGCAGCAAGCACAGGAAGCCCTACACAAAGATAACATTAAACTTTACATATTGTAACAATACGTACATCAACCAAAAGAGATCAGTAAACTAGCTAATTGAAATACACAATTGTAAGCCCACGTCTCAAAAAACCTCAAAAGTCAAACAAAAAAATCAATCACTTGTTTGTAAAATTACAGTCCTTTTTCACCAGAACATGTAAGAAATATTAATTTTAAATTTGTTTATTTTATATTTCATACATGTGCTGGCCCTGTGTATCATAGATTTATATTCTTCTATTCACAAAATATAGAAAACCTGGCAAATAACTGGGACCAGTACTTTTGCCTTGAAGGAATGTGACTTTGATTGGGTTAAGAAGGGATTAACAAAAAATATAAAAACTGCATTGGAATATTGAAAATTTTAAAAATTTCCATTTCTAAATCTTTTCTTTTTGTGACAGCAGCACATTGTTTAAAAGAGCCTGGAACACTGCTTTGCCAGATTATAGAAAAACAAAAAATCTATTATGTTTGAAAAACGTGTAATACTGTGGGCAATATAGTCTAAAATGATTATAAATACAACAGGTTATGACAATAAAGTGCAAAAGAAAACATGATTGGCATGTAACACACAGTGCATAATAGTCTGGATAAGCTCTGAATAAATAGATTTAGGTCAGGGGGCCAAGAATGGCTATGGTAGTATCACATAATAGCACAAACTGTTAACAGTGCACCAAAGTATGTTAGCATCACAGGCCAAAGTGCCGACACAGGCAATGGTAACACCTGAAGCTAAGGTACTTACATGAGCTATGGAAGTACCACACACTAAGGTATAAACTCAGGCTACGGTACTATCATGACCCATAGTACCAGCACAGTCCCAGGTACTTGCACAGACTAATGTAGCACCACAGGCTATGGTACCAGCTTAGGCTACAGTAGTACCACAGGCTATGGTAACACCCCAGGCTATAATGTATTTACATTGGCTATGGTAGCAACATACTCCAAAGTACTAGCATAGGCTAAGGTATGAACACAGGCAATGGTAACATCACAGGCTATGGTATTAGCAGAGGGAACGTTAGCACCACAGTCTAATGCCTGGAACACACTGTATGCGTGTGAAGAGCGTAGTGTTGTAGAGTGAGTTCTGAGCTGCTGCTGCTCACTTGTGTCTGTCTGATCGCACATGCAGCGTGTCAGCTGCAGCGCTGCTATACGCTCCTCCTGCCAGTCCAATCCTATCTTTCTGCACAACTTTCCCCCTGAGAAGCCACCATACTAATATGTTTTTTCAAATAATTTAATTTCAATATAAATTAAATTTATATTTTGACAGTAGGGGAAACATGCTTGAGCATTAAAAAATATATATAAGTAATTTAATTAAATAATAAGATTAAAAATACACTGCAATCCTGATACGCTTTAACTTATTAACATAATAGGCTATTTTCATAGCCTTGGCTCTGTAATTAATGGCGTATTTCTGTCAAATAGTTCAATATTTTTTATTTTGAACATCTAAAAACAAAAGAATACAAGCAGTAGAGCCATAAAGCTTTCAAAAAAATAAGTGAAGAATGACAAATTTGGAATATATTCCATAAAATGACCGTACTATAACAATGTTTGACATATTGAAAGTCATGAATTTCCAACTACATGTTCCAGGAATGATTTCACAATTACAGCATTGCGGAATAAAAATGAAGGGATTCCGTCCATAGACATAAGCTTTTAATTTGACAAACATTTTTTTTGTTTCATGCTTTTAACAGACAGACACTCAACAATGTAGTGAAATGCTGGTAATTACATTGATATGACCGTCTCCTGACAGTCATTTTCAGGTCTGTTTTTGCCAAGAACTGCACACATTTCATGGTAAAAATAGGCGAATCTCTAGATGACGCGACGCAGCAGCCTCGCGTGACTGCGCAAGACATGCATCTCATGCAACCAGTATGGATGGTCTATGCTGTTAACATGGACATCAAAATGAAAAAAGAGAGGTAATGCCGCGCTGCGCCGCTGCTCACGCATCCAGTGTGTTCCAGGCCTACGGTGCTAATATCAGCTGTAGTAACAGCCATGGCTAAGGTACTTACTGCTTACAACATAAATAGGGTATGGTAGCACCATACGTTAAGATGTGAACACAAGTAACGGTAACATCGCAAGATAAGTTACGACATTGGGCTCTAGTAACAGCTGTGGCTAATGAACTCACATAGGCTATGGTAGCACCACAGGCTAAGCTAAGGTATGAACACAGGCATTCGTAGCACCACAGGTTTAGGTACTAACATAGGCTATGGTAGCACTACAATCTGAGGTAGGCCTACTAGCATAAGATATGGTTGCATCATAGTCCAGGGTACTAACACAAGCTCTGGAAGCACCTCAGGTTAAGGTAGTTACAAAGGCTTACAAATTGCCAGCACTGCAGGCAATAGCTGCACCACATGCTAAGGTACCAACATAAATCGAGTTTCCATCTCATGTCAAGCGAATTTTAAGTGAATTTTAGAAAATTTGCTGAAAAGAAAATTACCTGCGTTTCCCTCAACTGGCTTGGAGCGAATTAACTCCAATAAATTAGGCCAATTTTGCCACAAAATGGCGGTAGAGGATACTCGTAATATGTATAGAACAGCAGACGAAGAGGAAGTCGCAAAATGGAAAAGAAACAAACTGAGGCAAAACAACCAGAAGAGAGACAACTGGAGGATAAATAAGACGCTGTAAAAAAGGAGAGAGGTCTATTGGAGTTGCATGCAATTCAGCAAATCGTCATAAGAGCTCTTCTTTCAGTTAATGATTGCAATGTTCAACACTGTCCGGAGACGAAGATTGGGTCAAATGCAAATGCATGCAACAGCAGCAAGGTAGCTACATCAGCACTTAGTCGGCTAAGCTGTTTCCATCCCAGATTTTGCGCATTAGCTCTTAATTGCATAAGGCAAAAACCACTTAAAGTGAGCGTATAAACTTTAATGCGACTAAGAGGAAGTTTATGTGCATTTTGCCGTTTCCATCTGCTTTTTCCAATGCAAATTTTCAAAACGCGCATAGGAATAGTGAGATGGAAACGCGACCATATGCTATGGTAACACCACACTCTAAGGTACTAACACTGGCTAAGGTGCTAACATAGGCCATGGCAGTACCACAATATAAGGTATTTACCCACAATATTGTAGTACCACACAGGCTACCATCATCCCACAAGCCATTGTCGCACCAAAGGCCAAGATAGCATGACACAGGCTACTGTAGTATTATGAGTTACAACAGTGCCACAAGCTACAATTGTAACACAGGCTATGGTACTACGCAAGCTATAGTAGTACCACAGACGACAAAGACTACATTATTTAGCCTACAGTATTATCACAAGCTATGAAAATTAGACTATGGTAGTGCTATAGACATTGACAGTATCACAGGAAATTGCTCACATGAAGCTTTTCTACTTGCCAACTCGCTTGTTCTACCTACTGTCCTTTCATTAGCCGAAGCCCTGTACTACTGCAAAGGACCATTGGCCCAGAGGCAAAGCGGTCAAGGACTTATTAATGAAACATCACTCTCACTTCCTCCTTTCCCTTCTCTACCCGCTAAAAAGAAGAGAGGAAAAGCCTGAGAATCAACAGTTGTAGTCACCATTCTGTAAAAAAAAAAAAAAAAAAAAAAAACAGCATCTTACTACTCATTTTTTCTCACACTATGCTGTGAGACTACACTACACCCGTAACCTGATCAGTCAGAATTCACAAGAGCAGTGTAGACCAACCATATTTCTGGAGGTCTACGATCCTGTAAGTCTTCACTAAAACTCCAAAAAAGCAAAACTCAATCAACAGCTCAAGATCTTGGTGAGATGCTCATCAAGAGGGTGAGGCATGGATATTTGAGGGGTTCAAATGAAAGCCTGCAGGACATCTAATATCCAGGTACGGGGCTGCTTATTTGACCTTCCCAAAACCTCTGCTTCAAAAGCTCAACTGACAAAATATTTAAAAAAAAAAACATAAAAACAAAGACGGATGGGAAGAAGATCGAATAGGACAGGTCGACACTAAGCTTATGCAAGTTCTTGTTACCATTCTGATGAGTGGCAGTGCACTGAATGGAGATTCATAATGATTGAGTGACAAATTGAATTTTCTGGCAGGTCATTAAAATGGCCACAGTTACTAAAAAAATGATCAACTGAGGGAATTGTGGGCAGTTTTGGTGAGGTCAACACCACCAGAGGAAGGCACACTGTCGTCAATGTCACCACTGCTGACTTCTGCAGGTCTACAAAAGGAAATAGAAAAAAAGAAATAGGTCATCAAGACAGTTGACTTGAAGCAGCAAGTACTAACGTACTCCTCTACAAGTATTCATGTTCTTTTTCAAAGTCTTTTTTCAAAACAAACAAGACTTTAAAGGACTCATATAATGGATAATACTTTTTTCTCAGTCCAGTACACCGGGGATCTGCAGTGTATCAAACAGCTCAGAGGTGGTTGAGATCCCAAGTTTTGGCCGTTAGACCTCTCCCTGTCTTCCCAGCTTCAGCATTTGAAACACGCAGTATGAAATTTCTCCCATTCTCTACAATACAAACAGACTTGCTCTGCATAAATCATGCCTACCAGCTCTGTCTCTGCACCCTGCACCCTCCCATAGCCTTGCTCATCGTCCCCACCTCTCTCACCCTCGTAGCACTAAAGTTTAAATTAATCCGCATTGGCCAGTGTGTGCTAATCATTTTACTTTTGACTGCTTCTTGAAGGAGGGACAGGACAACACTGGATTTGCTATAAAGGTATTACTGAAAGTACTCTATTCAAAGTTTCCAAACCTGGTATCCGTGGCTAAGAATGCATGAATTACTCTAATCCCCTGCCACAGTATGACTGATCTCTGGCCCAGAAACAAAACGTGGAGGAGGGACAAACAGACGGACAGGAGTATGGACAGAAATATAAAAAGGCACATCTACACATTAGGATGTAGCCATATATTAAATTTCATCAGAAAATATAGAACAGTTTAGGAGTTCTGGCCGGAAAAGAGGCACAACAGACAGACGGATGGACAAGCGGAAGGACCATGCTCATTCCTACATCCCCACCCACTTTGTGGCAGGGGATCATAACTTGACAAAAAAACAACATGATACGGGACCTTCAAAAACAAACATGCTTTCACGGTCAACATGCAGTCCACCACTCGGTTGGGTTGATTACTGAAGGGGGCAGTTCAACTGTATCATGAAATTTAAGTGACTAAAATTGAGCATGTTTAAAAAGATAAGGTGCAGTTTTTCATTGTAGATGTTGATCATGTTACGAGCAACAAAACTTTGTCCTATTCAGTCCCCTGTATCAAGACCAGCTGCAGTGGACATGTAGAAAACTCTTCAAATCAGAAATAAACTATCAAAATAAATAGATAGCACTTGGGTTACATTACTGGGTTTTCATTTTTTTGGGTAAGGAGCCCCTTTAATGTCAGAACACACATTTTTTTACTGCCAGTAATCTGCAGGAACGTTTACATTAAATCCACCCAAGTGTCACCTGAACAATTTCTCCACTGAAAGGAACAAGGCTCATGGAAACTGGACCACTTTTATAGTGAAAGCAGTCACTATGTTGCAGATTTCACTTAAACTTCATCAGTGACTGAGAAATAGTTCAGAATCTTAAATATCTTTCCTTCGTTTAACATGTCATTAACTTCTCTAAGTTTTTATTTTTCTTAAATCCTAAAATGTTCTGTTTATTTTCAAGTTTACATGAAATAAAATCCAATATTTTCAATGTGGTTTCAGACTTTAGGTGCTCTCTGTATGTCCTTGGCCCAGGTTTGGCGTGGGTTAGCCGATCTAGACAGACCTAAACACTGATGGAAGAAGAGGTGTCTCTCAGCATCTTCCCATTGTCGTCCCCACTCTCTCCATCCCTCCATCCTTCTTGGCTGAAGGCCACAAGGTCCTGTTGAAACCATAAAAGAAGGCAGGGGTTGAAGATAACAAAGAAAGGGTCCTGTAGATCAGGGCTGGCCAACTACATTCCCAGAGATCTGCCATTATGCTGGACTGGGATTCTCAATCGTATCCACACAGGGCCTCTGTGGGTACAGACACTTGGTACCAACTAACCATTCAGTTACACATCTATTTTGCTGATCAAGATGAAGACTCTTCGCTAAATATCTTGGCAAGAGGAGTCAGGTGTGCAACTTCTTGGCTGGAATGAAAGCCTACACTCGCTCTGGTCCTTACTGCAGGTTTTTAATTCAGCCCTAATTTAGAATCAGATTTGACTAAATAACAGCTCAGTGTGATCACTGTTGAATGAAGAGTGCTTCATTGGTGTGCTTTATTAGGGCTGGAGTGAGAATGGGGTTAGGAAGGCCTGATGCAGATATTTCCTGTTTGTTACCACATTTATTCCACCGGTTTCACTGGTAACCACTAGGGGGCAGCAGAAGTAGTGCCATATTTTCAGTTCAACACTGCGTACCTCATGCCAACCTTCCTCCAGCCTGGTTCAAAATGGCCTTTATAAACTCCAACTTTAGGACTTTTCTAGTCTTTTCGAGGACTGATGGCTCCTAATTCAAGGACTCTTAAAAAGACAGTAAGCCAACAATGAAGATTTAGTTTGAATATTAGGTGGGGCAGTTGCATTACATACAGTAGCCCCGTAGAACTGCAACTGCCAAGCACAGGGATCCCCAAATCTGGCCCTCAAATCCAAATACAGCCCTGTTTTTCTTCCCTTCCTAGCAATTAATTGAACATTATTGTTACTGAATAGGGTACACTGTCCTCACTCCAGAGTCTCTGGTAAATGGAGGGTGGACAGCCAGCAGTTATCAGAACTTGAGGACAATGATTTGGAGAACATGGCTATAGGGAAATACGTAAGGCCAAGCAAAAAGTTATTTTGAATTAACCAATGGATCTTTTTAAACTTACCTTCATGAAAATGAATGAATAACACTGCAATTCTGTAGCACTTCTCTCCCAGGGACTCATAGTGCTTTAAACAGAAATGGTGGAAAACTCGCCCCAACCAACAGCTATGTGTAGCACCCGCATGTGTGATGCACGGCAGCCATTTTGTGCAAGAACGCTCACGACACATAAGCTGAGGTGGAGAAGGACAGGACAATTTTCACAACCAATTATAATCAGTGGATAATTAGGTGGCAGGCTGAAAAAGCCAGGTTTGAAAAATAGCCAGGACATCAGGGAGCCCCCCTACTCCAATCAAAGACTGTCTTGGGATCTTCTAAAGGCCCCAGTGAGCCAGGACCTCAGCTTAACATCTCATCTAGATCAGCCTTCCCAACTGTGTTGTTTCCGCAGAGGGACTCAAACTGCATGTTCATCCTTGCCAGTCATCATGAATAAGAATGACGGCCATCTGAATACACGATACCAACAACCCACAATAACAGCTGTGCAGCCTTATTTTTCCATTGCCACGGTAACCTCTCACCCGCACTGCTGTGCGGTGGGTCATTTGGCCTCACCAGGTCATCGATGTTGCTGAGGTCATTCCAACTAAGAATGGTCATCAGGACGGCGAAACCCAGCGCCAGGATGGACAGGACCAGTGAGATTATCAAGAACAGCATCGGGTCCCTCTCCTGAACAAAATGGCCGTGAAGACGCACAGTCAGGGGTAGGCATGGGACATCGCTGCTATAACAACGTCACTTAACTGACTGACCACCCTGTAGTGCAATTATGCCAATTGGACTCTTCAGAGCCACGGATACTCAGGTGAGCTCACAGCAGAAAAGGGCCCACATTTTATTAAAAGTGAAAGACAACCTTCGAACAAAACCAACATTAAACAGAATTCCCATATGGAGTCCAGATATTATGACTTGGATTTTTTTTTTTTGATTTTTTTCAGTGAAGTTGTACGATGCTTCAAATGAAAAATATGCAACCAAACTATTTTAAAAAAATTGGAGGTCGCCATTTTTTCATCCCTCAGAAAGGTTTAGCCAATGAGAGGCAGAGGAACACTTTGGCAGTCATGAAAAAGTAACATCAAAGGACCCAAGCTTAACTGAAGTCTGTAGCTTAACTCATTTTGAACTGAATTCCCACATTTTAGCCATTTCAGCAGCTTAGATTGATTAATGCACGGGCTAGTGGTCCCCCTCATTGTCTGTGTTGGTTGTCTAGCAACGGAAGATTTGTTTATGATCTGTTCTTTTCTCTCATTGTCAGTGTCTTTTCTACATAGTATACATGAGTGAAATGTGAGTGGTCTTTCGCAATCATTATATTTATGTTGATAATTACATTAACGCAGGTATTACTTTTCCTCGCTATAATTGGTATGTCACTCCTTTAATAATTCTGGGATCTGGGAGGTTTGCTGCAGATTTGATCATTTCACCCTGCTAGCTTGTTTAGCGAACAAATTTATGTTTCAGCTTATGGGGCTAGTCTAGGTGGCATCATTGCTCATTAACTATGCATGTGTAAGAGGTTACTTAACACTACAGTCATGTTTGTTTGATGTATGTAGCAGAGCATTTGTTGTACTGGTGGACACAATTCTGAATTAAAATGCCAGTGTGTTTGGCCATTGTGTTTCTGAACGCTCATGGGAAAGCAGAAAGTTTGGGTCAGCAAAAGCTTTTATTTACCTCTTGCTGTTACAGAATAAGACGTATGACATCACTTTTAAAGGGGAAATGGCGGATTCCCCAAGTGTTTTGAGCCGTATGTTTAGATATTTATCATTCAGACCAGCTTTGTCCTAAAAATTACCAAAAACATTTTTGTCACACCTTTGGGGCGGTTCTTTCATTTACAGTTCACTTCAGACGAAGGTCGTCTTTCACTTTAGAAAATGTGGCCTAGACCAATATTAAATAAGGGGGCTCAGAATTCTTAACCATTAAAAGCCTTAATCACATTAAAAATCACATTAATAAAACCTTTTCACCTGAGCAGCAAACCAGGGTTGCTGTGTCTGTAGAACCAGCTCAGATTTAGTGTGTAGGACACTAACACGTCCTTTTTTTAGACAGTGCAGGTGAACTATCAACACCAGAGTTTAAGTGTCTGCAAAACCAGCCAAAAAAAAAAAGCATGTAGGACAGTAACACGTCCCTTCAGCACGAGCTGTAGAACTCCACGGTCAGAGGCTCCAACCTGGGAAGGGGACCCTTACATATCGGCAATAGTAAGCAGAAGAGCAGAACATATCCTGCCAGCCTCCGAAGCCGATGCTGTAGATGACGACGCTGCTGAGGGCCGCCAGTCCTGCGAGTACGCTCGTGATCACAGCCGCTCTTACCTGCAGATAAACAACACAGGCTCGGGTAGGTAATCAGTCATTTCAACCAGTGGCTCCCAAACCACATCCCCTCGGCACGCCAGTAAGATCCAGGTATTTATCCTGTTCCGCCTCAAGTATGCCTTTTACACTTAATCTTGGGTTTCATTAGTATCGGCTGCGTCAAATGCGAAACACAAAAAAAAAAAAACCTGGGCCGCGTTTGAATGGTCTCTTTTGCTTGGGGAAGTTCCTAACTCCTTGAAAATGACCTGAAAACATTTACATGGCAGCCATGATAAGTGTTGTTTGAATTCTCTCAACGTTAAGGAAAGGTGATCCAATGCTTCTTTACTTATCTCCATTAGCATAGGGTACATGGAACTAGGGCTGGGCAATATAGCGGTATTATGTCAATATCGTGATGCAGAGTAAAATACTGACACAAATTTTGGATATTGTAATATCGTGATATGAGACAAGTGTTGGCTTTTCTGGTTTTAAAAGCTGCATTACAGTAAAGGGTTGCATTTTTTCTGCTCTTACCGGACTGTTGTAGCTGTTGCCTGCACCTGCTTGGTCGTGATATTAACATTACTAATAAATGGTTATCAAAAATATCATTGAGTAAATATTCTCTGAAAGCACCAACATTTGTCCCAATAATATCGGCAAAATATCGATTTTGAGGTATTCAGTCAAAAAAAAAAAAAAAAAAAATTGAGATATTAGATGTTGTCCACATCACCCAGCCCTACATGGTACCGTTCTTTACGAAGAAAAAACTATTCATCAATCTAGCCATTCGCAAAAACAGACAACCATGACGGGCAAGGGACGCATGATAATGTCGCCTCATGTAAGGGCAGTCAGATTCTCTCAGCACCACAGCTGTCTTTCCCTAAGTCCTTATGAATTCTTTTACATCGTTCCTTCACCTTATGACATTTAGAAGTCAGAGGACAGGACTTTTTTTTTTTTTTGTCTAATCGAACGACGCAGCCCTGGATTTGGCAGGAGTATCATGAGGAGATGTTGGGAATCTTTTATTTCTGCTAAAGGCTGAACATAGCAAACAAATATTGACAGGATGCACCAATCTGTTTCTCCTTCTCATAATCTGTGTTTTTTTGATTGTGTGCTCTGTTGACAGTCAATCAATCAATCTATATATCATTCAAATGGTCTGCCCATCTGCCTGCCTATATACAACTTGCCTGTACCATTGAAGATCTGTCTATGCATGAATAAGGATCATACTTAGATACAGTCATGGATATTTGTATATTGCTTCAGATTATAGTTTGGTCTCAAACAGTTCTACTGTACATTGAAAATAAAGCAAGAAATACCCTGAACTGTGGAAAGTCAATCCACTGGTGGGAAAGAAGATAAAATTCAAAACACTTTCAGACTCACCACCAGGCGGCGCCGTTTCACTCCAGCCCCACATCTCCCACTGGAACTAACCCCACAGGTGATGTACTGAAAAACATAAAATTGGCCTCTTTTTTTGAAACAGGAGTTTGTGTTTCATCAGAATTTTTTTTTGTGTATTATTCTGTACACAATGCATTGCACCTCTTCCCTTTTAATAATAATTTTAAAAACTTTAAATTCGTTATTTAATAATTTGTCCATTGTCAAAAACTGTCTAAGGAATGTAAAAAAACAAGGGTGATAACTAAGCAAAAGTTAGAGGAAATCGGGTTAAAAGTATAAACTTTTTTCACAGCACTGTTTGTAATTACTTACTACACCTTAATCTACAAAAGAATCTCCTAAAAATTCAAAAAAAAAAAATGAAATTAAGTGCCATTTTTCATAATTCACAGTTGAGGTGACCAGCCCAGAGAAAGTTAAACAGGAAATAATGCTCTTCTTCCACACTGAAGTCACTCCACTCACCAAGATACCGGAAGTCAGTGACATCAGAACACTGGGTAGGGTCACTGCATGGGCAATGATCGTTGTCAGGAGCGTTGCGAGAACGCAAATCCCGAGAAAAATCTGGAAACACTGGAAAAAGAGATGGCAAACATCAAAATCAAGCTTAGAAATGCCAGAGTGAGGGAGGCTCACGTGTTTTCAGATTTAAAAAAAAAAACTTTCATGAACATGTTTGGGTGAAATAAAACTGTTAGACACAACAGCGCAAACAGTTTACTTACGGTATCAATCCACCCTTCCATCCATTTTATCATCTCTCCATAAAATTCTCCTGCAGCCTGCACACACACACACACACACACACACACATATATACCGAAGGAAGTGCACACACAGACCTACACGCACAGCCGGTACGCTCTGTCGATAAAAATCAAACTTAAAAGCGCTGAACCGTCAAATCCGATAATCTCGCTTGCTCTATTGGTATGGTCAGCCTGCACAGCTTTCAAGGCTAGCGACTGTCTCAGGAAAGCACAGAGTAGGCATGAAGAGATACAGTAAGCAATGAAACATAAGTACAGGAAATTAAATAATGCATGATGGCATTACCCGCTGAACAGGCTGAGGGAGCCCATCCAAGGAACTGAGTGGTGAAGGCACACGCTCAATGGGCTTTATGCACAGCTCCACTACTTCCTGAACTAAAGCCAGCTCCTTTATTTCCTGTCTTTCATTATTGGACAAACTGTTTAATCCAGGTGTGCCTGACCCCACAACAACAATGGTCAGGCACACCTGGATTAATCAGTTTGTCCAATAATGAAAGACAGGAAATAAAGGAGCTGGCTTTAGTTCAGGAAGTAGTGGAGCAGTGCATAAAGCCTATTGCTGTCACATTAGGCCAAGTAAAAAATATATATATCAGTTTATCATCCCCGCCTGCATTGGAATTTGTGGCCACATCAATTTTTTTTTTTTTAATATAATTATTAGAATACAAAAATGGCAATAAGCGTAATACTCATAGCGAGTAGCACAAATGTACCCACAGACGGACACTTAAAGGAGCAATATGTAAGTTTGTGGCCAAAACTGGTAGTGCAATCACATTCAACATAGTGCAGAGCGCAGTATCCCCTCCTCCTCTCCCCCAGACGAGAGGTTGCCAGCTAGGTTGCCGTATCCAGCAAGAACGTCTACTACACGGAGCTACCATGGCTACGTTTCGATATCACCAATGATTTGCTCTCACAGGGTTGTGTTCAGTTCAGTTCAGTTCAGTTCAGAAAAGATCAAGACTAATGACTAACTAACTTTAGCAATGGTCATATTGGTCAACTTGCTCGTCACTCTTCTGTGTGGATAGCCCACTTAAGTCCATACTATAATATGCGTAAAGAATGAATGAGGGCTCATTTGACCGATGTATTGTCTCAATTACATTTCATATTGCCATAATGGCTGTGCTAATGTTGGAACGGTTTCCACAGCGTCTCAGCATAAAGCCAGAGAAACGGACTAATAATGCATTGCTAATGTTAGCAATGAAGAGCCACGGTTTTTATTTCTCAAACAATTTGTTACCTAGTCAATTCAATGACCCACCTGCATACGCACTAACGTACCATGAACGAACATACATAACGTTATTCGACTGTAGAGAATATTTGAAATGTCTGTGCCTACATTCAAAAGAATTAAGTTAGCCAAACTTAGCTGAATCTTACCTGCCCAGGAGAAAATTAGCAACTTCGGCGTCGGTCTTCAAATTCTACTCTGCTTTCAGCCGTCTCCATCTTTCAAAGGAATGTCCTATACAGATCCTTGTTTTGTTTCTGACTTTGTGACAGCGTATTTCAGAATCATAACGAGGCCTTTTAGGTTTAGTAACGTCAGACATTTGTGCTCCGAAACGCTGGTAGCTGCAGCTCAGTGGTAACTGGCAACCTGGATGCCGAAATGCTATTGACTTCGTGATTGGGAGATAGGTGGAGGGCGGCGCAACAGGCCAAAACACAAAATGAAACATCAACATTAGTTGTGGGCTGCAACTTCGCTTTTGTAATGAGAATATTCTGGCTGGACTACTGTTGTCAGTGATATAAGTATTTGAAATTAGCATCATTCCTTAATGCCTGGTGATATATCAGGGCTATTTCATGATTAATCAACATATATTTCTTACATATTGCTCCTTAAAGCCATTTACTTGAAAAAGGTATGTTCTTGTGTTGTTCTCAGTCAAGTACCAGTGTTTCCCACAGAGCAGGAAGCAATGTGTTGTGGCGGACTGGGGAGGATGCATTTCCTTTTGTTGACCGGTGGAGCATGGCACTAATATTGCGCACATTACGCGTCTTCCGGTGATTCTAATTTTACAGTTTTTTTTTTTTTGCGCGCACGCAGATGAGAATGCGATATACAAAATCGCGTTTGTGGCGGTACGAGTTGATTCTGTGGCAGCCCGCCACACAATGGTCTATGTGTGGGAAACCCTGCATACCAGAAAATAAATGGGTCTAGAAACCTAGAAAAACATGTCACGAATGCATAAGTAAACTCGATATAAAGATATATTTACAAATTTTTTTTTAAATATGCTCGCCAGCATCACGTTTTTCATATTAAAAGGATGATAAACTAATATATTTTATTATGGGGCAACACCAGTTGGAGAAATGACCGCACGCTTCAAGAAGCAGCGGGACACCCTGACCTCTCACCCCGATCATTTGACCAATCCCTTTGGCCGACATCCCGGGCACAGCCGTCTCGACCTCCGGCTCCGCCCTCCGATGCCGGCTGACGGCGCGCGGGGGCAGCGGATAGGTCAGGTTCGGGTAGGCCTGGCTGATGATCATGGTGGAGATGGCGGCCGCAGCATTGCTGCCCATTTTAATCCCTGGGGCCGCCGCCTGCCCTGGAACCACTGCAGAAACTCAAAACACAAAATGGAGACACGTCAGCACACACTGTAAATCAGCGCAACTAATCTAGTATAAGCAGAGATGGTATAAAGAGGAGACAGACCACTTCAGGTATTTTCAATAGAAGGGTTTGTTACACAAGAAATGGCGGTTGTATGACATATCCCAACCCCAGATTTGACTGGCGATTCTGTACGTTCAGCTCTTACGTCCCAGGGACCATAAAAAAGTGAAGTTATGGTTATCTCCCAAATCCCCATTCATTGAGATAGGAACCTGGTCTTCTTAGCCCAAAATAACTGCCCGGGGGGAGCTGCCAAGATGGCAGTTGAGTGGTGTGACTTGCCTGGAGAGACTACGGCATAAGTTCTGAGGGCTGCACTGTCAGTAGGTATTAGTCCTAACCCTGGACAACACCACCTGATTTCACTAATTGTTAAACCTCCTTGGATCAGGAAGTAAGCGACAAATAACAATGTGATTACAAAAATACACAAGATAGCTCTCCGGTTCATGTGAGCCTCCAAGCAGTCAAGGTTTTGCACCTCTCAGCCAGAAGGGTACAGTGGCAGTACTGCACAGATTTATTACCTTAAAGGCAATCTTCGTGAAAAAATTTTGAAAAATAAATTTGATTGTTTTCTATCTGACAGTCTAAGGGACCCACAAATACCCTATCCATTTTAAATGGTTGGTTGTCTTTTCAGTGCGCATACTGTACAATAAGTATGAATACACTGTGACTTCTTCATCTACGCCAGTGCTTAACAGGAAACCTATAGGCAGCGGCGTGTAGTCACATGTTCAGAGGGGCTTCAGTAACCGCACCCTTTACCGCTCGACTGTCCTCTCGCTGTTCTCATTCAAGTTTGCCTGATTAACAATCAAACAATTTATCGACTGAACGCATCCATTTTCCATAATAAGAAATGATACTGAAAAAATGAATGCCTATCGCCAACATTTATATAATTGATACAACATTGTCACCTTCACTGACTTCGCAGCAATTATTTTGGCCATCACTCAGCTGTGCATCGTACCTAACAACGCCCTTTAGCTGTCACTAGATTCAGACTATAGAATGGATTCTCGTAGCTTATTGCTCAATGAACCTCACAAACTAATTTACTCAAATCTGTGCTGTTTCATGAGCTACACGAGTGCAAAAATTATAAAGACATTTTGATATTTTACATAGTCATTGATGTGCGGAAGAAAACGCCATACAATTTTGTGGTGCATTGTATAACAAGGCTTTCAAAAAGTAAATTATACTCTCGTCGGTTCTACCAATTAGTCTGAGCAACAGTTGCCAATCGAGAAAGGTAAACTGCGATAAGGTAAACTTAGGTCATTAAGCAGTGAAAGGTGAAGCTATTCAGGGGCAGATCCAGGAATTTTGGAAAGGGGGGGCGCAGCTTCCATGCAAGCGTCAAAGGCACGAAGCCTGGATGGGGCTCTGGGGACCCTCCCCTGGAAAAATTTGAAAATTAAAGTGCCAAATACGCATTTTCCTGGCATCTGGGAACAAAATTCAAGGTCTTATAGTTAGCTGAAAAAAGCATTTTTTTTTTTCATTCACAATTATCTCCATTTAATGTATAAGTTTGCACTTGACTCTGCAAAGACAATCAAAACAAAGAGACTTACGTCCTATTCCGATAGAAAAGGATGAACTGTGAAAATGATCAAAGCATCTATCAGGATACATCATGGATTAAACATTTAAAACACAACACTAAAGTTGTTTTCTTTCATGGAGAATAGTATTTTACCCCTTCTCACTCCGGTAATATTTGCCTAAAATGCCTATCCAAGGTGTACCCAAAGTAAATTGAAAGCTGTTCTTGTTTTTAATTTCCCTGACGGCCCTTGGACGGGCCGTTGGAGTGACAAGGGGTTAATTCACTTTGGAGTGAATTTCCTACTTGCACATTAGGCATATTCAGTAGGCATGCAGAGCTACAAAATCACCTTCTGGAAATTTTTAATTCTCACTGAATGGGTTGATGAAGAGCATTCCTCAGGGGTATCTACGGGCGTACATATCGATCACTTTGTCATAATCAAGTTTAAGATCCAGTTGCACTAGCATAAACATTACTCTAAGATATAGCGCTGTTATCACTACTTAAACAAACGTTATAACTCGTCTTATAGTTAATCCACATAGGACTGCATACAACAGACAGTGTACAGTTGTCAGAGTTGAATAGTCACTTGCTATTTTATACATTCAGCTATAGAAATCATTAGTATTGAAGAGGCCTAGTTGTCCCGTGTTAAAATATAGCATTTAAACTGTAGTGCAATAAATACTCAGAGGATTAACTTAACTAAAAGTGTCAATATCACAATGTAAATGCTTTAATAAAAGTAGAAATCCTGCAGTTAAATTAGGAGTGAGCTCATCCATAAAACCGTGTTTCAGCTTGGATTGTTGTGAATATTCAATAACTGATACTGGTGTGCCATCTAGTGATAGAATATTGTAACTGCGTGCATAAATTTACAGCTTCACGTCCGCTGGCATCAACATCTGTACTAAGATAACCTGCCGAGCACCGTTGTTCTTGAACGCGCCAAATCCAGATAACCCTAAGGATGAATTACATTCATATTTTAATTTGTAACGAGTAACGAAGTAGCCACCCACCAAGCAAGAATACGTCCAAACTACGACTTTTAGAGGTCTTCCACAAACGTATAAATGACATCCCCTGAGGAGCCAGAATGAAAGTTTTTATGACGTCTTTTTACGACACCCTCTGGACGTCCCGTATTAACGTCCACTAGACCTCTGCACAAGGATAAAATTTTGTTCAAATGAGGTCATTCTGGGCGTCTTTTCAACGTCAACTGCACACTCATTTTAGAGATACTGGACGGAAAAAAAAAAAAAAAAAAATTCACTTAGATCCAGCTGTCGTTTCCCTCACGACGCTTCCCTATTTCTCCGACTGTTTCACTAGCTCTTAGAGAAGCAGCTGACATGAACACTCATCATTCATTACAAGCTATGTTTTATACTGCGAAACTGAGGAAGTTCGAACCTACGGACTAATAATCATTAAGCCATATTCGTTATCGACTGCGCCACGAAGTTTGGGTGCCTGCGTCGAGGAGTTAAGATGTGTTTCCCAACGACTACGTTCCAAGGGCCATTACATGAAGTCTTAACAACTTCTATTCACAATATAAAAATGATGTACTGGACTTATAGCATAATGTTGGAAAAATAAAAACAATTAAGAAATATATTAACATGCAATTTTGTGTTATCATAGTCGGCTGTTTTTTTTTTTTTTTGTTTGTTTGTTTTTTTGTTTGTTGAAAGTGGCTACTCGCCCGCAGTGGGGTTAATTGGGCGAAGGAGATCAGCTATCTGCGTTGCGAACAAGAGAAGCAGTTCTGCTATTGCCACCGCGGCGGGGCAGATAAGAGAAGCACTTCTGCCATTTTCCCCACAACTGGGCCAATAAGCGATTTCATTTTATAATCCGCCTCAGTCTTTGAACTTTCGAGCCGAGGCGCTGCGGGACGAATAGCCTCTTCCTTGTTTGTTTGTTCGTTTGTAATAAACCTAAAAAACCCCGCGAAACTCGATAGCTGTAATACTTTGTGCTGCACGTAATTACTGTTACGCGCTTTTCACGTGAGTATCCTCTGTGCCATCCTTTTCAAGCGCAATGGTCCTTAGTCCCACCCCCAGGGTATAGCCTATACGATTGTGAATCAATCTTGACCCAGACAGTAAACATGAGACGTCTGCCCGACGTGCAGATCATGTCGGCAATTTGTAAGAGTCACATTCAACAGTCTTTATCGCTGTTTAACTTCATGAACACTCCTATAGTCCCGTCCCTACATAATAAAGAACCCACCACTTCCTGTAGCTCAACATATGTATTCTTGAAAATAAAAAACACTCTACAGAGTTAACTCAGATTACACCAGAGATACGTAATTCTGTATTTGGACGTCAAAATAAGGTATTTTTGGACGTCTATTGACATGCAAGACAGGTGCAGGAAATAGATCCTTTTCATAGTTGCCATTTTACATGTCAAAGCTGGGCAAGCACCGATGTAATTAGGCTAATAAAAGTGATTATGGTTCCATTGCATATAGGTGTGTTACATTCCAGTAAGACAGCAACCTCAACATAAGGGCCTTATGACCCCGAAACACCTGGGTAGAATGAGACCATAATTATTACACCTGTGCTTGATGCATGACATGTCAAATTGGCCTCTGTGAAACAGGTCTGACACGAGCAAACAATTAATAGGCAAGAATTGGAGAGCGCGCATGGAGTGACTCTTATAAATTGCCGACATGATCTGCACGTCGGGCGGACGTCTCATGTTTGCTGGGTTAATAGGCCTAATAATCACCATTATCATCACCAACAACCTCTGTGCTCTCGCTCCAGTTATTGCCGATTAATTGTTTAATTACTTGTCGGACCTTTTTCACAAACGCCATTTTGTCATGTCAAAGCAGCAAGCACAGGTGAAAAAAAAATAAATAAATAATGGTCTCATTCCATTTAGGTGTTTCGGGACCATACTGCCCTTGCGCTGTGGTTGCTGTCTCACTAGAATAGTTGTGGCACGCCAATATGGAATCGAACCATGATCAATCTTATTAGCCAATCACACATTTGCTTGCCCCGCTTTGTCTTGTAAAATGGCAACTGTGAAAACGACCCAAATCCTGCACCTGTCTTCCACGTCAATAGACGTCCAAAAAATACCTTATATTGACGTATAAGCGTAGAACCACGTATCAGTTGTGTCATCTGAGTTAACACTGCAGTGTGTTTTATTTAGAAGAGAACATACGTTACAGGAAGTGGTGGGTTCTGTATTGTGGAGACAGGACTATGGGGATGTTCATGCTCTTAAACAGCGATACAAACTGTTGAATGAGATCTTAAAAATTGCCGACGTATTCTGCACGTCAGGCAGACGATCTTCTGAGGTTCAGTCTAAGGTTCAATCTTGAACCTTGTTTGTGCGTCGTATTGACATACAGATATGGTCCTGGACCGACCGACGCGATATAGACATGATCTGCACGTCGGGCGGACGTCTCATGTTTGCTGGGCAGTGTCAACGTAACGAAGTGAAAGTATACTTTTTATCTTTTAGATGTAGTAGAGTAAAAGTAAAAGTAAAAACTCAAGTAAAGTACAAATCCTCAAAAAAAAAAAAAAAAACTACTTAAGTAGGCTACTGTTCGTTACTATACACCTCTGACCATCACAAAGTGCGTTGGGACGCAACTCTTTTTTTTCTGGATTTCATTCATTCGATAATTTCATTTTTCCGGCATGGCAATTTTTCGAGTTTTAAGCCCTGTGTGTAATGTGCGAAGAAGGATGTCTTCGAAAAGTCAGTCTGCAGAAATAAGGGAGGCGCGCTCCGCGCGCCCCCCCCGCCAAATCCACCTCTGTTATTACTGGCCCTGTGTCTCTGCCGACAGACCGCCACTGCCTATAGGTTGTCTGACAATTGAAGTCTCTGTTTCGGGGAAATGGAAGGAATTAGTATTCCCTATATCGCTAATCAATTCTGATGAAGGTTCACCCCATGGAAACGGCAAAATAGTTGGAAATCCCAATTTTCAAATGAATTGCCCTGTTAACAAATATATTTGGCAACTCATTATTTCGGTACAAATTCCATTCACACGAAAAAAAATTAAGGTAAAACGAAATTATGAGAGGACAGCACGGCGATGCAGTGGGTAGTACTGCCGCCTAATAGCAAGACGGTTGTGGCTTCGAATCCAGTCTGGAGCTTTAATCTGTGGAGTTTGTATGTTCTCCCCGTGTGCGCGTGGGTTTCCTCCGGGTACTCTGGTTTCCTCCCACAGTCCAAAGACATGCATGTCAGGCTAATTGGAGACTCTAAATTGCCTGAAGAAATAAAGTGTGAGTAAATGGAGTGTGAATGGTGCGTGCACCTAGTGATGCTTTGGTGAACCGTCCAGGATAAATCCCCACCCTTTGCCCATAATCAGCTGGGATATTCCCCAGCTCCCCTAAAAT
Organism: Gymnothorax javanicus; assembly: GCA_029692085.1. Classification (NCBI taxonomy): domain Eukaryota; kingdom Metazoa; phylum Chordata; class Actinopteri; order Anguilliformes; family Muraenidae; genus Gymnothorax; species Gymnothorax javanicus. The sequence goes on along the minus strand of CM056197.1, from coordinate 125,391,165 downwards.
CCTAGTGGGAACGAGGTGGTATAGATAATGGATGGAAGGATGAATCTTAAGGGACGTGGATAGAATAGGAGAATAACTTTACTATCGTGGCAGCCATTGTACTCTATATGAAATGTTCGAATCTTTCTTTCCTGGAAGTGCATCCCTAGCTTAGATTGCAGTAATAGAGTAAGGGTGTGGGGAGTGGGGTGCGACTAGAAATACCGATTAAGGACTCGTTTGCAAACCTCAACCCACCCCAGCATCAGCCACCTGCCACGCCCGCAGTTCGCACCCAAGGCGACACCCAATGTCGATTGTCTGCAACTCCAGCCCTGAGTTCATGTCCCTGGTTGATAAAGGGCTTATCTTGTCGTCACAGTTTTATCAGGTTTGCAGGCTACACTCGCAGAACAATGTATAAATTGTCTAAAATGGTTAATATGTTGTTCAGTGGGATGATGCCACAACCAGGAATACATAATTAATTTGCATGTCTAGCTCGGAAAGAGTTCCTTCTTCTTCATTCCAAAATTGACCATCGTTGTATTTTCTGGGTACATATTGTAAATTTGTTCCTTAAAGAACTGAAATGTGACTCCACAGTACCTTTATTTCTCAGAGCGAATAGTTGAGAGGCTGTAAAGTGACCCCGCACTCTAATTGCTCAGCGCTTTCATTTATCAAAAACATGTTTTGTTTATGATCAGTACCATTTCATAAAAGAAAATCTGCCAAAGGCTGTCGCTTTGGCAACAGTGAACTCCAGCCCGAGACAGAACCAGTGTGAACCTCAGGCTAAATGTGCTGCCAACCCCATAAGTTAGTCGTGCAAAATGAACTAATTGCTGCTGACGCACAGACGTGCTTCACATGCTCGCCCACGAGAGGTGAGAACGGATTCAACAGTGATTTACGATGCGAGGACTACAAAATTTATTCTAGACGTAATCGGCCGCCGGGTGTAGTTTTATTCTACGCAGTTTCGCGGCTGTGCTTGCTTAGTACTACACAGACGAAGGCCTGCCCCCCAAACCTCACTGAATTTAGTTTATATTCCCCGGGGAAAAATGGCTGCGACGAGGGTTCCGTGATGAACGAAGCCTGTCGATAAAATAGGTTTCGGAGTACGTGAATTAAATTAGACCCCCAAGCTGAGGCAATCCTAATATAATAGCTGCCTCTCCAACGTTTTTGTAAAGATCCATACATGACACAACTGCAGTAGCAGTGGAGCTAATAACATGCATATAATTATCCGAACTGCGTCATGTAAAAAATTGCAAAACAAATAAATAAGTAAAGAAATAAAATAATCAAAAAATTGTTTTTACTTACTGTAAGTTCTAAGAATCTGTATAATGTGGGATGTACGCGCCCTGCTGAGATAGAATGGCACGTCCGTTCATTACCAAAATATTTCTCTCAGCCCTGCCCATTTAAAGGCGTAGGTTTCCGCTACATCTTGCTAAGATGGACATCACGACTGGTATTCCAATCTTATGAGGTTCCAAGTCTCCCGAGAACTTCAGACAAGGCCGACATTGATTATACTTCCCGGTACAATGTGATATACGCGATCAATTTCTCAAAAGTGATTATAGCAACATGCCGAAGAAAATAGTAATGTTAATCTTTGAGCAGGACTATTTTCGCAGCTATGGTTTATTGTTACTTTTTCCACAAAAAAAAAAAAAAAACCGATGAAATGTGCGTATGGATAGGTGTAATGGTATCAAGATGCAAATACAAATAGGCTAAACATAATTTTAACTTACAAGAGTCATCATCATCGTCATTATCATCATAATTATTATTATAATTAGCGCTAGTAGTCGGAGTAGTAGTAGTGTTAGTGGTGGTAGTACAACCTCATTTCCAGAAAAGTTGGGACGATGTGCAAAATGAAAATCAAAAACAAAACAAACAACAAAAAAAACTACAATGATTGGCAAATCGTTTACACTCTATAATCAATTGAAAATAGTTCAAGGACAACATATAAAATGTTGAAACTGGGAAATTATATTGTTTTTGAAAATTATCTGCTCATTTTGAATTTGGTGCCAGTAACACGATTCAAAAAAGCTGGGACGGGGCCATGTTTACCACGGTATTGAATCATCTCTTCATTAAGCAACACCCTGTAAGTGTTTTGGAACTGAGAAGACCACTTACTGCAGTTCTGACAGCAAAATGTTTTCTCATTCTGGCTTGATTTTAGATTTCAGCTTCTTAACACTTTTGCAGACTCTTTTGTCACATTTGGGCACCAAATTTTTTAATGGTTGACCCGTTCGGACTGCAGGCAGGCCAGTTTAGCATCCAGACTCTTTCACTGCGAATCCATGATGTTGTAACACGTGTGCAATGTGGTTTGGCATTCTCTTGCTGAAATTTGCGGAAGGGGTGTACAGTATCTCACAAAAGTGAGTACACCCCTCACATTTCGACAGGTAATTTATTATATCTTTTCAAGGGGCAATGTTACAGAAATGAAACCTGAATATATTCTACAGTAGTCCTTGTACAATATGTGTAGCGGTGTAGATTTACTGCACTGTCAAAATAACTGAACAAACAGTCACTATTTCCAAAATGGGTGGCAACAGAAGTGAGTGCGCCTCACCGTTAACATGCCAAATTGTGTCCATAGTGTCAATATTTAGTGTGACCACCACTGTTGTCCAGCAGTCCTTGATTCTCCGAGGCATGGAATTCACCAGAGCTGCACAGGTTGTTGCTGGGATCCTCCTCCACTCCTCCATGACAACATCACGGAGCTGGTGGATGTTGGACACCTGCCGCTCCTCCACCCTCCTCTTGAGGATGCCCCACAGGTGCTCAATGGGATTCAGGTCTGGAGACATACTTGGCCACGCCATCACCTTCACCTTCAACTTCTTCAGGAAGGCAGTTGTCATCTTGGAGGTGTGTTTCGGGTCATTATCATGTTGGAAAACTGCCGTTTCCGAAGAGAGGGCATCGTGTTCTGCTTCAGAATGTCACAGTACGTGTTGGAATCCATTATATCATCAATGAGGCGCAGCTCCCCAGGACCAGAAGCACTCATGCAGCCCCAGACCATGAAGCTGTCACCACCATGTTTGACTGTAGGCAGTGCACCCTTGTCTTGGTACTCCTCACCAGGGCACTGCCACACATGCTGGACACCATCTGAGCCGAACAAGTTTATCTTGGTCTCGTCAGACCACAGAACATGGTTCCAGTGGTTCATGTTCTTGGACTGGTTGTCTTCAGCAAACTGTTTTCGGGCTTTCTTGTGGTCTAGCGTCAGAAGAGGCTTCCGTCTTAGCCGACGGCCATGCTGACTGACTTGGTGCAGTGCACAGCGGATGGTCTGAGCACTGATAGGCTGTTCTCCCACTGCTGCAACCTCGTTAGCAATGCTGCCAGCACTCCTGCTTCTATTTTCTGAAGCCAACTTGTGCACCTGACGCAGAGCGGGAGGACTCAACCTCTTCGGTCGACCCTGACGAGGCCTGTTCCGAGTAGAACCCGTCTTGGAGAATCGCTGAATAACACTGGCCACCGTGCTGTAGCTCAGTTTCATGGTTTCACAGATCTTCTTGTAGCTTATACCATCTTTGTAGAGAGCAACAATTCTCTTTTTCAGATCCTAAGAGAGTTATTTCCCATGAGGAGCCATGTTGGCCATCCAGTGACCAGAATGAGAGCATTGCACCCAAAGCACCACAATTTAAACCTTCAACACGTTACACAACCTCATATGGCCCAGTCGAAGAGACAAAAGCATAAACATAATGAATAAGACATGTTTCATTGCTTGGTTGATCATTATCGGGGTGTGTACTCACTTTTGTTGCCACCCATTTTGGAAATAATGACTGTTTGTTCAGTTATTTGGACAGTGCAGTAAATCTACACCGCTACACATATTGTACAATGACCACTCTAGAATATACTCAAGTTTCATTTCTGTAACGCTGTCCCTTGAAAAGATATAATCAATTAATTGTCGAAATGTGAGGGGTGTACTCACTTTTGTGAGACACTGTATGTGGTTGTCGCGTTTTGTCAAAAACTTCGAAAGTACGTATGTTGGTCGTCATGTGTGTTCGTCTGTTTGCCTGTTTGTTTACACTCTACAGGCCACAGTTTTTGTCATATCGTCCTGAAATTTTCACAATACAAAGATATCTCGCCTCAAAAGAGGTGATTAGATTTTGGTGAAGATCCGGATCAAATTGGTTCTGAGAAGTTTTCGAAAGTGTCACACCTTAGTGTGATTTCATTTATTCACCCCGCCCGCAACAAATGTTGCGGAAGGGGTGTATGTGGTTGTCGCGTTTATTTATCTGTGTGTCTGTTTGCACGCCACAATTCTGGACGGATTGTCTTCAAATTTGGTAGGGACAATCCTTTGGCAGAAGGGAAGAAATAATTAGTTTTTGGTGAAGATCCGGATCAAATCCTGGATTTTGGATCAATTTGAAGATTTCCTTAACACTGGGAGATAGGGCAGACTTTCCATTGCTTATAACTTGAAATTGGTTGGAGATAGGCATGTAGTTACTATTAATCACTAATAGGAAGTTGGGTATGGAGATTCTTTTACCACCCAATGTTATGACCTTGAGCGAACTTGAAAGGTCAAACTCAAGGTCACCCTTTCTCAAGCTGCTCCAGGGGCCAAACGGTGGAAGATAGAGACATTGTTACTATTAACCACTAATAGGAAGTCATATATGGGGAATCTAATGGCACTAGTGCTACGTGAGTTTATGGCTCAAATATTTTGTCGAACAGAGATTTTAGCTGACGTGCATCTTTCATATTCCTGCTTCTACCTCAAAGATAGAGGGTCCAATCTGCAAAATTGAGGTACAATTCAAAGAGGAGAGCCTGCCGAGCAAAATGTGTGAAAATTTTATGTTTAGAGCCAAAATGAGGGAACAGGAGCTAGTCAGAAAAGTATTTGTTTTGGCTGCCCTCCTGAATTTTGTCGTCTTAGTAAAATTAGGAGTCAATGGAGCTTCAGTTAGCGCTCCCGTCGCTTTTCGGCTCATACTGCCAATAGTGTAAGTCCGCTTGCTTCCATAGTAACATTTCCGCAACCAACACAAATTTTTTTACGACTCTGACATGAAATTATATATTTGGAGTGAAAACTGTGGGAGTTAGAGCAAGTTTAAGAGAGGACTTTTTGACAATTTTTCAGCTCTTTTGCACTCAAACAGCGACGTTACCCTACTCTAAGTTCCCAGAATGCATTGTAAAAAAGATTGCAGAAGGTAGGAGTGCATGGAGTTCGGCAGGAGTGTTGAGTGCGTATTTTAAAATTAGACTCATTGCTTGGTCATTGGCTTTAATTGTGGTTTTGGAGTAGGACTTTGGATTGTGGACGAATGGAGTGGGAAGAGGGGGATAGGGGAAAGCAGAAGGGAAAAGGGAATTGAAAATTACTATGATGGAGAGCTATTTGTTGTTGGAGTTAAGGCAATTGGAGTGAATCGGGAAATCAACCGAGTTTTTAGTGACAATCATATTGTAGGAAAATTTATGAAGAAAGAAACTGGAGATGTCAAGGCAGTGAGGGTGTCCAGAAGTAGAACTGTGATTGTGGAATGTAAAACAAGAACACAAATTGAAAAGGCACTAAAGAAATTAAGAGCCATTTTTTGAGAGATTCAGACAAAATCAGACACCTTAAATTGTTAAACCACCGTCTCCCCCGCCCCCCCATGGCTATGGCTTTTAAAAATAGTTAACAGTTATTGACTAAGTTTTGAGGAAAAAGGGTCCCAAAATGATGCCTTTTTTTTGGTCCATAACCCTTTTTTTGGCCATTTTCCCCTAAACTTCAAGGTTGTCCCACCAAAATAACAAGAGATTTGAATAAAAGTCCTTCCAACTAACAGATTCCTGCAAAAAATCTGGTGAGATGCCCTTCAAGTTTCAAGAGAATCCATGACAAGAAGGTGATAAATGGCTCGGAGTATTTTGAGTGCCCCCTTTTGGTAAACTTTAGTAGTGCCCCAGGTGGATAACTACATTATGGTACTCTACCATCCCTATAGACTCAGTCTCAGTAAACTTGGAACAAGGACTCTGAAGAGCAAGACTCTTCACCGAGGAGTAATTTCTATTATCAGTCGTGTGGGTGCCCCGCCCCTTAAGATAGACTTGTGGCAGGTCTTGAATGAATTGATTCCTATGGGGGAAGAGAACGTGAGCACAGATTATCACCGATTATTTCGCTCCGTTGTCACCAAAGTACAACCCCAATTCCAAAATAGTTGGGACAAAGTGTCAATTTTGAATAAAATCAAAACGCGATGACTTTCAAATCACACTAGCCAGTATTTTATTCACAATAGAACAGAAATAACATAGCAAATGTTGAAACTGAGAAATTTTACAATTTTATCCACAAAATGAGCTCATTTCAAATTTGATAGCTGCTACAGGTCTCAAAAAAGGGGCCTGTTTACCATGGTTTAGCATCCCCTCTTCTTTTTAACACAGAGTGGAGGCGTCTGGGCATTGAGGAGACAAGTTTCTTGAGTTTTGCCAATGGAATTTGATCCCACTCTTGTTTAATACAGGCTTCCAGCTGCTGGAGAGTTTTGGGTCTCCTTTGACGGACTTTTCGTTTAATTATGTGCCAAATGTTCTCAATCAGTGAAAGATCAGGACTGTAGGCAGGCCAGTTCAGCACATGGACTCTTCTACTACGAAGCCATGCTGTTGTAATAGATGCAGTATGTGGTTTTGCATTGTCCTGCTGAAATACACAAGGCCTTCCCTGGAATAGATGTCGTCTTGAGGGGAGCATATGTTGCTCTAAAACCTTTATATACCTTTCAGCATTCATGGTGCTTTTTAAAACATGCAAGTGTCCCACACCATATGCACTAATGCATCCCCATACCATCAGCGATGCTGGCTTTTCAGCTGAACACTGATAACAGGAGGGGTGGTCTTTCTCCTCTTTAGCCTGGAGAACACAACACCCATAATTTCCAACAACAATGTCAAATTTGGACTCGTCTGACCACAGGACACTTTGCCACTTCACTTCAGTCCATTTTAAATGAGCCATGGCCCACAGAACACGGCAGCACCTCTGGATCATGCTCAACAATGGCTTCCTTTTTGCATGATAGAGTTTTCGGTGGCATCTGTGGATGGCACGGCAGACTGTGTTTACAGACAGTGGTTTCTTGAAGTATTCCTGGGCCCATTTAGTAATGTCAAAGACAAAGTCTTGCTGGTGAGTGATGCAGTGGCGTCTGAGGGCCCGAAGATCACGGGCATCCAGTAAAGTTCTTCGGCCTTGTTCCTTACGCATAGAGATTTTTCCAGTTTCTCTGAATCTTTTGATGATGTTATCCACTGTCAGTGATGAGACCTTAAAAGCCTTTGCAATTTGATGTTGAGGAACATTGTTTTTAAATCATTCCACAATTTTTTTGCGCAAGCCTTCACAGGTTGAGAGCCTCTGCCCATCTTTACTTCTGAGAGACTCAGCCTCTCTAAGACATCCCTTTTATAGCCAATCATGTTACAAACCTGATGACAGTTAACTTAATTACTTGCTAAATGTTCTTTCAGCTGATTCTCTTATATATTAATTGCTTTTTCAGCCCTTTTTTGCCTGTGTCCCAACTTTTTTGAGACCTTTTGCAGCCAGAAAATTTGAAATAAGCTCATTTTGTGTATAAAAATGTAAAATGTCTCAGTTTCAACATTTGAAATGTAAGCTATGTTCTACTGTAAATACATTGGCTCATGTGATCTGAAAGTCATTGCATTTTGATTTTATTCACAATTTACACTTTGTCCCAACTATTTCGGAATTGGGGTTGTACACATTTGAGCACCTATTCAAAAACATCATGGTAAAAATTCCCTCTTTTCCTTTTATTATCCAGATAAGTTGAGCATTCCTCCACTCTCTTGGGGCGTGACGGACATTACAGGACTCCTTTTACTGTGACGGACGTCACATGTGGCAGATGTTACGGATTTTGATCCCTTGCCAAATCTTATGAGCCAAATTTTCAGGCAGACTTTGTTCATTATTGCCTTTGCCTTGGCTAGAGTTAAGAGAGTTGAAAAGGTTAAGTCAATATTCCATCTCAGTTTCTTCCAATAAAAATAATTCAGAATTTCCGTGACGGATGTTACATTGACTGGGATGATGAAGTCACCCCTACCTTCGGCCATCAAACTTCCACATGAGGGTTCAAGCGCCCCTTTACTTTAAATTGATGCTCTTGGTATAACAAAGTGAATGATATGAATTGTTATACCCATTTAGTTACTGGTAATGTCAAAGGTCCTTATTACCGGATTTTGGGCCGATTTCAGGGTAAAATTCGCACCAACTGTTTGGATGCAAAACTCTTGCTGAAAAATATTGGTTCAGCCATAAATATACATGTTTCTTAAAGTTATGGGTTTTGTGGATAGTTTGAGGCCCTTTGCTGGATGTTAAACAGAGATTTAATTTTTGTTCATCATGTCCCTCTTTTCATGGAATTGCCCCAATGCAGCAGCCATGCATACATTTGGTTCACCTGCATGCATGCACACAACTGATGGGGTTTTTCCTCCCCTACTGTGACACAGTTTTTTCACACTGAGTCTTCTTTGGATTCCTCCTACACTTCCTACCTACTGGTGACAGTTCAACAGTCTCCTCTATCTCATCAAAGTCACTCATTTTCACATTTAAAATTGACCAAAATAGATCAAAAAGCCAGATGCAGCCTTCAATCCATGGGTGCAGCCATCTTGATAAAACTTGTAGAAGTTTTGGATATTGGCTGATTGGATATTGAGCGTTCTGACAGCAAAAAAATGGTTGGCATGTGGTGCATTTTGCCTCAGAAGGCAATTTTGAACACGCCTAATGCAAGGCATAAGGAGCATTTTCACTAAAAGTCTGCGTCTACTTGGATTTCTATTACCACAAGCATGGGAATAGAGGTCTTAACCCATTTAAACCGGGACAGCATGTGCGCATTTTAAGAAAGTGTCGTTGCCGACACAGATATGCGCGTAATTTTGAAAGTACCGTAATTACTGTAAGTTTTGCGCAATTGAAAAAAAATTCCAACTGTTCCTGACCAAATACAGGTTACTATGGTAAACATGGCAGCATGATTCTCTGCTGGGATTTTTGCATTAGGCCTTAAAGGGTTAACACAACTGTGACAAAATAGTGTATGGAGCGTTTTGCATATGAGCTCATCATAACCTATTAGACTGCTATGATCTTGTACTGGGTTGATATCAGGGTTGATTAAAAAAAGATGCAAACATGAAATGTGTTCTGTATCTTGCGTTATTGTCCATGCATGTTACAAATACTGAAACCTTGTGCAGCAATAGGGTGTAATAATAGGAACACGCTATCAATCTTTTCTTTTCCCTAGGATGCAGAAAGGTAAGAAATACATGAACAACTGTTGTATTACATTCCAGCTTCATAAGTTTGAATGAACTAGCTAATGTCCTTTCGATTTGCAATGTCCTTCAAGCTCGCTAAAGGCAATTACAGTAATTTTGCAAACGGCCTAGCTAGCCAGCTAACTCATATTCGTAATGCTTAATATAGACGTTAGCGGCATAGAAAACATACCTGAAGAAGCAAAGCAAAATGAAATATAAACGCATCATGCAGATATAAGACAGATGCTTGTATATTCTGGCATTTACTGTCAGCAGAACCCTCAAAATACTTCTGCAACCGCGCCCACTTAGGAGACAGGAAGTGTGACCAATTTCTTACAATGGGGGTCTATTGGGGATGAGAGTTCTTCCTTCCTCTAGTGTCTTTGCTTGGACCTAGGACACCATTGAAGTTCAGAATTAGAGAGGTGGGAACTTGCAATTTTGTAGAGTTGGCCAAAAGATCCAAAAAAAAGGGGGTGTCACTGTAGCTGGGGACAGAAGGGGTCAACAGAGGAATAGTTCAGGTTTTGAAGTTTGGATACCATACCCATCTCAAAAAATAAAATTCAGCCAAATCCAGGGAGGTCAACAATTCTGTCTGAATTACTCAAAAATTGGCTCAAAGCATAGGGTACTAAGCGTGTCACTAAGTGACACGTTTTTCACTGAAACGCCAGCCGACAGTACAAGGAGCGTTGTCTCGATTTATGTGCATGCTAAGAATTTACATCCCAAGAAAGTGAATCTGCTCAACTGCAAATCATAATCTGATTCCATTCTTGCCAATTCGTCCACGTTTTGCGTCGTATTTATATATTTTGGTTACTCAGGCATTATGCTTAATATCAAGGGGTTATATATGGACATTCGAGGATTCAGAGTGCTATTTTTACGCTGAAGCCAAAGAATGTGAAAAATTTAAACTTGTGTGACAACCTAAAATACACATAGAGGAATATTTCTTTCTCATGGATATCAGCATAGCTAGTTCCGTAGCATAGCTATGATAGCTACATAGCTAACATTGTCTAACAATTCGGCTTCAGAGGGGGGTCCCTCTGGAACACTGCGGGAATGACCGACTGTTCCACTATAAAAGTGTCCTGGCTACCTCCAGGATGATTTGCGTATACATCCAAGATGTCACCCCATAAATCGCAAATCACCTGGACGTTGATGGAATAGGTTCCCTTACGATTCACATAGGCGCCACTGTTCAGAGCCGGAGCCCGAATCAGAACGTGTGTGCAGTCGACGGCACCCAGAACCCTAGGGAACCCATATCTCGCCAAAAAATCCCGCTTAACCCTGCGTTGTCTCTCGGGTGTCACAGGGATGCCAGTGATGTACCTACAGGCATGTCGGACTATGCTGGCAGTGACTGCAGTTATAGCCGAGCTTACGGCAGATTGGGTCATACCTCCAACTGAGCTGAGTGGGTGTTGGAATGATCCACGAGCATAGAAAAATAGTGCCACAGTAGCCCTAACAGCAACGGGCAAGGCATACGGACAGCTGGCAGCGGTGTCTACATCATCAGCAACCAGGTGACATAATTCTGTCACTGCCTGACGGGAGAGGCGCAGTTTTGTCACGCATACTCGTTCTGTGGGAAATAATGCTTGTATTGTATTATTATAATTTTAGAATATTATATATAATATATATGATTAATATATATTATAAATAATAATTATATATTATTATAAAAGCGGAAAAAATAATTGATACAAAATACAAACAATATTAGACTTACCTGAAAGGCCCAGGTAGCTGGTGCGCTGGCGGTACACCTGTTCTGGGCGTCTTCTATTATTTAACTGGCGATCAAGGCGATTTAGTACTATCTCTGCCATTTTCTCAGGGGTTCAACTGAAGCTAAAGCAAGGTGGCTTTTTATAGGCGAGTTAATTCGGGAAGTGGAGCCGCATGTGCACGTCCACATGTGTCCAAGTGGACGCGCATTGAAGCCGCCTGGGCGCGCTCTTGTAAAAGCCCAAATGGGTACCGGGTGGTTTGAGGACCCGCTATACGCTTTCCAAACACCCCCACGGGCATACCTCCAGGTGCAAATAAGGGAGTCGGCGCAATGTTTAGCGGGTAGTGAGGCCGCAAGATACCGTTTAGGGATAGTGGAAGCTGCTGAATGCGTAATTCACGGGTAGCGGGTAGTGGCAACGGGTAGGGCAGTGTGAAAGATAGAACCCTTAGTGTTTTTTTTTTTGTTTGTTTGGTTTTTTTTTTTTTTTGTTCTTCCAATCTTATGTTCCACATTCCAGTCCAGTAGGTGGCGGTAACGCACCTGTTGGTTTAAATACAAATATAAACTCAAAAGAAGAAGAATGACATCATGATCTCAGAAGCACAGGCAAGTCGGAATAATAATTTACCGAAACATGCGGCCCGACGTTATGATTTGTTCCGAAAGTAGTCACATTTATGCAGAAGCATTTTGATTTATCCGGCAGTCGTTCTGAATACCGCAACTCGCCGTTTCGATGCGCAATTGCATTATTCTTCAGGCGAAACTTTAGCCAGCAACATCTGCATTCTGTTCTCTAGCTCCCGTTAGCAAGCTGCAGCGAGACCCTTACAGCTATCAGGTGCGGAAATGACTACATTTCAAAGCTTCTCGGACGACTTTTTATCAAATGAAGAGGACGCTCGCACAGTTGAAGACGCGATTAAAGCAGCAATAAAAGCCGTCATGTGCGTATTGTGCAACATAAACGAAAACAAAATACGACAATACAAAATGATGGTGGCCGAGAGGGACAAAGAGAACGAAAGACTGAGAATGCTAGTTAAATCCGCGGAGAATGAGTTGATATCACTCCGGCGATACAGACGGACAGTGGGACAGAATGGTCCCACTGACTCTGCGTACGGTCTTGACTCCGAGATTTCGGTGGGGGGAAACGGCAAACAGGGTCTGTGCGCAAAAGCAGAGTTACGCGACGCCGAGGAAGACGCACACGGTCAACCGCAATCTGTGTGGAACAATTCGACGAGTGAGTGTTCAGGCGAGTGCAAGATTGTAACAAAATTGCTTCGCAAAAAAACACGAGCACTCCTACTATGCTCTGTCCAAGAACATGCATGTTTCCTTTGTTAGTAGTTTGCTTTGCCTTACCTAGAGGTCAGCACGTGAAAGTAAACGATGCTTGTAGAGCCAAATATGTTGCCTCTGAATTAATATCGATCACATCAGTTGTCCTTGTTTATTGCTTCATTATTATTGGAATTAGGAATACTGGGGGGCTGCAGGATATGAGGATATTTCGTGATTTTTTTTATAAATCAGTTGTTGAGATTGATAGTCATATCTACATTGGCCAATCAGCCAAAACATGAACACCACCACAGATACTGCAAATAATGTTGATTAAGAACGGCTTATGTCCAGGTTTGCTGACAGATCATAGATTTTAGCCAACAGTTGGTTCTCATATTCCATGTGTTGGATGTCAGAGAAATGGGAACAGAACGACTTTGATTAGGGCCAAATTGGTATGGCTTGAGAAGTGGGTCAGAGCATCTCTGAAATGGCAAGACTTCTTAGGTGCTCCTTATCAGCAGATGTGAGTACCGACTGACAGTGGCCCAAGGAGGAACAAACCACGAACCAATGACAGGGTTTTGGGCACCTAAGGCTCATCAATGCACAAAGGCTATCTTGTGTGGTTGAAACCAACAGAAGGGTGACTGTGGCACAGGTTGCTGAGAATTTCAATAATATTTACATGAGGAATGTGTCACAACACATAGTAAATCATATACCCTGCTGTGTATTGCACTTAATAGCTTGCAGACCAGCCAGAGTGCTTGCTCTAACCTCGGCCCACTGCTAAAAGAGCCCCCAATGGGCATCTGAGTTTCAGAACAGAACCTTGGAGTAGTTGAAGCGGGTCACTTGGTCCAATGAGTCTCTTTTTTTTTTTTTTTTTTTTTTGTTCATCATGTGCTTTGGCTAGGTTTATGTGCACCATTTACTTGGGAAGAGATGGCATCAGGATGCATTGCCAGAAGAAGAAAAGCTGGAGGAGGGAGTGTGATACTCTGGGTAATGTGCTGCTGGTTGAGTTTGGGAATTTGGCCAGCATCAGTTCGATGGAGCTGTTTTTGCACCACTAGGGGACCTTCACTGTATTGGGCATGTGGTTGTAATCTTATGGCTGATCGGTACATTTAGATCGCATATCTTCCCATATTTCTTCTACAACACTACTGTATATAAAACTACTGCTGTATTTTTCAAAGGGTGGTGGAACCTAATGGGGGATCTTTCCAGGGGCTGCAAGTAACTGGTGGGAGATTGTATGACAAATCACCTGGGCTTGACACTCACCATCACAGATGTTGCTGATACTATCAGATGGTAGACACTGATGGAAAAAAGTGGTATTTTTTTAAATTTAATTAAAAAATAAATCATTATTTGCCTTTGTAAATTATTGTGAATTTATATGAGCCAAGTTGGTTACTTTGACTACAGCGTGTTTTTTTTTTTTTTTTCTTCCTTTTTAAATTCTCAATAACTGTAAAATTCTGACTCAGATTTGGACCACCTTTGGCTGTATTGTAGATGCAGGGACAAGGAGTCCAAGATGACAACCAGTCACCCCTCATTAACCCTCTGACCATTCTCATTGCAGCACCTGGACAGTCCACAAGATGTCTCTGTAGGGGACCATACAGGTGCTGCAATGATAATGGCCATGATAATGTGATAAATATCCAGCGCAATTTTTAATGAGAACAATCTTTTTAAGTGTACAGAAATTAAATTGATAGGTACAGCTCCATGTATCTTGTCCAGCATAGTGCAATTGTATGCAGTCCAGTTAAATTGTGGGGTTCAGAGGCTTAGTGGAGGTTTTTTGGTTGTTGCTTTGGATTCCTTGTCCCATAATCAGAACAATTAACAAAGCTGGTCCAAATCTGAGTCATGATTTAACATTTATTGAGAGTTAAAAAAATATCTGTGGTCAAAATGGCTTACAGTGTTCATATAAATTCACTATAATTTATTAAACCAATACACATCCAAAAAAAAAAAAAAAAAAAAAAAAATTGAACGAGACACTTCCTTCATCAATGTACACCATCTGATAACGTTCAACAACAGTGGAGATTGCGGGTGTCAAAACCTTGTTTCTGCAAGTGACTTGACAAGGAATGCCTCAAATAGGCCCCTATAATTCAAATAATGAAAAATCGTGAGGCAGGCTTACTATCTTTGATGAAAAATATCCAGTGAAAATTGCAGAGGGGGCAATTTTCTGTCATGTATGCAGGCTGTTGGTTGAGAGTAATTTACAAGCGGTTGATACCATCCAAGTAAATGAACTTGGATGTTATCTCTCAAATTCCTGGGGGCAGTAGCTTATGTGATGTAACTTCTATGTTTTGTGTGACATCACATGGCATCAATGATGATGTTCTCTTTGGCAAAAGCTGATTTTTGGCAGCATTGTTCTTGCTGGAGCGAAGCAAAAAACAAAAAAAAATCCATCCGAAAGGAGTCAAGACTGGTCCAATTGATTCAAGATGTTTTTGATTCTGTTCCTTGATTGAGCATACGCCACTTAAGTGTCCAGTTGTCAACTTGATGGATTGGTCATCAGATTACTCTACTGCAGAGGTTCTCAATGTCATCCAGGCGAGACAGTGTGGCTGCACGCTTTCGTTCCATGCAGCAATGCAGTTAGGCCCCTGATTTTGTGGATCGATCCCTAGAGTCTTTGCTGAAGACCGTGATGAGTAGAGAGTGGGGTTTAACTGCTTGTTTGGAAAGAAAGCCTGCACCCATACTGCCCTTCTCTGGACAAGGTAGAGAGCTTCTTCTGTAACAGCTTCCCCAGCTTTGACTGGCCTCCGATCAGCTAAGTAAAGATGAAAGCATTGATTGGCGTACAACTGCTTAAAATATCCTTGGATCCCAGTTTGTTTATGCTGGGTAAGTAAGCTGGGCTCAGATGCACATTGGTTCTGTGTGCTTAAATGTTATATCTCCACAATTTATAGGTTCCTGTGTGGAACATCAAGGCTTGGGAACAGCGACTGACGCTTCTCAGGTCGACTTCAGGGAGGATATTTTCGACCAACCACAGAGGGAATGGCCGGACGGTTGTCCGCTGAAGTCGGACGGCGAAACCAGGCAATCCGCAGTTGTCCCCGGCCCCATACCTGTGAAGCAGGAATCCCCCGATTATGAAACTGTTCATATTAAGTGGGAAGTCTGTGATCGCAGCACTCGGCGGAACAGTAATGCTCTTCCAACTTGTGAAAGTACTGCCGCGTCAGTGTTGCCCAGAGATAGAACCCCCCATGATGTCGAGAGTCAGACCAGCAACTTCTCTCCCAGCAGAACTGGGAAATCGGGTTCTCTGGTCGCCACGGCCCGTCAGAAAAGTACGTGTTCAATTTCACCGATTTTAGAGATGAGTACGCAGAAGCTTGGGTTCAACTTCATAGCGGGCGAAACGTTAATTATTTATGGGATGTTTTTTTTTGCTGTAATGCACTTTGAGCTGCACCTCTGAAGTGCAATACAAATAAAGTTATTGTTATCGTTGTTACATAAACAATGGGAAAATGGCAAGCCTGGTTGGTCTGAACTGCCAGTTAATGGTCACTGTCAGTCCAGTTAGTTTTTTAGCCTTTATCTTAAAACAGGGTCACTGTGTTGCAGTTTGAACTGGGCATTAGTGGTTTGCCTGATGAATTATTTTGAATCATTCTCATCATTATACCAGGGCTGTCCAGCTCTGTTCGTCCAGACCAGCTGTCCTGCAAGTTTTCATTATAAGCATAATTTGACCTGCCATATTGTATTTATCAGCAGGTCAAAAAGATATCTGATAGTTGAATAAGGTGTGCTTTGATAGAAGTGAATACCTTCTGGGCAGTTCTGGGGATGTGAAGCATCATTCAACAATATGTGCCAATGTGTGGTCATACATCAGCACTAAGTTTGCACAACCAATGTAGGTACTTATTTACATACACAAGTTTTTAAATGCTTAAATCATGAAATCACTCAAATTTTGTAATTGAGAAGACGGGAACTCCGACTTTTAGTCACCAGTAGTTACCAGTTGCTTTGGCACTTCAGTGTTACATTTAGGACATTCAGTTCATGCGTCCAGGATTTTATACTTTAGTAATTTGAGCTGGGGGTATAGAATTCCCGATTTAAAAAAGTTCCATAATTTCTCTCAGCCCAAATGCTTAAGTGTGTGTAAATTCTTTTTTCATATTGTCAGAGTTTTTCCTCTGTTTTAGGGAACTTGGCAAACAGGGAAAAGGTGCAGCGCTACAGAGCCAGGATTCGGGCAGACCCGGAGCGGTACCGGAGGTACCGGGAAATGGACCGCCGCAGGTAAACTACGCCATATATCATAGCAAACAAATGACTCACACACTGCAGGGCTCCAGATTTCCACTACTTATTACGCCAAAGACGTGACGTTTCGAGCACTACAGCTCTTCATCAGACCACCATTAGTAATACACATCGCCATCTCAAATACACACGGCAAAAAGTCATGTGATCCAGACACGTGACCTAATTATCTACAACCCCAATTCAGCAATAGTTGGGTCAAACTGTAAATTATGAATAAAATCAAAACGCAATGACTTTCAAATCACACCAGCCAGTATTTTATTCACAATAGAACAGAGATAACATAGCAAATGTTGAAACTGAGAAATTTTACAATTTTATCCACAAAATGAACTCATTTCAAATTTATGGCTGCTACAGGTCTCAAAAAAGTTCGGACAGCGTCCTTTTTACCGTGGTGTAGCATCCCCTCTTCTTTTTATTACAGAGTGGAGGCGTCTGGGCATTGAGGAGACAAGTTTCTTGAGTTTAGCCATTGGAATTTGATCCCACTCTTGTTTAATGCCAGCTTTCAGCTGCTGGGGAGTTTTGGGTCTCCTTTGACGGACTTTTTGTTTAATTATGCGCCAAATGTTCTCAATCGGTGAAAGATCAGGACTGCAGGCAGGCCAGTCCAGCACACGGCCTCTTCCACTAAGAAGCCATGCTGTTGTAATAGCTGCAGTATGTGGTTTTGCATTGTCCTGCTGAAATACACAAGGCCTTCCCTGGAATAGATGTCGTCTGGAGGGGAGCATATGTTGCTATAAGACCTTTATATACCTTTCAGCATTCATGGTGCTTTTTAAAACATGCAAGTGTCCCACACCATATGCAATAATGCATCCCCATACCATCAGAGATGTTGGCTTTTGAACTGAACACTGATAACAGGAGGGGTGGTCTTTCTCCTCTCTAGCCCGAAGGACATGCCGCCCATGATTTCCAGCAAGAATGTCAAATTTGGACTCGTCTGACCATAGGACACTTTGCCACTTTGCTACAGTCCATTTTAAATGAGCCATGGCCCACAGACCACGGCAACGCTTCTGGATCATGCTCAACAATGGCTTCCTTTTTGCATGATAGAGTTTTAGGTGGCATCTGTGGATGGCACGGCGGACTGTGTTTACAAACTGTAGTTTCTTGAAGTATTCCTGGGCCCATTTAGTAATGTCAATGACAGAATCATGCTGGTGAGTGATGCAGTGGCGTCTGAGGGCCCGAAGATCGCGGGCTCCCAGTAAAGGTCTTTGGCCTTGTCCCTTACGTACAGAGACTTTTCCAGCTTCTCTGAATCTTTTGATGATGTTATGCACTGTCGATGATGAGACCTTCAAAGCCTTTGCAATTTGATGTTGAGGAACATTGTTTTTAAAGTATTCCACGATTTTTTTTACGCAAGCCTTCTCAGGTTGGAGAGCCACTGTCCATCTCTACTTCTGAGAGACTCAGCCTCTCTAAGTCATCCCTTTTATAGCCAATCATGTTACACACACCCGATGCTAGTTAACTTAATTACTTGCTAAATGTTCTTTTAGCCGATTCTCTTATATATTAAGTGCTTTTTCAGCCCTTTTTTGCCTGTGTCCCAACTTTTTTGAGACTTTTTGCAGCCAGAAAATTTGAATCAAGCTCATTTTGTGGATAAAAATGTAAAATGTCTCAGTTTCAACATTTGAAATGTTATCTATGTTCTATTGTAAATAACATATTGGCTCACGTGATCTGAAAGTCATTGCATTTTGATTTTATTCAAAATTTACACTTTGTCCCAACTATTTTGGAATTGGGGTTGTTCATTGTCAAGGAAAAAACATATCACAATGTTAAAAACACCTACACAAGTTTACAGGCACACACACACACACACACACACACACACACACATATACGCATAAGTATGCATAAACTACGCCATATACCCAAAAGTGAGTGGAAACTTCACTGAAACCTGATTGAAAATATGAAAAACGGACATTTTTAAATCCTAAATCGCTGACATTTCAATTGAATTTGGAATTAAATTGTCAGTCTGGCCTGAGAGGACAGACGTCCAGCCTCCATTTGAGGGTATTGCAATTTAGACCTGTTTTACCATGAGGATTGTGTAGCACTTGGTATACTCTCTCCCTTAGTGAGGGCTCCGTTGAAGCTGATTATGTTGTTTGGGGGGTGGGGGTGGCAGAACAAGTGCAGAGAGGGCAACAATTTCCAAATCATGGAGCAGAGTTGTATGTAACTACCCTCAAATGAAAGTTTAAAATCTGTCCTATCAGACTATACTGACCAAGTCTTTTCAACTGATTTGAATTGTCGGATATTTTGAATTTAACAATTTTTGTTTTCTATGCATGTCAATGAGTTTTCAATAGTGTATGACGGCTGTCGCGCTGTGAGGTCTTCTGCCTCTAGTTGCACTGATGGACTCGACCGCAGAGAAGGGGCATCTGACTGCAGCTTTGTGATTATGAGGCTTTGTACGGTCGTAATGGCTTCATTTACGTGTAGTGTGCAGTTCATATATATTTAGACAGATAATCTTGCCCTTATTTTGAATTTTTACTTTTTGTCTATGCATTCTTGCCGATTGGTTTTTTTTGATACTGTGAATATGCAGCTGTACCTGTGCTATGTGGAAAATATAAGGATTTCACGACCGCGTCCCTGTCGAAATGGTGACAGAAAAACACCACCACCACTGATTTCACATCTAGTTTTGAATTTATTTTGGAACCAAGACATGCTTAACTTTTCTATCTGATTCACTTTTTCTGTCACTTTCATTTTATAGTGCATAGTGTTGTAAAAAAAAAGCAGGCTATCATGATGCATTCTGTTTACTGCGGCATTCTTTCTGTTGCATGTGCTTCAGTTTCATTTTGTCGGCTCCTTTTTACCCGAGGCCAAAATACGGCCATGGGGTATTGCGAAGACCTTGCGCCTGTCTGTCCGTTCATCTGTGTAGATAATAACTCCTTTCCTATTAATGTCAGGGTCATGAAAGTCACAGGGACTGTTCTTGGGACATATAGCTTGGACATGTGCGAAGATGGGTAACCTTGACCTACTTTAAGGGGTCAAAAGGTCACATTCTTTGTAAACACTGTTTTCTTGATTACATCCACTATTTCTATTGTAGCCGCGTAAAATTTACAGCGTGTATGTTCTGGATAATCAGCTTGCAGAACGATAAAGGTGGATGACCTTCACCTGATTAATGGGGTCAAAAGGTCACATCATTTCTGAACAGTGTTACTTGATTAAACCTTTGCACTACCATGACATTTTTTGGTGTAGCTATGTCGAATTTATAAGGTGTACTCACTGGATAATCAAGTTGGAGGACATGGAAGCTACATGGCCTTCAGCTACTTTAAATACCTTCTAATAACAATTTGATGCAGCAACATTATCAACCAAACTGTTCTGTCACCTTCAACATAACATCAAATTTTGATGACTGCGCATCATGTCAGGCTTTATATTCTGAATGTCAAATGATGTAAAGTCGCAGCTGTCCTGTTCCACGTTTTCCATATAACTTGCCAGGTCCTAGATGAAATTGGACAATTACCTCTGTCTTCCATTTGACTCTTGAAACTTCTCTCAAGCCCGAAAGTATTAAACACATTGTGTTACATAGGCATACATTAAAAAACCCTTTATATGTTGTAATTCCTTGCCTTATGCCCATACGGCCGAGGGTACTTTAGCATTGCGTTCTATGTTTTCTTTTGTTATCACAAATTAATCTCTAATCCCTCCTGAGTCTGGAATGTCCGCTCAGCGGATGTGTACAAGCATGCTGGAATGCATCTCAGGCCGCCATCTTGAGACAGTGCACAGTTTGCGATTCTCTGAAATGCGCTCCAGTCTGCCCCTGCCTCTTTACGCCTGCGCTTTTAAAGCTGGTTAGCTCGGAAGGAGGGCTGGGGAAACCCTAGTCTGTGCTTGCTTAGAATGCTACTGATGCGCGCCCGGCTAGCCAGCAGGAGGTGCTTTGGTGATGAACAAAGCTAACCCAAAACGACTGTATCCCTCCCATATCCCTAATCAGCGCAAAGCCGCTTATGCACTAGTCTAATGACGCTGCTGGCCACAGACAGGACTTGGAAGGCTGGATTTGATCCGATGCCGTGGTGGCCACTCCTGCACTGAAGTGTGGCGCTCTACCGAGTAAAGGGTTATTTCGACTCTTTCCGGTGCTAAACACCATTAACCAGTGCCTCTCCTCCCAGGTACCACATGCGGAAGAAGTCCATAAAAGATCTTCCAGAACACTGTCAGAAGCTCAAGAGGGCAGCGTGGAGGCAGGCTGCCAGACGCCACCGCGCGCGGAAGAAATCCAGCCCACCGATTGGCCCTCACGCCGATCTCCAACTCGACGTAAACAGGCCGTTGGACCTAGGCGAAATCCTCCAGAGCTGGGATCCGACAGCGTGCAGTGACCAAGGAAATCTTGTTCAGTTGGGATGATGAGAGATTTGACTGACATGAAATCTGGCTGTCGTAACGGTACATTGTGTGTATTTTGTGTTAAGGACCCCCTCAAAAATGAGAGAATTCATTTCAGGAGGTTTATCCTCTCGAGATTTATTTTCCCACCGGGGAGATTTTCTCCCCACTGGGAGTTTTTTTTGCCTCATTTGCTATAGTGGGGATTAGGCTGGGCACTGCTCCTTTTTTTGCACTGTAAAGCATCTTTGTGACAGTCTGTCCATGAAAAGCACTATATAAATAAACTGAATTGAAAACTGAATCAATAAAAATTTTTTGGCAATGGAAAAAAAAAACACTTTATGTTCTGGTTGTACAGATTAAGACTTAAAGACACTAAAGCATAGGGTACCCAATCTGATATTTTTACTGCAAATACAGTTCTGTATAGCTGAGTGGTGACACTATACTGCTGATAACGTGACTAAGTCATTTGAGATGATTCTTTTACAAGTGTGCCTTAACCCTCTTTTTTTGTTCAAATTAATGAACCATTTTTGGTTTGAGGTCAGTTTGATCCCTGCAATGTAAAACTACATGAGATGTTTTTAATTGAAAGAGTTAACCAATCTCCTCTCAGCTCATTTATGCCTTTCTACTGACCATTTTAATAGCCAAGTAAATAAAACATGACCCCCCCCCCCGTACTGACCTTACACAACTCCCATTCCGAAATAGGTGGGACAAACTGTAAATTATGAATAAAATCAAAACGCAATGACTTTCAAATAACATCAGCCAGTATTTTATTCGCAATAGAACACAGATAACATAGCAAATGTTGAAACTGAGAAATTTTACAATTTTATCCACAAAATGAGCTTGTTTCAAATATGATGGCTGCTACAGGTCCAAAAAAGTTGGGACAAGGGCCTGTTTACCGTGATGTGGCATCCCCTCTTCTTTTTAACACAGAGTGGAGGCGTCTGGGCATTGAGGAGACAGGTTTCTTTTGTTTAGCCATTGATATTTGATCCCAGTTTTGTTTAATTCAGGCTTCCAGCTGCTGGAGAGTTTTGGGTCTCCTTTGACAGACTTTTCATTTAATTATGCGCCAAATGTTCTCAATTGATGAAAGATCAGGACTGCAGGCAGGCCAGTTCAGCACACGGACTCTTCTACTACGAAACCATGCTGTTGTAATAGCTGCAATACGTGGTTATGCATTGTCCTGCTGAAATACACAAGGTCTTCCCTGGAGTAGATGTCATCTGGAGGGGAGCATATGTTGCTCTAAAACCTTTATATACCTTTCAGCATTCATGGTGCTTTTTAAAACATGCAGGTGTCCCACACCATATGCACTAGTGCATCCCCATACCATCAGAGATGCTGGCTTTTGAACTGAACACTGATAACAGGAGGGGTGGTCTTTCTCCTCTTTAGCCCGGAGGACACGACGCCTATGATTTCCAACAAGAATGTCAAATTTGGACTCATCTGAGCACAGGACACTTTGGCACTTTGCTACAGTCCATTTTAAATGAGTCTTGGCCCACAGAACACGGCGGCGCTTCTGGATCATGCTCAACAGTGGCTTCCTTTTTGCATGATAGAGTTTTAGGTGGCATCTGTGGATGGCACGGCAGACTGCGTTTACAGACAGTGGTTTCTTGAAGTATTCCTGGGCCCATTTAGTAATGTCAATGACAGAATCATGCCTGTAAGTGATGCAGTGGCGTCTGAGGGCCCGAAGATCACGGGCATCCAGTAAAGTCTTCGGCCTTGTCCCTTACGCACAGAGATTTTTCCAGCTTCTCTGAATCTTTTGATGATGTTATGCACTGTCAATGATGAGACCTTCAAAGCCTTTGCAATTTGACGTTGAGGAACATTGTTTTTAAAGTATTCCACAATTTTTTTTGAGCAAGCCTTCACAGGTTGGAGAGCTTCTGGCCATCTTTACTTCTGAGAGCGACAGCCTCTCTAAGACGTCCCTTACATAGCCAATCATGTTACACACCTGATGCCAGTTAACTTAATTACTTGCTAAATATTCTTTCAGCTGATTCTCTTATATATTAGTTGCTTTTTCAGCCCTTTTTGCCTGTGTCCCAACTTTTTTGAGACCTGTTGCAGCCAGAAAATTTGAAATAAGCTCGTTTTGTGGATAAAAATGTAAAAGGTCTTAGTTTCAACATTTGAAATGTTATCTATGTTCTATTTTAATTAACGTATTGGCTCGTGATCTGAAAGTCATTGCATTTTGAATTTATTCACAATTTACAATTCGTACCAACTATTTCGGAATTGGGGTTGTACATCAAGCATCAATTTCACATGATTATAGCTAAATGAATGAGACTAAATGTATAATGAATGAGAAATTAATTTGAACATGCCCCCAGTCGTGGGCAACAGCACAAAAACAAGATCAAAATGTTGGTTTTTACGGAATAATTGATCCAGGGGTCGATTTGACCCAAACAACACCAATGCTTACAACGTGTACAGAACATAAAATAATTTTTTTGAGTTAAATTCATGTTATACCCGTGAAGTTAGGAAAAAAATCTAGCTGAAAAAAGTATGTTAACCATGTTTTTGGAGACATGGAATATTGAAGACATTGAATATTGACCCGGAACATAATAGGAGGGTTAAGTGAGCTTTTTCAAATAGCTTGAAACAAATCTGTAAAAAAGTAAGACTACACTTCAACCATTGAAAAAGATTTCTGTCGATTTTCTGTAACTCATTTCATGCCCATCTGTTCTGCTTTATTTTGTGAGGTGTAGTTATTAACTCCTGTGCTTTGTGTTGGATTTGGACTGAAATGTAAGGTCATGTAGTGAAGTCATACATGGTGTACAGGTGCAACACAGTTAATATTTAACTTTAAAATTGTGACAAAAGATTGTAGAAGTTCATGTATTTGCACAGTATCTACTTTCCACCAGCCCATATTTTACTTCAAACCAATCAGAGCTGGTGAGATACAAACCATTTGAACCTATTTTTGAAGTGAAGGGGCTGGCTAGTTTAAATATTGATTTAATTAACGGCTAATATTGGGCCTCAGGTGAATTTCTTGCCTTGATAATATTTAACTTTTAATATTTTCACATAAAATATTACATAAAAATACGGTATTACTATTGGATGGAGAATTAATAAAATGTCTCAAACATTATGGTGCTGTGAAAAAGGACCGATGTTCATATGGCAATTTCTGCTTCATCTTGCCAGTATATAAGAGTACTGTTCTTTAAGAAAGTCTCATCATAAAATCCACTCTTTAAGTTCAGATGAAATGGTTGATTGCAAATTTAAAATTGTGATGCACGGCCAAGACAAGAAAAAAATGGCATTGTCCCAAATATTATGGAGTTCACTATGCAAGTTTTAATATGTACTGCTCAGAAAAAGTAGGGGATAATGAAAGGAAAAGACAAATAACTCTTAAAATTTATTTATGTTGAATTTCAAAACTTTTATTTAATTTGCGCGCTATTCAAGATGAAGTTCATGACACTTTATCATCACTTAAGTCATTGAGAATTTATTCTGGAGGTACAATATGTCACATGTGGTGGTACCCCAAAAGTCAGATAGTGATTAGTAACAAGTTGGTCCGCCATAAGCGTCCAAACAAGCATAACAAAAAACGCTGCATGCCTCCTAATGAAACGACCAATGTCAGCTTGAGGAATTCTTCCTCAGTCCTCCTGGGGTGCCGCAGTACCTAGGACTGACAGGGTGGGTGCTGCCATTGTCCATGTTGTCCCAGCGTATCCCATATGTGTTCTAATGGGGAGAGGTCAGGGGACATCACAGGCCTGGGCAAGGTTTGGATTTGGTGCCTTTGGAGATGGTCAAGGACGACGCGTGCACAAAGCGCTCTGGCATTATCATCTTCGTAGATGAATCCAGGTCCATGATGGCGTGCAAATGGCAGCACGTGTGGAGTTATGATGTCATGGTAGTACACCCCTGTGACTGTCCCATGGCAGGTGTGGAGGTCAGTGCTGCCGGTCATAGTGACTCCACCCCTCACCATTACTGACCCTCTCCCATGCTGATCATGTGGAATTATAGCGGCTTGCTGATGACATTCACCTGGGCGACGCCAAAAACGATGACGACCGTCATTGATGTCCAGATTGAAACATGACTCATCGCTTACACATGACCGTTACGCATTGCTCTGTCGTTGATGCTGTTGAAACCACTGTCTCTTTGTCTGCCGATGATGACCCGAGGGGGGCAACGTGATATATGGCCGCCTTGCTCATAGGTTGGCAGCATGCAAACGGTTTTGTATTGTCTGCGTTCAGATCAGGTTTCCTGTGGCCTGTAGATGCCCTTGTTGCAACTGTGTTGCGTTCAGTCGCCTGTCACGCAGGGCTCTATTGACGATCTGGTGGTCATCTCGCCTGGATGGGTATCTTGGACGTCCTCTTCTAGGTCTGTCCTGAACTTGGCTGATGACGGACTGCGAGACATGCAGTTGTCTGGCTGTGTAAGCCTGGGTTCTTTCGGCCTGGAGCATCCCTATGGCCCGCAATCTTGCTTCTTCCCGGATTCTTCTCATCGTCAAACGTGGTGAAATGATAGATAAGTGTGGGTCTGGGCGTGCGTTCAGACCCATATGTGCACAAAAAGCATGTGCATGATGGCATTTGCACCCTGAAGGCATGATATTACTTTCACATGCACTCCCTGGTGTATTTGGGTGACCTGTTTCTGCAAACTTTGAAACCTAGGGGTTTATGGGATATTTACTGAAATGTGCCAATGGCTAACCGCAAACATACTCTAAAATCTCACAAATGTCTAAATTCAGGTGCTTTCCACAGTTTTTTGAATTTGAATACGCACTTTTTGTGAGCAGTGTGTGTGTGTGTATATATATATATATATATATATATATATATATATGAGAGAGAGAGACACACACACACAGAGTATACAGTATATCAGCTAACATTAATGCTATTATTGTAATCATGAGAATCAGTGCATTGGATTTTGGTTTTCGAGGGGGTGGCAGCCACCAGGCCAATGAAGTACCTTTCGGACAAAGTAGTTTGTGGGGGCCCTCATGGAAAGGGGCAGAGGGTCTGTGACAGATGATGGGTGAGATATCCTCTATGTTCTTCATCCTGGTGTCCATGTTACAGCTGGCACTGGACATTATGGAGTGCAATGAGGAGGGAGTTCATGAAGTTTCAGTTCCAGTGAGTGCAGGACAGGCTGGAAGTCATCGCCGAGGAGATTAACTGCATCACCAGGTAATCCTGAGGAGTGGCAGGAATTCTGGTCTCTTTCAGTGGAGGAAAATCTCAGCAATCAGTTCAGCAAGTTCATTGATGTTCCCAAGGCCAATTTTTGTATGAGGAGGTCAAGAGTATGCACTTTCTGGGTCATTTCTTCAGGACCGGGGGCCACGATAACTTGAACCGTAACTGAGGACAACTTATTTAAAGGACATGAGCGAAGCAATGAGGGTTGTAGAGGACAAAATGAAGGCAGCAATTGAGGCCTGCTAGGCTGGGTTTGCCAATCAGGCTGAGCTGGGTGTTTGAAAGCTTCTCAAGTAGTGGAGCAACAAAACTGCTTTGGCTGGTCAGAACCAACGACATTCCAAAAACAGAAGTGCGATTGGGTGTCCTGGTCACTAACGGGGCTGCTTCAGTGACTGTATGTGGCAGCAAAGACCAGGCTATCTGTTGAAGGAACCATTTTGCGCTTGAGGGCCCAGTTCAGGTGTTGTCTTGCTGGTTGAACTCTTTCAGTTTAAATTAGAACAGCCTTCAAAGGCTAGTCAATAACTTGGGAAGGGAGAGGAACTTGATGAAATTCTGACGTAGGATTCGCAAACCTGGATCTCTGTTACTTGTGGTCACCTGCAGCTGGAAGATGGCAGTTTACGCAAGCAGCATCCCAACTGATGGTTATAAGCCCTTTTTCCATCAAAAAGATAATTCACTTTAAAGTGATGCGCATCAAAAAGTTAGTGCAACATTTCTGATGGAAAAAGGGTTATATCGCTCTAACGCCAATTTTGTCACGCTAAGTTAATTCGCTCGGTAGAGGTGGTTTTGGGAAAGTTATATCGACATAAAAGTGATCGAAAAGGGTTGTGTGACATAATTTTAATTCGCTAGAATCGTTTTGTTTATGGAAAACCGTTTTGACGCTTCTTATGTCGCTAAAAAATAATTTGACTTAAGAGTTAATTCGCTTGAAAATCTGATGGAAAAAGGGCTATAGTGTTACCAACAGAACTAGAATGCCCATATATGCATACACTTAAAGTGACTACCAGCAATGCCAGTGTCTACATACACCTTCAGTGACCATATGCTTATCTCAACAGAATGCTTATCTCTCATTGATGGGGATAATTCCGTTTGGTATGATGTCTTCGAAATTGGACGGAGGTGGGTGGCATGTAACTATTAGTGATGATCTCCCATGATTCTGTGAGTGTGAACATCCAGCCACAAGAAGATAATATGAACTTTTTGGTGAAGAAAAATGACCAAATGATGTGGCTCTGCACTTTTGCGCAAGTCATATTGGAAATTGGACTTGAAGGGAATTATTTTGCAACACTCTGCGATCTGACATATGGTTTCATTATCAGGGGATCCAAACTGAACTAGTGTGTGGGAAAACTGATAGTCTGCAGGTGTGTGCACTTTATCAAGGACAGGTGGAATTAACTTTAACACCTCTCCAACATATTGACCTTGAGAACCATTTTACTCTCATGTTCAGGTGGCAAGTATTGTGAATGCTGCAAAAAATCTCTTTTAACAAGTTCTGTCGTCATGTATTTATTCTTTTTTGTCTCTCTCAAGTTAAGAGCATTTACTTGTTTTAACTTGCTATGCACTTCAAAAATGAAATTGTTTTGCCCTGTTAGCAAGTCTTGAATTGGGTCAATTGTTCCTCCCTTTATTTGGATTTTAGGCTATTCAAATGAAACTAATAGCGGACTGAAATGCTTGTTAAGATCAGACCTGGGTTCCAGTAGTATTTATGGATGCAAACATTTTTTTCTGCATTTGGCTATTCAAGCCCAGGGTGCGTTTTCCAAAAGCATAGTTGATAACTAGGTTGGTAACTGACATAGTTCGTCCATTCAAAGTCAATAGCTCCAACTATGTAAGTTAGCATCTGCGCTTTTGGGAAACGCACCCCTAGCTGGTTTGAACAAATGAAATTATCACAGAAGTGTAAACCCCACCCATCTGCTTCACCTAGTTGGCTCAAATGTGCCAGGCAAGATCATTAGAGCACAGAGATGTAGGATCTGATTCCATAGGAATGGTAATTGCATGCATGTCTCTCTTTGAATGACTTTGTTCATTTGTTCACAGCGTGAAATTTTCATGGGGAAACATTTTTTGAAAGACTCATCACAAAGTGATCACGAAAACAAAAATGGAGGGAAATGCACGCTACATTTTGAAATGCTGAAAGAATGCTTTATGATGCCAGTCATCAATGCTGTTGCTGAAAGGTGAATATCTGCCAGAGCTTTTGAAGTGCCATCGCGATCCTGTTTTTTTTTTTTTTTTTTTTTTTCCCCCGAGAAATAAAATTCAGATCAATGTTGTTTTGATTTGCCCCATTAAGTTTTGGAGTTGATTGGCCAATGCATTTTCAGTTAATCGTGCATTCCCCATCTACGCCCCAGCTATCGAGGGCAATGAGGGATGAGGGATAGTTGGCTAAAGCCTGTTCAAATGAACTGTTATTCCCCTGTATCTGTGTCCTGTCATGTTGAGGGTCATTGGGCTTGGGGATGGACAGTACGCCCATGGGCACCATCTTGGGTACCTATTGTGACCTGAAATGACATCAGAAAAGTGAGACCATAGAATTCTATGGAGGTTGGTTAATGGAAGCAGGCAGTAAGTGAAGTTTTACCCAGTATGGTTTGACTCATTCACATGATAGTCATGTCAGTTTTAATGTTTTAAAATTCTTTGGGTATGCATGTTCAGTTGATCCAGTATTCTCCTACATCTATGCCCTGACTGTTTAGGGTCATGGACTGTATGCCAATTTAATTGAAATCGATAATCATTTTGAGTAGGGGTGCAGCAGGGAAGTCCATAGTGATTATGCCCAAGCGTTTTGGGAGGCCTGCCATTTCGGACAGGTTCTGGTAAAGTCGGGCGTTGATATTCTGGGCCACTGTGCTGGGGAAAGCAAATAATCCCGCCCCGCTGGCATAGGTGAGGAACATGCGGGTCTTGTCCCCCTCGGCGGCCGCGATCAGGTGCTCATGCACGCTCTGCCACTTTTTCGAAGGTGTAGTGAGCTTGGGACCTAAGACAGAACAGGACGAGCGTTACAGTGGTATTATGTGCACTGTTATAGCCCTTTCTGTACTAACTTTTCCTTTAGGACATTGTACCTTCCACTTCCTGCCTCCCAGTTTCCCACTTCCCATTGCCTATTGTTCTTCTACTTCCCAAATCTCCCACTTCCCTGTTTCCTATTCCCTCTTCCTCATTTCCACTCCCTCTGCACCTGTCCTGCACTTCCTCTATCCCTGGTTCCCACTTCCTCTCTTCCAGTTTCCCCTTCCTTTTTTCCAATTTTCCTATTCCTTTTCCTCATTTCCCTCTTCCTCGTCTGCTATATGCTGAAAAAGTGCGATGTCACTTTCGCTGGGGTCAACACTCTCTTTCTTGACAATGGTTCACGCTCACAGCATAGCAACACATTCACTCATACACTTAACACACGGCACAAAATACTTAAATATTTGACGCTCAAAACTATAGTGAGAAATGCTTCCTGTTCTATTATAATGAGCATATTTTGGGTTTAAGATCACAGAAAATAAAACTTCATTCCATACATGGACACGAGGACCATGGCGATAAACACAATTAATTTACTTATGGTTTGGTTCGTTCGGCGTGAACCAGTTGCCATGGCTACGGCAAGTTGACCTCAAAATTGCATCACCACTTTTTCAGCGAATTTCCAGATACTGTCTCTGCCATACTCTCCTGACACCTTCTTGAGGGGGTTCCTCACCTTCCAGTCGTCAGCAATGTCCAGCGATCGGTACCGCATGCCCAGTGCAGGCCCGGAAAAGTCCTGCAACACGATCAGCTTCCCCCTGGCCTCTCCTGTGGTGGGTGTTCGCCGGCTGTGCCACAGCAGGTCCCAGTGAGCGTACTTGTGGACGTAGTCGACCACCGCCGCGTAGATGTTGTTGGTCTTGCTGAACTCCTCCCTCAGTCGCATCAGCACTGTCTCGGTGGGCTGCTCCAGCAGGAAACGGGCCACGCCCTCTAGCACCTCTCCAAATGAGCCCGCTGGTACACCACCCCGTGATGGATGGTCAGGGTGCCATTGACGTGGCGAACTCTGATGTCCAGAAATCGCACCCCAGCCTGTAACTGCAGGTCCAGAGACCAGGACTGGCACTCCACGAGGGCGCCACCGTAGAATGCCATGGTGTTGTGCGTACCGGGAAGAGTCACCTCCGACAGGGGCCGGCCGTCTGGGATCGATGCCATCCAAGATGCATTGAGGAACTCGGGGGTGCTGGTGTCATCGTAGTCCGGCCTCTGGATCTTGCCCTCGCTGGTCACAGCCAGGACCCTGAAACACAAAAAAACCCCAAAAGTGGGGGGTTGGGGAGAGGGGAGCGGGTGGAGTCTCAAATACATGTACAGGGGGATCCGTAAGTTTTTGGACAGCTTCTCTGTGTTAAAAGGATTGCTATTACTGGAAGGTTCACACATTGATGAAGATAGAAATAAGGCAGGACCGTCCCTACTTTAACCTTATGTTTGTTGTTTTCAAATTCCACTTTATTTCAGAACCCTCTTTGGCAGGTAGTTGAAGTGTCAAAGCTCCCAGATTAACAATTTTTGCCCAGTCTCTATTTGACCTGGGGTCATTGAAAATCATTGGCTGTATCTCCATCTGATTGACTGTATCATCTTGAAATGAAACAGCTGCTGGAAACAAAGAATGTTTAAACTAAGTAATATTATGCAAGTGACTGCCTTGTGATGACAGAAGGGGCCTGGAATCAAAATGGGTTGTTCAAAAACATGTTTTCTTTGGAAAAGCGCCACAGCAAAAACAATTAACCAATCTGGTTTCACATTTTGTCAGATATCAAGTGAAGGGAAGACCAAATTATGAGTCCCTGCTAGGATCATAGTTTCCTCGGTGGAGATACAGAGGACCCCTCTGGAACCCTTTCTCATAGGTGTATGTTTGATTGAATTATTTGAGGGGAAATCTTACCCCAAAAGGACCACTGTCTCCCAGAAAATTCTCCGAGCAGAACTTTTGCTTCTCCCCATTCCAGAACACATGCTGCTTCCAAAAGTGACTGAATCTGTGTTGGCAGTTGTAACCTTAAGCTTAAACCATGAAAGATCAATTAGTGATGTCAAGGGCAAAGGGCTTCGATGCATTTTTCTCAACAACAAAGGCATATGTTAATGCTGCTATCCATGCTATATGCTATCTATGTTGGTAATTTACCATAATAATGAGAATGAATATGAAACTTATCATTCTGTAACCAAAGATATTGACTGTCCACATCACTCTGCCATTTGCCCAAAAACGTCTGTTTTTAAATATGCATTGCTCTGCCGTCCTACTCAAGGTTTTTAACTTTGACCATCTGACCTGCGTTCATCTGCATTCACACCATCCATTTTGAATTAATAATTGTTTATTTCTGAGCAGCTGAGGCAATATGCCCAAGTCACACCGACGTGTGCGAACACTGCTAACCATAAGTTACTGCGACAGTTTTTCAAAGGGTGTAATTCTGCACAGTTTTAAATACATAGAAAGGTGCTTGGATTGGCACTCACAGCAGTTAAAAAGTACATCATTATTCAGTACATCATTATAGGGTAAGAGTTCAGTCAGACAACAAAAAAAAATGTAAACAACTAAAACTTACAGACTTAAAAGTACGATGATTGGTCCTTTAATCTTCCGTAATTTCAAATGTTTTTGTACAATGAGGCCCGCAAAGGTTTTGACAGTGCTATTGTATGAAAACGGAGGATATTCTCGTACAATGTGGATGGTAATACCGCCTAATTAAGGCTAAAAGTTTGTGATTTAGCCTCATTTTCACTGTGTCAGCTCTTTTGTGCTCAAAGGCAGGGCACTCATGCAAAATTTGTTATTGCAGATCTTCGTCAGTGGCACACAATGATAATTTGGTATTCCTTATCAAGAGCAGAATTCCATAACGTTTCAGGAATTAAGAAAGAAAATACATAAAAAGTGTCTTCCTTGCAGAGCGAGATGAAAAAATTTACTCCCATACATTGAATTTGAAAATAACGAAAGTGCGTGGAGACAGACAGCTTTAATATTTGGGTTATTACCATCTGGACTGTCCGCACTATGTAGGAATCATAGTCCTTTAAGCACATTGTCCACTCTCCAAATATTTGTGGACTGCACTGTCCTACCAAGTGTCCTATTATGAGAATTAATATAAATTTTTTTTCAGTCTCAAGTATATTAGCCTGTTTTCAATTAGCTCTTGCTTAGGAAGTTGTTGTGGCAAAATTGACTTAATTATTACTCCACAGGAAAATCTTGCGACGAGTCAAATGAACTCATGTCACTGGCATATTAATTTGTCTCACTCAGCATGTAAGACTGCACTACAAAAACTGAAAATGTCAATTTTTGCATGTCATTAAGGTTTGAGTCAATCCTATTAACAGTTATATTAGTCTTATTTCTATTACCTTTTTGTTTAATAAAACAGAAACAAACAGTCAAACAAAGATTCACATAAAAAAATTATTATATTCAGTTAGGGACAAAAAACCTCCTGTAAGTCCCATTCCAAGACTTAAACACTTAAGAGAGATTTGTGCCGTATAAAATATTTCTATCGCAGTGCACTGTGAATTATTGGCGATTAAAATTGCAGATAGGCACACAGCTGGCTTCAGTATGGGAACAAATAAACAGGTCAGTCTTAATCGCTCTTTCAACTTAAAGCCATAGAACCGAGCTCTCGAACAGCACCGACAGCCTCATATATAAAGCGCCCGCAGGTGCGTTCAGGGGTCAGGCAGCAGTTTGACGGCGAGTCGTCGCCCGCGCATCGAAACCGCGCGGACGCATAACGCTGTTTTTACCTGGCAGTGAAGGGTGGAGCCGTCAACCGACTGCAGGATCCTGTGAGCGGGCGAGCAAGGCAGAGAATGAGTGCAGAGAGAGAGTGATGTGTGGGAAAAGGCCAT
Organism: Gymnothorax javanicus; assembly: GCA_029692085.1. Lineage (NCBI taxonomy): Eukaryota > Metazoa > Chordata > Actinopteri > Anguilliformes > Muraenidae > Gymnothorax > Gymnothorax javanicus. Next base: position 125,357,622 of record CM056197.1, on the reverse strand, counting down.
GTTGATTTAGCTGATCCCAGGAGCAGCGCCCACCCCGCCCATTCAAACCCCCCACACACACACACACACACACACACACACACACACACACACACACACACACCCGACCAAGAGCAGAGTGGGAGGGAGAGGGGTGGGCAGCACCTCATCGAGCATTAGGGGGGACGGGGTGGCTGATCATGCCATTGGTGCAGACCCTCTGTTTACCTCACACCCTCACACACACACACAGATACAAGCTCGCACAATGGCACACACGTACACTGGTGGGTGCATTCACGGGCACTCACACACACACACACACGCAGGCACGCACACGCTCAGTCACTATAAAAAAGCAGGCACAGCATTCTCTGAGCCACTCTCTATCGCTGGACGGCCCTGTCGCTGGCCACATTCTCCTAAACAGCAAAAAGGGCTACAAATATTTTGGGTTCACCATGGTACTTTGGCTCATTTATTTTAATTAATTTGTGATTTGCCTGTGAGGCTTTCATAGATGTTTGGCCAAGTGTTGTTTACCTCCTCACAGGATAATCTCCACAGCAGGATCCAGTAAACTGTATATAAAGTGGTCCATATGTATTTGAACACTGACACTGTGTTTAAAGGATATCAGGACAACATGATATGGGTGCCAGCAAATTCTTTTTATATTTTTTTTTTCCAATCAAAGTTGCCGGATTACTGAGCTGAAAAGAAAAAGATTATGTCACTTTCCAAGTACTTACCCGCTGCGAGGTGGCAACCCCTTACAGCTGGGTTGTTTCATTAACTTTCATGGAAGGCAGCATATTTACTGAGTAATATTGAAGGGGGTTATTTAATGCAATGCATTCCTCAGGTAAGTCACTCCGGACAACTCAGTGCTCATAGAGAATTGCTTGATTTGAACAGCAACAAAATATGAATGGTAGCTGCTCTGACAACGCCTTGGAAATATGAACGTGAATATTTGCAATCTGAAGCAGCGTCGACTTCAACCTCACAGCCATTGAGCTGGAGTGCAGAGCCCAAGAAATGATGTCACCCTGCAATTCCATACAAACTGCATTATACGCTGTCAGAATACACAGGAAGTGGGTGCTCCTGTTCCTCCGGATCAAGTAACACAGCATCATCATCTGTGATACGGCAGAGTAAGCCAACGCCATGGCCATATCCCATTCAGCGGTGTATAAAAAATGCATGTTTGGACGCTATAAGCTATACACGCAGTGGCAGGCGTAAACTTTGACAACACTCTGGCAGATGTCCGAACATTGTCGAGGAAACTCACCGGTAAAGCGCATGCTCGTCTTTTTGTGAAAGGACTTATTATCTCAATGCCAGGGAAAGCAGATGTTTCCTTTAAGTTTGTTAGCAAAATTAGCGAAGGAGAAAAAAATCACATTCCATGTTGTCGTGGAGAAGACCGCTGTGACAAGGCAGTTTTTATTGCATGCGACATGAAAAAGAACTTCACAACACAACAGTATGTTAAAATCAGGAAGTTTTCTGGTGTACTTCGCACTTCGTGTCAAAATATTCATCATTGTGACTGCAGGTTATAGTGTACAGTATGAGCAGGGTGCATTCTATATTTCCCTAATCAAATACATAATTTTGTTCCTGCTGAATTAACTGTCCAGAAAAACACTGCTGTCACATGGCCAGGGGGGAAAAAAAACAACTTTCTAACTGCTGACAAAGGAAAAGACACAAATGCACAATATCTGTAAATAAAGCCAAAAGTGTTCCACAAATGTTCATGTTATTTATTTGTATTTTTGGTGTCCAAACGGTCAATAGCACTTACTGGCATATGCTGGCTGACTCAAATGGGCAGATGGAGCATCTCCAACTCAAACCAGAACTTGTTTCTAACCCAAAATTAAGAACAGTCCCCTTTGTTTACCCACCCTTTGAGGTCACAAATATTTTATTCATATTTAATGTTAATGTTTGTCCATTCACCCATTATCTACCCCCATAGTCCCATTTTGGGGTGGGGGAGGGGGCTGGATCTCATCTAAGGACAATTGGTCAATCCATTGCATTGATCACGTGCCATTCATGCACAAGTTCTTTCATATGAATAATATGGTCTCCAATGAGCCGGACACGCATGTCTTCAGACTGTGGAAGGGAACCAGAGTATCCAGGAAAACCCACGTGAATGCAGAGAAAACATGCAAAATCCACACAGAGAGATTCAAACCCACAACCTCACTACTCTGAGCAGTAACCACAGTACCACGGTGCCACCCTAATTCCATTGTAAAAATCACTACTGATGCCTCAAAGCAGGAGGTCCTGAACCCTCCGTTCATGACTGGTCTCCCACTACCATTAACATTCAGAGGATGCATCTGCGTATCGAATTTGTCCAAAGTTACGGAACTCCAGTCACATACACTACAGGCCAAAAGTTTGGGGCCACCCTCAGATTTAAAAAAAAAAAAATCACATCAACTGTTCTTTCCTTATTTTTTGCCCGTGAAATGACTTCAGTGCATAAAACATAGGAAGCCAATAGGTTTTGGGTGAATTTCAGGTCTCAGACCACATTTTAAAGCTGTCTTGACTGACTGATCACTAACTACTATGTTTTATAATTGAGTTCCAATGCCTTTGTGTTAACCTTTTTCATGTCCTAGTGACATAACATCATGTTATGTAACAAGAAGGCATGCTGTATAAATGCCTTCCCCAAACCAAGGGGTCACATTGAACTTGGTGCACCATTAAAAATCTGAGGGTGGCCCCAAACTTTTGGCCTGTAGTGAATATTCCAATATTCACTTCCAATTTTGCTTTTTTTCTCCCACTTGTGCCCTGGATAGTCTAAATCAGAGATTATTTGAGCCCTTTTGATGGAGGTGAAAATTAATATTATTAATGTAAAACTTTTAATATTGTAATATGATGCTGTTTGTACTGACAGATGTTAATTTCATCCACCATCCACTTTCTTCCACTTATCCGCAGCCAGGTTGCAGGGGTAGCAGACTAAGCAAAGTGATCCAGCCGCCCCCCTCCCCAGCCACTTCCATCAGCTCTTCCTGTGGGACCCCAAGATGTTCCCAAGTCAGACGGGAGATATAAATCCTCCAGCATGTCCTGGGTCTGCCTCAGGACCTCCTCCCAGATGGACATGCCCGGAAAACCTCAAAAGGGAGGCGTCCAGGAGGCATCCAAACCAGATGCCCGAACCACCTCAACTGACTCCTCTCAACGCGGAGGAGCAGTGGTTCTCTGAGCCTCCCCCAGATGTCTGAGCTCCTCATCCTAGCCCTAAGGGTCAGCCCAGCTACCCCGCAAAGAAAGCTCCTTCAGTTGCTTGTATTCGCAATCTTGTTGTTTCGATTACCACCTAAAGCTCATGACCATTGGTGAGGGTTGGAAAGTAAAGCGATCAGTAAATCGAGAGCTTCGCCTTTCAGCTCAAGTCCTTCTCACCACAATGGACCGGTACAACGCCCACTTTAGCACAGACCAATCCACCCATTGATCTCCCGCTTCATCCTACCCTCACTCGTGAATAAGACCCTGAGATACTTAAACTCCTCCACTTAGGGCAACAACTCACCCCCAACTTGAAGGGGACAATCCACCTTTTTCCGGCAGAGAACCGCGGCTTCGGATTTGAAGGTGCTGATTCTCATTCCAACCGCTTCAGACTGACCTGCAAACCGCTCCAGTGCGCATTGCTGGTCACAGCAGGATGAACCTCACAGGACCACATCATCTGCAAACAGCAGAAATGCAATCCTGAGGCCACCAAACTGGACATCCTCGAAGCCTTGACTGCACCTTGACACCCTGTCTATGAAAAGAACAAAATAGGTGACAAGGCACACCTTTGGCAGAGTCCCAAACTCCCACAGCATCCCCCACAGGATACCTAGTAGGACGTCATCATAAGCCTTCTCCAAGTCCACAAAAACACATGTAGACTGGATTGGCGCACTCCCATGACCCCTCCAGTAACCATGCGAGGGTAAAAACTTAGTCTACTGGTCCATGACCAAAACGGAATCCGTATTGCTCCTCCTGAGTCCAAGCTTCAACAATCGGGCAGAGTCTCCTTTCCAGCACCCTGGCATAGGCATTCCCTGGGAGACTGAGCGGTGTGATCCCCTACAGTTGGAGCACACCCCTTTATTAAAAATGGGAACTACCACCGCAGCTGCATTCCTTCTAACCTGTCAGCACCAATCTGCCGAGTCAGGAGTTCGCTGGGCCGACCAGGCCGAAAGGTCACCTTCTTCAGCTTGACGGCCTCCCTCACCGCTGATGTCCACCTACAAGTCCTTGGGTTGCCGCCACGACTGGCACCCACAACCATCAGGCCACAGCTCAAGGCAGCTGCTTCCACAATGGAGACTTTGAACAGGGTTCACTCAGACTCCATGTTCCCAGCCTCCCGTGGGATATGGGAAAAGTGCTTCCTGAGGTGTGAGTTGAAAATCGTCCAAACAGGGTCCTCTATGAAACTTTCTTAATCAATCCTAACAACGAGTTCTGGTTTATCAGGTCTGTCTAGCAGTGTCCAGTCAAAATGTAGCTTGACCCAAAACAAATTGCAAAATAATTAATTCCACTTTTGTTTCATTGATACCATATTAATAACATATCAAAAGTTTCCTACAGGTCGGCTAGGGGAAGTGGGTCAAATAAAGGGTGTTACGTACATCCACCATTATCGAAAAACCTTATTTTTCCATATATCTCTGTCCCTGATCATCGATACAAAATAAAAGTGGTGTATAGACCCATGTTTTAAGGGTTAAGGAATACAATGAAAATATTTATAACAATCATAACCCACTACGTAATACCAAATATGCTAATGAGATATGCTAATTACCCTCCACCAACACAAGAAAATTGTGAGGTATCGTTCAGGAACCAGTCGCGATAACCAGGAATTGCAGTGGAAGTGATTTTTAATAGCGAGGGGGTAAACCCCCGCAGGACCGAAGGCAACAGTACAAAGTCCACAGTCCAAAAATCACAACCCCAGGGGCAGAATCCAGAGTCGAAAAACCAGGACAGCAATACAGTAATCGTGGTCAGACAAAAAGGGTTCGATACACAGGAGCAGATAATAAAGCCAAATCAGAGCCAAGAAGAGGTAGTCAGACGGTCCAGTCAGAAAAGCAACACTATGAATACAAGGCGAGAAACGAGAGCAGCACAGGTAAACAAGGGAAACGTTCTGACAGGGAACTGCAGTGAGAAGACAGCTTAAGTACACTCAAGGGAAGTCACATGCTATGATTAGGGAAAGGTGAACTGGATCAGACTAATTACGTGGGAGCAAAACATGAGGGAGAACCTAACCACATGAAAATTGGCAAAAGCCAAAACGCGGACAGGGAACACGAGACAGCCTATGACAAAACATACAGCTCCGGTTAGGGAGTTCTAATGTGCACAGATAATGAGAGGCAGGACAGAGTGGAGCAGGTGCGGAGGATCCGCTGAATTGCAGCAAAGACTAAGTGAAGGCAAGAGGCGGAGACTAGAATAGGGCGAGTGCTGAGAGCTTGTTAATCAATTAGTAAGTGCAGCTATACAATCCCTGGTGCTCGTTAGTAAGTTAGTATTATATACAATGTTAGTCTGGGTTAGTAACTTTAACAAAACAACAAACTGTTAGTATTGGTTAGTAAAATAGAAAAGAGAGGCGAAGGAAGCAAACGAGATTAGAAGGAATGTTTGAAACCCAGAAACCATGAAATCACCTAAACATGTGACACGCGGGACTGGGGAGAAGCTGTAACTTAACAAGAGACCAGACAGGGGAGACAAAGTGCAATGAAGGGCATGGGCAAAACATGGACCGGACAATAACAGAAAAGTGGATCAGGAATGGCAAAAACGAAAACATGGCAAGGAAACAAAAACTAAACAGAACATGGCAAAAAACCTAACAGACATAATAATAAACATAACAGGGCATAGAGAAAACATAACAAGCATGGCAGAATCAAGACAGGCATGGCAAAAACAAAGACAGAAATGCAGAATCATAACAAAAATGCATATTCTTGAACATGAAAATGGTGCTTATTACTGATTTGAGGGTCACAGAATAATTTAGAACACTTTATGAAGTTTTCATGATGATTAGGAAACTTAGTCATGGTTCTGTATTGCTTTTCAGAATGTGTTTAAGAGGAAAGACCATGGCAGCCTGTATCTTCTGTAAAAGGACTTTGAGTGATGGGCATGAGACAACTGAAACCAAGACTGAGAAAGGTGCTGAAGGCATCAACCTCGCTAGCCAGGAACGGGGATCTGACATCAAAGTCGAGGTAGGTCAGGTTGAACACAAGGAATGTCGGTCAAAGCATATAAATAAAACGCTTATAAGCCTGGCGAAGAAGCGAAACTCTGAGAAGGCAACAGGATTATTCTGCTCCCTCTGATCACAGTCTCCAATGTTTAACTTTGGTGGACACTGTTTATTCTGTGGTGCCAGTGTGAAGGTCGATGGAAGAAAGCGAGGTTGCAAAACTTTTCCTGGAAAAAAGTTGGAACCCAGGAGTGGTATCACTAAATGGGATCTGATCGTCCAGGTGAGTGTAGTCCTGAAAAGGACTGTTTTTGGTGACTGACGTTTCGACAGCCTAAGCGGAAGTCATCTTCAGAGTCAAGTGATGTATACAAACAAAACTAAACAAAACAAAAAAGGGGGGGGGGGATCGGTTTGTCTGTTGTCTGTTTGTTCTGTTAATGTCGTCAATCAGTCTTTTGTAAGGAGCAGGTAGTTGTTGGCAATGGTTCAGTGGGGTTTGTTTTGTTTTGTACAGACAACAGATCTAAATGCACTTTTCACTGTTCACAGTCTTCATAGCCAATAATATCATGGTGCATTTGACAGACAATTAAAAAACATCACGTTTCCGCTGACCAATCAGCTGTAACCACCAGAGTATTTATACGAACCACTGACAACTCACACATCACTTGACACTGAAGATGACTTCCGCTCAGGCTGGCAAAACGTCAGTCACCAACAACAGTCCTTTTCAGGACTACACTCACCTGGACGATCAGATCCCATTTAGTGCAAACATTTCCTGTCAGAACAATGGACTTTCAAGATACAACTCTTAGAGAATATGCAAGGAACGCAATGACGCGTGGGCAGGAGACATTGCTGGGCAAATACAGTATGCACAGGACCTACTTGCAGTTCATGCCATTTACCATCAACCGAGTAATGTTAACTTTCGAATAGGTCAACAGGAGCCAACACTGTTTTCTTGTTCTCAAGGCAGCTGCTTCCACAATGGAGACTTTGAACAGAGTCCACTCGGGCTCCATGTCCCCAGCAACCCCCATGACACAAGAAAAGCTCTGCCAGAGAAGTTGAAGATAGTTTGGACAGGGTCCTCTACCAAACGTTCCCATTAAACCCTCACAACACAGTTAGGTTTACCAGCTCTGTCCTGCAGTCTTCCCTGCCATCTGATCCAGCTCACAAGCAGGAGGTGATCAGTTGACAGCTCTGCCCTCTATTCACCTGAGCGTCCTAAACATACGGCCGCAGATCTGATGATATGATTACAAAATCCATCATCGACCTTTGGCCAATGGTGTTCTGGTACCAAGTACACTTATGAACACCCTTATGCTCGAACATGGTATTTGTTATGGATAATCCATGACTAGCACAGAAATCCAATAACAAAACACCACTCAGGTTCAGATCAGGGAGGCCATTCCTCCCAATCACTCCCCTCCAAGTGTCTCCATCATTGCCCACATGAGCGTTGAAGTCTCCCAGCAGAACTATGGAATCCCCAGTAGGAGCCTTTTCCAGGACCCCACCCAGGGACTCCAAGAGGGCTGGATACTCCAAACTGCTGTTAACTTTTGTGACATGTTAATTTCAATTACTCCTCAATGATCTTTGAGAATATATCTTACAACTAATGCTTTGGCTTTCTCCCTGAGGTACACAACTTTAGTGAGCCAATGCTGAGTTTGAGACAAGGCATTAGCACAAAAAAAAAAAAAAAAAAAGATGTGTTTCCCACCAGTTCTGTACCAACTTTTGTCACAGAATTTAACTAATATGGATCATCAACTGGAACAACAACCACAGCTGATAAGGAAACTGAAGATCTGTTGTGCAAAATACTGCATGCCTGAAGGCAGGGATTTGATTAATGTTAGGCTATATGTTAGCAAGGATGTCTACTGCAGATGCATACCTGTAGCTTACCTTGCCTTTGGGCTACTATTCAGCAGTGAGTAATGAAGTTATGTGACTTAGCATTACATTATGACATTCTACCAATTGTCACACATCTGTGCATGCATTATTTGATCAACACCAATTCTTTTTTTGGAATTTGATGTTGCAACAATTCCTTTAAACAACCACCAATTTCATGAATATATATGGAACACCATTAAAAGCCGGTTCGTTTTCGAAAATAACCACTGAGCAAAAAAAAAAATAAAAAATCAATCGAAGTGCGGACACTGAAATGATTGAGACTGTCGGGGCAGGACACAGGAGTAGGGCTGCCTTAAGGCGAGGAAAAACCCAAAAATCACTTCAATCTGCTCAAGAACAGGACAATCAATCAGAGGGAGCAGGAGGGAGAAGTTTATGCTTCAGGGGCATTTTAATGTTCTAAGTTGACTGTTTCAATGATTTGTAGGTGTACTTTGACTTTAACCTGGATTTTCTCAAAACCTGATTTTTGCCCCGATGGCTATCATTTAAGGCACTATATCTCACTTATTTGTGGAGCTTTTTTCATGAAATTTTGACAGAAGTCTGCGTACATATCAGGAAGTCTACTGAACTAAAAGTTTTGGTTTAGCACTTTGGGTCTGTGAGTTATGGTGATTTATATTTCACATCGAGGGGGTGAAAAATGGCAAAATCCTCTTTTACCCCACTAAATCTCTAGTATTATGTGTAAATGCTTTATTCTAGTTCAGAGGAAGGTGTAAACATGACTAAATCTAATAAAAAAAAAAAAACACCTGATTCAAATATCTTGCTTCAGTCCTGAGATATAAGGCAAAGAAATAATGGTGAAATCGGGGTGGCGGCCATCTTGAATCACATGACCTAATTATGCAAATTAGGTCAAATTCATATTTTGTGTATTTCAGGTCATATACTGTCAATACACCAAGTATGAATGATTTCTATCCAAAAATGACAATTTTTTTCCAAAAGGTTTCTCCTCCCCTTAACCTGACTGGATTACAAGTCACGGTCTCGTGCTCCGCCCCGTAATGTAATTACAAACACGGAAAATATCCTGATAAACCTCAAAGATCCTGGCTGGTTTTGTATTCCTCTCCACGAAAACGTTCGTTCACCAGAACCACGCATGCTTCGACACACGTTCCATACTCTACTATGGAAAACATCCGTCACTGACGCCCCGATCATGGCCAAGGCTAGACCCTGCTTCAGAAAACAGAAATGGCTGTCACTCTTCGTTCTAACCCTATCACAGTTCATCACGAGTGAGTCACTGGCTAAGTCCCGCCCTTGTGCAACTGGGAAGCGAAGAGGGGTGTGAGATGGTTGGTAGTTGCTGAAAATAAGCCCTTGTATCGTTGGGAAGAGACTTTTGCGGCGGATACAGGTAAAATGATTGGCAATACATTTATTATACGGACATTTTCTGCTAAAGTTGCTCTGTCTGTCCGACATTTTGTGGCGGAGAGTCTGGTCTCTTAATGTAACGTAACTGGTGACACTGACTGCTGACGCCACCTTATGAACATAGTACCTTACCCTCCAATTATTGCACAAAGCTAGCGTTATTTGAACAAAGATAACTTGATCGTCCATTTAACGGTTATTTATACTTTTTTGGTCACATCCGATTATCTGATGTGATTAAATGTAGCTAATGTGTGGGAAGGAGTCACTCCCTATTTCCTTTCCGGTTTATTATTTACTGCAATGCAGCCTCGCGCCTTGCCATTGGTCCTTCGCTGCCAGTGCTAAAATTATGATATATTATTCCAATCGTTTTATTGAGGCGATTATAAGATAGGCTCGAGTTATTAATCAACTCTTGAGGCCGAAGACAAGTACAGGGCGTTTACACTTGTGGTTACAGAAAAATCTAGAGGATATTGTGATTAATGTAATAACGGCAACAATGGAATCCTGTCAAACTTGTCTGTTACTTAGTTGCTAAGTAATAACATTCAATACTGCAACGACCTAACTATAATGTTCATTGGACGGAACAAGCAAGCGCTTATAGGTTTTGGTCACATACAGAGTTTTAGGCCCAGTTTCTGGCTTAGCATTGCCCAGTACCGTAATAATGTTCTCACATTCGCCAAACATTCCTGTAAAATTTTGAGGGAATTTGCGCTAGATGACACAACATATCGAGGTCTGACTGCAAAAAACAGTTCTGTCCAATATATAACATCTGGACATAACTGTTTATTGCAGTCAGCCCTCGATATTACAATGTGTGTGATGTGTATGATTAAAATGAAAGGCCTTGTATAATATTGTAATAAAATGGCTCTCCTCCACTCAGTGAGCTGAGAAAGACCCTGTCCAGCTCGGGAGTTGTGGTTGGTGCAGGAGCAACCATGGCTAATGCGGAGAAGATCATCAAGACGACGGCGAAGGTGCTGGGCTGCGTGGAGAAAGTGTCCTCCTTTGCCTCGTCCATCGACCCACTCTTTGGCATCGTTTCCGCCCTGGTAGGCGTGGCCCGCAAAGGCCTGGAGGAGGGCGGAGGCATCGAGAAGACCCACGAGCTCGACGGCGACTTCCAGCAAATCCACGGGAAGCTGAAGAGCATCTCAGAGAAGAACCGGCAGGTCCTGCGACAGATGCGCATTGACGAGGTGAACGAGACCTTCGGCAAGTACGAGGAGTACATCAAACACCAGTACTCCGCCCTCAGCACCATGGTGGACCTCATTAAGAAGGACCCTGAGGGTACCCAACGCTATATGGATGACTTCGAGAGGGTCTACGAGCGGGACAAGGCTGACTTGAGCCTGGACGTGTACTACCGGGGCGTGATGGGCTCGGGGTCCCTGTTCGGAAGGCCCTTGCTGAGGGTCTACCTTGAGCACTGCCAGGGGAGTCGGGCGGTGATGGAGAGGAGGTGCTCACACCTGGCACACCTGTTCTACATTGGGCTGATGGCCCTCATGGCCTACACTGCCGTCACCGAGGACGACGAAGACGAGGTGCGCGAGAAGTGGGAACAGCGTGTGCTGGACATTCAGGCCAAGATGGAGGAGGCCCTGAGCCAGTGTAACGACGAAGGAGCCTCTGCATAGGGGGCCTGCTGTGCTGACATATTTGGAGGGGGGACCTATATCCTGAAGTAGGGTGCATTAGTTAATTTCACCAGGTAGTCCATGTTCCAGTTTTGGAAGGGTTCAAGATTTACTCGGCGAACTAATCCAGCTGTTTCAATAATCCTGCTTGGTGATATGCTACCCAGGAAGAACTGCTGTTGATCTATAATATGTATAGTATGATGGCCTCTTTTTCAGCCGGGACTACTGGACTGGCTCTGAAAACAGAAACATGAGCAGGTGATTATGTAATATCAATGTCCTCATGCGAAAAGGGCGTAAGTGACATTTTGGGCAAAAATTAAGTTTTTCACTTTTTAGATGCATCCGTTGAGGACCCATCTTCTGGAAAAAATTTAGGTCTGAATTCTTATCCTTAAGGGGTCAAAACCCTTTTTTGAAAAGGTGTATCTGCCAGTAAAATTTTCCCACCAATGTTTCTTATTTGCTAGAAGGGCGTATGTAACAATTCTTATGCTGAATGGGCGTAAGTGGTAGTTAACGGCCTTTTTACAAACAATGCATTTTCAGTCCAGGCGTATCTGCCTCTGGCACCTTTTTTTTTTTCCCTGCATATTGCTAGTCCTGGTTGGTACTGTCATAAACTGTACATACGCCCACAGTCAATGCACACTGTATTATCCTTTGTTGAATTATCTGTTGTTTATGGCTTCAGATATCAGTGTCAGCACAGAGGTGAGATAAGATTGGCTAATGATTAGGAATCAACTTTTTCGGGTTTCAATATCATCTAATGACCCACTTATTCACCATGGAAATATTAATCCATGTGGTAGAGACTTTCCTGGAGCAACTTTTTGCCTCTCCTGTAAAATTTGTAAAATATCACGCCCTTCTCGCATGTGGGTATCGATATGTATGGTACATGAATTATTTAGCTGATGATTTTATCCAAAGCAGCGTATAACTGATAAGGCTTAGTGGGGCCGAGACACTTCTGGAACATGGGACTATGCTAAAGGGTCCAACAGCTGCACTGATTTTATTGTGGCTACAGTGGTACTTGAACCACTTACCTGCAGTTCCTGTCAAGTACCGTAGCCACTGGGCTGAGATAAAAACAATATTTTGAGTTTTTTGGAGTTGGTTGGGTATTTCTGCAATGCAACCTAATTCTTCTGGGAGAGCTGCATGGGTCATGGCTGATTTATGACTCTCATATAATTTTGCAATGGCCTCTCATCCAGTTGGGTCTACGTGACAGGCACATTAGTTGTATCCTAATCTGTAGATAAGACCATATTTCAGGTGTGTGTCTGTGTGTGTTATGGTGTTTTTCCACTGTATGGCACCGGCTGTACTTGACTCGACTTCCACTCGGTTTTGGTACCAGTTACCCCCCACACACACACACACACACACACACACACACACAGCATGGTACCCACCGCATTGTGGGTGGGATCAACCATGGAAAGTGCCGACCGTCATCTTCAGTGTGACAGAAAACACAACATCACCTCACGCGACACAAACACCAAGCAATTGAGGGTGTCAAAGGGCAGGTGTTCTTGGTTCTCAGTAATTGCATCAGGTGGCTTTTTATCTGGTGGCTTATCAATTTTGGCCCAATTGTTTTAGCGCTCGGCAGTAAGTAATCATGTTCTGCGTTTCCAGCTAGTGCCTAACTCGCTTGCATTTGGTTGCTAATTGTTGGTGAGTTACCGTGCGTTTGACAATAAGCATTCGCTACTCCCCTGTATCCATTGGGTTATGATAATGGACTTGTCTTGCCTGAAAGTCGCTATCTTGTTATGTGACCCTTAAACAATTATTTCTCGTTAAATTAGCTCACACGAAAGCTAGCTAGCTTGTTGGATTGGATATGTATTTACCTCCCCGAGTCACATCCTAATCTTTACATTTAAGATTGCGTTGCTGTGAAAATCATCCTATTCAACAGTAACGTTCATTGTTATGTATTGTGTTGGGGTGTCCTGTGTCTTGCGAATGACAATTCCCTTTGATCAATCAGCGGTCTGCAACACATTGACCTCTTGTTTAAGTATTGGCTCGACTCCTTTGCAACCTCGGCCAAGGAGGTACTAAAAAAGGTACTGAGAGGAGCTGAGTGGAGTGGAGCCATACCATGCAGTGGAAAACGCGCCATTCGATGGCCGTGTGCTTACTCTACTTCAGCTCAGGTTTCAGACTGTTAATATATGGGGGCCATTGTGTTGTAGGGGGATCATATACATTTCAGTGTCAACTCCACCTTACCTTTCAGCTGTAAGGTTCAAATGAACCAGAGAATATAGGAACTCAAACCAAAGCCACCTGTGTCTTCACCAACTGATTCCGTATAGATATAAGGTCCAAACCAGTGTAATTTTTAATGTATTTAAAAATATATTTATAAATGCATACATATACATATATATCTACACACAATGCACTTCTATAAATCTGTAGGCTTCAGTTTCGCTGGCACTGATTAAGGGCTAAATTGAGTTTCGTTTGGAAAATTTCCATTCCAGGGGGGACTTTTTAATTTTTTTTTTTTTTTTTGGCTTAATCAGTTTTAGCGAAACTGGTCCTAAATTTATGTTCCGATGCTGTGTTTCAGTGCTGAATAAGTGTTTTTCCTGAAGGTCAGTGTGCTGGATGTATCCTTCATGACCATTCTGCCACTTTGTATGTTGGCATTTTCTTACAGTTGTCCTACATTTGGCTGGTATTTTTCTCTTTCTGTTTGCATAATAAATCACAACAGAGTTCAGTGTCCACAGAAGTACTTTCATTTTTTTTTTATCATAGTGAAAATTTTGTTCCATAGCCTCACTTATAAGCTATGCACAGTACAGTCTATTTGTGGATATTAGCACAATTTTTGCTTTCTTCTGCATGCTAGTTTTGAAAATGGTTATTATCCCTACCACAAAGTGGTGCGGGGGATGTAGGATTCGATTCTGTCCGTCTGTCACACTTTCGATGGAGACAAGTTATGTCTAAGACTATGACTGTTACATGGGTCAGATTTTGTATGCTTAAGCTTGTCATGATCTACTTTGAGTTCGAAAATGGATGTCCAAGCATATTTATTCACGGAGTTATGGCCCTTGGTCGTGGCGGGGGATAGTGATGACCACGTCGTCCTCTTTCTAATGCAAAGTAGAAGCAGTCACTTTTAATTGGTGGGGATTTGCCTCCAAATGACATGAACGATGTGAGAATTGCAGCCCTTTTAATACGTCACTGTCTGAATACGTATCGCCTGCACTGTATTTATTTGTGATGAAACACCCTGCAAAGGCCAAGTGCATAAAAATGTAGACTCAAATGTCTTTTTGTAAGATTGAAGTTGCATGTTGAACTAGAACCTATAATTATATTATTGTGTTGTAGTCCCAAAGGCAAACTGAATTCTTGGACATTATTATCCCCGCCGCAAAATGCAACAGGAGATTTTGGATTGGGAACCGGCCGTCTGTCTGTCCATGTGTCCATCCGTCCGGGTCTGAATGGGGACAAGATTTCTCCGGAACTATTGCACATGTATGCGTTAAATTTTGTATGCTTAATAAGCCACTCATCATCTACGTTGAGTTCGAAAATGGATGTCGGAACATTTTTTTTTTTTTTACGGAGTTATGGCCCTTGATCATGACGGGGGATAGTGATAACACTGTTGTCTTGTTGTGTATTAATCCTCGGAGGTTGTACATCTCTAGTATAATCCCATTTTCAGACCACACTGGAATATTGTTTGCAGTTCTTGAGCCTGTACTACGAGAAAGATACAGAGACTCTGGAAAAGGTTTGAAGAAGAACCAACAAATTAATTTTTGGTTGAACTGATGTAATGCAATGCATTAGGGAAGGCCTGAGAAACTTAATCTGTTCATTTTCACCTGTTTGTCAAACTAGGGAGTCATGAGTGCAAGTTTGCTAAAGGTAAATTTAGCACAGACATGAGGAAGTATTTTTTCACATGAAGAGTGGTCACTATGTGGAATAGCTGGCTAGGTCATGTTGAGGTAAAACCTCCTGGGGTATTCAAGACCAGACTTGATACAGTCTAAGGTACTATCTAGTTCTTCAGTATCCTAACTGTTGAGTTTGCTTTATTGGTAGGAAAATGGCAGGCTTTGTTGGGCTGAATGGCTTGCTCTTGCCAGTGTGTTCTGATAAGTCACGATCATATGACCATCTAAGTTTTTTTTTTTTTTTTTTTTCTGTCCCCAAATGCACAGAAAATTTAATTCCTATGCTTTATGGCCAATATGCAATAAGTGTCACATCATAGAAAAGAACATTCTGGTATTCAAATGTATTTTGTTTAGTCAGTACTCTACATTTGCCACAAGTTAGAGACAAGAGAATTCACAAGAAAGGATTTCGTGAACAATGCATAACAGCAACTAGTTTAATGTCTGTGTGAGTCTGAAGTAAAAACTAAGCACTGTGGTCTATTCAGGGAGAACTTGAAGGCATAGTGCTTCCCTTCTATCAGACAGCTGTATCAGTGAACTTATTCAGTCAGTTTCAACTTGTAAACAGCCAAAATGTTAATTTCAGTGCAATATATACTATGTAAATAATTAATGAAAAAAGCAAATGCTTCCAAAAGTTCAGTGTGACAGTTAACACTATTTAATTAAAAAATTCCTTATTTTATTTTACTCATCATTTCACTACTATAACTTGACCTCACACATTTTTGTGATTGTGGATGGCATTGTTGGCAAATTAGAGGTAAATTAGTCATTTGAATAAAGGAGTGAACCAGCAAGTGAGTATGCAAACTTGCATTAACCTTCATTCATAGGCTGTCCTGTACATCCCCCCCAAAGTGTGTGTGTGTGTGTGTGTGTGTGTGTGTGTGTGTGTACATTTATATTATATATATATATTTGCAGAGTTAAAAATGACTTGTAAGGTCCCCCTGAAGAGAAGGCTTTAATTCTTGGCCAAGGGCTAGATTTAAGTATTGGCTTACAATTAGGCTTACAGTTAGTACTTGGTCTTCTTTTTAGGTTAGGTATTGGAATTGTACCAGGTTAAGGTAAGGTGTTTTATTAAGGCTTTTTTTTGTGGGGGGGTTAGGTTGATTTTAGCATTTTGGCGCACAGAAATGGCATTCTGGTGCAAAAATAATTAATTGGTCCCCACAAGTATAGAAAAAATATTGCTTTGGGTGGGTGTGTGTGTGTGTGTGTGTATTTCCAGATTCCGGCATAGGACTAGTGTTAATACAAACTGCCAAAAAGCCAGGCTCATTCCAATACATATTGTATCTCCCTGACGACGATAGTTGGGAGGTACTATGGTTTAGTTCCAGGGCTGCCGCCGCGCCCGCAGAGATTTTCTGTTCCGGGCTCTGGAAGCGACAATTATTACAGGATTTTTTTCTAATTTTGCACCGGCAAAGATATTTATTTGACAATGCTCAAGATCGATTTTCGGCAATTTTAGACGTCCAATATGGCTGCCGGCGGCCATTTTGTCTGAAATTTGGGGATCGGGGAGATACACGACTCGATCCCTGTGGCGACTGAGTTATCTAGTTTTTCAGTCCTTTCTTCCTGTCCTTGCTTCTGATGCAGAAATGAATTGAGGTCCACCATCATAAAGGACATTCCAGTCTGTTTAGAAATTACTTCAGAAAAAAGGAATTAGATGTGACCCCAAGGTATCTTCAGCAAGAAAAGTCAGGGCGATCTGTCTGGGGAGTATTTTTATTTTTTTTTCCCCAGAATGTGTGACACATAAAAGATTGATTTGTGAACTTACCTCTGCCCTTCTGCTATACTTGTACCTGTAACTGTGAGTGAAGTGGAGGTGATGTTTGTAGGACCAAGGATGTTCCGTTGTGCTAATGAACATCTTAACCTCCCCCACTGGTTTTCACATTCTTCCCATACCATTTCCTCTGGTCTTCCCAATGGGCGGAGCAAACAGCTTCAAAATATAGGAAGTCTGTGAAGGATAAGTGATTGACATAGGACATGGTGATTGACATTTGAAGCTCACTTCCTGTCTTTTTTTTTTAAATGTTGCCTTGTACAACCAGTGCAGTTTGCTCCTGTAGCCTATAGGTCATTGGTCCCCATGCAATATATTTCGATACACTTTATTGCACCCGGTGGGGTACTTTGTTCTCTGCATTTGACCCTTCCTCTTGCTAGGAGCAGTGGGCAGTCACCAACTCCAGTTCTAAAGCCAGAGTACCCGGAGGAAACCCACGTGAACTCCTCACAGAAAGGCCTCAGGCCGAATTCGAACCCATGACCTTCTTGGTGTGAGGCGACAGTGCTAACCACTATGCCACTGTGCCACCTCATTTCATTTCTTGTTATCCTGCTCCAAAGGACCGCACCTCATTCAGCAACTGGAGATCTCACAGAGCTGACAGATGGAGTGTGTCAAAATGGAGTGTTTGGAGGTACTATGGATTCACCTTGGCCACTGTTTGCTGCTGACACCGCAGATCCTAGTATCAGCGTGATAACTTGAAAAGTTTTTATGGGAATCGTTAAAAACTTCTTGTGTTCATCCCCAGTGCATCGAGGACAAACCCTATTGTTTTGTGTGACGCTACAACTTACCGTTAAGTGCCACTACCAGGTCAAACCTTAAATTTCCCAATGCCATAACTCAAGCAGTTTTGATGGGAATCAAGTCGCAGTTCTTATGATCGTTTGCCATACTTTATATTTATAAACATGACAATAACTCAAACAGCTTAAATTGGAATAATCAAATCTGCTTTCAAGATTTCTGGTCCAGAGAGGAGGACGTTATTGATTGTGGTGACTTACATTTGCTGTAAACCCATCACTCGGCCAAATTTTACATCTCCAAATGTGATAACTCACAGAGAGTTATCACGGGTCTCACATCAAACCTTCTATGATTGTTTCTGGTTTACAGAGGTGATGTTGGTGACCCTAGGACCTTCCCTGTTGTGCCGCCACCCGGCCAAGATTTTTTTTTTTTTTTTTTTTAAATAATAACTTGAACAGTTTTAATGGGAATCCACACAAATCTGCGGTCAGCATTCCTGGTGCTTGAAGAGGCACCGTATTAATTATATGGCTCTATTATTTTCACTGTTTAGCCACCATTAGGTGAAACTACATCTCCAAATTAATGCAATAAGTCAAATTGTTGTGATGGGAATCAGATAAAAAAGTTTGGTGCAAGAAAAGCAACCCTATTGTTCTGGTGATACTATGGCCATTCCTGTAGCACCACTCTTTGGCCAATTTTCACTTTTTCAAAAATTCACTTGTCTAGTTTTGGTAATGTTATGGATTAGCCATGTTGTAAAAACAACAGGGGCACTCCTACATGTACTCTGGGTCCTGTGAGGAACATAGCTTGAATTTAAAAAAAATTACTGCATCTAATCCATACCTCGCTTCCATGTAAAATGTGCTTTTTATAATAAACTATATCCTTGCATTTTAAAGGAGGTACACCTATGAAGCGGGTGATGGTTAACAGACTAACTTGAGGGGGGACTAACATGTATTAGCCAATTACTGTATATTAGCCAAAGATACAGAACTATGAAATTCCAGAGGGTGCCATAGCTATTCTGGCTACCCTATTGGATCCCTAGCGGACCCATATACCCAGTCTGAGGATATGACAGGTAATAAAAGCATTTTCATTCAAAGTCATATAATTGTTTATAACTTAAGCGCTCACTGACTCTCAATATATAGTTGGCCTAAGTCGCATCCTTAGCAAGGTAGATAATTTTGACATTGGTCACGGTTCCTACTTCTTGTCTTAGCAGTTTATGACATGGCAACAATTTTGTATTTTAGTTAACCAGGTGAAATGACAAATGTTTACAACCAAAATATCTCTGTGTAGTCATATACACCAATCAGCTGTAACATTGTGACCACTAACAGGAGAAGTGAAAATCATTTATTATCTAGTGACAGTGGATGGGATATATTAGGCAGCAAGTGAATATTTTGTCCTCAGAGTTGATGTGTTTGAAGCAGGAAAAATGGACAAGTATAAGGATGTGAGCAACTTTGACAGGACCAAATTGTGATGGCCAGACGACTGGGTCAGAGAATCTCAAAAACTGAACCGGCAACTGGTTCATGGGTGATCAAATCTCACTGACGAGCGAGGGGAGCGAACGCTGGCTCGTGTGGTCCACTCCAACAGAAGAGCTACTGTTGCTCAGATTGTAGAAAAAGTTCAAGCTGGTTCTGACAGAAAGGTGTCAGAACACAAAGTGCATCGCAGTATGTTGCATATGGGGCTGCACAGCCACATACCGGCCAGGGAGCCCCTGCTGACCCCAGTCCACCACCAACAGCACCTACAGTGGGCACATGAGCATCAGAACTGGACCCCAGTGCAATGGAAGAGGGTGGCCTGGTATGAGGAATCATGTTTTCTCTTACATCATGCGGATGGCTGGGTGCGTGTGCAGTGATTACCATGGTAAGACATGGCACCAGGATGCACTATGGGTAAAAGGCAAGCCAGCGGAGGCAGAGTGATGCTTTGAGTGATGCTCTGCTGGGAAACCTTGGGTCCTGCCATTCACATGGCTATTACTTTCACCTGTAACACCTACCTAAACATCATTGCAGACTTAAGCGCACCCCTTCATGGAAACAGTATTCCCTAATGGCAGTGGCCTCTTTCAGCAGGATAATGCGCCCTGCCACTCTGCAAAAATGGTTCAGGAATGTTTTGAGGAACACAACCAGTTAAAGGTGTTGATTTGGCCACCAAATTCCCCAGATCTCAATGCAATCGAGCATCTGTGGGATGTGCTGGATGAACAAGCCCAATCCATGGAGGCCCCACCGTGCAATTTACAGGATTTAAAGGATCTTGCTAAAGTTTTGGTGCCAGAATTCACAGTGTACCTTCAGAGGTCTAGCTGAGTTCATGCCTCGACGGGTCAGGGCAGTTTTGATGGCAAAAGGAGGCCCTACACAATGTTAAGCAGGTGGTCATAACGTTGTGGCTGATCTGTGTAGCGAGCCAAGGTGGAGACTAGCACAAAATACTGCCACTCTCTCTCCGATACGGAGAAGCTGGCACTGCGGTGAAAGCGAAGTTATTTTAGCCAAGTCACCGAGAAGAGATGCAAACAGCCTAAATACTGAATGACCTGAAGCAATGAATCAGTGGTCTTGTGTAGCCACTGTTCGGCGGTATGGGAACAAGAGGGTCGGGCTTCACTGCGAACTTTAGTCCTGTTTTCTGTTATGGAGGGTGTGCCACATTTTTTCCTAACCCATAAACCCGGAACTGAGTGCTACACGACACACGGGAATAAACTTGTTGAATTGCGTTACTACAAAACTCCACGCGGTAAGTTTGTGTCTTATTTCTGTTAGTTGCATTTTTAAGGCGCAGAAGCATGATTGTTCCTCTGTTTTTGCAGTTCAGCTATACAGTTTGCGAAGTCGCTGCTCGCTTAAGCGTATTATGGTGAGAGAGTACGTAATACTCCGCGGCTCACGAGACGGACGGGTACTCATAAAAATGGTCATATATTTCGATACTAACTTCTCGATTTATGCCGGGAAAGGTTGTACCCTCGTTCGTACGATCTCAGCATGACATTTATGTAGATGTGATCCTTTATTTTCAGATCCAAACCAATGCGTAGAAAATATGTGACTGTAATCACTTAAAGAAAGGGTGAGTTAAATATTTGTCGGAGAAAACCGAAAGATTGTATCTTAAGATGGACCTTACACCTCGGACATCATGCTTTGAAGACAGGAAAGTCCATTGTTTGCTGAAAAATGTGATCTCATTACCAGTGACTTAACTGTAGCAGTCACTTGTGTTTCACTGGACCATGCAGTTCGTGCAAGAATGCTTATTTGTTTATTTACGTATTTACAAGTAGTAATAAATAAATAAATTAATTAATTAAAAGCAGTAGCCTTCTGGCCGATATGACTCGCGGCAAGCTATTCAGTGCTCTGTAGTTGCGAAGTGTCTCCCCAGTCATGAGCTAGCTGTTACACCCTTGGGTATATTTATGCAGGAGCTAGTGGAGAGCAATCGTTTGCTGAAAGGTGAGGTTACTGAAGGCCTTCTTAAACTGACAGCACCCCCCGTTTTTTTTTTTTTTTTAAATCTGCCAGAATTGGATGGTGCATGAAAGTAAAATGAAGCCTGCTTTAATACTTCATGCTGTCTTGTTTTGTTTCATTGTATTTCCTTTGCCACAGTCCAGTTTCTTCCATTTAGATGGCAGTACAAAGTTCTTTGTCTTCTACTTCAGTGTTTTGCGGGAGTTGACACGCCTGTGGTGTATCACTGCCATCTACTGGATCTAGAACATTTACCCAAATACCCAGTTCACCCTGTCCCCCCGTTCAGTCTTTAATATCGGCATTACAAAATGGGAAAGAATGGTTATTGTAAGTGCCAGGGTTGCTCCCCATTGCGGCTTCATGAGTTGCATTGTGAGAGCTGTCGGTTTCTCGAGAAGAACCTGCCTTTTGAAAGCTGGGCACTAACGCCTGCATTAGGATTTTTGAAATACTTCATTCAGTAGCCTAACCAGTGGCAGCACAATCACATGAAACAGGCATGGGTGTCGCCGGAGGTGCAGGGAGGCGCGGCAGTTCAGATGATTCACTGGGCCCTCATTTGAACACAGTGACTCCTGCAGTGGTGGGGACTAATGACAGATCTGTTGATGGTGCCCAAAATCCCTGGTGACATTTGCACCAACAAGAAATAGGTTTTCACCTGAGCAGGCCAAAATAAATGGGAAACTTGTCCTTTTCTTCATGGTCTTAGAGACTGTTCTTTAGTCTACACTATTCATTTTTTTCTCTTCAGTTTTTTCTTGTGTACATGTGCGGCACTTCCACTGTGATTTATGTATAAACCACAGTTAATTTTACAATTTCATACCATGAAATGCTGTGGTTGACTAAGAATTTTATGAAAACTTTGAGCATATCTGATATCTGGTCTTTATTTACTTTGATAGAGCAGTCATGTGTTCTTTTGTAAAAAGCTGGGTGTCAAAGGGTTAAAATGCTTTTTTTTTGTTTTGTTTTGTTTTGTTATGTTTCATATTGTCATCATCTTATTTATTTTCTTTCAGGTTGCCCTTTGCTTGTCTGTAGAGTTTGACTTATCCCACTGACAAATAGAAACTGGTATAACATTCTCATCTTTTTGTCAATCTATTTTTTTTTTTCAAAAAATACAATGCATAAATATAAGAAAACATTCTTTTTAGGGCTTTTTTTGTGCAATATATCAGATGTCCCTTTTTTTTCCCTGCAGAGATCAACTAAAAAAGAGAGAAAGAGCATCTAAGATGGCCAACCAATTTCAGAGGCTCATTGCCGACAAGAAGGACGTGGTGGAGACCGTAATGGATGTGTTTGAGAAAGGCGCGGAGGCGTTGGCTAGTGTTGCTGGGGACCTCTTCCCTATCTTCTCCATTGTGGCACCTGTGGTACAGCTGGCGCTTGATAATGTGGAGAGCAAGGAGGCGGAGTTCATGAAGGTCCAGTTCCAGAAGGTGCGGGACAGGCTGGAGGTCGTCTCCGAGGAGATACGCCGCATTGACCAGGAGGTCCGGAAGAGCAGTGCAGACGCCACCTATTTCTCAGTGGAGGAGAATCTCTGCAACCAATTCCGCAAGTTCATGGACGTCCTCAAGGCCAACCCCAAGTTTCGGGACCCAAGAAGAAGATGTTTTTGGACCACTTCTCCAGGAGTGGGGGCGACAAGAACTTGCACACCCTCTATGATGCCGTTACAGGGGACAACTTTTCTGGCGAGTCAGTGCTGGAGATCACCCTCAACTACCATGAAAAGAGCCGCCGGGTCATGGAGGACTACTGTGCCCGTCTGAAGAACCTCTTCTGCCTGGGTCTCATCGCCCTGCTGGGCCAGGTGGCTCTGAAACGGGGAGACTCCGGTGACACTGGTGAGGAACAAGACGTCCTGAAATACTGGCGGGAGAAGATGAACAAGGTCCAGGAGAAGATGGACGCTGTCATCCAAGACTGCATCGACAGTTTCCCTGAGCAGGCACAGATAGACACCCGGCGGTTGGTTCGGGACTGCGGAGAGAAGACCAACCAAGAGCTTGCCAACTCGGTCTTGGAGGCCTTGGGACGCAAGTATGACTGGGTCCGATGGTCCGTTCGAGTCTACAAGCCTCCCACAGGCCTGTTGGGCAACAAGAAGGACTTTCAGTGCCCCGTCGGGAGGAGCCGGTTCCAGGAGACGGGGCCAGAGGGGAAGCTGTCCGTGGCGGTCTCCTACAGCGCGTCCCCTGAGCCCTTGGACAAGGAGCTGATCCGGCGGCTGTTGTCAGAGCAGAAGAAGCAGTCGCCAACGCCAGCGGCGGTGGCGGAGATGCTGTTCGACCAGGTGCATGTCACCTCCATCCACGTGATCGCCACGAGTGTCAAGGACCTGGGCTTTGCCTGCAACTTTGCCGATGAGCTCCACTTTTGGGAGGTGCACAAGAAATTGCATGTTTGTGTGCACTCTGCTTAAAAGGATGGGCAATACGGAGGCTAGGATGGAGAAGAGGCCATGGCCTGTTTTGGTAGCCAGTTTTAAGATCTTTATTCACTCCGGAAGACTCTTGCTTGATTGGACATAGGTGTGAAATATACACGTAGTGACAAATCACTAAAGCTCTCAACTGTCAATTATGCCACATGGATCTCTGCAGTGGCAACACAGGAAATTCAGAAAAACAGATTATTTCACCATTGCAATATTTCTGGCCGTGTTTGTGTATGTATGTGAATTTCTAAGTCCTTATTGTAAATGAACTCACCACTTTCCTGTTTCAAATGAGTAATATTGCATTTCAAACCCAGCAATGGCATCAACATGGACTTGAGTGCATGAACTCTACTTAACTGCCCTCTGTACTTTACTACATTCTCACAGAACCACTTTCTCTGCATCTGTAGATTTATAAGAAATTTATATGACATTTAATAAAAGTATAATATTTCAAATACAAAAGAGCAGAATGCCTCCTTCTTTCATACTGTTTTCCATTGTTTGCATGGTTTTACTACCGTCTGAATTCCACAGAATCTTTTTTGATTTCGGAAAATTTCAATCCCAACTGAATATCCCTCCGAGCAGCTCTCAGATCAAAGCTCATTCATTTGATTTACTACATCCTACCTTCCTCGTGTCCTCTTTTCCTTCACTCATTTACTTCTCCTTCAAGGAATGGTGGGGGCAGGAAACAGTAAAGGAATGGAGGACACATGACATTTTGACCATCAGTGCACATCCTGGGAAATTGACTGAGGTCTGCCATTGTTAAAGACGTTCCAACTAGTTAAATCAAAGACGGCAGACTCTGTTTCTGGAGGGCCACAGTGTCTGTACACTTCTGTGGTCACTGTTCTGTCAGCAGCCAATTAACCCCTTAAACTCTTACTTTCCCTTCAGTTTTCCCTTAGTGAAGATGTGGACTCCCACTGACATGGAGCTGCTCCATTTATGTACACAGTTACACTATACTATCAATAGGTCCTGCACCTGAAACGGTTATTGAATATTCACGAGAAAGCAGTGCCTGTTACCGATTTAGAATATGGACAAATTGAGTCCCATCCCTGTTTCCCAGGAATTATATGAATTATCCCTTTGGCATTCAAGCATGTTTTACATAGCGGTACCTTAAAGGTGCACTATGCAAGTTTTTTATTTTCACTTCTGTTGACATTCAAACTCAAACAAAACAGAGGTAGCCCGCCCCTCCCTCCCATAGTTCCCTCCTTCCCATGCTTCCATAACTGTCAACTGTTGTCGGTGATTGGCCGAGAAGGTTTGTTATGTTATGGGGCACCTCCTGTGCCCCTTGTGTTTATTTGCAGTTTGTGACACCTGTGTGGTCTCCTGAGCCCAGGTTTTTTTTTTACAGTGAATTTAGGGGCAGGCAGCTAACGGATCGTGGAGAGATGTCGGCGAATTGAGACAAAAATATAATCGCGCAGAAAGTAAACAAACTTGCATAGTGCACCTTTAAGAATTCAAGTATGTTTTACACTGTGGTATCTTAAGAATTAAAGCATGTTTTAGGTAATTTCGCGATTTTATGCACCTCATTTTGGAAGCCCTGTAGCTCTGAAACCATGAGCCCAATCATTTAACAGTAATTGAAAAGTTTGTAGGGAATTGTCCATAGTATCAGATGGTACCAATTATGGTGGTATGCTACCTACCGTTTTGCCGTAAAAAGCATGAAAATGTGTACTCAGACCTAACCAGGCTGCTGTATTGATTGAAAGATTGTCAATAATCTGAATAAATGGCAGACCTCTGAATTCACCTCTCATCACTGCATTTTTACGTATTATTAAAAAGATTTCTGAAAATAAAATCATTTTAAGATGGCCCTGGTTTTTAAGTGATTGAACATATAAGCGTAGTGTAAAACATTTTGTGAAGCATATCAAACGTGAATGTGAGAAATTATTTTTGCATTGCACGCAATAGACAAATGCACCGAATTAACAATTGAACAGGACTAACTTGACATAAAGTAGCCTAATTCATAGCTCTTGATTTTGGTTACTTTTGAGCATCTAAATAGCCTACAGTGAAGGTGGAAAACATTTTGTTTAAGCATATCGAACGTGACATGTAAATTATTAACGCATTCACACAGGGAGGCCAAATGTGAAACTAGAAATAATGTACCAAATGCATTCAGGCAACTCTGTCATGTTTCATGGCCATTTAAATTTCAAAATGCGACAAACAAAAATGAAATCTAAACTAGATAACTCGGTCGCCACAGGGACCAAGTCGTGTATCTCCCCGATCCCCAAATTTCGAACAAAATGGCTGCCGGCAGCCATATTGGACGTCCGCAATTGACGAAAATCGGTCTTGAGCATTGTCATATATATATATATATATATCTTCGCCTGTGTAAAATTTGAAAACATTCCTGTAATAATTGTGGCTTCCAGAGCCCGGAACATAAAAAATTTGGACAAAATGGCTGCCGGCAGCCATATTGGACGTCTGAAATTGACAAAAATCTACATTCTTTCAATCTAACACGGCAGCCTGGTTAGGTCTGTCTGTTTCTCATTATCTCTTCTTAATCATTATTGGCCTGATTTTGGTTTTGATTGGTCAGTTGGCTGAATAAATGGCTTGATTGCAAGTTAGGCAAAGTACACGGGAATTGATTTAAGGTAAGCTAATTATGCCAAGGCGATGGAGGCTGTCCAACCTAGCAGGTAATTAGTGGAGTTCAAATCACACTTTTCTTCCCAGAAGCAATTCAAGTGGCCTCTGATGTTAGTTCAACGCTAAATTAAAGGTATGTGGCATAGAAAAGGTAATAATCAAGCTCGTCTGTCTGCCCCATAGAGGCAATTACCTTTATTGCGCCTAAAATTATCACGTCCGATTGCCAGAATCATCGTTATTTTCATTGTCACTTGGTTCAGAGCTGAAATCTTCATCCCCTGAGTCCTCATCGGCAAGGAATTCATCAAGTACTTGGTCCACATTCATCCTGAATTCACAAAAAATCAGCACTTTTCAATCTAAAATTGCATGGTAAATTTCTATTGGAACACCATATGTATTTGGGACCAAACGATTGCTCTGAGCGCCGTCTATCATTACAGAAGCAAACAAAGGCTTCGTGCACCACAGACATAGAGAAATTGCAGAATTTCAATGCATTAGTATTGTCTCAAATTCTGGAGGTAGCATTTCCGGGCTCGACCTCATGATGCAGTTCTCCATCTAAGGGTTAAGCTCCTCAGCCAAGCCTGATGTGCAAACTATGTAATATACTTGCACATAGTATCTATCCAGCTGTTAATAAAAATGATCTCTTGCGACAGAAAAAATCGTTCTCCTTTGTTGCAACCAGTTCAGATATAATGGCTCAAAAGGTATCCCAATTAAGTAGTGAAAAAAAAATCTGTTTTCTGAAGCAAAAATTCAACATGGTATTGATACTATGCTATTTTACTGTCAATTATACTCATCAGATATTAAAGATGCATGATTCCCTACCACTGATTTACATGTAGATTTGTCCCTCAAAGAATTCAGTGGTCACTTACAACCTCATACAATCTCTCACTAGAATCCAGTCACTTTAATCCTTGTTCAGGCGTATCTGCATAGAACAAAATTATAGTTCACGCCCACATGAAACTTTCCCAGTAATTATCTATTGATTGATGCATTTTTTGTCCAATTCCATACAGTTTTTACTTTCCACTGTAATTGAAAGACATTGATTTGTCCCTCAGAAAAGTTTTTAAACCCTTGTGTAACAGCATGGTAGGTTGTATTCTCTCACATTTGCGCTGCTGAATGATGTGAATGCATGGAAAGAAAGACTTCCAAAACCAATCTAGAAGTGCTCAAGTTACATTTACGAGATGGAAATATGATACTGACATGGACAATGGAGGGTATTCTGGATGGAAAAGGACTGGAGGGTTTCTTTTACCGCATAGCTTTGTTTTTCTGAAGGAGGAATTCAACAACGGAGAGTTTTTCTTCATTACTTTTGGATATAATGGAGTAGTATTGAGTATATATTACTTTTTTTTTTTTTTTTACTTTTGGTTTACCATAGCCACAATGATCACAGAGCTTGTTTACCACATTGGTTAATAAGAGTAACCGTAAGCCTTTGCTGATAATACTGTGTGTGCTGAATGCGGCAATTCATTTTAGAATTTATACCGCATTCAACGAAATAGAATGCCTAGGTTTTCACTCGTTTAAAATGTGAACAACTCTAGGACTTCGGCAAACCCCCCGCTACATTCCTTGCACAGATTCTATTTAATCTAGGATAGTATATTACTGGCTTTTTCCTGATAGTTGAATGTCTGTTTTATAAAAGCCATCACCGCCGAGAAAAGATGTCATCACGGAAAAAAAGCAACATTACGATGAATTGAAAGGGTTTAGTTATTTTGAGAATTTGTACTTGAGTTTTTTTTTTAACCAGGATTTTTACTAAAATTTAAAACATAAAAAAGTATACTTTGTTACTTTGACACTAGCCACTTCGTTACAAATTAAAACATGAATCTAATTCATCATTTAAGGATTATCTGGATTTGGCGTGTTCGAGAACAACGGTGCTCGGCAGGGTATCTTTGTGCAGATGTGTCCGCCAGCGGACATGGAGCTGCAAATTTATGCACGCATGTACAATATTCTATCACTAGATGGCGCACCCGGATCAGTTAGTGAATATTCACAAGCAAGCCGAGCTGGAATGCGGCTTAGAATATGGACGAGTTCACTTCAATCCCTGTATTTCAGGAATTGCCTGAATTTAACTCTCAGCTATGCCTGATGTGCAAACTGCTCAATGTACTTGCCCATATTATCTATCTAGCAGTTTAAAAAAATTTATCTCTTGCTACAGAAACAATCGTTGCTGTAGCAACCACTTCAGCTACAGTAAGTCCATGGCATCCGAATTAGTAGTAAAGAAAAAAAAAATATCAGTTTTCTGAAGCAAAAATTCAACATGGTATTGATCCTATGTCATTCGACTATTAATTATAGTCAATTGTAGTGGTTTTTTAAACCGCCAGTAAACTCAAAGAAGAAGAAGAAGAGGAAGAAGTAAACTGAGCAACAAAATAAACGCAAGTTAGCTAGTTAGTTAATGTACTCTTATGGTTACTCAGTCAAAGTGACCGCAAAGTAAAGAAAAGTTTGATGAAATGAGTGTAAATGTGCACGCGCTAGTAATAAATTTGATTGTCTTAAAAAATTACGCGCAAACTTATTTTCCAGTCTGCCTTTAATTAACTTGCATTTCTTTTGTTGTTCAGTATATATAAAGCAGAGACTGCCTGTTTGTTTTTTGAATACTGCATCTTTCATTCACCTGCAAGTTGATTAAAGAGCACGAGGAGAGGAAAATGCGTGGTTGTTTTGCTTCTTTCTATGCGTACTATGAAAAATACTTTGTACTTGTACTAGCACTTTTGATACTGTGGTGAGTGGATGGGCGGTGCCCAGGATAATTATTGTGTCCACCTGTGAGAATCTATATAGGAGCCTGCAGGTGGAAATAAAGGGAGGAGCGGACACCAGTGCACGAGAGAACGCCGGGTGAAGCGGTCGGACTTTTGGGGTTCGAATTGTGCCAGTCGCGGTCACTAGGGTCGCCGCCGGTGAAGATAGTTTTAGTGGGGGGAATTTAGTATAGGCCTGGTTAGGACCGCCGCTGGGACGAGCATGTCCCAGAATATTGCAGACGAACTGCGCTGTCGTGTGGGTGGTTGGTCAAACTAAAGACGCTGAACTGACTCCTGGGATCACGTGAACTTGGGCTGTGCCATTTGGACTGTTCATTGCAGACTGGCATTAGACCCCATGGCTGGGTCTTGGGGGGGGGGGAAGCAGGGAAGTTCCCTTTTTAATCAACTGACATTTTGTGTGAGTTTATGTGCATGTTGAGTGGGTGTGTCTTTTTAGATAGTTGGGCCTGTGCAATAATTGGGTAAAGGGGCTGGGGAACATATTTGCTGTGTTCACGCACTTGAGTGGGGGGCTCTGTAGTAGTTAAGCGATCTCATTGAAAACTACTTCCTTTTGTGCTGTGATATTGCCATAACTATTTATTGATTTGCTGTGTTGCACATTTGTGAGACGGTATTCCTTTAGCCTCCTGTGTCCCTTATTCAACCCATTAAGACCTGATGCGACATCTGCGTCGCACTCGCTTTAAAAATGGAAAGGACGTGAATATCAAATATATTTTTAAGAAATGTGAATGAAAAATGTGATGTGAATGTGAATGAAGTGCATCATGAGGTGCCTTTGGTCTTAATGGGTTAAGTTATCGCTACGGCTCCGGCATACGCTTGTCTTCTATATATGTATCATGAAATAAAGCTGTATCTGATTTCTTAGTGGTGGTCTGATGTGTTTTGGTTCCTCTGGGTGCTGCCTGCGGTTAGGGTCATACCCAAAAATAAATATTCTGAGTGTGCCCGGCCGTTAGTGCCGCAGGTTTATTACAATACTTAAGTATATTTTTTCACAAGATACTTTTGGTATTTAAGTACATTTAATGTGAGCTACTTCAAGACTTTTACTCAAGTAATTTTCTTATGGGTGACTTCAACTTTTACCAAAGTAACTTTCAGTTATGGTGCTTCTACTTGTAGTTTTTTTTTTTTTTTTTTTTGTACTTTATACACCTCTGGTGTTTTCTTACAGCCCGTTTTCCACGGATAGCGCTGATAATTTTCCATCTTTGAATGCCTTTCCACTTTCTCACCCTTTTAATTCCAGTTCTAGAGTTGGTCTTCTGTTTTTTTTTTTATTATTATTTGAAGTTTTTCTGAGAAAGGCCGCCTTGAAAAGGCGATGGTATCAGGCTAGCCACAACGCTGCAGTCATCGCGGGGTTTGGAGGGCTTATCGCGCAACTTCGGCAAGATTCTCACAATCTCGCCTAGCCGGCTTATTTGCAGACACGCTCGAACGCACCCATAGCTTTATGCATAGCTTGGCCTTCACCGGATTCATGAAGTCCTAACCAATGAATGAGCCAGCCGACCGGGTCTTTATAGAGATGGGCGATTCTGATTGGATAACATGTTTTCAGGACAGTAACCCTTTCATTGCTGATGTGAACTTGACAGTAAGCTTAACTTAAAACATACATGAGAGAAAATTTATTGAAAGTATTGTATTAAATTAAATGAGAGAAATTGTAAAAACAATAATTATTTTTTATTTAATACTCCTATTTTTTTTGGTCCAGATTTTTTTTTCCGGCCTTCTCTGAAGGCGTAGAAGGCCCTGAGGGTTCCCCTCTGCTATGCTACTAAGTTATACTTGTTCCTTATAGGGTGTAGAAAGTGTTTATACAAGCTTATATTTTGCTTGGGTGCATGGAGGTGGGAACAGGAAGCTTTTTGTTGCAGGGTGAACATTATAAACGTAAAATAAGAAGTTCCGTTAATGAGTATGCATGCTGGCTGATGGGGCTCTGAAGAAAATAGACAAATTTCTGAACTTTATCATGGAGAAAAGACATGGTCCTGGTTTGGAGAGGTCACTGGTGACTATTGATGTACATTTGCGCAAATATTGATAAAGTCATGCCAAATTCCACTTGAAAATTATGAATTCATGTTGAACTCCATGAGTCAAAAGTTGATTTGTTGTAAAAATATGATTGATTTGACAGTGCACAATTTAGAGGGCTCTGAGAGCATGGGGAGCAACCAGGAGAGCCATCTTATTTGGCTCATAAACAGTAGGTGAAGTTGAATATCACACTCAGATGAAGTACACTTGTGGTCAAGGAGTTTATGATCCCAGAAATTTATTGTTTTGACTCCCAGTCATTTGTCAATTCTCAGTATTTTTATTTATTTATTTTTTTTACAAATTTCAATGCTGAATTTTCTTTTTTTTTTTTTTTTTTTTTTTTTTGCGTTTGCGGCCCTGTTTCTCGACCAAAATTATAAAAATAAACGGAATTCAGGTGGAATTCTAAATGGGATAATTGTCTCGTTTCAGCGAAGTCATTTTCCCCCTCTCTGTGAAGCTCAAATCTTGCATTATAAAGCCTTAAATAGGGTAGCGCAAAAATAGCCAGATTTGGCTTTGTACAAAGGGGTTAAAAAAACTGTCCATAAGGGCTGAGAACTGCTGGTTTTCCACCCACCCTTTACCTAGGAATCTTTTGTAAAGACAATTTGGCCAATCTGAAGGATTTTTCAGTTAGTTAATTACCTTTGAGAAAAGAGAACCAGGGCTGGATTTGCTTTTGAGAGCCAGATTTGGTCATTCCTGATCTAACCATTTTGTATGGAAAGGATGGGGTCCATTTCACAAAGATGGACTTTTCACAAACAGCTGAAAACGGACTGGCGTAAAATGAGCATCTTTGGGTTTTACACAGCGTAGTTTACCTGCCTTCTCAGTCATCTAGCTTTGTGATTCTTTCAGTTTATGACCGAGGCATATCTGCCCTCCAAAATACCTTAACCTGTTAACTGTCACTTACGGAATTTTCAAACAAATTCTGAATCCTTCATTTGTAAACTATGACTTAAATCGTCAACCAATTCAGGCAAACGATATACCATTTGAAAGCTTAGACGCTCAGGATTTCATTTCTACCCACCTTTCTGCCCTATGTCAGTCAAAACAAATGCAATAAATCAATTTCTCAACATAGACACCACATACTTGAGTGCAATGAAACTGTCAGTCATCATCAAAGTTGTGAGGCGACGGTCAAACCATGTATTATCCGTTCCATTTGGTCTTGTTCGCTAAGAACCTGTGCAATCAAGATATCCACGTTGTTTGTCCCAAAATTGAAGATTAAGCCGTATATTTTATGTAAATACTCATAACAGCAACAACAGACACGCAGTATTTTGTGTAATAGAGCCATTGTATGTGGGAGCAGTGAGCATTGAAATGTGGTATACCAATCCGGGCCAAATGTGAGAAAATGTAGGTGACACTTAAGAGGTTAAAATCACTCATCAAGGGAGCACACAAACCTGTTCTATGGGGGAAAAAAATAGGAAGAATATTTTCAACAAAGTGCTGTTTATTTACGTTCACAGAGAGATCCCTTCTGGCCGTCACCTTCAGCAACATTCTCAATGTTCAAATAAAGTGCCAAGATAGCTATGCTCTTTCAAACGCTTAGACAGAAATTTTAAAACTATGCTAGTGACTAGCTTGATAAAAAGACATAGAAAAGTGATATAACATAGATTTACGATAGAAATAATCATAATCATTTTCATAAAAGTCAAAGCCCACTAAAGATCAGTTTAAGTTCAGCTAGAAACTTTGTTTTTCCTCATGTAATCATGTTCTCCCAAAGAAGTGCATGCAGGTTTTATTGTAGTAGTTTCTAGAAAAGCAGCAGCCATAGTGATTTTGGGGAAAGTGATTGGCTGCCGTAGTTAAGGCGGGGCTTCCTCTAAGAGACGGGATTGGCTGTCACCTCCTCCTGAATGAGTGGCTGGTGATCCTCAGGGATTCGATTCTGAATCAAAGCAAAGACCAATCAAATCAAAACTCAGTATCTTCACTTTCAAACAGCGGTTGTTTTTACATATACCATGCACACATTGTACACACGCACATCACATATTTCCATGCTCATGCACGCCCCTGCACTTACACATCCTCATCCACATAGAACCTGAGATTTCAGAGGCAGCTAATGAAACAAAATGGCTGCCCAGTATTTGAGGGGTTCTTACCTCTCCTTTGGCGTTCTTCTTCAGTGCTTTAATCGCAAGAACGGCCACACTGATGCAGACACAGAGCTGGAGGGCAGCAATGGCCACCAGTAGCGCTTTCAAGCAAATTGTTGCTGGCTGAGGGGGAGGGGGGGGGGAGGGGGGGAAAATCAATTATACAAGTTCCACTTAGACATCTTGCCCTGCTGCTTGAGATACATTGTCCTGTATGTTCTCATACCAACCCTAATATGGCACACTTCATTCAGGTCGTCAGTAACCCAACCTGATCTCTAGCTAACAAATGAGATGTGCTTTGTTTGGGTTGAAGGGAAACCACACAGAATGCAAGATCTCGAGGAACTCAGTAGGGTAGCCCTATCGTAATATTTCTGTAAATTGGCTAAATGGATACAGTGGGCTCCAGAATTATTGGCATCCCTGTTCTGCAATGGCCATCTCAGTCACAAGCCCTCAATCCAATCAAAAATCTGTAGGCAGAACTGAAGAGAGAAATTCATGACCGCAAACCTGGGTAAAGTGACAGAGGAATGGTCAAAAATCCCTCCAAATGCCTCCCTCAACCTTATCCAACAGTATAAACCTCGATTTGTAGGAAATTTATTTTCAATTAAATGAAAAAAAATAATTTTGGCAGTATGTAGCATAGCATTTCTCACATGAGGGCATTTTGAGCAACTTGGAGCCATGATGTTATTTTTTTATTTATTTATTTTTAATAGTATTTTCTGTGAATTTCCAGTCTGGAGTACCAATAATTATGGAGCCCACTCTATGTGACTAAATCTACGGCTACATACAGTCACATTTGTCAGTATTTAGTAAGTGATACAATTTTCACTGTTTGAAAATGAAACAATCAAGATGTGCTCGACGTGTAGACAATCCGTTTTAATTGAAGGGGTTTGTCAAAGCACGGAGGAAACGCAACCCTTTTTAGGGCTCAAATGTTATTAGGCAAATTTAAATAATCATACATTAAATTGTCTGCTTTAATACCGGATCAGCAGTGGTCGCAAATCATTTGCAGTCATTGATTGCCTGAAGTCGGGAACCCATAAATATAACCAGTCGCGAGATTTCTTCCCTGGTGATGTTCTGCCAGGCCTTCACAGCAGCGGTCTTCATTTCCTGATTGTTCTCGGTATGTTTTGCTTTCAGTGAGTGAAATGTATTCTCAATTGGATTCGGGTCAGGTGGTTGCCTTGGCCGCTGTTGAAAATTCCACCTCTTCGCCTTACAAAAGTCTTGGCCTTCTCACACAATATACTAAGGGTTATTATTCATTTGCACTGTGAAGCACCATCAAGTGAGTCTGACTATTTTGTGGAATCTGAGCAGAAAACAGCCCCGACACATCAGAATCTGGCTGCTTTTATCAGCAGTGACATCATCAATAAATACAAGGTTAAGAGTTCTCTTGGCATCCATGCATGCCCACGCATGACCACCTTTCACAGATGAGGTGGTATGGATTGGATCATGAGCAGTTCCTTCCCTTCTCCATACTTATCATGTTCCATCATTCTGTTACAAAATGGCCTTTGTCCCTTCAGTTTGTAATACGTTGTTCAAAAAACTTACCAATGGTTTACACCTTGAGGAAAACCATGGCATTTACTCTGAAGAAGTATTCTCTTGATTGTTAACTTTGTCAACCCTTCAGAGGTTGTTCCTCATCTGCCTAACTTGTTGAAAGGGTAAGAAATCTTCTGCCACCCGAAACAGTTATTATCTGTGATCTTCCTGGCCTGTTGGTGTTCCTGAGCTCCTCAATGCATTCAGTCTTTTTAAGAATAAACCAAATAGTTTATCTGGCTACACCCAACATGTTTCCGACTTCTCCGAGGGGTTTTCTTTGATTTTGCAGCCAAATAATGGCCTGCTTCGCAGGTCACTACATCATGTATAGAATTAACTGTAATGGATTCAAAATGCAAGTTGCAGACTTGAAAGCAAATTTAGACTTTTTACCAGTTCACATTTAAATGAAATAATTAGAAAGTAAAACACATCTGGCCATGGAACAGCTGTGCAGCCAATTGTACAATTACTTTTGCCACCCAAAAAATAGTTCCAACACTGTCCTCCCAATTTGTATCTGAATACCCTCAAATTTAAGATAAAAATTTGCCCTTCAAGTTCATTAAATTTCAGCTCCAATATACTGTTGTAGGCAGATAAAAAAAATAATTACTTTGTCAATGACAAAATTATTTATTAGCCTCATTGTATTGTTACAATCAAAATTATTCAACCCCCGTTGCAAATGAGGTTTTCTGACAAAACTTACAAACTTTCAGCTGTTTGCAATGAACAAATCAAACTAACAATTTAAATAGCTCAACACAACAAGTATTACAAGTAGCTTCTCCAAATTCAACAGAAAATGCCACTTTTAATGACTACTGCAGGCTCAGAATTATTCAACCCCTTCATGACAAGCATCTTTAATACTTAGTAGAAAACCCTTTTCCCGCTATGACCTGTTGGAAATGTGATGCATAGGCAGATGTCAGCTTTTGGCAGCATTCCCAAGGAATCTTAGCCCAGTCCTCATGGACAATGGCCTCCAGTTCACTAATATTCTAGGGTTTGCATGCTGCAACTGTCTTCTTCAAATCCTACCAGAGATTTTTTTATGGGGTTCAAGTGAGGCGACTGTGATGGGCACTCAAGAATCTTCCCACACTTCTTCTGAAACCAAGCCTCAGTGGATGTTGAGGTATACTTAGTATCATTGCCCTTTTGGAAGGTCCAATGATGCCCAAGCGTCAGCTTCCCTACAGACGGCATGAGATTTCCTCCTTGGATATCCTGGTACTTGACTGAATCCATCTTGCCCTCAACACTTTGCAGATTTCTAGTGCCAGAGGAAGCTAGGCAGCCGCAGAGCATCAAAAATCCCCCACAATTCTTCATTGTAGGCAGGGTGTACTTCTCAGCATTTGCTTGTTTATTCCTCCTGCAGCCATTCCACTGATTCATAAGCCTGAAAAATTCCAGTTTTGTTTCATCACTCCACAGAACAATAACCCCAAACTTCTGGGGCTTATTCATGTGGTTTTGAGCATATTGGAGCTTGTGCTTTTGGATCAGTTGTGGCATTATGTCCTGTAGACCTTCAACATTTAGTATGCGCCTTACTGGGCAAACTGAAACCTCCAGTGCCTCCTGCCTCCAAGTCTCGCTGCGGGTCACTCCTGCAGTCACTCAAGGGTTTTTGACCACCTGTCTCCTCAGGAATCTGGTGACAGCCATTGATAGCATCCTCTTTCTGCCACATCCTGGTACTGTCGCCACTCTTCCTTTAACTCTTAACTTGAGAACTATTCTTCCAACTGTATCTCTACGAAAATTCAGTGCCTGTGCTACCTTTTTGTATCCTTTTCCTTGTTTGTGCCAGGCAATGATCTCCTCTATTAGCTTTTTGGACAATTCTTTTGACAGCCATATTTCTAATATGCAATCAAATGTCACTGTCAACAAACCCCTAGCCAGTGCAAGTATTTGATGTGTTCTATCTCAAGAAAACCTGATGCAACTAATTAAGCTCTTGATTAGCTGCACTACATGTGCTTGAGGCAACACCTGATTTGCAAATATGCTCTTATGAGGGATTCTATTCTAGGGTTGAATAATTTTGAGACTGCAGTAGTAATTAAAAATGGCATTTTGTGTTAAATTTGGAGAAACCACTTGCAATATTAGTTGTGTTAAGCTATTTAAAATGTTCTTGTTTAATCTGTTTATCACAAACAGCTGAAAGTTTGTAAATTTTGTTGTTAAATGCAATTTTCAATGGGGTTGAATAATTTTGATTGCAACTATATATGACTAAATGCATAAATACAGTGTAAATAAATTTTCCACATTTATGTGTTGTACCATGTTTTTTTTTTTTTTTTTTTAAAGATTATTTTTTTGGGAATTTTTCCTTTATTTGACAGTTATACAGTGTAGAGAGACAGGAAAGTCAGGGAGAAGAATGGGGGAAGACATGCAGCAAATGACCCGAGCTGGAATCTAACCCAGGTCGCCGCGGCAAGGACACAGCCTTTATGGTACGCACTTAGACCGATGAGCCACCGGGGCACCCCAATGTTGTACCAATCTAAACATTTAGCAGAATAAACTAAATATTAAGCAAGCAGTAACTTAAATATGGACGATATTTTGAAAGGGAAGAAAAATGTTTTTAGTCTCTTTTCAGTCTTGTCCTAAAAACTTGTCAAGATTAGCTTATTTATAGCACAAATTTTCCATGGATAGTGATTTGACCATAAATACATACCACAACAGTGCTTCTGTACATTCGGCACAATTTCAGGTTGTGCTTCTTTGCATGGCGTTCCACATCAGTCAGGTTCACTCGAGTGCGCCGATAACCGTAGACATCATACTCTTCATAGCGATCATATCTGTCAGACTCCCGACATGCCCAGAAAAACAGTCCTCCTTCGTCTGCCGCGTAGAACACTATCGCGACCACAGCCAAGACGGCACTCACCAGGTTGACAAATGCAGTCAGGAACACCTGAATCAGCCAACAAAAAAAACAAGCACATTCATTAGCTGCACTCATGGAAAGAGGGTACATTTTTGTTTTTATGTAGCCAATTTTCAAACATGAGACATATCCAATAACTTTATGGGATTACTCACCAAACAAGGGCTCGAAAACCTTTGACCAAACAAGGTAAATATTCCGGAGATGATGAACTGCGGAGTGAAATGAAATCATGGTTTCTTAAATTCTGTTTATCATAGTTAATTTAACCCTGAAGTGAAAATAACGGCTACTGATTTTGTCTGAAGGTTTTAATGAGAAAAACTGAACTTGGGGTCACTGTTCTTTTCCTCGAGTTTTAACAAAATTCCAAAAGCATTATTTCAGCAGTTTGATTACTAAATAGAGATTTTTATAAGATCTTCAAGCTTCCTGCTTTGAGCTTCGAAATGTTGCTGATCAAATTAAAAGCCAAAGGGAATCAAAGAGATTCTCATTGATCAGAGTGTGGCCACCAGGCTACTGAAAATGATAACGATGGATTACAGCATTGTGTTGAATCTTCAGGAAATAATTACAATTAATATTACACCAGGGTCGTTCCATGCCAAGTCAGGCAAGGGTCCCAGCTCGACCATCTCAGATTTTCTTCAAACTCCACCCATACGTAAATCAACTATTCTAAGGAGGCTTTGCAAAGTATTAGGTTCCCCTCATCATTAGTTCATGATCTATGGCCCCTGCAAGGGGTGGGGGGTACCCCTTGGGAAAAGCGTCTAAATTTCTGAGCCGTTTTCAGAGCTCTGCTGGAGCCGAAGTATTCAAGCCAGCTCTATAATTTTTTCTGAGGTGACTCTCCTATACCCAGACAGCAGGAAAACATAGCATAATGTCTGCTAGAAGGTGACCTGAAGTACCTAGGAGGAGCCAAAAATGGAAAAAAAAAAAAAAAAAACAATAGCAAATGAAAAATCTCAGTTTTTAAGTACCCATCTGACCCTTTTAATGAGTTTCTACAACTCTAATTAGTTGTATTTGGAATATTTAAATAGTTTCCTCCTTTGTAGGATACAAAAGTAAATCAGATGTTATGTGAATGGGAAAATATTTGGTCTTAAAGTTGTATTTTTGGCCAAAATGGGCCTAATTTGCCATGCTATAACTCAGTGCTGACATACAATAGGGGGCCCAATCTTTGGTATGTTCTAGAAGAGATATTAGTGCACAATATATCCAAAAATTATAGTGGTGTCTTGTTTCTTTCTTTGAAAATTCTTCCAGTTAATATGAGAATAATGCGCAATTTGCGTGGGGCATTTCCCCACAATTTTTCATTGCTTTCATTTCCAGAAATAAGAATAAATTGACCAATTTGCCTGATTTAATAATAGAAAATTATAAAAATTGGATTAGAGAAAAACACAATTTCTGAACAGCTCTGTAAAATATTTCAAAATATTCTTGATGCTGATGTCAGCTTGCTCCCTTCTGCTGTGGCTGGAAATGCTAAATTGCTAAATCACAGTCATCATTTCTGTCTCTCTCCAAGGAAAATTCAAAAGATGGTGAGGCGATAGTTCTGTTAGATTTTGCGGAAAATTATTCTTTTATTGTACAAAATGCCATACAGGGGTATTACTGGGACAATTCGCAAGCAACGCTTCATCCAGTTGCTGTGTACCATAAAGAGCAAGGTTCCCTGAAATGTACAAGTCTGTGTGTCATTAGTGACCACATGCGCCATGACACAACCACAGTTCATACATTTCTTTGTGACGTTGTGCCATTTCTGAAGTTTTTGGTTCCAAATTTGCAGCTGATAATGTACTGGAGTGATGATGCAGCCTCCCAGTATAAGAACTACAAGAATCTCGAGAATTTACTGGAACATGAATGTGATTTCGGCATCACTGCTGAGTCTTCGCATGGCAAAAGCCCATGTGACGGCCTAGGAGGAACTGTGAAGCGATTGGCTAGAGCTGCTAGTCTCCCAGCCACATTAACTGGACACATTTTAACACCACTGTAGCTGTACCGATGGTCTAAGGTGAACATACCTGGGATTCATTTCTTCTACGTTACATCACAAGCAGTAGAAGATAATTTTGTGCGCGTGTTAAAAACCAGATTTCAGGACCTAAAAACTGTGCATGGCACAAGGTCATATCACTCTTTTCGAGCTGCAAACAATGAACTGTGCATGCACAGAATCTCTTCTGACACTCTTGGAGTCACATCCACATCCCCAGTACAGAGCACCAACTTCAAGGCGGGGCAGTATGTTGCTGCCATATATGATGATTACTGGTATGTTGGAATCATCAAAGGCATTTGTCTGGAAAACAATGATGCATTAATAGATTTATGCATCCCAAAGGCCCAACAAGAAGCCTCTCCTGGCCAAGACTTGATGATGAATGCTATGTACCTGTGGATCATATATTGTGTTCAACCGAAGCACCTTCCACATCATCTTCAAGTAGCAAATACACCCTAGATGAGCCAACCGTTAACAAAAATGTGCTTCTCCACAGCACGTTTTGTGATAAATACATTAAAACTCGATGAAGGAGGATGTCAAAAACTGTACAAATTCCATTCACCTTAAAGGTATGTTCTTTTATTCATTAAATTATAATGCCTTGTTGAGACTACTCATGCGAGAGGGATAGAGACTGGTAGAAATTTTACTCTCGCAAATGGTGCTTTTAAGTCAATTTCACAAGCAAGATTTTCTAGGAAGGAGACAAGACACCAACATCATTTTTGGATATATTATGCACTAATAACCCTTCTAGAACATACCAAAGATTGGGCCTCCTAATGTATGTCAGCACTGAGTTATAGCATGGTAAAGTAAGCCCATTTTGGCCAAAAATACAACTTTAAGACCAAATATTTTCCTATTCACGTCATCTGATTTACTTTTGTATCCTACAAAGGAGGAAACTATTTAAATATTCCCTATACAACTAATTAGAGTTGTAGGTACTCATTAAAAGGGTCAGATGGGTACTTAAAAACTGGCATTTTTCATTTGCAATTTTTTTTTTTTCCAATTTTTGGCTCCTCCTAGGTACCTAAGGTCACCTAACAGGTCTTATGCTATGTTTCCCTGCTGTCTGGGTACAGGAGAGTCACTCCAGAAGAAATTATAGAGCTGGCTTGAATATTTCAGCTATAGAAGAGCACCCAAAATGGCTCAAAATTTAGTCGTTTTCCCAAGGGGTACCCCCCCATCACTTGCAGGGGCCATAAATCATAAACTAATGATGAGGGGAACCTAATATTTCGCAAAACCTGCTTAGAATAGTCAATTTATATATGGGTGAAGTTTGAAGAAAATCTGAGATGGTCCAGCTGGGATCATCGTGGAATTTGCCTGATTTCACATGGAATGACCCACCAGTTCATCAATCAAGTAAGGAGCCTATTAATCTTAGTCTTTTAACTCTTACCTCTGTATATTCCCTTCGCTACCACTACCTCCTTTGATAAAGTTGTTTGTGCAGAGTGCAATAAGCACAATACAAATTTGAGAATTCTCTTATTCATAGGCTGACAAAACTATTTCTGGGATAATGAGGGTTAAATGATCCCGGAAAAGTACTAAAAGCTACCAATTACAAAAATTAAGCAGCTTGTTAAAATTTTGTGATGGCAGTTGTAGTTGAAAACAACAAAATATCCACAGGGAATCCCAAGGGAAGTTTGGGAACCTCTGCTTGCAAGCCAACCTACTTAAATGCTTTGAGTTTAAATGGAAAAGGTGGACTTACACAGGCAGCCAGCCAGTATGGGGCACCGATGTACCACATGAAGTAGGGACCATCATAAAAGCTCATAAGGAAAGCTCCCAAGCCAATGGTTAAGAGTCCAACCATGATCTGCACTGTCTGTGAAAGGAGGTTTGGGAATTACAACAAAACAAACATGCTCTGGGAATCATGACATTGATTTAAGTGCATGCGTGTCAGTGAGTGCATGTTTGTATATGTCCGTGGTTTGTGGTGTATGGTGTGCGCATGTTTGGGCATTTAGCATGTGTGGTGTGTGTGGGTTAGTCTTGCTATACTTGAGAGAACCAACTCCTGAAAAATACAATTGTTCTAAGGACATCTGAGGCTGTGAGGACATTTCATGTCGTCCTCATAGCAGATTAGGAGGATTACAGCTAATAGTATAAAGTTAAGGTCATGGTCAAAGTGTTAGGATAACCCCTGAAATTCTGACTTTTCACTGAGGGTTTCCCTTCAGCAGGTTCAGTCAAAAAAGCATTTTTTCATATTCTAGGACAATGTCACATACATATTCTGTATCTGCTGGTTGCAGTGCTTCACTGAAGCTACAACTCTCTTATATTGATCGAAATATTCAAACCCAGGATTTCATGTTTTCATGGCGACAGCACTACATCAAATGGACAATATCCATTATGAATAAGATCCAGACCGCCTACCTCAAATTTGCTTCCCATTATTATGAAACCTTGATTTTATTGATTGAAATGTATTTTATATTGAAGGATTATGATGATTTTGGTTGTTTCCATCGAAACATTCATTGAGTATTTCATACATGTTGGTATATTCAGTTTCTCTAATTGTATTGTTTATACAAACCCACTTCCAAAAAAGTTGGGACACTGTGTAAAATGTAAATAGAAACAGAATTAAATGATTTTCAAATCATTTAAACTTTATATTTATTTGAAAATAGTACAAAGGCAATATATCAGATGTTGAAACTGAGATATTTTATCAGTTTTTCATAAATACGTGCTCATTTTGAATTTGATGCCAGCAACATGTTTCAAAATAGTTAAGACAGGACAATAAAAAACTGGAAATGTTGTATGAAGGTAAAAAAAAAAAAACAGCTGGCAGAACATCTCACAGCTAATTAGATTATTTAAAAACAGGTCAGAAACATGATTGGGTATAAAAAGTCTTTCATGAGTAAATATGGTGAGGGCTTAACCACTCTGAAAAACTGCATGGGGAAATATTACAACAATTTAAGAATAACGTTTCCAACTTAAAATTGCAAAGAATTTGGGAATTCAATCCTCTATGGCACATAAAATCGTTAAAAGATTCTGAGAATTCAGAAAAATCTCTGTACAGATGGGATAAGGCCAAAATCCAATTTTGAGTGGCTGTAATGTTCAGCTCCTCAGGTGGCACTCGATTAAAAACAGT
The DNA here is from genome assembly GCA_029692085.1 of Gymnothorax javanicus. Taxonomy (NCBI): domain Eukaryota; kingdom Metazoa; phylum Chordata; class Actinopteri; order Anguilliformes; family Muraenidae; genus Gymnothorax; species Gymnothorax javanicus. The sequence goes on along the minus strand of CM056197.1, from coordinate 125,314,346 downwards.
CAAGATTTTGTCGTGGAAATCACGGCAAGGACTCAGGAACACTTCTGTAAATTATTGTCAGTAAACAGAGTTCATCACTGCACTCACAAATTAAAAGTTAACACTGCCATGTTGAGATTAAACCATATATAAGCGAGATCCAGAAACACTGCCTTCTTCTCTGGACCTGAGCTCATTTAAAATTTACTGAGGCGAAGTGTAAAACTGCCCTGTGGTCTGACTAATCAAAAGTGAAATTCTTTTTGGAAATCATGGACGCCACGTCCCCTGGGCTGAAGAAAAGAGGGGCCATCTGACTTGTTCTCAGCAAACAATTCAAAAGCCAGCATCTAATGATAGTATGGGGTGCATCAGGACACATGGCATGGGTAACTTGTGCATCCGTGAAGACACCATTAATGGTGAACAATATATACAGGTTTTGGTGGAACATTTACTGCCATCCAGGTGCCATTTTTTAAGGGAAGAGCTTGCTCATTTCAGCTACAGCATGCCAAACACCATGCTCTGCACATATTACAACATCATGGCTCTGTAGTAAAAGAGTCTGGGAGCCAAAGTGGTCTGCCTACACTCCTGACCCGTCAGCCACTGACAATATTTGGCGCATTATGAATCGAAAAATATGACAAGGGAGGCTGCAAAGTATTGAGCAGCTGAAGTCCTACATGAAGCAAGAGTGGGAAAATTTTTGCTTTCAAAACTACAGCAGTTGGTCTTCTTAGTTCCCAACCGCTTACAGAGTGTTGATTAAAGATGATGTGATGCCACACAGTGGGAAATATGCCCCTGTGCCAACTTTTTTTGAAACGTGTTGCAGGCATCAAATTCAAAATGAGCACATATTTTCCAAAAAAACAATAACATATCTCAGTTTCATCATCTGGTTTATTGTCTTCGTACTATTTTCAAATAAATATAAAGTTTAAATGATTTGAAAATCATTGCATTCTGTTTTTATTTACATTTTACACAGCGTCCCAACTTTTTTTTTGGAAATGGGGTTGTATTTTTTTTTTTGTTTTGCTTGTGCATTGCCAGTCAGGGGTGCCACAGTAATTTTAGACCCACTGTGTGCATTATGCTACTGATCTTTGGAAATCTGAGACATATTATACCAAAGCACCAATCCTGGAAAATACACGTATCCATCACTGATAGTTCAAAAGTCATGACTTCTTGAAGTTGTCATGCTGTGTAGAAACACTCATTTTTACACAAATTTGAGGGCCACACCCCCTTTTTGAAGTCTAAATATCTCAAAAACTAATGAAGAAATGGGTCCAAAATTTTGCACATAATATACTGAATACAAGAACATTATTTTCTGCAAATTTGACGCAAATCTGAGGTTGTCAGTCGGGAGGCCTTTGGTGATTTCAGATGGAATTACCCATTTGGGATTGCTGAAACCCTCGGGATCTCCAAATAGGGCCGATATTGCTCAGGTTTGAATGCAGCCACATTTGATGGACCCATATATGGGTCCGTAGGTTTTATGGGGTTAAGGTTGGGTGTAGGGTTAACATTATACCCTTACGCCTTAGGGTTAAGGCATAATTTGCTTACTGTTAGGGTTCAAAAAAGGTTGAACAGTATGAATGTGAGTCAATACAAAACCCTTAACAAGTATCAGGTATAGCTATGTAAGAGTGTGTGTGTGTGTGTGTGTGGTATGTTTGCGAGTGTTTTAGGGGTGGTGGGGGGGTCAACACCCACTGCCAATGATGACAGAGGACCATCCAAAAGCTTCCGGAGTTTCCCTGACACAAAACAAGTAGGGCTGCAGCACAATTGCTCGAGGATTTGGCACAGCATGGGGCATTTACTTCCTGGGTCAGAGGTCACAGTGAAGACTGTGACGCCCTCGCCCTTTGTCACAGAGAAAGACATCCTGGCTGGATCCTCTTATTCTGTCTGCAAGGAGAGAGAGTTCAGATTACAACATCAGAGAGAACTATGCTTTCTGCACAGCTCCTTGAACAAAGAACTCAGAATACTGGTTTCAGGTATAAGACCGTGTGTCTGTTTGTGTGTGTGTGAGAGAGAAAATAATACCTTTTGGACTTTCCACACTTTAAGATCTTTGGTATTTTTCCCCCTTTTTTAAATTCCCAGATGATTCCAAGGCAAGTTCTCCAACTAAATGCATTCGGATTTATTATAGTGCATGCATCTGCGTGTGTGTGGATGAATTTCTGTTACCTATTTGGGACCTTTTCCAGTAAAAACACATACCTTGTCAGGACCAGCAGTCCTTACGGGAACTTAAGCCTGGTCCTAATAAGGCCAGACGGCATTTCTGACGTCGTGAATAAGGTTAGGGGTCAGATGTGAATTGCAGTTCGGTTAAGGTTAGGCATGATTCGGTTATGGTTAGAGTTTGGTTAGAGCTGTACATAACAAATAGATGTCAATGTTATTTCTAAATATGGATACTTGGCCAAATTGGTATGACCACACACAACCTCCACCAAAATCGAATAAAATCACAACTTTTTCGGCTTACCTTAATGTTTAGATACCATGTGAAATATTCGGGTGTGTAAAAACATTCATCGAACATCCAGTTAAGAGAATTTACACTTTATTTCTTGAGCGGCTATACACACTAATAGCCTATAAAGGCGGCAGCCATGACACTGTTGACAATACTGGGGCATGCGCAGCGTAGGCATAATTCGCGGTATCACATAGGCACGCGCATGAGGCGAGGGCGAGCGCTCAGTTTCCGTGCGCTAGTGTGCTTAGTGTCACTGTGGAGTGTTGTTGTTCACATCTGGACCTCTGCTTGCGTAATAATTCGCGTACTTAAGCTTGCCTAGCGCCTAACAACATTATGTTTGGGACTTACATTGAGGTTGGCTTTATGATATTATTCTAGTGATGATGTCTTGGTGTGCAGATAATGCTGTTTTCCTGCTTTGGGGAGGCAGTGTGGTGGTGCCCGGAACCGTAAACAATGCGGTTCCAGGTGAAAAGTTAAATTTTGCTTTCTTTGGACCTCATAGGTGACCTCTGCCGAAGCAGAAGTCTGGAGAGTGGCGGCAAGACCTTACATGCTCTAAGGTGGCACGTACAGCAGCAAAATGTCGGATAAAATTTGAGTGAAGTGGTCGATGCCGCTGTGTTTACGCCGCCACATATACTCGGCCAGATAAAAACCTAAGCCGTCGCTGCTGCTCGTATGCGTGGATGGCAGGGACCTCTTGATCTGCCCCCATTGGCACTCAGTATTTTGAGTGTGTGCGCCGGGGGAGGCAGGATGAACGAAGTTGAGGGAGTGGTTCACCGTGAGATGCTGGAAGTTCTCCTTGCTGAGGCAATCGTACGCCCGCCAGCAGTCGGTTACGATTTGTGAACCGGCGGCAACATTCTCCTTTATAAGGGGGCCGCCGAATTCCGTATTTGGCTGATCATGCTATCCACTGCCTCATACCACAAAATTTATCTGGCTCATAACTTGAGCTGCAAGACTTTCGCACGGCGTCCTGCGCTTTGATATAGCTATCGCAGCAGCATTTTCTTTAATTTGTCACGGCACTGATCTATTGTTCTGTGATAACCACACGAATGTAACTACTCACAAATTATTCCCAAAAATCTCCGAGTTTTTGTGCGTAGTACAGTGCGTTGACCGGTTCCGCAAACGGAATTTGTCTGAAGCGTCTGGTATCGATACAGCATTCGGTGGCGGAAAGTTATCTGTTCATGAATTTGCGGAAATTACTCACGCACTTTGTGGATTAATTAGTTTTCTCCAGTCATTAAGAATAAAGCCTTGCACAGTCATTTTTCAGTGGCACGTCCTTTGACCGGTTCATAAATAATTTCCAGTTTATAAACAGCGCCCGTTGTCAGGCCAAACTTATATTCTTTGTTTATTGGCATAATTGCATGCCCCTGGCCACAAAGGAACAGACACATGTATTTTCCACCAATTTTAGCGAGCATTACTCTGCAGGGTATATCATAATAATTGGTCAAATTTGTGGATAATTGTTCCGAGTGTCGACATTGCATCAGCTGGAATCCACGTGCGCTGGCCTCAGTTCAAGACGATTTTGCACATCCATCGATATTCAGCTGCCATCAGCGACTATGGATGATTCTTTCTACTCTCTCCAATTCAAGTACATACCAAGTATACATTAAAATGATAAGGACGAGACCACAAATTCAGATTAACACAGGACATGAGTAATGATCAACCCGTTGAGCCACTGAAAAACAGTTATGGTGGGGGGAAAGATGTTTTATTTCACATTGACTATATTAAACTTTAATAAAATTCTTTCAGAAAAATAAACAAGAATTAACATGTCTCATAAATTACTAGTTTGAAAACCTACAAAATGGCGTTTGCGGAACTTGTCAAACGAGAAGCAGTCACTCTAATGGGTGTTGATGAAAAAGTATCAAGTACGAAATTTGGATTTATATGGTCAAATATACGATAATTTCCGATCATAATGACACTAATAACATGTGATGAATCCCGGGAATACACGCGCTTAACGGCCACACACTGCGCAGGGCGCCTTATCACAGGCGTTGATTTGGTACTACTGCAACGGCAAGCAACAGTTATCGGGCATTTATTTCCCCATCAAGCCGAACATCTCGAAACGATAGTTAAGAGTTAAATTCACAATCATTTACCGTTCCATTGGTGTCAAACTCGAGGCTGACAGCGTAGTCGTTTTCCCGCAAATAAAGTTTGATTTCTGCAAATTGCGGAACCGGTCAACCCACTGTACCCAGTGGTAATTGTGTTTTTGTCCGCCTTTACATTTCGAGCAAGCACTGAATTTCTTCGTTTGAATGGAGATATCTTTTCGCCATTGCTGCGTTTGTTAGAACAAGACAGCCGTGACACATAACGGTAATCTGCCGTGCTCAAGTACGGTTGCTTTCACATTTGATACGATTACGGATGGATCGTGCCCAAGTCCACCTCTTCCAACCAGGCCCGGCGCTAGAACAGGGAATTGGGGGGGGGGCACAGACACGTCCCTTTATGACAATTAGGATAGTCCTGGCTAGTTCTCAATTATTTTCCTTTAATGAAGCGTTTTCCAATTATCCTAATTGGCAACGGAAGACACGGTTTCTCTCCATATGCGATCTAACAGCGATGAAATCATGGGGTAAATTCAGTAGAACTGAGAATTGGGGTGGACAAAACGTCTGTTTTAAACACTTATTAGTCCTGACCTGTTCTCAGTCATTTTCATGATTAACAAAAGGTTCACTCCGAGAGCACTCCACACTTAACAGGTGTTGCTTGTTCTCCCCGATTAGGTAGGACGACAGTCATTCATCTGGACGCGTATTTGCTGAATTTAAATCAACGTTATTCAAAATTGCATACCTGCGCAAATAGCTAGAGCCGCATGCGTTTTATAGCCTATTTCACTGGCGAGTGCCACTTTTTTCACTCAATACCGAGAGTAATTTTGAATAACGTTGATTTAAATGAAGCAAATACGAGTCCAGATGAATGATTGTCGTCTTACCTAATCGGGGAGAACACGCAACACCTGTTAAGTGTGGAGAAAAAAAAATAAATAAATAAAAATAAACCAAAATTTAGAGTGTTGCGTTTTCATTGCCTTTGAGTGTGTGTGTGTGTGTGTGTGTGTGTGTGTATATATATATATATATATATATATATATATATATATATATATACACACACACGTTATACCTTTGGTTGTCTTTTACCCTTCAGCGATAAATGGAAACTGATGCACTGAGCAGTCAAACTCAGTTGGTCTAGTGGTTAAGACCACAGTGTGCGGTGTGTTTGACATTGGTTTATCCACAGATTTCCAGGTTCAAATCCTGCTGTAGATACCAATGTAAAGTCTAACTTAACATGTAAACCTTTGCTCGCAACTTCATCAATGGAGGAAAAAAAAAAAGATATGAAAAGTGGAAGAGAGAGGAAACAGAGCTAACGGCGCGAGGGAGGAGTAAAGATCTGAAAACAGGAATTACTGTAAAATTTTTTCCCCCTCACGCCGCATCTGCCCCTTCCTTTTAAAATCGTTCCCCCATGAATCTAAACCCCCTTCTCACTCATAAACCCCCCCCAAAATATTTGTGCCCCCTTTAGAAATCGTTCTGGCCAAAAAAAAAAAAAAAACCCTAAAAAAAGTGGAGGTTGTGTGTGGTATTCTTGCCTCTGGGATCACCGTTGAAGGTGGGGGACAGGTGTGACCTGAGGTTTGGTTAAAGATAGAGGGTGGCTTTCCAAAAGGAATAGAAGTCAACGCAATGTCCTAGTAAGGATAGCAGCCCAATCTTGTGCGCGTGTTTGTTTGACGAATGCTTCCGTATCTCTTCTTAAGATCGGGAAATTAGAAAAGAAAAAAAAAAAAAAACTTGACAAACAGGTTTCTTTGCGATGTATTGCACATGCGTACAAATGTTCATATTTCAGACGAGCATTTCTTTCACTTCTTGATGGGTAAAGATCTAACAAAGTCACACAGGGAAAAAAAAAAAAAAAAAAAACATTTCGAAACTCCAGAGGCGAAGCACAGCTGAAGATATTTTACGGAAATAATGACCTCAGAAACAACAATGCCAATGCGAAATGGGCAGCCGAAATTAAAGAGGTGCCAAATATCATGTTTGTTTTTTTCTTCGGACTTGATCAGCGCTTCCCGGAAAACACTTCCTCCGCTCGACCCAAGCGTACAACGCTGCTATATTAACATCTCCGAACGCTTCACTTACCTTGACGTCTGTACTGCGATTATCTGCGAATTTAGGTCTTACTTAGCGGTGAAAACCCGATCTCCTTCGGCCAAAGAGTGTTGTGATGCGTTATAGCTCAACCCACTCTCGACTCGCCAGGAAAGGAGGGAGGAATCTTCTTCTTCTTCTGAGATTTCCGGCAGTTTAGACGCTACTAGGCGTATTACTGCCCTCCGCAGAAAAAAAATTAACTTAAACGAAAAAAGAAAATTCAAAAGAAGGAAAAAAAACCCCCCGAATACCTATCCAACCCCCTTTCCGAAATCCCCTCCTTTCCTAAACTTTACTTTCCTATCACCTGACCCCCGCCAATCCCTCTCTCCAAAATCCTTTGAATTTCTTCGCCTTTGACATCCGTAATTCCTAAAAATTCCCGCACTGCATCAATCACCATTTTGATTCTTTCTGTTCTACTCTCGAGATCTCTAGAACAGATCACCACCATTGCGATAAACGCTAAAAAGTGTCTTCTTTCCAGTCCAATGAAATTCCCATCTGATATTCCACTTTCCTGAACCCTCGCCTGATCTTTCCCCACCTTTTCTTTTTCCACCTGCACCCTCTTAATTGCCTCTGCATACGACATTTTCCCTTGTATTCTTATTCTTTCCACCTCCTGTTCCTTTTTCCTTCTTTTACATTCCAAAGCTCCAACCTAATGGCTTCCCCCGCAGTGAAAACACACTATCTGCTCCTTAGTGCAGTCGTCCTCCATACATCCCGCTTTCCCGCACCTTCTACATCTCATCTTACGCCTATAGACTGCTGCCACATGCCCATATTCCTGACACCAGTAGCATCTAAGTGGTGCCCTAATGTATTTTCTAACTTCAGACTTAAATTCCAGTAGAACGGATAAGCTTTCCTTCTCCGTTCCTTCCCTTCGAGTTTTTAGCCTTCTTACCTCGCAAACTCCCTCCACATTCAAAAAATCACTGGCCTCAACAGACAGCGGCACGCCACTTATAACCCCCTTAATATTTGTGTTTCTTCTCATTGGGAAGCAAACTACACTCGTTAAATCAAACTTTGTGATTTTCAATAATTTATCGAACTGCCTCTTATTTCTACAATCCACTACGACCGTTCCACCCCGTGTTGCTCTCACTGCCTTTACATCTCCAACTTCACATTTTATAAATATTCCTACTTCATGCATGTCACTAAAAAGACAGCTTGCACGACAACCTATAACTGCAGCCTTCATCCCCACAACATATTCTTCTTCCCCACTTTCATTCCCACGACCCTTTTTTCTCTTTTTTTTTGAACTGTCTGCCACGTCGCACTCCATTTTTTAAAACTCCCGGTAAGAAATCTCAAAACGCAAGTTTTTTTTCGAGGGAGGAATCAGTCTCAGATTCCCGAGTTAAATTACTTCCCTCCCCTCCTCTCGATTGGTCAATCTCAGCTTTTCTGGTTGGTTGATCGCTGCCTGACACATTAGCCTCTAATGATCTAGCGGTGACGCCAAACTTCTTTGTTTTTTTCATGAAACAAGGAACTTTCTCAGCCTTCTCCTATTCCCGTAACAACACGGTTTTATCAGGAACAGATTGTTGCGCTTCTATTTCAGTGTTTCTATTCGCACAAACACGGAACCCCATTTCCGAAAAGTTGGGAAGCCGAGTAAAATGTAAATAAAAACAGAATACAATAATTAAAAAATCATTTACCCTATATTTCTTTGAAAATAGTGCAAAGACATCATATCAAATATTGAAACTGAGAAAATGTATTATTTTTTGAAAAGTACTTGCTCATTTGGAATTTAATGACAGCAACATGTTTCAAGAAAGTTGGGATAGGGGCAATGTTTACAACTGAGTTGCATCCATTTTTCTTTTTACAATACTCTGAAAGCGTTTGGGAGCTGAGATGGCGAACTGCTATAGTCTTGGAAGCAAAATGTTTTCCTATTCTTGTTTGATAAAGAAGAATCAAGAATCATTGCAGAAAGTTGTAGCAACGCGAGATTGTTGTTCCCAACGATTAGGCTCGATCGAGATGAACTGCGCCTCGCCTGGAAAGTAAACGAGAGCAGGCGGCTACAGCAGGGGGCGGTGACAACAAGCTGCAATCAAGTCGGACAGTTTCCAGCAGCCTTGAGAGAATATTCAGGAAGTCACAGAAATACGTACATCCTATTCACCCGAGGTCCCCCCCCCCCAAAAAAAAAAATCCTCACATCCCACTTACCAGAAATATTTGCGCTGCTAAATACTTCAATAATTAATACAATAGCATACAATAGACTATATATATACAATAACATACAATAGACTATATTCAGTTCATGATCAGTGACATGAATCCTAATTAAACGTCCCCATCAGCCACACGTTCACTGTAACCAGACTAAACCTTCAAATCTGACAAATGGGCAAGGCTCACGAAAATGACTCCACCCCCTTTTTGTTTGCCCAATGCCTATAATACTTTTAATATTGGGAGTTTTTCTATTATTACAGTCTCATCATAAAGAGCATGATGAGAGCTACACAGGAATGTATACTTTTATGGGTCTCTTACCATTTTTTGACCACATTATGGGCACCTAAAATCTTGCAAACCTTAAAATTTCCCACATTTTGGTATGTCCAAAACAGATTTATGAATTTTGAATCATGTTTCATAGAATAAATTAAAATCTAAAAGTCAAAACTACTTTTAAATGTATAAAACACACACTGAACTATTATTTGGGAGCCAAGTCATTGTGTGCATCTCACTTGATCCATGTCATACAGGCATCAACAACTTGTCCCAAAAAAACCGTTGTGTACGTGATCCGATTACGACCAGTCATAAATAAATAATTAATTAGCATCTAGGGAACTATTAAGGGTCCACACCACCCGAAAATATAAATATTTTGACAAAATGAAGCCATTTTTCATGTATTGTTGGCTCCCTGACCTTCACACTCACACAAACATCTTCTTCCTTGCCGTATGGTTAAAGCTTGTTGTGTCCTTTTTCGGTGTCATGGCGAGACTCAATGAATCACGCACTTCTAGTTTGTAAAATCCTCAAAAATACATCCAAACTAGTTTGAAAAAAGTGTGAAAGACATAATTATATGAACCCTTTTTGAAATTTTTACGTGAAATCTCCATTTTGTGTTGTTTTATGCGGCATGCGTTGTGTACGTTATCGATGTTGTGTACGTTATCCGCTCTGTTTTTTCCATTATTTAACTTAAACTAAAGATTTATTTTCACTGATATCTCTTCTTTTCAGGTATTTGTGATAATTCTGGGGGGATTTACTGCTTATAAATAAATTAGGTGTTGCTTATCATGAAATCCAATCTGTTTTTTTCTTTGATTTCTTAGATTTAAGGTTGGAAAATAATATATGGAGGCTGGGAAGATAAAGGTAGGGGTACCTGTCAATGAAGTAATTTGTGTGGAGGAGAAAAACTTATAGCTTGGGCCAGTGGCGTCACCAGACTTTTTATTCTGGGGGTGCACAAGGGGGGTACAAACAGAACATCCAAAAAAGATGGCCCGCAAATAAATAAATCACTGTGTTCATTGGATGTTCTGTTTGTTGTTAAAATGTTTTTTTTAATTCTTTATTTCGTTATAAATCTGTTCTAATCGTCCTTTTTTTTTTTTTTTTGGCTGTCGGGCACGGAGCATTTAATGTCCGACCGGCATTGTACGGACTTCGTTGTATTTATAAAAATGGCCCAAATAAATTGATTGCATTGATCCCATTGGATGTTCTGATTGTTGGTGATACATTTTATTCTTTATTTCGTTATAAATCTGCTCTCATATCAATACTTTTACTTTCTGCTGGCTGCCGGGCATGGAGTATTTTGCATTTCGCGTTCGACAGTCTTGATCGTCCATGCGATGTTTAATTCACAATGTCAATGGTCATGGAATTGATTTGCTGACTGACTACAAGCACTATTTTATCTCTGGTGAGGACATAAAGCGTGAATCTGTTCGATCCATCTGACTAATTTTCAAGAGAGACCGAATAAAGACTTGTCTATCTTCAACGGAAGAAAACAAAGACCAAGAAAAGTCGATAGCTATCAATTTGCATTTTGTGAAGGTTGAACAAAAACATGGCCAAGTTTGTACGTCTAATAATTGCTGGAATACTCCAAAAATTAGAAATTTTATGACTTTCGGACGCGGAGTATTTTAGGATCTCTGTCCGACAGTCGCTAATTCTTCATAAATGCGCTAAGTCCCGCGCCAATGTCGCTTCACTTTATTGAGCAGAGCTTAAACAGAAACATTGATTGAAATTCTTGCAACTCATCTTGAAGAACTGAGCCCTCTTATCAAAACATTCACGTTTAATATCTAAAAGATTCAGTAGATTCGAAGAAATTAAAAACAATAATAGACTGTCGGACACGGTGTTAAATTGAAACCATCCGACTGTCGGACACGGAGTTATATTAAAACCCCGTCCGACTTTCAGACACGTAGACACTGCGTTATTTATTTATTTACGTATCCTAAATGGGGGGGCACATGGGGGGGCACGAGATGTCCGTGGGGGGGGCACGTGCCCCCCCTTGGCGACGCCACTGGCTTGGGCCTCTGGACACTTGGAATTATCAGAAAAAGTTTTGTTTATGCAGATGCATTAAGACAGCATTTTGTGTTGTGTACGTTATCCGCTGACAGCCTTTGCAAATTGGACTCCTGCTCCCACTATTTTTTATTATTACATGGATCATTATACACCAGAATGTGCAGAAAATAATGACGATTGTGGTAAAGTATTAGAAAATTCATTGAAACTGAGTGGGGAACTGCCACACGAAATGAAAGTATACATTTAATCCATGTTTCACTTAAAATCCTGATGCTCATTTTCAAGACTTTTTTCACAAGCCTGCCAAAGGTCATATAATAGGTGGACATCTTTTGTGGGGTATGAATTCCTTTCTAAAAACATCATAAAGTATAAAAAAAGGAGCTAGAATTGATTAAAAAGAGATTTAGTATGTACCAGACTACTCTGAAGAGAGGTGTGTCAGTGGATAACGTACACAACCGCGCCGAAAATGGATTCAGACATGCCGTTCTTTCATGATGCATTGCAGGATAAGTATTGGTGATTTGATGATAATTTTTTTTTTTGAACATAAACTGTTAACATCTCTAATTTACACATAGAAACTAATTATTTGATACTAGCAAAGAAATATTTTTTCAAATGAGGTCTGGGGTGGAGTCATTTTCATGAGCCTTGCCCAAATAAAATCGAACTCTCTCCCATTCAACAAAAGTAAAGAGTGTATATAAATCGTCATATTGTTGAGCCAACCTCTAAACCAATCAGCTGTTTGATCAGGTTAGAGCCAGGCGGTGCAGTCGGTGGAGAGCAACTGCAGCGCCTGGCTCTAAAAACTGCGGCCGCCTCGCTTTCGCGATTCTATCGCCGTCCACTTTCGTAATACGTCAGAGCAAGGCGGGATGAAGTCGGGCACAAAACTAACCGGCATGCATTGTGCGCCGATCGCCGGTGGTCGAATCTGCGCAGACCTGGCTCATCTCGAACGAGCCTATTGATCGATAATCAAATCCCGCCCCAGCCTCTGACCCTCTTATTAAGCCCCAGTTTACACCAGGCGCGGTTGGAGAAATACGCAGCCAATCTAGTCAATGCTCGTGTTTACACCAGATGCGCAGCGGGGCGTGTCAGCAGCGTCCCAGAAGCGGCTCGGCGCTCCGCTCCGCAGAGAATACGCAGCAAGTCTACTTCTGCCGCTGGCGAGCCGCAGTCGCGCTGATCTGAATATAGCAGGGATACTTTTCTCTCATGGCGACCGTACGTTTCCCATAGTTCGACCATATACATTTAGTGGATCCAACTATGTTAGTATTTGTGCTAATGGGAATCGCACACCAGATCGTGCCAGGCAGGAAGTATAACCTGGGATTTACGCCAGGCGCGTCTGCGCAGCGCCGCGGTTTTGTTCCGTCATGCTCGCGACTTCAATTTACACCAGCAGCGTCTCACAACGCGGAACCTCAGCGCAGCGTCCTGCCAGCTGATAAAATCGACTTGCAGATTTCGCTTATTTCGTCATTTTTACCGTCATATTTGTGCACCGACCTTAAATGCTTTGTTCTTTTTTCTGCTTTAATTGCATTTAATGCCATTTCCGTCTTTGTTGTGCTGTAGAACCTACAGTCCAGCCGTGAACACCATAGATTTAAAAAAATGTGCCCGTGTTTTAGTTATAACAAAATCACAACTTTGAAAAATAAGTTATAAACGAATTTTATATCAAAGATTTGTGGCCGGTTTCTTTTAGTTAAAAGCGTATTCCCCTTGATAGTTACTTCCTGCCTGGCACGATCTGGTGTGCAATTCCCATTAGCACAAATACTAACGTAGTTGGATTCACTAAATGTAGGGGAGAGCTGGTACAAAAGTAACATTTTTCACATAAACGTCATTTTAAAAGATAACATTACAGACCGAAAAAAAAATTCGGAGCGATTAACTACTTTTGTGTGTGCTCTGTCAATATCAGGTGCTAAATCATCCCAATATATATTGACTTCGGCATAGTTTGCCGTCCAATGGAAGTTATGCATTGCTACTTTCGACCCTCTCAGTCGGGATGAAAGTAAGCGCACGGGCGGGACAAAAGTAACCTGATCAAATTGACTGGAATCTTTTGAATTACTCTCGTTTTCATTTGAAAAAATCAAACAATGCCTTTTGCTAACATGCAATTGTAAATATACAATGCACTCATTTATTCAATTCAATCATAAAAATGACATTAAAACAGAAGCAAAAACAATCACACATTTGTTTTAAAACATTTTCATCACAGTTGTGACAGATATAATGAGCTGCACCCTCAGTGCATGCCTCATGTGACCACAGCAGACAAAAAGATGCACTGCACCCACACTTCTCCAGGCAAAGATGAGGCAAATGTCTCCCCACAAACAAGACATTCCTCCTCATTGCCCCGAGAAACTGTGGTTGCAGTGTATCCGCTTAACGTCTTCTTTGGGCATTTTGAAGAGGACTGTTTCTTCTGGCCCCTCTGCCAGTCTCCTCCTCCAAGGCAGCTTTTACTGGGGTGTCGGTCAGTATTGCTGTTGACCTGCAACATTCAATGAGATGGTAGTCAGAATCAGCTTGTTTTTATACAAGCAAGAAAATCAAGACAAGTTAAAAAACAACACTCTGCTCACCTCTTTCTGCCTCTTCTTTTATTTTCTTTCCTCGAGCCAGCCTTTGGATATAGGCGAACCTTTTCTGGGCTGAACCTCTGTATTGGCGTGCCACTAGATGTTCCTGGAACCACAAGCATACCTGGATAGATAATATTTCAAAAAAATAATAAATGCTTGGCAAGGCTCAACATGCACATTTAAAGACACACACAGACACAAACTCTCACCATCTAGAGGAATGGCAGACTCATGGGGGTGCAGCTCAAATGGGCTCTGGCTAGGTTGCTGGTGTCTTACGGGACTGGGCGCTGGTGATGGAGCGGACATTGGTGATGAAAAGGGCGCTGGTGATGAAGCGGACATTGGTGATGAAGAGGGCGCTGGTGATGGAGCTGGCGCTGGTGATGAAGAGGGCGCTGGTGATGGAGCTGGCACTGGCACTGGGATGGAGCTGGTGCTGGTGCAGGTGCAGGACGGTCAGTCACAAAAGCTGGAGCAAAGTCTGTCTCACTGAAAATATCTGGATTCAAGGGCCAGATACTGGTACACTCGAACCCAGATGAAATGCTGCTTGCTGTCGCAGCTTGAGGCAAAGCTTTAGCCACAAGACTTAGGATGTTGTAGATGGTCAAAGTTCTTCCAGGGTTCATTCGTGATCCAATTGTCTGCTGCATTGTTAATGTAGTGCTTCAGAGGACCAAAAACGCTTGGTCTAGCGGCTGAAGACGGGGGAGCAGTGGGGGAAAGACAGGAGTACAATGCCATGTGACTTGCAAAAGTCAATAGCTACCACAGAGAGGTGTGATGGATGATTGTCTAAGAGTAGCAGCAACTTTGACTCTGGGGTCACGCTGGGTGTGCCTTGCAAAATGCTGTAAAAATGCCAAGAAATCGCCTCCTGCATCCACCCCGATCCATTGGCAGAACCAGTGCAGCCAAGGGGGCCATCCTGGATGAAGTGGTCCTGAAACTTCTTCCGTGGGAAGATAAAGTAAGGGGGAACAAAGTTGCCTTGTGCGTTGGCAGGAAAGGCAACCGTTACCAATGTCCCTCTTTCCCCAGAGGTCACAGCACCAACCTGGCGCTGCCCCTTGGTGGCAATGATTTTGTCTGGCACTTGAACCGTTGTGGTACCTGAAATAATAAATAAAATGAATTATTGCTGTTGCAAATCACTGTTGCTTTTTAATTTATCTAAATATAAATTTTTACCTGTTTCATCCATGTTCCAGATGTCCTTTGCTTCAAAATTATAGCGGGTGAGGACAGTCTTTAGGTTTTTAAAAAACGCTGTCACGTTGGTCTTGTTGAAGCTGGTGGAACGGGACATGCTGGTGGCTTGAGGTCGACGGATGGACAGGGTTTTGTTGCGCTCGAGGAAGGAGGTGAGCCAGTCCTTCCCTGCCATCTGGTTTTTCTCCCATGAACATGGAGTTTTGAGGCCAATATTTTCGGCCAGCTCATATGCAAACTTTCGCACCTAAAACAGCATGAAAAAAGAGGAAAAAAGAGAAAAATTCCCAGATAGCAAGCACCTCAGAGCCGGGGCAGATCCGGAGCTGAGGTGCTTGCTATCTTAGGCAAATGGCGATAGTGGTGTAGCTCTGTCTGCAGTGTTACTCCAACCTCTTTAGGACTCAGGCCAAAATATATATCAGCTGCTCTCTTATATGCCTGCAGTCTCTTCTCCTGTTCTTCTGTGAAGACTTTGTCGTGAGCCCTGTACCCTGGGGCTCTGGCCTGCTGCCCTCCTGCCTCTGCCCTCCTCTTGCAGTACCTGAACAGGGTGACATGACAAACGCCATGCACCTCTGCAGCCCTCCTTATACTCTCGCCTCTTCGGACATCAAGAAAGGCCCTTCCGTAAACCTGCTGGTCAACCTTTCCTCTCTGGGTAGTTCTGACCCTAACTCTTGGCATTTTCTGTCGGTAAAATATAACACGCACATTTTTTAAATGAGCTTTAAAACAGAAAATTCGGCCGCATTAGCAGAGAGGGACGAACTTAACCGTTGCTACTTCTGCCCCGACAGTGACCCCTGACATTTGAACCAGGATTGCTTCTAAAGTGGAAAAAGTCTGACATTTCAAACTTCAGGATATGTTACAAAACTAAATGACCTATCACTTCATCATAAATATGACACATGGAGCGATAAAGACAATCTTTAAGTCAAAAAAGTTTACCATTTGTCTGAATTTACTCACCACTGTGGAAAACGGTCTTCCCGGTCTCGTTCCGCGGGGAAGAGTCGAAACCTCAAAATTTTTCCCGGGTCTGGAGAGTGTCGCGAGCTGCAGGTGCTGACCGAATATGACGCATCGAAGTGCGGATGGCTGTGAGTAAATCACCTTATTACTTCCGTCCCACGTTACTTTCGCACCGGCTCTCCCTTATATGGTCGAACTATGGGAAACGTATCCCTGCTATATTCAGATAAGCGCGACTGCGGCTCGCCAGCGGCAGAAATAGGCTTGCTGCATATTCTCAGCGGAGCGGAGCGCCGAGCCGCTTCTGGGACGCTGCTGACACGCGCCGCGGCGCATCTGGTGTAAACACGAGCATTGACTAGAATGGCTGCGTATTTGACCGAGTGCCGCGACGCAGCTAAAAGAAACCAGCCCCAAACATTTGATATAAAATTCGTTCATAACTTATTTTTCAAAGTTGTGATTTTGTTACAACTAAAACACGGGCACAGTTTTTTTTTTTAAATCTATGGTGTTCACGGCTGGATTGTAGTAGGTTCTACAGCACAACAGAGACGAAAATGACATTAAATGCAATTAAAGCAGAAAAAATAACAAAGCATTTACGGTCGTTGCTCAAATATGCCGGTAAAAATGACGAAATATGCGAAATCTGAGCAAGTCGATTGTATCAGCTGGCAGGACGCTGCGCTGACGTTCAGCGTTGTGAGACGCTGCAAGTCGCGAGCATGACGGAACAAAACCGCGGCGCTGAGCAGACGCGCCTGGTGTAAATCCCGGGTAAGTGTGAGGAATCCGCCTTTTTTTTTTTTACAGCTAGCATTGTTAGACGTAATGATACCTTTAATGATATGCCCCCAAACAGGCACGCACGTCTGGACGGCTTCAAACACATTTCTTGCGCAGAACTCTGTAAGATCGTCGCACTGAGTAAAACATCAACATGCCAGCTTGACCCCGTCCAAACAAAACTGTTTAAAAATGTCCCCCCCCCCCCCCCCCCACAATCTGTTTATTAAGATTTTCACGAGTGAACAGAAAGACAATACAATAGTACAAAATGAGACAAACAGTACAAACCAGAACAGAGGGCAAGACAAAGACTAAAGACACACAAAAAAGTAATTATATATTATGAATAATAATAATATTAATAAATAAATAAATAAATAAATAAATAAAATTAAATAAAATGGACTTAAATATTATTGACATTTGCCGGTGAGCCTGCTGCTTAACATATGACAACTTTACATTTGTGCTGCTATAACACTTATATCAATCACTCGGGGAAACACTGAAAATCCAGTTCACATACATATCTAAAGAAGGGTAAAAATGTTTTTAACAGTGTTTCCACATCTGCTCTAAAGATAATTAACAAATCTTTGGAGACAGGAATTTTTCCCATTGCTTCTAAAAATGGTGTAGTGAAACCCCTGCTGAAAAAAATCTAATTCTGATCCTAATATTCTGAGCAACTACAGGGCTGTCTCCAACCTTCCTTTTATGAGACAGACACTTGTTAAAGTAGCTTTTAATCAACTTACAACCTTTCTTAATGAAAACACAATTTTAGAGAAGTTCCAGTCAGGTTTTAGGTCAAAGCGAAGCACAGACTGTTCCAGACTGTTAGACTGTTCTAACAAAAATAGTTAACTATCTTAGATTAAGTGTTGATGCAAACTTGGTTTCAATTCTTATTCTTTTAGATCTGAGTGCTGCTTTTGATACGATTGACCACAATATTCTGCAAACCCCAATTCCAATGAAGTTGGGACGTTGGGCTCTAATTTCTTGGCGCAGCGCAGGGTGGCACAGTGTGATGCAGCCCACGCAGTGGTAATTTTGTCCAGTGCAGCCCGCGCAGTGGTAATTTTGTGCGGTGCAACACCGTGCGCAGCCACTTTGGCAATTTGGTAGACAGACGTACGCCGAGATGGGTGTGGCGGTGTAGTAGGGAGAGGTGTCACATATTCATCAAGACACAGTGACAATTTCGTAGCAAAACTCTCCACCGAAACTGCGCAGAAAGCTCGCCAGCTCCAACCTGGTTTACCTTCTGTGCAGTGGTAATTTGGCTGACTGGCGCACAGTGCGCACACGTCACCAAAACCTCACAGGCAGGTTTCCAGAATGTCAGGCACATTTCAAAGCAATAAATAATTACAGCAACCACTGTTTAATGTAACTATCTGAATCAGCACATAAATTATAGTATCTATATCGATTGTCCTGATGTAAGATCAAAGGCGGTTAGCACGCATAATGGAAACTCGACCTGACAGCCCTCAGAGTGTCAGTGCATTCTCTGTGGCATGTTGCGTGCTACGCAACATAGCTGTACGCCATGGATGTCACTTTGACCTCACGCAGGAGACATTACTGGACTTGAGACAGAGAGAGGCCGAACTGCATGTGCCGTAGCAGCAGGGAGAGCAGCAGCGCGCACGGGAGAGGAGAGACCACTGCGGCTGCCGCTTTTTATGCGGCACTGATGTTAGTAATGCATGGTATTTCATGTCAGTAAAAGATATGAGTCCATCCGTCCATGACTTTTTCTAAATATGTGTTTTCTATGTTATATCAAAGTTTTGAACTTCTGTTATAAAACGTGAGTATTGATATTAAATTACTTTGAGCGCCGTAGCCGCTTTTTTTTTTTTTTTGCGGCATGCAGTGGCTTTGGCCGCAAATACCCCTGTCTGCAACGTACGAGAGAGAGAGAGAGAGAGAGAGAGAGAGAGAGAGAGAGAGAGTGTGTGTGTGTGTGTGTGTGTGTGTGTGTGTGTGCATGTGGGCGCGTGCGTGTAGTCTATGTGGGTATGTGTCCTTCAGCTGCTTTCACACCGGACGCGAAACGATTTTTTCGCACGACAGATTACATTCAAAGTCAATGCAAAGACGCGAATACACACGTTTCGCGTGTATTCGCGTCTTAGCATTGACGTGGAATGTAATCTGTCGTGCGAAAAAATCGTTTCGCGTCTGGTGTGAACGCGGCTTTAAAAACACAGCCTGATCTGGGCTACATTTATCTAAAAAACCCAAAACCAGTGAAGTTGGCACGTTATGTAAATCATAGATAAAAACAGAATACAATGATTTGCAAATCCTTTTCAACTTATATTCAATTGAATACATGCAAAGACAAGATGTTTAATGTTCAAACTGAGAAACTTTATTTTTTTTTGCAAATAATCATTAACTTAGAATTTAAAGGCAGCAACACATTGCAAAAAAAAGTTGGCACAGGGGCCTTTTTACCACTGTGTTACATCACCTTTCCTTTTAACGACACTCAGTAAACGTTTGGGGAACTGAGGAGACCAATTTTGAAGCTTTTCAGGTGGAACTCTTTCCCATTCTTGCTTGATGTACAGCTTAAGTTGTTCAACAGTCCGGGGTCTCCGTTGTCGTATTTTACGCTTCATAATGCACCACACATTTTCAATGGGAGACAGGTCTGGACTACAGGCAGGCCAGTCTAGTACCCGCACTCTTTTACTACGGAGCCATGCTGTTGTAACATGTGCAGAATGTGGCTTGGCATTGTCTTGCTGAAATAAGCAGGGGCGTCCATGAAAAAGACGTTGCTTGGATGGCAACATATGTTGCTCCAAAACCTGTATGTACCTTTCAGCATTAATGGTGCCTTCACATATGTGTAAGTTGCCCATGCCTTGGGCACTAATACACCCCCATACCATCACAGATGCTGGCTTTTGAACTTTTGGCGCCTATAACAGTCCGGATGGTTCTTTTTCCTCTTTTTGGTCCGGAGGACACGACGTCCACAGTTTCCAAAAACAATTTGAAATGTGGACTCGTCAGACCACAGAACACTTTTCCACTTTGCATCAGTCCATCTTAGATGAGCTTTGGGCCCAGCGCCGGCGGGCGTTTCTGGGTGCTGTTGATAAATGGCTTTCGCTTTGCATTGTGGAGTTTTAACTTGCACTTGCAGATGTAGCGACGAACTGTAGTTACTGACAGTGGTTTTCTGAAGTGTTCCTGAGCCCATGTGGTGATGTCCTTTACACACTGATGTCGGTTTTTGATGCAGTACCGCCTGAGGGATCGAAGGTCACGGGCATTCAATGTTGGTTTTCGGCCTTGTCGCCACGTGCAGTGATTTCTCCAGATTCTCTGAACCTTTTGACGATATTACGGACCGTAGATGATGAAATCCCTAAATTTCTTGCAATAGCTCGTTGAGGAATGTTGTCTTTAAACTGTTCGACAATCAGCTCACGATTTGTTCACTAAGTGGTGACCCTCGCCCCATCCTTGTTTGTGAATGACTGAGCATTTCAGGAAGCTGCTTTTATACCCAATCATGGCACCCACCTGTTCCCCAATTAGCCCGTTCACCTGTGGGATGTTCCAAATAAGTGTTTGATGAGCATTCCTCAACTCTCTCAGTCTTTTTTTGCCACTTGTGCCAGCTTTTTTGAAACATGTTGCAGGCATCAAATTCCAAATGAGCTAATATTTGCAAAAAATTACAAAGTTTACCTGTTCGAACATTAAGTAACTTGTCTTTGCAGTGTATTCAATTGAATATAGGTTGAAAAGGATTTGCAAATCATTGTATTCTGTTTTTATTTACGATTTACACAACGTGCCAACTTCACTGGTTTTGGGTTTTGTAAACATTATTATTATTATTATTATTATTATTATTATTATTATTATTATTATTATTGTACCATTAGCCTACTAAAGGTAGTATATAAGCTTACGCAGCTGTCAAGTGCACCCCTTGTCGGATTCGTTCTGGTTACAGTAGGGCTACGCAATTGGGCAAATGTTGGCTCAAGTTGCTGTTTTCTCATATAACGTTTGTCAGCATAATTAATTATTGCACGTAATAAATTCACATGTATTTATTGGCAATTTTTTTTTATTTCATTCGTTCAAAAAATATATATTGTTGATTCCCTCTTTGTAATCGCACAATATTATGAAATGGCCTCACATTTGCACTGCCGTGAAAAAAGCGGCAGCCGCGGTTCTGGGGAGGTTTAGAATTCTGCTGCCGCTTTTGCATCATCAGCCCATGGAGATCTGTTCGCTTGACCATATAGACGGCCACTGCGAGCTTGAACCTCCCGGACCAGAACATCAGTTTCCTCCTAGCTGAAGTTTGGCCCTGTGGTGTTGCTACCGTGTCCTGACTCATCCATGTCGAACGATATTTTCACTGCGCTTCGCACACGGCGCTTTTAAAGGTGAGGAGAGGAGCTCATTGGAGTGGTGAAGATTTGACTCGGCCGTGTTAAACCCACTCAACGCCTTCTCTCCTCCCTCTTTGCCACTTGTGCCGGCAGGGAGGGACGGAGGCGGGACAAAGGAGTACTTGCGCCGAGCTGTGCCGGCCACGAAATTGCAAAATATGTCTGGACACACCCCGTTGGCGCGGCGCACCCACTGTTCGCCGCGCCAGCGCCTGGTCTACGAATTTAGAGCCCGTTGTGTAAAACATGAATAAAAACAGAATACATTGATTTTCAAATCTCATAAACCCACATTTTATTCACAATAGAGCACAGACAACATATCAGATGTTAAAAGTGAGACATTTTACCATTTTATAAGAAATATTAGCTCATTTGAATTTGATGGCAGCAACACGTCTCAAAAAAAGTTGGGACAAGGGAAACAAAAATCTGAAAAAATGGTACTAATAAAAAACAGCTGAAGAAGCATTTTGCAACTAATTAGGTTAATTGGCAACAGGTCAGTAACATGACTGCCTCTCTAAAATGCTTTTTATACCCAGAGTCTCTCAGAAGTAAAGATGGGCAGATGTTCGCCAATCTGAGAAAAACTGCGTATAAAAACTGTGGAACAATTTCAGAAAAATATTCCTCAATGTAAAATTGCGATGACTTTGAATAAAGACTTTCTACTTGATTTTAAAATGAACGTAGTATGAAGATGGGAACAGAATGTATGTTCCAAATTACACACATTACCATAATTTCTGGCTAAAATGAATGAGGAAATCCCGAGACCCTGTAGATGTATACAATAAACAAAGTCCAGAACTTCTTTAAAGGGCATCTAAAGTCGATTCCCATTGTTTTTGTTTATCGGCCAATCAGCAAGCCGCACCTGCGCAAACGAACCGAAATAGAAGGATTATCTACGGATGTACACAAAACATTGGTTTTGATGAATGGAATTGGTCATGTGACAATGCAAAATGTCAACAAAAGCTAGTGATTTGTTTGTAAACACTGGATGTTCAACATCCCATCTGAGAATCTACTTTAGATGCCCTTTAATAATGTCCATCATGAATTAATTATTGGGCTGGCCTAGTATTCTTTTTCATACTCATTCAGAAATTTGATTCACAGACAGTTTTCTCTCATGAATTCATACTGCAACACAAATATTTGTGCAAAAATTGTAATGCCGATTATAACGCAAACACAACCGGAGATTAACAGCAAGCCCAAAGTTTTATTTATTTTATTTCAAATTTATTTAAGCAGGGGGCCCGACAGAGACTAAAGTCCTATTTTCAACAGGGCCCCGAATTAAAACCAATGAAAATACAACTGTTCAAAGGAGATTAAAAGTGTAATACAAAAAATAGAAATTGCCATCATAAAAATAAAATACCAATCACGTAAAACAACAACAGTACTTCTTATAAAATGATTTGATCCATGTTTTAAAATGACCAAAAGGAACCAGTTCATTCAGTTTCAGCTCACCTTGCAGCAGATTCCTAGTGTGAGGGACATTGTAATACAACTGTAAAAGGCAGTCTTACCCAGCTCTGTTCTAACTCGAGGAACATCTAGACATAGTAAGTCCTGTGACCGTGTACCATGGCAACCCACTCGCTGTGTAAGCAGAGTAGCGAGATAAGGTGGAAATTTAAATAAAACACATTTATGAAAAAAATAGAAACCAATGATAGTGTCATACAGATATCAATGATCCCCACCCTACTGACTTTTGTATGGGGCGCAAAAGTGGGTGCGGAAGTCAAGAAAAGTGACAAATCTAATCGCAGAATGATGAACGGAATCTAAAGGTTTCAGACAGAAGTTGATGCATTTCTATAATTTACATCACTGTAATCAAGCATGGGGAGAATTATTGAATGCACAACCTTCTAGAAGTAAAAAGTTGTTCTGAAAACGTTGAGTCAGCTTTTGGTACAATTCATTCATATTTATAATATTTTCTGTCAGAGCTCATTAAATATCTGTTTATAAGTTCAAGATGAAATTTTTTTCTTCCTCATGTAATCATGTTGTCCCAAAGAAGAAGTGCATGCAGTTTTATTGTAGTAGTTTCTAGGAAAGCAGCA
This sequence comes from Gymnothorax javanicus, assembly GCA_029692085.1. Taxonomy (NCBI): domain Eukaryota; kingdom Metazoa; phylum Chordata; class Actinopteri; order Anguilliformes; family Muraenidae; genus Gymnothorax; species Gymnothorax javanicus. The sequence goes on along the minus strand of CM056197.1, from coordinate 125,290,847 downwards.
GCCATAGTATCTTAGGGAATAGTGATTGGCTGCCATAGTTGAGGCGGAGCTTCCTCTAAGAGACGGGATTGGCTGTAACCTCCTCCTGAAGGAGTGGCTGGTGATCCTCAGGGACCTGATTCTGCATTAAACCAAAGATCAATCAAAGTAAAACAAGTATTTTCACTTTCAAACACTGATTGGTATTACATACTCCATACACACACAAGCTCATGCCCTTACCTCTCCTTTGGCATTCATCTTCAGTGCTTGTATTGCCAAAACAGCGACAGTGATGCAGACACAGAGCTGGAAGGCAGCAATGGCCACAAGTGCTGCTTTCAAGCAAATTGCTACGGGCTGAGGGGAGGGGCAGGGGGGAAAATCAATTATACAAGTTCCACTTAGACATCTTGCCCTGCTGCTTGAGATACATTGTCCTGTATGTTCTCATACCAACCCTAATATGGCACACTTCATTCAGGTCGTCAGTAACCCAACCTGATTTCTAGCTAACAAATGAGATGTGCTTTGTTTGGGTTGAAGGGAAACCACACAGAATGCAAGATCTCGAGGAACTCAGTTGGGTAGTCCTATCGTACTATTTCTGTAAATTGAACAAATAGATACAGTGGGCTCCAGAATTATTGGCATCCCTGTTCTGCAGTGGCCAACTCAGTCACAAGACCTTAGTCCAATCAAATATCTGCGGGCTGAACTAAAGAGGGGAGCTGATAAGCACAAACCTGGGGAATGTGACTGATTTTGAAAATATCTGCACAGAGGATTGATCCAAAATCTACGGAGCCCGGGAAGTGCAATGACTGAAGAAAAAAATTAATTTGTGGCCACAAGATATAACTCGTTCCTACGAATTTGTTATTTCGTTCCCAGGAGTTAGTAACTTGTTCCCACGAATTAGTTATGTCGTTGCCACAACATATAACTCGTTCCCACAAGTTAGTTATTTTGTTCCTACGAATTAGTTATGTCGTTGCCACAAGTTAGTGACTCGTTTCCACGAATTAATCATCCCGTGGCCACAAAATATAAGTCGTTCCCATAATTTAGCTATTCCGTGGCCTCTAGATACAAGTTGTTCCCAAGACTTGCCACAAATAATCTCCGGGCGCGGACTTGCGCTGCCCGGTGAGGGGATTTACGGTCCCCAAGCAAGCAAACATTATAAGTCAGACGCAAATGTGATTTACTTTTCTGGGGAATATTTCCAGTTTGGGCTACATTACCATTCTTCCACATGCAGTACGCTCCCTAGGGCTAGTAAACTCAAATCTGGGCCACGTTTCTCAAAAGCGTACATAGTTCGTTCATTCACAGTCAATGGACCCAACTATGTAAGTTACCATCTGTGATTTCGGGAAATGCACCCCAAGTTGATTCATGGCTCCAGGCTAAAGTTGGAGCGGCTACGTTTTTTGCAGCCAGAGTGATCAGAACATTACTCTATCTATTGCTATGTATTACACGAAAACCGTGGCTAATATCCTGATCCTCGTTCAGTCGTTGTTTTCAATAAATTAGACTGGCCCATGGGATTGCCAGCATGCTTGTTCTGAAAATTGCTTCGGTCAGGCAGGCCATGGAATGGGGTGGCGCGTCTGCACCCGGAGATTTATCGGGGACAAATGCCGTCTGCTCCGGAGAGACGGAGAGAGTGTGAATTTATATTTTGTGGCCATGAGATGGCTAATTCGTGGGAACGAGTTACTACCCTGTGGCAACGACATAACTAATTCCTGGGAACAACTTACTAACTTGTGGCAACGACATAACTTATTTGTGGGAACAAGTTACCAACTCGTGGGAACGAAATAACTGATTCATGGGAACGAGTTATATCTTGTGGCCACAAATTATTTTTTTTCTCTTGCCATTGCACTTGCCGGGCTCCACAAAAATCCATCCGAAAGCATCTCTTAAACTTATCCCTTAAACAGAACAGGAACAGACTCCATACTGTTGTGTTTCCCAGAAGATGTTGCACCAAGTATTAATTCAGGGGTGCCGTTAAATGTGAAATCTTGATTTGGCGGAAACTGATTTTTAATTAAATGAAAAAAATAATTTTGGTTGTACATGGCACAGCATTTCGAGCAACTTGGAGCTATAATGTTATTTTTTTTTTTGTCTGTGGTATTTTTAGTGAATTTCCACTCTGAAGTGCCAATAATTCGAGTCTGGAGCCCACTGTATGTAGCTAAATCTTCGGCTGCATACAGTCAGCTCTGTTAGTATTTGGTAAGGGCTACAATTTTCATCGTTTTGTCTGTGTTTGCCAGAAAAATGAAAATGAAACGATCAGGATGTGCTTGAAGTGTAGACTATCCTCTTTAATTGAAGGGCTTTGTCAAAAATATTGTAAGAAGCCTGTAGAAATTGTAATCCTTTATTAGCCGAAATAAAATAATCATAAATCGTTTGTTTTAACACTAGGTCAGCCAAGGTTGCAAATCATTTGCAGCCAGTGACTGCTGAAAGTCTGGGGCCCACACATATAACCAGTCACAGGATTTGTTCCTGAATGGTGCACTGCCAGGCCTTCAATTCAGCTATCTTCAGTACCTGCTTGTCACTGGGTCATTTTGCATCCATCAAGACAATTTCCCTTCTTTGCTTTACAAAAGCATTGGGCTGCTCACACAATATACTTTGGGTTATTATTCATGTGCTCTCTTAACCCTTTCCCACTTAAGCTTTCCTGGGAAACATGATCTTAAATTTTCCCAGTTGCACACAAGTAAGCAGAGCACTTTTTGGTTAAGTTTAACTCTTTCCTCCTCACAGTCCTAAAGAAAACACAGCAGTGTATACTCTGTGGGGAGCTGAGACCAGGCGTCGAGAGGCGCTTGTGGGGAAATAAGGAATAGGCGTCGAGAGGCACTAGTAAGGGGGAAAGAGTCAAGCACCGTCCAAAGAGTTTTGAAGTATTTAGTCGAGTCTGAGCAGAAAACATAGCCCGATATATCAGAAATTATTAGGCTGCTTTATGATACAGTGACATCGCCAATAAATACAAGGGAACTACGCTGTGGTTCTATTGGCATCTATGCATGCACATGCATGAGCTCTCTTCGCAGATGAGGTGGTATAATTTGGATCATTCATGAGCAGTTCCTTCCCTTCACCATACTCATTGTTTTCCATCATTCTGGTACAAGATGGTCTTAGTCTCTTCAGTCTGTTGTACGTTGTTCAAATAACTGTTTTTGAGGCTTACCAATGGTTTACACCTTGCGTAAAACAATGGTATTTATTCTGAAGAGGTATTCTCTTGATGCTTAACTTTGTTGGCCTTCTAGAGGGTGTTCTTCATCTGCCTAACTTGTTAGCAATAACTTTGTCAATGTCCTAATATTTATGAGGTACATTGTATATGATGAAATGAGCAAACACATTTATATGTTGCACAAATGTACACACTTAACAGAATAACAAACTAGATATTGGTCAAGCAAGCAGTAACTTAAATATTGAGTATATTTTGCAGCTAATTTGCAGCGTAAATTTCACAAAGACAGTGATTTGACGGTGAATACACACCACGACAGTGCTTTTGTACATCCGGCACAATTTCAGGTTGTGCTTCTTTGCGTGGCGTTCCACGTCCGTCAAGGTCACTCGAGTGGGCCGGGAACCATAGTCATCATACTCTTCATAGCGATCATAGCGGTCAGACTCCTCACAGCTCCAGTAATACCCCGCTGTTTCGTCAGCCACATACGCTATCATGACCACAGCCAAGATGGCACTTACAAAGTTGAAAAATGCGGTCAGGACCAGCTAAATCAACCAATCAAAAACAAGCACATTCATCAGCTGCACTCATGGAATCTGCGCATTTTTGTTTTTATGCAGCAAATTTTCCAACATGAAACTTATCAAATAACTTTATGCAATTACTCACCATGATAAGGCTTGAAAACCTTTGTCCAAAGAGGGTAAATATTCCAGACACGATGAACTGCCAAGTGAAAAAAAATATTTTTTCCTTAAATTCTATTTATCACAGTTAATTTAATCCAAAAGTGAAAATAATCCATGTATTCAACAACTACCAATTTTTTATGAACATTTTAATAAGGAAAACAGTGAACATGGCTAACCAGTTTTTTTTTCTTCAGGGTTTTGACACAATGCCAAAAGAAAATCATTTCTTCGGTATTCAAATTATGAAATAAAAATGTGAAATAGCTTTGAGCTTCAGACTCTAAAAACGGATGACTAAAATTGCTTTGCTTCCACGAAGCGGGAAATCCTCAACACTGGTCCTGGAAGGCAACAGAGACCGCTGGTTTTCATTTCGAATTTAGATCAGCAAATTATTCATGCCAAAGAAACAAAGAGCCTTATAAAAAAAAATCCCTGTGGATTTCAAACTAAAATACAGCATTAGCACAAAACAGAGGATTGTTTTACGGTTAAAAAAAAAAAAAAATCCTAATTTGAGAAACTAAGCTGCGCAGAAAACAATCTATGATTGTTTCATTCACGAAGATCAACTCGATTTTTCAATCAATCCTCTTAACCCCTTGAGCGCCGAATACATTTAAGTAATTAAGAATGTAAGCATCCTGAGCTGTTGAAAACCTATCATGTGTCAACTTGTTTAAAAGAGCTCCCACAGGGAGCTCTTTTAAACAAGTTGACACATGATAGGTTTTCAACAGTATCTGGTTTTGATATCTTACACCATTGGGCAACTATAGTTGCCTATGGCACACAAAAGGGTTAATTCCTCCACCAATGAGTTGGACAGAGGTTCTGTTCTTCCCTCAGTTTGTCTGACTGTCAGACAGTCCGTATGTTAGTGAGCAGGATTATGGAAAACCTTCTCGATCGATTTTGCTGAAACTTAGTGGGAAGGTATATACATCACAACAGTATGATGTGATTAGATTATATTCTCACAGGACAAGGTCAACATTGCAGAAAAGGTCAAAAACAACAGTGCAGGCGAAGGTAAGAACTCCACCGAGGGCCCTCCTGAGGTCAAAAACAATGGTGCAGGCGAAGGTAAGCACTCCACCGAGTGCCCTTCTGAGGTCAAAACAATGGTGCAGGCGAAGGTAAGCACTCCACCGAGTGCCCTTCTGAGGTCAAAAACAATGGTGCAGGCGAAGGTAAGCACTCCACCGAGTGCCCTTCTGAGGTCAAAAACAATGGTGCAGGTGCAGGTAAGCACTCCACCGAGTGCCCTTCTAGTTTTGCCTCTTTTATAAAGTCAACTTTGTTCTTATTAGTCTGAAATGTGAAAACCAAAGTGGCAAATGCATCTTTTCTGTGCATATGCAGCGTTTCTGTGCGTACGCATCGTATCTGAATCAAGCCCCAGGTGACTCCAGTTAGTTGTTTGAATCAACTGCTGTATTAATTCATAGCACGGTTGTGCAGCTCAAGTGTTCACTTGACTAAAGAAAACAGATCTCGTGGACCTCCAAGTGCAGGACTGAGAGCTTGTGCTGATGGCTCGTGATTTCCAAACTCAGTTTTGGAGAGCCCCTGTCAAGTCTGGTTCTTCCTTCCAACTCCAGAAGCAATCCAAGAATTTTATCAAGCCGCTGCTTTTGTCAACTAGGTGCTTTTGAGTGGGATTGCTTAAATTCGTGCACTCGAAGCTCATAAACTATTCATGTCAAACAGAATAGTTTCCATGGCCGTGTGGTGCTTATTGGGCTACTTTGCGAACTCCGTACACTTTGCATTCAGTTGCATAGAGTTAAATGTTGCTGATCAAACTAAAAGGTGAAGAGAATAAAAGGGATTCTCATAAGCCATAGTGCAGCCCCCAGGCTACTGAAAATGATAATGATGATTTCCAGCACTGTGTTGGATCTTCAGGAGATGAATACAAACAAGACGACAGTGTCATCACAATCCTCTGCCACAATCAAGGGCCATAACTCAGTAAAAAAAAAAAAAAAAAAAAAATGCTTCAACATCTATTTTCGAACTCAACATGGATCATGAGTAGCTTATTAAGCATACAAAATTTCACGATTATAGGTATAATAGTTTCAGAGAAATCTTGTCCCAATTGTGGCCCAGACAGACGGGCGCAAAAATGGACGGACAAACAGACGGACAGACTGTCCCCAATCCAATATTATCCGTTACACTTCATGGCAGGGGATAATAATAATATAAAACTGGTTTATCAACTAAATAAGGAGCCTATTAATCTTAGTCTTTTATTTCTTGCCTCTTAATATTCCCTTCGCTACCGCTACCTCCTTTCATAAAGTTGTTTGTCTATAGTGAAATAAGCACAATACAAAGTTGAGAATCATCTTATTCATGGGCTGACAAAACTATTTCTGGTATAAATCCCTGAAAAGTACTAAAAGCAACTAATTACAAAAATAGGACCAAGGGTCCTGTAGCTCACAGGCAAGCAATCTTTCAGTGATGATACAAGTTATGAAAATTTAATGTGAAAATTTGACCTTCAAATCATTAAAGGTCAATGTCAAGGTTACTAAATAAAAGTTCTCATACATTTATGACACCTCCTGTAATACTTTGTACAATCCTAAGCTCTGAAGCAGTTTTGGTGATACATGTCATTGAAAACTCAATGTCAACTGTGAACTTTAAAGGTCACAGAAAGTCAAGTTAAGGTCAGCAAATGGACTTCATATAGGACTTCCTATAAGTCTCCAATACAAACCTTGGCACCATCTGTGACCGTTTTGGCAATACAAGTCATTGTATTATGTCAAGTTTGACCTTCAAAGGTCACCAACAGTCAAGTTGAATGTCACCAAATTAAAGTTAATGTGTGACTTCCTTTAAGTCTGTGATACAAACTTAGGCTCTATCTGCAACCTTTTTAGTGATAGAAGTCATTGAATTTTCACTAGGTCAAGTTTGACCTTCAAAGGTCAATATTAAGCTCACCAAATGAAAGTTCATATAAGACTTCCTACACATCTCCAATACAAACCTACACTATCTGTTACGATTTTGGTGATATAAATCATCGAAATTTCATTGAAGGTCACTGAAGGTCAAGTTCAAGGTCGCCAAATGAAACTTAATACATGACTTCTTAGATGCCCAAATTTAGAAACCTAAGCTCCATCTGTAATAGTTTTGGTGATAGAAGTAATTGAAATTTCAACATGTGGCCACCAAATGAATGTTCATATAGGACTTCCAATAAGTGTTTAATACATATATGTTCCCAATCTTCTATATTTTCAAGCCTAGAAGCCTTTGAAAATTGTAACATTTTGCTTGACCTCAAGTTTGACCTTTCAAGGTCATCTGAGGTCATTTTTAACACAGCCAAAATATAGGTCATATATGGCTTCCTATATGTCGATAATACAAACTTCATCTCTATCTGCACTCATTTGGCCTCCACAGGCCGTCTTGCATATTCTCTATAGCACCCAATGTTAAAGTACAGCGCCCCCACTAGACCCCCCTCCGTTAATTCGATCAAAATGGCGCGAGCACAGTACATTGACTGTACCAAGGAAAGCTGATTGCCTGATTTCGAAAATAATTTATCACACAGTTTTTGAGAAATAATTTTTTAAATTTCTCAGTTTAAATTTAACATTGAGGCCGAAATTTCAAGGGCCCATAAAACAGACAAAAATGATTAAATCAAAAATCCGAAAACAGCGTCTCGAGATATGGTCTAGTACAAGGCTGCCCGACCCAGTTCCTGGAGAGCTACCATCCTGAAGGTTATCACTCCAACCTGAGCAAACCACACCTGCTTTCCCAGTTACAGATCTTGATGAGCTGCTAATGAGCTGAATCAGGTGTGTTGAATTAGGGTTGGGGTAGAAACCTTCAGGATGGTAGCTCTCCAGGAACAGGGTTGGGCGGCCCTGGTCTAGTAGAATACTATGGCAAATAAACACAAAAATTCATCAGGCAAAAAAAAAAAAAAAAAAAAAAAGATAAAAAATGCTTTGGACGACAGACGACGGACGACGGATGCCACACCATGACAATAGCATATCATCCCATAGGGCCGGTGAGCTAAAAATTAAGCAGCTTGTTAAAATTTTGTGACGCCAATTGTAGTTGAAAACAACAGAATATCCACGGGGTATTCCTAAGGAAGTTTGGGAACCTCTGCTTGGGAACCAAACCTGCTTTGGGTTTAAATGAAAAAGGCAGACTTACACTGGCACCCAGCCAGTATGGGGCGCCATTGTACCACTTGAAGTATTGGTCATCATTAATGTTCATAAGGACAGCTCCCAAGCCAATGGTTAAGAGACCAACCATGATCTGCGCCGTCTGCGAAAGAAGGCAATATTATGAAGGAATTACACCAAAACAAACATGCTCCAGAAATCCTGACTATGATTTAAGTGTGTGTGTGTCGATAGACGCATTTTGGTATATACATATGGTGTGTGCATGTTTGAGTGCTTAGCATGTGTGGTGGGTGTGTGGTCTTGTATTGCTATGCTTGTGAGAACTAACTCCTGAAATGCCACAATTGTTGTGAGAACATCTGAGGTTGTGAGGACATTTTATGTGGTCCTCAAGGAAGAGTACCCAACCCATTTCTCCCATTGGGGTCAAGGAAATTAGTTAAGTCATGGAGGATTACGAGGATTACGGCAAATGGATCCAGTCAGTAAAGATGGCGATAACGTCACACTTAGCTTGACCCTGAGAGGTCAGGGGTATTTTAAAGTGCTTGTTCATCCACAAATATGATTTGGACCATGGAAACTTTAATATAAATACATTCTTTGTGCACGGGTCATTTCAAATTCTAATTAGCCGCTATAAATTTATTTGCATTTTAATCACAGCAAATCTCAATCAGCTCAGAAAGAATTTATCTTCGGCGATGACGTTACGGGAGGAACCTAGCCAGCGGCAGAGAATACACTGTCAATGGCATTGGACTCAGTGATTTGTAATTCTGGATTATTCCCTTGGGAAAATGTCAAATATCTGCCTTGTTTACGGCTGCAACAATAAGGCCGAGCAGAGGCATCATGGTCCATAAATTTCCAAAATAAAATAAAATAAACCCCACAGTTCGAAAGGCATGGGTGGATTTTGTGAAGAGGAAATGAGCGGAGGCCATGGAGCCCAGTGTTGTGTCCGATTCTGCTCCCCTGTCAAATCGTGTTCCCTTTTCAGAGTTTCATGATGCTGCTGCTGATTTAAGAAAATCATGACAGAAATAATGTAGTGGGCATTGATGAATCACCTCTCTGTTACAAAAGTTATCACAGATGGCACCTCATAAAGTCATGAATTTTGATGCTCTGCCATCTCCTGCGATTTGTCTTATTGCAGGATTGAGCTCTATTGCTTGGCAGCGATCACACAATTACCCCATGCTTTGACGATCAGTTCTGGCGTCAAATTCAGAGTAAAAAGTACATTCGCGCTCCACACTATTTAGGGATGCCATTGCATTGCATTGTTCACGGAAATACAATTTGACAGGAAAACTCAATCAGACTCAACATCAGATCAGGATCAGTGATCAGGTCTAAACGCAAATTTGGGGGCATTTACTTAGCAAGGTACTGTTCATAAACTGTTTGGTCAAACGTATACCAGATTAGTTTTGTTACGTGAAAATACGATGAATTTGCACTTTAGGTGTTCAAAATGGTGGACCAAGGGTCTACTTTTTCAAGGCTGTTTTCAGGGGCTCTGGTACATTTTTCACGTGGTAAAACTTCACTCCTTCACAATGACTGTATGATCTCTTGTTACAAATGCCAATAGCTCAACTGAAACAACCCATCTCTTCATAAATGACATCGCTTTCGGTCACTGTTAGATTTGACACTGCATAAAAACAAACCCCACTGTTTTGAATACTTAATGTACCATTGGACTGTCAGGATCAAGCTGAGTGTGACGTCACAACATCTTTTCTGATCTGACCCACTGGTTAAAGTTATAGTTATTGTTTGGGTTAGGATAACCCCTTAAACTTTAACTTTCCACTTAAATTTTTCCTTAAGTAGGTTCAAAGTCGGAAAAAGCAATTTTTCATATTGTAGGACAATGTCACATACATATTCTATATCTGCTAGTTGCAGCAGTTCACTGAGGCTCCATCACATTTACATTGACAGTAATATTCAAACCCAGGAAGTCATGTTTTAATGGCCACAGCATCACATCAAATGGAAAATATCTAGATCTTGTACATCATACTTCACACATTTCCTTGTAATTCAGCAGGATGTATTTGAGATTGTTGAAAACCCTGGACTCTCCAGTAGGATTTAAAATGGACCTGAAGTTCGGCATGTTTGAATTCAGCAGCTACATTTGGGATCATCGAAATTTGAAGGCGCAATCCTCGTATATATGAGAAATGTCAAATTCTCGTATAGCAGAAGGTGCCAATGTAAAGCTGTCATTTCTTTGTCTCCTAGAATTGTATAGTTTTGGTATGCATGAATTGATAATACTCATGAACAATAAACAGTCAGTATTTTGCCCCAAAGCTGTCAAAGTCATAGGACAGATTCAACTGCTCCTTCTGTTCTTACTCTTTAAAGTTTCCGTTGCTGTTGGACTCATCCTTAGTAAATTTTTATCATAAAAATATAAACTGACAAACATGAAACTGATTAACGTGGGGATTTCTCGTATGCTTGAATTGTTCATAGGAAACACCTCTCATAGGTGTCAATTGGGCTTTTCTGGTATACAAGAAATGGACATCTCTCATGTATACGAGGAGTGCACCTTCAAATTGACACGATTCTAATTCGCTTTCAGTTAGGATTCAAGACCGGTTATGCAGAATGAATGTAAGTCAGTACAATGTCCTTCATAAGTATCAAGTATAGCTACGCGTGTGTGTGTGTGTGTGTGTGTGTGTGTGTGTTCTTTGGGTGGTGGTGGCGGGGGGGTTGGGGTGTCAACACTCACAGCCAGTGATGGCAGAGGACCATTCAACACTTTCCTGAGTTTTCCTGACACAAAACATTTGGGTCCGCAACAAAAGTGCTTGAGGATTTGGCACAGCAAGGGGCATTCACTTCCAGGGTCAGAGGTCACAGTGAAGACTGTGACGCCCTCGCCCTTCGTCACAGAGAAAGACATCCTGGCTGGATCCTGTTATTCTGTCTGCAAGGAGAGAGAGTTCAGATTACAACATCCTAGGGAACTAAGCTTTCTGCACAGCTCCTTGAACAAAGAACTCAGAATACTGAGTCCGTACATTCAGAAATGTAATTCCTAAACAATTCAGTAACTGAATTTCCAAATATCTTGCTTCATTGGTATAATTTTCCAAAGTCTCTGTGAAACAAATACTGTGTCATCAAGCCTAAACAGGCTCATGTATAACAGGAAAACACTGGCATTATTTGTATTCTGCGCAAAAGGGGTTAATAATTCAGTATCTCTCACAGAAATGGAGAATAAAACAAGAGCCATCTGGCAATGGCATATCCCCCCGGCCCCCGAAGGCACATCTAAACATCATGCTGAACATGTCTGTGAAATTTCTTGAAGATCGGATGTGTAGTTTCCAAGATATGGCCCGGACAAGGTATGATTACAGACGGATGCCTGCCCGGACGGACAGACGGACGAGGCAATGGCTATGTCCCCCCGTATTTTGATGCCAGGGGGATAAAAATGAAAAATTCCAGAAATTCCTAAGTATCAAAAGGCACATCTAGACATCATGCTCAACAAATCTGTCAAGTTTGGTGAAGGTCGGATGTATAGTTTCTGTGATATGGCCCGGACAAGTGAAGTTCCAATTCACGCAAGTTTCCATGGAAACCGCAACAAGAGCCATCTGGCAATGGCATATCCCCCCACATTCATGGATTAACTGTTCAATTTAAATGAGTGAATGTACTACAGTATTAAAGGACTTGATCTGAAGTAATAAGGTAACAAACTTGCCTGACTATGAAATGGCAATCCAGACAATGTTGAGGTCAGAACAATACGTGTTCAGTGTCCCTGTGTCAACTGTCTGTCGAGGTATGTAGGTGTTGATGTGGTCAATCTGTGTTCTACTGTCTGTCTGAGGACATTACCTGTAGTAGTTGTGTTTGTTTGTTGATCTTGCTGTTCATGTTATCGGCACTCACTATGAGAAAGTGGGCTGCCACAAGTGCCAGGAGTTTCCTAGCTTCACATTTTATTTATATGAAAATAATGCCGGGGGGATAAAAAAACATTTCAAAAGACAATAAATCAAATTGAACATATTAAACTAAGTTTCACTGACACTGGTGTAGTCGGAGGTGGCTTCAGAGATATTGCCCAAACAAAATTATCAGTGAACTAAGTCCACCTTCACACACATTTGCATGAAAGACGCAGAAAAGAATTTTTACAGAAACTCCTAAATGTCAAAAGGCACATATAGAAATCATACTCAACATGTTAATCAAGTTTAGTCAAAATTATCAGTGAGCTTAGTCCAAATTCACCCATGTTTCCATGTAAAGTGCAAAAATCAAAAATTGCTGAAATTCCTAAGTATCAAAAGGCACATCTAGACATAATGCTTAACATATCTATTAAGTTTGGTGAAGGTCGGATGTATAGTTTCTGAGATATGACCCGGACAAGTGAAGTTCCAATTCAGAATTCACAGAAGTTTCCATGGAAAGGGCAAAAATGACAAATTCCAGAAATTCCTAAGTATCAAAAGGCACATCTAGACATGATGCTCAACATATCTGTCAAGTTTCGTGAAGGTCAGATAAATAGTTTCTGAGATATGGCCCGGACAAGCTAAGTTCCATTTCACACAAGTTTCCATGGAAACGGGGAAAAAAAAAAAAGAAAATTCCAGAAATTCCTAAGTATCAAAAGGCACATCTAGACATGATGCTAAACAAATCTGTCAAGTTTCGTGAAGGTCGGATGTATAGTTTCTGAGATATGGCCCAGACAAGCTAACTTCCAATTCACACGTTTCCATGGAAAGCGCAAAAATAAAAAATTCCAGAAATTTCTAAGTATCAAAAGGCACATCCAGACATCATGCTGAACATATCTGTCCAGTTTCATGAAGGTGGGATGTATAGTTTCTGAGATATGGCCCGGACAAGCTAAGTTCCATTTCACACAAGTTTCCATGGAAACCACAAAAAAAAAAAAAAAAAATTCCAGAAATTCCTAAGTATCAAAAGGCACATCTAAACATGATGCTAAACAAATCTGTCAAGTTTCGTGAAGGTCGGATGTATAGTTTCTGAGATATGGCCCGGACAAGCTAAGTTCCAATTCACACAAGTTTCCATGGAAAGGTTCCAGAAATTCCTAAGTATCAAAAGGCACATCCAGACATCATGCTGAACATATCTGTCCAGTTTCGTGAAGGTGGGATGAATAGTTTCTGAGATATGGCCCGGACAAGCTAAGTTCCATTTCACACAAGTTTCCATGGAAACCGCAAAAATAAAAAATTCCAGAAATTTTTAAGTATCAAAAGGCACATCTAGACATCATGCTCAACAAGTCTGTCAAGTTTCGTGAAGATCGGGTGTATAGTTTCCAAGATATGGCCCGGACCAGGTATGATGACAGACGGACGCCCGGCCGACCGCCCGCCCGGACGGACACACTGACACACTGATGACTATATCCCCCCTGCACTAATGCTGCCGGGGGGATAAAAATAAAATTAAAAAAAAAAAAAAAAAACTTGAGAAGTAAGTTTCCTCGGGATGTATTGCACAGGCGTACACATGTTTATAATTTGGACGTCACTTCATTCCATTCGCCAAACAGACATAACGTCGTCTGATCTCTAGTAAACAGCTTCAGTTTACGTGGGTTGTCACTTGTTTTCATAAGCCTAGATCCGACCCTAACCCCTAGCCAGAACCCTAAACTGAACCCTAACCTAAAACATAATCCGGACCCTAATCCTAAGTATTAGTTAAGCAGATGGAAATAAGTGAGGACCTCATATGACGGACGATCACATCGTTCACTCTCTGGTGGGAGAGGACCTAACCAGGAAGCTCCGGAAGCAGCGCATCATTGCTAACACTTCATACGAATAATGCCATCAGTAAAAACTTACAGAGACGGTAAATGCAATACATAAACATCTCTCAACGCTTCGCCTACCTTGACGTCTGTACCTCGAGATTTGTGAATTTCTCTCTCACTAAGCTGCTGAAATCCAACTTCCAGCAGCCGGATAGAGTTGTGACAAGGAATATACACTCGTATCCCTTTGGTTGTGATGCGTTATTGCTCTGCCCGCTCCCAGTCCCCACTCACCGGCAGAAGAGGGAGGAGTCAGTCTTACAGTCCCGTGTCAAATTACTTCTCTCCCCTCCTCCCGATTGGTCAATCTCGACTAGTTTCTTAGTTGATCGATGCCTGACACTCGAGCCTCAAATGATATTGCGGTGACGGTGACGCCAAATTTTTTGCTTTCTTCATGAAACATTGTCAGCCTACGCATACATTCCTGGAACAACAAGATTTCCCCAAGCAGACAGCTGATTGTTGGCAAGCAACACAGTGTTTCTATTTGCACAAACACTTAACTAATTTTACTCTGTCGTAGCAAGCACCTCCGCTCCGGATCTGTCTCGCCTCTGTGCCGACTCCAGCTGATCCGGCTCTGAGCCGGGGCAGATCCGGAGCGGAGGTGCTTGCTATCTGTGTCTGTTCGTCGAAACATACCTTCTGAAATACCGTTGTATCAGATGGCAATTCGCGTTACATAATGTCACTCTTCAACGAGTCTCAAGACATTCAGAATAAATGTCTTACTCTGCAATGTGGAATGTGTGTTTATAAGGTGGTGACATTGACCACAATACGCTGAAAATAACATCAATGCTTCAGCCAAAATTTCTGGATATTGACACGTTTATTTGTGTAGAATTCTTTGTATTGTTTCTCATCTACCACCATATTACACCTCACACACTCTTCAGCACCATAGTTTATCTAGACCCTGCGTGCCACTGTGGGTGGGTATTTATAAATCTGACTTTCAATGTACACCCACAGAGACACTGCTCCATCCATTGACTTCAGGCATACTTTTTCGCTCTACTGAAACTTTTCCCCAACTCTTCGGATCGAAACAAATCAAACGCACATACCTTCCTAGCTAAAACAGCTAGACTCTGCCACGAGTACACGCCGGTAGATGCTTTCCGTGCGGAGCTTTGAGCAAAAAATTCCTCCGAAGAGACGCATTTCAAACGGGTTCAAACACTTGTCGCCATCTTCTAATCCCAACATGCAATGGTACGCCAGGGAATTCCCATTAGAAGACATGGCGACAAGTGTTTAAACCGCGTCGCTTCGGAGGAATTTTTTGCTCAAAGCTCCGCACGGAAGGCATCTACCGGCGTGTACTTGCGGCTGAGTCTAGCTGTCTTAGCTAGGAAGGTATGTGCGTTTGATTTGTTTCGATCCAAAGAGTTGGGGAAAAGTTACAGACGTAGAGCGAAAAAGAGTGCCTGAAGTCAATGGATCGAGCAGTGCCTCTGTGGGTGTACGTTGAAAGTCAGATTTATAAATACCCACCCACAGTGGCACGCAGGGTCTAAGTTTATCTATTCAAAAAATTCAGACTTCCCTCTGAACATACTCATTCACACCAACAGTCTCAAGCTGATATACGCATGCACCCCGCCCCCCATGCTTCGTTTTTACTCGTCGCCCCGTTTTCAACGTCCACACTAACGGATTTTTGTCACAACACTCGCGTGAATCTCTAGTGTCTCTACGCAGTCCAGAGGCGTGTGTCTATCAGGTGAATGTGTGTTGTGATTAGAGTACATCTTGTGCGTGTTTCCCCTCTCAGCTGAATCTCGTTACTCGCTCATTTCCTCACGAGCGAGTAAGGGGTATTTTAGCCCTCTGGTGTACGTGCATGTTGCTGGATTGTAAATCGTACTCGTACTGAAATCCCAGTCATTTGTATGTTAATAAAACCTCTTTGTCTTTGATGCAACTAGTGCTTTGGCAGCAGCCAAAGTCTCTTTGAAATCTTTACTACCTTTATTAGTTAATTAGAACGAGCTTCCAATCCTAATTTAGGGTCCAGGATTGGGGCAGAGTTCAAGTTAGTTTAATTCAGTCCTGTTCTTCAATCCTAGTTTTCAAGAATAAGCTTCCAATCCTAATCAGGGTCCAGGACTGGGACTGCATTCTTGTTAACCCTTGCAAGTCTACTTTCTTTATCAAGTTTGTCAGGAACAAGTTTCCGACCCTGAGGGCTGGGACCGAATTCCTCTCAAGCATCAACCTTCCTCTTCGTGGGCAGTCCAGTGCTGGCAAGCGCTTCAACATCTGGCAGCACACCAGAAGCCACTGGCCTGCGACAGCAGCCAAGCCTTGCCCATTACAGCTGTGCTAAACTGTTCCTCATTCTCTCTAAGGTTCTGACCCCGTTAGTATCGTACTGTTCATAATAAATTTCCAATTATATTGAAACTCTGCCTCCACACTTGAATCCAGGTCTGGACCATGAGAGACTTTAGTATTATAAAGCCTGATAAATATCCTTTCACATGGTTATTGGAAATAAGCACTGTTAGACATTGTCTTCTCTAGGTCTGAGTAATATAAAATTTTTTCTTTCCATACCTGCAGAGTAGGGGGATAAGTTTTTTTTTTTTTTTTTTTTTTACCTGGGATAAAAAACTGCTTTGTTACCCGGGACTTAAATTATCTTTGCTATGCAAAATGCAAAGCACCAGTGAAAAAAACAAATTACATTTTACACACAGTGGATGTCCACTCCAGAATTGCTACCCAGAACCGATTCACTTTTTCAGGCCCATTGTAGTGGCTTTTAATGGAGGACAGAGGTTAGAATGGGCACTCTGACCGGTCTTCAGCTGCAGAGCTCCATACACAGCTGGGTGTGATGCACAGTATGCCGAGACATTTTCCACCCAAAACCATGGCTGTGTTCAGAATTTACGCTCGTTCAATTTTTCTAACAACCCATAATAATAGAGAAATGAACACTTTTTATTTTACAACCAAAACTCTTTATTTCAAATTCCTCAACTAACAATCATTTGTAATAACTGCAGAGCATACTCATATTGTTTTTCCACAAGGGCATCTAGTGATGAGAGCTCACACCTGCAAGGCCTTAGAAGCTCCCATAAATATGGTTGGCTTCTCCTTGACCCTTTTTCCAACGAGTCCAAAAGAATGTTGATTTTTATTAACTTGCCGGAAAATGGAACCAATCGTTCTGTCTGTCGACGTTGCCAAATACACCTTCAAGAATTCAAAAATCTTAGACACTATTCTGTAAACAAAATGATTCTTTTCAACTTCTGAGTATTCAGCCCTTGCCGCGATCCATTTGATGTTATTTACAGAAGTTAAAACCACTTAGATTTCACTGCAATGAAGAGTGCTATAAAACGAGTAAACCATTTTTAAACCTTAGAATGGTACTATATGTTAGTACTATTGCATTATTCAAAACACGGAGAAACTGAAAAAAAAAACCAAAAAAAAACAGTAAAACAGGACCTAGGGTGCCTTGTACATCACAATTAGGCACACTTTGATGACAAAATGGTTCAGCTTGTGGTTCTCCTTGAAACTTAATTTAGGGTGAACTGAGCGTTATTGCAATAGTAGTGCAAGGAAAGCTTACCTCTGCAGAAAATGAAAAGGTAACGTAAGGAATGTGCTCAACATATAGCCATTTTATTAACTTTCAGAAGCAGAACCATTGTGGTAGCAATCCTCCACAAAATTCCCCAATTCTAATTGAATTAAAAAAAAAAAAAACACACCATTCTCTCAAAAATTGCATAGACAAACTTTTTGAGCCTAAATGTGGCATCTTACAGGAAATAGTAAAGAAAGCTGCATGGAAAAGACATATAAAAAGCTCTTTAAAAACAACCTCACATTCAGCATGCTACATATTTTCCCTTTACTTGGTTATGTTGTTGACACAAACGATAAATGCATGAAAGTTGCGTTTTAGTTCTCTGAAAAAAGAAGCAGCTATAGTGATTGGTGGCAGCAGTTCAGGCGGGGCTTCCTCTACGTGACGGGATTGGCTGTCACCTCCTCGTCCAATAGCGACTGCTGAACCTCAGTGACCTGCTTTGAGATAAGGAAGTCAGTATGAACAGGTCAAATTAAAACACTCAGAGAAACACAAACACGTGCACTCACGGACACAATTGTGGTCAGATTGCATACCCTGGCTGAATTTGTAAAATAGGTAACATTTTTTAAAGAAAAAATGAATGACCAGGCAAAACACATTTCTATTATTTCTGATTGGATTCATATCCAGCTGCTGGTCATGTAGAATGGCAAAATCATCAAATGAAACATGGCAATAAGGGAAAAAATGAAACGAACCCTGTTCAAGTGTGCGCATACCCTTGTTCTTAATACTCTGCATTTCCCCTTTTAGCATCAATAACAGCGTGCAGTCTTTTGTGATAGTTGTCAATGAGGCCACCCGATTCTCTCAGGTGGTATAGCTACCCGTTCTTCCCAGCAAAATGCATTCAGCTCATGCAAATTCTTTGGTCGTCTTGCATGAACTGCACGTTTGAGATCTCCTCAAAGCGGCTTGATGATATTGAGGTCAGTAGACTGTGATGGCCACTCCAGAACCTTCAGCTTTCTCTTCTGGGTCAACTTGGCCTTGTGATTCGGATAATTGTCATGCTGGAAAATTCAAGTGCATCCCATGCGCAACTTTCGTGCTGAAGAATGCAAATTGTCTGCCAGTATTTTCAGATAGCATGCTGTATTCATCTTGCCATCAATTTTCACGAGATTCCCTGTGCCTTCAGAGCTCACACACCCCCAAAACAGCAGAGAGCCACCACCATACTTTACAGTGGGAATGGTATATTTTTCTCTATGGGCCTTGCTGACTGCTCTCCAAACATAGCGCTTATGGTTGTGACCATGAAGTTCTATTTTGGTCTCGTCACTCTAAATGACAGTATTCCCGAAGTTGTAAGGTTTGTCAAGGGATTGGATTTTTGTGGGATTGGCACAATAATGGCTTCCTTCTAGCAAGTCAACCATGCGGCACATTGTTGTTTAAATACCTCCTTATTTTGCTCCTTGAAATGACCACACCATCTTTTTCTAGAGCATCCTTTAGGCCATTTTTCTTGAGGTAGCTTATGGATTTTTTGTGTGCCCTGAACAATTCTCCTGATAGTTTGGGCTGAAATCTTTCTTGGCCTACCTGACCCTGGCTTACTATCAGCATATCTCCTAATTTTCCACCTTTTAATCATGGACTGAACAGTACTGACTGGCATTTTCGAGTCTTTGGATATCTTTTTATATCCTTTCCCATCTTTAAAAAGTTAAACTACCTTGTTACGAAGGTCCTTAGGCAGTTCTTTTCCACTACCCATGGCTCAGTGTCTATCCAGATCAGTGCATCCACTCTTTGGAGCTAACAAATGCAATGACTATACACAGACGCTAGTTACAATTTAAAAAGCCACAGGTGTGGAACCCTTCATAGCCATGTAAACCTGAGTGTGTCACCTTGTGTCTATATAACAACATCAAACATTCAAGGGTATGTAAACTTATGATCAGGGCCTTATGGGTGATTTCAGTTATCATTATGATTTAAAATGGAGCCCAACACCAATGTGATGATAAATGACTTCATATGATCACTATCCTTAAATAAAAGGCAAGTTTTTTGCATGAGGAGTCATGTTTTAAAAATAAATGGCAATATTTCACAAATTCATCCAGGGCATGCAAACTTTTGAGCACAACTACACAAACACACACACACACACACACACACACTATAAGTACATGCCAAACACTCATTAATACACATACAGACATGCACACAAATAAACACGTGTGCACAGACACTCAACCATATACCACTTACCCAAACCATATACACTGACATCCACACAGATAGGTACATGTTTACACATGTACACACGCTCAACCATATGCACACTTCTCAATTCACACACAAGCATAAACACACACAGCATATTCACACCAATGCCCACAGAGGTGAAAACACACACACACACACACACGAACAGAGGGAAAAAAAGAGCAAGTCCATCTTACTGAGCATTTAATCTTGTATTTAGACGAAGAACATTTATTTCTATGACTTTTTTTCTCAGTAAGACAAACATTTCGCCAATGTGGTGAGATAACTTTTATTTCAAGATTTCCCAGTGGGATAAGAAAATTTCACTTGTCAAGCAAATGATTACTTACATTAAGCCGATATTTCCCTCTTGAGAGAGACCAAATAGGCAGTGAAGTCTCATAATAAGGTTAAAAGACTCATTAAGACAGCCTCTTTTTGCAGTGCGCATGGCTGTGCTTTGTTTAAGGCTGCCTTACCTCTTCTCCATTCTTCTTCAGTGCTTTTATGTTCAAAACCGCCACACTGATGGCAACGCAGATCTGGAGGGTGGCTAAAAGCACCAGCAGCACCTTCAGGCCAATCACAATGGGCTGAGGAGGGGGGAGAATGGGTGGGGCAGTGCATTAATTAGGGGAAAGGCTGCGTTTAAATTGCCAGCAAACATCATCTGAATCAGTTGCTCAGGCACCGATCCTGTGGGTTTCGGCCATTTTTTCACCTCCATAGCGCTTCTTTCATGACCCATTTAGCTCCAGCACCTGGGCTCTCTTACAGCAGTCCTGAAGCGATGCAGCCTCTGCCGGCTCCAGAGACCTCAGTTCATACAATCGCTTGCCCAAGCCTCAAAAAACCAAGGAGCACAGACTGTATAATTGCCAATCAATGACTCAAAACTAGAGCTCTCAGAAAGCGCATATCTCTGCCAAGGAAATTTGAAACTTCACTACCATCTAGTGGATTTTAAGATGTATGGCATTTCTTATTCCAATCCTCCAATCCCACAATGGTGAAGAATCCTTAAAAAAAATTCTGGCTATAGAAATTGATCCCGATAAATCCAAAAATGAAATCACCTCTTGGATTGGCCAAGGCGCACCCCTAGTAAAAATTTTATAAAAATCTGTCCATAACTTTTTCTGTAGTGTTGCCAACAAATAAACAAGTGTTCCCACAAACTGAAGGTAAAACATGACCTCCTTGACCGGGGTAATTAAGCGCTTTGGTGCGGGAACAAATCAAAATTAGCAGGTATCACAGCCCATCAGGATCTGAGTCTGAGATTTCAGCCCAAGACCAGCAACTGAATACAAGACCTGAGCAACTGGCTTGACATTCACTCAAAATAAATTAGTCCGTAGGTATCAGGACAGTGGCCCAATCTTTGCTTTTTGACACGGTTTTTACTCCAGATTGTGGGCTGAAGTATGTTCAGCTCTAGTTTCTCCTATTTCATGTCAGTATAGAGTGAACCATGTGTTGGACCTATGGCCTGTTTAAACGGTGTCACTGACCACGCACTTATTAAGTTCATCTTGGCGCTTCTTCCGAACATGAATTTTTCCCTAACCTTCTCAAGTACCCCTATTCCAGCACAACCATAAGTTGGTTCATTTCTGAGCATTTAAAAGTGACCCTTTTTTCCCCCCTTTCTGGAAATAGTGAGATCTTCGGACAACCACTGACATCCACTTACCAGCGTGGCTCCCTTGTACATCTGGCAAAGGTGGAAGTTGCTCTCTGTCACGTTCCTTTGTTCAGCCGTCATGTTCACCTTCCGCCGGAAGCCGTAGTCATCCTCATCAGTGTAGGTACTGGGAGGTTCATAGGAAATGCAAACGTCCGCCAACCTCGGTCCGTCATCGATCAAGTAAAACGCGATTGAGGTCACCGCCAGCACTGCGCTCGCCAGATGAATAGCCGCATTCATGGACACCTGCAGGAACCAATCAGTGAAGAGTATTCACCAGTCGAGGACTTCCGGTTATCGGCTTAAATTCACCACACGCTTACAGTAGAGGTTCTTCTTTTGAAGGCTGCTGGCTTGGTGCATACACTTAAACTTAACTCATTAAGCGCATTCAAACAAGCAAACCCTGTCCTACGAACTTCTCCTACTCACAATGACCTTTCTGGGAATCGTCAAGCAAAATTTTGAGAAATTAGTTCCATTTGTCAACACTAGATAACAGTTAAAGTTTCACAACCGCAAATGCCATTAATACTGACAAAAATAACTGGGGCCTTGTTTCACGAAGCAGAATTTGAGATAGCTGGATAACTGTGTCAAGCTAAACCCAAGCCCTACAAAAAAAAAAAAAAAACAAACCAAGGAGCAGTTCTGGGGCCTGTACCATAAAGCTGGATTTGGGCTTATCGCGGTAACTTCAGGTTTAACCCGGGTTTTCTGTACCACGAAGGCGGCTCACTGCTTACCCAGGTAAATCACCGCGGCAACATAAGCTGAACGGCTAACCTGCTCCGGAGCAGGTTTAGTTCTAGATTCAGATCACAGCGTGCAAAAGCACCGCCTACTGACCAATCAGTTCTCTGAGAAAATGGCATCACCGTCCGTAGAGTTTCCAGCGGAGTTCAGTGCGTGGATGAATACCAATATGTACAATACAGGTTCTCTTCTGAGGGTCTGACTTGTGGTGAACGCAGCGTCGTGCGCATATAGTTTCACATCTTGAGTGTATCACAATGCTGTATTTTTCCACGGGCAAAAGCACTAAAGCCTTGTACTTGTTGCACTTATGAAAGTAAGCCTACTGACCGCTTTGAATTATGTTTTTGTAATAATTCGTTATTTGTTCTCCGGCTCTTTTGACACCGCTGGGGTTGCAGCTGGAAAAAAAAATCCATACACTCCATAAGAATACATCCTCGCATCACATCAATTTAATGAAATACGCAACTGTAATTTTACTGATGGGGCAGTGACATTATAAATGATAAGACAGGCACATCCCAATAGCCAATAGTCTTCGTGCTTCTTCTTCTTCCGCCTTCTGAGGAGAGCAGTCGCACCCTATCTCTGCTCCTGCCTGCATCTTCTTTCTTTGTCCTGTATTGTCCTGTTACCCCCTCTTTTTTCTTTTTTTTGGACCCTCCGTCTGCTTCTGAGGCTCTTCAAGTAAAGATGGAATTAATTAGCTGGTCCCTGAATGCGATTGACAAAATCTTTTCACCAAGAAGCGG
The DNA here is from genome assembly GCA_029692085.1 of Gymnothorax javanicus. NCBI lineage: Eukaryota > Metazoa > Chordata > Actinopteri > Anguilliformes > Muraenidae > Gymnothorax > Gymnothorax javanicus. The sequence continues at coordinate 125,267,797 of CM056197.1, read as the reverse complement.
AGCACCTGGCGAACCGCGCTGCCCGGCCGCGACTTTTGCTGCTGGCTACGTTCGGGACGCGTGGTCGAGATGGCAAGTTCTTTGTCTGGCGGCACTATTTGAAGAAGTGGAGGATATTTACCTATTTGGATTTATGGTGACGGGATTTCTCCTAATTGGCATGGGAGTTGCTCTGATCTACCGCAAAATGTGCAAGCTGGGAGCGAGGAAAATGCCCAGCGCGCTGCCTAGCACCGAAATTATTACGGAGCGTCTCAGTGGAGTAACGAGTGAACAGGCGATGGATTTACATCGTAGGGCATCAGAGAATGGAGAGCTGCTCAAAAAGACTCTGGGATCATCTGCAGAAATGCACAGAAAGATGGACGCTGTTTTGAGTCAGTGTGGGGAGTTTGTGCTTTTGACTGTGAATTTGGGCAAGAGACAGGATGAGATGGTGGGAGAACTTGTGGCCCTGAAGCGCGAAGTACAAAATTTACAAAATGGATAGCGGATCAATCGAAATTGCTTGTTCCACCCGAAATTGAATAGAATTCGGCACCGCTTATCAGGAATGCGGAAGTCTGGTTAAGTGCAGCCAGATAACTAAGAGAAACCCCGGGTATGTTAATCCAGTTTTATGGTACAGGTCCCTGGTTTCCTACAGTGCTGTTATCCCACTAATTCAGTAATCCTGCTTTGTGAAATAGGGGTCTGAACCACTGGGTCTGAATCACTTACCAAGCAGGGGACGGCACATCTTTCAGTTACAATGCAAAGTATTCCAGAGACAATGAACTGTTGAAAGAGAACGAAATAGCACTGAAATTCAGGAAACGTCAACATTGAGATCGGCCAGTAAAATATCACAATGGAATGGGAATTAAGGCACTGAAGCTCAGTATATGAAGGTTATTTAGGTGCTCAAACAATCACAAATATTACCACATAATGATGCATTATGAAAATACACTATTATCAATTGATTACGCCTTATAAATGAACAGTACACCATCAGTGAGCTTAAACACAAAAACATATTCCAAGAGCTGATTTCACAGAAGCGTTTTAAGGTTTACGCGCGGATAACTCTCTTAATCACGCGATTAGCATGCGTTTAATTTTAATCACCGTTTCACGAGGCGCAACCGTCTGGTGCGTCTAAATATTTTAAACGCCTGCGGTCAAATAACAAAAGAACACTAAAACGCTCGTGAGGGTATGTTTAAGTTGCGAAAACTACAACCACAGATTGATTTGCACCTAAATGAGTGGGTATGTTAGCAAGCAGTAGGCCAAGTATGGATGCTCTGGCTATATCGGAAAATTTGGGCCGCTCAGGGAAATTGGCTACCATTCTTTTGGCGATGACCTCCCATGCTTTTTGTTTTTCTCTCAGTACGGAAGTATCACACCTCTTGTCTTCTACGACCTTTTCGTGGGTCTTCACGGCCTCAATGAGACCCATTCCTTGAAGCGAAGTGAAATTCTTGCCACGTTTTTTTTGCCAACATCTCTGTGCGAAATGAGTGTCCACAACGCAACTACCCTTACATACGGGGTTATTAACCGGTAACGACAATTGGAAATGCCCATTATGCAATGGCAGGTTGCCATAATTTGACCGCACCCATTTAGTCTGAGGGCTAAACGCAAGGTTATCCGCGTACGCCTAAACGTGCGATGATCCCATCTCGAGAAATGGTGTTTAAACGTTCGTTTAGCTGTCCGCGTCCAACGGCATTTTAACAAGCGTTTAAAATGTAATGTTAGTCATACGCACGCTACAATGCTTCTGTGAAATCGGCCCCAAGTGTTTGGAAAGATTGAAAAATTGCCAGCCCTCACTGTTCAGTTTACGTGCATTCAAATTTGTTCAGAATCTCACTATTTAACCAAAATATTCACAGTGAACATCACAACCACAATGTCACAACAATAACCTGAACAGCCGAGTGCACTGACAACCGAGGTAAAATGACTATCATTACTTTGTGCTCATCACTTTAGATGTAGAAAATAGTATTGTACTTCTTCAGCATACCATAGGTCCAAGCTGCCCAACTCTGCTTCTAGAGATATACCGACCAGTGGGGTTTCATGTTCACCTGAATTTGGCATCCCAATTCTCCCAAACAGCTCAGTGTGATCTATAGCTGGTCAGTGAGGTGTGCTTTGTCATGATTTGAGGGGAAAACTACATGACAGTAGACCTCCAGCACCAGGGTTGGGCAGCAAGGGTGGTCACACGAGGGAAGACTCACAATTGGGCCCGTCCAGTAAGGGGGGCAAACACCGCTCAGGGCATACGGGCCAAAGTAGACACTCAGATGAACCAAACCCAGGCCAATGGTAAGCAGGCCCCCCATCATCTGTACTGTCTATGGGGAAAAGTCAAAATGGAGAAGTTCCTTAGTCCTGTCAAATAAGCACTCATCACAGACTGTATAAATGCTGGACTGACTGGACCATGTGATCAGGCACAGTTTGTTCAGCCTATTGTACGCTGCAGGAATTGTAGTCAACCTTCCAATTAAAAAAAAAAAAAATAGGACCAAGGGTCCTGTAGCTTACCGGCAAGCAGTCTTACAGCGATGATACAAGTTATGAAAATTTCATGTGAAGTTTGACATTTGAATCAATGAAAATCAATGTCAAGGTCACTAAATAAAAGTTTACATACATTTATAAGACCTTCTGTAATACAATCCTAAGCTCTGAAGCAGTTTTGGTGATACAAGTCATTAAAATATGTCATTTGTGAACTTTAAAGGTCACAGAATGTCAAGTTGTGGTCAGCAAATGGACTTCATATATGACTTTCTAATTGTCTCTATACAAACCTTCACACAATCTATGACCATTTTGGTGATACAAGTCATTGTAATTTCACTGTCGAGTTTGACCCTGAAAGGTCACTGACAGTCAAGTTGAATGTCACCAAATGAAAGTTCATATGTGACTTCCTAGATGTCAGTAACACAAACCTAGACTCCATCTGTGACCCTTTTGGCAAGACAAGTCATTGTACTTGTTTTATGTCAAGTTTGATCTTCTAACGTCATCAACAGTCAAGCTGAATGTCACCAAATGAAAGTTCATATGTGACTTCCTATGTCAGTAACACAAACCAAGGCTCCAGCTGTGACCTTTTCAGTGACAGAAGTCATTGAATTTTCTCTAGGTCAAGTTAGACCTTCGAAGGTCAATATGAAGGTAACCAAATGAAAGTTTATACATGACTTCCTATACGTCTCCAGTACAAACCTACACTCAATCTGTAAGATTTTGCGGATTTAAGTAATTGAAATTTCACTGTATAGTTTGGCCGTTCAAGGTCACTGAAGGTCAAGTTCAAGGTCACCCAATGAAACTTCATACATGACTTCCTATATGGCCACAATACAAACCTAAGCTCTATCTGTAATAGTTTTGGTGATAGAAGTCATTGAAATTTCACTATGTGAAGTTTGACCTTCGAAGGTCATCAAAGGTCAAGTTCAAGGCCACCAAATGAAAGTTCATGCATGACTTCCTATACATCTCCAATACAAACCGAAACTATCTGTAACCATTTTGCTGATATAAGTCATTGAAATTTCACTGTGAAGTTTGGGCATTCAAAGTCACTGAAGGTCAAGTTCAAGGTCACCAAATGAAACTTCATACATGACTTCCTATATGCCCGCAATACAAACCTAAGCTCTATCTGTAATAGTTTTGGTGATAGAAGTCATTGAAATTTGACTGTGAAGTTCATACATGACTTCCTATAAGTGTTCAATGCACATATGTTCCCAATCTTCAATACTTTCGAGCCTAGAAACCTTTGAAAATTGCAACATTTTGCTTGACCTCAAGTTTGGCCTTTCAAGGTCATCTGAGGTCAACTTTAACACAGCCAAAATATAGGTCATATACACTACCGCTCAAAAGTTTGGGATCACTTGGAAATTTTCTTGTTTTCCATGGAAACACATATGAAATTAGTCTGAATAGGAAATATGGCAAATGAACAGAACATGCTGACATTGTCTGAGTTAAAAATAATGATTTTAATGGAAAATGATGAATATGTACTTCAAACTTTGCCTTCATCAAAAAAAAACCACCTTCACTGTTGATACTAAAACTGGTGTTTGACGGGAACTATTTAGCGCAGCTGCTAGTTGACAACCTGTGAGGCGTCTTTGTCTTAAACTACACACTCTCAGATATGCGTCTTCTTGCACAGTTGTGCATCGGGGCCTCCCACTCCTTTTTTCTGTCCTTGTTAGTGCCAGTTTGTGCTGCTCTCTGAAGGGAGTAGTTGACAGCATGGCAAGAGATTTTAAGTTTTCAATTTCTCGCATTGAATAGCCTTCTTTTCTAAGCACAACAATAGACTGACGGGTCTCTAAAGGAAGTTCTTTCTTTCTGGCCATTTTGAGCCTGTAAACAAACAACTGCTGATGCTTCAGGTACTAAACCAACCTCAAGAATGCCATGCTCCCTTTTGCGCTCCCTTATTAGTTCAACGGTTTTCAGCTGTGCAACACATTTACAGAAGGGTTTTCTAATAATCATTTAGCCTTATAAAATGCTTAACTTGGATTAGCAGCCATACCAGGAGATTGATGCAGAGGACTGACAGTTGCTGATAATACGCCTCTATGCAAAAATGTAGATCATTCTTTGAAAATCATCTGATTAATTTTAATCGTTTGTGAAATGGATAAAAATGTTTGTGAAATGGAAAAACATGTTTGTGAAATGCATGAAAATGTATTTTTCTTTGGAAAACAAAGAAATTTGCAAGTGATCCCAAACTTTTGAGCAGCAGTGTATAACTTCCTATATGTCAGTAATATAAACTTAATCTTTATCTGCAACCATTAGCTTCCACGGGCGATTTGGCCCATTCACCATAAGAGCCAATGTTAAAGTACAGCGCCCCCACTGGACCCACTTCCATCGATTCAATCAAAATGGCACTCGCACTGTGTATAAAGTGTATCAAGGTGAGTTGATTGTCAGATTTAGAAAAAAAGTTATCAGACAGTTTTTGAGAAATAATTTTTTGAAATTTCAAGTCATATCTTCTAACATTGCTAGTATATTCCCTGACCTTGAGTTTGACCTTTCAAAGTCATCTGTGGTCACATTTAATATTGCCAAAATATAGGTCATATATGACTTCCTATATGTCGATAATACAAACTTGATCTCTATCTGCAACCATTTGGCCTCCACAGGCCATCTTGCTCATTCATAAAGTACAGCGCCCCCACTAGACCCACTTCTGTCGATTCAATCAAAATAGCGCTTGCACTGTACATTGACGGTACCAAGGTAAGTTGATTGCCTGATTTAGAAAAAAAAATTTATCATGCAGTTTTTGAGAAATAATTTTTTAAACTTTTTCAGTCCTTTCTTTAACATTGGAGCCAAAATTTCAAGGGCCCATAAAACGGACAAAAATGATTCAATCAAAAATCCAAGAAAAAAAGTCTGGAGATACGGTCTAGTAGTAGGTTACTGCAAATTTACACGAAAATTCATTAGGCCAAAAAAAAGATAAAAAATGTTCCGGACGACGGACGCCGCACCACAACAATAGCTTATCGGCCCATGAGGCCGGTAAGCTAAAAACATCTTTATATTGTTTTTGATACAGCATACAGCCGTACAATAGAATCAGAACTGTTAAGAAGCATAGCTGGTACAACTTCAGGAAAAAAGAACAAAAACAATATCTAAATATTTGGCATAAGCTGCAACTTATTACCCCTGACACAATCAGCAACACTTTGACCCAATGACAACTCATATACAGCTCATAAACACTGTACATTAGATTTCAGAAAGGTTTCCAAATAAGATTTAATTAAAGATCTTAAAAAATACCCTTAGTCTTTTACTGCGTCATGTACCCACCGTGAACAGTCATTAAACGTTAAACTTTAAAGACTGATTTATAGACCTTCTTGAACCAGTCTTAAGATCATCCCATGACTCTTGCTTTAACATCAAACTGATTTGATATTACACAGGGCTCTATGCATGACTCATGGAATGTGTGTCCCCTGTGAGTATATCATATGAATACAGGCAAAGAGTGACCACGGCTAGGAGGGAGATGCCTGCAATTCTTGGAAGAGATGGTGGCTAAATGCCATCCATTGTTATTTGGATTATTTAGGGAATAGCTGTAAAATACACAAATCATGGAAAGCGCTCAGGCGAGTATTCTATTTGAACTCAAGAATCAGCACTACCACTGTGTTTACTTTCATCCGTACATTTTATTTAAATAGATGATTGCAGTTGCATCCAGATTGTAGCTTCTTCCTTCTACGGATTATCCAGCCCGCTAATTCCTGGTGAGGTTGGCAAAGGGTGCCAAGTCATTTCCCAGCATGCACTGGACAATATACCCTGGATATATTCACTGCAGGGCACACAGCATTCACCAACACTCACGCAAAGGGGCCAGTCGGTCCCCCTAACCAATCAATGTCTTCAGAAATCCATTTCAGCCCAAGAGCCAAATGTGAACGATACATCAAATCCTAAGTCAGGTGAATGGCCAGGAAATTTTCTTAGCGCAGAATATCCATTTACAACAATTATTAGTCCTGACTTGTTCTCAAGCAGATTCCTTAATTAACATGTTCTCCAGTTATAAGAATAATCCATTGGCAATTAAACACATGGCATCTTTCTTAATGTGATCTGAGGGCAACTAACCTATAGGCCAAATTCAGTTCAGAAAAAATAATTTAGGCTACTCATAAGAAGGCCAATGTTTTACGAAAGGTGACCTGCGCTGGCACTTCCGCAATACATTTTTGGCCATATCGGGCGCTCAAACCTGCGCTTCATGATTGTTTAGATTGTTCGAGTTAAATAAAAGACAAAGATTTGAAACACTTTTACACCAATATGAATAAGGCTGATTCAAATGCCCCGAACTGCGCTTCCAAATGAATGATTGTTTTCTCGCCTCAATGAGGAGAACTATCAACACCTGATGGTGTGGAGTGTCTTCAGAGTGCATGTATTGTTAATAAGGAAAAATGACTGAAAACAAGCCAGGGCTATTAATTGTTCGAAAGGGATATTCTATCTATGCCCACACAATTTTCAGTTCTGGCTACATTACTGGGAGAGACTATGTACTGAACAGTCATTGAGTCATAATAAACAGTACATGCTTACTCCTAATGTGGAGTAGGGTCCAGCCATAAGCTTCCGGAGCCTGTCGGACACCATGCAAGCAGGACAGCAGCAAAAGGCCGCCAAAACCTGGCACAGCAGAGGCAATTTACTTCCGGGGTCAGAGGTCATGGTGAAGACTGAGAAGCCATCACCCTTTGTCACGGACACAGGCATCCTGTCTGGACCCTGTCACACCGTCTGCAGGGAGAGAGGGTTTAAAATGGATTAGTTCTTTCTTATATCCAAATCAGGATTCAAAGGAGAACAAATGTTTGTGTTCAATGCATCAAGATGGCAGTCTGGGTGTACAAAGGGCTCTAAAAATTTTGGACCGGGACTACAATGCCCTAAAAATAAAAAAAAAATATCATAATAAAGACAAACTCAAAATGCAACTATGTGAAAAAAATTAAAGCTCATTAATTTTCCCAATGGTACAAAGCAAAATTATATGTTTATTCATAAATAAACAAATTCACAAAAACTGCGGTTTCACAGTTATTGGCACCCCTGGTTTAACACTTGGTGCAATCATCTCCGGCCATTACAGAAGAGACTTTATTATCTTAGTACCAATTCTGCATAGATCTTGAGGTGTGATTTGGGTAACTGTCAAGCTGAAAAGTCTACCTGCAGCCAAAACAGCCTTCTGGACAAACAGATCATCAGCCGAAATTGCCCAAAACTAAAGGGAATCCATTAAGCCAGTGATCTTAACCAGTGCCTCAGGACTTCTGGAATCAAAACAGCCCATAATATCACTGTTCCACCACTATACTTCATCATGGGAACAAGGTACCTTTCCTTGCCTCTCTGTTTCAACACCAAATATGCCAATGCAGACCAAAACATTCAATTTTGGGCTCAGCTCACCACAGTACTTTCATGCAATCATAATTTAAATAATCTTTGGCAAACGGCGAGCACATGCTTTTGTGTCTTGGGGTCAGAGAAAGCATTCTTCCTGCAGTCCCTCCATTCTCTACCAGTTCGATATTTTTTGCATTTTTGAATAATTTGCTCGTGACAGTTCTCAGTGTTATATTTAAGATTTTGTGGATCTTAAAACTCGTACCAGACGTATTAGGTTTTTACACCATCTGTCCCTTAAGGTGGTAACTATCCCAAGGAGATCAATTTTCATATACTAAGGAATTTTTTCATTCCAACTTGTCAGATAGCTGTTGGCAGTGAAAGATTACATTTGACCCCAATTTTGGTCATTTTGGATACCATGGCAATGAGAATTCAAGATGGCCACCATTGTGTAAATAAAAACTTTAAACAATAAATACCCCATAGTTAATTGATATATTGATTTGGATTTTTTTTTTTTTTCAAATAAAACAAGCCTATTTGCTTTATGCAACCTACCAAAATCTAGAACCTCAGTCCATAAGAAATATTTTTACAAATTTTATTTAGATTTACACCTTCACATTCAGTGTTTTGAGGGGAATCCATGGCAACAGTTACCTCAGTATTTACAGTTCAGAGTTCAGTTTGGTAGGTTGCATCAAACTCCATAAATTCTAGCTTCCGTCCAAAGCTCAAGTCAGTGGGACTAAAACTTTTGGTGAAATTACTGTTTGAAGTCATAAAATCAAGTTTCAGAGAAAAACACATTGGAAGTTTGTGCAGTTCTTACCCACAAACAGCTTTCAACATGCAACGATTTGGTCTCAAAATACCCCAGTCTCGTAGATTGTTCCTTCCTTTTCTTGATGCCAGTCCTGTCAGGCCTTCTTTTTCCATAGATATTTTCTCCTTCTGGATTCCTTTTCAGAGACTTAACGCTAAGCCTGGCATTGCCCATTGCCATCGATTTCGTTATACCCTGCTAAACAGCATGACCCAGGATCAAGTCCTGTGTGCTTTAGAACATCACTGCAGGCTTTTAGTCCACTATTATAGTTGATTATTGAGTCGTACACCCCGAACTCCAGCATATCTTTTCCTACGTTAACTCCTTTTGGACATCGAATCCAGCAGCTGATTCATCGCCTCATTCTGATTCTGAATGCGACCATGCAAGCACCCCAGAAGAAGTTCATCTTCAGTGAGAATTCTGTTGTTTCTGAGGGAACTGTTTGAGTATATAATGAGGATGTAAACAAACCTTTGGCACGAAAAAAAAAAAAAAAAATTTAAAAAACCCTGCATTTTTTTCTGCAAAAATAGACGTATTAATCAAAATACTAATTAGCTGACTTGAAAGTGTATTCAGTATGGTAGCCTGTGAGGATAAAAAAAAAAAATTCTTAAATTTTGACTTTTTCATGAAAATGATGAGCAGTTACCACCTCAAGAACAGCCAATCTTTTTCGTTTTCTTCATGTAGCTCGATGAGCAAGGATTTTGAATGCGTATTATCTGGATATTATGCCTTAGTGAAACAGGAAGTGATGTCAAAACACAATGGCCCTCGTTTATCAAACTTGCGTAGGATCTGGTGTAGATTTTGGTGTAAATATCAGCGTTCGCCAGGTGTCACGTCTGATTTACTAAAAGTGTGTATGTCGCTGATTTCGGTGTAGAACTGGCGTGGCGTTGATAAATCTGGCGGCTGAAACCATCGTAATTTACATGACACGCCCCTATAAATTCATGCTCGGGGGGGCATAGTCCTGCCCACTTTACGACATGGACTCTCGAAAGACGGCAAAAAAGAAAGAACTTCACTGAGGAGGAAATATAAATTATCACCTCCGAGGTGGAGAAAAACAAAATAATTTTATTTGGAAGAGTGGCATAAAGGGAGCCCAGAAGGCTGCAGTTTGGAAAACTATTGCTGCTGCGGTAAACACCATTGAGGTGGAAAACCGGAGTGCAGCAGAAGTTTGATTTAATTCATTAATAAATCGAAGTATTCCAGTGCGTCCAAGCATAAAAATTCATCGAAATTCGCGTTAGACGCGCTTATAAGTGTGGCCAAGATGCACATTTCTCCATTGCCCACACTTATTTTAAGTGTATCCAAAGCTACATTTTTTTTCTTGGCCAAACTTATTTTAAGCGGTAGCTACGGCCCTGGAATGGTCATTAACTGGCGCACTTATAAGTGTGGCCAAGACAAACATCCAGCATTGGCCACACGTGTAAGAATCAGAATCAGAATCAGAATCAGACGACTTCATTTGTCCTAGAAGAGGCAATTCAGTTTCTCCAGTCTACTGGGGAAGGTAGACTGCAGCGAATAACATCGGCCTTAATAAATTCAATTTATAGATCCATGGTATTTCATGTTATATAGCCTACATAATTGACAATCCAAATGCTTTACATGTAGGTTAAAAAAGTGGTCGGATTTTAAGATCGCCTCCAAAAAAACGGGTTGCTGCGCTCAGGCGCAGCAGCGCACGGGCCGGTGGAGGCCAACCAGACAGCTGTCACCGTTCCAGGAGCGCATGGCAGCACTGATAGGCTCCCCCCATCATCGTGGGAATGCGGCGGTGGGGACATGGATGAGTCCCCACCGCCTCGATCGAAGCTGCATGAAGGTAATTGTTAAAATACAGTCTGCAGAGATCACTCTTCATTGTACTTTTATTAGTGCTACTCCATGACATTTTATTGGGTGCCACACAAAACGACCAGCCACTCGTCACTTTCCCAGAGGAGATCTCTGTGCCGAAAGTTCCTCTCACTTCGGACACAAGCTTATTCCTCTAACAATAGAAGATCTGCCATTGTCAAAATGTGATCACGGTCGAAGTGTCCGTAGGCATCTATATACTAAGCAACAAAAGAAACGCAAGTTAGCTAGTTAGTTAATGTACTCTTATGGTTACTCAGTCGAAGTGACCGCAAAATAAAGAAAAGTTTAATGAAACGAGTGTAAATGTGCACGTGCTAGTAATAAATTTGATTTTCTAAAATAATTACGCGCAAACCTATTTTCCCGTCTGCCTTTAATTAGTCTAACTTGCGTTTCTTTTGTTGTTCAATATATATCTGACTGGATGAGCATCTGACATACAACACTGCATATCTGCCAAGCAGCGCATTGCGCTTAATCAAATTGATTGTAATTGTCAGCCGTCTGGCCTGACAAGCAGGTTGTCTCAAAATATAAATTTAATTAATTTCTCAACACAGGTGTCTAATTCATTCATTCATTCATTTAGCCAATTTATCTATTTAGACTATTTATTCATTTTACTTATAAGAGCAACAACAGCATGACGTCCGCATCGCTGCATATGGTTTAGTACTCATTTTGACAGCTGCACTCGTTCCTGCATGTTGTTCGCTGGTTTCAAATTTGCATACACCTGGTCAGACCTGGCGTAAGATTTTTGCGGACCGTTCGCTCACATTCAGATTGATAAATGCCGATCCTTGCTGCAGTTTTGGCGTAAATCTATTTTTTTGGTGTACGCACGTTTGATAAATGAGGGCCAATAGCTCTGTTAAACTTACGAACTTAAAGAAGTTGAATTTCATCTCTGGTAAAGATTTAGTCGATTTTATTTATCAAATCACATTTTATTATACTTAGATCTTGGGGTACCATCGTGAAACTTTAATCATAAATTAATTGGTGTTTCTGAGTCTATTTGTAATACGATGCAATTTTATGACTGTATTTAAATGCATCTCACGAAAGCCGGTGTGGGTGAACGACCTCCGTCTGGGCCCTTAGACTGAGGGGTCTCCACACCTGTAGTTTTCTGCCAAAGAATAGACGCAATCTCCAGAGTCTGATGCAAGTGGGTTTATTGTATCTTGCTCAAAGTGAAGTACAACATCCCGGGCTGGTATGCTCATACCACGAAGCATTCATATCCCATCAATCGCCCCACACCGACTGATCACTGATTGTCTGACCACTTAATTTATAGGGCCTTTGGACCTTCCCATAAGGTGGGGTAAAACATGATACTTTCTACCTCGTCATACAATTATCATTTTCTGATTGGTAATTGTCACATAGTAACACTCCACCCTTAGTAACAAGTTTGCCATTACATCATGGTGTAAATTCATTTTTTTGCCGCCAGGATGCTCGAAGACCATGTTTGAGCCTCCCAAACCTAGGGGTTACCTGAGGGTCATCTTTGGGTACCCAAGAAGACTGGATCTCTGGATTCATCCAGCATAAACTGGAGTGCGCCGGTTCCTATGAAGGGACTTCTCATTGGTTGATTACCAATATGGTCATTCCGGAAGATTAGCTCATCTAGCCGGCCAGCTATAGGTTGCTATCTGATTCTTTTAACAGATTTATGAGTTTTTGTTTCATTCCCACTACTTTTTCTACAGCAGTTTGCAGGCCATATGAGCCTGGCTCAGTTCTCTTTGGAGAGTGGTAATCATGTTTATTCTTTGACTTTAGAACGTTTACCAACCACACTATACAGAAGTATTGTGGCACATTTATACGGCTCAAGAATAAGGGAACACTCATGACCTCAAGTCAGTTAAACCTTAGGAACTCAATCTATTGATTTAGGAAGCCCAAGTGGTTGTGGATCAGTTTCAGTTGTTTTGATGCAGGCAACACTGACAACGGGTGCAATGGAAAAGCAAGAAGAAGAGAAACACAAACAAACCAGTTACACATATAGTCTTGTGTTGCACTAGTGCCCTTGTCACACCTTGAGACATGAGACGGTATTTATGGCCCAGTCAGGTTGCAATATATTTCCCACCACACCGGTAATACTTGATCCTAAAAGTACAAGTGACGGCAGATGCTTTAAAATGGCATAGTTCCGATTAAAAAAAAAAAAAAAACTGCAACAAGAAGGGAACAGAATGTGTGTTCGAATTGCGCACATTACTGTAATTGCGGTCCCTAAAATAAATGAAGAAATACTGAGGCCCCGTAGATGAATAACAATATGCAAATTTCAGAACTTAATAATGTCTGTCGTGAATAAAAGTTCGGGTCGGCGTGTTTTTTTTTTTTTTTCCAAAAAAAAACATTCAGAAATTTGATTCACGAATGGTTATCCCTCATGAATTCATCGTGCAACACAAAGATTAGTCAAAGTAAAACTTTAAAGGGCATCTAAAGTCGATTCTCAGACGGGACGTTCAACGTCCAATGTTTATAAACAAATCACTTGCTTTTGTTGACATCTTGCATTGTCCCGTGACCAATTTCATTCATATAAACCAATGTTTTGTGTACATGCGTAGATAATCCTTCTATTTAGGTTTGTTTGCGCAGGTGCGGCTCGCTGATTAGCCGATAAACAAAAACAATGGGAATCGACTCTAGATATCCTTTAAGATGAAGGCAAAAATGATGACGCCGATAATAAGCAAACACTACCGCGCACAGACTGCAAGCCTGAAGTATAAGTTCTGCCACAAATGTCTCGTAAGCTTGTGCTCGTTGATAGCCCAAAACAGGCAGCTGGACATGACAGTAGACCAAATTATATCACTCACCTACTCCGTCTACCTTGTGTTTTATTAGCAGTCTCGCCCCTTAGTTTTGAGAATTCTCGTCCTGAAATTGCCTTCGCAGTCACGGAAGCCTTCTGCAATGAAAGTTCTTCACCTCCTACGCAACTGTAGCGTAAGCGTAGTTCCTTCGCTTAGGGTGAAGCCTATACCAGAGCGCTTGTTTCCATAGACATAGGCCTATTACATCTTTGATTTCCTGTCACACTCCTCTCGTATCTGCTCGCGATTGGTTTGGCTCCGCCTGAAACGTCCCTCCGTAATAACAAAGTAAATTGGCACCACCCTACTAACGAAATTTCCGGTAAATACGAATTCCTTTTTTTTTTTTTTTTTTATAGAAATCCTACCAACAAATCGAAGTGCAAAGCACAGGAAAATATTTCAGTGCTGGAGCACCAATATACAAGCATCCTAGAATAACAAGTTTATGCGCCAATAGTAATGAAAGCAAGTAATGAGCATCAGCATGCACCGAAAAATTCAATAGAATGGGCAGGGCGGTAGGCTCTGAAAAAGAAAAAAACCTACTTAGTGCGTTTAAGGCAAGCCTATCATTCAGGCCAAAAAGTTACTTTTCCATTTCATTAAATACATTGCTGGATTGGTTTTATCCAATTCAAGAATTGGGGGTATGTAATTATAAGCAGGTCTTAAATTTATCGTAAAATACCTCAAATTCCAGTTTTCGAATCAGTTATTCAGGTAGGAGCGCACCCAGCTTATCTCCATTATTTTGGGAAAAGTTTCTCTGCGGCGCATAGTGTGGTAGGTGTCGGGAGCCCCCTCGTGGCCATACGGGCAGTTTGATTTGAAACGGATGAAGCACCAATAAACACGTTAGACTTGGTGGTGTGAGTAACATAATTTTGAAATACCCCCACAAAGATGTGGTCTATCTGTGTGAGAAAATAACATTGGTTGGCTAAGAAATAAGTATAACCCCCCTGAATGTATCTCTCTAAATGATGACAGATCAAATTTTGAATTTTACCCTCATAAAACACCTCCCCATAGCCATAAAAATTAAAATCCAACACAGAAAACCAAAAGTTTTTAGCTACAGGAGACAATAAGCATAAGCAGCAAAACAGTTATTAACGACAACTATACAGTTCAGACTGAATAATGCTGGGATTTAAGTCCATAATGTACCCTTAGAGGGAGTCCAGTCCACACTTTGTTTCAAGGTACACAAATTAACTGTGGACTGCAATAGCCCGCTTACTGAGAGTTAGTTATCGACGGCGATCAAAAAAGTCTTTACAGTACATCCTTCTCTGGGTTCTCTGATCTTGCGGAAAGTCCTGCTCCATGTCAGTCATTCTCACTTCATGTTTCAGTTCCAGCGTCTTGCATATTACGGAAGTCTTAACAGAAGATATGAAAGACCTCTAGAGCATGACTGTTGAAGGTTCCAGCCCTCTTGACGAAACTGTTGTTTTGTTTCTGTTTTCGTGTCTGAACTAGAGTCACAAAGTCTCCACAGAGCTTCAGAATGTGCTTCTTTATGTGTATGATGTGGATGGTGTAGAGTTGCAAAAGAGACAGTGCATCTGAAAAGCAACAGAGCTGCTTCACCATTGGAGCAATGAGCTTGACCAGCTTGCTTAGGTCACAGAAAACACAGCATGTTCTGTATTACATGTCAGAAGCACCTCAGGTGGAAATGTCTTCTCCACATAGTCCACAGAACAGAGTGTCTTCCTAGAATGTGATCCTGTAGTATCAGTCACCATATCTACATACTAGTGTGAATGCTCCAGCTTTTTGTTTACAACAAAGGCCTGAAAAAGAAACGCAAATATCATTAAAATATCAAAATTGACATTTTTCCTGCGAGTTTGAGGGTGGCAACTTGGAACGGCTATGTACAGTGGGGTTATGATCATGTGAAAGTTCAAATGTTGGTATTTTCTGATTCAGCTGTAGTGTCCCTTATCAGGGGTGCTGCATAGGAAAATTCACTTAACACCACCCCTGGTAAGACCCCCTGTTTCATCTTCTGGCAAGGATTGAGGATAACTGATGCTAAATCATTTCTGACATTGGCATTCCCTTGTTCCATCCCACCGTAGCTAAGGTAACGTCTGCAGTAAGTCAGCCACAGCGTTTCTCGAGGGGTCTATGGTAAGCACCTACAAACTGAAATACAGTGCTGTGAAAAAGTATTTGCCAATCTGAAATGTGTGTTTATAATACAGAGGTGGTGACATTGACCACAATACGCTGAAAATAACATCAGTGCGTCAGCCATAATTTCTGGATATTGACACGTTTATTCGTGTAAATTCTTTTTCTTGTTCCTCATTTACCACCATATTACACCTCACACACTCTTCAGCACCATAGTTTATCTATTCAAAATGTGTTTACACAAAATTCAGACTTCCCTCTGGACATATACATTCACATCAACAGTCTCAAGCTGATATACACTTGCATCCCCACAAACGCTTCATTTTCTTGAGTCGCCCAATCTGTTCTCAACTTTGCTGGCATTCAAAAGGCTTCCACGTTTCTGTTGTATCTCTTTCAATGCGACCCTGATCCGCCACTATGACTGACTGTCCTGCCAGATGGACCTGTAGTCTCAACAAATGCGGTGACGGGAAACGCGCCCTTCAGAACTTTATTCATTAATGATAATTGCCACAATCACCTAATCCAGGATACAGGTGCTTGAGTACATTTTCTTCCCCATACTACCCATGATACCATCCAAAAGCAATTTGCCATTCATGTGCTTCCGCAGTGTTTTCTGTTACTTCACAAACTTCACGCAGGTTTCTCAGTGGTGAGTAAAGTAATCACATTTTTGTGCTTCCAATACCAATAGAATTACTCATACACATTTATGGAAAACAATTACTTCATGAAAGCACCAGTTAAATGCGGCCTATGTCTTCTCTAAGCCTGAGTAATATTCTTTTTTTGTCTTTCCATTCCTGAAGAGTAGGGGGACAAGTTTTCAATGTAAACATGGGATTAAAATCTATTTTGTCACTTACATTATCCTTGCTGTGTAAAATGCAAAGCACCGGTGAAAACAACAAATGACATTTTACACATAGTGGATGTCCACTCCAGAATTGCTACCCAGAACCGATTGACTTTTTCAGGCCCATTGCAGTGGCTTTTAATGGAGGACAGAGGTTAGAATGGGCACTCTGACCGGTCTTCAGCTGCAGAGCTCCATACACAGCTGGGTGTGATGCACAGTATGCCGAGACATTTTCCTCCCAAAACCATGGCTGTGTTCAGAATTGGCACTCGTTCAATTTTTCTAACAATCCATAATAAAAGAAATATATGCCTTCTATTTTACAGAAAAAAGTCTACGTTTTAAGTCCAACAAACTAACTATCATCTGCAATAATTGCCGAGCATACTTGTTGTTTTTCCACAAGGGCATCTAGTGATGAGAGCTCACACCCACAAGGCCTTAGAAGCTCCCATAGATATGGTTGGCTTCTCCTTGACCCTTTTCCCAACAAGTTCCAAAGCACGTTGATTTAAATTGACTTGTCAGAAAACGGAAATAATTGGTCTGTCCGTCTACTTTGCCAAATACACCTCCTTCAAGATTTCCAAAATCTTGGACACTATTTGGTAAAAAGGAAATTATTCTTTTTCAACTTCTGACCATTTAACCTCTTGCCACAATCTATTTGATGTTATTTACAGAAGTTAAAACCACTTAGATTTCACTGCAATGAAGAGTGCTATAAAACAAGCAAACCATTTCCAAACCTTAGAGTGGTACTATATGTTAGTACTATTGCATTATTCAAAACACGGAGAAACTGAGAAAAAAAAAAATAAAAACAACAGTAAAATAGGGATGGGATGTATTGTACAATAAGGCACATTTTGATGACGTCAAAGTGGTTTAGCCTGTGGTTTTCCTTTAAACTTAATTTTGGATGAACTGTGCGTTACTACAACAGCAAGGAAATCTTCCCTCTGCAGAATTTGAAAAGGTAACATAAGGAATATATTCAAAATATAGCCAGTTTATTTACCGTTAGAAGCAGAAACATTGGGGAGGAATCCTCCACAAAATTCTCAATTTAAGCAGAAAAAAACACCATGCTCTTAAAAATTGCAGAGAGAAACTTTTTGAGCCTGAATGTGGCATCTTTCAGGCAATAAAAAAGAAAGCTGCATGGAAAAGGCATATAAAAAGGTCTTTAAATACAATCTCAGGTTTATGTTATCTCAGGTTATGTTGTTGACACAAACGATAAATGTATGAAAGCTGCATTTTAGTTCTCCGAAAAAAGAAGCAGCTATAGTGTTTGGTGGCAGCAGTTCAGGCAGGGCTTCCACTATGTGACGGGATTGGCTGTCACCTCCTCGTCCAATAGCGACTGTTGAACCTCAGTGACCTGCTTTGAGACAAGGAAGTCAGTATGAACAGTAAGTCAAATTAAAACACACAGCTAAACACAAACACATGCGCACTCACAGATACATACACACATAAAGTACACACTGAATACTCATCAATGCACATGCAGACATGAACATGTATGCTCTACATGCACACAGATAAACGCGTGTGCACACACACTAAACCATACACCACTTACTCAAACCATATACAAACAGACATCCACTCAGATTCATATTTACGCAGGCACAAATGCACACACATGCACACATCTCGATTCACACACAAGCGTAAACACACATACCACATACCGCACACAGCAAATACACAACTATATCTACAGATGCAAATATACACACACACACACACACACACACACAACTAAATATGAAGAGAGCAAAAAAAGAGCAAGTCCGTCTTACTGAGCATTTAGAACACTTATTTCTATGACTTTTTTTCTCAGTAAGACAAACATTTTGCCAATGTGGTGAGATCATTTTTATTTCAAGATTTCCCAATGGGATAAGAAAATTTCACTTCTCAAGCAAATGGTAACTTATAAACCCCAATTCCAATGAAGTTGGGAAGTTGTGTAAAATGTGAATAAAAACAGTATACAATGTGCAAATCTCATTAACCCATATTTTATTCACAATAGAACATGGACAACATATCAGATGTTGAAAGTGAAACATTTTACCTTTTCATGAAAAATATTAGCTCATTTTGAATTTGATGGCAGCAACACATCTCATAAAAAGGTAGGACAGGGCTGTGTTTACCATTGTGTAGCATCCCCTCTTCTTTTAACAACAGTCTGTAAACGTGGGAAATGAGGAGACCAGCTGCTAGAGTTTTGGTAGAGGAATGTTGTCCCACTCTTGTCAGATTTAGGATTCTAGCTGCTCAACAGCCTTGGGTCTTCTTTGCCAGATTTTCCGTTTGATGCACCAAATTATTGCTATTGGTGAAAAGTCTGGACTGCAGGCAGGCCATTTCAGCACCCAAACTCTTCGACTGTGAATCCATGCTGTTGTGATGGATGCAGTATGTGGTTTAGCATTGTCTTGCTGAAATATGCAAGACCTTCCCTAAGAGAGATCATGTCTAGATGGGACAATATGTTGTTGTAAAACCTCTATATACTATTCAGCATTGATAGTGCTTTTCCAGCTCACGCCATAGGAACTTATGCAACCCCAGACCATCAGAGATGCAGGCTTTTGAACTGTGCGCTGATCACAAGCTGGATGGTCTCTCTTCTCTTGAGACCGCACAACACGGCATCAGTGGTTTCCAAAAAAAATTTCAAATTTTGATTCATCTGACCACAGAACAGTTTTCCATTCTGCCTCAGTCCATTATAAATGAACTTTGGCACAGAGAAGATGGCAGCGTTTCTGGATTCACACATGGCTTTTTCTTAGCATGATACAGCTTTAGCTTTCATTTGTAGATTGCACGACGAACTGTGTTCACAGACAATGATTTCTGGAAGTGTTCTTGAGCTTATGCAGCAGAGTTGGGTCCAAGTACTTTCAAGTACTTTTGAGAATTGTATGCAAGCATTTTTTTTAATACCATAGTGCTTGTATTTGTATCTCAGTACTACCTAATAATGCCTAATATTAGGCATTAGGCCTAATAATATTATTAGGCCTAATGCCTAATAATACCTAATAATAAGTACATGTACTTGTATCCAAGTACTTTTCAAAGTACTTGACCAATCTCTGTCAGCACTTAGGAGACAGATTGGTCAAGAAATTTGAAAAGTACTTGAATACAAGTGCAAGTACTTTAGGCATTAATAGGAAGTACTCCGATACAAGTGCAAGCACTTTGGTATTTTAAAAAAAAATACTTGCATCCAATTCTTGAAAGTACTTGAAAGTGCTTGAACCCAACTCTGCTATGCAGTGTATTCCAGGGCAGAATCATGCCTGTTTTTAATGCAGTGCTGCCTGAGGGCCCAAAGATCACGAGCATCCAATATTGACCTTCAGCTTTGTCCCTAGTGCACAGAGATTTCTCCAGATTCTCTGAATCTTTTGATGATATTATGTACTGTAGATGGTGGGACATTCAAAGTCTTCGCAATTTTACATCGAGGAACATTTTTCTGAAATTGTTCAACAAATTTTTAGACAGTTTTTCACAGATTGGTGAACACCTGCCCATCTTTACTTCTGAGATACTCTGCCTCTCTAAAATGCTCTTTTTATACCCAGCCATGTTATTGAACTGTTGCAAATTAACCTAAATAGATGCAAAATGCTTCTCCAACTGTTTTTATCAGTACCACTTACTTTCCAGCCTTTTGTTGCCCTTGTCCCAACTTTTTTGAGATGTGTTGCTGCCATCAAATTCAAAATAAGCTCATATTTCTCATGAAATGGTAAAATGTCTCACTTTTAACATCTGATGTGTTGTTCTATTGTGAATAAAAAACGTTGATATTTCCCCTCTGAGAGAGACTAATTAGGCAGTGAAGTCTCACAATAAGGTTGAAAGACTTGCTGAGACAGACTCTTTTTGCAGTGTGCATGGCTGTGCTTTGTTTAAGGCCGTCTTACCTCCTATCCATTCTTCAACAGTGCTTTTATGTTCAATAAATCACTGACAATGAGCTAAGACGAAAACTGGGTAAAGGCAGTCAACAGGGTTGATGTCAGAACTGGTATGTGTTCGGATTTTTAGCTCGATCCGAGCTTGATTCATAGAGATAGTGGTGTCTGTTGGGCTATTAAAATTAACTCTTCTTTGCTTCTTTGCTTTTCGAAGAGGTTATTTTGTATTTTTCTGCCTACAGTTGTGACAATTTCTTTTTAACATAAATCCCACTGGTTACATATGCTATAATTTTCATTCCCATCCCTCTTTATAGTTCACAGCCCATAGTCGTATTACAAAATGAAAGTGAATGTATGCAGCCACTTAATTCATCTCATACTTCAACCCTTTAAACTACCTAAAACTTTATAAAACAAACACCACCAAATCGAGTACTTTCCAAGTAGTTGTTGCTCTGCAACTTCTGAAAAAAGTGTGCAAATATAGCGTATAAATGGTAGGAATGAATGTTGTGTAGGTGGTTGTCAATGGAAATCTATATGAGATACGGCGGAGTTTATATCCCCAGCCAAAAATGCGTGACGTCACACGCAATGGATAATGGGTATTGCAAAGCTAACTCCGATGTGGTCTATTCTCCCAAACAGCTCAGTGTGATCTATAGCTGGTCAATGAGGTGTGTTTTGTCATGATTTGAAGGGAAACCTACATGACAGGACACCTCCAGCAACAGGTTGGGCAGCAAGGGTGGCCACATGAGGGAAGACTCACAGTTGGGCCCATCCAGTAAGGGGGGCAAAGTTCGCTCAGGGTAAATGGGCCAAAGTAGACACTCAGATGAACCACACCCAGGCCAATCATAAACAGGCCCCCCATCATCTGTACTGTCTATGGAGAGAAGTCAAAATGGAGAAATTCCTTGTTCCTACCAAATAAGCACTCATCACAGACTGTATAACCACTGGACTGACTGGACCATGTGATCAGGCAGAGTTTGTAAAGTCTATTGTGCACTACAAGACTTTTAGTCAACTTATCAATTTTAAAAACTTATTGTTTTTCATACAACATACAGACATACAATGAACAAGCACCGCTAACAAGTGTTGGAGGCACAATAACAGGAAAAAATAGGACCAAGGGTCCTGTAGCTTACCGGCAAACAATCTTATAGTGATGATACAAGTTACGAAAATTTCATGTGAAGTTTGACCTTCCATCATTGAAGGTCAATGTCAAGGTCACTAAATAAAAGTTCACATACATTTATAAGACCTCCTGTAATACAATCCTAAGCTCTGAAGCAGTTCTGGTGATACAAGTCATTGGAAATTCAATATGTCAATTGTGAACTTTAAAGGTCACAGAAGGACATGTTGAGGTCAGCAAATAGACTTCATATATGACTTTCTGAAAGTCTCTATACAAACCTTGGCTCAATCTGTGACCATTTTAGTGATACAAGTCATTGAATTTTCACATGTTCACATTTGACCTTCAAAGGTCAATACGAAGGTCACCAAATGAAAGTTCACACATGACTTCGTATATGTCTTGAATTCAAACCTAGGCTCCACCTGTGACCATTTTGGCAATACAAGTCATTGTAATTGTATTAGGTCAAGTTTGACCTTCAAAGGTCACCAACAGTCAAGTTCAATGTTCATGTGTGACTTCCTTTAAGTCTGTGATACAAACTTAGGCTCCAGCTGTGACATTTTTAGTGATAGAAGTCATTGAATTTTCACTAGGTCAAGTTTGACCTTCAAAGGTCAATATGAAGGTCACCAAATGACACCAAAAGTTCATATATGACTTCCCATACACCTCCAATACAAACATACACTCCATCTGTAACAATTTAGTCATTGAAATTTCACTGAAGTTTGGCTGTTTAAGGTCACTGAAGGTCAAGCTAAAGGTCACCAAATGAAACTTCATATATGACTTCCTATGTGTTCTATATACATATGTTCCCAATCTTCAATAGTTTCAAGCCCAGAAGCCTTTGAAAATTGTAACATTTTGCTTGATCTCAAGTCTGACCTTTCAAGGTCAAAATATAGGTCATATATGACATCTTATATGTTGATAATACAAACTTAATCTCTGTCTGCATCCATTTACCTTCCACAGGCCATTTTTCGCCCATTCTCCACAAGACCCAATGTTAAAGTACAGTGCCCCCACTAGGCCCACTTTCCTCGATTCAGTCAAATGGCACTCGCACTGTACATACAGTGCCGTGAAAAAGTATTCGCCCCCTTCCTGATTTCTCATATTTTTGCATAATTGTCACACTTAAATGTTTCACATCATCAAAGAAATTTCAATATTAGACAAAGATAACCCAAGTAAATACAAAATGCAGTTTTAAAATGATGATTTCATTTATTAAGGGGAAAAAGCTATCCAAAACTACCTGGCCCTATGTGAAAAAGTAATTGCCCCCACTTGTTAAGTTATGAATTAACTGTGATTAACCACATTTTTTTAATTCAATTTCACTAGCCACACGCAGGCCTGATTATTGCCAGACCTGTTAAATCCAGAAATCGCTTAAAAAGAACCTGCCTGATAAAGTGAAGAAGAAGATCTAAAAGATCTCAAAAAGCGATACATCGTGCCGCGAACTAAAGAAATTCAAGAATGGGTGAGAATCAAAGTAAGATAAGATAAGATAGACCTTTATTGATCCCCAGAGGAGAAATTCAAGTGTTGCAGCATTACAGGGGCAGTACAAGAGTAAAATAACATGCAATAAACAATAGAATAACATATAATATAAAATATAAGTCAATAAACTGTAGTGTAGCAAAAGAACAAAATAAAATAGAATAGAAAAAGGTTATTTGCAATTATCAAATTGAAAACTAAGATCAAACTAAATTAAATAAAATTAAAATTACGAAACTAAGAAATGAACGGAGTAATTGTCATACAGGACACCTGAGCCATTCTGTGCAGTACAGTGAAGGTAAAGTGACAGTGATCTTAAGTGACAGTGTGACAGGTAACAGCAGTGCTGATGGCAGTACATTTGACAGGGCAAATTATTATAGATAGAAGTAAATGTACAGTAGTAGACCGGAATAAGAAATATGAATCAATAAGGTGCAATTTAAATAACACTAACAATATGGATAAGACAACTGATTTAGAGGATATGGAGGACATAATAGATATTAAAGTGCAATACAGTGTAATAGAAGTACAGTCCGGGAGTAATTTTTTTTTTTTTGGGGGGGGGGTCAGTGCAGTGACAGACTGTGGCCTCCGTCGCTGTTGTAGAGTCTGATGGCGGGGGGCACAAAGGAGCGTCTGAAGCGCTCAGTTCTGCTCCTGGGCGGGATGATACATTGGCTGAACGAGCTGCCCATGTCCCACAGCTCATCGTGGAAGGGTTTGTCCAGGATCGCCCTGATTTTGATCCTCCTCTCAGCTACGTTCTCCAGGTTGTCCAGCTGAAGGCCCACCACAGAGCGGGCCTTCTTCACCAGTTTATTAAGCTCGTTGACCTCACCAGCCTTGATACCGCCCCACCAGCACACACAGCAAAGAAGAGTCGCTGGCCACCACAGACTGATAGAAGGTCCTCAGGAGTCTGCTGCAGGCAAACGACCTGAGTCTCCTCAGGAAGAACAGCCTGCTCTGTCCCTTCCTGAAGAGGCGTCCGTGTTGTGGGACCGGTCCAGTTTGTTGTTTAAATGGACCCCAAGGTTCCACCCTCCCACTTCCTCCCCTGGATGATGGCGGGGCAGGGGACCTCCTGTTCCTCCGGTAGTCCACCACCACCTCCTTAGTCTTGCTGATGTTGAGCTCCAGGTTGTTGTTGTCACACCATGTGATGAAGCTCTCGATCAGTCCTCTGTACTCCCCCTCGTCATCATCGATGAAACACCCAACAATGGAGGAGTCGTCGGAAAACTTTTGGAGGTGACAGGAACCAGAGTTGAACCGGAAGTCTGAGGTGAAGAGGGTGAAGAGGAAGGGCGCCAGAACAGTTCCTTGGGGTACTCCAGTGTTGCTTGTTACTACCTCAGAGGTGCAGCCGTCCAACCTGACGTACTGCGGCCGGCCTGTGAGGTAGTCCAGGATCCAGGCCGTGGTGTCGGGATGCAGTTGCATCTCCAGCAGCTTTTCCCCCAGGAGGCAGGGTCTGATGGTATTGAAGGCACTGGAGAAGTCAAAGAACATGACTCTCACAGTGCTCCCCGGCCTCTCCAGGTGTGACAGGGCCCTATGGGTGAGGATCCTCCGCGCCGATGTGCTGCTGGTATGCAAACTGCAGAGGGTCCTGGAAAGCAGTGAGCAGAGTCCTCAGGTGCTGAAGAACCTGCATCTCAAAGGTCTTCATGACATGTGACGTCAGTGCCACAGGTCTGTAGTCATTGAGAGCACTGGGACGTCCTTTCTTCGGTACCGGGACGATGCAGGAGGTCTTCCACAGGTGGGGCACCTTCATCAACCTCAGGGAGAGGTTGAAGAGGTGCTGAAAGACTCCAGCAAGCTGCCCGGCACACACCCTGAGGACCCTGGGGCTGATGTTGTCCGGCCCACTGGCTTTGTTGCTGCGGAGACTGGAGAGCTCCCTCTGTACCTGGCTGGACGAGAGTGTGAGGCAGGGAGAGAGGGAGGGGTGCTGTGAGAGTTCAGTGTCCAAGGGGAGTGGGAAGGGGGGAGAGGGGGGGCTGTCTGTTGGAGCCACTTGCAAGCCAGAGGAGGGGGGTGAAGATATGTCCATGATGGGGAGGGGAGCAGAGTCTCCTGCAGAGGTGTGAGTGGGGGCTGGGATGGTGGGTGAAGACCCAGATCCACTGTCTGAGCTCACTGGGGTGGGAGTTGTGTCGAACCTTTTGAAGAATAGGTTCAGCTCAGAAGCAAAGTCTGGATCTCCTTCAGCTCTGGGTGCAGGTCTGTTGAAGCCCGTCATCTGTTCCATCCCACACCACACCTCTCTGGTGTTTTTCTGCCCCATCTTGGCCTCGATCTTCTCCCTGTAGCTGTTCTTGGCCTCCCTTAGCTTCCTCTTTAGCTCCTTCTGGACAGCCCGGAGCCCATCCCTGTCCTTAGCCATGAAGGCCCTCTTCTTCTTGTTGAGAAGGCCTTTAATGTCCTTATTGATCCAGGGTTTATAATTGGGGAAGCAGCGAATCTTTTTTGTTTGGACAATGTTGTCCTCACAGAAGCGGATGTAGTCTGTAATGCAGTGGGAGAGGCCTTCAATGTCATCACCATAGTCCTCTTTAAAAAGTTCCCAGTCTGTGACATTGAAGCACTCCTGTAGCGCCTCCTCTGTGTCCTTAGACCAAACCATAATAGTCCTGGTGTTAGCCGCCTGCTGTTCCACTAATGGCCTGTAGGTGGTGTTCAGGTAGACCAGGTTGTGGTCTGATTCCCCCAGAAGAGGGAGAGAAGAGGAGCTGTATGCTCCCTTCACGTTGGCATACAGAAGGTCCAGGGTTTTATTCCCTCTCGTTGCACAGTCCACATATTGTGTAAAGTTCGTCAGGACAGGAGAGAGAGAGACGTGATTAAAGTCCCCACTGATCAGTATGAGGGCGCTGGGGTGCTGGGTTTGAAGTCCCGCGATCACAGCGTGCGTGATGTCACAGGCGCCGGCCGCTGCAGCTGACGGCGGAATGTAAACAGCCACAGCAATGGCGTGTGAAAACTCCCGCGGTAGATAATACGGACGTAATCCCACCGCTAAAAGTTCAACATCAGGAGTGCAGACACTCTCCCTCACAGTCACATGTCCAGGACAACACCATTTAGAGTTCACAAAGACGGCAAGTCCCCCTCCTCTCTTCTTACTGCTCTGCTTCCCCCGGTCCGCTCTGACCAGCGTGAAGCGGTCAGGAACACTGTCGGTGTTGTCCCCTGCAGCCATGTCTCCGTGAAGACGAGCAAGCTGCTCTCTCTGTAGACCCGCTGGCTGTTCACTAACGCCGTCAGCTCACCAGTCTTGTTGGCGAGCGACCTCACGTTCCCCATAATGATCGATGGGAGAAAAGGTTTAAATCTCCTGTCCCTCTCGATCCTCTCTCTGACTTTGGAGCCGGCTTTCTTCCCTCGGTGCGTCGCCGTCCATATCTCCTCAGGTATGCGTGCAGAGGGGAGACCGGCTCCATTCCGATGCTGCAGGAGTTCCTCACGTATGTAGGTGAACATCGTAAACAAGAAAAAGTCCGATAGGAACAAATAACTCCGCCAGTACGTACCACAACTAAAACGTTGCAGTATTAAAAACAGTTGGTCCAAGGATAAATAAGTATATTTAGCAACAAAAAGCGAAAAATACACAAAAAGGGAAGATTGGGTCGGAGCTGCTGCTGCAACAGGCTGCCGTCTCCCAGCGCCCGGAAGCTTGATCTACCAAAGTAGATCAAAACAAAGTATTGACATCTATCAGTCTGGAAAGGGTTAGAAAGCCATTTCTAAGGCTTTGGTACTCCAGCGAATCACGGTGAGAGCCATTATCCACGAATGGAGAAAATTGGAACAGCGCTTAACCTGCCCAGGAGTGGCTGGCCACCAAAATCACTCTAAGAGCGCATCGACGACGCCAGAGGTCACAAAAAACACAAGAACAACATCTAAAGAACTGCAGGCCTCACTTGCCTCAGTTAAAGTCAGTGTTCATGATTCAACAATAAGAAAGAGACTGGGCAAAAATGGCATCCATGGGAGAGTTCCAAGGCAAAAACCACCGCTGAGCAAAAAGAACACAAGGGCTCGTCTCACATTTGCCAAAATACATCTTGATGATCCCCAAAACTTTTGGGAAAATATTCTGTGGAGTGACGAGGCAAAAGTTGAACTTTTTGGGAGGAGTGCATCCCGTTACATCTGGGTAAAACTAACACAGCATTTCATAAAAAGAACATCATACCAAAAGTCAAACATGGTGGTGGTATTGTGATGTTTTAGGGCTGCTTTGCTGCTTCAGGACCTGGACGTCTTGCCGCAATTGTTGGAACTATGAATTCTGCTCTCTATCGGAAAAACCTGAAGGAGAATGTCCAACCATCAGTTTGTGACCTCAAGCTCAAACGCATTTGGGTTATGCAGCAGGACAATGATCAGAAACACACCAGCAAGTCCACCTCTGAATAAACTTAAAAAAAAAACAAACTGAAGGTTTTGGAGCGGCTAGTCGAAGTCCGGACTAAAATCTGATTGAGATACTGTGGCATGACCTTAAACAGGCCGTTCATGCTCAAAAACCCTCCAATGTGGCTGAATAAAAACCATTCTGCAAAGAAAAGTGGGCCAAAATTCTTCCACAGGGATGTAAAAGACTCATTACCAGTTCTTGCAAATGTTTGATTGCAGTTGTTGTTGCGCCGAGGGTGGCGCAACCAGTTATTAGGTTTAGGGGGTAATTACTTTTTCACACCGGGCCAGGTAGGTTTGGATAGCTTTTTCCCCTTAATAAGTGAAATCATCATTTAAAAACTGCATTTTGTATTTACTCTGGTTATCTTTGTCAAATACTAAAATTTGTTTGATGATCTGAAACATTTAAGTGTGACAAATATGCAAAAAAAAAAAAAAAAAGAAATCAGGAAGGGGGCAAATACTTTTTCACAGCACAGTATAGTGTATCAAGGTGAGTTGGTTGCCAGATTTAGAAAAAAAAGTTTCCAGACAGTTTTTGAGAGATAGTTTTTTGAAATTTCAAGTCCTATGTTTTAAGATTGTTAATATTTTCCTTGACCTCGAGCTCGACCTATCAAAATCATGTCAGATCAAATTTAATATTGCCAAAATAAGTCATATTTGACTTCC
This sequence comes from Gymnothorax javanicus, assembly GCA_029692085.1. Lineage (NCBI taxonomy): Eukaryota > Metazoa > Chordata > Actinopteri > Anguilliformes > Muraenidae > Gymnothorax > Gymnothorax javanicus. The sequence continues at coordinate 125,239,437 of CM056197.1, read as the reverse complement.
TACATATCGATAATACAAATTTCATCTCTATCTGCAACCATTTGGCCTCCACAGGCCATCTTGCATATTCTCAATAAGACCTAATGTAAACGTATAGCACCCCACTAAACCCACTTCCGTTGATCCCAATCAAAATGGTGCTCACACTGTACATTGACGGTACCAAGGTAAGTTGATTGCCAGATCTAGAAAAAAATTTATCACGCAATTTTTAAGTAATCATTTTTAAAAATTTCTCAGTCCTATCTTTAATATTGGGGCCACAATTTCAAGGGCCCATAAAACAGACAAAAATGATTCAATCAAAAATCCAAAAATAAAACAAGTGGAGATATGATCTAGTATAGGGCTATTCAACCTCATCCAGAAAGGGCCGGTGTGAGTGCAGGCTTTCATTCCGACCAAGCAATTGTACACCTGGTACTAGTAATCAACCCAAAGAGTCTTTGCTCAACAGCTTGATTAGTGGTGCCAGGTGTGTACGTGCTTGGTTGGAATGAAAGCCTGCACCCATACCGGCCCCTGCAGGATAATGTTAAATAGCCCTGGTCTAGTAGTATGTTATGGCAAATTTACATGCAAATTCATCCAGCAAAAAAAAAAAGTTTAAAAATGTTCCGGATGACAGATGACGGACAACGGACGCCACACCACAACAATAGCTTATCGGCTTATAGGGCCAGCAAAATGATAATTTAAAAAAATCTAAATATTGGGCAAACGTTGCAACTTATTTTACCCTGACACAACACTTCAACCTGCTGACAATTCACATGCAGCCTATAAACACTGCTAATTAGATTCAAGAAAGTTGGCCACATAAAATTTAAAGATCTTAAGAATATCCTGAGTCATTGATGGCGGAGTGCACCCACCTTGAACAGTTATTGAACGTGAAAATTCACCCACTGATTTAGCACAGCCCTGTTAAGCCAGTCTTTAGATTGTCGGTGACTCTTGCGGGAACATTAAACCGACTAAATATTAACACAGGGCTCCATGCATGGCTCATGTAATGTGCGAACCCTGTATGAATACATATATTGTATGAATAGAGGTGAAGCGTGAGCATTGCTCGGATGGAGATGCCTGCAATTTGTAGAAGAAATGGTGGCTAAATGTGCAATGCTATCCATTGCTGTTCAAATTATTTAAGGAAGCCCAGAAATATACACATATCATGGAAAGAACTTGAGTGACTACTCTATTTGAACTGAAGAATTAGCACTACCACTGTATTGCCTTTCATCCATCCAATTTCTCTCAATAAATGATTATAGTTGCCTCTAAATTTTAGCTCCTTCCCTCTACAGATGATCTAGCCCACTAATTCCCAGTCAGAATAGCATGGGGGTGCCAAGTCATTTCCCGGAATGCATTGGACAATAAATCCTAGATAAATGCACTGCATGGCACACAAGCCATTCACTAACATTCAAACAAAGGGGCCAGTTGGGCTCCCCAATCAATCAATGTATTCAGAAATCCATTTCAGCCCAAGAACAAAATGTGCACAATACATCAAGTCAGGTTAACAGCCAGGACTCTTTCTTAGTGCACAAACATGTTATAATGGGAGACAGCATATACTTAAAACAAACAGTCATTTGGGCATAATAAACAGTAAGCGCTTACTCCTAATAAGGAGTAGGGGTCCAGCCATAAACTTCTGGAGCCAGTTGGACATTGTGCTAACAGGACTGTAACACGAGGACGCCAAAAGCTGCACAGCAGAAGCCATTCTCTTTCGGGGTCAGAGGTTATGGTTGGGACCGAGAAGCCATCACCCCTGGTTACAGACGCAGGCATCCTGTCTGGACCCGGTCACACCGTCTGCAGGAAGAGAGGGTCTAAAATTGATTAATTTTTTCATATGTCCAAATCAGGATTCAAAGGAGAATAAATGTTTGGTTCAATGCATGAAGATGGCAGTCTGGGTGTACAGAGGGCTCCAAAAATTTTGGGACCTGACTGAAAAGCCCCAAAAATTCTGTTAGAAAATAATCGTATTATAAAGATGAACTCATAATGCAATGATGCAAAAAATACTGTAGTTCATTAATGCTCCAATGGAACAAACTAAAATCATATGTTTATTTAATAAATAAACAAATTTACCTAAAATAAGGTTTCACAGTTATTGGTACCCCTGGTTTAATATTTGGTACAATCATGTCTGGCAAGGATAACAGCGGGGAGTCTTTATCTTTACACTTTGACAAGGTTAAAGCTCACATTTGGAATCATTTCAGAACGTTCCTCTATGCAAAGCCTTTCAAGTTCAGCCAAATTCTCTGGATATAAACTACCCCCTTCAGCTCAGCCCACAGTGTTTTCGATCGGATTGAGGTCTGGTGATTAAGATGGCCATTACAGAACATAGACTTCATTGTCCCGGTGCCAATCCTGCATGAATTTTGAGGATTGCTTTGGGCCACAGATTCTCTCTGGAAAGCCCAACTGGAACCAAGTCAGCCTTCTGGCAGAGGCTACCAGATTGTCAGCCAAAATTGCCCAAAACTAGTTGGAATCCATAAGCCCATTTTTCTTAACCAGTGCCTCGGGACTTCTGGATTCAAAACAACCCATAATATTACTGATCCACCACTATACTTCATCATAAGTATAAGGTACCTTTCCTTGCCTTTCTGTTTCAACACCAAATATGCTAATGCAGACCAAAAAATTCAATTTTGGGCTCAGCTCACCACAGTACTTTCATGCAATCATAATTTAAATGACCTTTGAGCAAACAGTGAGCACATGCTTTTGTGTCTTGGGGTCAGAGAAAGCATTCTTCCTGCAGTCCCTCCATTCTCTACCAGTTCCATATTTCATTCCTTTTTGAATAATTAATAATCATAATAATAATACATTTTATTTAAAAGGCGCCTTTCAAAACACTCAAGGACACCGAACATGACACAATATTAAGAACAAACTGTAATAAAAGGAAAACACGAAAGAAAATAAAAACAATTATAAATTACAATAACAGCAATAGAAATAACAACCAAAATGATAAATAAAGAAAACAAAGATCCATAATATACTACCAATTAAACAGAGTAGGCAAGTCTAAAAAGGTGGGTTTTGAGCCGAGATTTGAATAAGGACAGAGAATTGGAATCACGGATGAATTGTGGGAGAGAGTTCCAAAGACGAGGAGCTGTATGGGAGAAGGCTCTGGACCCCATGGTAACTAAACGGGCGGGAGGTGTGATGAGAAGCATGGACGAGGAGGAGCGAAGAGTACAGGAGGGTGTGTAGATGCAAAGGAGATCAGAGATGTAAGGAGGTGCCAAGTTGTGGAGAGCTTTGAAGGTGAGGAGGAGAATCTTGAAATCAATACGGAATTTGATGGGGAGCCAGTGAAGTTGTTGCAGAATGGGTGTGATATGATCAGTAGCGGTGGTTCTAGTGATGGTCCGGGCAGCTGCATTCTGGACAAGTTGAAGTTTCTGAATGACCCTTTGAGGGCGACCGGATAGGAGGGAGTTACGATAATCTAAACGGGAGGTGACAAGTGCATTGACAAGGATGGCAGTGCTGGTGGGAGTGAGCGACGGACGGAGACGATTAATGTTTCGCAGATGAAAGTATGCAGACCTAGTAATGTTATTGACGTGTGATTCAAAAGATAGAGTGCTGTCGAGGATGACACCCAGACTCTTGACTTGGGAGGAAGGAGAAACTGCGGAGTTGTCAATTGTAAGCGTAAAGCTGTCAGATTTATTTAGGGTGGACTTGGTGCCAACAAGGAGAAATTCTGTTTTAGCGGAGTTTAATTTGAGGAAGTTTTGACTAAACCAGGATTTGATTTCAAAAAGACAGTCAGAAAGGGAAGATGGTAGAAGGGTGGTGTTGGGCTTGGTGGAGAGGTAGAGCTGGGTGTCATCCGCATAGCAGTGAAAATGTATACCAAATTTCCTAAAAATGTGACCAAGTGGGAGGAGATAGATGATGAAGAGGAGGGGACCCAGAACAGAACCCTGAGGTACACCGGTGGTGACAGGGGAGAGCTGCGATTTGAATTTTTTGAGTTGAGCAAACTGCTGTCTGTCGGAGAGATAAGATCTGAACCAGGTGAGTGACGTGCCAGAGAAACCAATAGAAGATAATCTGTCAAGGAGAATGTGATGAGAGATGGTATCAAATGCTGCCCTGAGGTCGAGAAGGTTTGGTAATGACAGGAGTCCAGAGTCTGAGGCGATCAAGAGGTCATTAATGATTTTAACAAGGGCTGTCTCAGTACTGTGAAGGGGAGGGAAACCCGATTGAAATTCTTCAAACAGATTATAGTTGGAGAGGTGAGTGTGGACCTGGGCTGCAACTATTCTTTCGAGTGTTTTAGAAAAGAAGGGTAAATTAGAGATGGGACGGAAATTATTTAGATTGTTAGGGTCTGAACCAGGTTTCTTGAGGATAGGGGTTATAGCAGCAGTTTTGAGCAAATATGGAACAAGACCAGAGGAGAGAGAGGAGTGAATTATACAAGTTATTAAAGACGACAGTGATGGTAAACAAACTTTAACCAGGTGTGTAGGAAGTGGATCCAACTGACAAATTGCCCCTGACAGCGCTCAGTGTCATTTTTGTGGATCTTCTTGTAACTATCACCAGACATATTAAGTTCTTGGACCATCTGTCCCTTTAAAACTGTCAATTCTTTTCATTTTCTTCATGTGGCTTGATTAGCAAATGATTTTGAATGAACATCACCTCATTTTTATACCTTAGTGAGACTGGAAGTGATGTAAAAGCACAACATAGTCCATTAAAACCCAGGTGAACTTAAGTAAGTTGAATTTCATTTCTGGCTAGGATTTGGTAGATTTTATTCACCAAATGTGATTTCATTATATTTAAATCTTTAGACTTGCTGCTGTGAAATCTTGATTTAAAGTAATTTTATTTTTAATTAAATAAATACATAATTTTGGTCAGTTCCATTCAAACAATAACAAGCTACAGTGTTTACCATGAGTTGACAGTTTGAGTTTATCTCTATAATGTAATTTTTTTTTTTTTGTATAAGTGCATGTCTTATCAGGGTTGCAAATAATACTCGAGCCTGAGAGTTTGAGTGGCTGCAGATGCCTTCAATGAGCATAGTTCAGCTGGGTTTTTCTTTAAAATTTTTTTTGAATGAAAACAGAGTTAAGTTGGGAACAGAATGTGTGTTCCTAATTACACATATTCCCAGAGTTTCTAGCTCTAAAATGAGTATAGAAATGTTAAGACCCCGTAGATGTATACCATAAGCCAAGTTCAGAATGTATTCATTTAATGAACTCCATCACAAATTAAAGATCGGGCTGGCGTGGTTTTCTTAATACTCATTCAGGAATTTGATTCATGAGCGGTTATCCCTCATGAATTCATTGTGCTATACAAAGATTCGTCCAAAAAAAACTTTAGGAAAAACAAAAAAAAAAAAATATATATATATATATATAAAACGCCGATAATAATGCAAACACAACGGAGATAAACTGCATGTCCTAAGTAGAAGTTGTGCCAAAAATTCCAAGTCAGCTTGTCTCTCAGCCATTATACAATACGTTGATAGCCCAAACCAGGCTGCAGAATGCAGATAGTAGACCATATAGTTCCACTCACCTCTGCCATCTTGTGTTTATATGCTGATCTGGCCCCTTAGTTTTGGGAACTGGCGACCTGCAATTTCCTTCGCAGTCAGAGAATGCCTTTCACAATGAGTTTTGCACTTCCTACAAAACTGTGCAGTCTGCGTTGCTCCTTCGTTAAAGATGAAGCCTATCTCAGAGCACTTGCTTCCATAAACATAGACGCATCACTCCTCTGTTTTCCTGTCACACTCCTCTCCTTTCTGTTCGCAGTTTGCTTGTGCTGGTTCGGCTCCGCCTGAAACGCTCTTCCTTTATTACGAAGTATATTGGCGCTAGCCTACCTCCGAAATTTCCAGTAAATATATTTTTTTATTATTAACTTGCCTATGGGCTGATAAGCTATTGTTGTGGTGTGGCGTCCGTCCTCCGTCATCCGCCGTCCGTCGTCTGGAACATTTCTTAATCTTTTTTTGGCCTGATGAATTTTCATATAAATTTGCCATAACATACTCCTAGACCATATCTCCAGACGTTTTTTTTTGTCTGGATTTTTCGTTGAATAATTTTTGTCAATTTTTTGGGCCCTTGAAATTTTGGCGCCATTGTTAAAGATAGGACTGAGAAATTTTAAAAATTATTTCTCAAAAACTACTAGATACATTTTTTTTCTAAATTAGGAAATCAACTTACCTTGGTACCGTCAATGTACTGTGCTAGCACCATTTTGATTGAATCGATGGAAGTGGGTCTAGTGGGGGCGCTGTACTTTATGAATATGCAAGATGGCCTGTGGAGGCCAAATGGTTGCAGATAGAGATTAAGTTTGTATATCGACACATAGGAAGTCATATATGACCTATATTTTGGCAATATTAAATGTGACCACAGATGACTTTGAAAGGTCAAACTCGAGGTCAAGGAAAATATTAACTTGAAATTTCAAAAAATAGTTTCTCAAAAACTGTCAGACAACTTTTTTTCTAAATCTGGCAATCAACTCACCTTCATAAACTTTATGTACAGTGTGAGTGCCATTTTGATTGAATCGATGTAAGTGGGTCTAGTGGGAGCACTATATTTTAACATTGGATCTTATGGAGAATGGGCAAAATCGCCTGTGGAAATAAAATGGTTGCAGATAGAGATTAATGATGCGTTCCATTTACCTCGGAAGTCGGAAGTCGGAGCTGGGAATGACGTCACAGCCGAGTTATCAGCGTTCCAGTTACAAAGTCGGAAAAAAGATGCCAACCGCCATAAACCGGGAAGAAGAGTAGTAAAACAAGATGGTCACGTCTACGAAAGCTATTCTCGCGTTTGCCTTGTCCGAATATAAGCAACTTCTGGACAAATATGCAACCTTCAAACACGGTGGATTTCCATATATATACGTCGAACAATGTATACGGCTGATTTAGTGCGACAAAAACGAGTCAGAAGTATTAAACGGAATATTACAGGAGCTTCTAATTACTGCTTACACCTGGGGCAGCCATCTTTGAATGTTAACTCGGGGGTAGTGAAGATTCTCCCACTTTCCGAGTCGGAAATCCGACCTGGGGGGGCGTTCCAGTTGAAACTTCCGACTGCCGAGTACAAATGGAACGCAGCATAAGCTTGTATTATCAACATATGGGAAGTCATATATGACCTATATTTTGAATGTGTTGAAGTTGACCTCAGATGACCTTGAAAGGTCAAACTTGAGGTCAAGCAAAATGTTACAATTTTCAAAGGCTTCTAGGCTTGAAAATATTGATGATTGGGAACATATATGTATTGAGCACTTATAGGAAGTCATATATGAACTTTCATGTGGTGGCCTTGAACTTGACCTTCGGTGACCTTTGAAGGTCAAACTTCACAAAGTGAAATTTCAATGACTTCTATCAACAAAACTATTACAGATAGAGCTTAGGTTTTTATTGTGGCCATATAGGAAGTCATGTATGAAGTTTCATTTGGTGACCTTGAAATTGACCTTCAGTAACCTTCAACAGCCAAAATTTACAGTGAAATTTCAATGACTTATATCAGCCAAATGGTTACAGATAGAGCGTAGGTTTGTATTGGAGATGTATAGGATGTCATATATGAACTTTCATTTGGTGACCCTCATACTGACCTTCGAAGGTCAAACTTGACCTCATGAAAATTCAATGACTTCTATCCCTAAAAAAGTCACAGATGGAGCCTAAGTTTGTATCACAGACTTAAAGGAAGTCACACATGAACATTCAACTTGACTGTTGGTGACCTTTGAAGATCAAACTTGACCTAATACAATTACAATGACTTGTATTGCCAAAACGGTCACAGATGGAGTCTAGGTTTGTATTTGAGACATATAGGAAGTCATGTATGAACTTTCATTTCGTGACCTTCGTATTGACCTTTGAAGCTCAAATGTGACTTAGTGAAAATTCAATGACTTGTATCACTAAAATGGACACAGATGGCGCCTAGTTTTGTGTTACAGACATCTAGGAAGTCACCTATGAGCTTTCATTTGGTGACATTCAACTTTACTGTCGGTGACCTCTGAGGGTCAAACTTAACAGTGAAATTACAATGACATGTATCACTAAATTGGTCACAGATTGAGTCAAGGTTTGTATAGACACATTTAGAAAGTCATATATGAAGTCCATTTGCTGACCACAACTTGACATTCTGTGACCTTCAAAGTTGACAGTTGACATATTGAATTTTCAATGACTTTTATCACCAAAACTGCTTCAGAGTTTTGGATTGTATTGCAGGAGGTCTTATACAGTGCTTTGAAAAATTATTTGTCCCCCTCCTGATTTCTTATTTTTTGCGTATTTGTCACACTTAAATATTTCAGATCATCAAAAAAAATTTAATATTAGACAAAGATAAATACAAAATGCAGTTTTTATTATTATTATTATTATATGCCTGCTTGACTGAAGTCGAGAAGGGCGTATTATGTTATGGCGCATGCCGTCCGTCTGTCCGTCTGTCTGTCTGTAAACAATTTTTGTTTCCGTCAATTTCAAGGAGAACGACTGGTCTGACGGAATTGATTTTTGCACTGTGGATTGGGGTTGACTAGAAGAAGGTTGCTTTTGAAAATGGGCGCGCTCCGATATTCAATATGGCCGCCCTTTCCCTCTATTTCAATTATATGCTCCACCTCAGCGAGCTCTTGTTAAATGATGATTTCATTTATAAGGGAAAACAGCTATCCAAACCAATCTGGCCCTATGTGAAAAATTAATTCCCCCCCCGTTAAATCATGAATTAACTGCAATAAACCACTTTTTATTTTTGTTCAATTTCACTAGCCATGCCCAGGCCTGATTACTGCCAGACCTGTTGAATCAAGAAATCACTTAAACAGAACCTGTCTGATAAAGTGAAGTAGGCTAAAAGATCTCAAAAAGCAACACATCATGCCGCGATTGAAAGAAATTCAAGAACAGATGAGAAACAAAGTCATTGACATCTATCAGTCTGGAAAGGGTTACAAAGCCATTTCTCTCTGCAAAGCCATTATCCACAAATGGATAAAACTTGGAACAGTGGTCAACCTTCCGAGGAGTGGCCGGCCTACCAAAGTTACTCCAGGACTGCATTGATGACTCATTCAGGAGGTCGCTTAAGAACCCAGAACAATATCTAAAGAACTGCAGGCCTCACTTGCCTCAGTTAAAGTTAGTGTTCATGATTCAACAATAAGAAAGAGACTGGGCAGAAATGGCATCCATGGGAGAGTTCCAAGGTGAAAACCACTGCTGACCAAAAAGAACACAATGGCTCATCTCATATTTGCCAAAAAACATCTTGATGATCCCCAAGACTGTTGGGAAAATATTCTGTGGACTGACGAGATAAAAGTTGAATTTTTCTTAAGATGTGCACCCTATGACATCTGGCGTAAATCTGACACTGCATTTCAGAACATCATACCAACAGTCCAACTTGGTGGTGGTAGTGTGATGATCTGGGGCTGCTTTGCTGCTTCAGGACCTGGGCAACTTGCCGTAATTGATGGAACCATGAATTCTGCTCTGTACCAGAAAACCCTGAAGGAGAATGTCAGACCATCAGTTTGTGACCCCAAGCGCACTTGGGTTATGCAGCAGGACAATGATCCGAAACACAGCAGCAAGTCCACCTCTGAATGGCTTAAAAAAAACAAAATGAAGGTTTTGGAGTGGCTAGTCAAAGTCCGGACTTAAATCCAATTGAGATGCTGTGGCATGTGTTCATCCTTGAAAACCCTCCAATATGGCTGAATTAAAACAATTCTGCAAAGAAGAGTGCGCCAAAATTCCTCCACAGCGATGTGAAAGACTCATTGCCAGTTATTGCAAAAGCTTGATTGCAGTTGTTGTCGCCGAGGGTGGTACAACCAGTTATTAGGTTTTGGGGGGCAATTACTTTTTCACGTAGGGACAGGTAAGTCTGGATAGCTATTTCCCTCAATAAATCATTTAAAAACTGCATTTTGTATTTACTTGGGTTATCTTTGTCGAATATTAAAATTCCTTTGATGATCTGAAATATTTAACTGTGACAAACATGTAAAACAATAAGAAATCAGGAAGGGGGCAAATACTTTTTCACAGCACTGTAAATGCATGTGAACTTTTATTTAGTGACCTTGACCTTCAATGATTCAAAGGTCAAACTTCACCTGAAATTTTCTTAACCTGTATCATCACCAAAAGATTGCTTGCCGGTAATCCACAGGACCATTGGTCCTATTTTTATTATTTTTATTACAAGGACAAATCAACGTGCAAAACATTTCAATGTTCAAACACCAGTGCCCAACCATTTTCAAACAACAAGTTTTTTGGCCAACAATAGTAACAAAGGCTAGTTGTGAGGATCAGCATGTAGAGGAAAATTCAATAAATGGGGCATGGTGGTGGATACTGGCAAACAAAAAGCTACTTCGCAGGTTGAAGGCAAGCCAAAAATTCTGGTGGGGGGTGGGGGGGGGGTTACTTTTCCATTTCATTCACGTTCACTGCTGTGCTGCTTTCTTCCAATTCGAGAATCCAGGTTATGTAATTTTAAGTGGGTCATAAATTTACCATAAAGCCAGTGGCGGCTGGTGAGCTGGTGATAGGGGAAGCTCAAACCCACCCCTTAACAAGAACTTGCTGAGGCGGCGCATATACGCCCGCACGTTCCTCTAGCCAACCCCAATGCACAGTGGGAAAATCAATTCCGTCAGACAAGTCATTCTCCTTCCTCTTGTCAACCCCAATCCACAGTGCGAAAATCAATTCCATCAGACAAGTCGTTCTCCTCGAAATTGAGGGAAACGGCGGCCATATTGAATATCGGAGCGCGTCCATTTTTGAAATCAACCTTCCTCTAGTCAACCCCAATCCACAGTGCAAAAATCAATCTCCGGCCGGACAAGACAAAACGTTCTCCTCGAATATCACATTGACCACAGTGCGAAAATCAATTCCGAAAATTGAAAACGAATTCAAGATGGCTGCCGTGGCGCCATAGCCTATTGAATATCAGAGCGCGCCCATTTTCGAAAGCAACCTTCCTCTAGTCAACCCCAATCCACAGTGCGAAAATCAATTCCGTCGGACAAGTCGTTCTCCTCGAAATTGACGGAAACGAAAATTGTTAACAGACGGATGGCGTGCGGCATAACATAATACGCCCCTCGAGCGGGCGTATACTAAAAATAACGATTGGTCATGACCTGTTTTCAATCATTCATTTAAATTACCATTACAGAAACTCCGAAAACTCTCAACATTATCAGGTGCGGTCAGTTTTCATTAATAACGCATACCTGTCGACTCTCGCGCATTCGGCTTGACTTTTAGTGGCATATTTACGTTCCTCTGCTGCTGTCAGCAATCATTTAATCAATGCATGTGTAAGAGATTCTTGTGCGGAATTGAGGTCCTTGTGCATGGAGGTTTAGTTTCACGTGCGTTTCGGTGGATTTCACCACTAGTATTATTGATATTAAGATTTTGAGCGTAAAAAGCATTGCAAGCCATCAAAACCTTCAGGGCCAAAACAAAAACACCTCTGTTTACAGTGCTGAAGTTGATCTAAAGACAATTTTTGCAGAAATGAACCCCTGAAGACAAAAGTGGTCTAATTCAAAATTGTTTTTTTTTTTTTTTTTTTTTTTTTTTGAAAGTTCAAATCTTAAAATGATTCCTAAGTGGTGCAATAATGGAATAAGTCAGCGTAGTTACAGTACCATACAATGGGTGGGGCATGTATTCCTCACTTCAAAAATGCATTAAGTATTCGGCGCTAGGTCCAAAATGAAAAAGGAAAAAAAAATGAGTGAGACCACTCTTGTTCTTAGGGGCTTAAATATGTTTAAAGTCAAATCGGACCATGTCTTAAAACTAATTTTTTCCAAGTTCGTTGCATATAATTTGCAAATTGATGAAAGGTGCGACGACCTTTGGTTTTTTTGGTTCCAGATTATTCTCGCCGCGTATGAAATTTCGTCGTAAAGTTGGTTTCTCGGCTGATACAACCTGGAAAACATCCCCTATTTGCCATCTGGAGCGCAGCAGTAACACCACCACGCCACTGGTGTGCTCTATTCTATCATGTATGTCGTGGACCTGCGGGGTTAGCCGGCGCGGTGAATATTATTAGCTCTTGCCCACATCGCTTTTCTCGTCAGTGACTCAGTGAATATAGGAGGAGTAAAGATGGCGGACAACGGCGGCGCAGACCCTGCGAATAACAACAATAATAAAAATACCGAATCGGAGAGCACAGTAATCAAAGTCACAGTCAAAACCCCAAAGGATAAGGAGGAAATTGCCATCTCGGAAGATGCCTCAGTCACACAGGTCAGTTTTGCGGCGACTGCAGCTAAATCTGCTGCATGCGTACCTTCTGATCGGGATCCCCAGCCCAGCCTGACCGTGTGAACCCCTGGATGGCTCCTTAGTTAGCAGTTAGCTTGCTAGCCAGTCAGCTGCGCTAAACGCGTAAAGATCTGTAGTTTTGACTTAACTCCAGAGATAAAATAGAACTATTAAATGTGATGGGGCATATATTGGAAGCAAACCTCACAAAACATCCGCATTTGTGATAACTATTGCGATTCCCAAGTGAGTGGAAATGAAAGCCGACCGGATCACACTCCGGTCATGTGCGATCAATGTAGCTTGGCTAGTTGGAGCCGCTTTCACACCGGACGCGAAACGAATTTTTCGCGCGACAGATTACATTTAAAGTCAACGCAAAGACGCGAATATTCGCGTCTTTGCATTGACTTTAAATGTAATCTGTCGTGCGAAAAATTCGTTTCGCGTCCAGTGTGAAAGCGGCTTTATTAGTCTGCCAACAGACACCGCTGACGATAGATGGGGAAACTTACGTGAGTGGCGGTATTACACTCATGCAGATCAGGTAATTTCGGTGTCGTATTGTAAAATAACCTCACTGTTGGTCAATAAATGGTTGAGCCAAGCGCTTTGACTGATGTCATTTTGCTGGAATTGTCCGGCGAGGTTATTTCCTGGCTCAGCGGGAACGGCTTGAATGTTCTGGAAGATCTGATGTCGGTGCGAGGTTAGCTCGCTAAAGCGACATTTAGGCCCGAATGCGCCAAAAGCATTTCGTCACATTAGACATTCCAGGAAAGCTCAGAGACATAATCTTTTCTTATTTCTTTATTTTTTTTTCTTCATAATCTGGTTATTAATCTTAGCGGCCGCTTTTCGCCGTGTCCCTGAAGGAACCTGCGCGGTGGCTGAAGCCGCTGCTCGGTTAAATACGCCGGTGTTCTGACTATTTGATGCCTTGTCAAAAAATGCTGCCGTAATGCAAAGCGATCGTAAAGTCTTTGTTTTCGCCTTAGTATTGCGATATGAATCAGGTAACACTAGTAACTTTATTTGTTATCTTATTATAACATAAGCAGATGTTTGAGTTGGATAAGCTTGTTTGAAGATATATGCCCATAAACGCCATTATCATCTAATTTCTGCATTTTCAGGAAAACCCAGCGTGTACATGCAAATATATTTACGCTTACAGGTCGAAAGGCGCACTGAAAATAAATCTGTTTTTTGAAGATACTTAAGATAAGAGTGAAGAAACAGCCCGATATTTTAGGTTTGCGCATGCGCAGAACCGCGAGGTAGCCTATTTTGATAGGTAGCAAAATTTGACAGAACAAATTTTTTTGTTCCGGTTTTTGTTCGCGGAACGCCTCTGGCTTTCAATCAAACTAGCCAGCTGGCTAACTGTTAACTTTGCAAGCTAGCAATGTTAGTGTTGCTTTGCGGAACTCGTTTCGGGGTCGCTTGTTGTCGGGATGCTTCACAGTCGGGGGTTAAGTTCGGATTTGAAATTGAACAACCTCATACTATCTAAGTGTCTGCTGGGGTTTTAGAATGGTGTCTGCTTGGCTGACAGGTTTGCCCATTCTGTAAACGAACGTTAGTTAGTTGGTCGCCGGTTAGCTGATTCTGGTTGGCTGTCCGACGTGAGAATAAGGTCGTGATGCAGTACAGTGCGTCATCCTGAAACGGGTGAAGTGTGTGTGTCTGTAGCTGTTTAAGTGATATCGCCCCGCTGCCTGCGAGGAGAGCTTGAATCCTGGGCAGCTGGTTGAAATGGTCGATGTTGAGATGATGTTCTTAGCTTGGACCAAGAAGTGTAGTCAGTCAGGCAGGCAGTACGGCGGGAGGTTGTTGGCTTTGGGCATCTATCAGTAGATGGCTAGCTACAGTATAGCGTGGCTAGTAGCACCTTAGCTAGTGACGCAGCTTGCTGATTTGGAGACAACCTCTGACGCATGCCAGCTCGGCTCGTGATTTACCTGTGAAGGGGTAGGGTTCATTGTGATGGCTCAATATCACTTCGATAAACGCCCTTTGCCGCCACATAATGGATCGTTTTCCGTTAAACACTTGGAGTGTTCATGAAAACAGTATTGTGGCCATGCATTGAACTACATTGTTCATTCTGGGGAATAGGATGTGCTTGTATGCACACGTACGATCAAAAGTAAACACAAGCCTGCGAGGTACAAAGACCCTGTTCACGCAGCTCGAGCTTTCCAGTGAAGTCTCAAGGTATTTGTTGATTTATTTTAACTAAACTAGACGGGAATATGAGTCCTGAGCGAATGAGCATGATTGGAAGTTTCTAGGTCAGAAGTGGGCAACGAGGGCCGTATCCGTCCCTGGTTTTCACACCAACTTCTGGCCTTTAATTAGTTGATTATCTAAATCAGCCAAACCTTATGAAATCTGACATTTTGGGTGCATTTCTTTAAATTATCAGGAATGACCACCAAAGACCGTTCTGGTCTCCCCGCATAAACCATTTTTCTTTGCATAAATCTATGTTTGTGTATGCAATCAATTAACTCATTTAGTCAGGGTAATTGATAGAAATAAAAACCTTCAGGACCGGAATTGCCCACCCCTGTTCTAGGTGGATATTATGGGCCGGACCAGGGACAACCTTGCTAACGTCAGCATTTAAACTGAAGTCCATCCAAGAAAGAAAGGATATTGGATGAAATCAGGCTCATCGTATTTTTTCTAACACGTTTGGCTGAAGCTTGTTACTGGGAGCTGTGCGAAATTTCAGCCCAACTGCTCTGACCTTGTTCAAACTTGTTTGAGTTGATGTATTACTGTTGTTAGCCGGCAGGTTGTTCAGTCTGTAGTCAGTCAGTCCGTCCAGCACTTTTAATGCTGACCTCTGACAGCTTAAACAGCTTGGACAGGCTTTATCCACCGAGATACAATTTTGAGTAGCTAAAAGTATCAAATGTTCACGTTCACAGTCTCAAATCAACTGGAATTTTCAGCAAAGTTTGTGCCTTGACAGTGCTCATTAACCCTTTCACTCCTAAGGTCTGCAGTGGTTTGACTTTCTTAATTGTCTTAGGGGATTGGACAAGACAGAAGTTTATAGAAACCACTTTTCAAATAAGTATATTTTAATAACGGAGAGATTTCCATTGTAACAATATAAAGTTTTGTGCATATGAAAATCTCTTCT
This sequence comes from Gymnothorax javanicus, assembly GCA_029692085.1. Classification (NCBI taxonomy): domain Eukaryota; kingdom Metazoa; phylum Chordata; class Actinopteri; order Anguilliformes; family Muraenidae; genus Gymnothorax; species Gymnothorax javanicus. Next base: position 125,223,832 of record CM056197.1, on the reverse strand, counting down.
CATTGCCTGAAATATAATGGCTTATTTCTAATCATATTCCATAAATCTGATTGGTCGAAGTGGGTATAGTCAAAGAGTGCCTTTTGGCACTCATGGGATTCTGACCGGACACGTGAGTGCCTTTTGGTGGTCTTGGGAGCGAAAGGGTTAAGGCAGTGTCTTTGAGTAACTGCTTGTGTGATTCATGAAAATTATCCCCGTATTGTTGAGAATGGTACCTGAGTCTAGAAGATTACGGATAAGGCGCCACGCCATAGGGACGTAGTTTTAATTGGCAAGGCATCTCTAATAGAGTAACGAGGCCTTTCTTAAATGGCCATTTCCTGCTCATAATTTGGTGAATCCAGTGATTGGCTTTCATGGTGTAACTGGCTCTTGATCACCGCTCTCCTTGGTTTTATAGGGTCTTCAGTTCTGTGTGGCACGATTGCGGTAAAGTGGTTTGTGAGCAAAGCCCAGACAACAGTCGGAGTATTTACTGTTCATACCTGTTCACTGATTGTTTTAGTGATTGGCTGGCATCACACTGCTAGTTGGTTGATGCGCTACGTAACATCCAAATGAAAAATTCTTCTGATTTGAGGCCTTTTTCTGCGCATTTTCCTGGGTTGTTACTCATCAGCTGAATTTATCCATTTTAAAACCTTACATAGACATCATCTCGCCAGTACACAAATGGTATGCCTGTTTGCAAATCAAAATTTTGTTTCCGATCTTTCTTGAAAATTTTTTTTGCTTGGTATTACGGGTTGTCACATCGCTTCCATTATATGTTATGCACTGGCAGGTTGTTGGTAAAAGTGCAGATGTTTTTGTTTAGATAGCTGTAGGCTACTGGACATTCTAATGGAATCGTTTTAACTTCCGCCCACAAGTGAGGTGTATGGCAGGCTGCGATTTGGATATAACTCGGAAAATGGCTCTCGTCTGAATACGATGAGGATTTTGCTCCCTATTGGTTCGACTGTTGTCACCCTGGGCTGTGTTTTTCGAAGCGGCAGATGGCCGCCTGTAGGTGCTAGCGGAGCCGCAGCCTAATTAAGCCTGGTGTCCCCTGTGTGCCCTACCTGGGTACCGCAGGGTAGGGGGTGGCTGTCTGCTTGGCCCCAGAGGTTAGCCTTTAGTGCTGAAGTGTAGCTCCTCAGCCCTCTTGCTGAGTATCTCCTGCCCTCTAGGTTTTGCATTTGAACCTTAATTTGGCTCATCCAGTTTGATTAGTTTCCTGCTCAATAAGATGAACAGGGTGCGTTTTCATGGCATTGGCCTTCATAGCTACAGAATAGTAGCTAGATCTCAGTGGGCTGCGGGGCGTTAAGATGGCAATATCGCCAGTCTCTGACTAGAACGTTATCATGTGCCTGAACTGATGAGATGGTCGGGACAGTGACATGGAATTTTGTCTTCGCTTGCCCAGCAATCTCTTAACAATATTGCTGATGTGTTGTGACAATGTTGCGATATCGACGAAGCATTTTAATGTCACTGAGAATGTTGTTAGTTGGGCTGTGCTCTTTAATACACTGGGCTTATTCAAGCGCTCTTTTTTTTTTTTTAACATGATCATTTAATCGTATGTTCATCTTACTTGCTTGCAGTTATTTTGCTGATTTTGCAACAAGGCTAGATTGGGGGGCTGTGATCTGGATTATTGGGCTGGGCCGTGAATAGCGGCCAGGCCCCTATAAACGTGAATGTCGCTGAGTGAGTGAGTGACTGCCTGAGTGATCAAGTTCAACGATTGGCTGGCGGCCCGGGGAAGATGTTCAGCGATTGGTTGGTCGGCCGGGCGGGAAGAACTTCAACGATTGGTTGGCCGATTACTGACTTCAGCGATTGGTCGGGGGTATACTCTGAAGGTTCAACATAGACAGGCAAGAGCTTCAACAAACCCTGATTGGTTGGCCTAGCGGTGGTTGTAATCTTTCTTTGACTGGCTGGCTGGCTGGCCTTTCACAAAATGGGCGTTTGTCACATTATCCTGATCCATCTCCTGGGGTTATCTCTCCCTACGCCAAGCAAGTTCAACATAGACAGGCTATATTTGAGTGAGCCGGCTCAACAAACCCTGAACTCACAATCAGAGATAATTGGTACCACAACGGTGGTCGTAATCTTTCTTTGTTAAAGGAGCAGCATGTAAGTTTGTGGCCAAAACTGGTAGTGCAATCACATTCAAAATACTGCAGAGCACAGTATCCCCTCCTCCCCTCCCCCAGACGAGAGGTTACCAGCTAGGTTGCCGGATCCAGGAAGAACGTCTGCTACACGAAGCTACCACGGCTACATTTCAATATCACCAATGCTTTGCTCTCACAGGGTTTTGTGTTCATTTCAGTTCAGTTCAGAAAAGATCGAGACTAATGACTAACTTCAGCAAGGTCATATTGGTCAACTTGCTCGTCACTCTTCTGTGTGGGTAGCCCACTAAAGTCCACTGTCATATGCGTAAAGAATGAATGAGGACTCATTTGACCGATGTACTGTCTCAATTACATTTCATGTTGCAATCATGGTCGTGCTAATGTCGGAACGGTTTCCACAGCGTCTCAGCATAATGCCAGAGAAACGGACTCTGATAATGCATTGCTAATGTTAGCAATGAAGAGTCACGGTTTTTATTTCTCAAACAATTTGTTAGCAAGTCAATTCGATGACCCACCTGCATACACACTAACGTACCATGAACGAACATACATAACGTTATTCAACTGTAGAGAATGTTTGAAATTTCCATGACTACATTAAATAGAATTAAGTTAGCCAAACTTAGCTGAATCTTACCTGCCTAGGAGAAAATTAGCGACTTTGGCGTCGGTCTTCAAATTCTTCTCTGCTTTCAGCCGTCTCCATCTTTCAAAGATATGTCCTATACAGATCCTTGTTTTGTTTCTGACTTTGTCTTGACGTATTTCGGAATCATAACGAGGCCTTTTAGGTTTAGTAACGTCAGCCATTTGTGCTCCGAAACGCTGGTAGCTGCAGCTTGGTGGTAACTGGCAACCTGGATGCCGAAATGCTACTGACTGCGTGATTGGGAGATAGGTGGAGGATGGCGCAACAGGCCAAAACACAAAATGAAACATCAACATTAGTTGTGGGCTGCAACTTCGCTTTTGTCTTGAGAATATTCTGGCTGGACTACTGTTGTCAGTGATATAAGTATGTGAAATTAACATCATTCCTTAATGTCTGGTGATATATCAGGGCCATTTCATGATTAATCAACATACATTTCTTACATGCTGCTCCTTCAATGTCAGTTTTCTGCTTTCAACTCTGTCCGCGGTCTCAACAAAAGAGCGTTTCATACGGCAATTGACCCTATTTCCGTTCATAAAATGACCGATCGCGTTCTGTATGTTTCTCCCAGGAAACTAAACCTGATCCAGGATCAGTAACACTGCGGGTTATTCCCCCCCACACGCCACCAGGGGGAGCCGCCAGCGGCTTAATGGGAGACATATACGAAGTTTTACACTGATTGGTTGGACACTTGAAAGACTGCATGATTATGCATGTGCATACTCAGGTGGACACTTGGGAAATTATAATTGAGATTTATGTTAGTTCATTCATGTTGGTTGGTGTATGCACTTGTTCGTTGGATGTAATGTAAGTGGTTGCTGGGTGATTAATAAAATCTTTAAAAAAAAAAAAAAAAAAATCTCCTAGGAGGAGTTGGTCCTCATTATGGACATTTATGAAGAATGTTAATATATAAAAAACAGCAAAAAGCAAAACTGTTGCTGCTAATAAGGCCAGAGAGGAATTCTGGCAGAAAATTGCTGACTGTAAGTCCTCTGAAGGACTAGTGGAAATCACATCAGTTTCTCAGCCAAATCAAACAAAATGAAATTATAGAATGAACTTTCTTATTTCTCTGCCAATTCTTATGATCTTGCTGTTAACTACAAGGCCTTTTTGAGAGCTTTCAATAGGTCATAAATTCATTAAAATTAATTGCATTTCAATTTTTTTTGTCACATAGTTAACCATATTCATTCATCACCAATATCAAATAACGCTTTATGAAACACATGGCAGCTCCTTCACTCGAACATGTTTATTAAGAGGTTTTACTCGAAACTGTGGATTCTTTGTCCATAACATGCCCAAAGACAGAACATGGGGAAAAAAGGAATCTTCGAAGTTCGTTCTTACACCCTCACTATATAGGAACAGCCATGTGTACACAATAGTGACGCCACGTTCCCGGTTAGCACAACTGTAACAGTAACTTCAAACTTTATTGTTTCATTACGATTCAGGAACATACATACATACTTTATCTGCTATCTACATCTGTTGCTGCCGTCTCTTTCAAATTCACATTCACAAAATCAATAACTGCTACCCTTACTCTAGCTCTTTGTCTATTCAAATGTATAACTTGCTTTTGATATGTTTTCCTTACTCAAGACCCCCTCCCCCCACCTCCCACTCCCACTACCTCACACACTCTCACTCACTCCCACTCCCACACTCTCACTCTCACACTCACACTCACTCGGTCACACTCTCACTCTCACAATCTCCCCACCCACTTTGTAAATAATTTATCAGCTCCAGCTCATTACTAAACTTGCACTTCATATAATTGTGTGAGCTTTGCCCCATTTAGCACCCTTTTCTTGGGCCCACATTCTCATACAGCACATGGCGGCCCAGCCATATACTAGGTTGCACCTAGTCTTGTCTAACATTTCGTGAGTTTAAATCTAGGACTTGGTGCTGAAGACCTAGGAACCTTGAGTGGAGTTATGAGAGATGAAGTGAAATGACTTAGGTCATTGTGGGTGGATGATATCTGCACAGTGCTGTGCAAGTCTTTTCTATACTAATTGTTGTGGTTGCAAGATGATTTACACCATTTCCTCTGGGGACCAAATGTCTTCCGAAAAGTATTTGAACAAGAGGCTCTTCAGAACCTGTACTCGGGCCGCGCATGCGCAGGACAATCGCGACCCCGAAAAAGAAGAACGGAGCCGAAACTTGCACTCGTGGTCTACCGGCCCGAGTAATGAGATGAAAATTTTTAGAAAAGTGGGTATGCTGCTCAAATAGCAGATGTGTTCCTCCTGGACAGCCCTGTGTTAAGTCTTTGTATGGTCCAAGACTACAAAAAGCGTACACGAGCAAACCTTGTCACCCTTTCCCCACACAGTTTAAGGAGGAGATTTCCAGGAGGTTCAAAGCCAAACAGGATCAACTGGTGCTCATCTTCGCTGGAAAGATCCTGAAGGACGGAGACACGCTCAACCAGCACGGCATCAAAGATGGCCTCACGGTCCACCTGGTCATCAAGACTGCACACAAGTAAGAGCAAAGTGTCAGCACATGTTTGGACTTGGGATTGGCAGATGTCGCTAAATTGGGAAGCATGTAAATGATAGGAAATTAAATTTTAAAGGACCGGGGGGCTGGATTACGGCGCTGGATTAGTGGTGCAATTGACAGTGGTGCAATTGAAGATTTGCAGCGGCAGTGACGACTTGACAGATTTAACTTTATATTGATCTAGAATATGAACGCTAATAACTGCCTCTCTGAACGTAATCTGTTAATTTTGTATATGGGGTATTCCGTGGTATTCATTTTGTTACGGACAAGACATTTGGAGAAGTAATTCCATTGCAGCTACTGATGTGTTGGTCCTCTGAATTGTTTGAATTGCTGAATTCGAATTACTCTGGGAGTACTTCAGGTGATATAAAAATGAACGTCATCGGTAATTAATGCACTTAATTACATAAAAGAAAAACTGTTATGGACAGGACAGATTGTGACATGGGTTTTTTTGTAAAGTAGTTAAATCAAAAGTTCTCTTCATCTTGGTGATATCCTTCAAATTCAGCCATCCAGTGATGTACCCTTGTATCAAAGGAATATCATTCAGGAATTTTCAAAAGAATATCTGAGCAGATGAATTTGACAGGTGTGTCAATGTGCATTGCGGACAGGACAGGGCAAAGTGTTATGGATAGGACACTTTTGTCATTCTATATAAATATCAATTAATTATCACCAAAACTTGTATTGATCAATATTATGGATACATTTGCTTTGTGAGAGAGATGGCTCCATATCTTTTAATAAGAAATATGCCATTTTAATTAAAAATATCATGACTTACTGCCTTATATCTATAAGCATGTACAAAGATGTGTTCATTTACATTGTATAACAATTAAGTCCATTGCCTGGCATGACTAACTTGAAAATGTAAATTTAAACAAAATTCCATATGTTGATGCCGGTCACAGTCATGAAGTCGACAGTGGTACATAATTGCCATGAGTGCAATGGTCAATGAAGCCAAAATACATTTTTCAAAAACTTTTGGATGTCAACTAACACATCCACCAGGTATTTCATGAAAATTTTGAAAAAAAAAAAATCTGGAGCCATGTTGCAAATACCACGGAATGCCCAACATATAATCCATATACCGATGTACCGCTCGACTCCCAAAGACTACAAATTTGCTCATCCGACTATTTACTGCCCACAGTCCGTTAAAAGCAGTCTAAAGGATGACGTTATCCATTCTAGGAACAGAAGTCGTTCATATGGGAAAAATAAATCCTTCAACCACTGATCAAACAACAAAAATTAGTTATTTGAAATGCGTAACATACGCTAATGAGACAAAGTCAAAGAAAATGATCATGTCCCACCGTTTAGGCATTAGGCTGCAGAAGGCATTAATGATGGGTGGGACAGCTTCTTGTCTCAAGGAAGTGTGGTTACATGTAGTGTTAATGGTGATAAAAATATCAATAATAACAATAAGTGTCCTCTTATCTTCAAAAAGAATATACAACAGAATAATGGAGCTATCTGTCAAGGCCAGAACAAAGCCGTGTTTTATATGCTGTAACTATGGAAGATAGATTTTCATGTAACTTTTAATCTATACAAAGTAAGTAAATCATGTAAGAGAACTGAGTTATGCAAGATAAACGTTTTTATTAAGCTAAAACGGGGGGAAAAAAGTCCTATCACAGGTATGATTTAAACAACAACAACAAAAACCAAGACATGGCTTTCCCTCAAAGCAAAGAAAAAGAGTATAATGTTATAATTACTGTGCAGCATTAACACATAATTTGGCTATTATGCCTTAAATGTTATTCTCCATTTTTAGTTTGTCAATTTTTAACATCCAGCGTTGTTTATGGTAATGTTTTACCTGTTTTTCATGATGTCATTTCCGATTATATTTGTTATTCTCTTCAGTCCTCAAATGGAACAGCTTAACAAAGTCTATTGCAAAGTCTACATTTAACCTTTTCTGATGTTGGTTGAAGTGAGACCAAGCGGCGCTTTTCTTTTCTTCCCGAGACATTATTCACACTGACGTGAGAGAACTGAACTCGCACTGCTCACCCCCTCCGTCCAGCCGTGAGGAAGACCGTGATCCCAGATCAGCATCCGCATCGGTTTTATTTTTCCAACATCTTTTTCATTTGTTAATTACTTGTGGCAATCACAATTGTTAACTGTATTTTAAGAAATGGAAAATTATAAAAATTAAGTATTTTGTTAGAACAAATATTGATTTTTCTGAAACGTTTAGCCTCCTGTAAAGGTTTACATGTTTAGACGGAACACTTCTAGTTTGAAATTTTAGGTGGGGGGGGGGGGGTCCTTGTTACCTGTTATTATTGAGCTGGGGTATGTTTCCCAAAAGCGCAGATGCTAACTTGCATAGTTGGAGCCATTCACCGTGTATTGTCAAACTAAGTAAGTTGCTATCACAGCAGCTAAGTTTTTGGAAAACATACACTACCAGTCAGAAGTTTTTGCACACCGCAATATTTTCTGTAATTGTTACAATTTTTTATATTTTGTTCTTGTGTAATAGTCTCCTATTGGTTGTATTACAAATGTCGGGAAACTGAAGCCCAATGTATAAACCATGTTTATAACAAAACAAATTAAGAAAAACCAGGATCAGTTATTTTGTCAATATTTATGCAGACCAGTCACAATGGTCTAATCCAGTGCTTCTCAAACCTCTCCTGGAGGCCCACCTGTCCCTGTTTTAGATTGTTAGATGTTTTAGATCTCTCCCTGCTCCAGCACAGGTGATTCAGATGATCTACTCATTATCAAGCAGCTTCAGGGGGTTGATAGTGAGCTGATTATTCCAATCACCTGTGCTGGATTCCTTGTGGATTTTTCTTGTGAATTTTTTATTTGCAATAAACAAGTATAGGGTTTCAGTGACTTCTTTGTTGTGAACATGCATGTAAGACAAAGACTTGACAAGATCTTGGGGTGTGCAAAAACTTTTGACTTGTAGCGTACCCCTGAGTGGTCTACTATGGGCTTCAACCTGTTGGCCTTGAAGGTTTGAATTTTGGGCTGACAAGTAAAAACAGACTACCAGTTTTGAATTCATGCGGACAGGCTAGTATGCGCAAAATATTACGCTCTCGGACAAATTTCTTGATACGACTTTGAAGAAGGAAAACAAAGCAAAAAAAAAAAAACTAACAGGCTTGAACTGACAAGCTGCTTTAACGTATGTACAAGGGTGCATCTGACTGCATGGTAGTACCAGGAACAACAATAAATATGAGGTCCAAGTTGACACGTTCAGCTTATTTGAGGATATTTATCAGTTGCTGGAAATAAATCCATATAGTATGAGTCATATTTCCCCAAATTTCATCTGTCTTTATACAGTGAATCTGTCCAAATCCTTAACGAACTGCTTTGTTTATTATTGATATTTAGTACGCAATGTGCTGGGTAATCCCGGATTAATTCTCAAAGCCTGTAAGTGACCAGTGCTTATCCGTGATTCCTCCAGAACAGCTGATGGCGCCGGTTCACAGGCCTCTGCCTCGTCCAGCGTGGGCAGCCCCCAGGTCAGCAGTGGGGGCAACCCCGCCAGCCCCAGCCCAGCCGCCGGCTCCTCCCCCGCCGGACCCAACAGCGGTGGCTCCACAGCGCCCTCTACGCAGCCCGCCAGCCTGCTGAGTGAGTATCAACCGCTAAAACCGCCCGCCATTCCTTTCACCCCCTTCTGTGATGTGTCTTTGTGACTTTGATTTCTTTCTGGGCATACTGGTGACATGACTGCCTAGATGCTTTTGTGTTTATGTTTGTTCTTCAAAAATTTAATAAATAAAATCCACTGCCATTCTCTGATATAACAGAAATTATCCATGTCTTATTAATGAGGTCATGGGGTCTGGTAACCAACTAAAGTGTGAGATTGAGAATATCTCTTCCTGGAGATCAGCAATCCCTTCGGTTTACTGTTGTCTGTCCAACCGTAACGAAGCCTGCCTCTGATGGAGATCTTGTTATGCTGCTAATTGGTAAAGGCATGTGCTCCAAATAGAAGTTGAAATGAAAGACTTGGATTGCCTGGTACAAGGCTGGGTAGCCCAGGTCTTAACTCTGTCAAGTCGTGAGTTTATGCGAAAAGTTGGCTGGTGTGAAGTGTGCAGGGTTCGTAGGTCAGTTTAACGGCTCCGATTCATGATGGAGCTGACCACTTCTCTGTGTTGGTCTTAAAAAATGGCTGCCACACAGTTTAACATTGGCGCATATGGCAGCTTGTTTTACCCACTCTGCTGGAATTGCGTTCTCGTATGATCGGGCCTTGCGTCGTTTGGCCAGGTATTACGACCCATATACTCGTCGCACAATAACGAGCAATTACAGAATCTGAATGGAAGACAAGCTATAATGCCATATTCCTTGTGTTGTGAGAGAATAGATTTGTGAGGAACGCCATTCCAAACTGCCATCTTTGTTCCTTTATTATTTTCTTCGCGTCTTCAGTTGCACCTCCCAAGGGGCTCATTGAAAAAAGGCTATTTTTGCTAGCAGTTTAATATCAGCTAAATGCCACTTTTGTGATGCTGCTGTTGGTGATGCAATCGAGCAGCAGTGTCTGCGAAGGAGTGGGCTGTCCTATTTTTTGCTTCCTTTCTCATTGCTTATCATTTGCCAGTTTTTAAAATAAAACTGGAGACCAAAGATGAAATATGCACACTTGACTGAATACTGGTTAAGTCGGTGAACTTGGAACCTATGAGAGCCATTCTTTGAGAAGTGAACTAAAATGTCACACACGTGATCAGATGCCATCAAATAAATACTTTGAAAATTGATGTAGGGTATCAAATTTATTCCTTGCTATTTTCCATACCCCAGAACTATGAACATTCTAGATTTTTCAACTTCGCAGAGTTTTTGAAGTCAGATAGTTATGAAAAACCTGTTTCCCTGTGAAGTCAGTCACGTGACCAGTCGTATTTGACCTCTGACCTTAAGTAGTTAAAGTTAATGTAAAAAATAAAATTTTTGCTTGATAGACTTGGATAAGTAGTTCTCCTACATAAGGTCCCCAATCATGAACCTCCAATGCTTTTGTAATTGGAGGAGATTTTTTTTCTACTATTTGTTACATTTTTGGTCACACACATGACTAAGAATGGCCCATGAGCCAGACATGATGCTGTAGGATTCTTTTTTATTTTTGCCCCTCTGTTTATCTGGCTTCAGTTTCCTGGCCATATTTAGAGTGTGGTGTGGGTGGGATTCTCAGTGTATTTTGAGTCCCAATCTACATTTTTTTTTTTTTTTTTTAATTAACCCCAAATGTGGTTTATAATTGCAGATAATGAACTAAAAAGTATGAGTGATAAAGGTGATGTTGTAGTATCTGGATGTGCTGATAGGTTGGTTTGACTTGTTAAGCATTGCGGTAGTATAAAGGTGCCACGTAGTTCTATCACTTCTCTGGTGTTGCAGCATTTCCGTGTTGCTTAATTTCTTTCAGCCTTTTTGACGCTCTTCTTTACTCTAAGTTTTCATGCATTTGATTCTTCAATTTGCAGTGTATGCCGTAAATTAAGTACATTTTTGGAGTGAATTTGTATAATGCAGATGGAATTATTTTGTGCTCACTACACCTGCTAATGTTGTCATTGGGAGTTGTGTGAGGAGATAAATTATGTGTAACAATGTCGAATTTGTGGTTCGGTGCTGCATAAGGGTAATGTTGTAATGTGATGTAATGTAAGAATAATATTGCTCAATGTGTAGTGGGTAATGTAGTATAATGCAGCAACGTATGGACTTTGTAGTTTGGATGATGGCCTATGGGTAATGTAGTTTAACATGTGGTTGCCTTCGGGTTGTGTGGTTCAATGCTAATGGGCTTTGTATAACCTTGCTCAACAGGCAGTGGTGTTTGTGCAATGGTTTGTGGCTAATAAGGTTTAACTGATGATGGCCTTTGGATGATTCATTTAAATTTGTGATGGTCAATGGTAATGCTCTGTCTATAATTGAGTGAACAGGTGTCTTTGGGTAATGGGCTATGAGGGAATTGTTTTCATGAGTAATGTAGTTCAATAGGTGGTGGTCTTTGGGAAATACTGCTTAGCTGGCAATAATCTTATGAAAAAGGCAGTCAGGAAATGGACTATGCGCAATGTGGTTTATCACTTCTTCTGGAAATGGGCTACAGTTAATGGTGGATTGTGGGTAATGTAGTTTAAATGGTGCCGGTCTTATGCTCTCCCCAGCGGGCTTCGGTGACCTGTCCAGTCTGGCGAGCCTGGGCATGGGCTCAGCCAACTTCATGGAGCTGCAGCAGCAGATGCAGCGGCAGCTGATGTCCAACCCGGAGATGCTGTCCCAGATCATGGAGAACCCGCTGGTGCAGAACATGATGTCCAACCCGGACCTGATGAGGCAGATGATTGTGGCCAACCCACAGATGCAGCAGCTGATGGAGCGGAACCCCGAGATCTCGCACATGCTCAATAACCCTGAACTCATGAGACAGGTGAGGTCACAGAGGGAGGAGGGGCTAGAATTCTGACCTAAGCTCATGAGACTGGTGATTTCATTGAGGGGGGTAGGTCTGGAACACTCCTGAGATTATGAGGACTCTGAGGTCTGACAGGAGAGGAGTTGGAACCATCTTGAGCTCATAACTATGAGCTCACAGAAGGGAGGGGTTAGAACCCCCCTGAGTGCATGAGAACTATGAGCTCACAGAAGGGAGGGGTTAGAACCCCCCTGAGTGCATGAGAACTGTGAGGTCAGAGAAGGGAGGGGTTAGAACCCTACTGTGCTCATGAAACTGGTTAGGTCATAGGAAGAGCATTTAGAACACTCATGAGAACTGTGAGGTCACAGAGGGGAGGGGTTAGAACCCTCCTGAGCACATGAGAACTGTGAGGTCAGAGAGAAGGGAGGAGTTAGAACCCTACTGTGCTCATGAAACTGGTTAAGTCATAGGAAGAGCGTTTAGAACACTCATGAGAACTGTGAGGTCACAAAGTGGAGGGGTTAGAACCCTCCTGAGTGCATGAGAAGTGTGAGGTCAGAGAAGGGAGGAGTTGGAACCTTACTGTGCTCATGAGACTAGGTCGCAGGGAGAGTGTTTAGAACACTCGTGAGAACTGCGAAGTCACAGAGGGGAGGTGTTACAGAACAGTCTACCTGCGGCTCAAGGGAGAATTTGTCCCTGGGGACGGTGATGCTGAGCAATAATGTATTCAGAGCTTACTGAGCAGGCAAGGCTGAGACGAGGTGCGTAGACCTTTGTCCCCTAACATTCCCCCGTCGTCTCTTGCGCCCCCAGACTATGGAGCTGGCACGGAACCCCGCTATGATGCAGGAGATGATGCGCAACCAGGACCGGGCGCTTAGCAACCTGGAGAGCATTCCGGGAGGATATAACGCCCTGCGCCGCATGTACACCGACATCCAGGAGCCCATGTTCAGCGCCGCCCGAGAGCAGGTGGGTTGTCCACATCCGCTATGGAACAGGGCTGCTCGACTCCCACCTCAGATATCCACAGTGTCTGTCTGTTATTTGCTGCAGCCAATTCACCTAAGGGTTTATTTCTGAAACCGAGGAGGTCATGCAGTCGGTGAAATGAGATGGTGCGGTTATGTGGTTGGTTAGGCCACATTCCTGCTGATACTGAAGTCCTCAGGGTCTACTGGTGTGTAGCCATGCTGGATAATGCCGGTCTTGGAATTACTGCCCACCACAAATTTGCTGGTAGATATGAATGAATCTGGGGACAACTGATCCGCTGAACATATATCTGTAGAATGAGTGTGAGTAGTTGTTTGCTTATGAGACAAGCATTTTTTTTTTTTTTTTTTTTATGATTAACTTTTTAATGAATAAAGTTTTGACTGGGTTCTACATGTCATTAAAAATGATAAAACTGTATTAATTGAAAGGCACAAAAAACAGAATGACTCTTATCTTCTCTTATCTTCAATTTTTAGGTTACTGGCCCCATGGGCCGATAAGCTATTGTCGTGGTGTGGCGTCCGTCGTCCAGAACATTTTTTTATCTTTTTTTTTTGGCCTGATGAATTACGTGTAAATTTGCTATAACATACTACTAGACCATATCTCCAGACATTTTTCTCGGATTTTTGATTGAATCATTTTTGTCCGTTTTATGGGCCCTTGAAATTTTGGCTCCAATGTTAAAGATAGGACTGAGAAATTTTAAAACACCATTTTGCAAAAACTGCGTGATAAATTTTTTTTCTAAATCGGGTAATCAACTTACCTTGGTACCGTCAATGTACAGTGCGAGCGCCATGTTGATTGAATTGACGGAAGTGGGTCCATTGGGGGCGCTGTACTTTATGAATATGCAAGATTGCCTGTGGAGGCAAATTGGTTGCAGATGGAGATTAAGTTTTTATAACTGACATATAGGAAGTCATATATGACCTATATTTTGGCTGTGTTAAAGTTGACCTCAGATGACCTTGAAAGGTCAAACTTGAGGTCAAGCAAAATGTTACAATTTTCAAAGGTTTCTAGGCTTGAAAATATTGAAGATTGGGAACATATGTGCATTGAACACATATAGGAAGTCATGTATGAACTTTCATTTGGTGGCCTTGAACTTGACCTTCGGCGACCTTCAAAGGTCAAACTTCACATAGTGAAATTTCAATGACTTCTATCACCAAAACTATTACAGATAGAGCTTAGGTTTGTATTGCGGGCATATAGGAAGTGATGTATGAAGTTTCATTCGGTGACATTGAACTTGACCTTCAGTGACCTTGAGTGCCCAAACTTCACAGTGAAATTTCAATGACTTGTATCAGCAAAATGGTTACAGATAGTTTCAGTTTGTATTGGAGATGTATAGGAAGTCATACATGAACTTTCATTTGGTGGCCTTGAACTTGACCTTCGGTGACCTTCGAAGGTCAAACTTCACATAGTGAAATTTCAATGACTTCTACCACCAAAATTATTACAGATAGACCTTAGGTTTGCATTGTGGCCATATAGGAAGTCATGTATGAAGTTTCATTAGGTGACCTTGAATGGCCAAACTATACAGTGAAATTTCAATGATTTATATCAGCAAAATCTTACAGATTGAGTGTAGGTTTGTCTTGGAGAAGTATAGGAAGTCATGTATGAACTTTCATTTGGTGACCTTCATATTGACCTTCGAAGGTCTAACTTGACCGAGAGAAAATTCAATGACTTGTATCACTAAAACGGTCACAGATGGAGCCTAAGTTTGTGTTACTGACATCTAGGAAGTCACATATGAACTTTCATTTGGTGGCATTCAACTTGACTGTCAGTGAGCTTTTGAGGGTCAAGCTCCACAGTGAAATTACAGTGACTTGTACCACCAAAATGGTCACAGATTTTGCCAAGGTTTGTATAGACATTTAGAAAGTCATATATGAAATCCATTTGCTGACCACAACTTGACATTCTGTGACCTTTAAAGTTCACAATTGACATATTGAATACATATTGACATATTTTAATGACTTGTATCACCAAAACTGCTTCAGAGCTTAGGATTTTATTACAGAAGGTCTTATAAATCTATGTGAACTTCTATTTAGTGACCTTGACATTGATTTTCATTGATTCAAATGTCACACTTTAAATGAAATTTTCATAACTTGTATCATCGCTGTAAGACTGCTTGCCGGTAAGCTACAGGACCCTTGGTCCTATTTTTGTGGTCTGTTGGAGTTGTGTTCTTTGTCCCCCTGTAATATACCAGGAGATCATTCATGAGTATCTTAACATGGAAAAAGGTGCAATTTTTAAAAATGTTTTTTTTTTTTTTTTAATTTCCTCTTAAGGCTAATCCCATTGTCGCAGAGTTCTTTGGTCTTGTCACTGGCGGCTGGGACACAATAGCTGCTGTGTTGAGGGAGAGAATGGCTTTAAATTGTGATGTCATAAGCAGGGGTTGGGAAGGCCACGCGCCATGGCAAATGGCGCATAAAATCAAAATATGGCGCATTAGAAAGCCTCTGAGCGGGCCATGAATGCGCCCGTATGCCAGTTAAATTTTAATTTTTCTTCTATTATACAGTACCAAAATTCTTCGGGAAAAAAACTATCCACTGATCGCAGTTGGTGGAGTGCATTCTGATGCTTGATCGCTCAACTCTAATTCCAGGCCCTCGCGCGGTCCATCACCATTATGAGGCTGTGAAAATGCCCATCGGGGGAAAGACAGATTTGGAATGTATTTTCTTAGCGGAGTGAGTTCGTAACAAAGTCCTCTGATATCACGTCGAATTTATATAAGTATGCAGTATCAAATAACACCGTCCTGGAACAGAGTGTTGCAATACTACTGATTGGGTATGTATTTAAAACTTATTTCTGGGGTGCCCCGGTGGCTCATCGGTCTAAGCGCGCACACCATAGAGGCTGTGGCATTCCTGCGGCAACCCGGTTCGATTCCGGCTCGGGTTATTTGCCGCATGTCTTCCCCATTCTTCTCCCCAACTTTCCTGTCTCTCTCTACTGTGTGATTATCAAATAAAGGAGAAAATCTCAAAAAAGTAATCTTTAAAAAAATATATATATGTATTTCTTAATTGTTTTTCTTAGTTAGAGACTGTTTACTTTGTTGTCAAATTGTCAGTTGTTGACGGAAAAGGTTCAGAGTTCATTTTCAATCATTATGTACGGGTTTCTAACACAAGAAAGCAGGTCAGATTAATTTTGGATCGAACAAACGAGCAGTAATCTTTCATTTAGAAATACCACTAAGGCGGTCTGGTCGATTGTTCGGTTGATGCGACCGATATTTGTTTTGACCGAGCAATCGCAAATAACTGGAGAATGATACATTTGCGATGCGGCTGGTATTGACGTCCTTCACTCTCAACCCGACCTCTGTTTACTCGGAGTAAGTTATACTAGGTAGTTAAGGTAATATTGATGTTGTGCACAATTCATCTAAACCAATACAAGTTACATTTTATAGTAGGTAAGGCTAATAATTTTTCCCCACATATATGTAAAACTAACGTGTTACACCTCCTCTCATACCTGCATTATACCCTTCTTAAATATGCACGCAAATGTGCGTTCCAGTTGTGGCTTATGGTTTGCAACAGTTAAGATTTGTGATATATGCATAGGCCTACTTGCTCATTTCTATAAAGCCTTGAAACAATGTTAAAAAAAAAATCTGGAGCTTGTCAGCATTTCGTAGCAGAAAGACGGGAAAAAAAAATAACTGGACTGAATTTGCAAGCAAAGTTTCGCATATGCAGTTCAACAACGAACATGGCACAGGCTACACTCGAGAACGGTAAATCAGCGAACCTACTGAATATTCTTTCCGCGTATTAATGTGTTTTACGTGCTTGATCGGTTGGTGAACATTAAGACTGAGTTACAATATGTTATCTAAAGTAATGCGAACAGAGTTATTTATAGGCAAATTAATTTGGAACTTTATTAGTGCATCGCCATTGCATCGCGAGCAGTCCAAATTCAGCTTAAAGTTAACTACCGTAGTAAAAATAGCCACTGCCTTCACGCGAACTTGGGGTTGAAGCCTGCAGGTATCTATCTCCAAAAGAGATCGGTTACAGATGCTCGTCACTGAAGCCAGTCTGACTAGCCAAATCCGTTTGAGAGATTTAGAGCCAATTAACCAAATACAACTTGCATCTTTTGCAAGCGATCATTTCTTTGTATAATGCGATTACACCAATTAAAACTTCACGTCGCGGAACATTCTCCGGGCGTATATGGCATTTTTAGCGCAATTTAATAGTTTATTAATGTGACGACGCTTTAAAACGGTTGGTGGCCGCGTAGGGTAGCTACGTTTTTACGTTGGAGAGCCATTTATGTTCACTCAGGATTGCAATTAACTTACGATTTGAGGCATAATGTGTGAATTTGCTTTATTCTATTTGTTTCTTTAGTAATTCCTTTGTTTTTAATAATCTACAAGTGCCTAGCACCTGACCTCCACGGATTCAGCAACTTATTCTAGTACAATAACCTCAGTATGAATACTTGCCAAATATTACTCTGATCTCGTGAATATTTTTGAGTTACAGGCTCTAAGAGTACGCCAGAGTTGGTCGAAATTAAGCTTTCAAACTCGCATCAATTTTTCCCAGCATTTTTGATCTCTCATAACTTCGTGTGTATTAAAGATGGCAAAATGAATTTTTCAGAACTGAAAGACCTATCGGAGCACTATTAAAAGCTGCAATGAAATCAATTGTATGCCCATTCTAGGTGTCACAGTCTTAAGCCAAAATCTGTATTTTCTTCAACGAGATTTCTTCTGTAACCAACTTCAAGCTTCAATATCATGAGAACAGTGGAAGTTTCAATGGCAACACTGCACCAATTTAATAACCATGATATATTGTATTAAATCAACTATTGGAACCATGGATTTGTCATGTGCTTTCTCGTAATTCACCAGAGAAAACTTTAAAAGATGCATGTTAGGAAAACTTCACAGGGTTGTATCACTATGTGGATGATGATCAAATCAAGTTATGGCATATGAAAGGTCTCATTCTGATCTACATTATGATACCAGGCTCATACTCTAGCCATGATTCCTTCAGTGTCAAATAATTTTCACACTCATCAATGTAGAGTTGCAGCCAGTGTCGCTACAAGATGGTTGTGAACTGTGTGGGTAAAGTCAAAAACCATCAACTTAGAGCTGCTTACCAGTGTATCAGTAGACCAATGCTAAAGCCAGTAGTTTTACTGAACGATTGAAATTGCAACGGCCGATTTCCCTCGTGTATTTGAGTGCATAATCTTGTCTTTTGTCTTACGTATCGATCCTATTTGTTCTAAGCAATATTGTAATGCTGAACATTAAAAGCAAAATGT
Source organism: Gymnothorax javanicus (assembly GCA_029692085.1). NCBI lineage: Eukaryota > Metazoa > Chordata > Actinopteri > Anguilliformes > Muraenidae > Gymnothorax > Gymnothorax javanicus. The sequence goes on along the minus strand of CM056197.1, from coordinate 125,205,648 downwards.
ACAGTATGCATCAGTATGTTTTCAGCGTTAAACGCACAAAGCAAAATGTATGTATATGTATGTGTATATGCAGTATACGTTTTAATTAAAGGTCTATTATGGTTAAAATTATTGGCGCATTGAATTTTGGGAATGGGTCATACATTTTGAAAATGGCCCATTGATTTTCCATGGCATGGGCCATTGGCCCATGGGCCTTGCTGTCCTTCCCAACCCCTGCATAAGGATTTGATATCCTTGACTGTGATCTTAACTGAACACTCTAATGCTGATGTCACAATCATTGCTGGTAATTCTAAGTAATGTGGAGTTCTAGAACTCTTACAGCTCGGAAATCCTCCACTTCAAATAGTGAGCTGTGCAGTAAGAGAGCACAGTATTGTCACTTTTTTGCTAACTACTGTGCACGTGTGTCTCTTCCAGTTTGGGAATAACCCCTTCTCCGCTCTGGGCGGGAACTCGGAGGGCTCCGGGGTGCAGCCCTCCAGGACGGAGAACCGAGAGCCTTTGCCCAATCCGTGGGGCCCACCGGGCTCGGCCTCGTCCACGGAGGGCGGGGGCGGGACAGGCACTTCTGGAACCACTGGCCAGAGCGGAACCACGCCCAGCGTCTCCAACCCCCTGGGCATCAACGCAGCCAACCTGGGGAATGGTAATGCCCCCCTCCTCCCCACCCTCCACCACAACAGTTTAATGTACGGGACACGGGTGTCTGTGCTGTTCCTACAGTCTGCAGTGACAAGTCCAGGGCGAGAATAAGTGCCTTTGGTTTGCTTTTATAGCACAGCCGCTCTCTCTCTCTCTCACAGGCATGTTCAGTAGCCCCGGCATGCAGAGCCTGTTGCAGCAGATCTCGGAGAACCCGCAGCTGATGCAGAACATGCTCTCCGCGCCCTACATGCGCAGCATGATGCAGTCGCTGGCGCAGAACCCAGACATCGCCTCACAGGTCTGAGCGGAGTCTCCGCCTCCAGCCTTTTGTGATGTCGTTTGATTCTGTTCCACTGTGATGTCATTCCATTCTGTTCCAACGTGATGTAATCTTGTTTCACTCTGTTCAACTGTGAATTAGATTACATTCCCCTCTATTCCATTCAGTTACTCTGAGGCCACATTCAGATTAATATGTTTTCATTTTAAAGGGGCGTTTCAAAACGAAACCATCTCCGTCCGCACTAAAACGCAATCCCGGAGTTTTCAGACTTAGACGGGGTTAGCAGCTTTTTCAAAGGCCTCAGTCATAGGAATTTGAAAACACTGGAAAGGTGTGGATGCTTGGCGAAGTGTAGCAAAATGTATGCGTTTTGTAATTAAAATGTATTGGTGTGAACGTATCCTGAGGTTCAGGAGTGTCTGTCCAGTTGTTTTGATTTGGTTAAACGTTGTTAGATTTATCTGAAATGTGCCTTGCATCACACACCTTAATCATTTTCACAGTTTCACTGGACTGTAAGTACAGTGGAGGGAATTGCAAATGGGCTGACTGCTAAAATATGGATTTTTTAAAGGGGATATGGATAAACTTGGTGGGCGCCGCTAAAGTCAACCTGATCATACCATTTTGCGATGTGGCGCCAAGTGCATGTGATTGGTTTAAGTCATTGACTGGTGCAGACCTCAGTGGTTGAAAGTGGCACATTTCTATTCTGGCTCCATTATACCAGTGTGTGGAAACCTGTCATTGTGCAGAATTTATGTAAAGGTTTCAGCCTACCAGTCCCATTAAATAACAGAAAGAGGAAGTGATGTCACAGTGAGTGCTAGAGAAGCATGAAGGCTACTGGCATTCTCAAAATGGTTGTTGCCAATCTGGTTCCTGGAGACCAACCATCTTAGAGGTCTTTTTTTGTAAACTGTAACAAAGCTCACCTCATCCAACAGATGGAGGTCTCCTTTAGCTGCCATTTTTGTACAAATACATTTCCCAAATTAGTGTTGAAATGGGAACTTAATGGTCTGTAGATTTCCAGGTACAGGGTTGGAAAATGATCTGTTCTAATGAATATTTCATGTGTGCATGTGGGTTTGTGTTTGGGCAGCATGTGGAGGTGTGCGTGGTGGAAGTAGGTCCCTATTAGTAGTGGTGGGGCAGCTCATGATAATGATGGTGATGATGATGATGGTGACCGTCTCCTCCCCCAGGTGATGATGAATAACCCGCTGTTCGCTGGGAACCCGCAGCTCCAGGAACAGTTCAGACTGCAGCTGCCCGTCTTCCTGCAGCAGGTAAGGGATGACCTTTGACCTCGGTCTAGCAGCAAGAGCATGCCACCTGCCAGAACAAAGCTCTAGTGTCCTTCTCTTACAACCCAAGCTTTTATACTGTTAGTATCTCTGTCATATAACTCAAACCCCTGCTGTTAACACCCTTCTCTAATAACCCAAAACTTCCCTACTGCTAGTGTCCTCATGTAACCCCAAAGTTCTCTACTGTTAATCTCATCCTTGTATAACCCGAACATCACTACTGTTGGCGTCCTCTTATAACTGAGACTTTTCTACTGATAGCTTTCCTTCTATTATAACCCAATCTTCTCTGCTGTTAGTGTCCTCTTATTTCCCAGTCTCCTCTATTGTTAGTGTTCTTATAGCGCAAACTTCTTACTTCCACTGGTCGGCCTTCTTTCAGTCACCTGTGCTGATTTCAGTTCTGTCATGTTTTGTCAATTGGCTCTGTTGCTAGAAGGAGCTGTTTCATGTGCTGTTGATTTATTTAGTTGTAATGACTTTCCCTTTTCTCTGTAAGCGTCATAATTGGTTCTGGAGGAAAAGTGAGGCATTCCAGGTTCAGTACACTCCATAAATAATGGGACAGGGACACTGAAGAAAACTGAGGCTGTGGCTCCTACTTGGTTCACGCAATATAGATGTTAAGAGCCAATTTTTGACAAGTTCAGACAGTCAGAATTGTTGACCCCCCTGGGTTTGGCTGATATTTTATTTCTGAGATGGGTATGGTACCCAAACTTCAAATCCAGAACCGTTCCTCTATTGACCCCTTCTGGCCCAAGCTACAGCGACCCCTTTTTTGGGCCCTTATTGGCCCAGGTTAAAGTATATTGAGAGTGAGTCAATAGGGAGGGTAGAGTTCCATAATGAAGTTATTCACCTGGGCCATCCTTGAAGTTTGCCAATAGGGGGCGCTCAAAATGCTCCAAGTCATTTTTTTCCCAAAATTTATCATGGATAGTCTTGAAACTTAAATGATATCCCAGGACATTTTTTGCAGGGATCTTTAAGTTGAAAGGTACTTTATTTAAATCCACTGTTATTTTGTTGGTACAACCTTGAAGTTTGGAGAAAAAAGGGCCTTAAAACGGTCATGGACCAAAAAAAGGGTCATTGTCATCAAAATGTCCTGGGACATCATTTAAGTTTCAAGACTATCCATGATAAATTTAGGAAAAAAATGGCTCGGACAATTTTGAGCACCCCCTATTGGCAAACTTTAAGGATGGCCCAGGTGAATAACTACATTATGGAACTCCACTCTCCCTATAGACTCACTCTCAATATACTTTGACCTGGGACACCTTTGAAGTTTAGAACTAGAGAGGTTGAAACTTGCAATTTTGTTAAGTCGGCCAATAAGGGGCCAAAAAAGGGGTCGCTGTAGCTCGGGCCAGAAGGGCTCAATAGAGGAACGGTTCCGGATTTGAAGTTTGGGTACCTTACCTATTTCAGAAATAAAATATCAGCCAAATGCAGGGGGGTCAACAATTCAATGTGTCTGATTTTGTCTGAATCTCTCAAAAATTGGCTCTTAATTTGTTCAAATGGAAGTGGAATTTTATCAAAAAGGCAAAGTACCGCATTGTACGTAAAAATAGTTGCATTTTAATGGCTTTAAGGAGGAGAAAAAATATACACAGTGTGCATGTACCACCGGAGTTTGGCACGGGTGCTGGACTTGATAGATTAACCACCAGGAAAAACTAGAGACCCTCTGAAGGTGGGATCACGCCAGCCACACACACACACACACACACACACCCTCCAGCATACACCTACAACCCCAATTTTCAATCTCATGTTAGATATTCACTCAAGCCATATACCTACCAAATTTCATTCATTTCCAATGTATCCTTCAAGATTTGTTGAATGGACAGACCAACAGACGCTTTGTATGATACGCAGTATAACACGTAATATTGATTTTGGAATTTTTCCCGAGCAAAATGACTCAAATCTGGATGCCCACTCACTCACGCAGCTGAAAACAGTCTGCGCTTCACAACTTGTTAGATGCTCCCAGAATTTTAAAGCGTCACGTGTCGACCTCTGTGGTTTAAACCGATTAGGTGGACTTGGCTCCACGTTGCAAAACACTGATAAGCCTCAGCTCTCTCCAGAGACTTTGTCTACAGCCCCTTTAGAAACTTCATAAACAGTCAGCCTTAATCAATTGTCTCACATGCTTGCCATCCAGCTTATCAACACGTTAGCAGTTTACTTCTCTTGCTGTTGAATGAATAGTGCTCCATTTTAAGGGTAGAATGAGATCCTAGAGGACAGTAATTGGCACAGAGTGGACGTGCTGATGGGATGCGATTGGTCAGCACATCTGTGTCTGAGCTGCCGATTGGCTGCTTTCAGATGCAGAACCCGGAGGCGCTGTCGGTGATGACGAACCCGCGGGCGATGCAGGCGCTGCTGCAGATCCAGCAGGGGCTCCAAACGCTACAGACGGAGGCGCCCGGACTCATGCCCAGGTGAGAGGGGGATGGGTCCCACCCTTCCCCTGTGTACATGGCGCCCTCTATCGTCACTGTATCCTGTTCTTATTCAATTCTTACAATCCCAACACGAGTTGGACCCAATCCCTATGTTTTCTGGCTATACCCCTCCTCCCTCACTGGCCACACCCTCTGCACTTTCTGACTGCACCCCTGCCCAAGCTGACTACTCCCCCTGCAATCTCTGACCACACCCTCTACGCTCTCTGGCCACTCCCCTGCCCTCTCTGGCCACACCCCCTATCCTCTGTTGCCCCTCTTAAGCTGGATTTATGGTTCTGCGTCGAACCGACGCCATTGCTACGCAGAGCCTCTGCGGCGACGTGAACCCCCACCGCTGAGCCTCTGCGTCGCCTGCCGTGCACCTTGAAAATTTTCTAACTGCACGTCAAAGCGACGCAGGCCGCAAGGGCACTGATTGGTCCACTCTACTCGAGTCTCATGTGATTTCATGACAGGTCCTGCGGAAACCTGACGCTACCTAGCGGTTTGTCGGTGAATTGCTTCGCGGCACAGCTTGACACAAACGACCTCAACGCAAAACTTCGAAAGGTCCACGACGGCGTCGAGGCGACGGCGTGCCCTTTGCGTGGAGTTGACGCAGAACCATAAATCCAGCTTTACCCTCGCTGGCCATTTCCACTGCATTCATTGGTCATGAATCCAGTGCTATCTGGCCGTATCCCAGTAAATCACTGGTCATGCCTCTTCCCATCACTGGCCACACCTCTTACCATCATTAACCATGCCCCTTGTCCTCAATCAGCACCGCAATGACGGGGCTCTCATTAGCCATAGTCCTTAAGCTGCGTTTCCACTGAATGCGAAACGAAATCTCACTTCACTTTATTTTAGAGAGTTTCACCGTGGGAGTGTTTTTTACTTTTTCGCTTTGATGATTTGCACTAAGATCAAATTCACTTCAATGGGAGAACAGCTTGGTTGAGGATTGGCTCGTGAGTTCACACCGCCAACCAATAGCAATGCAAGTTGAGCCTTGTTTACACTCAAGGGGCAGTACTTCCTGCAATCTGGAAAAGATCATCAAGAAGATGCGAGGCTAATATTGCTATGTTAACTTCAGAAACATTTTACCTTATGAGCACTGTACCTGCTTGAGAATAGAAATATTCACTAAAGTGCCTATGCTGTCATATTTGTTGTTGAGCTGGACCACTATTTTTTCGTGAAACTATTATATGGATTACTTGATGCAGCTAGCATTCCCATTATCTCAAGCAATGCAGCTAACTGCAGTTTCAGTATGAGGCGAGGTAGCCTAGCTAGCCAGTGTTGCTGCTAGTAGCAATGATGCTATTCAGAACACTGCTGTTCTCGCGCAAATTTTTTTGCAAAAGAATATTCTGACGTGCAGCGAAATGCATATTTCGCGCATTCCCACTGTTCGCGCGCCATCCATGTCGCCTCGCGTCTGCCGCGTGATTCGCGTCGCCCGGCACGAACCAGCGTTTTTTCGCATGTATTCGCATCTTTGCATTGACTTTGAATGTTGTCTGGTCGCGCGAAAAATTTTTCGCATTTGGTGGAAACGCAGCTTCACACTCTGAACGTGCCCCAAATCTGAATGGCCACACCCTCATTTAATTATTATTATAACCTTTATTTAACCAGATAGACAATGGAGATTTCTCTTGCAATTGTGACCTGGCCAAGAAGGCAGTACAAGGCAGGTTGCATATTCCATAAAAGAAATGGGACAATGCAACAATAACATGACACAAAACCATACTACAAAACAATGCAAAACAATTAGACTACCAACCACAAACAAAGTGTATTCGATTAAAATATAAACTGTTGACCCCAACTGAAAGCTCTTGTATGTGATCCACTAAAATCTAATCATAAACAATTAAGACCTAGACTAAAATCTAGAATATATAATCTACCCAAGTCATTTAGACCTAAAATCTACAATCTAAACCTTAAATCTATCTCTTAATTCTAAGCTCTAAAATCTAAACTGAAACTAAAATGCATAGAGTAACTCCATTTAAAAAAAAAAAAAAAAAAAAAAATATCACGGCATAAACTGAAACTAAAATGCATAGACTAACTCCATTTAAAAAAAAAAAAAAAAAAAAAAAAAATCACGGCATGTAGCTGAGTGCGAGTAGTAGTCAAATGGTGCGTCTGTGTGTGTGTGTTGGCTGCTAAATTTATGTCTATGTGGCTGTCTGTGCAAATGAGTGTTTATCAACTGTATTTCATGTTTAAGTTGTGTGCTTGTGTGTATTCAGGCTGATGTCTATTGCTGCATTTCCTATGCATTGTGTGTGTACTGCTGCTCTGGGTTTGCAGCATGCCTTTGGGACGCAGGCAGGCATTGGAGGATGTTGGAAAAATGTACTAAAGCTGAAAGTAAAGGTGAAAGTAAAATATTTTGAAACCCCTTTTTTGCTGCAGTTTGGCCCCTGGCGGACTCCCCACTGCCCCCCTGTCCACTGGGGTGGGAGTGGCCCCAGCCCCAGCCCCGGCCCCGGCCCCGGCCCCAGAGGCGACCCCGCCCACCAGTGGTGGAGGCTCCGCACCTTCATCTGGCACAAACTCCGCCCAGCAGCAGCTCATGCAGCAGATGCTACAGATGTTCGCCGGGGGCGGAGCTTCGGTATGTCTGTGTTCCCCTGCCCTCGAACCGCTGCTCACGCAGGTGACGCGGTGTGAAAGTATTTAGACTGAGGCGGAATTCTGAAGAACTTTAATTTTTCCACTATTTGCTTCCATATTGATGCTCTTGCCCTGAGATTTTTTGCTTAATTTCAGTGTACTTGCAACCATTAAGAAAAATTATGCGTGTGTGTGCACGCGTGTGTGCGTGTGTATAAATGTGTGCATGTGAGATATATATAAATATATGTGTATATATACATATAAAATATATATGTGTGTGTATATATATATATATATATATATATATATATATATATATATTATGTATGTATGTGTATTATATATACACAGTCGCGCCCAAAATTATTCATACCCCTACCAATTTTTGTTTTTGTTTTTTTGAGATATTTTTTGACCACTCAAATTTATTCTTGCACAAATGACACAGTAAGTTGACATAAGGCTGTAAGAAGTACAGTAAACAATTTTTCAAGAAATACAATACTTTTTGGTATTTTATTTGACAGATTTACAAAAATGCCATGTCCAGAATTATTCATACCCTTTTTCTCAGTAATTGATGGCAAAGCCTTTATTCACGATTACAGCCTCCAAACGCTTCCTGTGGTTGATCACAAGGTTTCTACATGTTTCCACGGGATTTTGGCCTCCTCTTTGGCAAACTTCTCCAGATCCTTAAGGTTTAAGGGTTTCCTTGCCATGACCTTGGTCTTCAGTTCCCTCCACAGATTCTCGATAGGATTGAGGTCGGTGGTCTGGCTTTGCCACTCCAAAACATTCACTTTGTTGTCCACTAACCATTTCTTGACAGATGTGGCTGAGTGTTTAGGATCATGATCCTGTTGGAAGATCCATTCCTGCCCAAGACCAAGTTTTTCGGCGGATTTAATGTTTTCACTGAGGGTCTGGATATACTGGTCCTGTTTCATGATGCCATTAACTTTAACAAGGTTTCTGGGCCCATTTGCTGAAAAGCAACCCCAGAGAATGATACTCCCGCCACCGTGTTTGACCATTGGGACTGTGTTTTTCAGGTTGAACACTTTACCTTTCTCACGCCACTTACACTTCTCCAACCCAGACACACAAGAGCTCGTCTAGCCTGCAAAAGCTCACCTGGATGAAGAAACAGGCTTCTGGCTGTAAATTTTATGGACGGATGAAACAAAGATGGAGCTGTTTAGGCACAGAGATGGAGCTTTTGTTTGGCGTAAGAAAGGTGAAGCGTTCAACCTGAAAAACATGGTCCCAACGGTCAAACAAGGTGGCGAGAGTATCATTCTCTGGGGTTGCTTTTCAGCTAATGGGCCCGGACACCTTGTTAAAGTTAATGGCATCATGAAATAGGACCAGTATATCCAGAACCTCAGTGAAAACATTAAGCAATCTGCCGAAGAACTTGGTCTTGGGCAGGAATGGATCTTCCAACAGGATCATGATACTAAACACACGGCCAAATCCGTCAAGAAATGGTTAGTGGACAACAAAGTGAATGTTTTGGAGTGGCCAAGCCAGACCACCGACCTCAATCCTAACAAACTGTGTGGAGGGAACTGAAGACCAAGGTCATGGCAACCCTTAAAAGGACCTGGAAGGTCACCAAAGAAGGAAAAATCCCCCATGCAGGCGATTAAACCTTGTGACCTGGACAGGAGTTCAAAAGGGAGGCTTAATCGCCAAAAAGGCCCCATCAATCACTGAAAAAAGGGTATGAATAATTCTGGACATGGCATTTTTGTAAATCTGTCAAATAAAATGCCAAAAAGTATTGTATTTCTTGAAAAATTGTTTACTGTGCTTCTTACAGCCTTATCTCAACTTACTGTGTCATTTGTGCAAGAATAAATTTGATTTGTCAAAAATACCTCGAAAAAAAACAAAATTTGGTAGGGGTATGAATAATTTTGGGCACAACTATATATGTGTGTGTAGCTATTTTGTAAACATGGGCTGCTGCTATGAATATATTTATTCCGCAAGGCCATTTGCTTTCATTGTGGTGTATTCCATTTCATTAAGGAGTGTTTTTAAATGTATGGGCAGAAAGAAGTAATGTTCGACATGCTAATGTAGCACTTTCATGATAATGTGTATTTATCACGCGACGGAGGGAATTTTATACACGCTGATTTCATACTTTTCTGATAAAATGTATTTAAGCATAGATGGAATGTTCCACATGTTAATTGAGCACTCATGATAAAATGTATTTATTACGCGAAGCAGGGAATATCTTGCACGCTAATTTAGTATTACATTGATGAAATATTTTTATTCTTGGCAAAGCTTCTGTGAATGATTTTCAAAATGTCAGTTATTCATGAGTTTAGAGCAGGGTTGTCAAACTCAAATCCTGGAGGGCCGCAGCATATGCAGGTTTTTGCAGTTTTTGTGTGCCAGTAATTATTTAAAGTCACCAATTGGCTGAGTCCACATGCCTTGTTCTCAAAGGCGTTAATTGACATCTAATTGGACGGAGACCACAAATGCCCGCAGACACAGTGGCCCTCCAGAACTGGAGCTGGACACCCCTGGTTTTGAGCAATTTTGAGATAAATGACAGGAGTCACTGACCCCGCCCACTCGGCATCTCTTCTCCAATGGCAGACCCAGACCCCAGAGGTGCGGTTTCAGCAGCAGCTGGAGCAGCTGAGCGCCATGGGCTTCATCAACCGCGAGGCCAACCTGCAGGCCCTCATCGCCACTGGCGGCGACATAAACGCCGCCATCGAGAGACTGCTGGGCTCGCAGCCCTCTTAATCCAGTCCCTCCCAGTCCAGGGATTGGGGGTCAGGTGGATTTGGACAGAGGGAGGGGGAGGCACCATAGACATGGGTATCAAAGATGGGGGGGGAAAAGAATCCACCCTCCAAAAAAAAAAAAAAAAAAAAAAAAAAAAAAAAAAGATTGAAAAGAAATCGAAATCGCGCCAAAATCGAACGCTTTTGCTGGGGAAGATCTGTCCGTGGGTGGTCTGCGGCCGGCATCCAGGCCCCGCCCCTGTCCACGCAGGTCACGCCCTATCGTAAAAACCCTGCCCTTTTATTCGCACCCCAAGTTCTTCCGGTCTAACGATTGGTTATCCCTCTTTCATGCCCCCTGTCCGATCTGGCTCCTCCCCCTACCTCCGCGCCCAAAGCTGCTTTGACTCAGTTGTTGATTTTTGGGGCAATTGGGTTGCCCCCATCTGCATTTATTTTCATTATTATCTTTTTGGCCAGCAGTGTGGGTGGGGGGGTCCAGTGGGGGCATGGCCAACTATGCCATGAATGAATGAATCCACTGCCAAAAAAAAAAAACACCCCCCCCAACAGGACCCCCCAAGAACCAGCAAAAGGCCTCCCCAAGAATTGCGAGAAAAGTCCACTTTAAGCTGCTTTAACACTTCACCCAACCCAGCTCTGAACACAGCACTGGGCTCTCCTGATGTGAAGTTTAGAACCTGCTGGAGCAAAAAGAGTAAGTCACTGACGAAAACAAAAATTGAAAGTTTGGGATGTATGGGACCGTCGCGGAGAAAGGTCCCTCTTTAACTCGTCCCTGAGTCTCACCTTCACGCTCCCTTCTTCTCTCGCTCGCTCTCTTTGTAGTCCTGAGTTGGCGCCTGCTTGACTTCACTATTTATTGCAATCGCTGTAGAAGACTCCCTGTGCGCTCGGCTGCCTCCTCGCCGCCATCTTAGTAACTCCTCCTTCTCTCCCAACTGCAGTACACCGCACCCACCCAAGCCCAGCCAATCTGAATTCTGTTGTCATTCCAAATGTGTGAAGCTGGTGAGACCTTTGGAGTCCTCATTGGCACCCCAACTGCAGGCACTGTCGCGCCAGCCCTCTCTCCGAACCCCGCCCCTTGGGCTATGGTGACTCCTCCCCCAAGCCCCACCCCCCCTTCCCACACCCTCACCCCGCCCACTCGGAACATGGTTGATTACCTGATGTAGGAAGTGAAAAAAATTGGGCTCTTGATGCAGTTTTTTTCCAAATCTGTTTAATCAAAACACAAGCATCCTTGCTGACGAAGAGGGTTTTTTTTTTTTAGTTTTTTTTTTTTTTTTTTTTTTTTTTGGCTGGGGGAGGATTGTGACAAACATCAATAAACTGGTTTTAAAGCTGGAGTCGGAGGTTGTGAGAGATGCGATTTCTTGCTTTGATTTTCATTTTAATCCGATCACTTGTGTTTTTTTATTTTAATTTTTTTTTTTTTTTTTTTTTTTTTGAGGTGCTATTGTGCCTAGAACATGATCTTTTGTGTATCTCCATTTTAATCTCCTTTAAAAAAAAAAAAAAGTACAGGATAAAAAAAATACAGCTTTACATCTTTTGTATGGTGGCACCATACAGTAAAAAAAAAAAAAAAAAAAATCTAGGTTGCTCTTGAAATCTCAGCCTCTTAGTTGTGGTAACCTTGGTAACGGCTCAAAAAGCTTCGCTTACTTTGTCCGATCGAGAGCTCCAATCCTTCACCTGATTGAACATGTTGAAACTAACGTTTAACAGTACTGTACTAAAAAAAAATAAAATTAAATAAAAAATAAAGAGAGGTTGGTCGCTATGCTTGCCACTTCTACGGTCTCACTTCCTTTTTCCCCCTTATTTCTCAGATTCATCTCTCATTCAATGCATTTCTCATTCCTGGTTTCTAATGTGCAGTAAACCCCCAAAAGATACTACTGTTGCCTGGTCTGTTGGATTCTCGGGGTTGAATGTTTGTTCATACTGAGAAGCTGCTAACCTATGTGGTCAATAATCTAACGGAGGGGTTTGTCAACCTTATCCAGAGTGCTGGAGTGGGGGCAGGCTTTCATTCCAACCAAGTGGTTACACACCTGATCCTACTAATGTAGGTCTTAAGCAAAGACTCTGGGGTTGATTAGTAGAATCAGTTGAGTAACTGCGTGGCTGAAATGAAACCCTGCTCCCATACCTGCTCTTTCTGGATAAGGGTCTATATGAGTTGATAACAATAATTGATAATGCATAAGTTGCAGTGGCTGTTTCAACACTTACAGGTCACACCATGCCAGTCTTCATACTCTCAGCAGTGTAGGAAATCGTGCCATTCACAGCAATGGGAGACGTTTGCTGCGTTCGAGTAGTCAAAAAATTTCGTCTCATATGCTGATTCCTAACCACTTTTCTTTAACCTTGATGGAAAACGTCATGAGGTTAAGGAAAGGTGCAAAGGGGAATTCATAAAGCCTTAGGAAGATAACCGCGCTGCTGAGAATCCAATGCACTGAAGACGAGCTGACATGACCCTGCATCTCTCCACCATCATGTTTGTTTACATGATTGGCCAGATGGCTGGTCGTTGCTCTAAATACTGCTGCCTCATGGAACTGTGGGATGGCATTATCTCTTCTATCCATAAAGGATATTTTAAGTGTACCCTATGCTGAAGGAGGTAAGTTAGGAGGCACTGTGGTACCTTTCCTCACCATTCAGAGTATTTGAACACACTTATCATGGCTGTCACATAAATACCTGCGGGTAGTTCGTGGAGTTAGGAAATTTTCTGAGCAAAAAAAGACAATTTGAACGCAACCTTAGTCTTCAGTTAGCCTAACATGCATGTCTTCAGCCTGTTGGAGGAAACGGCAGTACCTATAGGAAACCTGTGCGAACGCGCAGGGAAGTTGCGCACAAAGATGTCCATACAGGAAGGTATTGCTCCTTCACCCCTCTTGATGAGAGACAACTATGCAACCCACAGTGCCTCCATGTTGCTTGGGCTGATTTGTCAAATCAGGTGTGTAACTGGTAAATGGGAATGAAAGCCTGCACACTCAGCAGTGTTTTCTGGATGAGAATGACATCTTTGCTCTGGCCCACAACTTTTCTGCACTGACGATGCTTCTGCTGGCACCTGCTCTGTGATACTTTTCTATGATACCTGGGGTGCTTTTCAGGATGTGGACTTGTGCTTCCTCGCGTCCTCTCTCCTGCCGTGAATTGCCACCCCTTTAATGGCACTTATTCAGGAATGCGGGGGCTAGTTGGATAACAGAAAACATTATTTGATTTGAAAGGAGCTGTTTAGGTTACGCATGGGGCTTATCCGGCTAACTCGGTGATCCGGCATTGTGAGACTGCGACTGTGCTCCGAGCATTCTGTCACTTGGGACACTCCCTAGAATTATTTACTTTTATGCCTTTAGTATAGGTGTCCAGCAGAGGGCATTACTCATGAATTTCAGCTTCATGTGAAGTTTTTCTCCGTTTTTGTCGCCTGATGACATTTCGGGTACTCGTGCTGAGCACATGATCACCGCAACAGCTATTCTCATCGATGAATCAGTGCAGTTTTTCCCGTCATTTTAAAAAATGACGCGTAGGCATCCTTCAAAATCAAATCGAATGGACCGCCGCGTGGACAAACCGTAGGCCTCGTTGTCAATATGCGTTATCAAGGCTTCTGGGCATATTAATTTAAGAAAGGCTTTCTGGGACACGAGCCTGTGCGGCTGTCGTTACATGTCAAAGACCTTGGTATTATCTCCCATGGTATCCCGAAACATAATTGCAGTGTTGGTAATCAATTTGCGCAAACATTTTACGTCGGTTCGCGCTTTTTTGAACGAAACGGGCCTAAAAGATGCGTGGTCACAATAATCGGTGTTCTTTACGGAATATTCCATTGCTGGTTGAACTATTTGTTCTGTGGACCCAGTGCTGCATAGTCTTGGAACGCCGATTTAGAATGTGCTCAAACATTCCGAATAAAAAATACACTTCCGCGGCCGATAAGTAAATGGGTGCTAGAAAGGCCAACCTCCACTGTAATGCAGAATATGCAGTTATTCAATACAAACGAGGACCTCCAGCGATACTGGGCAAGGGGGTTCTGGTTTTCTATTACTCCGAATGGAAAATTGCCTCTTTCACCCACCAACTACACTTTCATCATTAACCCGGGTGGTATGTGAATATTTGCATGAGTAATCTATCATGCTACATTGCACTGACCATTGCGTCAGTCACATGGAGTGTATGCCTGGAGGTATTCCTTATTGGTTTTGTTGTTTACAATCAATTACATTTTTTGGCCAGGAATACAGCGCCGAGATCGAAAACACGAGGGAACTGACCAAAAACAGGAAGTTAGCCATTAAGATTGATTATTTGGGAGTAGCATTGTCGCATATCCCTGTGCAGTCCAGGTAATTCCAACCTGTTGGTCATATGGGGATGTCCTATAGCCTAGTGACTGGGGAGTTTGACTTGAATTCATAAGGATGATGGTTCAAGTTATAAGAAGATAATTACAAGTCTGAGGCCCTCAAGCAAGACTTTTAAATTAAAATGTCTTAATAGGGATTGGCCCAATAATAATCTAATCAACTGTAAGCCACTTCAGGCAAAAGTATCAGCTAAATGAGCTGTATAAGGCCAGTGATTGGAGGGTAGACCTGAAATCCAACCCCCTGTTCTTCAGGCTGGAGGTTGGACATTAATCCAACTATCTCACTCTGAAGGGGGGAAAAGACACACAAAGCTGCAAAAACATTAATGGAAAACCCCAAAAGTAAGCAATTTATGGTAAAGAGGAGTTGTGAGTGTTTTTTGCTCCAGCATAGGAGATGGGACTAACCGAGGCTGAATGTACAGACTGGATGTTTGCCTGCTTTGAATGCAGGCATACTGAGTTGCATACAGGTCAAAATCATTTGCATCAGACATACATCTTTTTAGTTCATATGGCACTGCATTGCATTTGTTTAGCTCTATTCTGAATATTTGTGTGTGTGTGTGTGTGTGTGTGAACCACCAGGATGACAGTCCACTCTATATACAGAGTTTTCAACCTACAGAAATATTTGTTCATACCTGTAGCAAAGTACAGTATAGTTTCTTTTTCAAATATTTATGGAGTGGGAGAATTGCTGAAACGACGCGGCTTGCAGATAAATGCGCATTATTGCATGAGCAACATAATCGGTGCAGTTTGAAAACGCCCTCCATGTCATTTAAACCTTTTTTTTTTTTTTTTTTTTTTGCGTCGAGACAGGATATAGTGCGTTACAAATTCAGTTGGAAGGCTGTATATGGGGACAAAATTAGAATTTCATTTTCAGCATCTTTTATTTTTTAGCCCTCTTAAAAATGTCGACTGGAATGCAATAGGCCTATTTTTGAGAATGCATACTGCCTTCTTATGTTGTGTAGAAAGTATTAGTGGCTCTTCAACAAAAAGTCATTGTCAGATCCTTCAGTTAAGCTTGTAGGCAGTTAACAGTGGCAGCATAGTTCTCGTGGTTAAATGTGCTACTAACTTCGTGGACACTTGATCCATTTCTTCTTTAAAGAATGACTCTTTGAGACAATATTTACTCAAGGAAATTGAAGCTTGACCCGCGAGACGCGCTCGTTTCCTATTTCAAAGTCCGACATCGCCATGGAAACGGCAACTGCCACTCCTCGCCCGATTAATGAGTGGCGAAGGTGAAAATCAGCGGCGAGGGGGGCGGGGCCGGCCAAACAGAAGCCCCGACAAGTGCATTTTCCTTGGAAACGGTGTCGCGTGAAGTAGTCGGTGGCGGGGGTTTGGGGGAGAAGAGGAACTGTTTTGGTAGTTTTAAGTGTGATCGTTAGGCAGCAGAAAACGGGGAACGAATTGATATGTTTTTTTTTTTGTTTTTTTTTTTCCTGAGAATTGGGCGGTGCCTGGCGCCAACTGAGGGATGTGATTGGCCCACGTGAATCCAAGTTGAGGCAGGATAGCTTTGTGGAGAGAGAGAGAGAGAGAGAGAGAGAGAGGAGGGGAGTCCCCTATGTGATGACTGTACCTAGGGCTGTTCTACCTGTTTCACCTGCCTTCTATTTCCAGCTCTCTCCCTCCCTCCCTACCTCTCTCTCCCTCCCTCCCCAGAAAAGGCCTATCACTGGAGCTTGACAGCGAAACGAAAGGACCAGTTCCCTGTTCAAACAAGCTGGCTGCCTGCTCGAGAGTGTGAATTAGCGAGAGAGAGAGACACGGAGAGTAAGAGTTAGAAGAGACATCGAGATTGAGGGAGTTGAGAATAAAAACAGAGTAACCAGTGCTAGCCCTCGTTCCTGTTGTCAAACACCCACCTGCTCCTACACATTCTGCCTGCCAGTTTGGGAAACTGTGGCCTCAGAGGCTGGCACGGGTCGAAAAAATTGGCGATTCCCCCCGGGATAGGAGGACGGACTTAGCGGCATCCAGAGGGCACACCCGAATGGGATTTGCAGAATGGGGTCAGATGAGGCTTTCAACTTTGTCTTCAAAGGTGAGTGCCGTTATAGGTAAGAGGCTCAGGTATAAGTGTATCTGACCAGTGCTCGGCGGCAAACGCTGCACGGTGTCGCTGGGCTGGTAATACAGGATTTAGGAGACCCTCTGGGGGACACTTAAACTCCTTACCTCGAACCTCAGACCGTTCGTGTCTTAGCTGTGTGGTGACAACTAATCTGTCATCACAGGATTGTAAAGCAGTGAAAAAGCATGAATTGTAAAGGAAGCATGGTTACTAGAGAGAGAGTTGAGTATGGGAATGCTTCCAAGGAATTGGATCCTATGTAGCATTCATGAAGCTTTATAATGCATCATACCTGTTGTCATAAGCAGACAATTGTATAATAATGGGCTTCTGACTGCTGGTTTTTCTGAGACAGTCGAGAACCCGCATTATGTTTTGTCATGTTGGAGCTGCATAGCATCTAATTATTTTATACTGAGTGTAATTTTTTTTTTTTACCTCATGCTTATCCTTATTTCAAGATGCTAAAGAGATTATGAACCCTTCAGAAGCACGTCATAACCGTATCATAGTCATTTATATGGCTTTCCATTTATATGAAAAAATGATTGCTGGAAAGTGAATGCTGGAGGAAGCTGTGATGTAGACATGGCCCAAAGTAAAAGAGGCACAGCATCTTTGGATTAAAAAAAGAAATGTATGCACCAAAGAGTTAAGAAGCCCTCGAAAAATAGCAAAAAGAATAACAAAATCACGTTTCATGATTCTTGTTGATTTACTTGTACTATTAGAATGAGTAAACAACTGAGCGTAAAGAAGGAGCCACACCAGTTCTCTCTTCTGGGCTGTATAATTGGCCCTAGGAAATATTTTTTGCAATATTTATACACCAGTTTATTCTTTACCGCCTTCGCTTTCACAGGCATTGTGCCTTGACTGTTGGCAGGAATTAATCACACCAAACTGCTCACTTTAAACACGATATACAAAAAAAAAATTATGTAGAGATAATGGCTGTGCCGAAGCATCTGTTTGTGTGTGTTTGTGCATATGAGGGAATGAGAGTGTTTGAGAGAGACGCGCTGTGTGTCTGTGTGAGTGTTTGTGTGGGTCAGAGTGTTTTTTGTGTGTGAGGGTGTACAGAAGAGACTTTGTTCATGAGTATGAGGGATTTAGAGAGTGTGTTTGTGTGGGTATGCGTGTGTGTGTGTGTGTGTGTGCGTGCATGCGTGTGTGTGTGTGTTTCAGTGCTTGCCTCTGGATTAGTGGTTCTCATACTGTCCCTGAAGAAGCACTGTGTATGCTGGTTTTTGGTCTGACCACAATTGCAATTACAAAATTTTAACAAGCTGGTAATTTTTGGTGATTAGTTGTATTTCATATTAAAAGAGATTATTCTGCCTCTTTGATCATATTCTGACAGAAATGGCTTTGCTTTCTATGAACAATATATCCCAATAAAAATAAAACAAAAATAAAAACTCATTAGCTTTCTAGTGCAATATGAAAATGAAACTCTACTTCCAACGTCATGTGAATTAAAATGGTAAATAATCCTTATAAACATGAATAGTGCAATCAAGACAAACTGGACTACTCGCCAAAATTCTGGGATAACTTGAGGTCGGGACAGTAGGACTGCGTTTCAGAACCACTGCTCGAGACAACACCCACTTCAGGAAATGCAGTGCTCCCGGCGTGAATGAGTTGTAAAACAATCCAAGGTCTGCCAGGTATCTGTCGGGCATTGAGTGCTGTCAGTAAGCTGGCAATCACACTGCTTCTCTCTGACGCTTCGAGGTGTGAGGTCACAGACTGGCAATGTTCTAAACGGAACATTCCGATGCTGTTGTTGCAATCGCCACTTGTGGCTGAAAGCTATTCAGTAGCACCAGAGCAGTGATGCATCATTCTGAAGAGAACATTCCAGAATACCTACCATTCAACGTGTCAAAATGGTGGCCTGAGCCTGGTAGGCAGAGCCCGGCACTTCCTCTTCCTCCCAGGTGAATTCAGATAACTATCGCTAATGCTGGCTGAGACGAGATGTGCTCTGCTGAACTTACACAGTGTAAATGGGAGGCATAGCTTTGTCCACATTCCCTTGACATTCAGTGTCTTTTCTCATGACAAATTTCAACAAGAGATCACGGCTCAGAATGCACCGAGTAACATACGAATGATCTGTTGCAATCAAGACAAACTGGACTACTCGCCAAAATTCTGGGATAACTTGAGGTAGGGACAGTAGGACTGCGTTTCAGAACCACTGCTTGAGACAACACCCACTTCAGGAAATGCAGCGTGATGGAAATCAGCCTGTTACTCTCTGATACACGTTTGGGGTTGCGACTCAAGGGTGAATCTTGAAGCTGGAGCAGGATGGTCGGCTGATGTTTATCACGAGGACTGATGCATGCTAGTGGAACATAACTGGAGGAGAACTCAACACCAGTAAAAGTCGCTCATGTTCCTCTGGACAAGGGTGAGACGTGATGAGATCATGTCTCTGCCTTGCATTGGGCTTATGATTCAGCTTTGACATCACAGGTCTCGTCTTGGCTTGGGGCTGGTTCCATGCAACAAGATTGCTAAATTAATCGGAAAACTCAGAGCTCACAGAAATCCAAAGCATGAACTCAAGTCAAAAGAGCCGCCCCATGTTTACCTCATCGCAGTTTCTCCCAGGGTCTGGTTGAGAGTTGCAGCCATGTAGCCAGCACATCCAGCTGTCCAGCTCATTCTGCATTATTAGCCAGCCCAGGTGTTGATCAAACCTTCTCAGCAATGTTCGCTGCCCTGTAAAGCTCCTATTGTGTTAGGACAGAAACCCTCAGTCTTTCAATTCAGACACCTTACCCAACAGGCCAGAGAACCTGCTCACATCTGTGCCTCCACTTCTCATTGGATCTGAGCTTCGCCCCTGTCATTTGTGCATGAATCAGATTTGTGCTTAATCAGCCCGCAGCTAACGTGGTTTTGCGGTATGAAAGAGGAGTGTCCTTTGTGGCCAGCAAGGCATGATCACTTTTCCTTCTCACCACTGCCTCACTCAGTTTAATTAACCCCTTTGTACAGATATAGATGCTGGCGTCCTTTAATTCCGATATTTAATTCCTAAATAATTCTGTAATTAAATTTCCAAATGTCTTACTATGCTGGAGTAATTTTCCACAGTTTCTGTGACACAAATACTGAGTTATAAAGCTTAAATAGGCTCATGCACAACAGGAAAAAATTGGCATTATTTGTATTCTGCGCAGAGGGGTTAACACAAAACTTCAGATTTCTTAGTCAAACTGGGTCCCTGGCTAGCAAACATAGTCACGATTGCTGTAACTATGACAAATCAACGAAAAAAGATAGTTTTATTTTTTTGCTAACTTTATTGGCGCATAAAAAAGTGCATGAAGTAATTACACTGGATGTGGCAACCAGTCTTTCTTCACAATACATACATTGTGCCAGGGAAATTAAAGTATGCTCTTTCAAACCTGACCCCTCCCGTCCTTGTAATATAAACTCAAAACAGTACCTGATGAACAATGAAACCTGGAACAATAATGCCCTGAAACTCCTTCCTCCCTTTTGAGCTTTTACTCTCTGTATTATAGCAGAACTAGAGTCGGCTCTACTCCGGTGTTCGGTCTCTTAGTTTTGTGTTTTGGGTGAGGATGGAGCGACTTGACAGGGAGTGAGCGGTTAATGACAAACCAGCGCTAGCTAGATGAGGGTGTTTACTGTTCAACAATGCAATAGGTTGCGTCCTTTGCATGGTTTTGCACTGTCAAGTTGCGGGCGTGGTGGCCGTTCTCTTCACGGTAGCATGTTAAAGCACAGCGCCTCAAATTTGTTGAAGCAATGTTTTGTCGGGATAGATACAGAGGGTCAGAGGTCACCAGAAATATTCTTTGACCTCTTACCTTCCAACGACTGTTTTTGTCTCCTGAGGGCAGAGGCATAACACATTGGGGAGAGTGAAGGGACTTGACCCTACCACTTTCAAAACTTTTTCTTTCCCTACTCCTATTCCGAGCTAGATATTAGGAAGGTATCTTTGAAATGAGAGAATTCCACCACAGATCCCCCTAACATTAATCTATCTGTCCTCCTGACCCCTTCTCTGAAAACTACTCAAAAATGGCCTTGCCTATCGAATCTCTGATCTTGATATTTCTATGCCACTATGCTGGAACTAACTAGGGACATTAAATATGACAACAACAGCAACAAAAAAAAAAAAAACTTTTAAAAAAATATTTTCACTGCAACTGGAGGGCAGGGGGTAGTGCTGTTTCCTCACACCAAGAAGGTTGTGGATTTTAATCCTGGGTTTGCATGTTCTTCTAGTCTTCATGTGGGTTTCCTGCAGATAATATGGTCTGCCCCCAACAGTCCAAAAACATGCATACCAGATTAATTGGGGACTCTAAACTGCCTTCAGTACGAGTGTGTGAGTGAATGATGTGTTGGACCTGTGAGGGTTTGATTAGCTGTCCAGGGTGTGTTCCTGACTTTTGCCCATAGTTGGCTGGAATAGGCTCCAGCTCCCCCGCAACCCTGATGAGGAAGAAGCGGTTTAGGTCGTGGATTATTATTATTATTATTATCATTATTATTATTTTATATATATTTTTATTTTAATTTAATTAATTTTTTTTTTTTGGGGGGGTCTTTTTTTATCATCAAGTGTCAAAATGAACATTATAAACTTTTTCTGCTGGATCTTAAGTGGATTTATACAAAACATTTGAAGTGATAAATTAAAAAAAAAAAAATTTAAATTTTCATTTGATCAGCACGAGCTGATACTGAAGTGTTTGCATTTGAAACACTGCAACTGACCGGCGGGCACCGTTGCCCTCTCAGATCTTGTGTGTGATGTTTTAAACATTAATCCCCTTCCTAACCTGAGCCACCAAGACCTCATCTCAAGAATGTTGAAACGAGAACAGATTTAGTTTTGTAATTGTTACTTATTGGCAAAGCTAATTCCGGACGGAAAAAAATACGTTCGGGCGCTTTCGCTCTGTCTTTCGCAATTGTGGTCTGACGGGAGGCAACGCAATTTCTGAAAATGTGTACG
Source organism: Gymnothorax javanicus (assembly GCA_029692085.1). Classification (NCBI taxonomy): domain Eukaryota; kingdom Metazoa; phylum Chordata; class Actinopteri; order Anguilliformes; family Muraenidae; genus Gymnothorax; species Gymnothorax javanicus. The sequence continues at coordinate 125,183,951 of CM056197.1, read as the reverse complement.
GTCTCGAGAGTAACCAGTCCCGCCCAACTAAGTAGCCCACATGCAGTTTTTGTGGTTATAAGTTGAATCATAGAGATTTTTGAAGCTATTTGTATGTAGGCCGGTACTTGATATAAATACATTTGAAATAATGCTTGTGGTGCATTTTGCGAGCCGTGCGTACATTGCTGTAGTAACTTGCGTTATATCCGCCCAGGTGTAACAATAGCCAGTTTTGTAAGTGGCACTTCAGGTCATGTGAACGATGGGTTGGTCGGCAAGGAAGCCTCTTTGTTTTCCGTCCCTGTCCTTCCTCGCTCTGGGCAACCAACTATATCACTAGAATGCTAAGGGGTGTTGATGAATAAATAACTCTTACCGTGCATACGCAACAAATGCAATTGTTTCATTGCAACTCACTTTCTGAAGTACTCGTTTGGATAGTGGTCAATGGCTTCAATGTTTTCAGAACTGCTCATCTATTGCACTGGGATCGGATGAAAAAAGGCGTGAATTTTTCACTTCCTCCTGGAGATTTTCACGAAGGGGGCTCACTCTCCCTAGTGGATCTTGCAAGAACTGACAGAATTTAAATCATGGCTTCATGGACTAAGTGCACAGATTGGCCAATATAATTTGTTTAGGCCTATATTGAGTATTAATAATAAACATTTGAACTGTAATGGTGGACTTCACTTAGCCTTGAAGTGGAACCACCACAAAAACCAGTAGACCTAGTCTGTGGACAGAAGAGACAAACTGAATTTTAGGCCTATAATAGACAAAACCAGACAAAACCCTTAACTAAAGACTTAAAGGGACAGGAAACACATCAGTCTCAACCTCTCCACTAGTCAGTGAGCTCTATACAGCGTCAGATATTCACTGCCTCCCAACCTATGTGCTGTGGCATTTTGGCTTCCCTGGGCCCATTGAATTGTGGGTTGTTGTTTTCTTAAGGCTTGTTCATTTTTCACAATTCTTCACTGTTCAAGAAATCAATCAGTATGTAGAGTATCTTTTTTGTCTGTGAAATGTTTTAACAACATTCAAACTCAGTGAACTGGACGTCATGCGTTTTATGGAGTCACAATGATGTTGTTGCATTCACATTTCATTTTTCTGTTGACAACATTCCAATCACATATTTGTGACTGTTCTCCTAAAAGAGTTATGGTTAGGTCAGTGATGCCAAGTAATAAGCCCTTTTGACCCCATAAAACCCACGGGCCCATATATGGGTTTGTCAAGTGCAGCTGCTATATTCAAATCTGTGGAACGTCAGGTTTATTTTAAATTCTAGCGGAGATCCCAAGGTTTCCAACAATCCCAAATATGTCCTACTGAATTACAGGGAAATGTGTATAAAATGATGTACAAGACATTGATATTTTCCACCTGATGTAATGCTGTGGCCATAAAAACATGGCATCCTGAGTTTTAATATTTCTTTCAATGTACTATAGGTGTGATGTAGCTTCAGTGAAGTGCTACAACCAGCAGATAGAGAATATGTACAGTATGTGACCTTGTCTTACAATGTGGAAAAAAAAAAAAAAAAAGAGTTTGTTTCCAAAAAGTGATATATCCATTTTACTCATTTTGAGGAAATCAGCTTTTTCCATGTTGGTGCCTATTGCATTTTATAGAAATGAAATTGCATTTTAATAACATGAATTTCTAAAAATAGATGTTTGCACCATTTGCAAGAAGCACAGTGCTATTGCTCTATGGTATTATCTCAATTTTTGTAATTTTGGCACTTACTGCGTTATGGAAACAGACTTTTCAAATGCTTTTTCTGAATTTGAACCCACTTAAGGGAAAATTTACGTGAGAAGTTAGAGTTTAAGGGGTTAAAAACTCCTCCTAAGGAAACATGCATTTTCTTAATATCCCGTCTCCTCAGAAAAAGGTTGTTGGAAGTGGAATTAAAATGGAACGTTACAGTAAAGGTGGTGAGAGTTGGCCACTTTAAGGCGTGCTATGAAGCGTGGGGTTTGCATCCACCATTGCCATGGTCCTGCTAACACGTTTAGGCTAGCGGATCGGCACGTCGGAACTAGGGCTTTATCACAGATTTGCATCAGTCACTGCGCACACCTTGCTAAGGAGTTGCTCAATTGTGACTCAGAATGAAGTTTTCCACAGAAACTGCAGGGTACAGTGAATACAGTCTGAGCTGAGAGGTGTGTGCGAATAGTCACTTGCTGCAGTATTACTGAGTGTCTGATGCACATATTGGGCCTTCATCCTGTCAGCGCCACACGGCTCATGCATCAAACATTGACACAGCTGTGTGTTTGCCGAGGATATTTGCACTGACTCGGATTGCCCTCGCGGATTGCCTCACTGTAGGAGTGCTTATCTAGGATCAGTTTCGGGAGATTAGCTCATTATGGGTAAGGACTGGTAATCTCATCCTAAATCAGCATTCAAACGCTGGGACTCAATTTCACACAGACCCAAGGGAACAGCAGGGGCCGGGGGCGATTTCACAAGGTTGGGCCCTGAATTGTGAAAACAGGATTACTGTACTGACATAGCTGGATGACCACCCTCAGTGAAATCCAGAACATATCTTTTTACTTCACTCCACGCTTCCGATTAGGAAGGTTTTGGACACAAGTGCGGGGTCCTCAGTGCTTTGTGCTGTCTTGTGAAACCTCAAAAGCGCAGGAACTCGAAGACGCAATCTTCAGAGCCGAGGTCATACTCCTTTTCTAGTCTCTGGTGAGCTAGCCCCACCTTTCTTGTGACTCTCGAGGTGGGGCCACCTCATTGGAGAATAGAATCAAACCTTGGTCGCCTGTTGCTTAATAGAGATTTTACCTCAACGCCCAGAAAAAAAATCAGTGTCTTGGCTCGTCGATAATGGAGACCCCTTTTAAGTTCATTAAGCAACCATCTGTGGTTTGTGTGAAAAGTGTAAAAGCTTTCAGATTGAACAGGAACCCTTGAAGTAGACAGGGTTCCGCTAAAGGTGCCAATTTTTCTGAGTGGGCACCATCTGATATTTCTGGCGCAGGTCTCCTGCCATGGTCAGTGCCTGGAGAGCCCAAACTAATGAAGTCGAAGACTGAATTACTGGTTAAGTCTCACTTCCTCAGTATTGTACGCTGCCAAGTTAATATTCATGTTGGAGAAATGTGAAGAGGTGGGCAATGAGGGCCATATCTTTCCCTGGTTTACACTCCAATTTCTGGCTTATAATTTGTTAATTATCTTAATTAACCAAACTGTTTATGAAATCTGACTTTTTGCTGCATTTCTTTAAATTATCATGAAGAACCACCAAAGACTGTTCTTGTTTCCCCACATAAAACATTTTTCTTAGAGCAAATCTATGCTTTTGTATACCCAAGTAGCTCAATTAGTCTAGCTAATTGATAGAAATGTAAACCTGCATACACACCGGCTCTCCCAAGACTGGAATTGCAAACCCCTGTCCTAAATGCTCCTTGCACCAACAGCTGTGACTACTGGAAAATCATTCATTTTCCACAGAAAGGTCTGACAGTAAAGGGACTCAAACCCTCAATCCTTTGATCTGAAGCTTAACACCTTATCAATTAGGCTACATGGTTCTGCTTGTCTACTAATTTTAGCCACATCTGAGGCATATTCTACATAATGCATACATTCAGACCTCAAAGAATAAAATATGAAAGAGGACCATCCTTAAATGCAGATGAGGAAATTCATGTCCAACTGCTGAATAGATGGGTCTTCCTCAAAATGTGTCCTCTTTTGACCCCGACCTTTCCTCTACAAAATTTTGCATGCAACTTCTTCCTTTTTCTCCACAGTTCCTGCCGTGTTTTATCCATGAAAGATTGACCTTTAAACTAAAAGATTCATGATGGATCAAAAGCATACACGAGAAATTCTGAAAGTAAGCCAAGTTCACAGGACGATAGAATGAAACCTTGGTGTCCTGTTGAAAAATAGAGATTTTAGCCCAATGTATTAAAAAAAGATCAGTGCATTGGCTTGTCTTCAGTGGGGATGCAAACAGAGATCCAATGAGGGGCATTTATTCACAGGAATACTGTTATCTAGAAGAACAGGGCTGTAGCATCAATGATGGGGAAACAGTTCAGTTCAGATGTATTTATGCATGTTGGGTACTGGGGCTCAGCCTGCTCTGGGTCAGTGGCTTCCTGAGGCTGCAGCCAGGTGGTTTCACTCTTGCTGAAGCTGGACTGCTCAACACAGTGGTCTTCAACGTCGTTCCTGGGGACCCACTGTGTATGCTGGTTTTTGTTCCAATCACAATTGTAATCGCAGGATTTTAGCTGTTAATGTCGTAATTAGGTGTTTTTCATGTGTAGAGTTGTTAATTACCCTCTTTAGCCAAACCTTACATAGAAACATTGATACATGCTAGGAAGAATAAAATACCATAGAAGATGGTGTGTTTATTTCTATACTGCAAGAAATTTCAAGTAATATTTCAAACAGAACAAATTAGGCACTTAGGATATCTGTAAACCCCAAATTAGGCTGCTGGCCACAACTGTTTCAAGTTCTTTCAAAAAACTTCACGTGAACTTAATTAAATTAACATAACACAAAACTGGTTTGACTCTTTACCATTTGCTCGTCGAATAAATTTGTCATGATGTGCTAATTAGTTTTCACCAATTAGGAGCCAAGTACATCTTTAATTTGATCGGATACATGGTTTTCTCTCATCTTTTGCTGTTATTTCCAACACATCACAATGTGGGTATGGTATTTTTTTTATTCTTGAAGGCAAGCATAGATATTTCTGTTAACTTGTAAGTTAAGAGGGCAAATAACTGCTCTAAACATTAAACGCACTTAAGAAAAATTAACAGCTTGTTAAAATCCTGCGTTTACAATTGTGGTTGGAACAAAAACCAGCGTACACAGTCGGTCCCCAGGAACTATGTTGAAGACCACTGGCTTAACAGACCAGGCAGGAGGTTTAGCTGACCCAAACCCAGAGACATCTGAAGGCTTGGGAGGTGTTCCTATTAAATTGGGCAGGGGAGCAGACTGGTGCAGAAGGTTATTAGAAACTCAGTTTCAGTCCTGGAGACCAGTGGAAAGGCTTGGGACCTTGTTTCCAATAACTAAGCCACAAAGCGCATTTACGTTTTCAGGTTTCATAAGGATATGCTAAATTCTGCGGACAAACTATACGCAATATGCAGAAGACTAAATGACTAGTTGCATGGTGGGATAATACCTGACAATCCAGCATCTGCACAGACATAACAGAGGCTTAAATACGCTTTACACACAAAGGGGAAGAAAGGAAAACAACTCATTATACCTGGAGGTGGAGGCATGCTGGACGCAAAACTAATGAAAGGAGACAATACATCTAAAAGACATTGCTGAAAACGGGGCAGAAAAACGTACACAATACACACAATATTTGGTATGAGAAGTATGAAAGCTTTCAGACTGAACATTTTTTCAGTTAAAGGAACCCTTGAAATGGACAGGGTTCCTCCACACATGCCTCTTCTTCTGAGTAGGTGCCATTTTTGTTACAGTTCTCTTGCAATAGTTATCAGCAGGAGAGATCAAACTTTTTCTTGCTAAAACTCCAGCAACTAAGGGACTGTCGCCATCCTTATCTGAAGTTGGCTGTCTTATATCTAAAGCTATATAGTCCCTAATCTTTCAATGGGCCTAAATCTGAGACACGCCATGTGACTACAATGCGTTCTGAGACCGGACAGACCTCCAGATTTTGAAGAAAGGATGATCTTCCACAGAGGCGAATGGGCGGATAATTCCACTTGTTTTTTAGCCTGCTTGGCCTCTAGGCCAATCGGGCTTATGCTGTGGCTAGATGCCTTTGTGGTGGTCTGTTGTGCGTCTGTGCGTCCTAAACGTTTTGCCTTGTCAGCGCTCTAGTGCCTTCCATTTGTCACAGATCCTTTTCATATTTTATATGCGTGTATATGAGATGAAAATCTAGGCCAAGTTTGATTTTGCCCAAGCGTGCGCAGTGGCTTTGCCACTATTTTTTATCCTTTAGTCCTCTTGTTCCTTGCTTTGTGCTTCATCAGTAATGGTGGCCTTTGGCAGAATAAGCATTTTCTGCATCAGTTCCATTGTCATAGGTTCTCTCCAATCACTTGTTTGTTATATCCATCCTTTCCTTGCTTCCATTTCTTCCTCATAACTGCAATCATTGGTCTGGCAGGAAATGAAGGGAGAGAAAGAAGCAGTGATGGGGAATTTAGAGAAATAGGAAGTAGTTAAATGCTCCTTGTTCCTTAAAACAGCTGGCATGATAAATGGTGAACTTGAGTTACAGGTAAATCATTTGGTTTCCACAGAAAATTCTGGCTGTGCTGGGGTCTTAACCCCCTAGTCTTCTGTGAAGAGGTTCAGATGCCTTACCCATGAGGCCACATGGTCCTTTTCGTGATGGGCTTTGACCCAGATCTGTGACACACTCTTCATGCAACTTTGTCACATGACTTAAATTCAGTCATGAGTCAATCCATGAGATATGCCCAACCTCAATTGACAAGATTTTGAGGAGAGAGGACAGCGAGAAGGTTGTGGGTTCAAATCTAACCTGGGACATTTCTGTGTGGAGTTTGCCTGTTCTCCCCGTGTACCTCTGGGTCCTCCTGTGTCCTCCTGCAGTTGTAAAAACATGCATGCCTGGCCAATTGGAGACTCTAAATTGCCTATGTGTGTGTGTGTGTGTGTGTATGGTGTTGTGAGCCCTGCAATGCAAATGAGCTGTCCAGGTTTTTTTCCTGCCTTTTGCCCGGGGCTGGATGGGATAGACTCCAACTTCCCTGCAACCACAGTGAGGAAGAAATTATTCAGATAATAGATTGATGGATGGAGGATTTTACTGATGAATGAACCCAGGAAATAAATGAGGTTCCTCAACAGAGGCTCTTCTAAAAGTGTCCCACCAGACATTTACAAACCAGCTCTTTTCCCATGATAAACATCAGAGGAGACAAAACTTTGCATATTTCCTGGTTAAGTCCAACTTCAGAAATGCGTGTGTAATGTTCAACCACAAAGGCACTAAAACTCTCAAACATCCTGTCCAAACACAGGTGCCTCACCCATTTCACCACACAGTGCCCACTGGATCTCCTGAGGGCTGCACCATGTGAATACATTAGTGTAGAGCAACCAGACAGACTCTGCTGTTCTGAAGGAAGGGGCTCCTCCTGTATGGCAAATAGGGGGCTCATTTCAATTATTCTTCACTTGTTCCTCGCATTCACACAACTTACAGCCCAAAGACACCTGAATTTATTAAACCTCACTCAAAAGAATTTTTGGGATATGGGGCCATCCTCAGTAAGTGAGGAGATTATTGTCTTTTGTCAGATTATATGGACCATCCCCAAAATATAAGTTTGATTTTGACCCTGATCTGTCTTCGATAGGGATTTCTCGTGGAACAACTTCATTTTTTTTCTAATTTTACATTTCTTTTATACTGTAATTCCTCCAGCAAAGCTATTCCAAATGAGGCTTAATTGTGAAAGATTAACCTTCACTGTAAAAGGTTGGCAGTATACCAAAATAATACACAAGAATTGATACTGAAGGTGACGTGAGGAATTTAATTAGGTTTTGGGGGGGGCGAGGGGGATGGGGTTCTTTATCTCCATTAAGACAAAATTTTGTAACGTAAAGATTTGTGAAAATACAGGTTTGCATGAACGTGCATAGGCTAGAGTGTTCAGAAAATATGAGTGGCACGACTCCATACCCCACAGAGTATCATTTACACATTAAGTAAGCAAATGATATAGTCAAACCTATTTAATGTCATGTTTCTGTTATTAAGCTCAGCTAAATTAATTAGAAAGAATTTAAAACACTTGTGTTCAGCAGCCGAAATTGGAGCTTACCAGTTTTCTCAGGGTCTAATTTGATCTTTTAAAAAATACTGTTATCAGAAATTGCCAGTGATGTGGAAAAATAAGCACAATTATGTTCAAGGGTCTTTTATTCTTTTTGGCACAACATGGATATTTCTGTCAAAATGTGGCTTAAAACAGTAAATAACTGCTTTAAACATGAAATGCACCTAATTAACATAAATTAACAGCTTATTAAAAAGCCGTAAAATTTCAATTGTAGTTGGAATATTGTATGACATTGCTAATGTCTTGTTATTGCATTAAAAGAGGGAAATGGCATCCTCCAAATGGTGAAATTAAGCACCCACAGTCTCTTAAACTAACCATTTATTAGATAATAAATAATTCAAAGTCAATGCAAATTAAATTAAACCTGGGGCCTGTACTACTATGACGACGGTTCACTTCTTACTGGGGTAAATCACCACGGTAACTTTTGCTTAACAGCTAACCCTCTCCGGAGCAGGTGAAGTTTGAGATAAGAGATCAGCAGGTCTAAAAGCAATGCCTACTGACTGATCAGTTCTGCTGGAACATGACATCACCGTTCAAAGAGGATCCAGTGGAGCTCGATGTGTAGATTGTGAGAGGGTCTCTGAGGAGGGCAAGAACATTCAGACAGTGGCAAAAGCCATTAGCTTTCCCTGATTATTATCTCGATAAGAAATACCGTTTCTCATCTGAGGGAATAATTAACCTTTGTTGGCATCTTGGGCTATACCTTACCTGTGCAACATGTAGGGGTAATGTCCGTGCAGTCCCACAAACTGTATGCATCGCTCTGCATTTTATTTATCCTCTGGTTGTTTTCTCTATGCTGTGGGTGACGAAGGGGAACTTAAACAAGAATACAATCTGCACAGTAAATCATGAATGCGTTTGCAGTGTTCCCTGGCCACTTACCCATGCAGTCCATAAAATAGGACTTCTATAACATAGCAGGTAGACCTTAACCCATGTGACCATTTTATTTATTCATAAATTAGATACATTACATCTACTGTTGTATATTACATTCAGCTCCTTTCACAGGGTTCCCCCTGCCAGGGTTGCTCCTGAAATAATTAGGCAAAAGTTGTCATACACACCATTAGAATACATCAAAGAAATTTAGTGGAATGCATTAAGTATTATAGTGAGATCTACACGTGACCTATGATGGAGCTCTGTTATTAAAAACCATTAACTTACGCATTCATGCAGCTGGCAATTTTTAAAAATCTGTCCTTCCTGCATTTTGCAGTTGAAACTGTGTTGCTTTCAGCTTTTATGATGCATTTGTGTTCTTCATTTTTTTTTTCATAGTACAGGCCCCTTTTCTGTGCTATTATTGGGTTAAGTTCTAGGAAAAACATTTTGAAGGAACTTAAATGCACTGAAACCTAATAAACAGCCTATTGATTCTTAATAATTTTCTCAGTCAAAACGCTCTCGCTTTTGTTGTTACTTGGAAAATCATGTAAGAAACAAGATATTAAGATTGGGCTTTCGTTGTCCATGGACTTCACAGTCCTTTTTTGACAGGATGTGGTTTAAGGGGGGTAAATAATACCTCTGAACATGAAAAGAAACTGATTCGAAAATGCTTGTTAAGATTTTAAGATTGAGCACCCTCAGAACTGAGGTGGAGGGCGCCGGGGCTATGTAGCAAAGTTATGAGGTTTACTAAATTTGTTTGGTGCAGAAATTCTGCTTCACAGCTCATAATTTGCCATTTCACTTGTGTGACCAAGGGAGGGTACATCTCGAAGGCAGCCTGTGACGATAGAACGTAATCAAAGGCTATTCTGTCAATTTTGTGAGAAGGCTGAAGTGTCAAGTAGATATTTCCTACTAGCGTGGATGAAGTTCTTTTAAGATTGCATTATCACATTGAGATTTGATCAATGCAAGGTAAAACACCGACCACGAAGGGACTCGAACCCTCAATCTTCTGATCCGAAGTCAGACGCCTTATCCATTAGGCCACGCGATCTTCGATTAGGATCGGATATTCGGTAATTCTTTGCAGCTTATCAGATATGTGACAAAACTCCCCCTTTCTTCTGAACCAGTGGTTCTGATTGGAGAGTCCGGGGTCGGGAAGAGCAACTTGCTGTCTCGTTTCACAAAGAACGAGTTCAACCACGACAGCCGCACTACGATCGGCGTCGAGTTCAGCACCCGGACCGTGCAGCTGGACACGCTCACAATCAAGGCGCAGATCTGGGATACTGCCGGTCTCGAGCGCTATCGCGCCATCACCTCCGCGTAAGTATTCCATTCAAACAAACTCCGTCTCCGGTTCAAATCAGATCTCCTGTTTTCCTTCAACACTTACGTTTTCGCTAATACGATTGCGGATTTCTATTCCCCACTGACTCATATTAGTGCACTTACACGGTTCGTTCCAACAATTCAGCCCTTGAAGTGTCAGATCACCGATATGTGATACGATTGGTCTGAACTGAACGCTCCGCAGCTGTTGCTGCGACAATCGCTGCTGCTAACTGAAATCACTGGCGCTTCAGAAAACTGACGTAGAATTTTGGATAAAGTGAAAACTAAAAATAGACAGTAGTGTCTAATAATTGCCCTGAGAATATCCTATACAAAACAATGGTCTCTCAATTTCCAACTTTGATGAGTAGAAACTTATCAGGTATTAATTAAACGAACAACTATTGAGTTGTGAATTTAGCACAGTAGGCTATTTTTAATGAATTGTTTGCATTGTAATGCATAGATTTCATTCATCTTTGAATGCGGAGATAATATCGTTCTAATATCTCATAAATGAGATGTCTACCTGTCTTCTCCCAAAACCCCACAGGTATTACAGAGGAGCGGTGGGGGCCCTACTCGTGTATGACATCACAAAGCACCTGACGTACGAGAGTGTGGAGCGCTGGCTGAAGGAGCTGTACGATCATGCTGACCAGCACATCGTGGTCATGCTCGTGGGGAACAAGACTGACCTGGAGTCAGTCCGCACTGTGCCCACCGAGGAAGCCAAGGACTTTGCTGGTGCAAAAGCTATACTTTGAGCTCTGTGTCTCATTCCCACAACTGCTACAACTGCTGCTACGATTGCTGCAACTACTAGTACTGCTACTTCTACTGCTACTATTACTAAATAATAATAATAATAATAATAATAATAATAATAATCAGCTATATTTCATACTTCAGTTTAAATTATATAAGTTTTGTTGTTACGATGATGATGATTATTATAATTTATATTATTATTAGTAGTAGTGGTAGTGGTAGTAATAGTAGTGAAGTGCTGATTTCAGTGTCTATGTCGATTTAATATATTGGAATGTGCTACAAACAGAGGTGTAAAATCAAGGGGTCAGAAAGTAAAAGTCCTGTTTTTCTCCCTCCCTCAGAATGAGCTGATCACTCATATTGGCTCTATCTCCTGTCAGAAGTAAATCCAGGTGGTTGGAATAAAGTTCTGGGGAGGATTTTTACTTTCTGAACCCGGACTTTCCTCCTCTGGCTACAACTACTGCAACTTGCAGTAGCAGTAGTTGTAGTCTCTATTGGACTACTTACACAAACTGGGCAACAATAAGTTTGCATTTGTGTTGTATAGCAGTGTAGTTCCGGAAAATGACAATTGATTCATAAATTGTCCCTGTGCAGAGGTAATGTATTTTAAAATTATGTATCTGAACTTCATAAGGAGATATACTGCACTGATGAATATGAGTTCAAACCCAGTTAACACAAAACATTCTCACTCTTTCGCTGCTCTGCTGTGACAATGATATGACATCAACAGACCATTTCAGTAATACAGTCGTGTGTCGTACTTGTGGGAAATGACCCCACTCTATGTCTGTATGCCTGTCTCAATGCAGAAAAGAACAACTTGCTTTTCATGGAGACTTCAGCCTTGGACTCAACGAATGTGGAAAATGCCTTCAACAACGTCCTTGCAGGTGAGTTCCTAACTTGGCTTTTTTCCCCTCCCCTTTTCTTTGGCTGTTTTTATTCAAATATTGTTTGTGGGTTTTATTAATGTTTTTGTTCTGGTGAGTACTGTTGTGGGAATTTTAAATTGTATTCCTGAAAGAAAACGCTCAGAGACAAGAGAGTAATGATAATAATAGTCTTTACTACGTGCGCACGTAGGGTCCAAGTTACATCAGCAGAACAAAGACAAAGGAATCTCTCCTTTGCTTTGGATATATGTAAAAGCAGAACATCATGATGTACACCCTCTGCATAAGCTACATGCGTGCGCATCCCACGTAAGTCTGGCTCCAGTAATCCTAAAAAGTTTCTCCCCCCGCAGAAATTTACGTTTCCTTGGGTCTTGTCTAGAACACTGCAGGCTTCAGAAGGAACACACTGTTTCAATAAACACACTTCATGACACTTCTACATAGGATCAAGCTAGATTACAGAAGTTGCAATTGAGAACAAGCGAGGATAAACACTTAATGACTGAATGAACAAGTAAATCAATACTAAATCAAGAGCAAGCAAGGATAAACAATTAATAACCAAATAAGCAATAATAAGGAATTTATGAGAGAATTCCACCAACATTTCCCTCCTCTTTATAATTTATTATCCGCTAACACGCCATTTCTCTCGATGTCCAGCATGTGCTTCATTTACAGGAAATATTCTACCGTTTGAACAGGTCCCCTATTTCTATCACATCATTATGTGGCTCCTCCAGCTCCTCAGGCAGAGCATGTCCTTCCTCGATGTCCTGTAACATAAAAATCTGAAACTGTGGATTAGCATTCAGCATTTTTGTGGGGAAACTTTTAATTATTGGAATCCCACAGCAACTACAAAAGAGCAGTACTGCAAATCCTGCTGCTATGAGGCTCAATATAGATGTTATTGCTGCTTTCCACCCCCCAGAAACGAGCCACTGCCACCAGGTACAGTCAGATACATAGTCACTCAGCTGTGCATCTGATAGGTCTTTTAAACGTTGCAAGGCTTGATCTATTACTCCCCCTCCTCATCATTTGCTGGTATGTAGGTGCAGCATGATTCTCCTATTATTTGATGAACTCCACCCTGTGCCGCCATCAATAAATCGAGTACCATTTGATTTTGCAGTGTCATTAATTGTAAGGCAGTCAATTCTTGCTGTACACTCCTAGTGATATTACGGGTTTCATTTATAAGTGCACTTAGGCGATAGTTCACAGTTTCCATTTGCAACATTACCTTTCCAACTCCCAGATGCGGAAACAGGGAGAGGGCGATCTTGTCCCCAACTGACCACAACTTTGCCTCTGCTGGAACATTAGTTCCCCAAATCGGATCATGTGGTGCTGCTGCATCTCGTCTCCGTTGCGTGGTTGTAGTGTCCGCACTCACAATGTATGCGTGATCACTTATTTGTACATAGGCACATACCCCTCCCGAATTTGGCGGTAACACTACAGATATCCGATGTCCACACACCAACCGTCCGCAGCTCTCATCCCATTCCAGTGAGGTGCCCACGGGTTACATATCGTGCCATTTGGACTGTTCCCTTGACCAGGGAAAAAGGCCTCGTTGGTCATGCTCGCATATCCACAGAAAATCACTGGATTCCCCTGACACCCCTGGGTTACCCCCACAAATTCTGCGCCATTCTCTTTGACACATCGCCAAAACTTTTTGCCCCAAACTATAATGGACTACCATGAGTGGGACACTCGCATTTCCCAACTTCAGTTATCCATCCTTGTCGGTGCAGTATTTTTTACCCAAAGTTCATTATTAGGTCGAGCGGGGGTACACTGGGGTCAGTTGAGACTAATCCAGTACGAGCAGTAGACACTGCCATAGCGCACTTAATCGTACCATTCACACTCATAGTGGGCGCTTCGACTTGTAACACCTCTACTCTGGGTGTAGATATGGAAGCTGGTAGGTGTGTGCACACATAACACTCAGTAAGGTTAACAGAATGTGCTGATCTGTTTGCATATCTCCACCATGAATTAGTAGCATATATGTGTGTAGGGTTTCCTGGTTCAGGAAGGTGGTTATCCGCCCCACATACGTTCTTGCCCTAGGTGAGGTTGGCATGTGGCCTGCACTTACCATGCATATTCCTTGGATCAACAAGCACAGGGAGAAGTGAGCCATATTGTGAACCAGTCTGGAGTCTCTACTGACTTGGAGCGTAAATAAGTTCTTCACCAGGTTTGAGACGGGCGAGCTCTATATGCCACGCCCCCCTTTGTAGCTGGACTCCCTCCAAGTCTATCCTGACTTATTTCAATCGATCAATCAGATGCACCTACACACCAGTTGGAGGAGGTACTACCTTGCAGTGTGACTGATGTATCCACCTTTCTCTCTCCTGTATCCTCACTGCAGTCGGTGTGGTCAGGAGCACTTGATATGGACCCTTCCATGTCGGTTCACTCCACTTCTGCTTTTTACTGACACTCCGCACCAGAATCCAATCTCCAGGCTTAATCTCCCCTGGTGGCAGCTCCGCTACTGTTCTAGGAGGAAGCACATTTCGAATCTCACTCTTGTTAGTTAACATTCTATTCATATATTCTGCCAGAGTTGCTTCTTCTGTTAGTGTTCTCTGCAATAACTGTGGTAATTCAAAAGGTTTCCCATGTACTACTTCATAAGGCAACAACCCCAATCCGCACTGTGGTGTTATTCTCATACTAGTTAACACGTTGACTGCCAACAACGAGATAACTCGTAATGGCGGGTCAGGGCCAGCGCCAGAAAAATTCGGGGGAAATTATCCATCCCTTTATTGACAACAATTGGTCCTGGCTAATTCTAGATGGTTTTCCTTTATAAGCACGTTTTCTAATTCAAGAATAATCAAGTGGCAATTGAAGACACGGCTTCTCTCCCCCATGCGATCTAACAGCAAATAATGGGCTACATTCAGTGCAGAAAAATAATTTAATTATAATTAGGTCAATGCACTGGCACTCAGCAATGGTAATTTTTTTTTCCAGCGAGAGCGAATTTCAGAACTCTTTCGCGAATGAAGGTAATTCTGGTGACAAGTATACGTGGTTTCCTCCGTTTTCATTTTCCAGTCTAACAGCTGGCTATTTTTTACAGCAAGTTGCGGACCGTGCTGCAAAAACAGGTGTAGGTACTTGCCGTAATTACCTTCATTCGCAAATGAGTTCTGAAATGCCGCCTTGCTGGAAAAAAAATTAACGTTGCTGAGTGCCAGTGCATAGACCTAATTATAATTAAATTATTTTTCTGCACTGAATGTAGCCCATTATTTGCTGTTAGATCGCATGGGGGAGAGAAGCCGTGTCTTTAATTGCCACTTGATTATTCTTGAATTAGAAAACGTGCTTATAAAGGAAAACCATCTAGAATTAGCCAGGACCAATTGTTGTCAATAAAGGGATGGATTATTTCCCCCGAATTTTCAAGTCTGGCGCTGGCCCTGACCCGCCATTAGCTGGCAGTCAACATGTTAATACTAATGGCAGACAAGCTACCCAATTCCATTTAGTTTCTGCCATGGCTTTGCGCAGTTTTGCTTTCAGGGTTCCATTAGTTCTCTCCACTAATCCTGCTGATTGCGGATGATATGCACAATGCTTTTTCAATCCTATTCCCAATTTTTCTCCTTGGCGGGTCAACACTTAAGTCCTAAATTCTGGCCCATTGTCACTATACAATGTCTTTGGAGTCCCCACCTAGGAATAATTTCTCTACTGAGGATTTTTGCTACTGTGATTGCATCTATAGCTTCTACACCATTTAGAAAAAGGTTATATCAATACTAACGCATACCTCTTCCTCTCACGCAGTGTTAAATGTATGAAACGCGTGGAATGGCCCAGGGGGTGTAGGGATTGCCCCCTTCTGTACTACAACCCTCCCCGTGTGTCCCGTGTGTTATAACTTTGTCATGTTGGACATTTCTTAGAAATTTTTTTTTTTTTTAGTAAATAAGTGATAGTAACTTTGATCTATTAACCCCTTGGTCCCCCCTCTTGGCACATGGCACTGCCCATGCACCATATCTAAAGCAATATGGAAGAGGGATTTCGGCAATATAGGTTTATCATTGGGTCCTACCCACCCGTCATCAGCTTGTTGTGTTCCATGTGATGTCCATTGATGTTTTTCTTGTGGGGGAGCAGCACCATGCTCTTCTCACAGCAGGTCACATGAAATTGAGTCCTCAGATTGGTGTAATAGCCCCACAAGAGAGTGTTTGGCTGTTGCCCTTGCTTCTCTGTCTGCAAAGGCGTCAGCCAAACTTATTGGGTCAACATGTTTGGTGTGCAGAGGGCCACAGTCAACACAGATTCAATCTCAGGGCTTGATAGAGGGGTGTCCTTGAGTCCAGGACATGGAGCAGTATTAGATAGGACTTCTTTTACACTTAGATCCTTCAAACCTCCCTTTCCAGGGCGCAGTTCCAGGCTAGATCCCTTTCCACAGAGATCTTCGCCCGGTCTCCCCCAGGTTGAGAACTCTGCCTTCTGCTTCCCGGTGTCGCCTTTTCAAAGCCCACCAATCACAGAAGCACCACTCGCCTACTAACGCATTCGCTATTGGCTTGTGGTGGCCTGACTGTACATTGAGCCAAGCGTGGCGGCCACCCCGTGGTCTAACTGCCATCTGCGACCCGACCGGCCGGTGACCCAGTCAATAGCGATCCCCGAATCCCACAGTGGTTACTAGCCACCCAGGTGGGAACTGACGGTCTGATCCCTACCCCACTTCGCTATGGGTATAGAAACTTTGAACGTTTTCACCTGCCTTGCCTGTTCACAGAGGTCGTCTCCAATGCCCCTCTGCTAGGTGTGGGCTGTTGCCCACGTACCACGTGTTGCCCACAACTTACATGCGACAAACATGCCAACTAGACGGTACCATGGCAGTATGTCAATTCATAGTTCACCAGACACGGGGGCCTTCAGTCCTGTCCCCAGCACTATATTCCATTTTTAACATGCCCTCGGAACATTGCAGTCCCGCCGCCGCCTGTTATTGCCTAGGTTCGGGGGGCCCAATCCCCTCCCTGAACAATGGGGAATACCTTTTTTTTTTCCAATGAATTATGATTAAGCAATCCACCTCAGTCTAGGGTTCCACTATGAGCATGGAGGAAATGCACAGTCAGGGCTTATTAGCCCCAACTATTGTTACAATTCCCCACGTCATCAGCAGAACCAGGTGGAGTTGCTTTAGACTATGTTACAATATGCAAATTTTTTATTCACAAAAATTGGTAAATATTGAATATTCAACTAATAGTTTTTCTGTTGGGATCCCAGCACATAAAGGTCAACTCAGTCAGCACATTTTATTTGATTCACTTAATAAAAAATAAATTTAGAAATGAGAAAAGGAAAAAAAATGTGATCACGTTATTAGTCGACTTTTATTTCAATTATATGGTGGTCCACCTTTTGAATTTAGTCTTGTGATAATACTCCAAATTGGATTCCCCCAAATCTACTTCAGAAGGTAAACTTCAAGCTGAAAACCCACAGTTGAATCCCCAGCTGGCCAGCTTATCATTTTCACTCAAGGTTATTTTAATCTCTTCTCTTCAGCAGTGAGCACTCTGTGAAAAAGTTTCAATAGAATGAGTTTAGATGCACACAACAATGAACAAAAACTTCATCAACATAATTTTGCCATTTTTCCGCTCGCTTGGATCCTTTCCTGTGAAAGTTAAATGAACAGATTAAGGTTGTTATGCCCCTCTTAGTTTTTTCTTTTTTTTCATGTAGAATCACTGGTTGACACTCAGTTCCTGTTTGAAATGAAGAAAAGATCTTTCATTAATTCATTTGCATTTCTTTGGTCAGGAAAGCTTCCAGTCACATTTGCTTAATCACAATGCATCATTCTCTGTTCTCTGACTTCTGCATGTTGACCATACACTTATCTGTGCTCCCTAATCTGCTTTGTTCAATAAGGCTCCATTCGCTGTATTGTTTTGACTCCTTTGTTTAAGAACCCATCCAGTCTCTAATCCCACAATAGTTCACTTGATTTTTTATTTTTATAAATAAAACTCTGTTAAATTTGGCACACAGTTTCTTACTGTATATAGGGTCCTCTAACACACCAATCTCACACAGTCTAATTATTTACAGAAAACTGCTTAGATTTTCCAGCTCTTTAGAATTTTACAAATATTTAACAAATTCAAATGGTGTAATTACTTCATTCTCATAGAGGATATCACTGGTAGTTTTCTCTGCAATGTATCACTACCGCCAAATATTAGGGCATTTAAATATTGGGCTTTGTCCTGCATCTCAAAGCAATTCAGTTAGCCACAACATTAGAAACACTTACGGGCACCTTAAATAATTCTTGAATGAATGCTAATTTTATTGTAGACATCTATAAGCACTTCATGGAATGAAATGACAACTGTATCCAATCTAACAAAGACAGAAATAACAAATATGCCAGCCATGCAGTTGTTTACAGACTCTCACAGAGTTAGGTTCATTCACATTGATTTCCACGCACACACACACACACACACACACACACACACAATCTGAGCTCAGAATACATACACACACATACACACACACACCTCAGTGCACTTTCCTCTCACACATTCATTCACATTGGAAAAGATCCAAGGCTCTAATTTTCTTATGATCTGACACCATTGTTGCTTCGATAACATACACAGCCAACACTCTATTTCAATAGCATTCAATCGGTTTCCCCATGAGACGAACCCGTGTGCCTTGTAAATTCCATTGTAGTGTTATTGCAGTAATAAATTGGTGTGCCGTTTACCATCAACATTTTCAAAGCACTCATTGGTGCTGCCATTAATGCAAAAAATTTTGTTTCATCATAAAGTAATGGTTCCCCAGATGTTAATTCCTTCTCTGGGACGGTTAGTCATGCCGAATTATTTTCTTGTTCTTGAGGTGGAGCCCGATTTGGGCAATTTTGAGCGATATGACTGTTTTTCCCACATACAAAACAAGCTCGATTCCGACAATTTCGAGAGAAATGACCATCCTTCCCGTTTGTAAAACAAGCTTGATTACCCCCAGGCGGTCTGTTTCCCCCACGGCTACGACCGCGCCTATGCCCTCGGGCTTTGCCCTTTTCACTTTGCTGCTTAGATCTCTGATACTCAGCTTCCTCATGCCAATGAAGTGCTGCTTCATAACCAAACTTTTTTTTACAGCTTTTTATCATCACCCACCCGCTTCATTATATCTCTAACAAGTTTACTCGTATGGGCAGGCTTCAGCGGTTTATTAAACCCAAATTCCTTCATCCACAGTGATTCCCACGTCCCGGAACCATTATGCTGATATTCTACACACTCCTTAGTCACAGTCAAAGTCAAGTCATCTGTCCAACAACAGTACTTGCAACAGTTACAACACAGTCCCCTTTTACTGTTAGTCTGTCCCATATTTTAGTTTTACTCTCTCTGTCTCACAGCAACAAAACCGAATTCAGGAAAATCTCGTCACTCACCCGCTCCCTCCTCTCCCAGGCTGGAGAATTCCTCCCTCCCGGCCTCAGTACACATTCAAAGAGCCTGCACAAACGCTCCAATCTGATTTTTGTGCACTGTTGTCAGTCGGCGCCGATTCTCCAGGGAGGTGCAGGTGAGATATTGGCATTCCGGACTAAGCCCCCAATGTCGTGGGAATTTTAAATTGTATTCCGAAAGAAAACGCTCAGAGACAAGAGAGTAATAATAATAATAGTCTTTACTACGTGCGCACGTAGGGTCCAAGTTACATCAGCAGAACAAAGACAAAGGAATCTCTCCTTTGCTTTGGATATATGTAAAAGCAGAACATCATGATGTACGCCCTCTGCGTCAGCTACATGCTTGCGCATCCCACGTAAGTCTGGCTCCAGTAATCCTAAAAAGTTTCTCCCCCTGCAGAAATTTACGTTTCCTTGGGTCTTATCTAGAACACTCCAGGCTTCAGAAGGAACACACTGTTTCAGTAAACACACTTCATGATGCTTCTACATAGGAACAAGCTAGATTATAAAAGTTGCAATCATGCATGGCCTAGGTCACCTAGGCCACTCAAGAACAAGCGAGGATAAACACTTAATGACTGAATAAACAAGTAAATCAATACTAAATCAAGAGCAAGCAAGGATAAACTATTAATAACCAAATAAGCAATAATAAGGAATTTATGACTGAATTCCACCAACAGTAAGCCTTAGGTGGGGTCATCAAACAAAAGATAATAATAATGCATAATTACTCTGGGATAATGGTTTGTGCAGCACTTCAGAAATATGTAATTGAGTCAAAAACCATGTTTACAAGTTGTTCACATTCAGTCAGTTAGGCTGATTGAACAATGTTAAAATGATAGATATCACTGAATTTCCAGAGCACCAGGCAAAAAAAAAAACCCACACAAAGCCCTTTACGTTTGAGGTGACATAGTGCAGTGTGTCTTTTAGCCACATTCTAAATGAGCACATTTCTAGAAACTAGAGGACGTTGCCTTTCAAGTGAGGCCATATACATGCATTTTGATCGTATACTTTTGATTATAAACTTTTCATTTGGGAACTCTAAAAATAAAAAAATAAAAATTGTGGGCTTTGAAAGGTTTAGTATGATTTTTCAGCTATTAAACAGGCTCTTGGGTCTGTTAATTAAGTGCTTTTCTTTTCCCAAATTCAGTTGCACTTTACTCCTCATTCACCCTCTTTCTTTTCCTCTTACTGTTTTTTTTGTTTTGAGCGTTCCCTCTTACTTGCTCACTGGGTGGAGGTTTTATATTATTGCAGTTTTGACCTTTGACCTGTTGGAGCAGGCATCACATTACGGAACGTTGTCAGAAAGTCCTATCAAATTGCGTCATCACATTCTGTGTCAGTAGCGCCACTTGTAGCGTTTCCTGAGACCAAGGCTGGAATGTGCCATAAAACGTTACTCAGAATCAATGGCATTTTGTGTTAGAAAACAAACACCATCTTCGATTTGGGCCACAAGTTAACCATTAACAATGATGACTTGCTACACGCCAACATTAGCCTGTCTTGACCACCGCTGTAGATCATAACCCCTTTCTTTCTAGCCTTACATGTTATTAATTCACAAGGATCTTCCTCAGTTTCTTCTAAGCTGAACTTTCAGCTATTCATGAGGCCACCGTCATAATGCTGTGAAGACATATATCGCCGTATTTTAACAATCAAACTGTAAATACAGTGAAGTGTACATGAATATTTGGAGATATTTCATGTATGTTTTTAAATACATGCCATTATCGTGTCCAATAAATGCCTGCAATGTAGTGCAATGTGTTATGCTATCACTCTTGCTTAATTGCACACTCTATTGGTTGTATTAAGACATGTCAGTCAGGATCTGCAGTGGTAGTAACCTAAATTCCCTGAACTGGTTACCTAACTGCCCCATCTGCATTTGTAGCGACACCTCTTCCTGCCCCTCCTCCGAATTTCCTCCATTGTCCCTTTGGTTAAATAAAGCTCAAATCAATTTTTTGAAAGTGAAAATAAAAAATGACTGAAAAAAGCATGAACAGAG
This sequence comes from Gymnothorax javanicus, assembly GCA_029692085.1. Classification (NCBI taxonomy): domain Eukaryota; kingdom Metazoa; phylum Chordata; class Actinopteri; order Anguilliformes; family Muraenidae; genus Gymnothorax; species Gymnothorax javanicus. The sequence goes on along the minus strand of CM056197.1, from coordinate 125,162,567 downwards.
CTGATTTGAGCTTAACCTTCCTCATCTTCTGATAATGATTCTTCTTCCTCTCATTATAATTATTATGATCAGTATAATCCCCCCGGCATATAATGCGGGGGGATATAGTCATGGGTGCGGCCGTCTGTCCATCCGTCCACCTGTCTGGGAACATTCGTTTCCGGAGCATAACTTGAAAACCGTTCAATATTTTCCCACAAAACTTGGTGTGCACATTAATCATGACCTGACGTGGTGCCTTTTGCTAATCCGAAGTTGATGATGTGGGGCCGGGGGGATACGCCATCACCTGATGCCTCTCGTTATCACCATAGTCATGGGTGGTATGCTGGTGCAGTCGGCAGCACTGTTGCCTCATAGCTGGACAGTAATGTTTAGCCGAGGGCCTCTGCATGCAGAGTTAGTGCATTCTCCTTGGCTTTCCAGGGTTTATTCCATGCGCTCTGGTTTCCTCCCACAAGCCAAACACATGCACGTCAGGCGAAGTGGAGATTCCTTAATTTCCAATTGGAAATTTCATCATCATGTTTATCTAATCTTTGTCTGTCTGGTCCGTGTTGTCCTCCCCCTCCCCCTTCCCATCACTCACCCAGAGATACACAAAAAAGTGGCCAGCAAACAGGTGACCCGGGGGTCCATCTCTGCCGTAACCCTGTCAAGTCCGACAACCCCTGAGGCCAATCAGGAAGAGAAGAAGCCTTGCTGCAAAAACCTCTGATTGGACGTCCCAGCTGTGAATGCAGGGGGTGGAGGAGATGGGGCATGTGGAGAAGAGAGGAAGGGTAGAAGGTCACATGGGGAGGTTCGGTCGGGATCCACCCTCTCAACCAGTGTATCCCTTGCAACACATCTGTCTGGCAGGGATAGAAAACCAAGTGAAAGAAAGCAGTGGGCTTTTTTATTGTGGCTTGCAGCCATAATGCCCAGTAAATGGGCTTATGAATGAAGCATGATCAATTGCAAAGATAAGGGACCTGCATCAAGAAGCAGAGGGGTATTTCACAATCCAAGATAAGTATGTTAGCTGGATAACTGCGCTAAACTTGTCCCAGACTATCCTAAACCTGAGACGCAGACTCGTTAAAAAACAAAGAGCCACTCCTGGTTTTAGTCAACAGAATTGACCACTAATCTGAGCTAAGCCTACTCTGAAAGCCTTGAATGGTATTTCACAATGCCCCATTAGTGAGTCACCTGAAAGACTGCCTTGAGTAAATTCCAGAACAGTTCATTTCATTTTAGCCCAGGCTCTCAGATTCCAGTTCTCCAACAGACTCAGTTATCCAGTTTTGCTAAATAGCCTTCAAGGTAAATGAATTCCCTAAAATAATGGCTGGGTGAAACCCAGAGCAGCTTTGTTGTTGCATGTTCCAGAGTTTATTTAAGTTATTTAGAGCAATTGTCCAGCTAATTCAGTAACCCTCCTTGAGAGGGGGTTGGGAGCCCTGCTGCTGGACAGCCATAGGCTTGCATATTTTAGATTATCCTCTTCTGTGATTAAAACGATTGGCTCGTTATCAAGCATCTGTTTCATTATCAAGGCCTTTACACACCGCAATCGTTTGAATCAGGTGTGTTAGCAAAGAGAGACATCTAAAACATGCAGGGTTATGGCTCTTCAGGACAAGGGTTCCCTGCCCCTATCTTCCAGGACCATTCAGTTTCATTGGTGCTGCATGCAGTCATGTAAATTATGACTGTGAGGACAGCAAATTCACAATTCTCTGATAGGAAATCAAATGCCTTATCCATTGGGCCATGCAGTCAAGATTGAAATTGGGCAACCGGTGGTTCCCTGCCTGCTTTTATTTGGTGATAAAAAGTGATTTACAGACTCGCCCTGATTCCAGAAAATAAATTCCCCCAGCTGCAGAGTTTATTTTTTGCTTGTTTTGATGAATCAGTTATTGCTAATTACTCCCAACATTTGTTGTGAGGATACCTATAGCACAGGATGTTTTTCAATCCTGTAGTTGTGTTTTTCTTCTCCTCCATAGCGATTTGAAATCACACAGGACCTCCACGAATTGGTTGAGATCAAAAGGTTTGCATTATGGCAGACCTTGAGGATTTTAAATATAACATGCACCAAGGGATTCACAACAATGTGACGTATCATTAAAAACAACTGTGATTCACAGTAGTTGTCATGGTAACTCTGCTTCGCTTATAGCATAGAAAACATCTAATTGCTTGTATGAAAAGAAAGTAGGCTGCATTAGTTTGTAAAAAAAAAATCTATTTACGTAATACATCGCATTTTATGGAAATTCAAAATAAACATTGCCAATATTTTTGCTGAATAAATTATTTTTAATGTTATTGTTTTTCAATGTTTATTATTTTGAGAAACTTCTAACTGGAAACAAAATTAGCGGCAAGATTGCTAATTTTTTTTTTTTTTATTGCTTAGGTATGAGATAGCATTAATGTTATCAGTGAAATAATTATTCCTAGATCTTTAACCCTGTGAATGATCATCTGTATATATAAAGAAATGCATGGGCATTAGCTTTTGCTGCTTACAAAAATTGCCAGAGAATTTTTTATTTTTATGTTTTTTTTTTACATCTGTAAATAAGTCAAACAGTTGAGCAATTTTCCAGCGAAATCTTTCAATGCAAAATGTGGAACTGTGACAATGTAATAATTGAGTACATTAGTGGGTGGCTGGGCAGGGCTGAGAAGTCTCTAATTTTAAAATAGTCACCACTGGTGACATTTAAGGGGAAAAAATGATGTCTCATTTGACTCGTTGCAAACTTAACCTGATCGTAAAGGAGCTATGTCACGATTACTGCGCATGCTCAGAATTTACATCCCAAGAAAGTGCATCTGCTTGACTGCAAGTCATAATCCGATTCCAACCTTGCATTTCCGTCTTCATTTTGCATTGAATTTATTAATATATTTCAAATACTCTGGCATTATGCATTTTATAGTAAGGAGCTTTCTATTGGAATTCCAGGACTTAAAGCGCTATTTCAAGCATTAGCCAAGGGATACGATGCGAGCTGGTTGCCATCGCCAATGATCATAGAAGAAGAAAAGTACCTTCTGAAGTGCACTTGAGCGGATTTACCTCGTTCTAAGATGTAAACATGCGCAGTAATCGTGACACAGCTTCCTTAAATCAGCTTTCATCCACTTGTTCCCCTCATGTTTTAATTCACGCAATACCTGTAATAATAAAAATGTTTATTCCCCAGCTGTGGCCTTTTTTGAGTCTGTTTTGGCTTTGTCTTTCATTTTGGGGCAACTAACTTAATTTTCTTGTTTCCTCGAATTTGAACGAAAATCACTTTTCATTACAGGTGTTGAATTTATTTGCATGCAAGAGGACATAAGTAAGCTAATGCCGATCGAGATGGGTGTGCGTGTGAGTAATGCAGAGGACATAGTTAAAGTAACTCCATAAAACATAACTGAAGATGAATGTGCGCGCGACTGCTCACCGGCTGCATGACGCTTGGGTGAAGTGTAGAACGTCAGTTTTCAAGCCATCAATTTTACGTAGCGTGAACGGTGTTAAGCCAAATATGGAGAACCAGTCAAACAATCAAGTATGTCTTGTTTCTGCGCAAAATAATGATGGCCGGGGTACAACTAAAATAATGGCATTTGGGGCGCGCCCACAGAATACAGTCCATCAGATAATCTAGTAGGTGAGGTCATTGTTTGCTTTGTAGCTTCAGAACAGAATGACCGTGAAAAAAAAACCAACGAGAGATATGACGTAGCAGGGAGAGGTAAGGAGAGGGGGAGGGAGCGGGTTGTATCTTTCGGATACAACTCGGAAGGAGGAAAAACTTTCCTGTGCTTGTGTATTGATAAAAGGCGAGCGAAAGTCATATCAAAGAAGGCCAAATGTGCGACAGCACATCAGTCTTTATTTCAAACTAGCTTGATGAATTCGCGGAAGTGTTTTTTTTTTTTTTTGTGCACCAGGGGCTCAAGTTAAGCTTTTAAGGCAAAGAAACAGTCTTCCGTATCCAAGGCAAGTGAGGAAGTAACTAGCTAGCTGGTTGGCCTATTCGTGACGTGAGTTGCAGGCGATCTAGCTCGGCAAGTTTTTTTTTAAACTGCACTGTGCGAGCTCATTTCAGCAAACTCTTTGGAGAGGAACAAGCGCAAACCTATCGCTTTAGAAGAATTTTGGAGATATGGCCACTCGGGAAGACGAGTACGACTACCTGTTCAAAGGTGAGTATGTGGCGACGTATGCAGTTCTAGGTATGAAGCGAGATGGTTTTCCATGATCGAGTTCGACCTTTAGAGGCTCTTACCCTCTGTCAGTCATCACGAGGTGCCAATGCTTGCTATTTATCTTATTGATCAAGCCAATCGACTTCTTTGGTCAAAACTGTATTAGACATTTCGCCTAGGCATTGGACGTATGTTTGACTACATGACAGATAGGCGATTTTTATCCCCCAGAAAAAAACCTTGAGAATTAGGAAGTTGCTAACCGGCCACCTTGCTGTGGAACGCCGCTTGCTAACGTTAACTTAATGATTAATTGTCAGTGTTGTCCCCACCAAGTTTCTGAGCCAAAATGCTGGGAGCACTGACCTTGACGATTAAAGGTAGTCTGTTCTAAATTCTAATGTATTTTTCCGTAAATACAATTTCCCGCTGCCCGTTACGTTTAATCGGTATATGTTGGCGTTTCTGTAAATGAATGGCCGCCTGTTTGACCCCCTGTCGTCCTGCCGCTGTCGCCGGGCATCGCTGAGTGTTTGAGTCCCAAACTTGACTTCGACAATTGAAAGGCAAACTCTCAAGAAAAACTCAATAATGGCTTGGAGAAGCTATGAGTTAAATACTCTTTAATTCATTTTTTTTCCCTCGTGGGTTGGGAACGTGCAGTAAAATCTCGCTATTATAATGGCATGGAGGACTTTTAAAACGGTTGATATCTTTGCTTCATTAAATTATTTACCGACCTGCCTATTGGGACGACGAAATCGCGATAAGTCTCCCTCAAGCCGCTTTCACACCGGACGCGAAACGAATTTTTCGCACGACAGATTACATTCAAAGTCAATGCAAAGACGCGAATACACGCGTCTTTGCATTGACTTTGAATGTAATCTGTCGTGCGAAAAATTCGTTTTGCGTCCGGTGTGAAAGCGGCCTCAGACGGTTGGGTTCGGTCTTGTTCTGTTTCGCAAGCAAAACCGCCTAGCAAGCCCGTCGATGTTCAATAGGCCTTTGTCCCTGACGTTAAGATCATTGAAAGGATATATGGGTCAATGACAAATAAGCCTTTTAAAAATAAGCTTTTTTTTTAAATAAATCTTTAAAAATGTACAGTTATTTGAAGTTGGAAGAGTGTGTTTAAACAAGTCTTAATGGTTGCACAACATTTACAGGGTTTTAGTACAGTTTTAGACTGTATTTGCAATTTCACCAGCCAAGAAATGTCAGTTGGGGCAACCAAAACTTTCTTGGAAAAAAACACACTTCCCTCTTTTTCTAAGTGATTTTTTTTTTTTTATTAAGTACACCTGAGAGTGTCTACTCTGCCTAAAACATTACTATTTTGTAATCGAGCTGGGTATTAAAAGTAACTTTAGGATTCTTTATTGTAGGGGGCGGGTATTTTGGTATTCCAAACAATTTAAGAACAATTCAACTATTAAACTTTGTTTATTTGAAAGGATTTCAATATAAAATTATGCCCCCATATTAATATTATATTAATTCATATTTTAAATTACATATTTAATACATTTCACATAGTGTTAACTTGCTCGGACGGTTGCACCAACTGACATTTTGAGGATTTGAGATGGCAAAACATAAAATGTATATCATTTTTATGATAAACTGGAAATATGTTCAAATTAAGCAGGTTTTATAGAATAAAATGGTGCTTATTATGAATCATTTAAAATTATTTTAAACCAAAGTAGTGCACTCGGACAATGTCACGACATTTACCCATATATGCGAAATATCACCCTTGTCCGCTGTCTTATGCGATAACTTCTGAAACATGGCAAAATGAAACACAGTTCCACGAAGTAACCGAAGACTTGGACATTGACTGGGCAGTCCTGTGCCGCGCCACTGTAGCCTGTATTGTTTTATGCCGTCTTCCTATTGGCCCTTATATCTCGGCCGGTAATGTAGTCAGAGTACTCATGTAAACACGAACTTCCTACTTTGTACGAGTCAATTCCTTACAGAGCATCCAAAGTCGATTCCCATTGTTTTTGTTTATCGCCCAATCAGCGAGCCGCACCTGAGCAAACGAATCGAAATAGAAGGATTATCTACACACTTACACAAAACATTGGTTTATGTGAATGAAATTGGTCATGTGACAATGCAAAATGTCAACAAAAGCAAGTGATTTGTTTGTAAACATTGTACGTTCAACGTACCATCTGAGAATCGACTTTAGTTGCCCTTTAACCTATATGTGGAACCTACATAACCATATGTGGAAGCATCAGCTATGATCTGCGTTTGTATTGTTTATTTTGAGACCACAGAGGGACATACTACGAAGCGAGATTCTGTGGCTCTTAAGGTGGCTCTTACGGTATCTTTGATTGCGAGTCAAGGGTTTGTCGAGCCAGCTCACGCAAAGAAAGCATTGCTGGTGTTGAACTTGCATCGTTGTTCACCTCTCAGGCCTTGTATCTCTCTTTTTTTTTTTTTTTTTTTTTGGTATCATCAGTGCCCAAGGTTGAAGGTTAACATAGAATTTTAAGGAAAGTTTTTTGCATTCTTTCAAAAGACTTACAACTTTCAGAGAGGTGGAGTATAGTAACTGGTGCACATGTCGGGGGTGGGGGGGGGGGGGGGGGGGGGGGGGTGGTGTTAATGTCTGCACATATATGGTGCTCACAGGAGATCACCCAACAGAACTCATAGTCATCAATTTATGACATTCACCTCCAGGGTACAGAATTATGACCCCTCCTCAGAAAAGTTGGGACAGTATGGAAAAATGACACAAAACAGAAAGCGGTGATGTCTAGATTTACTTTTATATTTCATGTATGATGACGAGAAATGTAATATTTTGTCTGGTCAACTTTATTATATTTTACATATTCCTCCAATCCTGCCATTCTGGCTTGCAGTGTATTCCAAGAAATTTGGGATGGGGACAAGTAAGAGGTACACAATTGAATTGTGAAGTAATTTGCAACAGTAGATGTCAGCAGGTGATGGTAATGATGATTTGGTGCAAAAGCAGCATCCAGGAAAGGTCTAGTCCTTCAGGAGCTAAGGTGGTCCAATGACTGCCAACTTGCCTGCAGAAAATAATTGAAAGGTTTAAAAACAAATTTTTTTTCGAAGATAGATGGGAGAGGCTTCAGATGTTTCACCCTTTACAATGCATAACATAACTGAAAGATTCAAGGAATCTGGGGCAGGTGGCAAGCCTAAGCTGAATACCTGTGATCTTGGATATCTAGGACCACCATTTATCTGCAAGTGATGCAAACAAATGGACTCAGGATTTCACTTTGGCAAACTTTTGTCAAATACTGCAATATAAGGTTACATCCACAAATGCTAGTTAAAACTTTACTTTGCAAATAAGAAGCCTTATGCTAACAGCGTTTAGAAATGCCATTGACTTCACTGGGCTCAACAGCATCTGCAATAGCCATTGCGCAGTGGAAATGTGTATTGAGGTCAGACAAATCTATATTTTGCATCTTTTTTGGAAGAAATTAATGCATTGTGCCCCGGACTAAAGAAGAAAAAGACCGCCCAGGCTATTACTAGCAACAAGTTCAAAAACCATTCTCTGTCATGGTATGGGGTTGTGTCAGTGCCCTGGGCAAGGGTAGCTTGCACCTCTGTGAAGGCATCATTTAAGTTCCTCTGTCATGTCACCAGTAACATAAACAATTAGCCATTACATGCCATTTCAAAATCTGTTTATTCTTGACATCACAAGGGGAAGTGACCGTCTGGAGGTTAGAAGGACTGATCAGCTTCAACCAACCAGTTAGTCAGGGCCTTCTTTATTTTGGATGGGCTTTCCCCCTTTCTGATGAGAAGGGGGAAATGTTTTATGATGATTTTTTTTTTTTTAATTGGCTTGCAACGGCGAATAGGCTGTGCAACTGGTTACATAATTGGGGACCATTAATGCTGAAAAGTACATTGAGATTTTGGAGCAATTATGTTGCCTTCAAGATGACATCATTTTGAGGGACGCCCATGAATATTTCAACGAGACAACACCAAACAGCATTCTGCGGGCATTACAAAGGCATGACTTCATAAGAGGAGGATGCAGGTAGTGGACTGGCTTGCCTGTAGTCCTGACTTGTCAAATAAGCTCAACTAAATATTTATTGAAGTGACACTCCATACTACATGCCAGCTTTGTGATGACAATGAATGCAAGTTAATGGACAAGGTGCTAATTAGCTTTTTCTTTGCCTTGGTCCATGGACCTCTGCTTACTGTTATCACATGTAGCATGGAGTGTCCCTTTGTGCTGAAAATGCATGACAACATTACTAAGCACTGAATATTTTACTTTCTTTTTCTTTACTTTTTTTTTTAAATATCTTTCAAGGATAAAAATTAAAACGAATGTTTATTTTGAAACATAAATAAAATTCATGTGGTGAAACATCTCATAATGTGCCTGTTGTATTGTATTCAATGTAATGCAGGTCAAAGATAATTTACAAATCATTGCTTTCCATTTTATTGTTAGTTTCACATACCCTCCCAAATTTTTCTAATTCAAGTTGTAGTACGGGCATGAGAGAAATACCTGTTTCTTTTGCTAAATTAGGAGGGGAACACCTGCCAGTTTTCACTTATTTAATTGAGCAAATACTTTTTTTTTTTTTAAAGCAAAATTGCTTGCATTGTGAGCCAGAATGTAGCCATTCAGCCAAAGCCTCTATGACTCCATCTTGTGCTTGAAGTGGCACTGGACATGACTGTAAATCCTATAGCCGCTTAACTGCAGATAAGGTTGTATAAATGACCTCGGTGGTGAATTCACAGCTTGCTTTTGCCATTTTCTTACTAGTTTACACAGTGCCACTTGTCAGAAGAACAACATTCCTGCATTATCACAGTGAATATGTGCTAGAACACTCCGCAGGTGAAATTAACCTATCCACGTGTTCCAGCAATAACACCTCAGAGATGGGTGCTCTGTACATTGCCGTCAATTCAAGATCTCTCATCATTCGCTCTTTATGTCCGTCTTCTCATTGGAAAGCTCTTTCTAGGTGCTGTCGTCATAGCGATTGTACCTAGCGCTTCTTCTGCAGTGGTAACTAACTCTTTTCCTGGAGACAGAGGACCATTTAGGTCTTCATTTCACGCCTAACTAGGCACACCTGGCTGTACTGATTGGCAGCACTTGAGAGAACTGTGGTTATTTTAGAGAGGGGATCATTTGTTAGAGTTCTGGTGAAAACTTGCAGGATTGCACATCTCTAGGAACAAGATGGGGAACCACTGCTGTAAAGGATTAGTTTTTTATTAAATTTTATTTTTTATATTTTTTATTTGGATTATATGAGGTACTTATCCCAAGTTAGTGTATTACCTGAAGTAGATGGCGGTCAGCAAGCTTCCAGTTTGTAGACGCGTAGTGCAGTGCCGGCACGGACGCACTGCAATACGCTGCTGTGGACGGGTTTAGCCACGAAACACCTGTTGGCCGTGCAAAGAAGGTCTGCCTGAATTAAATCAATATTGGTTTAAGTTTGCTCAATTTCTGGAATATTTTCTGCACATTACATTGTTGTCTGACAGCCCTTTGCTTGTGCCCAAAGAGTACATTTCCTCAACTATAAAACTTGCGTATTAACCCTTAAAGTGCTAATCGCCGCTATAGTCGTGCAAGGCGCAAAATTTTAGATTTCAGCCTTCAAAAGGTCAACGATTTTGTCAATTTTTAGCTGGAAATGACCTTCAAAAGTGGTTGCAAGTACCTGTTAGTCCTTCTGAAGGTCATTTTTCAACTAAATAATGAAAGATTAACTTTTGGAGGTATAGGTTGAGTAAACATTGAGCACTTTAAGGGTTAAAGGAGGAGACCGCACCTCGGCAAAGTATATTTCAGCGGAAAGTAGAATACTTCAATCATTACCAAATTAAAATTTACAAAACTCTGCATTTTTGACACTTCAAGAATTCTACTTCCACTGAAATATACTTTGCCGCGGTGCTGTCTCCTCCTTTAATATGACTTCCACTTGAGAAATTATTGTGAAGTAGTGCCGAAGGGAAGGGCTGTCTGATGGCAATTTAAAGCCTTGAAAATATTGTAAATATAGTGTTCACTTGACTAAGACTTTTTTTTTTCAAAGGTGGACCTTTTTTTAGGTGCGTTTGGTTGCTGACCTTGTCCACAATAGTGAATTGCTCTGCTTTCGTGCTGGCACTACATTCTGCTTCCATAAACTGGGAACTTGCTGACTGCCGTCTACTGCAGGTAATATTGTAACTGGTGATAAGTACTTCATAAAACCCTACTTGAAAAAACCCAAATTATCCCTTTGAAGGAAGTCCGTAACTATCTCCACTCTGCAGAATCTGGAAGAGGTCAGAAGTTGGGAATTGAGAATGCAAAGGCACACATTTGGGGAAGGAAGCAGATTGGGTAGGGAAAGGGTGAATCATTTTGGGTTTAAGAATGCAGTCAGAGCAAGGCAATCAGAGACGGCAGACTTCACCCCATTCACGCAAATATTGGCAAGTGCGGAAACACAGACAGACAGACAAACAAACAAACACACAGAGCTGCTAAAAACAGTATTTAACGCCCACTCCGTGGGGTGAAGTAATCATGTTGGGTCGGGTTAGCAGTGTATAGTGGATGGGTAACTTGGGATAGTAGTGTAGTTTAAGTGGATGGGGCACTCGTGGCAGTGTTGTAGTACAAGTTGATTGCGTACTTGGAGTCGCAGTATGGTATAGTGGATGGGGGCACTTGGGGTAGTAGTGTAGTATAAGTAGATTTGGGCTGGGGGCTGCAGTGTGGTATAGCAGTTAGGGCACTTGAGGCAGTAGTGCTGTATAAGTGGATTTGAGGTTTGGGGTTTAGTGTGATATAGTATTTGGGGTCCTTGGGGCAGCAGTGCTATGTAAGTGGATTTGAGCTTCGGGCCGCAGTGTAGTATAGTATTTGGGGCACTTGGGGCAGTAGTGTAGTATAAGTCAATTGGATTGTAGGGCTATAATGTGCGATAGTAGTTTTGGGCACTTGGGGCAGTAGTGTAGCGTAAGTGGATTTGAGCCAAGGACCTCAGTGCTGGGTAGTATTTGGGGCACTTGGGGTAGTATTGTAGAATGGTGGATGTGGAACGTGTAACTGATAGGCTGCAGATTAGACTTTCCAGACCTGGTACTGTTGCTTCCTTCAGTAAGGTGATCTAACTAGCATTTTATTTCCTTGAAAAAAAACACCCAGCCTTATGCATGCGTTGTGCGAACATTCTGTTCTGAACAGTGGTGCCTTCTTAGCATTGAAACATAATTCCTTTTTCATACTAGCTTTGATAAAAGCTGACCTATTGAAATGGATATAAGCAGAAGGACATTGCTTTGAGGTATTTGTTTTGTGGACTCACTCTCAATTTTTGAGTGTTTCTTTACCAATTATGGATTTATAGCCTACCTGGTACTTTCAGCAATCAACATTGTTGTTACACAGTGGTATCTAATCACTTGGGGCGACATTTATATTGTATTAAACCACTGCCTATAATTTTATTTGGTACATTCAATAATTTTCATAGAGATGATCACTGCTTTTTTTGCGGTGTGCGCTGGTTCTCATCCTGAATATGAAAAAGACTTTTTGCTAGTTAGATGCGTACCTTTTCCTTTATAAAATGAAATGCTTGGTTTCAGGTCAAATGATATCGATGCTGTTCCACCTCTCGTTTGACAGTGTGGAACTGCGTGGCGAGCCGCGACCTTTTGTTCCTTACAGCAGGAACGCTGTTGAAGTCTTTTTTTTTTCCACTCCATATCTCCTGGTTATGGAACTTGCGGCCAAACTGGAAGGACCAGAACAGGCCAGCCTGAAAACGGAACAAGGCTGAGGAGGAAACAACAGAATTATTATAGGAGAATTCCTCAGCTCAGGAGTGGGATTGTTTTCTTGTAAGGAAAAATTTTAGCTTTCTCTGTTGAAATGTGATCTGGAATTCTGTTCCTCCTTAAATTGGCCAATATAGTTCATGACTCCTTCACTGATTTGGGTGTGGCTGACGCAAAGTTTAATTCTGTTTATCTTGTACGTCTAGCGCTTTTTGCAGAAGGAGGTCACAAAGGCTCCTCTCAGAGTTGCAGAAACCAGCCCTAATCCCCGAACGGCAAGCATGAGGTTCAAAAAAAAAAAAAAGGAAATCAAGAAACAAAACTTCCAAGTGAGGAGAGAATCCCTCGAATGGTGGCCAAAAAAAAAAAAAAAAAACAGAATTGGAGGGAGTTCATTACAGGTGTCGCTAAATCAGGGCGCAGAAAGACTGGTTTCGGGAACACGATCCCACTTTAGCCTTCTGAAGTCCTCTATTGTTGGGACAGAATAAGGAGCCTACATTCCGAAGCACTCCCCGCCTTCTTTATGCCTGTGGCCGCAATGATCCCAGATCAGTGTTACAGCGTGGTCTGAAAGCGTTCGATCCGTGACCCAGTTTTTATTTCTCGAATTCAATCACGCTGTTTTTTTTTTTTTTTAAGAAAATGACTCCGTGAAGTAGACGCTGCCTGCTTTCACTGGTGGGGATTCGTATTTGCGTTGCAATGCACCCTTTTATTATTTGACGCAAGTTTTCGCTCTCTCCTGATTGGTTGAGGCGAGCTCCGCCGGTCACTGTAAATAGTGTTATTCACCATGCGAAAGTGCGCGAGAGGTGACAGTCCGACGACCAAGAGCTAAAAATGGATTAGGCTTCCCTGCAGGACCTCCTGACACTGTCTGTATTTCGTGTGGCTTCATCCTTGTGGGGAGCTTTACGTATCCACACGATGACTCCCTATATTCGACAGTGAAAATAATTTATTTTATATTTTCAAGTAGGGTCATATAATTGAACAGTTATTGACTTCAGTTATCGGTGAATCTAATGATTTATCCACCTTGGACAAGTGATATTCACCGATGCTGCGCCGCGGAGATTATCACTTGTCCAAGGTGGATAAATCAATGGATTCACCTCAACTGAAGTCAAAAATTTTATGATATTAAAAACAGTTGTGATGTCCAAATACTTATGGACAACCCATATGAGTGAAGCGCAGTCCCTTCTGGTCAAAAGCTCCTAAAACGTGAAAAAACGGTGCGTCAGTGATTCAAATTTCGCGGTATTTCAATTCAGCTCGGATGACTGACTGGCACTCCAGCGAGCGTTGAACTAGGCCGCGCATGCGCAAATATCTAAACAGTTTTCAGTTAACACGCGTATCCACCAGTTTCAGTCTTAATCACTTCCTTGCTTCCTCACTTTTTAATGCCCAAAAGGATGATCACCAACTTCTTTTTTTTTTTTTTTTTTATATGACCTTACGTTACATTTATTTGCCAGACTCTTTAACCCAAAGGGACTAACAGGTTCATTTAATAAGGCCATTGAAACTAATACAGAACACATAAGACATGGTGCTGTTCATTTTCAGCATAGATCAGCTCAGCCACGAGCAAGAGGGTAAATTAATCTGTAGGAATATGGTGGCTGTAGAAGAAGAATTCAAAGACGGGGTGCGTCACCAAAATAGTGATTATAATTTTGAAAGAGGCTAGGCTGCCGTGTGGCTGTTCTTCCTCTTGTACAATTTAGAATGGCACTCCTGCTTCCTCTTTGTCACTCGGTCAGGAACAAAGGGCCCTCTCGGGCGATCCAATTGGCCGTGCCCCTCTATGTGGGAGAGGTCATGTGACTCAGGCAGTGAGATGTACTGTTCCGTTGCCAGGTGAGTGGTGAGTCAGCGTGTTTAGTGGCGTACGCCCTCCACACGCCCATAATGCAACAGGGCTTGGCCCATTTCCTTATGAAAGGTGCTCGACTCTGGGACTTGCAAGATCAGGTTATGGCAGCCGCTGGAAGGATTAGCCCCCAATTAATGATTATTAAAGGACTCGTACAGTGGAAAATGCTTTTTCACAGTTCAGTTCACCTGTGCAGTAGCTCCACTTTATTCAACAGCACAGATAAGGCGGATTTTGATGACCTACCCCAATAGAGTTTTGCTAATAGTCCCCCTTACTCTTTACACTTCAGCATTTTAAAAGAGCAGTTTAAATTTCCTGGGTTTTTTTTGTCGCAAATGTCACAAGTAGACTTGCTCTGGTATTTTAGTGCTAGGAAATTGTTGCCTGCTATCTTGTTACTGGAATCTTGACTGCTCTCGATCACCTCTTTACCTCTCTCGATTGGCTGAGCCTGGTTGTGGACTGGACTAATCAGGAGTGATAATCTGTGAGAAGACTTTCCAGAAACAAGCATAACGTCGGCCTGCTGATAAAACCTCGTATCTTCAAAATGATGAACTTTCCAGAAAAATAAGTATATATATATAAAATAATATAAATATATAAATATAATTTAAAATATAAATAAAATAAAATAAAAAATGTTTAATTTTGCATGTAAGAATAGTGGACATACGAGTTTTTGTTTCTTATCAATTTTGAGATACAAAGTTTTATCAGCAGGCCGATGATAAACCCTGCTGGCCTTCTGTGTCTGAGTGTTTCCTTAGTTCTGAAAAGCGTCTGTAGCCTAGTGGTCAGCAGACCGGCCTCAGACACTGGAGAGGACTTGCCAAGTAGATTCAGAAAGTGTTCTTGAAAGGGGCCATTTGTATGCTCAACTCCCTGTCTCTCTTTTCTATTGCTTCAGATTCCTGGATCTTTGTCATGGCCAGTATCGTTAATCTGGGCTGCCTGGTCCTGTTCATGTAGGTTTGTCTTTCCACAGGGTTTAATTCCGATTTGGAACACCTGGCTTTATGCTTTAGCAGTTTAACATGATCTATAGCCGTTGAATGAGGTGTGTTTTGTTTGGGTTGGAGTGAAAACCCACTGGACAGTAGATCTCCAGGAACAGTGTTGGGCTGCCCTGCTTTTGTGATTGAATGAGGTGTACTTTTTACGGTTAGAGTGAAACTCTTCAGCAGTAGTCACCAAACTTGTTCCTGGACATCTATCATGTTGTAGGATTTCGCACCAATCTGCAAAAATCGAACTTCACAGAAAAACTAGGCATCCTGTTTAGCTGCTAATGATAAGATTCAGGTATGCCAAAAAGTTTGGGCAGACCTGCTCTAGCTGTTCACTGCAGTGTTCTATATTAGGGTTGGAGTGAGAGCCTCATGACTGTAGATTACCAGGAACAGTGTTGGGCAGCCCTGCTCCAGCTATTGAATGTGGGATACGGTGTTAAGGTTGGAATGAAGATCTACAGGGCCGTAGACCCCCAGGAACAGTGTTGGGCAGCCCTGCTTTAGCAGCTATATGAGGTGTGCTTTGTTAGGGTTGGACTGCAGACCTACTGGACAGTAGATCTCCAGGAACTGTTAGACAGCCCTGCTCTAGCCATTCAATGTGTTGTACAGTGTTAGGGTTGGTCTGAAGATCTACAGGACAGTGGATCCCCAGGAACTGTGTTGGGCAGTCATGTTCTAGCTATTGAATGTGGGATACGGTGTTAGGGTTGGAATGAAGACCTACAGGACTGTAGACCTCTAGGAACAGTGTTGGGTGGACCTGTTTTAGCCGATGAATGAGCTGTACATTGTTAGGGTTGGACTGAAGACCTACAGGACAGAAGGTCTCCAGGAACAGGGTTGGGCAGCCCTGCTGTAACTGTTGAATGTGTTATATGGTGTTACGGTTGGAATGAAGACCTACAGGATGGTAGACCTGCAGGAACAGTGTTGGACAGCCCTGCACTGTCTGTTGAAGGCGGTCTGCTCTTTATTAGGGTCACAGTGAAGATCTCACGACGGTATACGTCCTTGAACAGTGTTGGGCAGCCCTGTTCTAGCTATTGAATGTGGTATTATATGGTGTTGGGGTTGGAATGAAGACTCTCAGAACCTTAGACCTCCAAGAACTGTGTTGGGCTGCCCTTCCCTGGATTTTGAAGGAATGGGTGACGATGCTTTTGTGGGCGGAGCTTCCTCAGTGAAAGTGAGTGTCAGTCTGTCACCTCAGGCTGGGGAAGGAATCAAAACCATTCTGAGCGGGAAGGGAGACCGGAAAGTGCGGAATGTTGAGTTTTTCTGGCTCCTGCCAGGTCTTAATGTCCGGGTGAGGGAAGGTGGGGGGCGGGGTTTTAACCTGCCGAGTCGCTGGTTGGTTTATTTAAGGGGAGGCCAATGATGGGCAGAATCCTAACCGATGATGTCACAAAAGGTTCGGAAGGCAATGCAGTATTTTTGGAGCTCAGGACAGAAGCTGAGAAAATAATTTGACGTGGCATCTGCATTAATAATCTGCTTAAAAATAACTGGAATTCTTGTGAAAACATTATTCCTTCACACAGTGTGCTTTAACAAAATGCAGGGTTAAAAAAATTGAGCAGACATTTCCTTGGTACCAAATTTTGACAAGGCCTCCACCATCATAATAAGCTGAAAATTAAAATATTCTGTTGGGAAAATATTGTGTTATGTACAGTTTTTTGTTACCAGTTAGGCTTCTGCATACATGTTCTTATCTCGTGTGAAAAATGGATATCCATATCCATTCATAGCGCTATGAATGCATGCCTAGGTTTCACCTTGGACCCATTGTACAAGGAAAAGGTGGCCCGATTTCGCAGGACATACAAGGATTTGAACATTTCAGTTACCAGCAAGGTCCACATCATTCACCATGTTCCAGAATTCATGGAGCGTCACAATGGGCCTTTGGGTCGATTCTCTGAGCAGGTGGTTGAAACTTGTCACTCCAAATTTGACAAGTTATTCAATGGCTACCTGATCAAAGACATATCCCACGCAAGTTATTTAGATAAATTTTACAGAGCTGTGATGCATTTCAGTTCTTACCATATTTGAAGATATGAAGCCATAAGTATTATATAAATGGACACTTGGTTATAGGGCAGTGTACTATATGTAGTGGGGTCATTCCGTGTCAAATGTCCAAATTTCAGAGAAACTTCCCACTTGACCATCTCAGATTTGACTGAAAAATTTCCAGCGGGTGCATACACCCCCTAACAGAATAAATCCAAAATTTTAGCTCTCAACTCCTAATAGTTTTGTCATAAAAAAAAAAAAAAATTTTCAACTAAGTTCCGAACAGTGATTTCTGAGGAGCCACTTTCACATGGATATATCGAGAAAAGTATTTCAGCTAAGTCCTTCAAATTTTCGGGGGTGAAAATCTGCTACTATAACTTGAGGGATGTGGACTTACAAAGGTGTCCCTTTAGTTTGTCTCATATTTCTGGGTGCTTAAAGTTGCTTGAAAATTTTACTCTGTGCTCTGCGGTAGCATATTTGAAGGACTGTAAAAAGCCTAATTTCAAAAACGGGGATTTGGTATTGCACATACAGCTTCCCATATATGTTGTGTATTTTGTATTCTAATTTTGCCTCTCTCGCATGAATAATCTAGAAAACATTAAAGGTGCACTATGCAAGTTTGTTTTATTTTCACTTCTGTTGACATTCAAACTCAAACAAAACAGAGGAAGCCCGCCCCTCCCTCCCATAGTTCCCTCCTTCCCATGCTTCAGTAACTGTCAACTCTTGTCGGTGATTGGCCGGGACGGTTTGTTATGTTATGGGGCACAGCCTGTGCCCCTTGTGTTTATTTGCAGTTTGTGACGCCTGTGTGGTCTCCAGAGCCCGGGGTTTTTTTATAGTGAATTTTGGGGCAGGCAGCTAGCGGATCGTGGAGAGATGTCGGCGAATTGAGACAAAAATATAATCACGCAGTAAGTAAACAAACTTGCATAGTGCACCTTTTAAGGCTTGAAAATGAACAAAAAAGATTTTGTGCCATTTTTAACATTTTATATAAAAAGAATGGCACCATCCACCAACATCCAGTTGACTGTTATAGAAAGATTAGATGCCTGTTATTAAGACATCCAAAATTTGTGATGGTGTTCTACTTTATTTTCTCAAAATACATTTTTGACAATATGGTATTTTTGTGTGGACTCACAGAATTTAATGGCATGGAAGGCTATTATTAATAACTGCATTATTTTATTTGTCTTGATAATCTATTCCCCTGACAACATTTTAAAGGATATCCATGGGACTATCCATTTTTCACGCATGAGATAAAAACATCTATGCAGAAGCCTCACTGATAACAAAAAACTGGACATAAGACAATATTTTCCCAACAGAATATTTTAATTTTCAGCTTATTATGATGGTAGAGGCCTTGTCAAAATTTGATACCAAGGAAATGTCTGCTCAATTTTTTTAACCCTGCATTTTGTTAAAGCACACTATGTTCAAGTAGCGCAAATGATGAAACTGGTACTTGTCTTGACTGTGGTCCCAAAAAACGGGTCCTGCCTCCCTCTGTGGGTTATAATCCAGTCTCTCTGCTGTTTTCCGGGGCTCTTTTTTTCAACCCTTTACTTTGAGGTCCCCAACCCCATTTCTGGAAACCTACCATCCTGTTGGTTTTCTCACCGGCTTCAATTTGGTGGACCTAATTCTACCGTTAATGGCTCGGTGTGGGTCTTTCGCTTATGAATGAGGTGTGCTTTGTTAGAGTTGGTGTGAAAACCACGAATATCCAGGAACAGATTTGGTCACCACTGCTTT
This sequence comes from Gymnothorax javanicus, assembly GCA_029692085.1. Taxonomy (NCBI): domain Eukaryota; kingdom Metazoa; phylum Chordata; class Actinopteri; order Anguilliformes; family Muraenidae; genus Gymnothorax; species Gymnothorax javanicus. The sequence continues at coordinate 125,143,802 of CM056197.1, read as the reverse complement.
ATCGTTATTTCACCTCTGACCACTCCTGAGGAGAGCCTGTAACCTGTTGGGAAAAGGTGCTTCATTGACTCGGTGGTTCTAGGATCAGTATAGCTGCAGTAAGCTGCTGTACGGGTTTTTTTTTTTTTTTTTTGTGGTAAGACCCTTGACTGTACACCGCTTCTGGGGGGGGGTCCTGCCCTCGCTTGATCTAATGGACTTTAGCTTGCTTTGGATCAAAGCCTCAACCTGAGTGTAATTAGGTGCCTCTCACCTGCTGGGATCCTTTACCCACTGAGCAGGTACGACTACATTGTGGAGCACTGGCAGGAAAAGGAACCCATTTCAGTGCTGTCAATCACTAATTCTCTCTGTCTGACATTTCACAAGTGTGTCAGAGGGTGTGTTTGTGTGTGGGTTTGTCAGAGAATGCCTGACAGAGGGTGTGTGTGTGTGTGTGTGTTTCAGAGAATGAATGACAGAGTGTGTGTGTGTGTGCGCACGCGTATGAGTGCGTGTTCTTGTGCATTCCACAAAGTGAGAACCAAAAAACACTTTTTTTTCCTACAGAGTGGGGACATCTTTTGGAGGTGAGGACATTTTCATGCGTCCGCACAACTACAAAGGCAAATTGTGACTCACTAGTTAAGGTTAGGGTTGAAGTTAGAATTAGGGTAGGGTCAGGGTCTGGGTTAGGCATGCAATGCTTATTGTTAAGATTATGTAAAAGCTGTACAGACACACAAAGAGTGAATGGAAGTCAATGTAATGTCCTCAAAAAGGATAGAAGTACAAGGATATGAGTGTGTGTGTATGTACAGTGCCTGTGTGTGTGCGCGTGCATGTGTGTGTGTGTGTGTGTGTGTGTGAGAGAGAGAGCGTGTGTGCATGCAGCTCATACCCTTTCCTGCACCAGTGTTCTTCCATCTGCGGGTGCATCACGCGCTGGATCAGCTGGAGCTTACTGAGCACGCTCAGTAGCATCCCTCTAAGCCTGAAGAACCTTGCAGTTTCCCCGCAGAGCCTTTAGCTGCTCTCCATGGGGGCTGGCTGTTATCGCCACGGCAACCACTGCGTTAGGATAACCTCCGCTCCCCCAGAGACACAGGTGGTCTACCCCCCACCTGTGGCCTCTCCCTTCCCTGAGCCTGCTGTGGGGCTCTGATCGCCCCTGCTCCCTCACTCACCTGTTTCTGCTGTCGCACATTTATCTTCATCTCATGCGCTCCAGTGATGTCCTTTGGTGATTGAATTGGTTACAGTTCCTCTCGTGGAAGGGCTGTTCTTTTACCCCTCCACTGGCTCCCTTTTCATCGCCAGGCGAGGTGGTGGCACGGCTGTCGTAGAGGAGTGAGAGCGGTGTCAACGGGCTGCCTTTCTGGGCCTTTTATTTCGCACAGGTTATGGCGGCCATTTTGTTTCTAGCCCTTTGAAGAGTTGGTAGTTATGTTGTTTTTGATGCGGTTCCCGTTTGTGTCAGCGTTCCAAAACTGTTTCCAGGCCTAAGAAAATGTTCAATATTTCTTTAACAAAGTTTTGGAGGTGCATTGATCGGCTGCTAAACTGTTGCCTTTTGGTATTATGTGGTTTCTTGGGGCGTGGGGGCGGAGACATTTGTTTTTACAAGTAAAAACGCAGTAGTTTTGCTGTGTTTTTTTTTTTTTTTTTTTTCAGCTTGTGCTCTAGAGCTCCAGTGCCATCAGTTGCCGGTAGTGATTGTGACATCAGCATTAGAGTGTTCAGCGAGGAATAGCTTTCCTGTGATTGGCCTGTTCAATGGGTTAGGAGAAAGACCCATAGTAACACATTTTTATCATTTTCCGATTCTTCGCATCATCTGGAAAACGGGCTTACAATGTGCTTTGCATTGTTCGTATCGAAATGCGTGGGGGTTCAAGAGCTGGGGCCTTGCGTTTCCTGTGCATTTCCTTTTAGAGCCTTTTCTCTCTAATCTCGCTCTTTGCATCCACTTAACGCAGTGTGTTTCCTGCTGGAGGGCCAAGCTAAACGCAGCCTGTGGCATGCGCCCTTGTGTCTCGCCTTTTAAACAGAGGAGTCGCGTGCATCCTCGAGAGTGGCCCACACATGCGCATGCCTACCCTCTGCCACACTGCAGAAAATCAATCCCCACTAATTTTAGCCTTCTACTTGCACTCAGCATCCTCTTATGATTATCCCCTGTCATGACACAGAGAGGAGAGGGGGATGTTGTAATGGAACTTGTCCTTCCGTCCGTCTGTGTGAGTGGGGACAAGTTTTCTCAGAAACTACTTTACCTAGATGAGAGAAATTTTATGTGCGTGTGCTATTAGTCATGACCTTGATTGGGTTTGAAAAAAGCATTCCATATAGGCAGTGGATATAGATGACAATGCGGTCTTGTAATAATAATAATAATAATAATAATTATTATTATTATTATTATTATTATTATTATTATAATTATAATAATAGAAGAACAATTCAAGAAAAGAAAAGAGTGCTGTAGAGATCTGGTAATCGAAATAAAGAGAATTTGGAAATTAAAAAGTGTTACAACGGTGCGTATTGTTATTGGGGTCCTTGGAATGTTCACCAACAGATTGGAAAAGTACCTACAAGAACTTGAGATCAACACTAAACCAGCCATGATTCAGCAAACCTTTCTACTGGGGTCAGCAAGAATCCTCCGTAGAGTCCTGTGTGCCTGAGGGGACTTGTTGTCGTCACCTGGCTGACACTAAGACGAAAAGCCGGTAATATGTGCTGAGAGGCATTAAAAACGTAAAGTGGTTTTTATCGTCTTATTTGAAAACTGATAGTTTTTCCTTTTGCTGATTGACATGATGACCATCAGGTATGGTAAGCATTGCAAAATGTCAAGTGTCTGGGTTTGAATCCTTTCTTGGTTTAACACCTCATTATGATTTTCTAAATGCAGCACAGTTCCCTGGATCCTGGTCGTGAATCACATTAGGACAAATCATTTTGCACATGAAAAGTTTAAGATCAGGGCCAATAAAAAAAAAAACACATAAACAAAGTCACATCATTCCCACTTCAAATGCCACAAACAAATGAATCTCCGAAGAATCAAACATTTTGAATGTTGAATGATGGCCAGTCTCAAAGAAAAGATTCTGGACGCATTAATGTCCATTAAATGACTGTATCCAGACTGCAGGGATGACACAGAATGACCAGATGTGTCAGCTGCCGTCCCCGACAAAGTGCGTCGTCATCTGTGACGCCACAAAAACACCTTCCATAAAACGTCTTCTGCCATGTCAGATAATGCATAAGAACTGCTGAATTGACTGCCAATGTAACGAGAACAGTGAGGGCAAGTCTCACAACCAAAAGCACAGTGTCCCGAGACCATGTTTTGCAACTACGAAAGAAACCATTTACCACTACTTAAAACAGTATATTTTATTATGCGTTTTTAATGCCTCTCAGTATGTATGTATGTATGCATGTATGTGTGTGTGTGTGTGTGTGTGTGTGTATATATATATATATATATATATATATATATACACACACACACACACACACACACACACACACACACACACACACACACACACACACACACACACACACACACCGCTTAACAAGTTTATTAGACCACCACCCAATGTAAATTTTATGCCCCAACTGCCCTAAATTAACAGTGTTGGTAATTTCCAAAATAATTTTTATGTTTCTGTAATGGTTAATCCACCGGTATGCGCAAGCTCTTTAACTGGAATGTTATGTTTAATGCTAAAATATAATTACCTCCGCCAACGAAGTTGGGGCGGAGGTTATGTTTTCACCCGTTTGTTTGTTTGTCTGTCTGTTTGTGAACAACATAACTCAAAACGTAATGCACGGATTTGGCTGAAATTTTGTGGATGCATTGCTATTACATCAGGGAAGAACCCTATCGATTTTCACCGCAATCAGAGAAACGCACCTTGAAATCGTATGACACGCGATAACTGAACTTTGCTCCCACTCATGAAGATTTGGATTGTGCTGCCTTGGCGGAGGTTTGCACTCTACGAGTGCCTCTGTTTGTTTGTCTGTCTGTCTGTCTGTCTGTCTGTTTGTGAACAACATAACTCAAAAAGTAAGGCACGGATTTGTCTGAAATGTTGTGGATGCATTGCTATTACATCAGGGAAGAACCCTATTGATTTTCACCGTGATCAGTGAAACGATATGGCCGCCACGGCAGCCATCTTGAAATCGTATGAGACGCGATAACTCAACTTTGCTCCCACTCATGAAGATTTTATACTGTGCTGCCTTGGCGGAGGTTTGCACTCTAGGAGTGTCTCTAGTCATTGTTGTTATCCATGAATTTTTGAATTTACAGTTTTACAAAAAAGCAGAAAAAATGGTTAAGCACATTATTATTTTTTGATTAAGATGCCAAATAAGTTATTTTCTTGCATTTCTGAACATAAAAATTAGTTTTAGTGGCTGAATGCTAGTATGGAGGCCATACAAAATATTTTTTTTTTGGTTCTTATGTGTGAATAAGGACTATTTAGTGGTTTCTGTTCTTTATTTGCCAAAGAAATGACAAAATAATTTTTAGTTCCAACAAGTTTTTGACAAATTTCTTAAATAGTTTTTTTTAATTTTTTTTTTAATGACTGGTGGTCTAATATATATATATATATATATATATATATATATATATATATATATAGTTAGTTAGTTAGTTATTTAATTGATGATGCGTAAATACGGCCAGTGATGTGCAATAGTTGGACCTGTTACACAGTCCACCAATGGGGTAAGAAGACGTGGTAATGATATCTGATAGCAAGGTAATATTTTTTGCTCAGAGGTTGGGTGGTGGGTGAGATTATGTCTCATTGTAAGATGGAAAAAGTCTTACGACAGCCCCCCCGCCCCGTTTCTAACTGTAATTGCTGCCTGGCATTTGAAGTGCCGTCCTTGTGCTGACATTTCATTTAACATGGTTGCGATCGCCGTGTTCCTGGCTTTCCGCTGGTTTCCTGGGAGGGTCACAGAGTGGATGAGCTGAAATGGAATGAGGCGAGTGAGGGAGCGGGTTGGCGCTGCTCCCTGCTAATGACTACAATTTTGAGGTTGCGTTTAGGGTGTAGCCTTGAGTAATATGCCATGGTGCTTTGCCAAAATTAATTCTCCTTTCAGTGCTGGAATAAAATTGTTTGCCTTCAAGAATTCAAGTTAAAGAGAACGTTGATTGGATTAATATGTGCAGAATATAGAGGTTAAATAGCAATGCTCTGGTGGCAGATCCAGGCCAAGTTGTAGTGTTGGTCCCTGAGCCGTACAAATCGTTCGGCCTGACCGGCAGAAACAAGTATAAGTCATGCTGCCGAAATCACTTAACGAGGCGCAGGTCACTGTCATAATGACCACGTCACAGAACCATGATAAGTGAAAGAACCAGGCCCAAGTATTCATGCCTTAGTCAAAGAATGAAGTCCTATTCACCGTGCCGGAGTCACGGAATCAGTATTTCTTCATCAGTGTTCCTGCCACAGTACTGTTTGAGTTAAATAACCCCTCTCTCCCCTGCAGTGGTGCTGATTGGTGCTTTTGTTTGAGTTAAATAACCCGCTCTCCCCTGCAGTGGTGCTGATTGGTGCTTTCGTTTGAGTTAAATAACCCGCTCTCCCCTGCAGTGGTGCTGATTGGTGCTTTCGTTTGAGTTAAATAACCCGCTCTCCCCTGCAGTGGTGCTGATGGGTGCTGTTACTGTTTGAGTTTAATAACCCCTCTCTCCCTTGCAGTGGTGCTGATTGCTGCTTTCGTTTGAGTTAAATAACTCCTCTCTCCCCTGCAGTGGTGCTGATTAGTGCAGTTATGGCTTGAGTTAAAAAACCCCTCTCTCACCTGCAGTGGTATTGATTGGTACTGTTACTGTTTGAGTTAAATAGTCCCTCTCTCACCTGCTGTGGTGCTGATTGGTATTATTACTGTTTGAGTTCAATGATTCCTCTCTCCCCTGCAGTGGTGCTGATTGGTGCTGTTATGGTTTGAGTTAAATAACCGTGCTCTCCCCTGCAGTGGTGCTGATTGGAGACTCGGGCGTGGGGAAGAGTAATCTTCTCTCTCGTTTCACCCGCAACGAGTTCAACCTGGAGAGCAAGAGCACCATCGGCGTGGAGTTCGCCACACGTAGCATCCAGGTGGAAGGCAAGACCATCAAGGCGCAGATCTGGGACACGGCAGGACAGGAGCGCTACCGCGCCATCACCTCCGCGTGAGTAACCCCTCCTCTTTACCCCTCGCCCTCTCCCTGCTGCCCTAATGCCAGTGTTTAGATCAGAGCTGACTGACCCTGTTCCTGGAGATCTGCTGTCCTGTAGAGTTTCACTCCAACCCTAACACCATACAACACATTCAACAGTTACAGCAGGGCTGCCCAACACTGTTCCTGGAGATGTACTGATTTCACCAATTAATGCATTTTGAACCAGGGAGGAGGTACCCAATTGGTCAAATCAGTGGATATAAGTTTTTGGCTTGAAAAAAACATGCATAATCTCAGCCCCTCATTTGGAGCTACTATGGGAGAATATAAAGAGCTTTGCACTGATACCCCCTCCTGGACACACGCAGGTATTACCGGGGAGCGGTGGGCGCCCTGCTGGTGTATGACATCGCCAAGCACCTGACGTACGAGAACGCTGAGCGCTGGCTGAGCGAGCTTCAGGACCACGCCGATGCCAACATCGTCATCATGCTGGTGGGCAACAAGAGCGATCTTCGCCACCTCCGCGCTGTGCCCACAGACGAGGCCCGCGCTTTTGCTGGTTAGCACCTCGCGCTTCGTTACTCGCCATTACATTCTAGTACACTCCATTATGTGTCAGTAGTACACCAATATGTGCTATTTCGCTGTGTTAAATCCTGTTGGGTGTCATTACATACCAGTACTCTCCATTACACGTCATTGGCACGGCATTATGTAGTATAGCACCGTAATAAATCTTGTTTCATGCCATTACATACCAGTACACTACATTACATGTCATCAGCACACAATTATGTGCGATTTCACCATCTTGAATCCCGTTACATGCCATTACATGCCATTGCGCACCTGTGCACTGTAATACATGGCATTATGCAGCAATATATTGCATTGCACTCAGGGGCTTGAACTAACGGCCTTCTGACTTCCTGTCAAATTCCTTAACCTCTTGGCTATAGTCCGTTGGAGCAGATAAATGGTGGCACATGAGCTGAGTAGAGCCCAACTCTCGGATAGATTGAGTCGGTCAGTTAGCTGCTGAGATGCACATTTCAGGAGACAGAAAGTAAGAGTCCTGCCTTGTTTTACTTCCACCCATGAACTCGGAAAGCTAATTTCACTTATGAGTACCACCTCCTGGCTGGAGGGATGTTCTAATGACTAAATCCTGGTGGCTGGAACGAAGAATTGGTGAGGATCTTTACTTTGTGCACCTGGATTGTCCACCTCGGGTGTCTGTGCTATATATCTGTCCCTGTGTCTGAGGTAGTGACAGGGTTTTTTTTTGTTTGTTTGTTTCCTACTCCAGAGAAACATGGGCTGTCTTTCCTGGAAACCTCTGCTCTGGACTCCACCAACGTGGAGCAGGCCTTCCAGACTATCCTCACCGGTGAGTTCCTGTGACAATGCTGCAGCATACACTCGCACTCGCACTCGCACACGCACACGCACACGCACACGCACACGCACACACACTCACACTCTCACTCACTCCCGCACAAACACACACACACACACACACAGGCACACACACACGGTCCTTATCGTGCATAAGCACAGTACACTTATAGGTCAGGTCTCCGTGAGTTATCATACTACATAAATGCTCACTGAGTCCTGACAGGATCTAATGGCTATTGATGACTATTATGTTCAATTCGGGGCTTAACGGGAAACCTAGCTGATGAGGTGGGTAAAGATAACATCATGGAAATAATAGTATTGGTACTTTCTATGAGAGACTTGCTTCACTTCTATATTTTCTCAGCCTTTATTACCTGTATTTTCTATAGTGCTTACAGGTTCTGTTCAAGTACGACGGATTTATACAGCTCTACTGAATTCAGAATGTTGTTCCTCCTTTGCCCAATGGCGAGGTCTCCCCTTTATTAACCTAGTCGAGTTGTTGGCTGCTGGCCACCAGATGGCGCCAAAGTCTATTTCATGCAGAGCCGCTGCCCAGTCGTTGCTACGATTAACTAATCGTTACGGTTATTGCACCAATGCACTTTTTGGGGAAATACGGCAAATTGGCCGATTGAAGTATCGGTTATACAATCATTAGACACGATACTTTTAGACAAAGGCATTCTCGGCGGTATTAAAATCGTAGTTTCAGCTAATTCTATGAACTACATATCCTCTGTCTGGTAGTGGTGCAAGTGTGAAGAAAGAGGAAACTCATTTGCTGTAAACTCAATTGCGATGTCAGACACTACTGTGATGCGTGTTTATGGACTGTGGCATCACGAGAGGAAGCTGGGGTATTGTGTGACATAAGTGTTGATGGCAAAGGAATTGGTTATTATGTGACTGTATGGCGCTTTTGTTTCATTTTGTCATTCCTGTTTCAAATGTCGTTCCCTTTCTAGTTTGATTCTGAAGAAGTCTTTCAGAATTTAAATTGCTGTATTTGAATAATGTTTTTTACTGGCATGCTGCCAAAGCTTATGTACACTGCACTCATTTCATCTTAAGTCTTGTAGTCTTATAATAAAGTCTAAAATATATGCTTGTTTTCTGCTGCTTTTAGCCAATGTGATTAAATTTCTTATCCCAATAACAGTCATTGTGATACTTCAAAATATCTTCCTCTTATTCAGTAAAAAAAAAAAAAGCAATTGACTTTAGATTTTAAGTCTGACAGATAATAAAAGATAAACTGACCAATAAAGAAGTATTTGAAATAAACAAATCTCATGTCAACAATATTTTAAGTTTCCCAATCATGTCTCTAGGTACACAGCTTGTTGGCCATTACAAGCCATGTTCTTTGTGACATCACAAGAGGGAGAGACCACCCAGAATAATGAAGGAAGTAATTGTCTGTTTGAAGTAGATCAGTCGCCCGTCCTTGCCTCTGGGCTTTGACTTCCTCATGTGACGTCACAAAGGAAAATATTGGCCATGTACCTGCACTGGGATGCACCAGCTTTGTGTACATTCAAACGTTACATAGTTTGAACGTAATTTTTAACTTGGGATATAGTTTACACCCTACTAACAGTTAAAGCATTGCACCAGCTGAAATGGTTCCAATGTAGACGTAAGGTACAACTCGAATCTCACACACCTACCACTTAGTCGGTGCAAAGTTCTCCCTAAAATAGCAGTTGTTTTGGCATATCAATTTGGAAAGTTGGATACCCTTGGGGATGAGAAGGAGCAAATTATACCTGCTTTTTAATGTCAGAAACTCATTCTCTGTGATAAGTGCCACATTTTGGATGTTTTTCATGCCTTTGAATTACACTCTTGCCTCCATTTTCCACTAGTGAAGATATTGGGTTAACTTATGCTGTGATTAAGGTTTCCCCACTTGGTGTCACCATTATCATTTCACACAAGCTGTAGATTAAGGTTGTAGGCTGTAGTTTCTGCCTCATCATAATGCTTTGTCCTAGTTTACTTTTCATCTCATTGCTATTTATTAACCATTGCCATTTTTAGCTGCTAGCCTCTTTGCTATTGCGTAGTACAGTGTACAATGTGGCACATGGGACAAAATGGTTATCAGCACTGTATTAAGAATGCTGCTCTTTACTGATTGTCCACATGAAATGAAAAAGTAATTTTCTGCGTCACTATTTTGGTTAGTTTGGACGTTACGACGGAGTAGTTAAAATGAACCTGAGGTCTCTGCGGTGCAACCAAACATCGACACTGCTTTAGTATCAAACTAACTAGTTTTAACATATCGTGTAATTGTGCAGTTTGCACCCTGTCTTGCGACAAAACTTGTGCACAGCTGGTGCAGGGAGCCACAGGTGAGATTATGGGGTACCTTAAAGAAGTAATCACAGGGGAATATTTAAAACTTTTAAAATGGTTCAAAAACCTCTCCTTGAGAACCCCAGGCTTAACCAGGTATTTGATGTGTTCCTGATTGAAATATGTAAGCACGTCATTTACTCGATCAGGTGAGCTTGAGGTGGAACATGTTGAATGCCAGGTATCCAAGGAGACGTTCAGGAGCCAGTGGGGTATGCAGGTGTCTAACTTCCTCTCTCTCTCGGCTTACAGCGATATACCGCATCATGTCCCAGCGACAGATGTCGGGGCGCAGCGATGCGGACTTTTCGCCCAACTCGAACGTGGTGCCCATCACCGTGCAGCCCACCCAATCGTCCTCTAAACAGAGCTCGTGTTGCCAGAGCAACTGACCCCGCCTGGTGATAAAGGGCGGCGAGGCTGTGGAGGATGGGGGGTGGGGCCATTTGGATTAGAGGTGGGGCCAGGGGAGGAGCCATGTGGTCAGGGGGTTGGGGCCAGAGGCGGGGTATTGTCTGGGTTGGGGGTGGGGCGGGTGGAACAGGGTCGAAATGCATGTGAGTGCGTGAGTGTGAGTGAGAGAGTCCTCAGTCCCTTGAACAATGAGAGATATGAGAATTCTTTCAGAGGAAAAACGGTCAGCGAACACCTGATATTGCTTTAGCACAAATCCAGCTTTGGGTCCTTTGGTTAGTTCCTGTATTGTAGTGGGCTTAATACGACCTCGTAATTTAGAGGTTACCAAGGCTGGAGCACCACACTGGCTGCCTTTCCCTGGCTCTCCTTGGCAGTGTAATGGCTGCCCAAAATTTGTGGTCTAAGGCCAGAAGTCCCCTTGCCTGAATGTGATAAGTGCCTTCAGAATTATTGTATTTCTTTTGCACCTGTCTTTGATATAAGCTCCACCCCTCTTAATAGGCCCTGTGGTCTGTCTGTCAAAGTAGGCCCCACCCCTGTTTTGACAATGTTTATCAGTTCAAAAATCTGTGTTTATTTTTTATTTTTTAATCAAAGTCTACAACCAAATTTGGAATGAGAGGATGCTGATTGCGAGTGTGCTTGCCCATAGATGTCATATAGACAACTTCGCTGTTTGGGAATATTCTGAAGGGATCACTTTTATTTAAATCTGGACTTTAATCGCATATTGTGTATTTTGCTTGTAATATGAATTTAAATTAGAATTACAAATTTGGAAAGCAAGGAGTCGAAAGAATGAGATCAGGGCTTGGTGTGATGTAACTGGAGATGCTGTTACTGGTTGGAGTGGAGTTAACAATAATGGGTCAGTTCTTCCCACCCCAAAAAAAAAAAAAAAAAAAAAAAACATTCCAATGTACTGTATTGATTACCTCCCCGAAAGTCTCCCTTGGGACCTTATACCAAACTGTCAGGTCTCCAGATTAGGGGGTGATTTTGGGTGGGTTGAGGTTGGGCGCTCCATTCCATCCAGACCTATCCTTACTGTCGCAAAGCATTCTGGGTAATCCGGGATTTGATCTTCTTGTGGTAGTTTCCAAACCGCTGCGCAGGAAACGTACACTCGTACACATACTTGCGCGCGTGTGAGCACACACTCGCTTTCACTGATGACCCATTACTCTGTGTTTTCTTCAAATCATTCCTTCCTGTATTTAGTGCTTTTTGAATGTATCGCCATGATTTTGTTTTGTTAACTTTAGACGTGAATTCCAGAATTGATTTCAGATTTCAGATGGGGGAGGAGTTCTTTGCTGTCAGTTTGTTTTATTGTCACTTTATTGCTGTATTTTGTGTGCGCATGCGTGCGTGTGTGTGCGTGAGTGAGCGAAAGTGATCACAAGAGAGAAAAGTCTATTGCCTTAAGATTCATGTTTGGAATCGATCCTTGCTTTAGCTACTGTAGTTCATTCGGTGATGAGTCTTGGCCAGTGGGGTAAACTACGAGATGAGATTAGTGAGTTAGCGACATGTGCTGAGCCCAAAGCCGGGGTTTTCAATCTCTTTCAACCTGCCCACGGTAACTTATGGCATCTCCGGTTCCGAGTCAAGAGTTTGTCAAGCCAGCTCACGCCAAGTAAGCTTGGCTAACGTTGAACTTGCTTCTTAGTACACCCATCTTTTTCCTCTAGTTATTCCAGAAATATTGTTTTTTCATACCCTAAAATGTCCTAGTTCTAGGCCAATATAAATGTTGCAAGTGCCAGTCGAATGCTACAAACGTGAGGCCGCTGGACTGGACATGTTTAGGCTGTGAAAATCAGTATCTCCCCTCTTATTTCTAAGTTCAATGGAGGCTACCATGAAACTATTATTCAGACTTTCCCCTCCCAACATGGACTGATTAAAAATGATGGCGGTCTATCTTTTTTTTTTTTTTTTTTTAAATGCCTGTAGGTCAAATTTTGCTGCATTGTTTAAAAATTACCTTTTACTTCTTAAACGAAGGTGCATGCACTGGGTGACACCGAAAGCTGAGATTTTTTAGAATCTTGATGAGCAGTAACCACTAAAACTGGGCTTGTGATTAATTTTCAAGCAAGATTATCCCAAGAATAGATGACGCAGTCCAAAAACTGGAACAGCATTTCCGGTCTTAACTACTTGCTTTCGCAGCCTCTTGAAGGCTGCAGTTCAAAACACTAGTTTGCTTTTGGTAAGACCTGGAATGGCTGCAGCCGCTGCGGAACTGCAGTGTCATGTCTTTCCCTGCAGTCTGGGGCCTTTACTGTTCCCTTGCCCGCCCATTGCCTTTAGTTTTAAACTCGGAGTACACATCAGAGGGATTTTTTTTTTTTTTAAGTGAGGGGGTTTTTATTGTGAGTTTTGATCTATATGTATATGTGGCTTTAAATGTGTACATATATGTATTAAAATATATATATATAAAACAACTTGAGTAAATGGTTTTTGCTTCAATTTTTTTTTACTGGCTGGTGTGTGTGCATGTAGACGCAGTCATGGTGCGCTACTGTTGGGCACTTAAACTGCGTGCCAGAGTCTGAGGTCACGAATATGCCATCATAATATTCATCACAAATATGCTAGTACAATATTTATATAAGCGAGGTTACAAATATGTTATCACAATATTCATATGCTCGATATCACAAATATGCCATTATAATATTTATACTGGACAAAGAAAGTTAGGGATCACTCTGATTTTTAATATTGAAATATGATATGGAACATAATTTGCACTATCAAATATTTCAAATTTGAAAATTGGGGTGATCCCTAATTTTCTTTGTCCAGTATATATACGCACTTTCAAAGCCGATGTGACAATGAAATCATTGGATCACCAAAGTGCTGACTTAAAATTGTGGATAAGAAAGTGTGTTCCAAATAAATGACTCTTCCAAGGGTTAATGACTAATCTGAAATCTCTGATTGGAAAACTAGGCTCTTGTACACAAGGACTGCCACAGATGCAGAGTTTGTGATGTAGGACAGTAGTTGTCAACTTTTCCCTTGAAGCTGAAACTGCGCACCTGCCCCCCACCCACCCCACCCAAAACGGTAAAAAACAACTTCTTAAAACCCAAGGAAGCATTTTATAATTTCCTCTCTTTTTTATTAGAAACATTTACAATACATTTTGCAACCATCTTAGGAGGAAAAAAATTACATGATACCAAAAAAACTAACATTTATAGAGTATAGATGTAAAAAATGATAAAATAAAAATATATAAACTAGTACATATGCAAGGATATAAAATGCAGCGATGTGCACACAACACGAGGTGAAGGCAATGCTATAATGTGTTCAAAAGACGCAATGCTTTTCACTTGTTACAGAAGATAAAAAAGGTGCAGCAACCAGCTGCCCTGGATTTAAAAACCGTTAAAAAATTATATTAATATAATCATTAAAAAAAAAAAATCTTTTTTTTTCTTTAAAAAAAGCACTGAAACCACTATGAGATCAGTATCACAGCCTTGCAGAAGCAGAAGGCTTTGAAAAGCTACCATAGACACTAAGAATGGAATGGCCCCGCCCACCCATCCATGGCCCACCCCCTTTGCCATCCCTCCCCTCCTTCTGAATGAAATGGAGCAGTCTGGTTAGGAGGAAGGTTTTAGTCCCCAACAGCAGCCATGGTTCCCCAGAGAAACCACACTCTTGCTTTCAGTGCCGAGATGCTGCGCTAAATGGTTAGCACAAAGGAAATGGCGGTGCTCCCTCTAAAAAGGGAGCACCCTTAATTGTTTTTTTTTTTTTTTAATCCCAGTATGAAGCTTAAGACTGAGCGGGTTCACAGTTCAGTCACATCAAAGGCGTGATGTAACAAATATATGGCCGGAAATTTCTTGACATTCCAATGCTGATGCCACAATCAGGCAAAGTAGTTCTAGAACTTTGTTGTCCAATAACATTCCGGAACATCTACTCTTCAGAAATGATGAATGTGGCAGCAAAAAGGGATTTGTAGGGCTGGATTAGTCTAAACTTAACTTGTTTTACATTCTCATCCAAATTCTGTGACCCCGCTTAAAAAACGATGCTTGAAGTTCAGGTTGAAGTCTGCTATTGAGACCACACCTTGTCGTGAACGCTTTGTCCCGAAGGAAAAATTTTTAGATTTTTTTTTTTCCTTCATTATTTTCATGTGCCACCAGACAGGGACTCAAACCTCCTCATTACCTTCTGCCATGTATGCCAGTTCCTACATCGACCAAGACGGCTTCTACATATTCACTCACTATGAAAATCTACCTAGGAGAAGTACAATTTCAGGACCCTTGGTGCACACTAGTCAGTTTTTGCTGCACAAAGGGGTGCATGGTACTCTCCTGCCTAGTCAGTACTACACGAAACTTGTATGGACATGTATGTATGCATGTAATGTAAGCTTGTGCTTGTGTTTGTCCACCACACATCTACTACTAGGTCTTGCCTCTTTTCCCTTAGTACCCCTTCTCCGACCCCGATTGGTTAAGACCCACAAATGGCGCGACTAATCAAAGAGAAAAGCAGCACGCCCGTACCCACCCACAATCACCCATTGAAAAATGGGAATATTTAACTTAAATTTAATATGAATATTAATATTTAATTACGATGAGAATGTTTACAATACTTAAGTATGGGCATTGTTCATTCTTTGAGTCGAGACCGGGAAAAACACAAGTGGGTTAAAGATTAAGGCTTCAATTCTCATTTTTCCAGTGAATACATTATTTTCCTTCACTCGTCCAACTTGGCTAAACATTTTTTTTTGTTTAAATTAACCATGTAGTAGATGTATGTTTGTGTGCATGGATGTGCGATTGGCCCACAGAGTTATGATGGGCAGAAAAGCCTCCTTCACACACTGAACACTTATCTTCCAATGGCATTACGAAACTGAAACTGTGATTACTGTCGAGGATGAATAAGCATTTAATACAATACAAATGTCTCCAAAGACTGGCTTGGGGGGGAAAGAAGATACAAATAATCTATAATCTTCACTCTTTTTCATTAAAGATAACAATATCAATATTCCTTTTACAGAAAAGATAAATATAATATGCATTTTTGGTTCACTGAGATTTGAAAAAAAAAAAAATGTTAAAGGGATCAAGCTTTTTTAAAAGTACTTTTAACTTCTCATGCTAACAGCATTATTCCAGGCCTGGAGACACTGATTAAAAGAAACTGACAGTTTTTCATGTTCTTATATGTGACCAAATAAAGTTCATTCATAATTTTGCACGACTATCAAAAAATGGAAGCGCCCATTATGTGCCGAGAAAATGAAAATTGGGACAAGAACATTTTCACTTGGGGTCCAGCCAGGGAAAATGCAAAAGAACTGGTCTAATTGTGCATTAAGGCAAATAGAGTTAAATTCAGTGGTTGACAATTTTTAAGATTACTCAGTCAAAGGACTGACTGATTTTAAAAGAAATCCAATGTCTTCTTTAAATGGACAATTAATGTAAGCGCTATTTCGATGACATGGGGCTCCTTTACGCCATAGCTTCTTCTTTTGCTTGACAAGTAATTGAGCTTTTGCCCGCAGCAGGGCGTCAATACATTTTTAACTTTCTGAGTTAAATTTTAGTTGAATGCACCAACAGAAACATAACTAACCCTGTGACATCACGAATACGTGATTAGAACGTCCTGAGCAGAACACTCCGTTGACTTAACAATCGCCACAGCTAATCCGAAGCAACTGAGTTTTAGAACACTGACTTACAATTTAAAAAAAAAAAAAAAAAATTGAAAATCAAACCTTCTATTGGTTAATCCACCAAGTTGCCATTTCCATTTGCACAGAGATTGACCATACGGGCCCTAACAGTGTAATACGAGCGTTGCTGTTACCCACAGGCCATATGGTAAACTCAGTGAAACAAAAATGCCGTAAAATATCAATATTCTTAATTTCCAATAAATGCATCGGACTGCCTTTCAAAAAAATAAAAAAAAAGTAATAAAAAGAATCACACAGTTAAGATTAGAATATAAATCATGATCATACATAACCCCTTATTCTTGTAACAGTGAAATATAAATAGTCTGAATGCTTTATTTAACCTTCATAAATAAAACTTTTTTATTTTTATTATTTTTTACTAAAAACCAGCATCCTGCATTAGAAATATATTAAGGAATTTGTAGTAAAAATGTAGGTGTAACCTCTTAAGACATTTTTTGCTTCTTTTTAAGTTTTTATAAATATCATCCAGATAACATTTTTTCTTCATATGACATATAGTAATAACCCATGTTAGCAAAATAGAACTTACGAAACTGTAAAATTTAGGTCTCATTTTTGCTTTCTATAAATGATTAAGGCGACGGACGCCAAACTTATTGTGGTAATATCTTTTCCATACACTACTGTCGTGAAAAAAATAGTCCTTTATGAATGATTTGTAGGATGGAGTGCACTAGTTTTCTGGACATATATATTTTTTACATTCAAATGCGTAACTTGCACGTCTTGAGTAAAAGTTGAGACCAAAGTGAGCGATCACTCTCTGTCATAAGAATACATTATCTAAGTTCAGTAGTTCTCCTGTCATAGTTCTACAATCACGTTTTTATTGTGGTTATTGTTGCGGTATTGTAGTGGAATTGTCTTCCCGTTTCGCGGAGAAGTGCATCAGTTTGATAACACGAACATGACACTGAGGATTACTGTCTGATATATGGATGATTCTTACATTGAGGACGGATATGGAGCTTAAACAGGGTCAGAAATGGATAGAGAGCAGGAGATCATCAAGATCATTAAGTGCAACAGGTGATACTGGTTACCACAGGAAGTGGAAATCGAACACCTCAGTGGTTATTTCTGTGGAAATCTATGGAAACCGGGACACAAAATGGAGTACCAGTGGAGTGGGTTCATATGACCTCACACAAATGGCATTTAGGGCTCTTCTGGACAGTAGTATCAAAGGAATTGGCTAAACAGCACCAAGACCATTCAGATTAAGTTTTTTTTCAATAAAACAAGTGGACAATTTTGTCTAATTGAAAATAAGCGCTAAAACTCCGACCCCACCCCCCCCCCCCTTTTCATTAAAAAAAAAAAAAAAAAAAGTCAGAACAGGCTAGCCCTTTTAGGTGGCAAATCATCAGGATTCATCACCGTTTGTTTCAACATTGTATACCGAAATTTGCATCATATTCATAGTGCAATACAGTTTGAGATTCTTTTTCCCAAAATCTATAAAACCTAGAATCTAAAACAGCATACGCCTAAACGACTGTCTCAGATATGATTTCACTATAAGACTTTTATCTTTGGGTGATGATTCTCTGACCAGATACAGGATGTGTATGGATGTGTATGTACCGTTTCAAGTGTGATGTGGATGCACAGTCAGAAAGTATTGCATTGTACTGTTCAGTATTGTATTGTGTTGTAGAAAGCAAGACAAGAAAACGATCAAATAAAGTTCCTCTACGGGAAGCACTGTAAACAAATTACCCAGCATGCAACTGAGGCCCAGCTGAACAAAAACACAGAAAACTTTAGCCTACGACACAGAAATAGTATTGGATTAAAAAAAAAAAGATAAAAATGCATCTTTTTGTGATTTTTGTTCATTTTTTGTGAGCAAAACTAAACACTGAAGCAATTAAACACAACTGTATACGCTGCAAACCTCATCTGTTTTGAGAATTCTTGTCTTGAAGGTAGGGTTATATTCAATATTAAGTTAGGCTTAAAATAAATTATATATACTTAAAATCCTCTCAGTCTTTTCTTTGTTATCTTTGGATAGATCTGTTCACATTTACTAAAATTTTTTGCAACCAAGAATAAGGAGAATGCCATTATATGTAACATAATAATGAATGTAAATCAATAAAAACAATATAGTACATCAGGCAAAATACATTTTTGAAAGATATTTAAAACACTGAAGATGTTTTCAATAATACGTTATCATATATCACATTATTCATGATAACTATGTCATATATTTTAGGAATTGGATATTAAGATATTCTCAGAAAATAGGAGTAATATTTAATAAAAGTGTCATAAATGCTACTTTTCCCTTATTGGTAAGTTTGGCTCAGTGCTACTTTAAAAAGGAATCCATACCTACTGTCTGTAACCAATAGGGACAGAGCTTCAACAAAAGGTGGCTTTACATGGTTTTGATGGACAGAGTGCCAATTTGTAGTCATAAAACCCAGAAGCAAGCCAGCATAGGATTCCCATGCTAGACTGTGTTGCAAAGGGACTTTCTTTTCTACTGAATACAAGATCCTTGCTCCATGAAAGCTTATGACAGTTTCATGTTTAGTTCTACAAATTTCTTGGTATATCTCAAAGGTGAATTTCAAAGCAGTTACGCTCTTTTAAAAAGCAAGTCCCGAGCAGCTTGCTGTATTAGAACTACAGCGGTAATGTCACGTGCGCGAGAGGCAGCTTAACCATTATTATTATAATGGTATTTAACCATTATTGTACCTCCAATGTTTGAATTCGTGCAAAAACTGAGGAGCTGACCTATGACAATGTGATTTCCTACCGAGGGCAGCATATAACAGTTTAAAAACATGTCTATCAGGGGCTTTTTTTGTGTCTTGTACCAGAAATAAAAACTGAAAAAGGGGTTTCAACTTGAGCTTTATGAGGTTCTCCTCATCTATATTAGCAAATTAGTTCTGACAGCCATTTTGTTTCTTCCTGTGGTTTTGGATTTCTCACTGTTTCAGTAGTGAGTATCAGAGCAAAGCGAGAGTTGGGATCTATAGAAGAGAACGGTGGCTATTTTCATCAGTCTCGCCCCAGAGGCGCTTGGGAATATGTCAGAAAGCACAAAATGATGTAGAAAGCACCGCACAAGGGAAATAATTATAAAACAATAGCTGCGAAAGAAAGGTTGTTTGTGTGAACGGAGCCAACCGCAGTTGATATTGTCACATTCTTTTAGAGAACCGGCTCATTCAAACAGTATTCTGACCAAGAGTACTCTCTTAACTAGTGAGGTTCAACAGTCAAACCAAAACATAAAACAGATACCACCCAATACCTCATAATATGCTAAAGCAACAGTTGTTCCCTATTATATACAAATATGAGAGCCAGAGCAATTCCACAGATAACCTCCTTTAAAAGCCATCAAATACTTGCGAACATTTACGAATCTAAGCAATTACCATTAATTAGTCTTGCCAGAAACAGCAAGCAGTCTATAGACATGATGAAAGCAGACCAGACTCTGGCCTCTATTCAATCTAACTGATGAATGGTTTGTCCACTAACGAATTCGAATGTTTTACTTTGGAAGAGTTACATAGCATTTCTAATTAATCACTTGGTAACACCTATTAGTCAATCCTCGCCCAATACTCGCTTAAAATCATTACTCAGATATGATGACAGAGCAAATCATGCATAGATTGAATAGATGCCCTATATTGTGGAATGATGAAAGTAGTGGTTATTTTACTGAAATGTACAGGCATTTCTACATTTTCCTTTGTTTTTTTGTTTTTTTTTTGTAGGTTTCAAATATATATATATATTTTTTCCTGGTTTCCTGATAATGTTTGAGAGGTCATGAAGGAGCTCCTATTCAGTACTAGTGGCATGTACAGTAAAGTCCTCAAGTATTTGAACAGTGACACAATAAAATTTCCATGAAATACAGCTATTAATACCCACGAATTAAAGCCGGCAGTCTCTACTTCAACTTTATATTCAGTTTTTCCAAAACACAGTATGCCAGAACACAGCCAAAAAGCAAAAATTGTGTTACTGTCCAAATACTTTTGACCTTCACAGCAGCTGCTGCTTTTTCACTGCAGGTCAGCTGATCTGCATTTTGTGCATCAAGCATCCACTCAGCATTCAGATACTGTAATACTTGTGCTCTTGAATTAAGACATTAAAAAAACCTACCTACAATGAGCATTAAGAGCTTGAGGAAACTATTCTTGTAATTAAAGTCATTTGGAAAAACTGTGACATTTTTCATGCTCAACTTATTGCTTGAATGATACATACAGAAAACCTGACTTTTAAATAAAGCAGACGATGCAGTCTTACATTTGATTTTGTGTGCATTAGATTGATGTCACTTTAACACAGAGGGTTCCTACCTGGCTCAAAAATTGGGACTCTGGGTAGCTGATTTGATGAATCAATTTAATTAATTGGTTAATATGATTTCAAGGCCTGTAAAGTTCAATACCAGCTGACCTTGTTTTGTCAGTTTTCCTTCCATGTGCAATTTGCACAGCTAATTGGATTGGATTTGAGGCTTTCCTAAACCAGGCTGAGACAAGCTTTACAGTTTTGGCATTTCCAATAGCCAGCGTAGCACTAAGGGGCACGGACATGATTGTTTTGGTCAATCATAACACATTTTTTTAAGCGCAACCAAAAGGGGCAGGACACAGAAAATACATTCAGCATAAAGTTTTTTTTTTTTTTTTTTTTTTTTTTTTTTTAGATTACTAATGACAATTTACAAGCCCAAATCTGAAAAGTGTCAAAAAAATCGAGCTACGGAGCACCAAAGTGGGGCAAAGGTAGCGTGGGGGAGGGGGTAATATTTCAAATTTTTAGTCCTTAAAACATCTGTATAAACTCTAAAGAATCTTGTGTAGGTCTCTTGACAAGGTGCCAAAGATAAAGGGCACCTTGTCTTGTGTGCATTCATTTGTAGCTTTATTTCCCCATAGTGCAGGCAGACCACGTCAAAAGTGGAGGAAAACCGGCTTTAGACATATTTGCACCAGCGGAAAATGAGCCAAACATTCTAAAAGGGGTTTATATTCTTTAACGAGACTGGAAGATTCAATTAGTAACTTTGTACATTTAAGGTGCTTTGTCATATTATTTTTTAAGTACAATAAAAACCCCAGATATTTTAATCGGGTCAAATGGGCCATCCGAATTCAGCTTAAACATAATTCTTAGGTGAAGAATTTAATTCCTTCCCAATTGTCCATAAAGCTCCAGGAAAAATATACAAAAAAAAAAAAAAAAAAAATTCACCGTTTGTGACGGGTTGTTTTCATCGAAATACCACTGCATGCCTCTAGGGGGCAGCCCATACGCTTTAACCGTCACCTCGTCTGAAAGTGTTCCCATCTGTAACCACAACACATAGGCTTGCGTAACTGAAGGGGCCACGGTAAAAGTAGTTAGTCACATGTCGCGTAGAACTAAGACAACCATTGATTACGTGCACTTCACGATGACCTCTCCCTCTCTCTCCCTCTCTGCAATGTGCACCAGACTTCTCTTTGTGTTTGCCGTTAAGCCTTATTACAGACTACAGATGCCTGACATTCAGCACAGACACGACCACGCCTCTCCCCCCCACTGTCACCCCACCTTGTAACTGCGCGCTGCTCACACACACACACACACACACACACACACAAAGGAGCAGGTCTAATAAGCCTCAAAGGTTGCTATATGACCACCATTTACAGAGCACAAAAAAACCCTTTTTTTCTCCACCCTCTTTGTTGGGAGTAAGTTCCGTTTATAAAAAGAGAAGGGTGCCCCATTTTTAACCCCTTGACGCTCGCCATTTCCCTTCCTCCCCATTTTTTTCCCAACATCAGGCTTCGTCGGGGTTCGGGGCGAGCAAAGGGTGCGTAATTTGATTCCACCAGAGAGAAGGCTAAGCCGTGCGATGCCCGGACTTCCCTGTCAATTAAAATCTTCTGATTCTGTCCCGGGGCCCTGAGCCGGCCTCCCATTGGCTGCTGCCCTTTACATTATAGGAGCCATCTTATGAAGTCTCTCCTTGCGAGGGTCGCCATAAACTAAGGCTTTAGCTGAAACTTCAATCTGCTGTCTCTCTCTCTCGTACTCACACACACACACAAACACACACATACATACCTCCCATATACAAATGTGCAGGCTGACTGCAAAGTTTTATATACTGTATCTTGAATTAATCATTTTAAATAAAGTTAGGTTTTGTCTGAAAAATCAAGGCTTTACCTTTGTCACTTACACATTACAATTAAAAATCATTCTCAGAACGCCTATAAAATAGAATTTCGTAGCCCTTTCTTAATAATAATAATATCAACAATAATAATTATCAATTTATGGTTCATTTCTATACAGAAACAATAAGAGCCTCTTTAGTATGATTTTTCCCATTGAATTCAAAGTCAGAATCCAGTCAATCTAGGCTATTTTTTCTTCCTCTGCAATATTATTATTACCGTTATTATTATTATTATTATTTTGTTCCTCTGTAATCTGTCTGAGCAAGGCCCTCAGCGACAGGAGGACAAAGAACAGCCAGCCTCTCATGGGAGGGAAACGCCCAGCACAGCACAAGAGGGAGGGGCTCTCGCTGGTCCCGCCTACTTATACACACACACACACACACACACACACACACATACATTCACACAGAAACACTCACACACAAAACCTGTGCCTGCAGCGCAGCAGGAGAAGGGGCGTTAACGGTCCACGCTAAGCGACAGAGCACTTTTAACAGGACCCCCCCCTCTTCTCACCAAATCAGAGCCTAAGCGCCCAACTACACCAACATCACCCCCCCACCCCACCCCCCGACTCCACCCTCTGCCCACTCCAAGAGCCCACACCTGGATGGAGAGGGGGAGTAGAGGGTCTGTGGTCTACTGACCATGCAGCCAGAAGGAATAACAAAAGGAACAGATAGGGGTGCTGGGGGGGGTAGTGGGATTATGAGAAGGGGAAATTTTCTACCAAAAAAAGAAAGGGGAATAAAAAACACCAGGAAACCCAACATTGCCCTCCTGTATGAGACCAAAGCCTAGCCCCACAGTGAAGGAGAGGCAGTGATCCTGTAGGGCAGTCCTGCCATCTGTCACCCTGTTGTGGTGGTGGGGGGCGCAGGTCCCCAAATACTTTTAACACCCACGAGGCAAAAAAAAAGGTAAAATTGCAAATTGCCCCACGTTCCTAGTTAACCAAGATTCCTCATCTTTTGAAATTCAATTAATTTCTGAATGCCTAGTTCCCCCCATTCCCTGCCCCCACCCACAGACAGAGAGCAGGTTCTGCCCATGGAGCTTCCTGGGTCAGGCCGGGAGGAAGGACAGACTACACTTCATCACGCAGTCTGCTGCCCCCGTCCAATCGCCTGCAGGACTCCACCTGACAAACCTGCCCGCTATCGCCATCACATTTCTGTTAATATAAATCCATACATCGGCTAAAAACCTTTGCTTGTCACAGTATGTCAGGTTTGGATGTGGAATTGTTGGGGGTTTTTTTGCAGGGGGGGGTACAATTGAACTCGGTATAAAGATCAGCAAACCAGATCACCCCCCCACCCCAACCGCATCATTAATTTCACCACCCATACCCATCAACTCACATTGTGATCTTGGAAATTAAATCAAATTATCAAAAACAGCCACTTGGCTTCATTTCCAATAGTCTCACAATCAGGAATCATTGATAAAAAAAACATTAAAGAAATGCAAAAATTAACAGACAAAGTGCTTAGAAAAAATCCATATATAAAATATGTAAAAAAAAAAAGAATATTTTGTATACTTAGTTTTTTTTTTTTTAATAAGAGCAGAGGCTAAAACACCTGCTAGTTTGTGATACCCTTTTACTTCTTTGAGGGAGGAGAATTCTAAAAACTTTTCATATTTTCCTTCTTTAAAAAAAAAAAAAAAACAGGGTTGGGAAGCAAGATTGAGCAGGAAGGGGGCGGTGATTTAGACCTAGTGGGGGCGGGGCAGTGGAGCAGAGTGGGTGGGGCTTTAGGAGAATATTCGGATGGCCTGCGTGACGGGGGTGTGACAGAACGGGCACTCCGGTTGGCCCAGCTCACAGATTCGGATGGCGCACTCCATGCAGAACAGGTTGTGTCCACAGGGCACCAGGGCGGCCGTCACTTTGCTCTCGAAGCACGTCATGCACTCCCGCGACGACGCCGGCGGGGACTCGGCCGACCCTGGCACCGCCCCAACCCCGGCCAGCCGCCCAGGGAACCCCACCATGCTGGCTGCGATTGGCTCACTGTGCGCCCGCCGGGCCTGGGCGTGGCCTGGGGGCGGAGCCGTAGGGCAGGGCTCCCCCAATCCTGGGGAGAGGCGGGCGAGGGGGAGGGGCAGGCCGCCGAAACTCTTGGAGCGCTGCTGTGGGTAGTAGGCGGGTGCCTGTTTGGGGTAGTCTGGCTGTTGGTCACCTCCCCAGGAGGGGGCAACATCCATACCGATGTAGGAGGCTTTCTGAGAGACCGAGGGGAAGTCGCTCTTGCTGTAGATCCCGCCCCCTCCTCCTCCCCCGCTGACCAGGGCGTCAGAGAAGTTTTGGCGGTAGCTGCTGGCCAGCGGTTTGCGCTGGGCGACCCCGGCGTCCCCGCCGCCGCCCCACACCTGCGCCACGCGCCCCTCCCCCTCCGACCCCAGGCAGTCGTTCTCATTGTTAAGGTCATGGAGCCCACCGCCGGTACGGAACGCGATGTGGGACTCAATCTCCTCGCGCGCCCGCTCGGCGTTCCCCGGCGAACCGGTGATCTCGAACACGGGGTCGCGGTCACGGCTGGGGGTCACGATGTAAGTGCAGGTCTGCTGCTGGATCCGCTTGATGGTCGAGCCCTTGGGCCCGACCACTAGCCCAACCACTCGGTACGGGACGCGCACCTGGATGGTGGTCTGTCCCGGCAAGGGGGCCGGAGGTGACCCGTTGAAGGAGCCGCCAAGCTTGTTTCGGGACGCTCGGAGCATCGAGAAGTGCTCGGCGGCCGAAATGATCTCGCGCCTGGCCAGCGCCACGTCTTCCTTCCGACCCGTTATGAGGAACACCGGCTCCTCTCCGCGAACCGGAGTCTTGATGTAGGTGTTGGTCTTGGCCCTCAGCGCTTTGATCTTGCAGCCTGGAGAAGTGAAAGAACGTGGAGGGGATGGGAAGAACAGATGAACAGGGAACAAGGGGAGGAAGCAGGGAAGAGATAAGAGGTGGGATGAGAAACCACAAATTGTTTCATGAGCCACACGTCTTTCGTCAGCCAAAACACCTGTGGGTGGTATTCCTGCAGAAGAGCACACTTGTTACCGGATTTCTGTCTCACATGCAGGGAGATCGTGTTTCAGATAGACAACATTTTCAAAAAAGCACACACACAAGAGCATGCAAACTGCAAAAAAACCAAAAATAAAGTCATTCTCTGCAAGTAAATTAGTCTGAAATCTTATTTCTATGCAGCTCAGTAAGATAAAACAATCTGCCAAAGAGATGAGATAATTTCACATACTTCAAGATTTTCCTGTTGAGAGGAGAAAATTTCACTTGTCAACTTACCTCAAGATATTTTTACTGAGGAGAGAAACATACTACAATTTCAAGTGTCAAAGTAAGATTAAGACTTGAGAGAATTATTTTACAGGGGACAAAAATCTAATCTGCACGTCACAGCTAGCGTATGGCACAGGGGAGTTCTGGGCTGTTTTATTTGAACAGCTGAACGCTCTCAGCTCGTTATGGTTTACGCCACCGTTTTACAAACCAGTGGCAGCGCCGTTTACCACAATTAACCTTCTGTCGCGTGCTCCAAATGCACCATGGGCGTGGTAGAGCTGCTTTGCCTTTAACAGGCCAGAGTTTGTCCATCTTTGTGGCGGCTGGGGCATGGGGGGGCAGAGGGAGGGGCAAGTCTGGTTCGCATTTTCCACAACAAATCATACCCACGGTTTTGGGGGGGCAGGGGGCAGTTGTGTCCCATTGCAGGATAACCACGCGCTCAAGAGTTTTTCCACCATTATTCGCCAATACAGCCACGGTTAGGGGGTCAAGATCAAACGGCCCGCATCTTTTTCTTACGTTTACCTCCACCCAGATCTAATAAGAAAGACACACACCCCCCTCTTAAAAATGTTCCCACCTCACCCCCCCTTCTCCTCCCGCCCGGAAACAGATGGGTTGTGAGCAGTCGACGCACCAGCTAACAGTCCGAGCCGCGCGAGTGAGGCTCATTGCAGCCTGTTTTGCGTGGCTGAGTGAACGTGGAGAACTCAAACCCTTTGTCCGTTAACACCCCGCCATTTAGCATAAACCTTCATCCAGAGGGACTGGCCGTATAATAACAAGGTATAATACCGTACTGTGTAATACAAGCGCATATAATACCAGCTGTGACATCAGACTCACAACTTAATAGCAGCTGTCAGGACATACACCATCAACAAGTGCTTGATATTTAGCGTACAGAGCAGTACGCTAACAGCGGCTTATTTTTGGAAACTTATTCACATTTGGATTTTTAAAAAATGAATACGAGGTTATATGTAGACTATCAGTCTTATTTTGATACCATTTACACCCATTCTGTGTAAACCATGTTGGACCCTTATTATCCTTTCACAGTGTTGCTGTCCAAATATCAGTGAACTATACTGTAATAATGGCTGTGACATTGCAATGAAAACCAATAGCAGAGGACAGGGCATAGATCTTTGATAAGTGCTTGCTGCTTTACGTAATTCTTCGATTTCAAATTAAATGTACACAGCCACACCGCATGAGGACACACACAGATCTGCACAGATCGTTTCACTGAATTCCAAAATGCCAATAACTGCTACTTCAGTGTTCTAGAACTCCAATACCATGAAAAACCAGAAGTGACGTTCCTTCAGCATTATGATGCCCCAATTCAGACCCTGAAAATCAAACAGTCGTGATGTTGCACCTTAAATGGTAACCAGAATTGCACGTTTGCATGTAATCGCTGCCTGTTGCGAGTTATTGCTGCATATGCCACACCCCCTTTCCACAAATAACCAGAAAGAGTCACACACTCCCAACTTAATAATAGTATAATAACAATATTACGCCATTTTATAGTAATGTAGTAATATAATAATTAAATCTTGGAGCAGTTCATGGTCTTTTTTTGACAAAACCAGGCTTTTCTGCTGAAAGCTGTCTGACTATTGTAGAGGGATAGGCCCGCATGTCAATGGGACCGTTACACCGTCTGCCACTGTGACGACGAGTCGCATGTGCGTTCCCCGAGTCAAGGTCACAGAGCGCCCTCAGGAATGCTTCTGTGACGTGAGAAGCAGCGAAGGTCCTTTGAACGCCACGTCGTTTATCGCGTTTAAGTCTCATGATCTAGCGCCAGAAACTCGACTATAGCGTCCATCCTTGAACCACTCATGACACGCCCCCCTCTCCCCCCAAAAAAAAGGAAGTAGCTTTTGATGCTTCCATCACTATGCAAGGCTACTGGATAGGATAAATGTCAACTACAGCCAGAGTATGATGGTTTATTTAGGCAAAACTATTGCATTACAGGTTAAAAAATATTCAGCTTGTTCTGGCATCCAAGAGTGCAAACTTCAGTGGCTTGGGTGCCACTACAATGCCTCAGATTGAAAGAAACTAGAACAGATCACTCTGTTGTGCACTGGTCAGACTTCCAATTATACCATCACAGCAGCGTGCTTTCAAAAGCCATCAGACTATACATCAGCCAAGATATTTCAAAAAACTGCAATAATCACGATTTGACTTCCAGCCATGAAACGTCCTTACACATGTTCACAAAGAAATACTATATCTCATTCACAGTCTGTTCGACCCAAGCTCGACGCAGGTACGAAGAGAACTCAAAAGTGAGAAAAACTAATAATGATATGAGACCTTTTTGAGATTAGCAAACCTTTTTTTCAGGTGTGAGATCACAAGGGGTCATTAGAATGTTCCTAACTGAACATTCTGATGCTGATGTCACAATCACTCCCAGTGGTAATTCAAAGCGAACGAGTTCTAGAACACAGGACGAAAAAATGTTCCACAATCCTACACTACTAAAGGGT
Source organism: Gymnothorax javanicus (assembly GCA_029692085.1). Classification (NCBI taxonomy): domain Eukaryota; kingdom Metazoa; phylum Chordata; class Actinopteri; order Anguilliformes; family Muraenidae; genus Gymnothorax; species Gymnothorax javanicus. Next base: position 125,115,562 of record CM056197.1, on the reverse strand, counting down.
TTTGATGTGAAGATATATTAGTTTTGTGGGTTTCATTCCTCCCAGAAGGCAGCTGGAATTCTCATCATCGCAGAACGGGGCGAGGGATATGGGACGAACACTGACACGGCGATCAGCAGAGCCTTAATGAGCCGTCTCCTCCACGGTCTGTCCTTTTCATCAGAGGGGGTCTCTGCATTTTCTCAATGAGAACCCCCCCCACACACACACACACACGCCAGCACGCGTGTCAGTCTCGGCCCCAAAGGCCGCATCGCATGACATCATGTCATCATCGCCCACGACCCTGGTGAATCTCAGCTGTAGTGTGAACCCTCGGGGAGGTCTGAGATGGGGGTGGGGGCTGGGGGGACAGGATGATAAGTAGGGCTGGCTGGCATGAAGGAGGGGGATGAAGGGGGGGGGGGCATCAGGGCTCCAATCCACTCCCTGGAAGGCTGTAAGCAAGCTGAAGGCTTAACAGACCTGCCACGCGGCACAGCCTCACCATCAGCAGCGGCAACGCCCCCCCCCCAAACAAAGAGCCGTCGAAACACTCTCCAAAAATTAACTGCCAACAATGTTCCAGATCTACACTGCACCTCCCCCAAAGTGTTTAACAAAAACAACTAAAAACTGGATGGTTACGACAAAGTCTTATTGTTACTTCTGAATCCTACAGGATATTCCAGCTGCAGTATTTATCCAATGTTTGCTTGTCAGGTACTCGGTATTGCGACTCCAACTGTGACGTTCCACTTCCTTTTCAGGTTAGGGAACCTAGCTACGGGGAATAAACCTCAAGTTTTTGCAAAAAAAAATTGTAATAAAACCAACCAGATCCTGGGAGATGGATTTGCGTTTTCGTATTAATCGTGGATGTGAAAATCTGAGAGAATGGAAGGATAGGGAGGGAGGGAGGCAGGAAACGACTGCGCATTTTCCACACAACATCCTATGCCACATTAAAACAACCTGTGCTTTGTGTTAAAATAAGGAGTTTGCATTCACCTGCACCATGAATGAATGCATGAATGACTGAATGAATGAAACACAGTAAATAGGAGGCTGGACACCCTGGGATTGCAAAAAGGTCAAAGTAGATTGCAAAAATTGCTTCCGATTTTAGATTTTTCTTGTTTCTATGAAAAGAAACCAGTACGTAAGAGCCTAGTATTGTGCCCATGGTCTTCTCTGAACAACTCATTCATTTTATTTTCCTCAGGGGGCGTAAAATAATACGAATACAAACCAGTTACTTCAGTCCTATTTACTGCCATCCAAAATAGACCCTCAATGGACAGCTAAAAAAAAAATAAAAAGTATCTTTTTTTCAGGTCGAAGATTTCAAACCCCTGAAAGCAAACATGGTGAATTTGTGGCTACGCACTTGAGATAAGACTGACAGCTTAGTTTGATTTGTGCATCAATAACAAAAAAAGAAGAAGGAAAATAAAGCAGCTCCTTGAATAACAGCAAAAATACTCCTTTTATGGAGAGAGTTCCCTCGAACTGCATTGATAACAAAAAGGTAAACCTCCATTTTAACGGCGTGCGTGGTGGCACGGCTACACATGGAGCCCTTTGTCAGATGATGCTCCGATTGCACAGGTGATGGCAAGGTGTGTCAGCCCACATTATTTCCAAAACATAAATGCACACACACACACACGCACACGTATACACAAACTTACAAACTCTCTTAAAAAATGAAGATGGCAAAAAGACCGAATTATTTGCATCGCCACAAGACCTGCAGTCCAGGCACGTGTGGGAGCCGCCCCCTTTCCTTCCCAAATGGCGCTCCCCTTTCGCGAAACACCAAGGACGACGTTTACAAAAAAACTGCTCCATCTCACCTCCACCTGACGTCGAAGCAGTCAAAGTCACGACTACCACACAACACCGCAGGTCATTTAATTCAGAAATCCACTGGGGAGAAACACCTGCGGTGTAATGATCACATAATTATCAGAGACCACATGGTCAGCTCTGATTCACCCCTCCATTTTTTCCCTCATATTTTTTGACTTATTTCGAGGGCATACGCTGGCTGTTGTTCGACACAACGATCAAATGTCCACATGCAGGGCAGGCAAAAAAAAGAAATAAAACAATTTTGGAAAAAAAAAAAAAAAAAGCAACAATCCCTGCCTGATATGCATGAGGCTTAACCCCAAATAATTTAATTATCCAACCAGGCCAGGACAAGTTTACATGTTTGACCCCCCCTCAAAAAAAAAAAAAAAAAAAAAAACTGATGAGGTCATTACCCCGCCCCAAAGATGCAGCATTTAGTTGTACAGGAAGGGGGCGGGACCGTAGTTGTACGCAGAAAAATTGGGTGTACAAATAAATAAATTGCTAAATTTACAAAAACCATATTACGGCTTATTGGCACCTCTGATATGGTGTTTTTGCGTAAATTAAAACCATATAAAGCGCACATGAGATTAAAAAGCCTATGGAGAGAGATTACGGGACACGCCCCCTTCTTCACTTGTTCAAAATCCTAAAATATTTGTGGAGCACACGGCAGAAAGCCATTGCCTTGCACAGAGATGGCAACATTACAGTGCAGCTTATTCCGAGATTCAGACGAATTCATTGAACTGGTGGCTCATGGGGAACAGGAAAATGGAACACTGGGTTCATAGTGAGTGTTTTTTGGAATGACTCTCCACTTCAATATTCTGCAACCCCCCCACACACACACACACACACACACACACACACATACACACACACTCGTGTATTCCCGCTCACCCTCCAAGACCAGGGTGCTGCAAACCCCGCTTAACAATAGCATCCCACATGCGAAACAGAGAAAAGAGACTTTTGTTCCTTTCCCGACGCCACCAGCGGGTCAACCAGACATCCAAATGAAGGTGACCGCGAACTGGCCCTGGACCGCCGCAGGGACCGCGAGCGAACCGCCCATCCAAAAACCGCCAATACATTCTCCATCTCATAATAGCTGGTAACGCACTCGTGACTGATCATATATATTTGTAGTATGTTTGGAATGTACAACACTAACGGCTAGAATGACATTGACAACATACCAGCCTATCACTAAACTTAAGCTGGGTAGTGCAAACTGGGCAACTGCGAATGTAGGCTCCCAAATATTTGGTTACATTGACAGCTGATGCTGCTCTTGTGGGGTGACGCCTCTTTCTGGTTTAGAGATTAGACTATCCCGTGTGCACAAAGTGATTTACTGCCGATACTCTCGGTGAACTGTGCTATTAAATAACCCCATTTGATATGACAAGCGAATTTAAGAGCTAACGTACCCCGTGGCTGTGTGACAAACCCACTAAAACCGTCAGAAACCAGTGGCGACACACTGTAAACAATGAATTCGTTGGAAATGGGACAAAGGCGGGGAAATTCATAGAAAATGTCAACGGTTTGAAACGCAAAAAAAACTGAGTATGAGAAGACTATAAAATGGTGGGTTGATAATGAAGTTCAATCTCATTGATTTGACTACTGAGCTAACAGTCACCACTTTGATTGATTTTTTGGAACAGACTCCTGCGCTCAAACGACAAAGGAAGCGCATGCCTCCATGCGCGAGGAGTCCGTTACACTGCAACATTTGAACACAGGTCTTACGTAAAGCAGCGATGTAGTGCAGCAAGAAGCGGTTAATTTGTGTCAACTGTTTCCTTTTATTTTCGTGTAGATTCAAGTGAGTTTATAATCAGGTCAGATATTTGAAACCTGGTGTGGAAAAAGTGTCTACGTTTTGCAGACAACAACGGAATTGTGAGGAATAACCGCCAAATGCAACAACAAACAAAAACCACCACCCCCCTGTTTCACCCGACAGTACCTAATAAGTTATTGAGTCTTTACATGATACAGACAGGGGTATGAGAGACCACAGCCAATACATCACTACTTTTCTATACAACCGAAACAATTTTCTGCTTTGTCTTTACCTTGTCTCCCTACTATTTCCGCCACATGTTCAGAACTGGGCACTGGGACGCATTCGGTTATATTAGAGCCGCGTCCTTTCGTTTCGGATGCGGGAGCCTCGTACAGGACGCACAACTTGTTCTTTCCAGTCAAAAGACCCGCGTCCCCGGCGCTCCCTCCACCGATGCTGCTGCCAGTGCCGTGGTGGTTATTGTTACTCCGATCCTGCGATCCAGTCGCGGGAGACCCGCCACCGTCCTCAGCTTCCCCGAGACCCAGCAGAGACAACTGACCCAGCGCGACCCTCAGCGCCCGTGAGTCGTCCTCCTCTTCGTCGGGCGGCACGTGCAGCCCCTCGTTCCCGAAGCCGGAGACGGCCAGCTCGCCGTTCTTTTCCATGATCCCTGCTAGAACCAGCAGGCTCGGCATGGCTAACAAAAGAGTACACGAAACAAAGACAACCAGGGGAAAAGAGGCTCGGGAAACAGCACACCCGTGCGCCGCCTCCACGCCTCCCCCACCCCTTTCCAGCCCCCCTCTCCTTTCCTGTAGGCTAGTCACACCCACGGACCAGCCCCCGCTTCCTATCCTCGCTAGCTTTGCTGCCTCCTTTCCTCCTCTTTTCTCTCTCCAAGCTCTCAAGACAAGGGCCGTCTGCGTAGAGTAGGGGGCTCGACCATCTTTAGCTCCACCCCGTCTGGGTTTACACCGCCCCCCCTCCCTCCCCTGCAGACACAACTGAGCCGCCCTACTCTGCTGCTGTTCTGTCTCGTGCTCTTCAGATCCTGTGGCATCTGTGCGCCCATATCGACCCCCGCGCGTAAAAAAACATCCCCAACCCTCGGCGCTATTGCTTTGTCTATATGTAAAACAGTGCTGCGGTAGAAAATAACTTATTTATCCCCGTGAACGCAGGACACTCAATATTTAACACACTCAGCATGTTTACCCGATACGTTTGGAACTAGGAGAAGTATTTTTGGGGAAATCCCCGCACCATGGCGTTTTTTTGGGGGGAGCAGTATATTACAGACTGGATGTCATATTTTTGTCGCTAGACGATGTTTATGTACAACAATCACGTATAGACGAGAATCGTGTCTGGAGGGAGGGTGACGGGCGCGTGTTTGGATCAACTTGGGTTTTTTCGTCTTGAGGAATTGCGACGTGGGCAAGTGGTTGTATACAGTTTCAAGTTACTTTGTTTTAATTTTGGGAATGGGAAAGATGGAAGCTTGCAATTCAAATACGCGTCCCGCCCCTTCGTCGCTTGTGTGCACGAGGTTGCGGCGGGTCACTTTATTGCGGTCGTGCCATCTCGTAGGGACGGGAGAAGGGGGGCGTGTTGCAGTATATCTGAATTTTGAAGAAACAAGGGACAAGGTAGAACTGTCCATTGGGCGTGTGCTGTGTCAATACAGCATCGAGGTCTGTTTCTGTATTCCAGCACGCTCACTAAATCGCTGCCTGGCGAGCACCAGCGCTCGCGCTCAGGAGTGGAACAAAGAACCCACAGCTCTGCTGCGCCGAGCAGCCTGCCGCCACAAAGGCACGCCTCGTGGCACGTGTAACAAATCAGCCACAAGAAGAAGCAACGTAGTAAATAATATTTTTATGAGTCTATGATAAACTAATTTAGCTGATACACAAATTAATTACAATTGTTGTTTTTCGTTTTTTTTTTGCAATTCCAATTAAATTACATTTTTGGCTCTGTAAAGTGCAGCTACACTCTACTGAAAGGATGTATACCTGCACCTTCAAAAAACGCAAATAAACACAGCAAACGCGGGCCTAAATGTTCATTGTTATAACAATTCAGTTTCGAAATACAAGAGCCATCCCCGCAGACTTGTACCAAGTATGTGTCTGTCTGTACACATGCGCGAAGGATACACGCGTAATGGGTGCGTCTGGTGGCTGTGTAGAAGCTAGCAGTAAATTTAGAACTGAGTGAGCACTTTATTTATTTTTTTTATGGTGAAGAAACGCTTCATTGGATCCGCAATAGGCTATGTCCTCCAGGACTGCGGCTCTTCGAGCACTGCGCATCTTTCTCTTTTGCAGCTTCTGCACAATTCTCAGATTGGCAGTAGGTATATATTTTTTGAATTATTATATCAGGTACACGAATTTGAAAGAGAGTCATTTTTTTCGCGTCATGTTAAAAAATAAAGCGGGGTTATTGGTCGCGAGACATGTCACCATTTGTCCACCTCTGATAGCCCTGTTTGGATGGATTTTGGATGTGGCTTAATCGGATTACCCAGTGCTGAACAGCGTCAATAGTTCTGATAATCACTTGTATGAGCCTTTTTTTCATGCTAAAAGTGCCTTTCATAATTGGTGGCAGTAATAGGCCTAACAACCATCCATGCCTTAGTATTTCCCAATTTTATTAGGCTCAATTACTTTGGAAATATGAAGACCCGTTAATTTTGTCGGTGGAATTAGGCTACATGGCATTCGCCCAGGGCCTTAACTGGATGTAACAAAATAAAGACTGTCCTGTCAAAATCAATATATCTTGCGGGTGATTTCAGAGATTTTCACATTTCCAGATTCATCACGCCTCGTCTGTTTATGCCAGAAGATGAAAGCTGATATGAGAAACAATCCTTTATGTCCATGACGAACAAACCATAAAACATAAAAATAGAGATGACGAGGAAGCCTATATTTTGATCATCCGGAAGTCGGGGAAACTCTCTGAACCGGTGTCACAGTTTCAGATTACAACCCCCCCCCCCCCACCCCCCGTTCAAGTTACCCCCGGTAATCTGAAGATAACTTCAAATTACCCCCTGGTTTCAAAGTACCCCCCTCTATCTCCTTAAACCTAAAACCCTAACCCTAACCCCTAACCCAACTTCAACGCACTGGGGGGTAATTTGAAGTTAACTTCAGATTACTGGGCGGTAACCCTAACCCAACTTCAACGTACCGGGGGGTAATTTGAAGTTAACTTCAGATTACCAGGGAGTATGGTGATGGGGGATTGTGTGAAGGGGAAATTAATTTCACGTGACCAGACAGTTAACCCCTTCTGTTGGTGGAAACTGAAATAACGGATTTACCAATAGGCCTAAATAAAGTTAATTGCGCGCTTGTCCAAGCAGCTTCAGCAGAGTCATGCACCGACCGTTAGCTTCAATGTCTCGGCTTTTTAAGGGATGTGACACACTTCATTTTGAACGGTGGGTTGACGATGGTCTCTCAGACGCAGCGGGTCCTCCAGGCTGGACGTCATTGTCTAGAAGTGAGTCTCTGGCCATTATTTGGGAGTCTCTTCCCTCTGGGGTTGTCATTGGATTCCAGGAAGATGGATGACTCCCATTTCAGGATCAACCATTCACCCCAGTCCCCTTGCCAGTCATTCCCACCCCCATCCCCAAATAACAAAAAATAGCAATGAATTCCTTCATGCATATCAAATCAAACTCTTACAAGTGTTTATGTGTATCCATATCATATCAGACTTAATTGGTTGTTCACGTTACACAGACCAAATCAAATCAAAATGATTTTGTTTGTTAACGCTCGTGAAGATTTGTCGCAACACACTTCACAGACAGACAACCCTGCATGGCCAAAACCCCCGTAAGTGCAAGTCAGTGACATCTGTACAGGAAGGAGAAACTCTCTGGTGAGATGCCAGACAGGAAGGAACCTGGGGAGGGATCTCAAAAGAGCCCGCCCTCTGCCAGTCAGCTCAGGGTGTGGGTTTCATTTGGTGACGCAGTCAATCAAGTCATTGTTCACGTTAGAGTAGAAAATACACAGCAAAATGTTCGGTGTTAAATCAATCCTTACAGTGTATGCATGGTCCCAGTGGGGACCCACATAAACACTACTGCTGACATGGAAAATGTTTTCTGCGGGGGGATGGGGAGTAAGGTGGCATCGGGGGGGGGGGAACAGTGGTGGGTTGGGGTGCTAGGAGCAGGCTCTGAGGTCTTGTGGGGGGGGATACATTGGAATAAGGCCAAGTTCTCTGTCTTTTTTTTCCCAAAAAGTCACTCCCCTCCCCTCCCCACCCTCTGTTAATGGTTACCCCCCCCCCCCATCTCACCAATCAATGGACATTATATAGATAGAGAATCACCTTCCCCAATTCATCTGGGATTTTGGAAGGGGGATCCTCTGTTTGCAAAAGACCTCCTGCTACCCCCCAAAGTACACACACACACACACACAGATGAATGAGCCCTTGACTGTTCTTTCTTTCTTTCCTCATTCTCCATCCCTTCTTTTTTTGAGCTCACCCCATTTATCTGGCCATCTGTTGGTGAGATGCATCTGACCACTGGGCTGTGTAAAAAACATTACTGTGATTTTTTTTCCTTCTTCCTCGACTATTATTCCAGCCATCCTGCAGGCAGATCTGCTCCTTTGTTAGTCCAGCCGTCTGTCTGTCCTCGATATTTGCATTATCCTCCTTTTTTTGCCTCTTGCCTTAGCTGGGCTGCCAAACCCTGCTCTGGGAGATCTACAGTGCTGCCGGTCTTCACTCCAGCTTGAACAAAGTGCACCTCATTGAACATTTTAGAAATCTTGCCAGGTGGCTTACTGGCTGCAACAGATGTGACATAAGGTTTGAGCAAAAACTTGGAGGATAGTAGGACTCCAGCAGTAGGGCAGGGCAGCCCTGGACACGTGTGCAATTGCTGAGGCGGAAAAATCTGGGTTCTGAGAGTAAAATACTTCCCCGGTATTTTGTCAGCCAAAAATAAACCTGGATTTCTAAATTGGCGCAATTCTATAAATCAATGCGATAGTGATAAATTTATGAAATTACTAGCAGTTTTGACGTAAGTCTTCATCAGGTTACTGAATCATCCATCAATGCCCTGAAGAAGATTTATGTCAAAACATTGGTAATTTTATGAATGAATTATTATCGCTTCTTGGTCATGTATGCTACTAATATTCTTCACATCTTACTAGCAACCAAACGTTCATTCACTCATTTGCAAAGAGTAATCAGGAGAATGTGCAATGGCCGGTAGGATACGGAGGCCAAGCGCAACGACCAGAGAGAGAGAGAGTAGCTCAGACACAGTACAAACACAGAGAATAATATAGACAAAACGAAAGTACTCGCGCTTCCAAAGGACGTATAATAGTCCGAACCACGGAAGCAAAGCAAGAAAGAAAAGGGAGAAGAAACTCCAACAATCCGAAGATAGAAAGTCATACAAAACCTGACTACAGATATCTTCCGCTATAGTGCGAAACTAAAAACAGACAGTCTAGTGAAGGAGGCGTGCTGGACTTCCTGCTTATATAGATTCTGGGAAAGCGCCGCCCCAGCTCAATCAACCAGCTGGGTAAAGAATTCAGTGGCCCAGGAATTCGATATCGTCCCGGGAGGAGAGCCGCAAAGAAAAGTCCAAACAACAAGCACACCTCACAAACCATGACAGGACCCCCCCTCTAAGGAACAGCCCCAGAAGTTCCCAGAGAGCCCCGCGCTCGGAATTCTGAGATAAGGGTAGGATCCAGGATATCCCGAGAAGGAACCCAGCACCGCTCTCCAGGACCATAACCCTCCCAGTTGAATAAAAACTGAGCTCCACGACCCACACGCGTCTCAGCTAAAATACGACGCACAGTGTAAACCGGCCCCCCTCTATCATCCGCGGCGGCGGCAGGGGTTTGTCGACAGAAGCCAGGACGCAAGTGCCAACCGGTTTGAGCCTGGAGACATGAAAAGAGGGGTGGATCCGTAAGGATCTTGGGAGCTTCAACCGGACTGTGACCGGATTGATCCTTCGCACAATCTTAAAAGGACCTATAAAGTGGGGAGCCAATTTCCGTGACTCCACTCTCAAGGGCAGGTCCCATGTGGAAAGCTAGACCCTTTGGCCAACCCGATAAGATAGGGCTGAACGGCGCCTTCTATCTGCGGTGGTCTTTTGTTTCCGTCCAGAGCGCAACAAGGAGGAACAGACCCTGGCCAAAACTGACCGACAATGCCGAACAAAGTAATTAACCGAAGGAACCTCTGAATCCCTGACCCCAGTCTCAGGAAACAGTGGAGGCTGATAACCCAACTGAGCCTCAAACAGGGAAAGGCCTGTGGAGGAGTTACCCAGTGAATTGTGGGAATATTCGGCCCATGCTAAAAATCGACTCCACGAAGATGGGTTGTCAGCCGCCAAACATCGAAGAGTATTCTCCAAAGACTGGTTGGTTCCCTCTGTCTGCCCGTTAGTCTCTGGGTGGAAACCAGAGGAAAGGCTTGTGGTGGCCCCCAACTGGTTGCAAAACGCACGCCAGAATTTGGCAGTAAATTGAGGGCCCTGGTCAGAAACCACATCTTGAGGGAGGCCATGCAGCCGGAAAACATGGTCCACAACAAGAAGGGCCGTCTCCCGCGCCGAAGGAGGCTTGGGCAGAGAATGGGTTCTGAGCTAAATCGTTTCTTTAACTCCTGAAAAGCAGCCTCAGCTGCTGGAGACCAAATAAACGACGAGGAGGTATTCTTCTCAGTGAGCATGATAATGGGGGCAGCTACCGCGCTAAAATTACGGATAAACCTCCTTTAACAATTAGCAAACCCCAAAAACCATTGCACCTCCTTAACGTTTTGAGGGGCAGGCCAATCCCTGACCGCTGCCGCTTTGTCAGGATCCATGCGGACTGACCCTTCCAAAACAATTAAGCCAAGAAACGAAACTGTCTTGGCATGAAAAACGCATTTCTCAGCCTTGACAAAAAGCTTGGCTTTAAGGAGGGCCTCAAGCACTTGTCAGACGTGTAGTTTATTCTCCGAGGGAGTTGAAGAGAAAATCAGAATATCGTCAAGGTAGATAAAGATGAATCTCTCCAACATCTCTCGGAGGACGTCATTAACAAGCGCCAGGAACACAGAGGGGGCGTTAACCAATCCAAACGGCATGACCAAATATTCGTAGTACCCGTCATGCATATTAAATGCCGTTTTCCACTCGTCCCCCTCATGGATCCGAACCAAATTATAAGCATTCCGGAGGTCTAGCTTAGTAAAAAACAACGCCTCCTGCAGCCGTTCAAATGCGGAGTTCATCAACGGAAGTGGGTATCGGTTTTAATAGTGATATTATTCAAGCCCCTGTAATCAATACAGGGTCTCAGGCCGCCATCTTTTTGCCCACAAAGAACCCCGCCGGCAGGGAGCGTGGAGGGCGAATAAATCCATTAGCCAGAGCCTCCTGAATATATTCTCGCATGGCCTTTCGCTCAGGCCCTGACAGCGAGTATAATGAACCCCTGGGGGGAGTGGTACCCGGGTGGAGATTGATCTCGCAATCGAACGTGCGATGAGGAGGTAAAGTCGAGGCCCGTTGCTTGCTAAAAACCTCCGCAAGATCAGAATAATCGTCAGGAACATTAGGAGGCAAACAAAAGTTCAGAGCAGCCCCCAAATTCTCACCCTGTTCGGAACCTGCCCTCTCTATGTCAGATTCCGAGTCAGAGAAATCCTCCGAATAGCAATCCTCCTCTGGCTGCCGCCAGTCAAATTGAGGATCCCACTCCAACCCCTCCTCCGCCCCTTTCTATAGATTATGAGGGTTGTGTGAGACAAACTCCTCAGAATCACTCCAGGCGTCAGCCTCCCCCATAGGTTGATGCCCGCGATGACACGCCAAACTCTCCCTAAAGTGGGACCTACAATCAGTCCCCCACTGGACAATCGGATTATCCTGACTTCCCCAAATGATATAAGGCCTATGTTCCCGTAGCCAAGAGTGTCCTAAAACGACAGAGAAAACAGAAGAACTGATAATAAAAAACCGGACCTCCTCAGAATGGCCACCAAAAGAGATGAACATAGTCAATGATTCAGAAACTTTGGTTATAAATCCAGTTCCCAGCGGGTGACCGTCCAAAGATCTAGCAGAGCGTGAATGTAAAAGAGGGCGGATAGGAATGGAATGACTCCTAGCCCAGTCTGCATCCATAAAGCAATCCACGGCGCCAGAGTCCACAAAAGCTTTGATAAATATTCTCTGTCTCCCCACAGTCAATTCTACAGGGATTAAAGTACGGAAGGGAAATTGTGTCTGTCCCTCTAGCGCCCCCCCATACTGCTAGAGGGACTCCCCGTTTCCCTGAAGCTCAGGGCAGCGTGGACGGATATGTCCCGGTTTGTTACAATTATAGCAGATTGTACGTCTGCGAACGGGCTTACAAGCCCGGCTCTCATATGAGCCATCAACCTGCATAGGCTCACCAGGAGTGGAATTTTCAGTGGGCAGAATGGGAGCTGTATGCATGCTGCAAATAGCATTAGCCCCGTTGCAAGCAAGAGTCAATGCAGTACATTTCTCCCTGTTACGTTCGCAGATGCTATTATCAATTCGCACCGCAGTGCGAACCAACGAATCTAGAGACAAACAAGGCTCCAATGTAGCCAGAGCGTCCTTAACCTCCTCAGCCAAAGCGTGAACAAAAACTGTCATAAGAGGCGCTTCTGGCCAACCTGTCTCTGTCACCAAGCAGCGAAATGAGATTGAAAATGCAGCGACACTCTCAGAGCCCTGCCTTAGATGCATTAAATGCATAGCCGCGTCCTGACCACAAACATCCTGATCAAACACCGATACCATTTCTCTAACGAGAGTCTCCACAGTATTCATGACCGGTGTATTAGATCGAATAAGTGGGCCGACCCAAGTGAGTGCTGTGTTGGTTAACAGGGATAAAATAAATGAAACCCGAGACTCTTCATTCACGAACCGTGAAGGCTGCGCTTTAAAAAATATCACACATTGGGCAATGAAATCTTAACATCTTCCTGCCACGCCTCCATATCTTGGGGGTAACTGAAGCTTTGGCTCTCAGTACGGACAGTTCGGACTGTGCTTGTGCAACATTTTGTGTGATTTGCATGGACAAGGCTCTAATACTCTCAGTGAGAGTTAATGGAACGTTCTCCTGTCTCTCCATGGCATTCGCCTAAAGGCGGACTCTCTCAGCCAACTCTGCCTGTTGATTGTTCAGGCTAGAAAGACTCTTGCCATTACCGGAGAGAGCAGCTTGTTGGTTAGCCACAGCTTTCTCTAACGCAGCCGTTGCTGACGACTCCATGTCGGCTAGAGTGTTCTGTAATGGCCGGTAGTATACGGAGGCCAAGCGCAATGACAGAGAGAGAGAGAATAACTCGGACACAGTACAAACACAGAGAATAATATAGACCAAACAAAAGTACTCGCGCTTCCAAAGGACGCATAATAGTCCGAACCATGGAAGCAAAGCGAGATAGAAAAGGGAGAAGAAACTCCAACAATCAGAAGATAGAAAGTCATACAAAACCTGACTACAGATATCTTCGGCTATAGTGCGAAGCTAAAAACAGACACTCTAGCAAAGGAGGCGTGCCGACTTCCTGCTTACATAGATTCTGAGAAAGCGCCACCCCAGCTCAATCAACCAGCTGGGTAAAGAATTCGATGGCCCAGGAATTCGATATTGTCCCGGGACGAGAGCCGCAAAGAAAAGTCCAAACAACACGCACACCTCACAAACCATGACAGTATGACTGGCCAATTTGTTTTTAGCAGGCATTATTGTTCATTGCATTTCAGAGTTATCAGGCATTTTCCCATCCACATTAATGATGACAGAATACACCAATAGGTCCTTCAAAGATTCTGGCTCACAAAAAGGCATAAATTCATTAGCAAGACTTCTAAGCGATGGCAAAGTTCCAATGTATATTTTGTAAGACTGTTAGTAGCACGCTTTTTTACCTTTTCCATATTGTTTATGTTCCTTAAACTTCACCATATGATAGAGGAGGTTCGTCGCCAGAAGCCTATAGTTTTTTAAGTCCCTGGGTCAAAGGTCAAGGTCAAGGTCTCCAAAAACATCAAAATCACATTTTGGTTCATAACTTTGCGACTATTATAGCTAGAAACGTCAAATCCATTCTGTTCATTCTGTTTCAGAGATCTGTGCACAGTTTTGGCAAGTCATCATTCTATGAATGACCTTTCATTTGTTTGTTTGATTGTTTGTTTTTTGTCTGTGTGTCCGTGTGTTAACAATCTAGCATCTACACGGTTGCACTGATTGACTTCAAACTTTCACAGTAAGTGGGCTATGTTCTGTAGATGACCTGATTAAATTTTTGGGGTGATCAGGTCAAGATCAAGGTCATTGGGTCAAGGTCAAGTCATCAGAAATGTCAAATTGATTTTTTTTAAATAACTTCCTTCAAATTCATCATATTGACCTCAATACCAATATGTGCATCTTTCAATTCTGCTTCCAACAATATGCTGCATGATGGGGTAGCTTTGATAGTCTCAGTAGCGGTTGGGGTTTAAATGTCAGGGGGGGTCAAGGTCATCAGTGAAAATAATGTATTTTCCATTATAACTCAAAAATAGTTGCAGATAGACAGATGTTTACTATTATGTCCATAAAAAAACTCCTACATGGGCTTCTATTTGACACCATGACCTTTGACCTTGAGTGACCTCGAAAGGTCAAAGTTAAGGTCACAGATTTTTAAAGGACCATTAGTTGTTAATGGTTGAGGTCACACATGTAAAATTGAGTCAGTATGAAAAGCATTAAAATAAGTGCTGGGGGGGCGAGGTTTGTTTTGCCTGGCAACACTTGTTGATTATTTGTATTATTGCCATCCTTACAATATCACATTATATGACATTTACATTGCCAGTGCTGCCCATGGGTGATCTCTTCTTTGTCATTTCTTAGTATAATGACTTCTCATTCATTACAGGCTCATGTATTTGCCTTGATTATTCAGTAAATAAATCAGTTGATTTGTAATCAGGTGATCTTAAATGGCAAAAGGTTGAGAGCATTTATGTGTTAAAAGGTGACAGGTTTCTATTCCTCTGACGGGACACCACAGAAAATTTTGTAATGCCTGCATTACCCCCTGGGGCAGTTGGGGTTGAAGAGGTAAACTCTTTAAGTCACAATTACAAGAACACACAGGTCATTCCTAGTTATTTTACTGCTAATTAGTTGCATGTGTCTTTTTTAAAAGAGGTCAAATCAACCTACTCCAGAGGTAACCCCCTCTCAGTCTCACTCTCTCACTATGTGCTGCTGTTCTGTCAGGCATTTACTACACATGGCCGTAGTGAACAAGAATTTGTTTTTCAGTGGCATAATTGGATAAATAATGTAAGTTGCTGTGTAATAAGATAATCTTTCTATAAACGCAGGAGTCTTTGTCTGTCTCCTTGTCTGTATGTCTGTCTGTTCTTCAATTTTCTCGACAACTTTTCATCCAATCAGCCTAAAACTTGGCGGGTGTATTACTGAGGACCCAAGGAAGAGCAGTGTCTAGTGTGAAGTTGTTTGGTGAAGTAGTTCTGGAGAAATTTTGGGAAAGCTGCAACCATGTATACCACACAAGCCGTAATGGGGCAGGCCAACCAATCGGCCCATTCTGAACAGCTTCATTCCTTTGAGCAATTTAGAGCTTTCCAATTGGCCAAAACATGCATGTCTTTGGACTGTTAGGGGCGGACCTGGAGAAAACTGTTAAAAGCACATAACAAACTCAGAGAGGCCCAGGCAAGATTAGACACCATAATCTGCTCATAGTGAAGCAACAGTGTCACCTACTGCACCTCCATGCTGCCCATAATCAATTCCATAAGTAAAATACTTAATATGCAGAACTGTGACAAATTAAAGGAATCCGAAACATAAGGTGAGAAATATTGAACCACCAAGAAAGCCACAACAGCATCAATATGTCTTGGCATAAACGTTGCAATTCTGTGGAACTCCACTGGCAGGATCAAACATCAATTCTCCAAGACATATTCTCTCATTTTGGGTTTTTATGAGGGTGGTGGAGAATGCTAACACTTTTGTCTAACATCTCCAGTTAATGTTCATTATGGCTGAGACCTGGTTATTGGGAAGGCCAAAGCTTATGATTCACATCATTTATACACCAGTATTCATGAAACCACTCGTTGACCCCTCATGCCCTGTCGATGGGGCATTGTTTCCCTGGAGCTGACCACTTCCATCAGGACAGAAATGTTTAAATGCCCCTTGTCACAGCCAGTCAGCCATTATGAGCGATTTTAAAATATGTTCCTTTTTGACATCGCATGGGGACGTGACCTCCTGGAAGCAAGAAGGACTCATTCACTTCAGACAGCCAATTAATCAATTCCTTCATTATTCGGGGTCATCCCTCCCCCTTTTGATGTCACAAAAGACATACTTTGCAATGGCTTGTAATGGCTAATTGTCTCTGCACTTGGTGACAAGAAAAAAGGACCTTCAACCATACAGTGCCGTGGCAAAGTATTTGCCTCCTTCCTGATTTCTTCTATTTTTGCTAATTAGTAATATTTCAATTTTACGGATCATCCCACTAATTTAAAAATACATCACAGAAAATGGGAGTAAACATAAAATGCAGCTTTTAAATAATAATTTCAATTATTGAGGGAAAAGAGTCATTCAAAACCCATATCACCCATGTGAAAAAAGAATTCCCCCCACCCCAAATAGTTGTGCCATGCTTGGTGATAGCAACTACAATCAAACATTATGAAAAATAGCAATGGGTCTTATACTTGTAAATTGCTACAGAAGGATTATGGCCCACTTGACATTGTGAAGTTGTTTTAATTCAGGCAAACTGGAGGGTTCTTGATCTTGAACTGTCTGTTTACGGTATGTCACAACATCACAATCAAATTCAAGTCAATGCTTTGATCAGCCCACTCCAAATCCTTCACTGTGTTTCTTTTCAGCCAGTCAGAGGTGAACTTGTGCGTTTTAGATCATTGTCCCGCTGCATAACCCCATTGAGCTTGAACTTCAGGTCATTAACTGTTGGCTGGACATTCTCCTTCAGGATTTTCTGGTAGCGAGCAGAATTCATGGTTCTATCAATTATGGCAAGTCACCCAGTTCTCAATACAGCAAACCAGCCCCAGGCCATCACATTACCACTACCATGTTTGAATGTTGGAATGATGTTCTTATAGTGGAATACTGAGTTAGCTTTATGCCAGGAACTATGTGTTATGATTCAGACAAAGAACCAGATGCAGAGACAGAGTACAAACCAATAGCGAGGTCTGTTGACAGTAACATGTTAATGAGTGCGAGGGACGGAGCCCAGAGCAGAATGATGCAGTTAAGCTCTGATGGTAGTGGGCTTGGGTGTAGGGCATGTCTGTGCCCGGCCAGTGGCATCCCGGGCCAGTAGCCAGATGGAGATCTCTATCACCAGAGCAGCACTGTCAGATGACAGGACTGGAGAGTTTAGCAAAAAGCGGTCCTAATTCCGATGACCACAGATGGTTTGGAGGTGTTCCTAACAAACTGGGCAGTGGAACAGACAGAGAACTGGTCATCAGGAACGCAGTCCCAATCCTGAAGACTGAGAGAAAGGCTTGGGAGCTTGTTTCTATTATAAAGACCAGGAAGAGTACTTCGGAATTTTATTATCATTAAAGGTTAGATTAATCTCCAAAGACGATAAATTCTAGAGTAGGAAGATACTGACTGGTTATTTTAAGGGCATATAGCCAGTGAAAATCTAGCAAATTACACACTAAAAGCAATGGGTTATATATGCCGCAGACAGGATCGGCCATGGGCAACGCAAATGCCTCACACACAGTGGGGCAGGCAAGCTGGACATCAAACGAATCAAAGGAGACAATCCATCTAAAAGACATGCAAGTTGCTGGATGGGAGGAGGAACAAGGGGAATTCATAAAGGGTTGTGACACTATGTCGTCCAGAATGTTCCACTTTTGACACATCGGTCCACATAATATAATTTCAAAACTCCCGTGGGTCATCAAAATGTTTTTTGGAAAATGTGATATGAGCCCAGGCTGTTTTCATCAGGGGTGGGGAACTGCTGACCTCGACTGAGGATATTTTCTGGTGGTGGAAGGAGCACTTTGAGGGACTCCTGAATCTGGCAGACACACCCTCCATTGAGGAGGCAAGGACGGAGGACTCGGGCGAGTCATAACCCATTTCCCTGGTGGAATTCACTGAGGTGGTCGAAAAGCTCCTTTGTGGCAAGTCAACGGGAATAGACGAGATTCGCTCTGAGATGCTGAAGGGCCTGAATGTCGTTAGGCTGTCATGGTTGACACACCTGTTCAACATCACGTGGATGTTGGGTACAGTACCCTTGGACTGGCAAACTTTTGTGGTGGTTCCCATTTTTAAAAAAGGGGACCGGAGGGTGTGCTCCAATTGTAGGGGGATTACACTGCCCAGCCTCCCAGGGAATGTTTATGCCAGGGTGCTGGAAAGGAGACTCCACCCGATTGTCGAACCTTGGATTCAAGAGGAGCAATGCATGTTCTGTTCTGGCCGTGGAACAGTGGACCAACTTTTTAACCTCGCACGGATACTGGAGGGGTCATGGGAGTTTGCCCATCCAGTCTACATGTGTTTTGTGGACTAAGAGAAGCCCTTATGACCGTGTCCCACGAGGTACCCTGAGGGGTTGCTGCGAGAGCATGGGGATCCAGGGCTGTTAATTTGAGCCATTCTGTACAGCATGGGGATCCAGGGCTGTTAATTTGAGCCATTCTGCTGTTTGCAGATGATGTGGTCTGTACAACCAAAGCTGGAGTTGTTTCCGCATTCTATGGTTCTCTCCCGTAAAAAGGTGGATTGTCCCCTTCAAGTGGGGTTTGAGTTGTTACCCCAAGTGGAGGAGTTCAAGTATCTTGGAGTGCTGTTCACAAGTGAGGGTAGGATGCAGCGTGAGATTGACAAACGGATTGCTGCAGCGTCTGTGGGGAAGTGAGTGTTGTACCCATCCATTAGGGTGAAGAGGGAGCTGAGCAAAAAAGCGAAGCTCTTGATTTACTGGTCGATCTCCATTCCAACCCTCACCTATGGTCACGAGCTCTGGGTAGAGACCGAAAGAGTAAGATCATGAATACAAGCGGCCAAAATGAGCTTTCTCCGCAGGGTGGCTGGGCTGACCCTTAGGGATACAGTGAGGAGCTCAGACATCCAGGAGAGGCTCAGAGTAGAACTTCTGCTCCTCTGTGCCGAGAGGAGTCAGTTGAGGTGGTTCGAGCATCTAGTCCGGATGCCTCCTGGATGCCTCCCTTTAGAGGTTTTCCGAGCATGTCCAACTGGGAGGAGGCCCTGCGGCAGACCCAGGACACACTGGAGGGATTATATCTCCTGGCTGGCCTGGGAACGGCTTGGGGTCCCCCAGGATGAGTTAGAGGAAGTGGCTAGGGAGGGGGGCACCTGGGCCTCTCTGCTTAGTCTGTTACCCTCGCGACCCGGCCCCAATTAAGTGGCGGAAAATGGATGGACGGATGAATGGATGGATGAGACGAGTCGTTATGATCTTTTTTGGCTGCGGTGGTTTTCAACATGCTGCTTTCCCATGGATGCCATTTTTTCATGGGCTCTTTCTCATTATAGAATCATGAACACTAACCTTAACTGAGGCAAGTGCAGTTCTTTAAATGTTAGATAAGTTAGCTTGGGTTTGTCTGTGACCACCTAGATGAGGGAGTTAAGTTGGCCGACCACTCCTGAGAAGGTTCACCACTATTCCAAGTTTTTTATTTTTGTGGATAATAGCCCTCACCATGGTTTGCGAGAGTCCCAGAGCCTTAGAAATGGCTTTGTCACTTTTTCTAGACTGATAGATGTCAACAATTTTGCTTCTCAACTGTTCTATAATTGTTTTGAAATCTTGGCATCATGCGCTGCTTTTTTTCTGACTTCAAATTTCCAGAGAAGTACTACTTCAATGATGTTTAGATTTAAAAATCATACCTGGGTGTTTCCAGAGAAATGGAACCAAATGATCAATTAAATTTAATTGGTAAATTTAGTAACAAAAAGGGCAATTTCATTTTCTACATGGGGCCAGGTAGGGTTGGACAGCTTTTTTCCTTCAATAAACGAAATCATAGTTTAAAAAATGCATTTTATGTTTACTCAGGTTATGTTTGTCCATCATTAAAATTAGTTTGATGATCTGAAATATTCAAGTGTGACAGGAGGGGGCAAGTACTTTGTCACTGCACTGTATGATAAAGGAGATCACTTAGCATTATTAGGCTGAGCAGTATGCTCTGTAGTAGCCAAATTATTAGTTCCTTCTTTCTTTTGGCTGACTGATGGTGGGTGGGGCTTATCAATTATCCCAGAGGCTTAGGGATGATAAGGCTTCTGGGTAGCAGCATCCAAGGGGATTTTGGGCTGAGGAACCGTGACAGTGAGAGACACAACACCAGAGCAATGCTTACCTTTGACTCCAGAAACCTGACTATCTGCAGCTTTGTTTCATTCTGAACTCCTACTACCTCCACCTGCACCTTATTTTGAACCATCCACCCCCAACTATAAGGACATTTCAATGAGAACTGTCTACTGATGCCAATTGGGCCAGCTGTCCCTGGGGAGTGCTCAGTTAAAGGTGGCTGCTGTTTGATGATTGGAGGTAAGCCCCACACACTCTACTGGCAGCCAGTCTTTTCTTCCAGATGCACACTCTATGTTCGAGAATGAACTTGCCCCAGACACGCTAAAAGCTAAACTACCTATTATTCTCGCAATGATATCAAATTTCAGTGACTCTTCCCTCTAAAGGGACTCGTGAACCCACATCAAAATTCACTCATAGCTTAACAGAGCTACTTGACCCCGTCACTGTAGGAATGAGGCATTCATCCACCGTTCTCTTGCTTGCCACGCATGCAGCCGACGTGATAATTGATAACATGATGAAGCATGACTCATTCGTACACATCACTTTATTCCAAATCTCTCTATACCAGTGCCAATGGCTTTTGCACCTCTTAACTCTCAAATGTGCATTCCTCTTTGCAATGAAGGGTTTATGTACTTCAACCCTGCCATAATATCCCTCTCAATGTAGTTGTCAACAATCAGTTCTTGCTGACTCTGATCATGTCCTTTATTTAGCTGCCACCCGAGGAACAGTTTCTCTTTTGTTTTTCCCATAGCTCTAAATATAGATGTCACTGCAGTCTCTCCTCCCATTGAGACCCTAGTCAGTTGTGTGTTCTTTATGACTGAGGCTCTTGCCATCATCAGTGCTTGCCAAA
Source organism: Gymnothorax javanicus (assembly GCA_029692085.1). Classification (NCBI taxonomy): domain Eukaryota; kingdom Metazoa; phylum Chordata; class Actinopteri; order Anguilliformes; family Muraenidae; genus Gymnothorax; species Gymnothorax javanicus. Next base: position 125,094,569 of record CM056197.1, on the reverse strand, counting down.
TCCACCCATGTCTCTTCAGAGATCTTTTCCTTGTACCATCTTTATCCAAAATTAAGGTCAATTGGGCCTCCTCAGTGTTTTTGTTCATGCAAGAAAACATTATAGGAAGCTAATTTTATCATGCATTACACCTATAAGAAAGTACCAGCATTTATAATATTTCTTCATTTATTTATTCAGGTTTTTCCTTCAATTTGTCTCCAGTGTGTGTAATACTTTTAGTGTGCTGTCCAATGCTTGTTCCCACTAATCGAGCACAGTATCAACACCTTTCTTTAGTGATGGTAAAGCAAGGCCTTATTAAGCTTTGAACCTTTTTTTAAAAATTGCATTGTAAATTGGTTCACTACTTGAAGCCTCATTCATGGCGCTCGTGGGTGGCATCTGCTGATAAAATAGATGTTTTGCAGTCAAATGATGGTGCACTCTAACTGGATTGTTTTAATGCACAAACCAATTTTTTAAGGATTGTGTCGAGGTGTTTTTAGTGAGCATGCGAGGTCGGTTAGCAATCTGACTCCTGTAATGTCATGCTATAAATTACAAAAGCAGTTCTAAAGACTATAGAGCAGAGGATGAGCTTGGTGTACAGGCAATAACTGCATTCGACAATGCAAACTCCGCGACCCGCTAATGCAGTGGTTCATAGCGTCAATCTTGGGACCCCCGTATATGCTGGTTTCATTTCAACTGCAGCTGCAGTCGCTATTTAAACTGCTTGATTTCTTGATTAGGTCCTTCACTAGTTCCATTATTTACCCTCTTTTGCCACATTGTCCAAAACAGCTATAGCTGTATTTTACAACAAAAAAGGTACACATTTTTACTGACCAAATTAAAAAAGATTTTCATGAATTTTCGAAGCTCTGCCTCTCAAAGGAAGTCAGATGGTTCAGAATGAATGAATCAGAATGCGGAATAATAATCGCCAGAAATATGGTTTTCCCCAAAAAGAAGCAACCCTTGGCACAGTGGCTTCAAAGAAATCCACCGAGTTCGAAGCAAGCCTCAGAGCCTCGGCATTAAACGCAACATCACTACCCTTATCTTGCAATTGGTGTCCTGTAGGGCTCTGTCCATGGTCCTCTCCTCTTCTCCCTATTTACAAAAAGCATTGGAATTGTTAACACAGTTGACATGTTTTCCTATTTTTGCAATGCTGAAAACTCTTGACTCCTCACTTGCAGCAGGGACATTTTTAGCATTCAGAGCCAAATGTAAGAAAATGGGACACCCCTCTTGATATACAACAGACCGTGTCTGGGTGAAATAAATGAATTTAAAACAATGATAAAACATTGATAACACAATCAAATGAAATGGGCACAATGATTGCTTGGAGAAAAAAAGGGCCAGTGTCTTTGAAAACCATGAACCTTGTTTCTCTCAACAGGTGTTTAATATAGACCAGAACTACAACACCTGATTCAACTAATCTGGCCCCTTTGCAATACTACTGAACACACTTCTGATAGTACATGGCTTCCTGAGGTTCAAGAAAAGGAACAGTCGAATCTGGTCATCAAATCCAAATCCAGCCCTGGTTTTCTTTTCGCCAATGAAGGTAATTAACTGAATTAGTGCTAAAGCTATCACCCAGGCTGTCTTCACACTTGACTCCGTGGTAATGGGGGGTGGAAAACCAGCAGCATGGAAGTTAAGGAATAAGTTTCTAGGAGAGGTTTTGACGCTGCAGTAAATACCAGCGTTGTTGAGCATGTTCACATTTTTGTTCAGACTGGCTCAGAAATACATTGACTCCATTCTGTAGTGATGTTTAGAGGGGTTCTGTAGAAATAAACAATTATCCTATCCAGTGTCCATCTACCCTCATCAGAGAGCTTTGTGCTGTGGCTACTGCCCGTTGTTTCTTTTGTATTTTGGCAAATATCACAATTTTTGACACAGATCTCCCTGCCACCCTGTAGAATTATGCAGTTTTTGCAACCAAAGCAATTTGGGAATCAAATATTTGGCAACTTTGGTAGTTTTCTCATCTTACTCTGGAAAATGACTGAGCAAAGTCCTGTTGGCCAGAAAAAGTAACCACATGATACTTATACAACCCCAATTCTGAAATAGTTGGGACAAAGTGTAAATTGTGAATAAAATCAAAACGCAATGACTTTCAAATCACACACTGTAAAAAAAAAAAGTTGTCTCAACTGAAAAAAGTTAATGTCCAGGCTGCCTTAAAATTTCAAGTAACTGAATTTAAGATTATAAGTTGAATATTACCTCGACTTATCATCTCAAATTCAATGAGCTTAAAATTTTAAGGCAGCCTGGACACTAACTTTTTTCAGGTGAGACAAAAGGTTTTTTTTTTTTTTTTTTTTACAGTGCACCAGCTAGTATTTTATTCACAATAGAACAGAGATAACATAGCAAATGTTGAAATTGAGAAATTTTACAATTTTGTCCACAAAATGAGCTCATTTCAAATTTGATGGCTGCTACGGGTCTCAAAAAAGTTGGGACAGGGGCCTGTTAACCATGATGTAACATCCCCTCTCCTTTTTAACACAGAGTGGAGGCATCTGGGCATTGAAGAGACAAGTTTCTTGAGTTTAGCCATTGGAATTTGATCCCACTCTTGTTTAATACAGGCTTCCAGCTGCTGGAGAGTTTTGGGTCTCCTTTGACGGACTTTTCATTTAATTATGCGCCAAATGTTCTCAATCGGTAAGATCAGGACAGCAGACAGGCCAGTTCAGCACACAAACTCTTCTACTACGAAGCCATGCTGTTGTAATAGCTGCAGTATGTGGTTTTGCATTGTCCTGCTGAAATACACAAGGCCTTCCCTGGAATAGATATCATCTGGAGGGGAGCATATGTTGCTCTAAAACCTTTATATACCTTTCAGCATTCATGGTGCTTTTTAAAACATGCAAGTGTCCCACACCATATACACTAATGCATCCCCATACCATCAGAGATGCTGGCTTCTGAACTGAACGCTGATAACAGGAGGGGTGGTCTTTCTCCTCTTTAGCCCGGAGGACACGACACCCATGATTTTAAACATGAATGTCAAATTTGGACTCGTCTGACCACAGGACACTTTGCCACTTTGCTACAGTTCATTTTAAATGAGCCTTGGCCCACAGAACACGGCAGCGCTTATGGATCATGCTCAACAATGGCTTCCTTTTTGCATGATGGAGTTTTAGGTGGCATCTGTGGATGGCATGGCGGACTGTGTTTACAAACTGAGGTTTCTTGAAGTATTCCTGGGCCCATTTAGTAATGTCAATGACAGAATCATGCTGGTGAGAGATGCAGTGGCGTCTGAGGGCCCAAAGATCATGGGCATCTAGTAAAGGTCTTCGGCCTTGTTCCTTATGCACAGAGATTTTTCCAGTTTCTCTGAATCTTTTGATGATGTTATGCACTGTCAATGATGAGACCTTCAAAGCCTTTGCAATGTGTCGTTGAGGAACATTGTTTTTAAAGTATTCCACAATTTTTTTACGCAAGCCTTCACAGGTTGGAGAGCCCCTTGCCATCTTTACTTCTGAGAAACTCAGCATCTCTAAGACATCCCTTTTATAGCCAATCATGTTACACACCTGATGCCAGTTAACTTAATTACTAGCTAAATGTTCTTTCAGCTGATTCTCATACAAAACCCAAAACCAGTGAAGTTGGCACGTTGTGTAAATCGTAAATAAAAACAGAATACAATGATTTGCAAATCCTTTTCAACCTATATTCAATTGAATACACTGCAAAGACAAGTTACTTAATGTTCGAACAGGTAAACTTTGTAATTTTTTGCAAATATTAGCTCATTTGGAATTTGATGCCTGCAACATGTTTCAAAAAAAAGCTGGCACAAGTGGCAAAAAAAGACTGAGAGAGTTGAGGAATGCTCATCAAACACTTATTTGGAACATCCCACAGGTGAACGGGCTAATTGGGAACAGGTGGGTGCCATGATTGGGTATAAAAGCAGCTTCCCTGAAATGCTCAGTCATTCACAAACAAGGATGGGGCGAGGGTCACCACTTAGTGAACAAATGCGTGAGCTGATTGTCGAACAGTTTAAAAACAACATTCCTCAACGAGCTATTGCAAGAAATTTAGGATTTCATCATCTACGGTCCGTAATATCGTCAAAAGGTTCAGAGAATCTGGAGAAATCACTGCACGTAGTTTACAAGGCCGAAAACCAACATTGAATGCCCGTGACCTTCGATCCCTCAGGCGGTACTGCATCAAAAACCGACATCAGTGTGTAAAGGACATCACCACATGGGCTCAGGAACACTTCAGAAAACCACTGTCAGTAACTACAGTTCGCCGCTACATCTGCAAGTGCAAGTTAAAACTCTACAATGCAAAGCGAAAGCCATTTATCAACAGCACCCAGAAACGCCGCCGGCTTCGCTGGGCCCAAGCTCATCTAAGATGGACTGATGCAAAGTGGAAAAGTGTTCTGTGGTCTGACGAGTCCACATTTCAAATTGTTTTTGGAAACTGTGGACGTCGTGTCCTCCGGACCAAAGAGGAAAAGAACCATCCGGACTGTTATAGGCGCGAAGTTCAAAAGCTAGCATCTGTGATGGTATGGGGGTGTATTAGTGCCCAAGGCATGGGCGACTTACACATATGTGAAGGCACCATTAATGCTGAAAGGTACATACAGGTTTTGGAGCAACATATGTTGCCATCCAAGCAACGTCTTTTTCATGGACGCCCCTGCTTATTTCAGCAAGACAATGCCAAGCCACATTCTGCACGTGTTACAACAGCATGGCTCCGTAGTAAAAGAGTGCGGGTACTAGACTGGCCTGCCTGTATTCCAGACCTGTCTCCCATTGAAAATGTGTGGCGCATTATGAAGCGTAAAATACGACAATGGAGACCCCGGACTGTTGAACAACTTAAGCTGTACATCAAGCAAGAATGGGAAAGAGTTCCACCTGAAAAGCTTCAAAATTGGTCTCCTCAGTTCCCAAACGTTTACTGAGTGTCGTTAAAAGGAAAGGTGATGTAACACAGTGGTAAAAAAGGCCCCTATGCCAACTTTTTTGCAATGTGTTGCTGCCTTTAAATTCTAAGTTAATGATTATTTGCAAAAAAAAATAAAGTTTCTCAGTTTGAACATTAAACATCATGTCTTTGCAGTGTATTCAATTGAATATAAGTTGAAAAAGATTTGCAAATCATTGTATTCTGTTTTTATCTACGATTTACATAACGTGCCAACTTCACTGGTTTTGGGTTTTGTATATTAATTGCTTTTTCAGCCCTTTTTTGCCTGTGTCCCAACGTTTTTGAGACCTGTTACAGCCAGAAAATTTGAAATAAGCTAATATTATGGATAAAAATGTAAATTGTCTCAGTTTCAACATTTGAAATGTTATCTATGTTCTATTGTATAGAACACATTGGCTCATGTGATCTGAAAGTCATTGCAATTTGATTTTACTGACAATTTACACTTCGTCCCAACTATTTCGGAATTGGGGTTGTATGTATTTCCAGCAACTTGTGGGTGTTTTGCCAAATCAATTAAAGAAGACAATATGGCAAAACACACAAGTTGCTAGAAAGGGGGAGGAGACACCTCACACCGAGGTGCAGCCCATTTTATGCCCCCCTTCTTGTATGTGCCGTCTGTATAAATAAGCTTTTGGTTTGTCTTGCATCGTTGCTAGTTTGTAACGCTTTGTCCCTTTAAAGTCTGCCAGTCAGTTTATCTTCAAGTATTGAGCAAAATTCTTCTTTTGTGTGTTTATGTGTGCTTAAATGATAGAGAAATATGTAATTATTCATTAGCATCTTATAAACCCTTCTGTGCAAATGTAGACACCAGCGGACATGGAGCTGCTCTATTTATGCGCGCAGTTACACTATACTATCACTAGATGGCACACTCAGATCAGTTATTGAATACTCACTTGCAAGCTGAGCTCGAACACGGTTTAGAATATGGACGTGTTAAGTCCCATCCCTGTTTCCCAGGAGTTGCATGAATTAAACTCCTCAGCTAATCTTGATGTGCAAACTGCTCAATATACTTGCCCATAGTATCTACCCAGCAGTTTAAAAAAATGATCTCTTGCGAAAGAAAAAATCTTTGTCCTTTGTAGCAACTACTTCAGCTATTGTGAGCCAATGGTATCCCAATTAAGAAGTAAAAAAAATCAGTTTTCTGAAGCATAAATTTACCATGGTATTGATACGATGTCATTCTACTATCAATCATAGTCATCACATATTAAAAATGCGTAATTCCCTACCATGGATTACGCTTAGTCTCGTCTCTTGAAGAATTCAGCTGTGTTTTGGAGCCTCATGCAATCCCTCACTGAAATACAATCATTTCAATGGTTCCTCAGGCTTATCTGCGTAAAACCACCGCTATAGTTCACACAAGATTTTTATCCAATTCCAGACAGTAAAAGCTATCCTCAGTAATTGAAAGACATTGACTGGACCATATACTCAGAAAAGTATTTAAACACTTGCGTAATAGCAGTTAGGTTGTATTCTCTCAACTTTGCGCAGCTGAGAATGACGTGATTTCATGGAAAAAAAGACTTCCAGAACCAACTCTGGAGTACTGAGCTTAGATTTGCGTGATGGAAATGTAATTCTAAAATGGAAAATAGCATAGATTCTGAGTAGATCAGACTGGAGGGCTGACAGTATTGATTTTTTGGAAGAGAAATTCAATGATGGAAAGTTTTTCCTCTTGAAGTGTGTGTAGAACTGTCTTTGTATGGTGTAGCTCTATCTTACTTCTATCCAACTAGCTAACTAGCTAGATATTTCTTATTTTTGGTTTACTACTGCGATCACAGAGGTTTGTCACATTGGTTAACAGAAGTAGTTGATAGCCTTTGCTAATAATACTGCATGTGCTGGCATTTTGCTTAATGTGGCAATCTGTTTTAGAATTGAAACCACAGTCAACGAAATACAATGCCTTGGATTTTCGCTTGCTTAAAATGCGAACAGCTCAAAGGCTTCGGTGAATCCCCCATTTTATTAGTTGCACTGATGACTCTGCTCAATTTAGGGTAGAATATTACCTGCTTTTCCTGATGGTAGAATGTCTGTTTTGTTAAAATAAGGTATATTTCGGACATTACTGTGTTACTGAGTTATACTTGCTCCTTATGGGGTGTGAAAAGCATTGTTAGAAGCTTGTGTTTCACTTGGATGATCGGAATTCTATACAGCAAGCTTTCTGTCTGAGTGAGCATTCTGACTGTAAAATCAGCAGTTCCTTTAATGAGTATGTGTGCTTGCTCATGCGACTTTGTCGAAAAATGGACAAAACTCTAAACTTTATCATGGAGAAAAGGCATGTTCTTGGTTTGGAGAGGTCACTGGCGACCATTGTCCATCTGCGCCTATATTGATAAACTCATGCTAAATTAAACCAGAAAATCATTGATTCATATTGAATTTCATGTATTAAATGTTGATTTAAAGAAGAAGCCAAATAAGATTTCATGCTCAGACGAAGAATACTTGTGGTCTAGGAGTTTATGATCCCAGAAATGTATTGTTTTAACCCCCAGCCATTTTTCAATCCTCAGTATTATTTTTTTTTTTTTTACAATTTCAATGCTGAATTTTCATGAAGATTTTTTTATTTTTGCAGCCCCTTTTCTCTACAAAATCTTGAAAAATAAACTGAAATATGATGGAATTATAAATGCTGCAAGTGTCTTGTCTCAGTTGAGCCATACTCCATATTCCATATCATAAGCTTAAATCTTGAATCATAAAGCATTACATCGGGTAACGCATAAATAGCCATATTTGGCTTCTGCACAAAGGGATTAATAGGAACAAGCACCCAAGCCTTATTACCAGTCTCCAGGATTGAGAGTGTGCTCCTGTTAATCATCTATGCTATTGTATTCCTCTTGGCCAGATTATTAGGTACACCTCCCAAGCCTTCATCCATCTCCAAGATTGGAACTGCATTCTGCTGAGCTCATTCATCTTGCTGTCATGCGATCCTGCTTTGGTGAGGGAAATTCACCACCAGGCTTCTGCCCCAGAACAGCCACTGGCCAGGTGCAGAAATGTCCCCTATTCTTTCCAGTTAACAACAACCAAGCTGGACTGCCTCTCGTACTATTCTGGACTTCGGCCTCGTCCCTCTCATTACCAAATTCCTATCATTAAATATCCATCTTTGGATTGTATCCAGTGTCTGTGTTTAGCTCCTTGTCTGGATTATGACAGTACAATCCAGCTGAGGAATGGAACCAGCATGCAAGCCTAGCCCAGTTGATGCCCTGAGGTACTAGGTGGTGCGGATTGGCCTGCAAGATGAAAAGCTTCGCCAGCTGCACCAATCCATTGGTGTCCTTTCCAACCAATTTGTGGCTATTACTATTATCTCCCACCAGTCAGGCAGCCAGTGCTATTCTGCAGCAGTTTTTTCCTCAGACAGTTGCCCTTTGGAAGCCCAATTAAGCTATGTTGAACCCCAAACAATGACAACCCCTCCACCTGCTAAAATTTCCTGACCCAGTGTTTAATAGTCCTCGAGCCCCAACCATCTTCATTCTCCACTGAATGGTCCAGAGTGGTGCTCATCATCACTCACCTTTTCGGACAGGCCAGGAATTGGGCCAAACCCTGTTGGGAGGTAGGGTAACCTACAGTTCAGACCTTCGCTGCCTTCTCCGAGGAGATGAGGAAGGCATCCTGTCCCGCTCCAGTCATGCTGCTGCCTGGAGGTGTCTCCAGTTGCACCAAGGCAGCCTGTTTCAGAGTATTCCACCAATTTCTGGACACTGGCTGTCTCCATGCACTGGGACCTTCGGGCACTCTATGATTCTTACCTATTCAGCCTGCCTGAGTGGATCCGGGACAAGCTCACTACCTGCATCCTACCCTCAGACCTGGATGGCCTCATCAAATTGGCACTGTGGATAGATGCTTGGCTGCAGGAGAGGTGGCTGGACCAGTGGGCAAGGTCAGAACCATGTAGAGAGAGAGTCGCGTCAATTCCGTTCACTCCAATGGGCCACTTTTTTACAGCAATGGCAAGTCGTGGAGTCTCTTAATAGTTCCCGGAAGTTAGCGACAAAACTAGTCCAGCAGCTGAGCTGAAGTGGAATGGACCGTTCGTGATGATCTTTCAAAAGAGAAGACGTTGAAAGAATTAGACTGTATATTGTCAGCACATCTAAATAACACGTACAGTAAAGCGTTTTACTGGATTATCCCCTGCACGATTCTAGAGAACTTTAACTTTTTACGGACAACAAATTGGGCTACGATGCTAGCTGGGCACAGTTTGTGACAGTTACTACCACTAACCATGAGCAGCAGCATACTTGTAAACTCCATCCTCTTATTGGCATTTCATCCAAAGACGCGAAATTAGAGGGGAAAAAAATGCTTCTTAAATGTGATTTTTTTTTTTTTTTTTTGCAAAATGGGGTGGGGGTAGTGAAATGTTGGAGAAGTAATGTAAATATAACACCAGACTCATTATAGTAGTAGATGTGGTGAAGTGAGATTTTCTTTGAGAACAAGGTAGCTAACGTTAGCTGGTATAATAAAGTTAACCTTACAGAATAATAAAGAAGAAAGCCATCGTTTGCTGTGATACATCGCTATTAATATTGATTGTGGGAGCTTTTTTTTAAGTTCTATTCAGTAAACTTAGACGTGATCTCTTTGAGTGTTTTAGGATTTGTGATTCTGTTGACTATTTACCATTCAACATCATGTTGCTGCTCATGCTGCCTTCACGTGCTATAGGAATTATGGTAAATGACAAACATTAGGATGGGATTAAACAAGCATTGTAGTCAAAAGCAAAAACAAACCAAGAATTCAAAGCAATCGACAACAGGAACACACTCTTTAAAATGACTAAAACTCGTTTTGGTCATTTTAATTATTTTATTAATTCTAAGGCACTAAAACCCCTTGAATACTGCATATATTGAGTGCAAATGTTCAACATTCTGCCGTTAAATGTAACTTTTTCAAGGTTGTTTAATATTGTTGTCACTTAAGTGAGACGGCAAACATTCACTCAAGCCGAAAATATGTCAACAAGGCGGAAATAACGCTATTTATTGACTAGTAATCGCCGAGAATCGCAGGTATGTCTCTCTCTTACCGATTTGACATGTGCATTTAAATTGCCCTCCAGCAACTTCCTGGAACTATTCGCAGTCTACATGAACCACGTGACGATTGGGAATTTTGGACTTCTGTTGACGCGACTCTTTCTCTACATGGCTCTGGGCAAGGTTACAGCCACCTGCTTCGCCTATGTGCTGAGATGCTCTGTTTTGAACCACGCTCCACCTGGCTTGCTAGGAACCGATGGCTGGTGTCTGGGCCCGGCTTCACAAGCTGCCCTCAGTGAAATGGCTGTAATGGATCCAGCAGAACCGTTGCTTGGATTGAGGAAACCCTAACCATGTCATTACAGAGTGCCCTTACTGGCAGGCTCAACCCTCTACTGTGAGAGAAATGCTTTCTGGAGCTGCTGTCTCTTCAACTCAACTATCCCTCCTCTGATCCAGCAGGATTGCTTAATTTTCACCAATACCCTTGTCAACTGAAGGGCAGATGGGACCTTTATCCATCCTGGTATTGTTTGCAGCCTGATGATTCAGACTGAACCTCTGCCAGTGCCTATTTGGCCCCCAGGATCTGAGAGGGATGGCCCTTCCTGATGTCATAGTGGATTCCAGACCACTACTCATGCTGACCTCCAGTAACTATTCCCAAGAGTTAGCATTACTTCATCGTGGAGTAACCATATGCACCAGTGGACCTGGGAAGATTTAGGCTGGAAGGCCACAATCCTAAGGTGGACTGGCTATCTAGTTTCATCTTGCAGTGTAGCTCATCCTGCTCAAAGTCCTATCTTCAGCCAGCCCCCAGTCCCATTGCATCTCTTCCCCTCGACCATCAGGAGGAGCTACCAGACCTGAAAGGAGTCCCTCCAATCTACTGTGACCGCCGGAAGGCGTTCAGTAAAGCATGTTCCACATCAGTTCCATTGCACAGACCTTACAATAGCGCGATAGACCTTCTATCCAGACAGTCGCCCCCCCTGGGGGCGACCTGTACTTCCTTATGGCACAGAAATGTAGTGTAATGGAAGAGTACGGTAATCAGTCCCTGGCTTCTAAAACCATTTAAGCTTTTTTGTCACGAACCGGAGCAGGTTTCTTCTTCGGCATAAAGAGAGATGGGTCTCTGCATCCCTGCACAGATTACTGGGGGCTTACCTCCTTCATTGTTAAGAATAGTTACCACTTTCTGCTGATAGAGTTGGCATTCTCCAACCTCCAGGGCTGTCTCTTCTTTAGCAAGCTGGACCTGAGCAATGCTTACCACCTACTCTGCATGCAGAAAGGAGATGAGCAGCAGACAGCATTTAACACCCCCTCCGGCTACTACAAATATCTGGTGATGCCATTTGGGCTTGCTAACACCGCCGCTGTGTTGCAGAATCTTATTAATGATGTCCCCTGAGACACAGTCTCCCAGTTCGTCTACGTCTACCTAGATGATATCCTGGTTTTCTCTCCGACTCTAAAGGAATACACCTGCTATGTCCCCCTGGTGATTTAGCAGTTGTTGGAGAATCAACTCTAACTTAGAGCCACAAAGTGAAAATTCCACCACACTACCGTCTCATTCCTGGGTTTCACCGTGTCACAAGGTGCCTTGGAGATGGATCGCCAAAGGGTACAGGCTCTGGTAGATTGGCTAGACTCTAACTACTGAAAGCAGCTACAGAGGTTCCTTGGGTTCGCCAATTTTTACTGTCAGTTCATTCGGGGGTATTCCATGGAGGCAGCTCCCTAAACAGCCCTCATTGCCAATAAGAATTCCTTCTGCTGCACCCCCCAAAGGGCCTCTACCTTTCGTCAGCGAAAAAGCTATTTACCATTGCTCCCATTCTATTGCTCCCTGATCCGCAGTGCCAATTCATTGTGGAAGCAAACGTCTCTGATGTGAGTGTTGTGGAGGTCCTCTCCTGGAGAGCAGCTGATAGTAAGATCCTCTATTGTGCCTTCTTTTTCGGCGACTGTCTCCTGCCAAGAGGAATTATTCCATCATCACCGGGAGCTGGTTGTGGTGAAGCTGGTGTTTGAGGGGTGAAGACATTGGCTAGAGGGATCCAGCTTTCCCTTCTGCATCAGGACAGACCATTGCAACCTGGAGTACGTCTCCACTGCAAAGAGACTGAACCCAAGGCAAGCTTATAGTTCCTCTTTTTCAGCAGTTTTAACTTCGTCTTCTTGACCTACCATCCTGGATCCAAGAATACTAAGCCTGACTCATTATCCCGTCTCAACTCTCCTTTATCTGAAAAACCTCCTTAGACCATCGTCCTGGGATGGTGTCTCCTGGCAGCCAGGAAGCTCCTGATTGAGTTGAAGGTTTAAGAGGCGCAGCACTCATGTCTCCCACCATCAGACACTCCACCCAACTGCCTCTTCATTTCAGAGGGAGTGAGAAGCAGTGTCCTCTCCTGGGGCCATGCTTCTCCACTGACATGCAATCCCTGCATCTGCTGCACCCTGGCACTCATCTGTTAATGCTTTTGGTGGCCCACTATCTGCCAAGACACCCGGGAGTTTGTTGCAGCCTGTCCTGTGTGTGCCCGCTCCAAGTCACTCCTTTAGTCTTCTCTAGCACTTAGAGGTTCCCCACTGGCCGTGGACAAGCAAAGCCATGAATTTCATCACTAGGCTGCCTTTGTCGGACAGATGTTGAGTCTCTGACCTCAGTCCGCAATTAACCAGCAGCTTCTGAAAGGCTCTTTGCGCACTGGTAGGCACCACCCCCGCCTGTCCTTGGGATTCCACACAGAGACCAACGGCCATGGGGAGCGGCTTAACCAAGAGCTGGGTAAGATCCTGCACAGCCTGATATAAAGGTAACCCCACCAGGTGGTATCATTTTCTTCCCTGGAGGGAACAGGCTCACAACTCCTTACCCATTGCCAGTCTCAGCATGTCACATTTCCAGGGTTGGTTGTGTTATCAACTGCCTTTTTTCCAGACTTAGAAGAAGGAAGTGGCAGTTCCCTCCCCTGTGCTCCTGGTTTAAAGCACTCGGCAGCGATGGAAGAGAGCCCGTGCACATCTACTCAAGCATGTTTTGACCCTCCAGAAGAAGGGCAACCATCATCACTGCCCAAGTGGGACAGAAAGTGTGGTTGGCCACGATAGACATTCCTCTTCAGGAAATGTCGAAGAAGCTCACTCTCTCCGGTCTCTGAGTTTCCTTACAGTCCTCCCTCCCGCTACACCTCCCCCAAGGCTCATTGATGGTGGTCCTGCCTACACCATGCATCGAATCTTCGATATTTGGCATAGGGGATGCGATCGGCAGTTCCTGGATGACTGGGAGGAGCACCGGCCCAAGGAGCACTCCTAGGTCCCCAAGCGATACATCTTAGACCCCTCCCTTGTCCATGATTTCCTGTGCTGACTTCTGGGGCGCAGCACAGGGCCACCAGGAGCGCCCCTAGGGGGTAGGAGGTATTGTCACAACTCTTGAGTCTGCTTAATTGTCACCTCCCCCTTTCCAGCAGACAGTATTGTCTCCTCTAACTGATTGATTGTCTTGACATTTTCCCCATGCCAAGATATAACCCATTATGTGCCTCACTGTGTGTATACTGTCCAAATATATAGGCTTTCGGTTTGTCTTGCATTGCTGCGGGTTTACAATGCTTTCTCCCTCTAAAACCAACCACTCAGTTTTTCTTCTAATATTAAGCAAAGCTCTTCTTTTGTGTATTTATTGGTACTTTAATCATGGAGAAAAACATAATTGCTCCTCTGAGTCTTATATGTAAATGGGAACAAGTTTCTAAGCCTTAATGTCGGTCTCCAGGATTGGGACCACATTCCTGCTAAGCTCTTGCTCTCACATGAAAAATTCACCACCAGGCTTCTGCCCCGGGACAGCCACTGGCCACACTCCCTACTCTCTTCAGCTAACATCAACCAAGCTGGACTGCCCCTCGTACTATTCTGGGCCTTGACATCATCACTCTCATTATCACAATCCTATCAATAAATATTAATCTTTGGATTGTACCATGTGTCTGCGTACGGTTCCTTGTCTGGATCATAACAGGAATCACCTGTGTAGGAGCTTTCGTAATTGTGGTTTAGACATTTCACAGTTAAAGATATTTTAATGGGTGCTTCTGTTTCTTTGTCAACCATCTGTATATACAGCCATCGGATGCAACATAGCATAGTCATACAAGTTACAATGTACAGCTAACTCCTTAGCAATGAATCATGCTAAAGGATGCCAGCTGTTTTTATGGACAGACGGTTTGAGTTGGGGGGTGGTTGCGTCATTAAAACCTTGTTTCCTTAGTGCTATCACAGATTCTGTGGGCTGTAGCCTATAACAGTAATAGAATGGGGGCAAGCACTAGCGTGTAATCTGAAATGAACACTGACACCACCCACACACTCACTCTTGTTGTCCTCATGAGCCTATGGAGGGTCACCGAACGGTCATCCTTACCACAGTTTCTAACATAATAATGAAAATTAGTTTATAATTATTTGTTTTGACCTTGCATGTGTTCTGCTCTTATATTTATCTATTTTTTGGAGTTTCAGTTTTTCAGGACACACATGAAAGTTCTTGTGAGGCTCCATGTACTGTGAGAGCCTCATTACTGTATCTTTATAAAACTGTTCAAATGTTGAACAACTAAATTAATACGTGGTTTTGCGCAAACAGAGAATGTTTTGGATTTTTAAAAGTAAAAGAAAGACAAAGACTCAGCTGAGCTTGCACAAGATATCCTCTTCCACAAGACGAATCAGAGAGATTTTTTTTAAGCTACATTCCGTTATTAGCTGTTAGTCATAACAGCTGAGCGCATAGACCCCCACTGTCATCACGTGACTTTCTGGCAGCCGCTCGGTTTGTCCCGGTTTGGCTTAATCTCTGTAGATTCGCTTAGCGGGTTCCGTCTTACTGGGGTAGAAATTGATTTAGTGCTTGTGACTGTATGGGCTGTGGTCACGAGGGCTATTTATGATATAGTGCTGTACATTCTCTTTCCCGTAAAGGGAAGCCTCGATGTTTAACCCTTCAACGCATTAGAGCACTAATGCGGTTATAAAGTTGTAAACACTGAACATTCAACTGCTGATGTCAGAATCACTTCACAATGTGGGTCAATAAAGTTCAAAAACATGGACGTAGATTTTAAATAAATGAATGCATAACCGTCAAAGGGTTACACTATCTGCCCAGCTCAGCTCACCCACTTCCACAAAGCCAATTCATCTCACGGACTGACCTAATCCGGGCGGCCGTGGCACCTTTCCAACAAATAACATCGATCCGATGATGTCGCTGCTTATCACAGTTGGTCTGAAAGACGGATAAGATCATTATGAGTGTCAGCCACAACCAACATGGTTAACTAAAGTAGTCTCAACCTCTGCCAAACTGGTATGTTAATGGCCCTGAGGAGAAGGAACCCTCATCCCAAGGTGGCTGCAGCGTCAGCAGAAATTTTGGTGATTCCTCAGGATTGAAAACTCACATCAGCTACGATTACAAGGTGTTTGAGCATTATTTTACAAAATTACTCAACTTTAATGAGCACTCGTTAAAACCCACGCACACACACACACACACACACACACACACATGCATGCACTCAAACATACATACATGTGTACGACCGCGTGCGCACGCACACACACACACACACACACACACACACACACACACACACACACACATGCATTGGTAGGAATTCCGGGGCCCCTGAGGGAATGCTATTCTGGGCCCCCTTCCTTGTAGAATTTTAGGGGCCCTCTCTCTGTGTGAGCCTCTAGAATTATCAATAACTTTTACCCAAGGAACACACACACACACACACACACATGCTGTACTCTACTGGAGCAGGAAAGCACGACTCGCAGCTGGGAAGTGGGGTCAGGTGACCATGACATAATGGTTTTTCCTGGCTTATTCGGTCATTCCGTTCTGTCCTACATCGGCTGATTGTCTCTCTCCACCGATGATGACGCATCGAAGGTGGTGATTCAGGTTAACATCATCTCAGATGATCCCCTGCCGGTATATGACCACAGGGTGGCGCCCTACCTAGGACTCCTAATGGTCTCTCTTATTCCATTTGCTGTTTTTGTTGTTTTTTTCGCCCTACATGTTCTAATTTTCTGGAATTAGGGGGTATATCCCTCATAGATTCCCCGAGTTCAAAATTTCACATTCTGATGTTGAATGCTGACAGATAATACATTTAACATTTTGATTTATTTTAGCAGTTTTAATATTATTTTCTTTTAAGAATTTAAATATATCGGCGAATGTAGAATTTATTATTTTTTTTATTTGGATGAAAATGCGAAATATATTTTTCTTAAATATGCATTGTTTTCTTTCGTTTCACATACTGTATATCAAGAGTATAGCAGCAAATTCCCGTAGTTAACTGTGGAGGATAGTGGGCAATAAGGAAGACGTCTGCATTCAGTTTTGGACCAGTGTCAAATAGGAAACGTCTGCAGATCTCTCCACAAGAGGACGCAATTTACTTACATATTGCAATGCCAGCTCAGCATTCTCAGTTTTTGTTTACGATACCGTATTGCAGTGAATTTATTTCTTTTGTTATTTCTTTATTCATTTCTCCCCCCAAAAAAGTTAAACGTATGCATAATGTAGCCAGATCTTGGTCCTGTTTTCTCAAGCTTCAGCCAACAGCAAGGCCAACAAGAAACTATTTTGTGGTAATTAAGTAGCAGGTGATCTCGAGTGGTTCATTTGCTTGGACCACGCGCTCGGAATAGCCTACCAGGCGTTAGGCTTTCCTTTAAATATAACAGGTGAGTTTTTATAACCAACTGCAGTCGCTTTGTGATACTTTATATTTCAATGTGGTACATGCTTTGCTCTATTAAAAGTAATTTTATATTTATGTAAATATATTTATATAGCAAAATTGCGGCCAAAGTTCGGGAAATTAGGTCTTGTGGTCTATGTTCGTTTGCGATTTATCCAGTGACTTGACTTGAAATGTAGCTATGGGAGTGTTGACGTTTCATTATTTGGCGTCTTTGACGAGGAGCTAGAGCTTGCTTAGTCGTTAACGTTATTTTCCATCTTTTTTTTTCGCAGCGTTCCCTGTATAAATTTTGCTGATGTCTAATCTCAGGAGCCTACAGCCTACGTTTCTAATCTGTGTTTTGGGGGAGGTTCTTAATGTTGCGTGAACAATCATGCTGTGTTGAACTGGACCATATTCAAACAGATGACGATGAAGACTTACTGACGAAATGTTGAGTTTGCGCCAGCGCAGTAGTTGTTCGGACTTGGTGTGATTAATCTGTTTAACTAGTAAAATAACAAGCGCTACATTTACGTTGCCGTAATATCACTGCGAAAAGAAGTGTGCTATTGGATGTGCGGGGGTAATAAACGGAATCGCTTGTTCAGCGGTTTCTTATTATCACCCCATTGAACAAATCTGAAGCAGTTGCCTCAAGGTTAATTAATTGTTCAATTATTTTTTTCCATGCCGCAATGAATCGCTAATTGCACTTAATGTCACACACGTGTCTTCTCTATTGAGCGACTGCAATTGGTAGAAATAACTCAAAGGAACGACTCGGCCTGTAGGCTACTTGTTGAATTCATGTATTCCCCCCAACACACACACACACACACACAAAAAAAAAAAAAAAAAAAAAAAACATGCGCCTGTCAAATAACTAAAGGCTTGTTGTCTATTTGACACAAGATTCTGCTGTCAGTATGTAAATAGCAGTTTTACTATGAAAATCAGATTGATTTCGAGCGGGCGAAGCTGCCTTGAGCAATGACAAGCCTAAATTGTAGGACTTTGCCGAATTTTCTTATGAAAAAAGACTTCTGTCATCAGTGATCAAGTTTATAAACTACTCATTTATTCCCTATGTGGCTTTCTCTGTACTGCATTGATTAACTTCCCCGCTGACTTCGGAACGTAGTTTACACTGAAATCAACAGATTTGTGCTCTCTCTGGGATGCCAGTGATTTTTTCCAGCCGACACAGCCTCGCTTTTATTTTATTTTATTTTATTTTTGCCTTACATTGAGTTTCTTTTCAATAGACCAAAAAATACAAGTCAATTTGAGTACAAAGCGATCCAAATCTTGTCTGCGCTAGTTTATCGCGGTAGTCTTAATATTTACAGACTTGTATGGATGATCTCAACGGTGTAGTTATTGCGCTCATCATCTGGATCAGGCCACGGGGCACGTTCAGCGCTGATCTGAGACCAGTTACCAAGGGAGCCTGCAAAAAGTGAGGATGCTAGTCCCAATTTACACCACATGATGGCGGCAGTGAAACATTTGTGGCAAATTTAACTCCTAAAAATTACTTTTAAAGTGGGTATACTGGTTTGGACTGGAACTAGCCTTTATGAAAGTCGACGTATTATACAGCTTCTTTCATCAACCAATAATATTCTTGGACGTCCAAAAGGGAGGTTTATAAAATTTTTGCAAAATTAATGCAAAAAAATTTGCAAAAATAATGCAAAAATCCATGATTTCTAGGCAATTTGATTCCTGTCATTCCTAACTGTCTGTAAAACAGGCTGTTCTGAGAGGGCGTCCCCACTGTAAAATTAGTTTTGTTCTTATTGGCCAGCGAATAGAGTCACCGGCCTCATATGAGAGCGAAATCTCCGGCAATGTTAGTATTTGATTACAGCCGGCTGTCGTCATAGTAACGGAGAGGAAACCAAAGTCGGCGGTTCTCATGAGGACTTAGAAAAGAATAAATTGTTGTAAAAAGTAGGTGTAGGCTAAGTGTAGTAAAAGAGAATAAATAAATAAAAAGGGTCAACTCGTAGCTGGCTACTGATGCTACATTCTCAAATGCGAGGTTTCCTTGCAAGTTGCTGCTCAGATTCATTAAGCTCTGATAATCTAGTTTGGAACTGTGTAATTGAGCAGTGAGGCTTGTTGATGGGCTTTAAGAAATGACCTCATCACTACGAAGGAATTGAGGCAGGAATTTCACCTTTACGCCAATGTGCGGGGCTGTGCACGTGTATATGGATATGTTATAGACAAACCGTCTAATCAGACATTTCGTGAAATGCGTGGGTTTCAACTCAATCATTTCATGAAATGCCTAAAGATTTTAGCCATTTCATGAAACGTTTGAGTCAAATTTGCCTGTAACAGATATACATTTCTTTCTCGTGTTGACTCTGCATTTAAATCTGTTCTGTCGTGGACGGCGATGTTTTGAATCGTTCGTTAGTGAATGGCTGAATGGTTTGAGGGGTTTGGTGTTCCGTAAGTGGGAGATTCTACCACCCATGCAGAGCCCGAATTCTAATCTCGAGTCGCTGGCTCTGATCGAGCGAAGTTTTCATTACCGATTAAATGTAAGGACAATGCTGTTAAGTCAGTGTGCACGTTTTGTGTCTGCTGGCTTATCTGCACCCCCATTCTCCCTTTCACTTTCGGTTGTGTTGTTTTGCGTTTACGAGTGCGCTTTGATGTTCAAGCTTGCGTGTGTGTTCAGATGCTATGGCCGGTATTTGATATAGATATATGTGTGTGTGTGTGTGTGTGTGTGTGTGTGTGTGTGTGTGTGTTCGAACATAGGGATAAGTGTAGGGAATGTATGTATAATTATACTTGTGCATTTGTGGTTGTGACTATGTATCTGTATCTGTACGTCCGGGAGTGTCTGCCAGTAAGGACTGACTCATATCATGGAAAAGCCCTCTCGCTTGGGGCAGCTGGTCTTACTGTAGCGTCTAGAGGAGGGGGGCAAGGGGGAGCGGCTGGGACTCTCTGGGGCTTATGGGAAAGGAGACGCTCATGCACATGAAGTGCGTGGGGGTCCGCTCGGGGCCGAGGCGATGGACTGGAAATACGACAGTTGGCTCCCCGCTGCTGCTTCTCCCGCCCGCCCTTGTTCGAACTGACGAGCGCAAAGCGAAGGCTGCTGATTGTGTGTGAGTGTGTGTTGTTGTGGGAATTCTTTGTTCACCGTTGTAATTAAAATAAAAAGACCTTCAGTGTAGTTAGTCTCCTGAGGCAGTTTCGGCCCCTCCTATACTGAAGGGTTCAGAGAGCAGTGTGCATCCATGGGATCTGGAGCAAGTAGGGAATGGTCATTGGTGTAAATCCCCTCAACCTGTATTTTCAATTAATATTTCAACAATAGGCTTACATTCCATGCGTTCAGTTTTAATTTGCAACACATTAAAATGTTTTGGGCTAAATATTTGAGATTAAATATTTGCACTGAGTTACAACCCCATCTCAGAAAAAGTTAGAACGATGTGTAAAATGTAAATGAAAATAGAAAGCAATTATTTGCAAATGACTTAAACCATACATACATGTAACTGAAGATGGTACAAATAACACATCAAAGGTTGAACCCGAGAGATTAGTTTTCAAAAAAATCTGCTCATTTTGAATGTGATACCAGCAACAAAAAAGTTGGGTCAGGTTGCAAAAGACTGGAAAAGTTCTATGACGTGCAAAAAAATATACCTTATGGAACATCTCTCAGCTAATTAGGTTAGTTAGCGGCAGGTCAGTAACACAACTGGGCACAAAAAAAATCTTTCACAGGTGAAGATGGGGAGGACTTTCATTCTGAAAGACTGCATTGGCAAGTAGTTCAAATTTGTAAAAATAATGTTTCTCAATTTAAAATTGCCAAGAATTTGGGGATTTCATCCTCTGCAGAACGTCATGTCATTAAAAGATTTTACACAAACATTGCTTCATAGTAAAAGTCTTGGTGCTAAACTGGCCGGCCTACAGTTTAAACTTGTCACCCTCTGAAAATATTTGCCGCATGGTGAGACAGAAAAATACGACGAGAAGTTCCAGTGCGCCATGGTCGTGGACGGAGAACCTTCTGAATACATTGACATCAAATCGGGTGTGAAGTAAGGCTGCGTCATGTCAGGCTTCCTCTTCATCCTCACGATAGACTGGATCATGTGCCAAACCTCGAAAGGGACCACAGAAATCAGGTGGAACTTCACCACGAAACTGGAAGACCTGGAGTTTGCAGATGATATTGCGCTGCTATCCTCCAACCACACCCACATCCAGAAGAGGACGGAGCTGCTAGCAGAGAACGCACGGAGAACCGGGCTGAACATCAGCAAAAAGAAAACGGAATTAATGCGGATCAACTCATCATGCACAAGGCCAGTCACACTGGGAGAAGACCCCATCAAGGAGTGCACAGAATTTGTTTACCTGGATGCAACGGTCAGCACAGAAGGCAGAGGCGACAAGGACATCAACAACCGCCTGACCAAAGCAAGAGTCGCCTTCACAAAGCTCAGCAATGTATGGCAATGCAAAGACCTGCACCAGAAGACCAAGGGGAGGCTTTTCAAGACTCTCATCTGCCCCATTCTCCTTTATGGATGCAAAACATGGCGACTGAACAAGACCGATGAGAAGAAGCTGAACACTTTCCTGACCAAGTGCCTACGCCGAATACTCAAGATCAGCCGGGAAGACCACATCCCAAACCGCAACCTCCTTGAAAGAAGCAACTGTGACACCATCACCACGCAAATCTGCCGAAGAAGATGGCGGTTCATCGGCCACATTCACCGGAAAGATTGTACCGACCGCTGCAGCATCTCCCTCGAGTGGAGACCTGAGGGAAAGCGGAAGAGAGGCCATCCCAGGACAACATGGAGGAGAATGGTGGAGAAGGAGAGGACGAAACAAGGATGGGCGAGCTGGAGCCAAGTCCGCACTGCAGCTGCCCAGCAGGACAGATGGCGCGCAAACGTGGAGGCTCTATGTGCCGACCGGCACGAGGAGGATTGGTGAGGTGAGATACAAAAATGCGACAAAGGAGGCTGTGAAATCTTGAGTGGATGAAATCCTACATCAAGCAAAATGGGAAAATATTTTGGTTTCAAAACTACTGCAGATGTTCTGCTTAGGTCCCAGACACTTACAGAGTGTTGCTGAGAGAAGAGGGGATTCAGCACAGCGGTAGACATACTCCTGTTCCAACTTTCTTGATGTACATTGCTGGCATCAAATTCAAAATGAGCACACATTATTCAAAAAGCAATAAAATTTCTCAGTTTTAACATCAGACATGTTGTCTTTGTGTTTCACGCATCATGGAGCATGTCTGCACTGTGGAGGGAAAGGTTTTACACAACACATAGAATCTACAGATTAACCAAAATCCACATCCTTGCGCGATCAAAAAAAGCACAAAGGTTTGTTGTGGCTTCGCTGCCATGTCGTCGTAATGAGAAAACATTGAGCAAACATTCCACTAACATTCACAGAGCTTTTTTTGATGGTTGAGTGAATGCATTAAAAAAAAGTTTTTTTTTACATTAAATAATTCAAACTTAGACTTAAGGATTATATTTTAAATGTTTTAAGTTATATGACATATATCATTATATTCAGCCCGCGTCTGCGATATCAGAGGACACTGTTTATTTGGCGAGAGAATGCGCATGGACAGTCACACACGTGCCCAAAACCAAACCCAGGTTACATTGTTTATGATCCTATGAAAAACTAAGCTGTGATTTACCCCTGCAAAGTTCAACGGTAGCCCTCTGACCTCCCTCAGCTATTTCAAAACATGCTCACAATGTTGCTGCAATGATGTCATAATGTTACTAACTCTGTGGTAGTTGCATAGCGATTAAAATCAAAGGCTGAGTAATTCAGTCGCACGAAGGTCACATTTGGATATTTTAGGACGGACAGCTCGCATGTCGGACATACGAGATCCTTCACTTCTGACCCTGACATCATCAGACACGACATGCCCTACACGGGTCTCCACGGAAACACAAGGTGTGCAGGAAAATTGATAATTTAATGCAACTATGTAACCTATTTTTACAAAAAAAGTAGTAAAATAAGTTCATATTTAATGCAAGTGTTTGGAGTAGGTGCAATCAGCTATTTGCAGTTACTGATGAAATACGAGTTTGCATCTGCACTGTACCACTGTAAATGTGTGTTATTGAAATTACAGTCAGCATCAAGTGCATATAATCAATTATAAAATGATTGTTTTTTTAAAGAAAATGATGGTTATGTAATGGATGGATGGGTGGTTGTGTTGTGGATTGTCACTCTTTCTTCTTACTTAAATTATACTTTTATGCTTATGCATACTTATATTTTATGCATACTTTTATGCCAAACTTGTTTTCATGTATACTTTGGTTATGTGAGTATACTGTTGATCTATGCATACTTAATGACTGCTCTCATTAAGTGCATACTGTAGTTAACTAACTCTCTGGGTATAACTCAGTCTCTGGTTGTCTTTGTCACCATAACATTCCAATACCTGCTTCATATTTATTTTTTTTTTTTTTTTTGCTCAGCTCTGGTTTGGAGGCCACATGACTTGTTATGGCAATGCTGTTTATTTTTAAATTGGTTTTATTTTCTGTTTTGAAATTGTTTTCGGATTTTATTTGTAACAGGGATCGTGCAGCGTTTCTCCACAGAAACTATTGGTTTTGGACTAGCATCTAAGGGGAGTGTTGGCCTGTGATCAAAAATGTTTGCAGAAAATTAAATCAAAAACATGAGAATTCAATGGCTTTTTAATGACTTCGCAAGTAATCGCTATTCCTTTTCCTCTGGTCAAAGTTTACTGTTTCTCATTCTCTTCGGTTTGCTGAGATGCGCCAAATCTCACCACCATCATCATCTGTTTCCTCTGGTCATATGATAAACGGGGGTTGTGATTGGCTGTAATCGCTAAAAGTTCTGGTTGGCGCATGTATCGATCCCCAGGATCTCCCTCCCTGCTCCCCTCCATCCTGCTCTGATAATTTTCTTCGCTTAGATTGACCCACCAGCAGGAGGCGTTGCATTAACTGCATCACGCAGCCATTGCGCAGGTTCACCTTTGGCCTTAGTGAGGGCTTGGTGGGAGGGGTCGGGGTGCAGGTAGCTTGGGTGTTGGGTACGGATATACAAACTGCAGGCCTGTGACTGGGTTTGTATGTCTCTGCCATATATAGCTGGGGGTACATAGGGTTATCCTTGTTTGCTCGTACCAGGTGGCTCGTTTATCCACTTCTCAAAAACCGATCAACAGAATTCATTGAGCCTATGCATGTGGTTGTGGGGACACTATAGCTGTGCATCTCATTCCTTGTTTCTGAATTTCTAACATTTTTATGATTTTTTTTAGGTGTTTGAGGGGCATTCCGTTGTATTTGCGACATGGTTGCAGAATTTTTTTTTCAGAATTTTCATGAAATACCTGGTGGATATGTTAGTTGACATCCAAAAGTTTCTGAAAAATGTATTTTGGCTTCATTGATCATTGCACTCATGGCAATTATGTACCGTTGTCGATTTCATGACTGTGACTGGCATTAATATACTGGACAAAGAAAATTAGGGATCACCCCAATTTTCGAATTTGAAATATTTGATAGTTCAAATTATGTTCCATATCATATTTCAATATTAAAAATCAGAGTGATCCCTAACTTTCTTTGTCCAGTATATATGGAATTTTGTTTAAATTTACATATTTCAAGCTAGTCATGCCAGGCATTGGACTTTGATGCGTGCATTTACGTTGTATGACAATTTTGTACATGCTTATAGATATGAGGCTGCAAGTCTTGATATTTGAAATTAAAATGACATATTTCTTATTAAAAGATATGTAGCAGTCTCTCTCACAAAGCAAATGTATCCATCATCTTGACCAATACAAGTTTTTGTGGTAATTAATTGATATTTGTATAGTGACAAAAGTGTCCTGTCTGTAATATTTTGCCCTGTCCTGTCCGTAACGCACATTGACACGCCTGTCGAATTCATCTGTTCAGATATTTTTTTGAAAATTCCTGAATGATATTCTTTTGATATAAGGGCACATCGCTGGATGGCTGAATTTGAAGAATATCACCTAAATGAAGAAAACCTTTGGTTTAACCACTTTACAAAAAAACCCATGTCGCAATCTGTCCTGTCCATAACAGTTTTTCTTTTATGTAATTAAGTGCATTAATTACCATTGATGACATTCATTTTTATACCACCTGAAGTACTCCCAGACTACTTCAAATTCTGCCATTCAAACAATTCAGCAATTCAGAGGACCAACGCATTAGTAGCTGCAATGGAATTACTTCTCTAAATGTCCTGTCTGTAACAAAATGAATACTATGGAATGCCCCTTGACCTAAGGTAAATTTTGTCAAGTTTCCCTCCCTCTTTGCTGTAATGGGGGGTGTAGTCTATACCCACTTCTTCTCAAAAACTGCTCAACAGAATTCATTGAGCTTTTACATGTGCTTTGCAGGGACCCAAAAGGTGTGCATGTCATATTTTTTTTTTTTTTTTTTTTTTTTTGATTATTTTTTAGATGTTTGAAATTAAGTAAATTTTTTAAGTTTCCTTCCCATTTTGCTGTTATTGGGGGTATTGTCTATCCAATTCTTCACCAAAACCGCTCAACAGAATTCACAAGCTTCTTCAGTTTTAGTGTGTAGAAATCTTTATCAAACTTTTCTCTATAGCGGGGGCACCTGCATCCCATGGACATATTGTTTTCTGATTTGGTTCTGACGCTCTCTTTGGTTTGGAGACTCTAACCTGTGAGAGACTGAGGCTTCTACAGGCCAAACTCTCAAGCTGCTTGCAAAGACGCGAATACATGCATTTTGCGTGTATTTGCGTCTTTGCATTGACTTTAAATGTAATCTGTCGTGCGAAAAATTTGTTTCGCGTCCGGTGTGAAAGCAGCTTCAGGCTGGAAACACGAGCAGACTCTGTGTGATTTATACGTTCATATTATTACTCTGCATTCTGCTGGCTGTTGACACAGAGCCAGTCTTTGTTGTGGAGCCGCATACTGAATGGGACTTTGGAGCCTGTCTAAGGAAAGTCATAAGGGATCGTTAATCCCGCATCTCTTTCATGGAAAAACCCCTTTATTAAATATTGTCGACACACGCCCGCTCCTTCTCCCTTTTATACAGCTACGCGCAGTAGTTATGGTAACTGAGCTTTTTGGCGCCTGTGCGTTGGCTGTGGTTATCCCGTTTCTTATCCACCAACCAGAATTGAATTATCCCTTCTTATGAGAGTCTGATTGGCTGATCCAGTGATATTCAAATATTGCTAAAAATGTGTGACGGAGGTTAATGACTCACGTACACTTGACTTTACGGTGCAGCCTACAAGTCACTGACCTGTTGTAGCCAATCAAATGCATTTGCTCTCCACTGAAATGTCCCGGGAATGGTTCAGGTTGGTGAGTCACCTCATGCTTGTGGACTGTGTGTGGGCTGGCTTTCCTGTCTCCAACAGAGGACATAAGCGCGCACATTTTGTGAGAAACGAGGCCAGCGCTGACCTGGGCTGTCTGCCCACTATGGATCAGCTCTCGATGAAAACTTCAACCACATCTTACACTGGCACAAGATCTTCTTAAAAAAAAAAAAAAAAAAAAACAAGAATGGCTTGTTTTTATTCAAATTTGACCGGGAAAATTTGAAACAGTCATCGGTTGAAGACTATCGCGCATTTAAAAATGGAGTTTTCACTGCCACTCTGCTTTGTGTCATGGATAAAAAGTTGACAGCTGGTTATTTTTGTTCAACTTTACACAAAAAGGTTGTTCAAAAACCAGTTTACGTTCTAAAATGCAGGCTTTACTGGTACTTTGGTTTTTAAAACGTATAGCCAATCAGTCATATTTGTTCAACTTCGCCCAGAAAGTTTGCTGGTAAACCAGTTTACAAGCTACTAGAGAAGCTTTTAAAAATACATAAGACCGTGGCCTTTGCCGTAAGCGCTGAAAAGCATTTAAAATGTGGGGGCAAAGAAAGAATCGTACTACTGAAGCAGAATGAGCTGTATCCACAGGCTCTTCACCAGTGAGAGAAGTGTGGGACATGGAAGAGACCCAGAGTCCTACAGAGCCACAAAAAAGTCCGATTTGGGCATGGGTTCCATTACGGAGCCTATAATTCCTACCTACATCCCTACACACACAAAAAAGGACAACCCCCACCCCCTCCCGACAGTGGATTTAGTTCAAGTCCACTAAGAGAAACTGCAACAAAGCAAACTGTTCTTTGTCGTCGATTCTCGTGGCTAATGTACATTAGCATGCTGGATTGGCAAGCGGCAGCAGTGGGAGGCCTTCACTGCAGAACTGTCAATGACTCTGTGGCTGAGTGACAGGCCTTTCGAAGGGGCGAAACCTGTTTGCCGTTCTGCCTCTAAATCTGGATGAGCCTCGGCTGAGCGAACCGCTGAAGCTTTTGAACGCCTCCGTTTAGCTGGGGATCTGTAGGGGATTTGGGTGGGTTAATTGACAGGCTTCAATCTTGAAGCCCCACTCCCCTCCATCACTGCCACCAGTTTGCCGTGTCTCGTTGCCTGAGTGTTTAGTATGAATGACGATTCATGAATTTACCCTCAGGAGATTAAGGAGTCCATTTGCTTTCCTACATTGCTCGGAAAATCACTTGGTGGATTTCTCAGAACCTTTTACTTTAAATTGTCTAGGTTCATGGCTTACACACTATCTTCCCCCTATATGTCTCTTCTCATCTGTTTTTTGCATTCAACATACCGGTAGTCTCAAATCTGTTGCTTTATTAGAATAGAAAGGAGAGGCCTACATAGGTTGCAGGAGGGTGGAGCTGTATACTCAAAGTCATTTACTGAAAGTCAAGCCCAGTTTGGCTCGCCTGACTGAGGCAATAGTACAGGCTTGGGGCAGGGGGCAAAGTCTGATATTTGAATCACTAACAAATGCTACGGTGAGAGCCCAGTGCAGTTGCACCTATCAGTTTTAAATGTACTACTCTTTCCTCGTTGGTTAAAGCCTCCGTTTAAAATCTGCGCTCTGTTCTCATTGGATTAAAGCCTATTTTTAAAAACATGGTACTCTGTATTCATTGGTTAGAGGCCAGACGTGGTTTTTGCTCATGTCTTTTCTTTATGGGCAGACTGCCGAAATACTTGATGTTGTGGCTTATAATTGCTGTTTATATACAAGTCTAGGCCCACTACACCATGTTTCCCTCGTTTGATTGGCCCGTACTTTTAAAAATTTGAATCGAAACAATTCTGCATCTTGGGGCAATTTCAGATCTGTCCCTCAGTCTGTGATACTCCTGGTTTTGTTTTCTCTTCCTGACGGATAAGATGCCTTCTTGTGCTGTCAGAAATATCATATTCATAACATGTGTGTCCATGAAATACTCTTAAGTTTTAATTGCCAAAAGGGGCAACTCTGTAAGGCGTGTAACAAGAGACTTATACAACCCCAATTCCCAGATAGTTGGGACAAAGTGTAAATTGTGAATAAAATCAAAACGCAATGACTTTCAAATCACACCAGCCAGTATTTTATTCACAATAGAACTAAGAGAACATAGCAAATGTTGAAATTGAGAAATTTTACAATTTCATCCACAAAATGAGCTCATTTCAAATTTGATGGCTGCTACAGGTCTCAAAAAAGTTGGGACAGGGGCCTGTTTAACATGGTGTAGCATCCCCTCTTCTTTTTAACACAGAGTGGAGGCGTCTGGGCATTGAGGAGACAAGTTTCTTGAGTTTAGCCATTGGAATTTGATCCCACTCTTGTTTAATACAGGCTTCCAGCTGCTGGAGAGTTTTGGGTCTCCTTTGACGGACTTTTCGTTTAATTATGCGCCAAATGTTCTCCATCGGTGAAAGATCAGGACAGCAGGCAGGCCAGTTCAGCACACGGACTCTTCTACTACGAAGCCATGTTGTTGTAATAGCTGCAGTATGTGGTTTTGCATTGCCCTGCTGAAATACACAAGGCCTTCCTTGGAATAGATGTCATCTGGAGGGGAGCATATGTTGCTCTAAAACCTTTTATATACCTTTCAGCATTCATGGTGCTTTTTAAAACATACAAGTGTCCCACACCATATGCACTAATGCATCCCCATACCATCAGAGATGCTGGCTTTTGAACTGAACACTGATAACAGGAGGGGTGGTCTTTCACCTCTTTAGCCTGGAGGACACAACGCCCATTATTTCCGACAAGAATGTCAAATTTGGACTCGTCTGACCACAGGACACTTTGCCACTTTGCTACAGTCCATTTTAAATGAGCCTTGGCCCATAGAACACGGCGGCGCTTCTGGATCATGCTCAACAATGGCTTCCTCTTTGCATGATAGAGTTTTAGGTGGCATCTGTGGATGGCACGGCGGACTGTGTTTACAGACAGTAATTTCTTGAAGTATTCCTGGGCCCATTTAGTAATGTCAATGACAGAATCATGCCGGTGAGTGATGCAGTGGCGTCTGAGGGCCCGAAGATCACGGGCATCCAGTAAAGGTCTTCGGCCTTGTCCCTTACGCACAGAGATTTTTCCAGTTTCTCTGAATCTTTTGATGATGTTATGCACTGTCGATGATGAGACCTTCAAAGCCTTTTCAATTGCAATGAGGAACATTGTTTTTAAAGTATTCCACAATTTTTTTTTACGCAAGCCTTCACAGGTTGGAGACCCTCTGGCCATCTTTATTTCTGAGAGACTCAGCCTCTCTAAGACATCCCTTTTATAACCAATCATGTTTTTATTTATTTATTTATTTATTTTGTTTTTATTTCGGCATGATTGTATAGTCGTTTCATGACAATTTCAACAGAACATGTATCATGACCGAAAGGGTCGCGGGAGAAGCGAGATCGCTTGTCAAAGTCCCGCCCCCAACTCCCAGAAAAACAGTTTGATTATGGTTAAGATATCATAAAGATTTATAAATCACAACAGAGCTGAGCA
Organism: Gymnothorax javanicus; assembly: GCA_029692085.1. Classification (NCBI taxonomy): domain Eukaryota; kingdom Metazoa; phylum Chordata; class Actinopteri; order Anguilliformes; family Muraenidae; genus Gymnothorax; species Gymnothorax javanicus. The sequence continues at coordinate 125,064,717 of CM056197.1, read as the reverse complement.
TCCATTTACACTACGATTTAAGCGTCACAACATAAGATCATAAAGATTTATGAACATCATGAAGAATTATAATCACAATATAGCTGAGTGTCTATATAAGTTTAGATTTGAATGTCACTCTTGATTTAATCCATTTAGACTTGGTCCAGAAAAACCTGGACTCCTTTCTTCATCATTTGATTTGTTCCAAGTGATTTGGAGTAGTGGAAAGGTGCAATAATGCCAGATTTTTGCATGGATCTCTTAATTAGTCATCATTTCCGTCGACTTGGTTCACCCTTGCCTTATCGGATTTAATGACTTCTCGCAGTATGTTTAGTCCATCATTGCCTTCCTTGACGTCGAATCCAATTTTATTGAGCTTTCTGTCGAGGATAACCATGCTTTTCAAAGTTTTCTTTATCCTATGGTCGATCAAAAACAGACCAAGCCCCAATGATAGCAGGCCCGCTATCATAAATCCACTAGATAGACGTCCTCTACATCCTCGATGTCCAGGACTGCCAAACACAGCGAACGCCACTTTCCCCGTGCATCCATGGTGTAACCAGCCGGGAATGTCCCATCCGGGCATGTCGGTTCTCCAAAACCTGTCTGCCTCGTGGAAATAATTTTGTCAATTGCATTTAACGACCAGTTTATAAGGTCCATGTTGGTTACAGCTGTCTGTAGTAATGTGCTGTGACAGTTGTCTTTCACACAGATGGCCTGGTGTGTCCAGTAGATGCAATGGTACAGATTTAACAATAGCAGTCCACATATTTAGTCTAAACAACCCCTATTGTTTATGCCCGTTATGGTTCCGTTTAATTTATCCAATGCCATTTTGTTGGATAATTTTATAGTTATTCAAACATGCACATTTCAATAGATACCTAAAGACCTTCAGATTGTCTGCCATTCTAATATTGTCTTCAAGTATGTTCCATGCACTGACTCCAGCCACAGATAAGGAGTGCTCACTCCGAGTCGATTTGACCCTTCTCATTTTCAACAACATTCTGCCTCTGAGGTCGTGGATACATTCACGTTGAAGAAATAGGCATTGTATATTTCTAGGCAATTCTTTGTGGTATCCTAAATATACAATTTACAAGGAGTTGAATTTTATTATATCCTGTAATTTAAGAAACTTTGCCTTAATAAACAAATCGTTTGTATGAGTTCCATAAGGAACGTAATGAATAATTCTAAGGGCCTTTTTTTGGAGTTTAAACAATGATTCTGTTGTATTATTATAAGTGTGTCCCCATACTTCAGCGCAGTAATGTAAGTGGGGGTTACACACCTGATGCCAGTTAACTTAATTACTTGCTAAATGTTCTTTCAGCTGATTCTCTTATATATTAATTGCTTTTTCAGCCCTTTTTTTGCCTGTGTCCCAACTTTTTTGAGACCTGTTGCTGCCAGAAAATTTGACATAAGCTCATTTTGTGGATAAAAATGTGAAATGCCTCAGTTTCAACATTTGAAATGTTATCTGTGTTCTATTGTAAATAACATATTTGCTCATGTAATCTGAAAGCCATTCCATTTTGATTTTATTCACAATTTACACTTCATCCCAACTATTTCGGAATTGGGGTTGTAGATTGGGGAGTTAAAGAAGAAGACCTCACCTCCCCAAAGTATATTTCAGCGGAAACTAGAATTTTTGAAGTGTCGAAAACGCATAACTTTATAAATTTTAATTTGGTAATAATCCAGCGCAAAGCATTTTAAAACCAAATTGGCGTCAATATCACGAGGAAGACATTTTTACTTGTGGAATCTAATTTTATTCAATCAAACACCAGTTCACTAGATTGTGTTGCGCTGCTTGTGACGTCAGTTAAACTCATTCCTTTCATAGTCTCCATTTAGTTATCATTGAATTGTTAGACGATCTGCGATTTTGAGACATTTTACAGCTGTTAAAAGCTGCTTTAGGACCTATAGAGCAACTGCAACCCTCTGTGTAAGATCGTCAGGGCTCAAACTGCTTTGCTCAAAGCCCATTACCAATAGCTTGGACATCATTTATCACCGACTCATCGCTAGAACTCAGCGGCGTGCTGTCAGATGTTCAGAGGGCCTTCAGTAACCTCACCCTTTACTGCTTGATTGCCCTCAAGCTGTTCTCGTTTATGTTCACCTGATTAACAACTGAACAATTTATCGACTGAGCAACCAAGACCAATACACGACCTATAATAAGAAATGATAATGAAAAAGTGAATTCCTATTGTCTACATTTATATAATTGATGTGGCATTGTAAAGACTGCAAAATAAATGCGAAAATCCAAAACTTACGCTGACTTCGCACCATTTATTTTCACCATGCTTACGATTGTCACTCAGCTGTGCAACGTGCCTAACAACGCCCTTTAGCTGTGACTACGTTCAGAATATAGAACGGATTCTCATGGCTTATTGCTTAATGAGCCTCGCAGACTAATTTGCGCAAATCTGTGCTGTTTCACGAGCCACATGAGCGCAGAAATTATAAAGACATATTGATATTTTATGACATCATTTATGCGGTGAAGAAAACGCCTCATAATTTTGTGGTGCAATGCAGAACAATGCAATCGAAAATAAATAAGACTGTCGTCGGTTTTACCAATTAGTATGAGCAACTGTAGTGAATTGGGAGAGGTAAACTACAAGAGGTTTAGGTTTTTAATCATTTAAAGGTGAGGTTTCCGAAGGTCTTTGAGACTCGCTATACAAAATCTACCTCCAGTGGGCAAAGTGCCTGAGTATAACTAATGTCACTGTCCGAGGCGCTATGTCTTCAATGGCTGCCCAATCAAGGCGTATGTATGCGAGGTTTTGTTGTTTAATTGCCATTACTGTGACAAACTGCTATGTCTGTATCAGATTTTAGACATTTTAGGCTTTCTACTTTCCACTGATATATACTTTGGCAAGGTGAGGTCTCCTCCTTCAAGCCTTTACCAGGGGTGGTCTGGCCTAAATAAAGCATATATTGGGAGTATTAAAAACTCCTTAAAATAGGCCTAGTGATTCCCCTGTTTCTATGAAGAAAGCACCAGAGCTTATGGTACCACTGTTTGGACAGTGACACAGTTTTTAATCATATTGGCTCTTTACTCCAGCACGATGAATTTGAAAAGAAACGATCAAGATCCGCTTGAAGTGTCGACCAAGTTTTTGTCAACAAGACTTGGTCAAAACCTAGTGTATGCATGAACATGTTTGCAACTATTCATTTTGAAAGAGTAACGGCTAATTGGAAAACTCTGATACTTAACTGACCAATGGTGTCATTCACTCAGTCACAGACTTACACACTTATAGGGCTGGCCCCTGCTTTGCTGTGGTCTAACAAAAACAACCACACGAATAGTGTTGGAATTACAGCCATAATGTAATTGTTAAAACTAACTCTAATAAATTTTCATTTTTGATATTTGTTTGCAAATCGTTTGCAGTCAGTGACTGTCTGAAGTCTGGATGTGAACTCACCAGAGGCTGGGGCTGCATCTGAATTCTCTTAAACTTTATCCTTGTTTCCCTCACTTGGGTCTTTTCCTTGTGTCTCGGTCCCTCTCCCTTAGGACGCACGGAGAGATGGAAGGAAACCATGTGAGGAGTGAAAAACAAGGAAATATGTTTTTTTTTTCTTCTGAAGCATCACATGAAGCAACAACCATTTTTTGATGACTGTGGACAGCTGGGTCTGCTGCCAGCATCTGATTGCACAGATTGACATCATGGTTTTCAGCTGATAGTCTTCAGGAAAGACTGTCGTGTATCTGTGCTAATGGCTCCTTCAAGCTTCCTCCTAACTCCTTGCAGCAGAAATCAAAGCTTTGGGACTGTGAAAGATTGCAGATCTGAAACAACTTCCTGTTTAGCCGAGGGTCATGGAGCAAGGAAATATCAAACAAGAGATTTGAGGTCTCCTCCCAGGTGATGCTCCGCTTGGTCTTCACTGTAGCTGTCTTCAGTTCCCGCTTATTCTTGCGGCGTTTAGCCTTCAGCAGGTGAAATTTATGCTCAGTGGAGTTCAGGTCAGGTCCTTGACTTAGCATGCTTCTATCAGGCATTCATTTTTCCAGTTTTTTTTTCCTGATACCAAGTACACTTGAATAAGTGATACATCAATGTTTGCAACGTCCTGAATTGCAACTGTGAACTTTGGGGGAGACCGTGATGGCAGTTAATCCATTATTTTATGTTTCCCATTTGCCAGAGATTTGACTCGACTGATGTCTCGCCTGGTTGAAAATAATTTTTATTAGATTGAGCTATCCAAACCTCCTGGAGAATTACCCTCCTGTAGATTTTAACTCCAATCCCACCTACACATGCCTCATTTAGCAGCTAGAGGTCTGCATTGAGCAGTGAAGTAGCGGAGGCAGTTGTTGAGAATTGGGATATATCTCCAGGAGCAGGATTGGACTGCGCGGGATTAGAGTGTGTGAATGAACACCAGCAGTAATGGTATTTATAACTCGGAGGAGTGTTGTTCACTAACATGATCAGCGTATTTTATTCCCATTGTATATTGTCATTGAATGGAATGACAAAATGGAATTATTGAAAAATGCCTGTTTTAAAATAGCATTTTTTGGAAGATAATTAGAATAGTCCTTAAAAATCTTAACAAAATATGAATCCTGTCTTTATCAATTTTCAACATATGAGGTCAAAATCATGTTGTGGTTAAGTTTTCTTCTTTTGTAACTTGTGATAATTGGCTTTTTAAATGCAAAAGTTTCCCTAGAATGATTTGGAATAAATGCACAGTTTGCTTGGGGACCAGGGACGAGATCAGTTTTGTTGTGACTTTAATGTACATGATTCAGCTCAGACCAGGTCTAGTCGTCTGATTGGCTGGAACTGCCTTTTCTGTTATCTCTTTCATGGTCACGTGATTGTGGCCCTGTTTTAAAGGAACAGATTAAGCACGGTGGACAAGAATGAGTTTTTACTGGGTCCCGGATTAGTCTGAATCTGTCTTTTGGAAACCAGACCTGTAAGTTTTACTGCCCTGGAAAATTTGTGTGTGTGCGTGTGCATGTGCGTGTGTTTGTTTGTTTTTGTTTGTTTTTTGTTGTCCATCATGTTGTGAGTGAGTGATTGAGTGAGTATGCATGTGTGCATGCTCTAATGGCTCTTTTTTAGCATGGTAGTGAGCCGTGTCGCAAAACAATAGTGGTCTCAGACTGTTGCTGTGAACATAATGAAATAAGTGCGCTATAGTGGCCTGGTCTTAAACATCAAGTCCACCTTTGGTGGTTGAACTGGAGTTTGGTGGCATAAATGTGCAGCTGGTTGCAAACTGATGTCCAAGGGGAATATTTTTCAACATCTTGTGGAATCCAAGCCACAAAGACCTGAGGCTTTTCTGAGAGGCCCTACCCAGTATGCTCAAGGTGTTCCTAATAAAGTGCTCTGCATGTATATGCCTGTTTGCGTTTGTGTGTTTGGTGTGAAAGCGCACACGTCCGTATCCCTTGTGTGACCGTTAATGCTTGTGTTCACGCGTGTTTGCATGAGTACCCCTTCCTGCTCCTCGTACATAGTCTTTATACTGCTTTTATGGGGTACCAGTAATGAGTCACACCCCTGTAGGAGTACGGAGATAAGGACCTTCATGACCAGGGGCCCTGTGCCATTGTCCCAGCCCGAGCACCCGCCCTGACGGACATTTCCTGCCCTCTTTACACTCTCTGTTACGGGCCTGGACCTTGGCCAAGGTCAGTTGACTGGGCTCCCTTTGTCAACAACAGACCAACCTCTACAGAAAAACAGACTTAGCTCGCTATGAATTCGATTGGGGGAAATGACTCATCAACTGTAGCCTTTCCTATATCCTCAATCCTGATTAACAGACTGGCTGATGGCTTTAGTGCCACGTTAGACAATAGAAAATAGTTTCTCTATCGCGTGAGCATTTTCTTGCAGTGTAAATGAAGGGTGTGTGTGGCAGGGGGCGGGGTTATTGAGAGATATGATTCGATTGGTGGATACACGGTAGTTTGGGAGTGGAGAGTGGGATAACTGATGACTTGCGGATTCCAGATGAGGTAGGTGTGTGTGTGTGTGTGTGTGTGTGGGTTTGTGCATCTGTGTGTCTGTCTGTCAGTGCTTGCTAGCCATTTGCATGTGGGTGTCTGTCTCTGTGCTGGCTGTGTGTGCATGTTTGTTTCAGTATGCCGGCTCTTTGTGTGTGTGTGTGTGTGTGTGTGTGTGTGTGTGTGTTTTTAGAAAAAGGTTTATCATCATGTTCACTGCACAGTTTTTACTGGCTGTTCATCAGTGATTATGTTCCAAACATTGCTGTCATTTTTATCTATCCATCTCCTGCCAGAAAGAAAGGGGGAAAATGACAGAGAAAGGAATAGATGGATGGATAAATAGAGACGGGCATGGACTGAATGAGACACAGAAGGACAGAAGGATACAGGAGAGTGACTCGGTCTTGCTCTGCAGCTCAACCAGAACCCCTCCTCCAGGGCTGAATCACCTCCGAGTTGCTTTTAAGTCTTAAAACTTCCCTACATCGAACATTCGTCATTGAAAAGTGTTGAGCACCGCAGCCGCACGTGTTGTGGTCAGTGTGTCAGAACTCAGAGTTTCGGGGAACAGTACCAAAACAAGGTGGGAATGTCCCTCTGGCCTGGTCTGGAAGTTAAAACCACAGAGCAAGAGAAAGGAAATCATATCAACTTGTTCTTAAACAGAATGCAGCCTATAAAAGTAAACCAGGGTTTAAAAGATTGCCTTTTAACAACTTTGTCTTGTCTGAGGGTAATGTGAATAGTAATGTGCTCAAATGATACTTTTTCCATTACTTCATTGGTGGCCTTTTACTTTTTAGCGCTATGTTTTTTTTTTTTTTTTTGAATGATAAGTTCTATTTTTGGCAACTTTAATGTGCAATTTATTTATTTATTTTTATCTTATTTCTCTGGTTATAGTTTATCATCTTCATGAGAATAATGATGTAATTTTTCTCCTTCATTTATTTACATTGTTTCCCCAGGAATGTTTTTGCTCAGCCAATAAATCGTACGTTCGTGAGAAGGTGTGAGAGAGAGTGAAAGGGAGAGAGGGGTTAAGAATTTCCCTGACTGCTGTCTGACTCCACCCCTCATTTCCCCGCCCACTCCTCCCCCCTCCCTCGTTCCCTCCCTTTCCCTCTCACTGTCTTTCCAGAAATACATGGGCTGGGACAGCCTGAACTGCATTCACTTCACCCCGCCAGCCCGAGCATCAGGACTTCACGCAGGAGAGCCCAGGGTGTAGACCTTCAGGACTTTCAACCCCTAGAGGAACTGAGAAAAACTACAACTCCCACGTCACCTCGCTCTGTGGAACCCTCTCTGGCATTCTGCACGGCCACTTCACTGAGTTCCATAGAACTGAACTCACACTCACCTGGGCGCTTCACTTCTTTTCCAGGTAAGAGGTCCTGGTGCGCTCCTCCTACTAATATTTAAAACACCGTAAAGACCAGTTGACAGGGGCGTGGATTGTTGGAACTTCTCCAGGTTTAAGCTGAATTTGGTATGGTATGCTCTACGAATGAATGAAAACCAATTGCACTTTTTAGTCATTTGAATGAAACTTATGATAGAGTTGGTATACAAGTTACAACCAATGTTTTTTCTTCTATTTCGTGTTTGGGTGTTGAAAGTTACTGGTATAGGTTAACTTGAATGCTCAAAATGTATTTAGGCGATTTCACAGTGGAATTATGAATTGTGCATACTTGACAATAACTATTATCGTTTAGCTATTTCTGAACCCAGTCTTATCTGCTGAGCTTCAGTGCAGTGCCATTTGAGGGCGAATTGCCTGGGGGGGGCTTTTCCACAATAAAATAATAAATCACATGACCAGGCTCTGACCCGTTGATGTGTTCTGAACAAACCGCGAGAGCGTCAAAATGCTCTTATCTACTCAGGCCCAGGTTTCAGTTTTTCCCAATACCAAATCACCCTTGCTGCACCAGAGGAAAACACTGAAAGATTTTAATGTTAGCTTTTTCAATTACATTGCAGCCTGACATGTTGTTAACATGGGATAGAGAATAGAGAGAAGATATTTTAGATCCATAAAATCCGGGACACTTAGTGATTCCAATACCCGTGACATTCTGTCTCTCACTTCTTTTGTCCTTTATGATTGAATCAAACGGGCTGCATGTAATATATGAGTACATTTTTTTAAAATACTTTTGTTTCTGTTAAACCTTTTAAAAGTAATGTAGGTCCTGCTTGTGACCGAAAACATGGCTGTCTATCTCGCCCTTCATTAACACTTGCACTGTGATAAAGCCACGTCTTATTCTTATTATTTATTTCACTCGAAAAGAGCACTTTTTCTTAATTTCTTTGCATTTAATTTAGTTGTCAATGCACGACACAAAAATAAATAAATAAATAGATAGATAGGATAGATAAATAAAAAATCATTTGGGTATTTTACATTGTGGCTGTTCGTTCCCTCTCCCCTCACGGTGTGCTGCTCTCCTGTATACATGCAGTTCTTGAGGACACTGATCCTGGCTCCTGTGATCAGTCTCAGGGCCGCGTAAGAACATAACCCCCGCAGTCTCTCTCCGTTACGCGCTTTTTCGTCCATCCCATAGCCCTAGCGCGCTGCTGTGTCTCTACTGCAGAAACGCTTTAGCGTCCTCTGACTCTATTCTTAAAATTCATCATTGGAGGTAGAGAGCTGATCCGGGATCAGGTTCATCTCTTCCACTCACAGCAGGTGAGGTGAGGAGGTTGGCAGGAAAAACTGATCTGAGATCAGGGCTGTTGCTTTTAAGAGGCTGTTTGAATACGGCTTCATTATACAATTCTTAATTGGGACAATATGTTTGTAGTGTCCAGACGCAATGGAGATGAACACTCCAGTGTTTCCATGCTACTGTTGTCCTCATTGCTTTTGGCGTAATGCTATGAAATTGAAGTACTCTGCAGGAAAGCTGAAGTGTACTATTTTACACTGAAGTGTACTGCTCTTGAAGAACAGAAAAGCATGACTTAACAGGTATTTTGTGAGGAGATTTGATCCTTTTCTGTCTTATCCTCAGGTGAACAATATTAGCTTTTTGATGTTTGTTTAAAAACTGAAAGTGAATTTGTCTTTGCCCGTTGGCAAGTGTTGATGCGAGTAAAGCTGTCTCATTGGAGATGGCGTAGTTTTACTCTTCAAAATTGGAGGAACAGATTTTTCAGTCTAAATTCAAGAATAAAATATGTGTTAAGATTAACTTCGTGCTTTTTGTTTTGTTTATGTTTAATGTTTGTTTGATGTGTTTTTTCAAGTATGCTTGGAGTACATTTTTAGTATTTTTCCTCTCGTCTGTTTATTTCCTGTGTTGATGCGGAAGTAGATTGTGACCAATGCTTCAGATAGAGTGGTCTGTGTAAATGAATAAATGAATTTGGATGTGAGTGATTTTTTTTTGTGGTCCATCTTCCCTGCAGACCGTCACTGTTCCAGCCAGCCGCCACCGCCCGCCCGCCTGTCCGTCCGTCGCCATGGAGACTCCGCAGATGAAGCGCAATGCGAACACGGCGCTCTCCCCTACGCGCATCACGCGCTTGCAGGAGAAGGAGGACCTGTGTAACCTTAACGACCGCCTGGCCATCTACATCGACAAGGTGCGCTCGCTGGAGGCCGAGAACGCCGGCCTGCGCCTCCGCATCACCGAGTCCGACACCGAGGTCAGCCGCGAGCTGACGGGCGTCAAGGCCGCCTACGAGACCGAGCTGGCCGACGCCCGCAAGTCGCTGGACCAGGTGGCCAAGGAGCGCGCTCGGCTGCAGCTGGAGCTGGGGAAAGTGCGCGAGGAGTTCAAGGAGCTCAAGGCCAGGTACGACACTCACCGCCGTCGCCGCGGCCGTACGGGGCGCCGCATAGCCGCTAACATTGCAAGTTCCCCTGTGCTGTGGAGGTCACTGTGCTTTAAATGCTCTTTAAAGGTGCGTTATCTGCTGCTATCGTGTTAGCGGTATGGTGTAGCTGCTGGGTTGAGGTTGCAGGTTCGAATCCCCTGTGCCGTAGAAGTCACCGAAGTTTAAATACTCCCTAGTCAGGCATTTTTCAGCTTTTACCGTGTTAGCGGTGTGGCGCAGCTGCTGGGGGGTTTGCTATTTCAAATCTACTGGGCTGCAGACGTTACTGCTTTCTCACAGCACGCTCCTCGAATTCTCTTTGAGCGCTGTGGTCTGTTATTGTCGTGTCAGCGGTGTGTGGCCTGACTCTGGGGGGGTGTGGAGGCTCGCAGGTTCGAATCCACTGTGCAGCTGAAGCTGATTTTTATTTTAAAAGTGAAGCATACAGGGCGCCTCGGTGGCACATCGGTCTAAGCGCTCGCACCATAAAGGCTGTGTCCTTCCCACGGCGACCCGGGTTCGACTCCAGCTCGGGTCATTTGCTGCATGTCTTCCCCCATTCTTCTCCCCAACTTTCCTGTCTCTCTCCACTGTATATCTATCAAAATAAAGGAAAAAAATCCCTCCAAAAAAAAATCTAAAAAAAAAAAAAAAAGCGAAGCATACAGATGTACCATTGCGGGTGCGTGACATCACTGAACCCTTCACAGGGTGAGTTCACTAATGTGTTCTGAACCCAGTACTGCAGCACCGATGGTAGAACTGAGTGGATATATATATATATATATATATATATATATATATATATATATATATATAATATGTATATATAATGGGGAGTAAATAATATGTGCATTTGGTGCATGCATAGTAAACTGTTGACAGTATGTTATATTTCAGTATGTCATGGTATATCCTGTGGTGTGACCCCACTGATCACCCTCACGGGTCTCTCAGACTCTGACGCATGTTCTTGTTCAGTCTGGAGGGGCTAAGAGCTGTTCCACAGTAAAACCAGTAAATCGCTGAGGGCGCCTTCACTGACTTTCTGAGCCTTTATGTGGACTTTCTGAAACTTGAGGTTACTACTCAAAATTCATTACGACGTACGGGGATTCCCCATAGGTCTGGAAGCGCGTGTCCGCAAAAACATATTGTCACGAAAGCAGCCAGCGAGAACAGATTTGACTGTGCGTATAAATCGATCGACGCTGATTCATAGCGGGTAGCGTGTTGAAGCATTTTGTTCTATAGTGACGTATGTGCGAACATTATCACACAGTGTGCTGCTGATATTGACAGACCACAGACCAGTAAATGCATTTCACTTGCTTCAGACTAGAGCACTGCTTTGTTTCACCGCCTTATGAATTCACGACCTTAAGTTGAGGGCAGAAGTAACATCATTCGTGGTCCGCGGTCTCGGGGTTCAGTGTTTTGGGTGGACTTTGGGTTTGGGCCTATTATCCTATTGGATAAATCCACTCTTCATGCGAAGGGGGTGTGGCCCGTAGGCTGAAACTCCCTGTGACATCACAAGTAGTATTTTGCCATCCTGTGGGACCGCCCCTTGCGGGGCTGCTGTTACGGTAACGAGCGCGTTAGCTGGTTGCATCATTCGGCAATCCCCGCAGACTCATTCTCGACTTGAACTGCCGCTGTGTAAAATGTTGGCATGTGAATATTTATTATTCAACATTAATGTATGCAAATGACCCCCCACGGACGTCTATTTGGTTATCAAATAACGGCGTCATGCAAAGTCTGTACTCTAATTTTTTTTCTGGCTCGTCTCCTGCGGGCTCCTTTTATGTTGAGTTTGTGCTTCTGTTTATATGTTGAATGTCTGTTTGACTGTTGGTGCGTGTCTGTCTGTGTGCGCGTGTGTGTTTCCATGCGTATGTCTGTGTGTTATTGTGTTCATATACCTGTGTGAGTGTGAGCCTGTGTTTGCGTGTGCGAGTCTGCAGGCGCTTTTCATGGCAATATTACTTTGCTCTGAGGGTTTTTGTAAATGCAGAATTTGCACTAAAACCTGTAATCGACTGCATAATGAAAACCCGCTGGCTATTTCCTTGCTTGGGTCCCACCTATCGCTTGGTCCAATCATATAGCTTTGCTATTGGCACCAGAATTTGTCTCTGTTAGAATTACGGGTAAATAGTACGTAACTTGACTCTTGTCGATGCATTTCCATTTGTTGGCTGTAATTCTGTAACCCCCCCTCAGTCAGTAAATGGTATAATCCTGGGCTGTGGTTGGGCCCGTTGTGATAGCTCTGGAAGAAGAACCAAATTCTTTTTAATCATGGGTGTGGCCCAACTAGGATACGTTCAGTTTTGCAGAAACGCAATAGATAGTCAAGCCGGAGTGCCACGCCCGTTTGATAAATGCGTCGCATGGAATGAAGGCTGGGTGGCATCGTCATGGGAGATCATGTGAATCCTCATTCAAACATCCCATAATAACTCTCATACTGTATAATGTGGGGACTGCGATTAATTCAGCTTTGTGCCCTGTCCTGCTCACTTACTGTCTGTTCATTCAGCAACTTCCGCTTTTGGAAGCTTTTGTGAGAGCAATTGTGCAGAAAGTTAAAATGTTTCCTTTTTCATCGAATTGTCTGTGGTTATCAGTATTTGCTTGGCAGAGCTGCCTTTTACATACACTTAGCGAAACTGGGATTTGAACCAGCTACCATCTGGTCTTTGTGTCTCCTTATCGTTTTGAAGAGTAGGGTTTTTGGATTTTTTCCCCCCCTGTAGAGTCTTTGTTACCTGTTTTGATAATTGCATCAGCAGTGGAAAATTCAGTTCAGAGCAAGTTCACACATTTATGCAAACTCTGATATTGAAGGAAAAAAAAAAAGCATCAGACTGCCACTACTAAAATATATCTTCTGAAGTGGGTAACTATTTGATTTATTATATGAACTTCCCCATTAATCCTCACGCTGTGTAGTGTCTAAAATGAAGTCACTCTTCATTTGTCTGTCCTGCATTTTATGTCCATTCATTAAGTACTATTTCACTGTTGCTGAAGCAGTATCAGCTGCTCTGCTATTTATTCTGATTTATGGGGATGGTGTGGACTGTTAATGCTTTGTAGATGGACACAACTTGCCAGTGTTGACTTGAAACGGCTGCTTCTCACTGTACGTATGCTGCTACGTGCTAACCAAATTTGACACGCCCAGTTCCGCTCATCAAATACCCCACTAATGAGCTGATCAGCTGAATCGGATGTGTTAAATCAGGGAGAGATCTAAAATGTGCTGGGTAGAGGTACTCCAGTAGCAGGGTTCGGGAACACTGGTCTGTATGACCTGAAGTGCCACAAACCTAAGATTTGAATTGGCTATCTACGACTTTTCATGTCCCTGTGACTCATTTAAGAGTCAGCTTTTTCTGGATTTATTTGTTTCAAAATACTTACTCAGTGTTTTAGAACTGAATTGCTTACAGTTACTGGTAGTGATTGTTTCATTATAATTAGAATGTTGAATTGAAGACGCTTTAAAAATATTCAGAACGTAACATCACACCATAAAACTTCACTATGCTGCTGTTATGATGCAAACCCTGTGCTAGATTTGTGTCATCAGATTCAGCCTGTTTCTCTATAATTGGACCTTGAATGGAGTTGATTCATTGACACTGTATTGGGTTCCACCATTACATTCCTCCCTGTCCCGAGACCACAGCCACTGAGTATGTTTATGCTGTTTTGCCAATGGGCCTTTAGGTTTCCGAACTATACAGACATAGTAATTTTTCTTGTCACGATATCAGCTGTGAATGGTTGTGTTATGATCCACGGAGAGGTATGAAAATGGCCTCCAGGTGCAGCATGGCTGTTCTGCCTCGGTGACAAAGCCTGCAGTTTGGCTGCTGAAACCTGTGATGACAAAAAAAACAGACACCAGGCGTCCATTTTGTGTTTCTGCTTAAATGGTTTGGTGTGGGTGTCTCGGTAACAGGGGAAGAGTCTATCAGTTAACTTTCTCTGATGGCACTAAGTGGCAAAAACAAGAAATTGAAGAGGATGGGGATGCAGTACTTCTTTCAAAGTGTTCTTACTTTCTTTATGGTGCTTGGTGATGCAAATAAGGGAAGACACTTGCTGGAAGAAATTATGCTTGCACAAAGGATCTGGAATAATTGTTCTTTGCAATTAGACAACCAGTCCTTCCAGTTGAAATAAAAAATTTGTGGCTTCCTTTTAACATATACTCAAAAAAAAAGTAAAAGCCTAGTTTACTGTACAGTTCTAACCTCAGGGAATGTTTCCATGGAAACGGTAAAATGGCGGTCATAAACACATTCTCACTTCATGCCTGGGTACATTCCTGTAGAGCTCTTGAGATGATTGAGGGAATATTTGGCCGGTGTGTGGTACAGGTTGAAAACTGAACCAGGAGGAAATGGTGTGCACTAGTCATGAGATACACTGCTAAACATTCCAGGGGCCATTTTTTCGACAGTACTACTACCATGGCTAGCTATGACTGGTCTTAGCTGGCCAAAACTGGTTGACCTGGGAGTTTTAGCTGGTGGACAAACCCTTGGACTTGCGGGCAATTTAGGCAAAATATTTCTTAAACTATCTTGACTTGCATTGTTTGGTTTTGACCTGCAAATTTTATGCTGAGCTGTGAGGCCTGGAATTATATTTACACTGGAGGCCATTTTGTGATATTAGATGCAACATCTACCCTTCCGTCATCTTATCTGTGTAAATACAGGACTAGAGAAACTGCACATTTAACTAAAAATCTGTGTTTGAGCTTTGATTGAGCTTTAGGACGCTTCTGGCTGGTCGCACAGTGAGGTTTGTTAGCATCAGGACAGTGTCACGATTACAGCTTACAGCCACTGCAGGCTTAATCACAATAAGGGCCTTTACATCCATATGGAATGAACTGTATGGGAATTAATGCCCTGTTAATTTGCATGTCTGTCCCAGTGCTTATGGTCCCTGCTGTTGCTAATGTGGGCTGGTTAACCTAATGCAGTGTGCTGCTGTTCAATGGCGGGACAACCTGCTAACGGTATCAAAAAATTACAAGGAAACCCTTCCGACGATGTTGGTTCACCTGAAAATTTCGGTAAGGCAGTGATATCTGGAACCTTAGTATATAGGAAACCATTCACATTAGATGTGCTGTCCACTGTTTTCTGCTTTTTTGCCAAGATTCTCCATTCAAAGCCATGCCTCGCAGAATGAGAAACTTCAGAATTACAAAACAGTCCCCAGAGAGCCTTTGCCAAAATGCCTTATCCAGTACTATTAGATCAGTCTGTTTTATATTGTTAGAATACACAAGAGAGCAGTGCTTGTAAGAGAACAGAAGTAGTTGCCACAAAATGGCCGATATCCTCAAAGGACTAGAGAAGGTTCTGGATTTGGTCTCATATGAGAAGCATGTGCTCTGTGACAGTTTGTGGTTTGCAGATTCTGTTGCAAATCAGCCTTCTGACAATGGGCTTATTTTGCTTTGGAAAGATCATATGCAGAAGAGAGGCGGATGCACTGATTTATTTATTTCTAATGTAATCGAGGGCAGCACGCTATGCTTGGGAGACTGAACAAGCCAGTCTGTCTGTACACGACAACGGCCATTAAACTTACACTAGAGTTGCTCAACAACTTTTTAATTTTATCCCAGCGAGAGGTGGGTTTTTTTTTCCCCAAAAACATTTTTTTTGGTCCCTTTAAATTGGTGTTCCAGAACTTAATTTCCATCTGTCACCAGAGGTGATTACTACATCAGCAATAGAATGTTCTCTTGGGAACATTCGGCTCACTCATTGTGACCTCACACCTTAAAATACATTTTTAAACCAATGAGAAGGGTCTCCTGGTTGAATACTGACAGTGCATGGAAGGTGAACTTTTATTCCGGAGTCATCAGTTCCCCTGTTTCAGATGGGGCAGGCAGCAGTGAAAATAGAATTGAGGTCTGAGTCGTACTGTCTGCACGTGTAGCCAGTAATAGTCTCACTCCTTCCCACCCCCCTATTGGCTGCATTGGTCTGATTCTGGAAGCAACCTGATCTGCCTTCAGGAACACGTTGCGAGATGTTTCTGAATTTGGCAATGAGTGTTTGGAAGTGCAGCATGTGGGTTTTGTTTGGGCTTGTAAACAGACTGTGGATCTTGTATCAGAGCTCTCCGTTGCACAATCACTAGAATTAGTGGAACAAAGGCTGGGGACACAACATTTTGGGACTTCTCAGTACAAAAGCGCACCCCTCCCTTACTCCGTATGATGCCTGACGATGCATCAGTCAATCACGGGATCTCCGTGGAAATGCTGAGCACTTGTCAGCCGGTCGCGTTCAGAAGCGCTCCCTCTGGGCCCGCCCACTACAGGCGAGACAGCAGAAGTGCATCAGGCCACAACAGTGAGACCCACTTCCCCGTTTTATTTATTTATTTATTTATTTTGTGTCGTTTCTCGACTCCCGCAGCCACGAGCGCATTGATGGTTGTGTTTGCTTGTTTGGTTGCCGTGGTGTATGACTTATTTCAGCAGTTTGCTGGTGTGATGGGTTTTTTTTTTTTTTTAATCCTGGGGGTGGGGGATGTTTGGAAAGGCCTGGCGTTTAGCTCATGTAAGGTGTGCGGCGGAGTGCAGCTCATTTGAAAACCTTCCATTTGGTATGCAAACTCCTCACATGCTGGTACTGGTGTGACTGGCCCGTGCTCATATTCTTTTTATTATTTCCACACTTGACATTATTCCTGTCTTCTCCTGCTCCCTACATGCTGCGAAATTTAATCTTAATACCAGTAATTAATGAGCAAAAATGGCCAATCAGGTGTAGTGGAGAGGATGGTGTGAATTGCCCACCTGCTGCCCGCTGCTATGGTTACTCGCTGGCACAGAAGGGAGTTATTATCGCCAAGACGGTCTGAATGAAGCTCTCTTCTTTGCGCATTAATTTATTGGCTCTGTAGATGGCGCTAACAAGGCCCTTTGGTCAGCAGGTGGGCATATTGCTGCTCCTCAATGCAAATAAATAAGAAGAATGTTGTCTGTTTGGTTCCTGACTAGAGAACTTGAATTAAGATCTGATCATAGATTTTTAAACACTAGAACAGGCATCACAACCACGTGAATTTGCCGAACTGTCGGCCGTGTGTCAAACTGTTGGGTAAGACTTATGCTGCCCTCAACCGTTGGCCTACCTGTGTAGAATTCTGTGGTATTACCTTTCTGATGTCACTGCAGTTCACTATAGGAACTCAGTCTTACCCAAGATGGCGTCCATTATTAGCACATTCCTGATCACAACGCCCCACTTACATCATCCGGTCTACTGTTTTTAATAGTATAGTTCTATGCCCCTGACGCTGGCCCCGTGCATGCTGGGATGCGCTTCAGCAACTCACAGGACCTTGACAAGAGTAAACAGGGGTGTAAAATCCAGATTCAGGAAGTAAAAGGGCTCTCGAGTATTTTGTTTCAACCTTTTGCAGTAACTCAACGTCACAATTCTTCAGCCTGGATAGATAGAGTTTTTGGGTGCACAAAACCAACAAGACGTTCACTTTCTGACCCCTGGACCGAGTAAGGAGTTTATATCTAGAATGGTGTAGGTTTTCTTGTTATATCACAGTGGGGTTCTTGTGAAGTGCATTCATAATGACAAATCATCGTTCATAAATGAAACTGCTTCGCCTGTCACCACCTTTTCAATGAAAGGAACACTCCATGCTACAAGCTGGCCTGGTGATGACATAAAGAATAGAAGTCGATGGACCACGGCTTAGTAAAAGTGAATTAGTGGATTTAATGCCTTTTCCATTATCTTCCATAAATTGTCATCAGAAGGTTCGCATGTAGTATGGATTCTCCCTTTAATTTTTGTCGAGTTCCTGAGTGATTTTTATTCCTGAAAATTGTAGGCATGCCGGCACAGGCTTGGACACGGGCAGCCGTAATCATGCCCGTCGTAAAATAAACTTTCAGGCAGATGTGGACTTGGCAGCCATATTTAAATACTGTTCAGAGCTTGCATGTCGGGCCTTTAAATTTTGTTACAGTGTTTGTACTATTATCACGGAGGTCCTGCCAGTGTAATTATCTGTGTCTGAGTCTCTGGGCTGTGCAAACCAGCTTTGATTTGCCAGCGCATACTTGTACGCCCCATGCAAAAAGACTTGAACGCCCAGCAGGAACCAACCATGAATGTCCGTGCCATTGCTCTTCGCCCCAGGGCATCGTGGGTCTCCAGCGATGCGGAATCCTATTGTCTCGCCTTGACCGCAACACTTGATGCCGATGCCGCGCCCAGGACCTGTTGTGTTGCGTCCTCCCACAATGCCTCGGGGCTGTGACCTGACACCCTGATGTTGAACTACCTGCTCTGGGCCACACCCGTCTCTCCCTTCACCCTCGGGAATGATTTACATTACGTTGTCTATTATGAATGTGCATGGTGTGCGGCACATCCAAATTTGATGTGTGTGAAGTTGACATTGTAACTCCACCTGTTTGCCCCCACCCTGACTCTTCAGACTCTTCAGAACTCTGGCGCTCAGAATATAACCATAACAAAGGTACATTTCAGTTCCTCTAGGAACAGATTTTCCAACTGAAGAGCCTCGTGCTAACGATACTCAAGTCACATTTTCACAATTCTTAAGGATGGAAAATCGTCTTTTATAGTTACCTAAGTCCACTGCCTCGATTTTCTCAAAATGGACATTTTGCGACTTAGTGTCCCTATTATGTGACTTTTCATTGGTCACTCTTGCATTCATTAAGTCTACTAAAAAACGGTTTAAATGCATCATTGTTAAAAAAAAAAAAAAACACTTGAGTTTTCTCATGCTGGCCACTTCTGCAGTACCTGTCTGTGAAACGCTCTGTTGAGGTCCTGCCCCCACCCTCTTGAAAACCCCAGTGTGCTGTAATTGGTCAACTTGATCACTCACTTGTGATTGGTTCACCGTTTGCGCATGTATTGGGAAATGTCACGCCCTTTACCATAAATGGATTTCTGCTCCAGAGTGCAAATGAGCTTTAGAAACAAATAGCAGTTAAGGCTTGTGGGCGTAACTCGCCAGATTCAAGGGCATACCAAACTATCTGCTTGGCACGAAAATTCAAATGGTGACATCACCAATCGATGAAAAAAATGGCCAGAAGCGATTGGGGCATTTCAGTCAGCTCTGGAGCTGTGAGTTTTGCGCAGAGAGCACTTCTTCTGGAAGTGACTTTGAGTTCTTTTCCGACAAAGACCTTTTAAATGCACATAAAAATGATATGATTCACACTACAACATTAAAATAATGAAAAACCATAATAGGTTCACTTTAAAGTAGACGTGTATTGATTTGAAACTTTATAAAAAATGGTTAGATTTGGTATCATCCGAAAGATTCTACATGCAATGCTACATGCTACATGCAAACATGCAATACTCTCTCTAACCATCAACATTTTCCACCCAGAGATGATAATGGAATAGAGTAATCATGCATGTAAAACGGGCTTTTAGCAACCCCCAATATCGTCCTTGAACAGTACTGTGAATCGGGCCAAGAGCTATGACGTCACTTGTGGGATCAATTGGGACACATAGGCTATCGTATTTGTATTTTACATTGGAAGCAAGACTTTCAAATCTACTGAAAATGTCAATATTTTTTTTTGACTTGGACACTGAAGTTGAAGAAGATGATTCTAGCGCAAGTTCAACAAATAGCGACAGTGTTGATGACAATGGAGAGTTAGGAGAGACGTAAAATGAGGACGAAATCGGCGAAGATAGGGATGCAGCTGAACGCCAACAGCTACCGCAAACATACCAGCACAAACCGGAGGCCTGAGCACAGGCAAGTTAGCGGCAAGCTAGCTCTGGGGTTTGTTTCCCAAAAGCATTGTTGCTAACTTACTTAGTTGGAGTCATTGACTGTAGCTATATGGTCGAACTAGCTATGTAAGTTGCTAACATAGTTAATAACTATACTTTTGGGAAACCTACCCCTGAGCTAGGGTGGAGGGAACCTGAACATGTACAAGCTTAGAATTTACTGACGATCGCCCGGCTGGCTAACAGGAGGCCCTTAGGCTACGAACAATGCTATAATCCTATAATCCAAAACCGGCAGTCCCTCTAAATTTATTTCCCTGCAGCACGAAGCCAATTGTGCACTGCTGTGAAAAGGCCACTGTCCACTGGCATGACCCACCCCGGGCTCCAACCTGGGCTATGGTGCTCAGCACTGCTCCGCAAAGCGGCGCCTTAATCTAGTAGCCAAAAAAATAACATACTATTTGACTATCATAAATCTAATCTGCTAGAAATATAAAACAAAACTAGACCAAGAAATCAACGAAGTACAACAGGCAGATGATGGTAGATGGCCTTGACTTCCTTACCACGTGTCCCTGTTTCCCATGTATTACGCCATCAGAAAGGGACTATTTTTGCTCGGTTTTTTGGGAATGTTCACAAGTTGAAAGGGTGTTCAAAATGCCTCTTTCATTCTCTTCCTTTTTGAGTAAGTATCCAGAAAGTGTTTTATTCCTCATGTCCATGACATTAGCTTT
Organism: Gymnothorax javanicus; assembly: GCA_029692085.1. Classification (NCBI taxonomy): domain Eukaryota; kingdom Metazoa; phylum Chordata; class Actinopteri; order Anguilliformes; family Muraenidae; genus Gymnothorax; species Gymnothorax javanicus. Next base: position 125,044,279 of record CM056197.1, on the reverse strand, counting down.
CCGTGGAGGAGTAATTTGCTCATATTTTGATTTCTCAATACATGTCTACTTTAAGTACTTTTTAGCCCTGGGTTCTTCAAAAGTTCCTTCTTGGAACGTGTTCTTTGCGTTGGAGCATTTTCAGTTTACAGGAGAATCAAAGGTACAAAGGAATCATTTGACTCCTAGTTTAGGGTGCAATTGTATATAGTCATAGGATGCCATCCCAGTGAAAAGTGTTTGATCTTTTAGGGCACATTTTTCATTACTTTATTTATTTATTTATTTATTTATTTATTTATTTATTGGTAGTGCATATGCATTGGATAAATGCCAATCAAAAATCTGTCACCCTTAAGCAACGGCACAGTTTGAGCCGGTTTCCCGGAATGCAGTGCTATCTTAGTGGATGGTGCCAGATTGCTGGAATGTAGCTTTAACGACTATTCTCTGTGCTAGTGAAGGCAGGCCTTACCTGCTTCCTGTTTGCTGTTGCTACAGTGAGGCTCCATTTTGAGTCAGTTGACATTTTGCATCTGTTGTTACCTCCTTGTGCTTGTTTTTAAGGCGTGGCCTAATGACATGTTTGCTTGCAGAGTGACTGGATTTTTAGCACTGGAATCTGGATCTGTGAGTCCACATTCCCAGTACCTTCCAAACAGGGTTTTTACCCACAATTCCCCTTCATAATGCAAGTCAGTGATGAATTCCAATCACTGTCTCATTATGCAGCTTTTTAGCTTTTGAAGCAATTTAGATATTAATTTTTGAGTTTAATAAATTTGTTTTTTTTGATTTCAAAGCACTTTTATAGCCAGATGCATGGGGGAAAAAAAGTCATTTGAACAACCCGGTGATAATCATACGTCTCTGTCTTTGGACAAAATTGTCTTAGCTGTGATTTTAATGATCTGGTGAATGTGTGAAAATGTCTGGCATGTTCTCGTAAACCCTCCAGACCAGTCAGGATCGTGTTAAAACATTGTTCTTAAAGCACGTTTTTATGAGTCGACATTACAAGGACATTTTTTGAGCGTCTGGTCTACAGTTGCGTGGTATTATTACACTGCTTTGAAGAGTCAGAGCACATCACGAAATGGCAAAGGACTGTGGGTGCAGGATCTATGCTCTTGTTTGGAGGGGACGGGAGGAGCTTTAGGGTCTGTTTGATAACATTCCAGGAAGTGCCCTCATCTCAGTTTCACTGGACCAAAACCGCCATAGTCAGATTGTCTGTCTCCCACCACTTCCTTTGTATACAAATCTCTTTCCGAGATCATATATCTTATGGGATTATTTGTGTCGGCCATCTTGTTCAGTGCACCGCAAGAAATGTGTTTATGTCACTAGCTAGTTATTGTTAAAACTGTGTTTGTTACTGGCTAGTTATTGCTGAAAATGTATTTTTGTCACTAGCTAGTTATTGTTAAAAATGTATTCTTCACTGGCTTGTATTGCTAAAAATTTGTTATGTCACCAGCTAGTTATAGTTAAAAATGTGTTCGTCAATGGCTAGTTATTCCTAAAAATGTGTTCATGTCACTAGCTAGTTATTGTTAAAAATGCACAGTCACCCAGCAGATTATTCCTGAGTATTAAGTTCAAACAAAGCTTGTCTTAGCCATGCTTCGATGCGTTGTGCAGTGGGTCGCACTGTTGCCTCACGGCTTGAAGGTCGAGTGTTTGAATCCTGCCTTTGGCCTTTTCTGTGTGGAGTTTGCATGTTATCCCTGTATTTGAGTGGGTTACCTTGACCCTGACGAGGAATAGGTGGGTTTAGTAATGGATGGACAGATGAAGGCTTTCATTTTTCACTTTGCCAGTGCTGCAGCCCAATTATAAGCGACCCTCTTTGTGGAGATCTGTCATTCTAAAGTTGGGGTGGAAATTATGTTTTCGCCCCCTTTGTTTGTTTGTCTGTCTTTTTTTTGAATAAAATAACTCAAAAAGCACGGATTTGGCTGAAATTTTGTGGGTGGGTCGCTATTACATCAAGGATGGACCCTATTCATTTTCACTGCGTTCAGTGAAACAATATGGCTGCCACGGCAGCCATCTTGAAATCCTATGACACGCAGTAACTCAACTTTGCTCCCACTCATGCAGATTTGGATTGTGCTGCCTTGGCGGAGGTTTGCACTCTACAAGTGCCTCTAGTTAGCAGTGCAATGGGGAGTTACCTTGTTAAGGTCAGATTGCGAGCCTAGCTGAGGGCATAATTGTGGAATAGATTTGGTCTGCACGGCTGTAGTCATTTACAACCTGTGTGGTCATTTACAAGAGTGGTGGAAAATATTTCATGAAATGGTCACTATTGGAGACACTATGGGAGTGTAAATATTCACTCAGTATCTATGGTGGACGGGCTAGAGGGAGGAGAATATATATTTATAGACCCCCTGTTCCTCGTCTATGTCTAACAGCAGACATGCATTTAGATCACAGAACAATCATCAGAGCCATTTCCTATCTACCGTGGGTGCAGCATATCCACTATCACGGCGCACTTTAAAGTGTAGATGTTTCCTGTTGCCATGGTTATGGAGTAAAAACACAGACTATTTTTAGCACGGGAAATTTGAACGATGTCCAGAATTAAGGAGCCCCTGCATGGGCGAATAGTGACTTGTCTTCAGCGGTGATTGTGGGAGATCTGAGCGAGTAACCAGGCAGTGGTCAGGAAGACGGGTTGGATGCAGAGGCTTGTTTAGAATCCGTTGCTGCCCCAGGGGCCTCTGCTCTGGCTTTTGTTTTGATTGGGCGATCCTCTGTCCTAATGTGGCTCAGATTTGGACGGATCCCCGCGCCTACTGACGCACTTACCTTTCAGTGCGGAATCCTCCTTTTCCTGCTATAGTTTCAAATGAGTTTCCCCTCTCTCAAGGCTTTAACCCTGTGACATCACAAATACGTGAATAGAATGCTCCTCTACTCCGCATTCTAATGTAATGTGCTAATGTAACAATAACTACTAGAATACTCTTAACAGTACTGTAACGCTGATGTAACAATCGCTGCTGGCAAAGTAAGCTGTGGAGTTCCAGAATGCTGGCAGAATGGTATAGTACATAAATTATTATTATTATTATTATTATTATTAATGGTAATAATTCCAAAAAAGTGTACCAAGCTCAGTTCAGCCAGCTCTTGTTTACCCCTATCAATCGAAACACCTTGCCTTTTGAGGAATTAGATTCTGTTTGCACAATGCTTCAGTGTTTGGGCAGCTTGTTCTGATACACATTTGCAGATTGTTGAATGAGCTTGAATGCTGCTCCTTTAATTTGCATATTAACGTTCGTATGCAGCCACACCCCTCAGTGCTCGATGGAAAAACTACATCTAACCAGACGAGTAATATGTTCGGTGTAGAGGAAAGTTCACCCTTAAAGCATTTTGTTAAATCCTAGTTTCCACATTAGGGAATGTTAAAAATACCTCCCAGAGTTTCCCATGTCCTTAATTTGGAATCAAAAGCCTGTGCTTAATATTGCTGTGTTACTCTTACACTGGTGTACTTTGGCAGTGCTCCCCAGCACCCACTGCTGTCCAAAAGTGTTTTGACAGCCACACTGTATGGAGGCCTGCATTTCTGTAAGAATGTAGTTTGTAAATGCCCACTTAAAAAATCTGTCAGTCTGCTCATTAACATCACGCCACTGCTTTCAAATCCAGGGAAGGAGGAGCCAACGGAGCCAAATTGTGAAATTTGTGTGTCTCAGGCCAAACACTTGAGGAATGCACTGGTTATTTGGTGAAAACGCCCTTGCACAATGAGCGCAGGTGTGCATTGGAGAGTGTCTGAAGAGCACCTTTCAGTCAGTGTACCATTGTGTTTGTTGTGACCTGATTTGAGAAAGTTCTAGAGGGTGTGCGTGCTGGAATGCTTGTAACACCTGGGGTCTTAGGAATTCACTGGGGTCAAATGTGAGATGCTTGGACGAGCTCGACAGGTAGCTACAGAGTGCCGTTCATATCAGGTTTCTTTGGCGCTTCTGTGACTGATGATTACGGTTATTCCTGTAATGCAGGGACGGCACGAGTGTTACGATTTCACCCAGGAGAGGCAAGTTACCTGTTTAATCACCTGAGTTAAGGGATCGATTAAGTGCCGAGTGACAGCTAAAACCACTGCAAGTCCTCAGGACCTCAGGTAGGTGCCCCTCTGCTGCAGTTAGTCCTACGGAATGTTCCAGATGGCCCAAGTTGTTCACCATGAGGTCTGGCTTTCTGTCCGAGCAGATTTTGTGATGGAGGGAGTCTTTGGGATTTGAATCAACAGACATGTCAGTGTCTGCTTTTGTTTGGCCTCAGTTTTTCTTCTTCCGTCTCTCACTGTATCCCTCCTCACCCCTCTTTCCCTGTCTCTCCATCCCTCTCTTCTTTATCAACTCAAACGCTGTGCTCTCCCTCTTTCACTCTGACATCTCTCTCTTCCCCCCCTCCCTTTATCACTTTTCTCCATCTCTCCGCCATCTTCTTTCTTCTTTTCTCCATCTTCTATCGCTCTCTCCCACTATCCCTTCTTTCTGCCACCCGGATGGACGCAGTCTTTGCACTGCTGCTAATTCCACTTCAATAACTCAGTGAAAAGTGACATTCGAACAAGGCAGCCTTTATTACCGTCTCTTTGATCACGCTGAACCGACATGGAGCGTGCAAACAATCGCTGCACGACTGACTCACACTGACGCACACCCATGTACGCACTGCAGTGATGGTGGGCCGTAAAAAAGGAATGTCACAGTTGGTCTAAAAGCAGCCCCCCCCCCCGTCATAGTGTTCCTCAAACATTTCACCTGAATCTTGTAGTTGAAAGGTGAGATCAGGCCAGCATTGCTACGCTAGAATATTTGCCACTTCCTTATGGCCAGATGTGATTTTAATAAGACCGAGTTTATTATTCCTGCACAGCTGTTTTACTTCTTTTTTTTCTTTTAAATTATACCAGGACCTGGATTAAACATTCATTGTCTTATCAATACCCACACTATTGCAGCCTGTTGGTGAGCAACAGACTCGCATTGCATCTCTCCCGATATGCGTGAATCCATGTGATTAACATGTCACCGTACTACAATTCAGATAGGCAAAAAATGCATTGAAATTCACTATCTTTGCCCGATTAATTGCTCGCAGGGTTAAGGGTCGTCCATTCCGAGAACTATGACAAACAATAACAAAATAACTGTTAAACTATAAATAAAATTAACAATCAAGTGGATTGCGCAGTCTACACCAAAAGTATAGATATCGTTATTGTTTTTGATCACTTTCAGAGCTTTTTTTTTTTTTTTTTTTGCATGATAAAAACTGATGGCCATGTGCCATTTGAATTTGAAAAGGGACAAACTATAGAACATTTTTGCCCGTTGGTGCAAATGCTCATATTGTTAGTGTTTATAGTTATAATTCTTAGTGCGGGCGACCCTTTAGTTGTGGAGGTCCTGATCAAAGGGGGGGCAAAAAGTGACTGTTGTGACATCACAGTGGCTGACCCCTCGGCTGTTGCCAGGCTTCTGGAGTCATGGCTGCTGATGGTCCGGCAGGTTCTATAGACATTTTAAGACGAGTGAGGCTTTTGGGCCGGTGCTTTGTTTCTCGGATTTCCCTGCTGTAGGTTTCTCCATGCGTACTGGCCATACATACACTCGCCTTTTCTCTGGATATTTTCGAAAACATAGGGGAGTTTGGCCGCAGATGGAGCATTCTTTTATTTGGATTTGAGTCACCGTGGAAAAATGTGGGGACCCCCCCCTTACTCTCATACACGTGCACACACATGCGCACACACGCCCTCACACTTAAACCGCAGATCGTAGACTTGGTTTCAGGGCTGGAGAGGAAACTTCTTTTTTTTTTTTTTTTTTTTTTTGTGAAAATGTGTAAAACATGAATTGATTCAAGAGAGGAGTTATAGTAAGAGAAGCGTGATTAATGATTGAGAGAAAGGGGGCAGCTTCAAAGTGTTCAATGGGCCAGGTCACGCGGTAACGGACTTACAAATTTGTAACTCTGTTACTGACCAGTTTTTTGCAGTTTTCAACCAAAATAAATCAAATGAATAAAATTGGCTATTTTGTTTTTTGAAGTACTAGGAAAGACCTACACAAAGCCATTTAAATTGTAACTCTATCTTACTTCGTTTTGGAGCTCTATTACAAAATACACCAATTTTTTAACTCCGTTACCGCATGACCTGGCCCCAATTCAAAATGTAAAAATCGAATTGTGCAAACAACATACGAGTTATGGAATGAGCTGACCCTGTTTAAATTGTGTGGTTATGTCCAGAAAACTTTTTTTTTTGGGAACTGTGTGAAAGTTGTCAGGAGTTCTAGACCACTGAGCGGAAGGTTATGGGTTTGAGTCCCAGCTAGGGCGATTCTATTGCGATCCCTATGAACTGCAGCCAGAGAGAGTGGAATAGTTATTTAATGAGTACCAGGCATAGCTACGAGCGGAGAGGCCTCATAGTGGGACTGGTTTGGCAGCAGGAGCAGGGTTAGGTTTGGGGCCTCGGCAGGCTGCGGTTGTGTTGCAGTCAGTGAGGTGTGTGTGTGTGTGTGTGTGTCTGTGTGTTTGATACTATGAATACATACTGTGAGTGAATGTTTGAGTGAATGTCAGTGAGCCTTTGCTCGTCTGTGGACGTTAGGGTCTGTGTGTGTTCATGCCCAACCATTACATGACGTGTGTGTGTGTGTGTGTGTGTGTGTGCGTGCGTGTGTGCGCAGTTGTGTCTTCTTCATGTGTGCAAGTATTTTTTTTGCATGTGTTTTTGTGCAATTGTTTGCATGTTAGTTTGCATCATTGCCTGCGTGCTTAACTAGATATGCACGTGCGATGCATGTATGTGCAGGAGTGCTTGCATCTGCATGTTATGGCACGTGTATGTGTAGATGTTTTTGCGTTTGTACTTGTATGTGTGCGTATGTGTGTGTGTGTGCTTGCGAATTTGTGCATGTGTGTTAGTGCACTGGGCTCACATTTTCCACGGTTGTATTGGGTTCGAGCCGAGCTCAGTTTTGCCTTGCAAAAAAAACAAGGACGCACAGCCTAATTGTTTTAAGATGTAGAACTTCCACTACAGAACATTAGAGTCGTTCTTTGCAAGCAGAGAGCAGAGTAGGCGAGGCCGCGGGCGAGGCCATTCAAACTAGATACTGTTTTGTGGGATACTGTTTACCTTTCCCGGAGAAGCGGATTGGTGAGACTCGTTCTCCTGCTCCGGACACGTGAAAACCGCATTTATGATGTGCCATCGAAATTAAACATTCGCCCCCCCGTCTTCCCGAAAACGCAGCCGAGCAGCTGTTTCAGATCTGCATGGATGCGAATGTCCTGTCCCAGCTAGGCCCGCCTTTTTTTTTTTTTTTTTTTTTGAGCTGCGGTTGAGTTGAATTTTCTGTTGCTCCAGCGGTCTGCTGTACGGTGGGGTTTTAAACAATACTTGCTATTGGAGGATCATTTATGTCACTTTGGCCTCTCAAAATGGACGTGAACTGCACAGTCACATAGATTGGCCGTTCAAAAAATTGCAAAGATGAGGAATGAATTGACAGTAGTGAATTGATAGATGATGGATTGATGAGATGATTGGTCAGATAAATCAATACTGTCCCACAATAATGCATCCACAACAGTTCCGGGTCTGTAATCACACAAATCATTAATTAGCTCACAGCTCACTCATGATTTCTGCTTGTACGGTCATAACTGTGACTGTACAGAACCTTCAATTTTTATGCAACCAATTTAGCATAACAGTAGTTTATGTGATGTAGTATAACCATTACACACAGTGTAATTTTATAGTGTATATGCCGGCTTCAAGAACAGTGTACATAATTTGGAATTAGTGCACCCATTGTTTTATAATCTGGGTGTATATGGTGTTGCATAGTTATGTGTAAGATGTAGTAGAACTGTAGCCAGTGTAGTATGACCTTGGTGTATATGGTGTTGCATAATCATGTGTAAACTAGTATAGTATAAGTGTAACAAATGTAGTTTAACCTTGGTGTGTACTGCGGTGTAGCATAGTGATGTGTACACTTAAGTGTCAGTTTAGCCAATGCAGTATAACTGTGTTATATATAGTGAACATTGCATTGTCATGTCTACACTGTAGTGTAAACTGAGTGTGTGTGTGTGTGTGTGTGTGTGTGTGTGTGTGTGTGTGTGTGTGTGTGTGTGTGTGTAGAAAGTAGTGCTTTGCTCTGTGTGGGTGTGTCCTTGCGTGTGTGTCTGTGAGCTCACAGCTCAATAATTGGGAGAAGATTTAAATTGGGAGTTAAATGGTTTACTTTAGTGGCACGGACAGGAATTGGAGTTCTCCTCTACACAGTGTACGGAGGGCGGAGTTTGGAGTCTTGCCATCCTGCTCCTGCCCCGCCTTAACCTGCCGGAGCTCACATGCATTCGCCGCGTGTGGCGGATCAAGGTCCTGAGCACCAGCGTCTCCGAGCACGCCCACTGGCACCGCGCCCGGCTGCTCGTACTCCGCACCTCACGGGAAGGTGGGCGGGGGATGGGGAGGACGGTTAAGGGCGAGCCCAAAACGCTAGCTGCGCTGTGGGCTAACGCAATCAGGAAGCGATCCAGGCAGACGAGTCCCATTTACGTATGATAAACAGACCTACCTCCCACTGTGTTACCGTACTCAGTGGGTGGGGGTGCTAACGCTTACAGCATATCGTGTTTTAAGACGGCACAGCTATGGGAGGCTGGTTTGTAAAGGCTTGCCACCAAGCAGTCCTCGCAAAGGACACTATCCACACATTATGTGTGTGTATTTTGTAGCTGTTGGCATTCACTGGGCCTGTATTCAGCCAAATGAGCGTTAACTGCTAACAGAATTTTGGCAATGGCCCAGTTAATTCAAACAAAACCGTCGAGAGATCTGCAGTGTTTGGTGTCTTAGAAACATGGCTGCAGGCCTTTGTGATGTCACAGACACTCTTATGACACGACGCTGGGGTGAGCTCTGAGCTGAGAGGCGACATCTCTTTGAAACTGAAGCATTTTGAAATCGATATTGCGTGTGAGAGAACGCATGTGTTTGTATGTGCTCCTGAGTGGACGTTTGTAGGTTTGTGTGCACTCGGGTGCTTCTAAATGGTGATGTGCACTTGCATGTTGGTTTGTGTGGTGTGCTTGCTCGCACATGTGCGTCAGCGGGTGTGTGTTTGTGTATATAAGTGGGTGTTTGTTGGTCACATCCCAAGATGAATGGGTGTGATCTCAATCCAAATCTCCAGTCGCTGGAAAAAACGTTGAGTAGCACTCTGGCTCTAAATTAGTACTTAAGCTGCATGAAGGAAAAGCTTTAGTTTACTGTTAGCCTCCTGCTAGTATTTTCTCAGTGTGAAATTAAATTCTGAATCACAGTAACGTGTAAAAGCTTTGCCATGATGCATGTGATCAGAGCTCCTCACTTAAAATTCATCGAATCTGTCAGGCATAAGGAAGCAAAATATATTTTCCATTTGCTGTATTTTTTTTTTTTTTTGCATTTCTGCATCTTTGTCTTTTTTTTTTTTTTTTTGCTGCATTTGATGTGGTCAATGCAGACATGGATGTAGCTAAAAGCTAAACCCCTGTCGCGGGTTCACTTCCCAAAGCGCAGTTCCCTTTCTGCTCAATTAGGGAACCTGAGCAGGCTAACGCACCCTCGGCTTACCAACGAGCATCACTGGCATGCCTTTTGTTACCGCGGCGATGAGTCACGCCGACTGCCTACGAGCGACCGCGCCCAAACTGCTTACTTCGCCAGTGATGGGAGGAATCCATGGGGATACGCCCTCACTCAAGCACACGCGCGCACACACACACACACGCTCACACGCAGGCTTACTCACACTCTGAAACACTGGCACAAATACGCACACTCTGTCGCGCACACCTGCAGACACGCACAGATTCACACACTCACACACACACATACGATCATCTGAAGTTTATGTTCACAGTGCACTGGATTCACCCCTGAGACAGTAGCGTACGCTCTGTATTTTGTCACAATCCTTTTTGTCACACAGTACAGCCCAATGCTAACTGCTTACAGCACATTTACATGTCAATGGTTTGGCACTGCTGACTCTTCTCTGTGAAACACAGCACCTGTGCGAGGAAGTGGCTCCGAAAATATGACCCCCTGGCCTGCCTTCACCTGGGCGAGGCTTCTGCCGTGCCTCTCTAAAGCAAATGTTTATCCTGCTCGTTTTTTGAAATTAGATTATCAAATCTGAAACTTCATGGGTTCCGTTTCTTGAGCGATCAAGATATACGTTAAGCATATATTTTTTTTCCAGGCAAAGTGGCTGGACAGTCCAGACCTGGTCAACTTGAACTGCTCTGTTGAGTCGTATTTTAGTTTCCCGTGTTTCAAAAATTTTTAGTCTATGTTTTCGGACTGACTTGCTCTCAATTGCCTACATTACCAACTTTCATATTTAATGTCTTTGTGAACAAATTTCTGGTTTGACATAATGCCGGTTCGGGTGAATACAAAGACTAGCTGTCATTAGTGGCTACTTCACTGAGGAAAATTAGCAGAGAGCAAAATGTTAAGACAGCCTCTTCCAGCACTTGCTATACTACGGGTAATGCTTTGTTTTTAAGAATGAATGTTAAACCCTACCAAGCTAGCTGCAAAAAATGGCCGACTCAGTCTGTTCTTTTAAACTGCCACTTGACCGCTCTGAACTGAGTTGCATGCTGAACTGGAGGTTTGTTTACAAAATAGCCAGCTGCCTGAGGTCCTTGAATCTGTGGTGAATATGATGAGTAGTCCACGAGTTGTTGTGACATCAGCACTGGAATGTTCTCAACAGAACGTTATAATCGCATGTTTGTGATGTCACAAGACTTTTGCAGCTATGGGTCTGTCAGGACAGGTCTAGGATGGGGCGGTTTTACAAGGGCAGCGGAATTCCTGTTCTGCCCTTGTTCACCTTTTGTCCTGAAGAAGCAGGAGCAGAAGGAATTGAAGTGGTTTAAGGGGCGGGTAATGCTCAGCACCTCTTACGCTTTACCGCCATTTCCATCGCACCAACTTGGAGGCATCTCAAAGAACAACTAGGAGACGTCGTCTATTCCTGCCTAGAGGACTCGATTCATCCTGCAAAAAACCGTCATTGTACACCTTGCCCCAGCTCCTTACGTTTCTCTTTCGCCCGGACCTCCCCCAGCGGTCCGTGCGGGGAATAACTTGCCTGTAAATCACGTGCTCTTGGAGTCTGTCCCCCCATGATGCTCTTGGGCACCTTTCCCATGTCAGCTAGTTTGGACTCTCTCTCAATTCTGTTATTTTTATCAAGATTTTTGCAAGTCTTGAGGGAGAACATGAATCATGGCTGTTATTTTCAGCAATGTGTGACTAACGTCTCTCTTCCTATCCTTTGTTTTGCAGTATATGACAAAGCCAGAGAAAATCTCATTTCTGGTTCTTTGTTGAGAATAATGATAAAAAGATTGCCACTGATTGGAGACGTTTCCCCTGTCAAGCGCAAAAAGAACTTATGATGCTTGTTAAGACAGAGCTTTATAAGATTACAAAAAAAAAAAAATTGACAACAAAAAGTGTTTTTATTGCAATGAACCAAATCTTATTTAAATGAAAATGTATCCTCTTGTTTTGATTAATTAATAAGGACAAAAAAGATTGTTGTTTCACTTGTCAAACAAGATGAATTGAAGACATTTCAATATATTCTGCTCAAAGGAATAAAAAATTACATTTCAAGTGAGATGAAGACACTTGTTTACCCATTAATGCCCAAATTTCTTTTCAAAGTAAAAGTTACATTTTATTATCGGATACAGCATACAATGACCGTCTAATGCTTAAATTCTGGTGAAAAATCATTATCTTGTCATCGACGACCCCAAATGTGCATGTCCCATTAACGGCGCATCAAATGTACACAGATCGTTGTAAGCATAAAAAAAAAAAAAACATTCTGAGAAGAGCATATTTAGCGGTGTCTCAGGAAAACTGGCACCTTTTACAGCGTTGCATAGTGCTGTTACAGATTCAATAAATTCATGCAAACGGCGGCCCCAACCACTGCTGTAAAGGGAGACGACTCTCATGAGCACTTTTCCTGGATGGGAGTTACTTTCCCTGATTAACCTACAGCAGCTTAGTCACAGTAATGCATTCACTTGGGTTACAGAGGTTAAAATGTGCAGCGTCCCAAAAGTGGGTCAGTGGTCATTAATGGGTTAATTGACTGATGCACAGGTAGATGTTTTGCCAGTGTCAGGGGGGAGGTGTCTTATCAGCATGTTTTTGATATTGTATTAACCCCAATAAATTATGCCGTTAGACTCCTGTTGCACAGTAATACCCTAGAGCAGAGGTTTCATCCTGAATTAATTCAGTTTACTTCCGACTATATAAATGAATTCTCTGTAAAAATGCCAACCCTTGTCAAGCTGTCGCTCAGCTGTCTCTCCGGATAAGAGACTCTGCTAATTGCGGGTAATGCGATGTAATGAAGCTAAACCTGGAGGCTAAATCATACATCAACGCTGAAGGAATTCCTGTGTGTTCCTGCATGGTGTCAGAGGCTAAGATTTTAGTCTTGAAGGAACCAGCTAAACTTTCAGAGGCTTACAGTGTCCTGCTTCTTTCAGTCTGTGAGGTCACAAAAGCGCAATCAGAATGTTCTTGACAGAACATTCTAATTCTGATGTCACAATGGCTAAAGGTAACTGGAAGAATTCTGGGCAACTGAATTGGACAGCATTCACTTGTTCAATAATAGTTTGTGATGGGGATCTTTACGCCTGCGAGTGCCAGGTATACTGAATACATCCTGAGTCATTAGCCTATCAGCCGGGAAACGTGTATATGCCGGCGACTGCTTCGGTCAGCAGGCCGGGAACTGCGTATATGCGGGAACGAAAAGGAGTGCGGTTATCGGCCAGTATGACCACGTATATGCGGTTCCCGGCATGTGGCCTATTAGGTCAGGCCCGCATATATGCGTTTCCCACTAAGGGGTTCAACGTATTCTTCAAAAGGTTTATGCATGAAGCGCTGAGATGCAGACAGTTTTCCAGCCGCTGATCATTTCTCTCCCAGCCCGTTTACTGTTTGCGTAGTAACGGTTAATCAGTGCTTAAATGGCACGTATATCACTGGGCCCTCAGGACTTGGCAAATGTTTTGGCAAGTAAAGTTTTCCATCTCCTAGCGACGGGGTTCCCCCTTCTGTAAACTATATTTGTAAGAGGGTCTGGAACGCCGCCTATGGAAAACTCCCTGCGTCTATTTCTGCTTTTTCATTGAAAAAAAAAAACGGACAGAGACATAATGTTCACTATGCTCTGGCTCAGTTTTCCAGCAGCGTACTACCGGTGTGTGATTACCTCAGTCATTTACTTTTGGAAAAACTACGGCAAAGTTTATTAACTGTGATGGGGGGTTGCTAAAAATAAGCTGACAGGAAATCAGTGAGATGGGGTCCCCACGAGCGATGGATTGCGATGTGCGTGCGTGAGTGTGTATGCGCGCGGTGTGTATGTGCGTGTCTGTGCGTCTAGCAGCCAGGCCAGATAAAGACTGAGAGGTCAGTAAGCTTGTGTGTGTGTGTGTGCCCACGTTTGAGTTGTGTGTGGGTAGTTGTCTGTTTCGCTCTGCCCCTGCCCTCCCATATCGCTCCAGATGCCCATAAGATGTGGGTTGACCCGGTCACTGCCCTCCCTGCTCCTAAAAGCATTCAGATGAGCCAGATCCCCGAGAAGACTACACTCCCATTGTGTTTCTGCAGGGCAGGGTGTGGTCTCATTTTACACTGGAGCTGTCTGCCATCTGTACAGTGTAGCATCGTTTGAACTGTGGCGTACTTGGCCAGCATATTTCACCGCGGATGCCTGCTGGCCTGCCTGTTCGGCCAAAACTTGTCTCTGCATTGTTGAGTTTGTCCCAAAGTTTGTCCTGAATATGAGTATGCTGTAGAATTACAGAGCAGAATTACAGTGTTATGCTTCAGTGTTTTTGGATGGGGGGGGTCACCTCTATATCCCCCCCAACATAATGCCACCCCCACTAGGGTCAGGGTTCATCAGTTTTACTATTGAGGCTCCAGAGTTGAAGTGTGTGTGTATGTGTGCCTGTGTGCGTGTGGGCCCCTCTGATACACACATCTGTAACCCTCCACCCCCCCACCGGGATGCCCCTATGGTTACTCATACCCTGCGGTCTGCTGCTTTTATAATCAGGCCTTTCTGTAAATTCTGGCTGAGCCAACAGAGCTGTGACTAACTCTTTCCTTCCCTACCCCCCACCTCCTCTCCGCCTCATTATATTTACAATACAGTCCTCATCCTCTGCCCCGGCTTCAGTTCCTCATCCCAAAATAAGGAGGGGGGATTTGGGCCAGGCTAGTTGCCATGGCAGCGCCACATCAGAAACACCTTGGTCCCGCTCTCGCCCTTGTTTTTCGTTAGGCGCTAACGGGGTGGCGTCGGTGATTCAGCTCGTCTGTTAGGATTTCCCTTTATTCTCGTACCCCAACCTGCACCTGGCCCAAGGCCCACCCCCCACCCCACCCCAACCCCCACCTCCATGGCTTTCACTGAAACTTTCTCTTTTTTTTTCTTAGCTACCGACATTCACTGCGTTTTATGAGTCGTGCATTGTGTGCAGGACTGGCTGCGCTGTTTTAAGACGGAAAGTTCTTTTGCTTCCCGCCCTCACCCCTCCCTGCCATTCTTCTTCTTTTATAACTGTGCAGTAGCAGAGCAGTTTAGCTAGTATTTACATAATACATTTTGTCACGTATATTTATGGGTTCTGGTGAGAGTCGTCACTTTTCCCTCAAAAGGTGTTTTTGTTAAATGACTCCCAATGAACATGCAGCTTATTCTTTTTGTACACTTCCTGAATCTGGCGTGTACATAAATGCTTGTATGCTGTACATCGTGTCATTGAGGTATTGTTTTCACAAAATCTCAGACCTGCCCTTTGGCTTTAAGCCTTTTGGCGCGGTTGGCGACCGTAGTCGACTCCCTGGTGAAACGCATTGGCGACTGCAGTCGACATTTTTAAGCTTTCATTTTCACTCGGCAGATGGCAGCACGTCCAGGTGTGTTACTCCATTCCAATCTTAATAAAATTGACTTTACTTGACTCCAAAAATCCTTTGGACCATCAGGTGTCCCCAGTACTCCTTGTTAAGTTAAAATGAACACGAAAACCCTAGTTCGACACGACCTTTTTTTTTTTTTTTTTTTTTTTTTTTTGGAGCTCCTGTTTGTGCTTTGCAACACCTTTGCATTCCGTTCAGGAAGTATGTTGAGTCACCACAGGCCCAGGAAACTCTCCTGTCTGTACACACCACTCTCCTGCTTGTGAAATTTAGTAAACAAATCCTTTTCTTTAGTGTGTACTGCCCACACTGCATTTTTTCTGCTGACCTGTTATGTTGAATTTTGTCTTTTGGTGGAAAAACTGTCTCATTTGGCAGTGAAAAAAAATGTTGCCCAGGTTGTCTGAAAACTCAGAACTAAAATATTGTCACTCACTCACCTGCTGCCTTTTTCTCCATCTCTGCTTCTCTTCGTGAAAGGGGGGGAGTGAGAGAGAGGAGCAGAAATAGAGATGCACACTCTTACGAATACATGCGAAATGGCTACGTCGCATCCCAAGCATATTTGGGAACAAAAAACTGTGCTTGATAGCCTTTACAATAAGGCTACTCCTGTGGGCTTCAATTCCCAGCATTATATGTAATATTTATCATACTTCCTCTCTTAGCTGAAGCTGGCCCTTCCATCCAATGAGTTACAACTGTTAAACATTCCTGCTGTTCACTCTAAGGTATGAGGTCCAGGGGTGAAAGTAAGCCAGAACGCAGCGGTACGCCGTACCGGGAAGAGATATACAGTCCTCTACAGCCGGTACGCAGGGGTACGCCTCGGAAGAGCAACTTTCACCCCATGCACACAACGCGAGCCCTTTCAATTTTCAAGCGAATTTCTCCGAAATAAATGTAAATTTGATGAAAATCATCAACAGAATGTGCCGCCCGTGACGTGTTGAAGTAGATTTTAGTGCGCTGGACAAAAGTTATCATTTGTAGTAGGCTACTCGCTTACTTTGATATGTTGCAACTTGTAGGCAGTCTACACTCTGCATTGTAACGTTAATCCAATGGTAGTGACTCGAGTACTGTGGATTTTTGCAGACAGCAGTGAGCAGTCGTTTTTGCAAAAAAACAAAAGAAAAATCCCCAAGTAATAAATTGTGAGGTTTCATGATCAACAATCTAAATCATGAATGACTCTCTGTCATGCGAGCGAGTAGTCCACCACTCACTTCTGCAAACAAACACATGCGGAAAGAGGGAACACTCAATGCGTTCTTTTGATTGGATGCTGGTTGCCGAGGTGATGCAAGGCTGGGTGCTGGGGTTCGCGTGCATCCTTTTGACTGGGAACGGTAAAACACAACTTGTTCAAAATGCAAAGAAAAATTGATTATATGTTTAAAAGAAAGAGAGATGATGAAAAATTTTCCCAAAAAATGATGTTTGCACTTTACCTGAAAATAAATGTTTTGCCATAAATTACGTTACGTGTCTAACATCATACATCACGCACTCAAGGACGTGCATAGAATTTAAGAATCTCAAAGTCAGAAAATAGCAGTCTTTAATATCTTTAATATGCTGCGAGTGCGCGAGCAAAAAAATTTTTGAGTAGCACAGTTCCTGCAAGAATCTAATCTTACTTTCACCCCTGATGAGGTCACAATCAGGCCATTGGAATCTTCAATACTGAAAATTCTAATTATGACATCACAGTATCTGCTGGAATACGAAAGCAGTGGAGTTCTGGAAGGCTGACTCAGAGTGTGTAATAGTAAATGAGTTTATGCTGTCTGTAGCCTAGTCCTCTCAAAGGGTTAAGTAACTCGTTGTAAGATTTTGAATAACTCCAGGACAGTGGAATGGACAGCTTTTTTACTGAAACTGTCTGCGCATAGGAAGCTGTTGAATGCTCCACCCTGATGCATTTTCTTCAGACAGCTCTGGCTGCTCTGTTTAGAGTTGGATGCTACAAGCCTGGCCTACTGCGAGTTAATGCCCAAGCCATCTGAGAGAGATGTGTTCCGTTGAAGATTTATTTATTTTTGCCGTGGGGGGTTGGGGGTGGAGGTACGAAGAATTCTGTGAACATCATGCGTTAGGCAGAAGTGTAATTATTAAATGTGTGTTTAATTGTGAGTTCAATTCTGTTTTTATCTTCCTGGGAAAAAGTCAGTAAGTTTTTGAAAATGATCCCCATGGATAGTGTTTAATAAACATTCAGCTAAATAACAGGCTTTTTACAAGACTGAATTACAAACCCTAGACACGTTCATCCAAACGCCTCCCATCTGGTTTCGGTTTTTGTCATAAGTGAGTGATCCAGAATACAATTTTTCTCTTACAGGTGAGAGGTCAGTTATTGTTAGCTGATTGGTTGTTATGGTGTCCTCTTTCGGCCACGAGTTTGTCACATGTTGATCACTTGCTGTGGACATCAATCTATGAAAAGCTGTCTTTGATTGACTGTCAGAAACTGCACCCATCATTCCATTCCGCTGTCCATCACTTTGTGTGTAACTCTGCTGGGTGTACCTGTTCCCATGGTTACCATTCACTGCATAGCTGCCGTTGTGGTTGAGTGCTGTGATGTCACAGTGGCAATGTGCAACCTGTCAAGTTCACGTTCCATTCATGGCCCCTTCCTGTGTTTGCAGTTGGGGTGGTCTCAAAGAAGCGCTAACAGGGCTTCACTAAAGCTGAGATTAATGGGGTCAAGGGGTGGAAGTGCTCCATTGGGATTATGGGATAGATACTAGTAGAACAGCTGAGGATTTGACAGCTGTGGCCTCTAAGAATGTGCACACACACACACACCCACACACGCACACGGTTCATACTCTGCTTTGTCGCTCATTTACATTTGTGTGTGAATTTGTGCTTGAGTTGTGGTGGTTTTGATACTTTTAGATGGTTGATGAAAGTTTTGATCATTTGCATTCAGAGTTAAACGCTGGAGTGCGCTTCAGTTCCTCCCTCAATCATGATTTGAATCAGAATCTCATTTCTCATCAACAAATCGGCATGTGCTCCATTCACCCACTGCACATTAGTCTCTTAGATATTTCATCACTGCCGTTGCTCTGTTTTGGCGTTTAGGACACTTGCTCAATACCTCTGCCACACCCAGGGATGTGCACTTACAACCCTTTTCATTATAGCGCCACCTGCTGGGCTTTCAGCTTTTCTGAGCCTCTGTCTTTCACAGTCTTGTATTTAATTCAATATGAGGTGGCTGAATTAATGCATTAGCTCCGCATCACCTGAAGACAAAAGTACAAGCTTTCATTGATTGAATGTGTCTCTCCGTATTGACTAATAGGACTCTTGTATGGTAACAGTATTTTATCTACCTCTATTTTAACTGACAGCGAAGGGGACCGTCTGCTCTTTTCTGGTGTGGGACGAAATGCGGTCCGTCTGTCGTCTGCTCTAGCGAGGGTCGTTAACCGTTCCTGATTCCATTTGTCTTTCATTACAGTGTGTACAAGTCCCCTCATCTCGGCCCCACAGCTGGAACCCATTTTAAAAAAGATTCATCCTGTTCATTTTACTCAGACCACCAGTAATGCTGCCCTTAACCGTTCATAGAGTAGGCTTTTAAAAATACGTTTTGCCTTCGAAGCTCTGAAACAGTGTGAAACTCCCCATTACTTTAAATCGCTAGTAGCAATTATGACCTCTGCATGAAAACTCTCCGTTAATAATGTTCTGATTACATTATCCGTCTTCTTGCCTCTGACAGGCCAACTTCATTTTGGACGTCAGGTTCTGCTGCCATGATTTATGGGATAGCTGCCTTCCCGTAGAGCCTGTGTTGTTCTCTATGTTGCGCTTACTGACAGCCCTAAACAAATAAAATTGAATTGAAAAGTGAATAGAATGTGGTCTTCCTGGACTATTGTATCAGGCTTTAACTCGAGAGTCTGCGCTACAGTCGCCCTGATTCAACATCACCCTGTCTTTTGAATGGAACTGGAACTTCTGTAAAATCTCGCCTTGTTACTATGTCAGTAGAAAGAATGGGCATTTCCTAGGTCGCTGTATCCATCAGCCATTAGCGCATGATCTTGTTTGTGAGTAGATGGTCGCTCAAAGGTCGTGTTACTGCCTGACACGTCCGCACCTCAGAAATATCCCACAGGCCCTGTGCTCCAATGAGATTGGGCAGTTTTACACCGTATTCGTTTACGAGTTTCCATCAGACGATATCACATGCTATCAGCTGGCGTGTTGCCGTAGGCTTCTGAAGCCAGTTCCTGTAGCTGTTTATTCAACCTAATTTGGTCATCGATCCCCCTGCTGCTGCTCATTTAAGATCAAACAAAGCATGCTGCTGGGAGCTGGGTCAGGTAGCCCTGCTTTAGCTGTTTCCTGGCTGTGACTCTTTAGTTCACCTGAGACGAAGTCTCAAAGTAACCTTTTCTAATCGCCTTTTGTCCATCGTCGTGCGTCGTGCGTCCGTTAACAATTTACATTTTCAACTTCTTCTCAGAAACCGCTGATCCGATTTCAATAAAATTTTGCAGGAACCTTCCTTGGTCAAATATGCACCAAAATAGTGAATTATATGGTGCCCACCCCCAGGGGCTCTGAGCGGCGGGACTAAAAGTGGTCAATACATTTTCCACTTCTTCTCAGAAACCGCTGATCCGATTTCAATTAAATTTTGCAGGAACCTTCCTTGGTCAAATTGGCTGAAATTTTAAAAATCTTCTCCAGACCCAGATATGCTGGAAAACAATACTCTTCATAGATGGAAGGCTCTTGAGGTGCTTTATCAAAATTGTGAACTTCATGACCCTTGAGCTCCATGTTTGCCCCTGGGGAGGGGGTGAAATTTACTATAGTTTATATTGGAAAATGATACTTTTGGGTATATTTTGTTCATTTTCTACTGGAAATCATTCAAACTTGATTGGCATTATAACCATGAGATGACAGTTTGATACTATGACATTTTTGACCCTGTCTCTTCCCCAAGGGCTGAGGGGTGGGGCCCAAATGGGGTCCTATTGCCAAAAATTTCAACAATCTTCTTCTCCAGACCAAGATTGGCTGGAAACCAGTACTCTTCATAGATGGAAGGGTCTTGAGGTGCTTTATCAAAATTGTTAATTTCATGGCCCCCAGGCTCCATGTTTGCCCCTGGGGAGGGGGTGAAGTTTACTATACTTTATATAGGAAAATGATACTTTTGGGTATATTTGGTTCATTGACATCAATAACATCAGTTTTTATACAACTCAGGTGACCATTAAGGCCCATGGGCCTCTTGTTAAGGTTAAGGAACCTACAGGACCGTAGACCCCTCGGAAAGGAGTTGGGTATTCCTGTCACAACTGTTCAATGAGGTGTGCTTTGTTAGGGTTAGAGTGAGAACATACAGGTTGGTAGATCTCCAGGAACAGAGTTACACATCCGTGCTCTGGCTGATGAGTGAGGTGAACTTTGTTAGGGTTTGGAGTGAACACCTCCAGCAGGAACAAAGTTAGACGGTCAGTGGTCATGTGACTGATGTGCCCACCCTGCTCTTTCAGGAACTCTAAGAAGGAGGCGGATCTTGCCGGGGCTCTTGCTCGGCTGAAGGACCTGGAGGCCTTGCTGAACTCCAAAGATGCCTCCCTCACCACCGCCCTCGGAGAGAAGCGCAACCTGGAGGTTGAAGTCCGTGACCTCAAGGCCCAGCTGGCCAAGGTGACGACATGTCCTGTGACATCACAGTGCCTTTAAGAATGCAGTTCAGTATCCTGTACTCCTGTAACAGAACATGGTAGTAGGCCTTACTTGTGGCCAAACCAGTTACTATCTCTAGGTCATCTCTAGTTGGTGGGAAGGTAGTGATAATGCTGGGGGCCCAAGATATGAGGACCGTACAGTAGTAGAGAGTCCCCAAGCATTCCCATATGATGGGGGGACCCGTGCAACATACTTTTCAGTATTTGGTGTACCCAGAATTCATACCTTGTTTGCCGGCTGAGTTATTACTAGTTCTAAAAGTACATTTTAAACTCTGATCATTTGGCTTGAGCAATCTCTGAAGTAGGACCGATCAGTGATGAGGTTAGTTTTCATTACCTGAATGTTACTTAACTGGCAATTTTTTCCAAAGCGGCTGACGATGGTCGATTAATAGAAGCAGGGGTCAGTCCTGCCTTGGAGCAATGTGGGGTGAAGGGCCTTACTCCAGGGCCGAACAGGTGGACTGATGTCAGTATGTCTACAATGGGGAGTGTACCGCCAAAATTCTCGAGTCAAACCCTATTGTATCCACTCTGACAATGCAAAGCTGTTAGTGGCACCCTCCATGTGATGGAAAAATGTCAGGAAAAAAAGATATTAATTTATTCAGCAAGTATTGTACCACCATGTGGTCGCTGATGGTAACGCAGTGGAGGCTGTTAAAGGGGTAGGGTCTATGAGAAGTGCAGTGTTAAACATTCTTACGGTGAATTTACTCATGTCACAAGCACAGGGTTCTAATGACAGCAAAGACTGGAGCCAATCAGGTTCTGGAATAAAGGGAGAATATTAAAAGGTGCATTACTGGCTGTGGTGGTCAGTTACATTCTAACCTTTCAGCCAACAGTGGTGGTTTGTGGACACATTTTTAGGGTGGGTGTGTGGGCGTATGTGAACTTGTGTGCTTGGGTGTGGGTGTGTGTGTGTGTGTGTGCGTGCACCGTATGTGTATCCGTACCCCTCTCCCTGACCCTGTGTTACGCTGCTGCAGCTGGAGGGCGGTTTAGCTGATGCAAAGAAGCAGCTGCAGGATGAGATGCTGCGGCGGGTCGATGCTGAGAACCGACTGCAGACCCTGAAGGAGGAGATGGAGTTCCAGAAGAACATCTATGCCGAGGTCAGGACCTGCACACTCACACACACTTACTGTCTCACACACACACACTCACACTCATATACTCACACACACACACACACACTCACTCTCACTCTCACACTCATATACTCACACACACACACACACACACTCTCACACTCACACTCATATACTCTCACACACACACACACACACACACACACACACACACACACACACACACACACTCATGCACACTTACCGTCTCACACTCAGTCTCACACACACTCACACACACTTACCGTCTCACACTCACTCTCACACACACTCTCACACACACTCACACACACTTACCGTCTCACACTTACTCTCACACTCACTCTCACACACAATCACACACACTTACCGTCTCACACTCACTCTCACACACACTCACACACACTTACTGTCTCACACACACACTCACTCTCACTCTCACTCTCACACTCATATACTCACACACACACACACTCACACACACTTACTGTCTCACACACACACACTCACTCTCACACTCATATACTCACACACACACACACACACACACACACACACACTTACCGTCTCACACACACACTCACTCTCACACTCACACTCATATACTCACACACACACACACACTCACACACACTTACCGTCTCACACACACACACTCACTCTCACACTCATATACTCACACACACACACACACACACACACACACACTTACCGTCTCACACACACACTCACTCTCACGCTCACACTCATATACTCACACACACACACACACACACACACACAGACACTCACACACACTTACCGTCTCACACACACACTCACTCTCACTCTCACACTCATATACTCACACACACACACACACACACACACACACACACACTTACCGTCTCACACACACACTCACTCTCACTCTCACACTCACATACTCACACACACACACACACACACACACACACACACACACACACTCACGCATGCTCACGCGCACATTCACACACTCACAAACACACACACACACACACGCACTCATACACAAACAGTCGCACACAATCTCACACACACATTCACACACTCACAAACACACACTCACACACACTCATACACACACACACTTATTCTCAAACACACACAACACACACCCACACAAACACACACTCATTCACACTCACTTACTCGCACACATGCACACACACACTTACTCACACACACTCAGACACACATACACATACTTACTCACACACACACACTTACACACACACACACACACACACACAAACACTTAGACACACACACACACACATACACACACACACACACGCATACACACATACACATGCGCATGCAGACTCCTCCTCAACACCATACTCCGAGCACTGCTCGCGCTGTGCTACACTGTTGCTGCCGCATCTCTACTGTACTACGCTACTGCTATTCATGCTACTGCTTTAATTACAGGCAGTGATAATAACGTTATTATATTAATTATAGTAATAGTAGTTATCATCATATAATCATTTTATTATGATTCATCTTTTTTAACAGACTCATACACACTCACACGCTTGTTCTCATAAAGGTACAAACCTGCTCTCTCCCTCCCTCTCACAGGAGCTTCGCGAGTCGAAGCGCAGACACGAGGCTCGCATCATGGAGGTGGACAGCAGCCAGCAGGTCGACTACGACAGTAAGCTGGCTGAGGCCCTGATGGAGATGAGGGCGCAGCACGAAGAACAGCTCCGCATCTACAAGGACGAGATGGAGAAGACCTACAACTCAAAGGTACCCTATCCACCCACCGTGCAGATCGGACTGTACTGGGAGGGTGGGGTTAAGCTTTGAGTTATCCTATCCATATACTGTACAGATCGGACTGTACTGGGAGGGTGGGGTTAAGCTTTGAGCTATCCTATCCATATACTGGACAGATCAGATTGTACTGGGAGGGCGGGGTTAAGCTTTGAGTTATCCTATCCATATACTGCACAGATCGGACTGTACTGGGAGGGCGCGGTTAAGCTTTGAGTTATCCTATCCATATACTGTACAGATCAGGATGTACTGGGAGGGCGGGGTTAAGCTTTGAGCTATCCTATCCATATACTGTACAGATCAGGCTGTACTGGTAGGGCGAGGTTAAGCTTTGAGCTATCCTATCCATATACTGTACAGATCAGACTGTACTGGGAGGGCGGGGTTAAGCTTTGAGTTATCCTATCCATATACTGTACAGATCGGACTGTACTGGGAGGGCCGGGTTAAGCTTTGAGCTATCCTATCCATATACTGTACAGATCGGACTGTACTGGGAGGGCGGGTTAAGCTTTGAGCTATCCTATCCATATACTGTACAGATCAGATTGTACTGGGAGGGCGGGGTTAAGCTTTGAGTTATCCTATCCATATACTGCACAGATCGGACTATACTGGGAGGGCCGGGTTAAGCTTTGAGCTATCCTATCCATATACTGTACAGATCAGATTGTACTGGGAGGGCCGGGTTAAGCTTTGAGTTATCCTATCCATATACTGTACAGATCGGACTGTACTGGGAGGGCGGGGTTAAGCTTTGAGCTATCCTATCCATATACTGTACAGATCGGACTGTACTGGGAGGGCGCGGTTAAGCTTTGAGTTATGCTATCCATATACTGTACAGATCGGACTGTACTGGGAGGGCGCGGTTAAGCTTTGAGTTATCCTATCCATATACTGTACAGATCAGGCTGTCTTGGGAGGGCGGAGTTAAGCTTTGAGCTATCCTATCCATATACTGTACAGATCAGGCTGTCTTGGGAGGGGGGGGTTAAGCTTTGAGCTATCCTATCCATATACTGTACAGATCAGGCTGTACTGGGAGGGCGGGGTTAAGCTTTGAGCTATCATATCCATATACTGTACAGATCAGACTGTACTGGGAGGGCGGGGTTAAGCTTTGAGCTATCCTATCCATATACTGTACAGATCAGATTGTACTGGGAGGGCGGGGTTAAGCTTTGAGCTATGCTACCCATATACTGTACAGATCGGACTGTACTGGGAGGGCGGGGTTAAGCTTTGAGCTATCCTATCCATATACTGTACAGATCGGACTATACTGGGAGGGCAGGGTTAAGCTTTGAGCTATCCTATCCATATACTGTACAGATCGGACTGTACTGGGAGGGCAGGGTTAAGCTTTGAGCTATCCTATCCTTTTTTCATTTTACCACTGAAGACTTTTAAGGTATGCAGTGAAGCTGTAGCCTTACAGAGAATCCCTTTTTTAATTGCTGAATTCAGTCATTTACTTTTTCACTCATTCACTCGTTCACTCATTGTCTCATTCACTCATTCTCTCGTTCATTCATTCTCTCATTCACTCCTTCACTCGTTCTCTCGTTTGTTTCCCCCTCCAGCTGGAGAACGCTAGGCTGTCGGCCGACAGGAACAGCCATCTTGTGGGCGCGGCTCACGAGGAGCTCCAGCAGACTCGGGTTCGACTGGAGGGCATGTCGGCCCAACTCAGCACCCTGCAGAAACAGGTCAGTATCGCTGTCACCTTCCTCTCCCCATCTCTGTCTCTCTGTCTCTATCTCTTTCTTTCACTCTCTCACTCTCTTTCACACAGCTGTTAGGATCAGGAAGCAAGTTAGTATAAACCTGCTGGTATCCAATGTAGGTATTTATGTCTCCCCCCCGAAGGGAGGGGGGACATATTGTTTTTGTCTGGTTTCCCATGAGTGTTTGCGTCGGCGTTCCCGCCATTTCCAGACCATCACTCAGAAACCGATTCAAAATTTGCACACAATCAGGTCGCGCAGATGTGCCTTTTGCTATTTTGAGGTCATTAACTTTTCTAGTTTCTTCCTAAATGTCTGTGAACATCAATGAGGGGCAGCTGCGTTGGGGTGGGGGGAGACATTTGTTTTTTTGCCTCAAAAACAATCTCTAGATTTGTTTCTTTATCATGCAGGCATTAAAAAAATCATATTTTGAATTTGTAAGGAAAAACACAATCCTCTTTGCTTACAAGTTAAAAAGTTTTGCTTTCAAGCTGAATTATACATAATGGGCGGGATCTACACTGACAAATGGGAGGAGAGTGGCTATTGGTCGGTTTGGCTTGGACTGACAGCATGGCTGTACAATTGCACTGGTCCCTTTCTTCCTCCCACGTTATATCATGAGGTCAGGAAGGCTTTACAAAGGTGCATCGCACACAGCCTGCAAGGACTGTCGGTTGGCTGTTTGAACTAGAAAATTTTGTGAAGGTGAGGAATTTAAGAGTGAAAGTGATGTGGAAAATTAAATAAAATTCAAGTCAAAAACTATTTTGAGTTTTCTTTATAACAAGCATCTCTGCATATCCCCATTCATCTGAGCGAAAAGAATTGGCTAGCTGACTTCAGACAACAAGAACGCAGGATATTTGTAAGCGCAGCACCAGAGCTGCTGTTCACTGGCAGACAATAATGTTACTTCAGGCAGAACATTATTTTGTTCATCCATAAGCAACACTTACGTGGCAATATCAGACTGTACCTCCAGGATCTGGGTGGGCATTGACCTGCACCAGCACTGGGTGGGCATTGATCTGCACCTGCACTGGGTGGGCATCGACCTGCACCTGCACTGGGTGGGCATTGACCTGCACCTGCACTTGGCGGGCATTGACCTGCACCTGCACTTGGCGGGCATTGACCTGCACCTGCACTGGGCAGGCATTGACCTGCACCTGCACTGGGCAGGCATTGATCTGCACCTGCACTGGGCAGGCATTGACCTGCATCTGCACTGGTTGGGCATTGATCTGCACCTGCACTGGGTGGGCATTGACCTGCACCTGCACTGGTTGGGCATTAATCTGCACCTGCACTGGGTGGGCATTGATCTGCACCTGCACTGGGTGGGCATTGATCTGCACCAGCACTGGGTGGGCATTGTTCTGCACCTGCACTGGATGGGCATTGATCTGCACCTGCACTGGGTAGGCATTGACCTGCACTGCAAGCATTGACCTGCACCTGCACTGGGTGGGCATTGACCTGCTCCTGCACTGGGTGGGCATTGACCTGCACCAGCACTGCGCGGGCATTGATCTGCACCTGCACTGGGTGGGCATTGACCTGCACCAGCACTGGGTGGGCATTGATCTGCACCTGCACTGGGTGGGCATTGACCTGCACCTGCACTGGGTGGGCATTGACCTGCACCTGCACTGGGTGGGCATTGACCTGCACCACCACCTGCACCTGCACTGACCTGCACCTGCGCTGGGCGGGCATTGACCTGCACCTGCGCTGGGCGGGCATTGACCTGCACCTGCGCTGGGCGGGCATTGACCTGCACCTGCACTGGGTGGGCATTAATCTGCACCTGCACTGGGTGGGCATTGACCTGCACCTGCACTCGGCGGGCATTGACCTGCACCTGCGCTGGGCGGGCATTGACCTGCACCTGCGCGGGCGGGCATTGACCTGCACCTGCACTGGGTGGGCATTAATCTGCACCTGCACTGGGTGGGCATTGACCCGCACCTGCACTGGTTGGGCATTGAGCTGCACCTGCACTTGGCGGGCATTGACCTGCACCAGCGCTGGGTGGGCATTGACCTGCACCTGCACTGGGTGGGCATTAATCTGCACCAGCACTGGGTGGGCATTGACCTGCGCCTGCACTGGGTGGGCATTAATCTGCACCTGCACTGGGTGGGCATTGACCTGCACCTGCACTGGGTGGGCATTAATCTGCACCTGCACTGGGTGGGCATTGACCTGCACCTGCACTGGGTGGGCATTGAGCTGCACCTGCACTCGGCGGGCATTGACCTGCACCAGCGCTGGGTGGGCATTGACCTGCACCAGTGCTGGTTGGGCATTGACCTGCACCTGCGCTGGTTGGGCATTGACCTGCACCTGCGCTGGTTGGGCATTGACCTGCACCTGCACTGGGTGGCCATTGACCTGCACCGATATTCATCTTGTCCTTAACTTGGCTCTCCTCATTCTGCTAATTAGGAGCGATGACAATGGGGATAGAGCTCGAGTCTCTCTGCAGAGGTTACAGGTTCGATTCTGGGGAGGGGTCCACACCAGCTGTGCAGCAGGGAGGGCTGAGACCAGCAAGGGCATGTAAATGTGTGAACAAACAGAACAAACGCAAATGCCTCTGTTCCTTCTCCTAGCACTGCTGTGGTCCACTCATCTCCTTAACTCTTTTCCCCATAATGACTACATATGACGCCTATATGTATATCAGTGGGCCTGGTATGCACAGGATTTCCCTATTGAAAACGGGGGTTTCTCCAAGGCATCAAATGTTGTCCTCCTTGCTATGACCACTGTTGTGTTTTGTAGTCATTATGGGGAAAGGAAGTCACAGTCACCCAAATCACAAACCAACTGAACTCATATGGCTGATTTGTGAACAATGTGTTAGACAGTGCTCTCCATCGCCATCATCAAAACACATAATGAGGGAATTTCTCTTGCCCTGCAAAAACTGACAAATATGTCAACCATATGTCTCGCATTTTAATCTTGTAGTTTAAAATACTTATTTCTCTTACCTTTTTTTTCTCAGTAAGACAAAAATTTGCCAATGGGATAAAAAAATTTCACTTGTCAAGCGCACGGTAACTTACAATAAGCAAATATTTTCTACTTGCGAGAGAAAAACTAGGAAGTTAGGTCTTATATTAAAACAAAATGACTTGTTAAGACACTTTTTGCAGTGTGAAAGAAAGGGGCTCCCCCCCTCAAGTTTTGCGCTTGTTTACTCTACGCCAAGGCATGGATTGAAGGGTGCTTTGTTGGGGTTGAAGTGAAAACCTGCTGTATAATAGATCTGCAGGAACAGGGTCAGAGTCCACTGCATGGTAACTCTGCCAGTGTAATGACAGCTGAGCAAATTGCCATGTATTAGGGCTGCTCTTGTAGCACTGCAGTGCTGAAGGGTTTCACCACACTCTTCCATAGAAATGCTCTCTCGCTGCTAAAATCGCAGCTTTGATTGGTGCCCTTGCCTGCACAGAGAAATTATCACATGCGAACAGTCTCCATTTCGCCGAAACGCGTCACACACGGCCGCTGCCCTCTCTGAACGGACTGGATACTGGTGTGATACTGGAGTGCAAGCATCGGCACTGGAGGATAGCGACTGGTGCCGCTGTGGACCTGTGTGCGTTAGAATAACGAGAGAGCCAGTTAGAATTTTTTTACCCCTCAACCCCGACTGAAGGGGCAGAGGGGTAATGTCATCACGTGCGATGTCCATCTGTTTGGCCGTCTGTCCCGTAAACTTTTGTATTCTGCACGATAACTTGGAAACGCCATTTTTGCTGTGTTGCTTGGTGTTGTGTACTTACGGAAGCCAATCGATTTTGACGGCACTCTGATGTCCAGTATGGGCACCACAGCCGCCATCTTGAATTTTGTTTTCCGCAGGAAAACTTGAAAACGTCTTTGTCATTTTATATTCATTCCAAACAATCCAGGGGCTGAGGGGTAACACCTGCTTTTCTGGGCGTAGACCTGGCAGTAATGATTCCAGTTTTATCACAAAAGGATGGTTTTTAGTTGGGGTAGACAAAGCTGAATCCATTGTAGCACTCTTGCCAGAGCTTCTGTTTGAGAGTGTGTCTGTCTGTGTATTTCTGTGTGTTTTTCTTGGTATTTTTATGTGTGTATGTATGTATATATGTATGTATTTGTCTGTGTGTCTGTGCACGTTTGTGTGTGTGTGTCTCCATGTATTTCTGTCTGTGTGTTTGTGTTTTTGCTTGTGCATTTTAGTTAGAGACTGAATGCATGATTGTATACATACGTTTATGCTTTCTGTGTGTGTTTTTTGTATGCTTATGTCTGTTAGTGTGCATGGCTGTTTATGCGCTTGTGTGCACCTGTGTGTGTGTGTGTGTGTGTGTGTGTGTGTGATGATGTATGTGCCTGTGTTCACATTTTGGTTCATGCCCATGTGTGTTCTCCTTGTGTGCGATAATGCACGCGCTTGCGTGTGCATGTGTGTGATAATGTGCGTTTGTGTGTAATAATGTGTCTGCAATGTGCATTTTTGTGTGATAATGTGTGTCTATGTGTGAGTATGAGATGACGTGTGCATGTGTGTTCCCATTAGTGTTTATACCGATGTACATTGCATATACCCGTGTGTGAATATTCTTGTGTGTGTGTGTGTGTGTGTAGCTGGCTGCGCGCGAGGCTAAGATCCGCGAGCTGGAGGAGGCGCTGTCGCGGGAGCGGGACGCGATGCGGTGCATGATGGAGGATAAGGACAGAGAGATGTGTGAGATGAGGCAGCGTATGCAGCAGCAGCTGGACGAGTATCAGGACCTGCTGGACATCAAACTGGCCCTCGACATGGAGATCAGCGCCTACCGCAAACTGCTGGAGGGAGAGGAGTCACGGTGAGAGAGAGAGAGATGCGCGCACACACACTCACACACACACACACAACATGGAGATCAGCACCTCCCACGAACTACTGGAGGGAGAAGAGGCCAGGGGAGAGACTGTTTGAGTAAGAAGTACTCAAACACACATTTGTATAGCTGTACCTGTGAGGACATTCTATTGACTTGAATTCATTCTTTACAGCCTTAGCTGTTCCCTAACTGTACCCAAATTATGCCTCACCCTAACCTTTGCCTTAACCTAACAGTATCTTTAAACAATTAGCTGCAATCTCTGTGAGGACCCCCAAAATGTCCCCACATCCCCAAATGCCCTCACAACACCTGAGGTTTTTAAGAGTTGGTTCTCACAATTATAGCCGCACAAGCTAGCATACAAGTCATTGAGATGCATATGAACTAGAGGCTGCTTTCATTTACTAGTTCCTTTGCTAAATTTTTTTTGGGAATCTGCTCAGTGCTGACGGATGCCAATTTTGTGGAGGCTTTGATGTTTGACTGTTAAGCATTTTGACGCTAGACAACAAGCATATATCCTGGGCACCTAAACATGACTAACAGAATATATATTAAATAAAATCCTGCTTTGAAAGTACAGCAGAGAAACTAGCCCCTGAAGAGTAATTACATCAGCGCCAGGATACGTAAAATTATCAAGTTCTGTCCAATATAGTATAACTAAACCCTGTATTGTCATTGTTTTGAATGGACTTCAATGGGAGTATGTGCTTTGTGTCACCAGAGTCTTAATGAGCTGTAAGACCACTGGAGTTTGCAAGCTGACTTGGGCAACGTTGATCGTTGGGCCCTGAAACACACACGTTGACTCATTACAGACTCATTTCGCCGATCTGTGTTCCTTTCCACCAGTCTAACCCCCTCCCTCCTTCCCCAGACTGCGCCTGTCCCCCAGTCCCCCTCCTGTTCGCACGACCGTGACCCGTGTCTCTGGCTCTGGGACCCACATTGCCCAATCACGCGTCACCAACTCCAGCGGCCACAGCCACACCTCCACGTCCTCCGCCAAGAAGCGCCGCCTCGCCGACAATGACAGCGAGGCCTCCAGCACGACGGGGGGCGCCACCGCGCGCATGAAGATCTCTCAGAAGGCCTCGGCCAGCGGCCGCGTCACCGTCGACGAGGTGGACATGGATGGGAAGTACGTCAGGCTGAGCAACAAGGCCGATGTGGTGAGTTTGGGCCGGATGTTTTACATCTTTGATGCTTTGTTATGTGTCATTATGTCATCGACGTTTAGCAGATGCTCTTAGCCGAGGTAAGGGAAAAGGTACGAGTCACGACCCATAGTGTACATATAATGTATGTACTGATATTGCTAGGGCAGTGGTCAACAGCCCTGTTCCTGGAGGTCAACCATCCTGTAGATTTTCACTCCAACCACAGCAAAGCACTCCTCATTCAACAGCTAGAGATCGTGTTCAGATGGTAATTAGTTGAGCCAGTCGTGCCAGATTATGGCTACACTGAAAACCTGCAGGATGTTAGATTTTCAAGAACAGGGTTGAAGACTACTGCCCTAAAGGGACGTAGGTTCCAGCTGGAGGGACGTTGGTTCCAGCCAGAAGTGATCATTTTGATTCTGAAACTTGGACCATGTGGATGACCTGTCAAACAAAATGCTTCAGTGGTACTATCTAAGCACTTAGCGCTGTAAACAGAAGTAATGCTACAATCAGTTTCAATGCCCTAAATGTAGAAGCAAATACAACATTAGGTGGGAGGGTTGGGAAGAGCTACTGTCCGAAAAGGTGGGAGTTCAGGCTGTGCTCGAGGGTGAATAGCGTCTCTGCTGTTGTGACCTCTGTGGGAAGGTCACTGAACTACTCCAGAGGCAGAACAGGCCGTAGGGGTGACCAGGGTGTGCAGGTATGGAGGTGCTTCAGGTCTTCTGGTAATGATCTAGGGGCTGGTCAAGCCTGTTCTCTTCTTCTTGAATGTTGGCTTTAAAAATGAATTACTAAGGGAAGAGTATAAAACATGTTGTTTTTCCCTAAGTGAAGGATGAACAATATGGTGCCTTGATTTGTTTAGTCAACAGAAACGATTCCCTGTTGTTTGTTGTCGCCCAGTGAGGTTTGCTTCACCTGGTTTATTCGAACATGGATTTACAGGTGTTGTGCCGTGCTGATGCTGAACGGAGCACAGAGAAAGTACAGACCGTATGAGGACTGAATGTACACCTTACAGGGGCCTGATACACTTTAGAGGACCTGAAAAGGACCAAACGCTGACCCTTGTGGAACCAAAGAGAATTATAAAGACCCAATACGAGCTGTACTGAAACTAAACCCTAACCTCATGAGAACCAAACACGAAATTTACAGGGACTGAAGACACCTCACCAGGGCCTTGCATAGAACTTACGAGGGCCAAATGCAGACCTTATTGAGTACTGTGCTAAAGCTGTATGAGAACCAAACAGACCTCACATGGTCTAAAAACAACAGGTATTATGAGTAGAACCTTACATTGTTGGCCCACAGATGTACTGAGGGTTTATCATGAGTTGTACAAGAACCTAACACTGATGCGATGAGGACTGTAAACAGACCTTCTAAAGAAATATCACCAGCTTCACGAGGACCGAACAAGGATCTTATGAGAATGAAATACAGATGTCCGGGGAATCTTGGGTCTCTCTAAGGGAAGGGCTAGTCCAGGGTTAAGGCACCCTGCTCCTGTTGAGCCAAAGCCATGCATGTGTTAGATGTCTACGAGTTCTAACAAGCCTGATACAAATGATTGCAGCTTGTCAGAGGCTTGATAATGAGGCAGAGACTTGATAACAAGGCAGTCACTTGTATATGGTGTGTTAGAGCTGAGAGACGTCTAAAAACATGCAGGGCTACTCAAAGAGCAAGGTTCCCTTACCCGAGCACTAGAAACACACCTTATGAGGGCTGACACATTGAGGTCAATGGCTGATGTCACAGTGACTTATGGTCTTGCCATCCCCCCCACACACAGGACCAGTTGATGGGCGGCTGGCAGATTAAGAGGCAGGTGGGCTCCCAGTCTCCCATCCTCTTCAAGTTCCCCCCAAAATTCACCCTGAAGGCCGGGCAGACTGTCACGGTAAGCCTGATCCCACATTACTACGGTATTCAAATAAACAAAATGGTATTCGGTGTGTCAGACGAAAGGCAAAGTGTTCTGGTGGACTTTTCTGTGTTTTTCATTTGGTCAGGAGGATGTAGGTGCTTTTTAATGTGGGGAGAGAGGGCTTGTTTATTTAACTCTGAAAAGAATGACATATTCTTGATATTCTTTCTCTGATGCATTTACATGCGCTTGGGTTGCAAATTGTCTGTAATTTATTGATTTTACATAAAATTTCAGGATACTTTACATTCCTAGTTAAACTTATAAATTCGGATTGATTGTAAAATCTAAGTTTAAAATCATGCATTACAACATTTTTTCTGGATATTGTGGCCCAAAATCTTTCAACCCTTCATGGCAGGTATTGGAATGTATTTGTACATAACATTTGCTGATGATTCCTAGTCCCCCTCAATTCATTTACATTATGAACTTATTACTGAACAGGGAGCAAAGACACTGCTTTCAGTGCAGCGAGGAATAGTGACTGACGTTTGGGAACGAGATGGCTCCCATTGGCCACATGTGCTCTGCTGCTGTTGGCCGCAATTATGTCATAATGAGTGACGTCGCTGATGGTCGCAGCCCTGCATTGGTGCCATTAGTCACATCACTTTGCTAAACATTGTTATGATGTCATAATGGGCGATGTCATTGAGGACCATAGTTGTTGCTAAGCTCTCTCTCCTGTGGGGGTGTAGATTTGGGCGGCTGGAGCAGGGGGCACCAACAACCCCCCGTCTGACCTGGTGTGGAAGGGGCAGAGCTCCTGGGGCAGCGGAGACTCCTTCCAGACCACCCTGATCAGCACGTCTGGAGATGTGGGTGCCGCTTACATACCCAGACACACACACACACACACACACACACACACACACACACTCTCACACTCATGTGCTCATTCACTCACACACGCACATATGCGCACACACACGCATACACACACACACGCACACGCACAGACAGAGGCACAAATTGAAACTCATACAGACACGCAAACACAAACAGAGGCATACACACACACACACACACAAACATGCACAGACGCACACAAAAACACAAACATTCATTGGCAAAGACCCGCAGAGATGTACACGTGCACACACAGAAAGTAGAGTAAGGATGATGGACAGAAAGATAAAGAGAGAGAAAGGAAGAGAAAAGGCAATTTTACGCACGAGTGAGCGCTCACTGCGTGGGTACGGAGTGTAATGATTTCAGAAGAGCAGTCCATACCCTCGTCCCTAATATACCGCACCCTACACACACACACAGAGCCAGTGATGCTCTCCCTCATCTCCTGACCAATGTAGCAGAACGCTACAGAATGTACCGGCCCAGAAGTTACTGCAGACCCGGTCCTGCCGTCCTCTGAACACATTCAGTTACTGATGATGACAACTATTAATGTTTAACAGTAACTAATACCCGGATATCGTATCCACACCCCATTTCAACACCAACATCTACAGCAGACAATAGCAGAGGGTGAGGCTGTGTGTATGCTCATGTGTGAGAGTTTAGGTTATGTGTGTGTGTGTGTGTGTGTGTGTGCACGCCTTTGTGTATGTTTTTGTATGTGTGTGTTTGTGTTTGTCTGGTGTGTGCCTCTGTGTACACTTGCATATCTCTGTGTCTGTGTGTTTGTGCCTATGTTTCTTTGTGTTTATTTTCTTGCGTGTCTGTGTGTGTGTGTGTGTGTGTGCAGGAAATGGCGATGAGGACCGTTACGCGCACTCTGTTCCAGGAGGAAGATGATGATGATGAGGTAAGAGTGGAGTTCTCTCTCTCTGACACTCCTGTCCGTGCAGATTAAGTGTTTTTTTTTCCTTGGGATGGGAACCAATATTTGGCTTTTCCCTCCCATTTCCATACCAAAAGAATCATAAATCAGAGCGAGTTTCTATCAGGAACGTTTGTGTTGCTGGATGCCTCAGGCGAGCGCATTGCCGCTTATGAAGTATTTATGGAATGTTTGTTCAAACAAGGTGAATCTGTTCCCACTCCTGCAAAAATCAGCAGTTCGTCTGTAACGGGGCATCCGGAAAACAGCTTGCCCGTTTTAGGAAGTATAGTATGTGTGAGTCCCCCTACTGGTTGAGTGATAAAATATCACCTTAGTGCTAATTTCCTCAAATCCTCGAACTGCTGGTTTTCCACCGTCTCTGTACCTGGGAGTCAGGTGTGAAGCCAGTCTGACCAAACAGCAGCGCTAATTATTCAGTTGATTCCCTGGGGGATGAGAATTATGAAGGGTGGGATTTGGATTTAAGGGCGAGATTTCTTTACCCGTGCTCTGATGAAAAGGTTGAAAATGACAGGCGAGGATTATAAAAGCCTTCCGCATCATTTGGTTGCCACCGCCTGTATTCGCTCTTGAGAGCAATTCTTCAGGTAAAAGGAAGAATTCTTTTGAGAAATCGACCAGATGAGTTTCTGAGTGCAAAAATCCCTTCACAGGATTAGCCCTCACTGACCCCCGGACTTTTTTCCTGTCTTTAAGTTTTCCCCCCCTCTCTGTCTCCCTCTGCTGGTGATAAGTGTAAATGCGTCCTGTTTCTCAAACGCGTATTTCTCCCTCTGTCCCCCCAGGGGACGCACAGCAACTGTGGCGATAGCGAGTACAACCTGCGCAGCCGCACGATCATCTGCCACTCCTGCGGCCAGCCTTCGGAAAAGGTGGGGAGCGGCTCGGTGATGGTGACGTCTCGCTCGTATCGGAGCTCCGGGGGTGGCCTCGGCGAGGGACTCCTATCGCACGCCCAGTCCTACGTGGTGGGCAATAACATGCGCAAGCAGGTAGGGGGCGCCGCTTTTGGCACGCATTTCAAAACATTAAGTCTGTCTGAGTCACCACATCAGCCTACTATTGAGTATGCAGTGTAACATTTGAGAATGTGTGCAGCACCCTGGCGATGGTAGCCGTCTCGGTCAAAATAAAGGCCTTCGGCTAAAAGTTGCGAGTATTTCGATCCATATCATTTCTGAATGATGTCAGAATTGCTGTTTTACAGTATAATTGAGTAGATACATAAATATAAATGCACCTAATTAATTTAAATTAGCAGCTTGCTTTAGTCCCACGATGATTGTGGTGGCTGGAACAAAAACCAGGACACAGAGAAGATCCAGAGGGTCGTGATTGGAACCACTGATATCGCAGCATACTGTTGTCATCGAAAATTCAAAATATACTGTATCTTTCTATAAGTTTCAGGCCATTTCAAGCAGGCTTACTGCTCCTGCACTAAGTAGAACGTCGTCAGTCTCGGCAGAAGAAAAGACTATTTTGACTCACTGCTAATCTGACTGGTGGAACCAATGAGAGGGAAATCCAATGTAAATCATGTCAGTACACCAAGGACTTGCAGAATAGCGCTGACAGCGGATCACTGCTATCGTGCCGTCAGAAATCTGGGTTGACTGCTGTGTGTTTCCCAGCGGAATATTACACACACTGCGGAGCAGCTGTCGATCTGGATCGTTTGATGATGTCTGACGCCTCTGTTTTCCCTGACAGCCTCGATAAAGACGCTCTCCTGCGTCTGTAAACGCCCACTTGGTCTGGCTCAATCAAACTCGGGCTCGCGCAGAGAACTGCACATTTACACAAGCGCGGACACTCACGCGACGCTGTCACACGCGCGCACAGGCACGCTCACGCACACGCTCATGCTACTGAATAAAAACAGAGTGCGCCCGATTGGAAAAAAACAGGCCTCGTTTGGAGTTGCATACTTGTTCACTACAGCATATACCTGTATATACTAGATACTACCTGCTGCGCTTCATGGCAGAAAACGGTTTAGTAGCCAGTATGTGACAATAACTATGCTCTGTACTGTACAGTCACTTGACCAAGAGTTTGGATACAAAACACCGCAAAATCAGCACTGGTTGTGTGCTAAGAAACTTCACCAGTGTAGCGCGTCAGTCAGGTGTCTTTGAATCGCTGGTAAATTTTATCTTGATCACTTACTTTATACTGCATCCTACTTTTGGCCGCAGTCTTTGAGTGAGTTTGCAAGTCAGAGGTGATTCCAATTACTGGCATACCTGTGGCAAATAAAAACGCATGCAGTACACACACTAGCTACAGGCGTGCAGTACAGCTCCACACATCTACACTCACCTGCGCTGAGATATCTCCACAGCCATATTGGACTAAATTTTAGTCGATTTCTTGCCGTAATCTCACTTGCTCCTCTCCCTTCCCCCTGTACCCCTCTTCTCTCCACAGGCTGGTCCCAGCGCAGAGTCCTGCGCCATCATGTGAGCCCCGAAACCGCGGGCCAAATCTCCGCCGCCCATGGGGAGCACCTGAAAACAGGAAGTCGTCCCTTCCACCACCGCAAAGGGGGATTGCTACTTCCTGTCTGCTTATGTTTGAGAATAAAGTCTTATTTTGTACTCCTTATTACACACACACAAACACAAATACAAACACACACACACACACACACACACACACACACACACACACACACATACATACAAACACGTAGATATAGCGATAGATATGTAGTGGGTAGATTTGCTTAAATATGCATGTAGTGCCTTGATTGATTAGTACAGCTAACTTTAGATTGTAATGTGAAAGTTTAGCTTTATGTTTTGGGAAATGGGTTCCGGGGTGGGTGCACAGGTGCTCTCCGCTCCCAATTTGAGGCACCCCCCAAATTCACTAACCACTCGAACCTGTTTGTCTTCAATGAGCACAGCTTGTTTAACCCACAATGGAAAATTCCAACCAGGCCCGAATCTTTCTGTTCCCCTTTGAAAATCTGGTCGTCTGTTTCTGTAACCACTTGTGAACTGCAGTGCACTGGGTTTGGCTGGTGTATGAGCCCTGGAAAGGAGTCTGATTTGATGCATTTACGAAGCGTTTATTGGGCAGCCCTCTCAAGAATAAGCTGTTTTTCTTTTTTTTCCCTGCTCCATTTAGCCAGCTAAAACCTTCTGTGGAGTGTACTCGAAATCATAATATAGATTTATATTCCAGAGTATGGCGACCAAGTTCCGCTTGTAATTGAAGATGTGAAAAAAAAATAAAAAACAGCACATCTTTCAGTTGAGATGAATTGTTCCTCGGTGACCTCGCAAATAGCCGCTCTGGGAATAACCAGCATTATTGAAACAGTTTCTCCGGATCTTGTTTAGTTTAAAGAGAGCACTTGTTTTGAGCCTGCAAAATAGTTGTTTCAATGGCCCCTTTTCGATGAAGGCTAAGCTAGCCTTCAGTCAGTGAGCCAAAATCGAAACCCAGAATCCTTGCTTGCAGTAATTTCAAGCTAGGGCAGTAACAGTCAAGGCTATATGACAAAAGATACTATTTCGAATAAAAGTGTTCTGTTCATGGTCATTTTGTAGTGTTTATTTGAATCAAACAGCGCATGTGTGACTATGGAACACGCTTATTTTAGCTAAACTCATATCTGAAGGTTAGCTTGATGTTTTTTTTAATCTAGATAATATTGGGCTAATTATTGGTTTATCTGAGACATTTGTGGGTTATGCAACTGAGCAACATAATCAACATAATTATGAATCTGTTTCCTTCACGGGCTGGTTTAATGTATTCAGAAAGAAGTTATTGGGAAGTGTTTTTTTTGGGGGAAAGGGTATGGTTTAATGATTGCTTTGTTGATTTAATTAAAATGATGGATTAAGTGAGGAGCTCTGATTGGTCGTCTGAATTTATCAGCATGGTTTATTGGTCCATTGGACCGGGGCGGGTGCATGGGTTGATGACGTTATTAATCCCGAAGGCACAAAAAAACTCACTCCCCCACCCCACCTTTTTATATGAAAAACTATATACAGCGCAAACCAAAGTGGCTTAAAAATGCACATTTTCTCCTTCAAGTACATAATTGTATTTTGTTGGGTCACATTTTTGACAAGAGTTAATGTGTTTGAATATTTAGACTAGTAGGCAAGTAGGGCTCGTAGTTCATGTAATTATTTAGAGATTATATTTTTTGAAGCAGCCATATTTAGTAGCAATTGGATGTAGATTTAGAAAAATGGGCAGCTAAGGAAATTTCAGTTAATTAGATAGGATGCAGTCTGCTAGTGTTCACAATATTACAACATGTCAACATTTATAGCAATGTTGTACGTCACATTCTGGTCCATGCTGAAGTATAATTTGATTGTGGATCAAATTTCCTGTCTCCAATTCCAGCATTGATTTATGGTTGATTATACAGAGATTATGCTTTGAGACTCTGTTATATTCTCCGTTGATTATTTTTTTTTTTTCCCAAAGTGCATTTACTTATGCCTGTTAAGCTTGCATAAAATGATCAGTCGTTGTCAGGCAGGTCATCATCATGAATCCACAAACTGAACTTCAGTGTGCTTGCCATGTCAGAGTCTGGTTCAATAAGGGCTTTGTCTTTGAGAGATTTTGTAGCTTTTGCTGAAAAAAATGTACAAACAAGGAAAATTGGTGAATTGTTTTTTTTTTTTTTTTTATTCAAATGCAATATATTTACAAAAAAAAAGCATTCCAGTGTATTTTGAAATGCATATAACTGCAGTGGAAAGGGGGGCTAATTTTGTTAGTATTGGAATGCAGTGATCAAGGTTACGATGCAGAACTTTCCTTGTACGTTAGTCAATTATGGACTGTCTTGTTGTAAGTGCCTTAATGCTAATGTGCTTGCATGTCTTACCAAAGACTTTCATCACGGGCATGTGTATGGACAGCTTAGTTTTGTGCCTGTCCAGTGAATTTGTCCTCTTAATTGCGTATCCTTTTGCGTTGTTCCCGAACAGTCATTCGTCTTGTCCTCGGGTCAGGTGTATAGCCAGGGACAGCAATTACCCACCATTGGACCAGAGCTGACTCCTGTGCTGATAGTCTGAACTTCTGTTAAATACAGATCATGTGTATGTTGAGGAAATACTCTGGAAATGTATATTTTTTGTTTATTTGTTTTTTTTCGGGAAATTTCTATGCAGGTAGAAGGGTAACATTGCCAGCACTGAAGACTGATGTCATTCTTGCACTCCCCTTGAACATTTTTTTCAATAAACATAGTCCAGATGTGTAACCATTTTGAAACGTTTACTTTTAGGATTTTGTCTTAATTCTAAATCTGTGTGCGGTGTCTAATGCATAACTCCACTGCTTTAAGATGACAATAATGATCGTTACCATCAGCACAAGAATCACAGCATTAATGCGATCGCACACTCTAAAGGGTTACGTCGGGTCAAGCCATTTGATTTGATTTCTAAGCTGTACAATGTAAGACATGGCATGTTTTTTTTACTCAGCTAGAACTATATTTTTGTGAAGATTATAAAGGGAAACTATTGTCTGTCTTCGATTGAAAAAAGGACATTTTTGTGTTTTTTTTTTCCGCTGGGAATGGATATTTTTTGATGACAACACTAAACCCTCATAGGTCAACTCAGTGAACTACATTTGTACCTGAATAAAAAAAAAAATCTTTTGTATTGGCTAATAATCTTTCAGAATATTTTCTGTTAAAATAACAGGAGTTATATTTTTTTGTTCCTGTACTTTTTTAAAAATAAACTTGCCCCCCAACAATCCGAGTGACTCGTGTGTTTTTCCAACTTCTCCAATATTATTGTCCAGCTGTAATTCATTTGATTTGCATGGGTGTAAAGCTCCATCACTGTAAACTTATGCGAACGTAATTCTATTGTATTACACTTTCTTAGACTGTACTCACTGTATAACAACTGAGAAGTTTACTTCAAACCCAAATCATCTGCGCCATCACTTGAAGGGTAGTGACGTTTTGAATTTGTATGATGATCAGCCAGTGCTAAGGTTATTTGGCAATTAACATGAAAAGACACACAATTTTAGGTTCAAAAAGAATTTATGTACATTTATATACAAAAAAACAAAAACATTCACCGGTTAGTGCCATCAGAACAGGGGCATACCTAATAACCTTGACAAAGACAAAAATTCTAATCATTATGATTGGCCACAGGGGATCTGAGGTTCCTGATTGGCAGCTGTCAATCATTGTTACACATACACTCCACTCACTCCATAGAGGTAAATAACAACTACAGACAGGTTCTGCTTCATCATTGTTGCCTATGAGAGTCGCTCAGTGGCACGTGAAGCCAGTTCATGGAGGTGGCCATGTATGACCATGGGACTTTTTTAGTACATAAGCAAGTACATTGAGTATCTGCACCACAGGAAAGAACAGGAAGTGCATGAAATCTTCCATGCAGATCTTCTCTGCAAAAACAGTCCTGAAGAGTACTTAGTGTAGTGTGAAGACATTTCAGACGCTTGAAGGCCCCTTATTATGCTATTTCTAACAATTTAAGACTGTTCCCTGGTGTCTGTAAAACAAGGTTTTGGAGCTTGTCAGGAAAAATAAAAACATTCATCATTTTCTGCCAGTCTCCTGTTGCATTTTCTCCCCTCAGTGACTATGTGCTCTTTCAATTGGATTGCGAGTCGTGAAAATGAGGCTCGGCTCGGGCTAGTCTTCATATCGCCGTGCAAAATGAAGAGCGGCTGTTGAAATGGTTATACTGGGCTGTAGTAGGCAAATGGCTCCCCTTGTGATGTCACAGAATCAAGATGGGCCGATCAAGAGTGTGTTCTCTTTGGAAGAGCGGCACAGCAACAACGCTGAGACAATCTAGTTTCACGTCTTGCCAGATGTTAGGTGGAGGTGGGACCACATTAAGTGCGTGAAAAAACATGATTCTTGTAGCAGACCCTTAAAATACTTTCCGAAACAACTTTCGCCTAGGTGGATTCATAATTTTGAATTGACTTGATTTGGGATATCGGCATTTTAATTCATAAATCTCTGATGACTACTGGAGTTTGTAAACTTGTGGGTATCCTCTTTACCCCACTATTTATTAGTTCCTATTTCCTGTATTGAAGACCTCCACACCAGCAGGTGGCACTATAAAGCTGTCTCTTTTTTTGGGTGTGGCAAGGGCACGGTCAGTGGGGGTATCTCCGTGGTTTAGGGGATGGTGGGCGGCGCACAGGGGGGAGGTCGTAGTGTCCTGGGATATGGCTGTTGATGGGGAGGTCGTAGTGGCTTTGGGGCTCCTGCTCTGGCACATTACCAAGGGAACAGCGTTCTATTTGAGGTGGAAAAGAGGGACAAAAAAATGGAAGGTATGAGAGTGTAACCGTGGCTACC
Source organism: Gymnothorax javanicus (assembly GCA_029692085.1). NCBI lineage: Eukaryota > Metazoa > Chordata > Actinopteri > Anguilliformes > Muraenidae > Gymnothorax > Gymnothorax javanicus. The sequence continues at coordinate 125,001,638 of CM056197.1, read as the reverse complement.
ACCGGCTAATGACAAACCCAATGTAAATCTATTTCACATGGTGGCTGAACAGGAAAAATTTTGATACAAGCAAACATTTGAAGGTTGGTGCCCAAACATTACAAGATGAGACCTCTCCAACAAGATAAGTCATCTCCAAAAAGATAAGACCGTTCCAACAAGATACGTCATCTCCAACAAGATAAGACCGCTCCAACAAGATATGTCATCTCCAACAAGATAAGACCGCTCCAACAAGATAAATAATCTCCAACAAGATAAGACCGCTCCAAGATAAGTCATCTCCATCGAGATAAGACCTCTCCAACAAGATGAGACCTCTCCAAGATAAGACTGCTACAACAAGATAAGACCTCTCTAACAAGAGAAGTCCTCTCCAACAAGATGAAACCCATCCAATAAGATAAAACCTCTCCAACAAAATAAGACTCTCTAATAAGATAAGACCTCTCCAACAACATAAGTCCTCTCCAACAAGATGAGACCTCTCCAACAAGACATGTCCTCTCCAACAAGATGAAACCTCTCCAATAGGGTAAAACGTCTCCAACAAGACAAGACCTCGCCAACAAGATGAGACCTCTCCAATACAACCCATTCGGCAAAATAAGACCTCTTCCAACAAGATGGGTCCTTTGCAACAAGATGAGACCTCTCCAATAAGATGAGACCTCTCCAACAAGACAAGACCTCTCCAGCAAGAAAGGACCTTTTCAACAAGATGAGACCCCTCCTACCAACAGCCACCAACATGATGCCAATCTCCAGCTGCTGAATGAGATGTGCTCTGTTAGGGTAGGAGTGAAAGCCTACAGGACGGTAGATCTTTGGGAACAGGGTTAGTCACCACTCCGCAGAATGCAGTTTCCTTCCAGTACTTCCATTTGGGCGTACTCACTCGTGCCCCTATGGGAGGGTATCGGGGGTGGGGGCGGCAGGCTGATTTCGGCGTAGGACCTCTCTCCCCAGCCAGGGGGGTCATCTCCATGTAGCCACTTTCCTGTTGGTGGGGCAGGGGTGAGGGAAGGTCCTTGATGGTGGCGTAGACATTCTCGCTGTTTAGCGAACTGCAGCTGTCCGTCATGGGGGAGTCCTTGCACAACCCTGGGCAGGAGGGAAGACAGCCAATCAGGATGCAGCTGGTTGCCGTGTAACCACCAATGACAGTGATTTCCTACCCCGGAACTGGCCTTAAACTCGGCTGGTTTGAGTTTACTAAGTAAGTAAGTAAGTACCTTAAGATCAGTAGCCAGTTCAAACCAAAGTAACCAGCTGAAGTGAAATAACAGTACAGTCGGGTGCTGTTATTGATTAAGCGCAGAGTGAAGATGAAATGCGATAGAGACTGCGCTCCAGTCCCTACATGCTGCACAGGCATAGAAATAATGTGTGCACCAGTTTCTTTGCCAGTTTTGTATTTATGAAAACAAACTTTACATTAAAAAAGTGAAATTCCTAAGATTATGCTTATATGAAAAAATCCACGTTGATCCCGAATAATTTGATAAGAACTGCAGTTTAGCTTCCCCACAGTCTTATAGATCGGGATATTTTTTTACTAACTTGGGTGGAGACTAAATGTTGCCCATTTGTATCTTATATGCACTGTTCTGCTTTTGTGGGAATGCGATATTAGGTTTGAAATCAGTGCAATTTTTAAAAAATAAAGAAGACCCCTGGGCTGTAGATCCCAATTACCAATCACAAAACAGTATGCAAAGTTTTCAAGAAAGCAGGCAGGGAGACCGAGCTGAATGCAGGAATGATGATGAAAAGGAGAAATGAAATAGTTTTAAAAAACCTTTGTTGGAGTATTTGCCCAAACTGGCAGTGTAGCTGTGGCTTCTGTCCATGGCCAGAGCCCCTGCATAAACACAAGGAAACACACAGACACACATATGAACACACTTCTTACAAACGCGTCTTTTTATTTTTACTCATCCCCTGCGCACACAGGCGTAGGATTCAGTTCCTATCGGTCAAAATTAGAAAATGAGTTTACATTCAAATGAACAGGGAGAAAAAATTCCCCTCGGACATACAAGATTATGGGCATTTCTGAATTGCTTTCTTTATCTGGTGTACATGCTGCACAGCAGAGACAGGACATTAATCTGCTTTATGATGTGTTACAGCAATTGTATGTCTTTTGCTGACAGATTTCTGATGCTTTTTTTCCTAAAGGGATTTCAGTTTTCAAAATAAAATATGGTCAGAGAGAGACTCATGTTTAGCTCTATGACAGATTCCAACCAAAATCTAAAGCCCTTTGGGAAACTAGAAAATGCGTGTCCTTGGACACGGCTGCTCCTGCCACTGAGAGTTTGTGAAGCCCCTAAAATTGTGAAATTATCCAATTTTGTCGACCAGAACATAAGCTGCACATCTTCGATCTATCTAGAAAGCATTTACCAAAGCTTGTGCAACTCTGTCCAGTAGTTTTTCAGGAGAAGCAGACAGACAACAGCCCCTATACAATACCATACATACATACGGATGGACAGACATACGGACGGACAAGGGTAACTCTGTATGCCCCTGCCATATATGCCAGAGGCATAAAAAACAGTGATGAGGAACCCATAATTCAAGATGACTATGTCACTTCTAGACTTCAAGACAACAAATTAACACTCGACAGTATCCATATACTCTCTCTCTCTCCATAGACAGTTGATGAGGAGGCGGGCAGCATGCGGGGGTGCTGATTTGGGGGTGGGTGTATTGGTAAGAGAGGGGGGTGTTGATTTGGGGGTGGGTGTATTGGTAAGAGAAGGGGGTGCTGATTTGGGGGTGGGTGTATTGGTAAGAGAAGGGGGTGCTGATTTGGGGGTGGGTGTATTGGTAAGAGAAGGGGGTGCTGATTTGGGGGTGGGTGTATTGGTAAGAGAAGGGGTGCTGATTTGGGGGTGGGTGTATTGGTAAGAGAAGGGGTGCTGGTTTGGGGGTGGGTGTATTGGTAAGAGAAGGGGTGCTGGTTTGGGGGTGGGTGTATTGGTAAGAGAAGGGGTGCTGATTTGGGGGTGGGTGTATTGGTAAGAGAAGGGGGTGCTGATTTGGGGGTGGGTGTATTGGTAAGAGAAGGGGGTGCTGATTTGGGGGTGGGTGTATTGGTAAGAGAAGGGGGTGCAGTCTTTCTTACCCAGATTTTTTGGGGTGGACGTCTCGTCGTGCTTCCAGTCGGCAGGAAGTGTGGCGTTACTGTCCATCCCGAAAAGGCCCAGGCGCTCCCGCTCAACATTCTTCCCATTGCAGAACAGCTGGTTATTCATGTTCTGCACAGAAGAAGGCAACACACCCTCCTAGATTTTAATCATCCGCAGTGTTCCCAGAAAGCCCTTTTTCAAGTATTTACCGACTAGGGTTGGTCTAACAATTGGCATAAATTACAAAATAAACGTTGCCATAAATCCCAGCTTTGCAAAGCTCATGACAATCTGTTTTTGTTAAGTATCATTCCAGTATGGATTGGCCGAATTCTGAGGTGATTTTTAGAGCTGCAGTTCTGTGGTTATTTACAACCATCCTACCAAGTGCCAGTTTGTCCCAGTCGGAGAGCTTTGACTTGTGGCCACAGTTCTCTTTCTCCGTTGATTTTGATGTTTAGCATATGGTGTCATCATTTTTGACACAGAGTCCCCCTGCCACCTTGAGTAATTTTGCAATTTTTGTGACTGAAATGCTTAGTTCTGGCACCTGTGATTTGACCCCTGCATACCGTTCATGTGCTCATGTCGCTTCAGAGACTTGCCTAGTAAAGTGCTGCTAATTAGACTTTTTACAAGCAAATACATGCTGCCGAATTAATTATATCCCTAAAATACGAGTTTCGGGGATATCATGGTTTCGCCCCACCCGCTGCCGCGTCCGCTGATTTTAGCCATTTACGCGATAACTGACAAAATACATTACATTGGCGCCTCATTTTTAGCATATGGGTAGATATGGTAGATAGGATGAAATGACTAGATTTTGGGCAAGTATGCACTCTTAGGTTTGCCACCAGGTAGCGCTATATATTGAAAAAATCAGTTTTTTAACCATATCTCTGGAACAATTACTTACACAGACCTCAAATTTGCCTCATATTGTAGGTCTAGTAAAGGGGAATCTAACAAAGGGGGCTACGAGGATTGGGGAATTTCGGGGATACACCCCTTGCTGTCGGCCGCAGAGAGCGTAGGCCTAGTTAATGAATGTTGCTAACTTGCATTCAAGTCAACAGAAATAAGCTGTGCTGATACTTCTTAATAGTGGTTTGCAGACACAAATTGAAAGCCATTTTTCAGGGGTGCTTCTAGTATTTTGTAAATCATATATTTACTGCTACTGGAGTAAGAGCATCTTTACACTGGTGAGCAGGGACCTTCTTGTGGAAAAGCTGACACCCATAGATCAGGAATGACAAAATGTGGACCTCAAATCCAAATTCAGCTCTGGTTTTCTTTTCTCCCAGCCAGGTAATTCACTGATTAACTGAATAATTAGTGCTTCTGACTGGGCAGACTGTCTTAAACCTGACTTTCAGGCAAAGTGAGGGTGGAAAGCCAGCAGTTTTGATGATCCTTGCCATAGATCTTCAATGATCTTCAGTCCTGATTTATAAGAACCACACATCAGCTAGTTTTCCTTTTTTTTCTGACCTTAAAGTGGTAATCCGTAAGATTTGAATTGGTTTGTTTATATTGACATCTTTGGCAATAAGCTGTAATTGCAGGTGCGCTTCTGGACCTCATTTCCCATAACTCTTGTCGAAACCCAACAGTGTCGCCTGTATGACGTTGGTAAATTGACGGCTCTTACCAGTTCCACGCCTCCTCAACTCTCATGCAGATGGGAAAGATGCTCTTTGACATGGCAATTGAAGTCAATAAATGTAAAAATTATGTGACGTTAGTCATCCATTAGCGTCATCTCATTCCAGTAACATGTTAGGCTATTATGATAAATCGATTAACATAAAGGGCTGCCAACTCTCACGCATTCGCCGTGAGAATTTGTGCTTCATTCACGTTCCTGTGCTGTAGTCAGTAATTATTCAATCAACGAAATGCGTGTGTCTCACAATCGTTCAAATAGTTTAAATGAAATAAGACAATTTGAAACATTTTTATGCAATTCCACTGCTTCCAACCCCTGAGTGAAGAAAAGCGTGAGAATTCCAGAATCATAATTGTTCTCATATTACTAGTGGCGAAATCCACCGTAACACGTGAAACTGATAAAGTTCAATGCAGAAGGACTTCAATTCCACCTGAGAATCACTACAAACGGTCTGATAGAATAATTTCTGACTACAGCACGGGAACGTGAATATGTCGTTTAAACTCAAGCCGAATATGTGAAAGTTGAGAGCCCTGTGTAAATAATGAAAACGGTAGTTGGTTAACAGGTAACGTCATAACTTTTTTTTTTTAAATAAAAATAATTTGTTGAGGCGGTTAACATAGCTTTTTTTCCCGTTTGCTTCCTGAAATTACGTTATAATTTTAGTTTCAGTGGTAGCCTCAACAGAGACTCAGCTAATGTTAGTTTCTACTGTGCTCAGTATAGCTACACAGTATGGTATTTGCCAGTGCCATTGGGTAGACAACAGAAGGGATCCAGTAGCGGTACTTTCCTCTTCTCGGAAGGCTGCATTTTTAACGGTCCTCCCTTAATTCCATCCGTAAAACTGACATATAGTGTAAGGGACAAGTTAGATTTAGGGTTAGGGGATAGAGCCAAGGTTGAGGTTAGGGAAAGTACCGCTACTGGATCCCTTCTGACGTCTACCTTGCCATTGCTTCTCCCGGGGTTCCTTACTTCCTTCAAGCTAGCTTGCGGCTCCTCCTACATTCTGGACAGACCAAACACTGCTTACTGACGTAAAAAGCGTCACTAGATGTGCGCCTGTATTTAAATATAGCGCGGGAATGTCGCCACAGACAAACTGATTGCTTTACCTGGCAAAGAATGAAATACAAGTGCTTTCATCAGTGGGTCATAGGCCCAATCACCGTTGTTTTATCCCCCCTCTCTGATAGACGCTGACTTAACAGACAGTAACGAGACGGAAATCTTACAGATTACCACTTTAATATCAACAAATAATTCAGACATCTAAAACATTGTGAGGTGAGTTAGAGGTAATTTTTCTGATTTAACAGACACATTAATTTCCGAATAAACAAAATAAGAATCAGCAAGCACTGTGGTTCTCCTAGACCAGGTATGAAGTTCCTATGGTGCTAACAAAGCTAGCAGATTTCAGAGGGAGCACATAGCATTTTAGCTCAGGGGCAGCTGTGGTCCACATCTATCGTTACCGAGCAGGCCTGGTAACAGTGGCCATGTTCTTGGAGGAGTCCAGAGTCTTATAAATGTAGCGTGTTTAGATTAGCGGTCATGGGGTGGTCATGGCCATAGCTTGGTCCTAGCTGTCATAAATGTAATGTTCTGGTGCAGATGGGGGTGTTCCCATGGTTACAGTCAGAGACCGGTCATGTGCACTGGTTGGAGGAGTAAATTTCGAGTTTACAAAGTTGAAGTCCTCCACTGTATTTTTGTCCAATCACACAGATTTCACCAAATAGCACAAATCTTCAACCAGGAGGTAGAACCACTGAGTAAAACAGAGCAGGATGAGTTAATTTGTAGAAGAAATACATGGACGGACTTGTACAGTTTTGACTCCTGGCCTTTCCACCTGTTATAAATGTATTGCATCGGGATGGATGGCCGTTTTTACCTTTAGTGAGCGGTCCTGGTTGTTGGGGATTTGGGGAAGGGGAGGTCGGTTTTGGGACAGCGTGTGGTAGCTGGGGTTGTAGTAGTAGTGGTGGTACGTGTGCGGGACATCTGAGAGATGGAGAGAGTGAGAGAGAGAGAAAGAGAGAGGGAGAAAGAGCCAGAAAGAGAGAGAGAGGGTGATGTCGCAAAACCTGTTGTTTAAAACGGGGCTTCCCAACACTGTTCTCAGAGATCGGACAAACTCTGCCCAACCATGGCAAAAGGAAGTAAGTATCATACATTTCTATGTAACTTGCTTCCTTTTGCCATAGTTGGGCAGAACTGAACACATTCATTCCAAATGGAACAAAATTAGTCAGAGATATTGCCTGGGTGCAAACGGGTAGTATTAGGATGGCCAACTTAGGACTGAAATCAAAGCCTGAAGAGGGTAGATCTCCAGGACCAGGGTTAGGTAGTACTTTTCTCAGCTATCAGTTCACCCTGAGTGAGCAATTATATTCAGTATTTCACCATTAATATAAACCTGGGACATACAGCATGGGAATTCTCTCAGTGAACAAGCCAGTACATGTAATGTGCTTCATGATAACATTTTATTGCATCATTACGTTCTACAGTGGTATTCCACAATAACAAAATATTATATTTTTATCCTGAAAATTGAAGACTGCATGCAAGTCACATGGGAGGTATTCACTTACAGGGGATGCTGGGTGAGGCAGGGGAAGGATGTGGGCGGGGCCTACCTGGCACCATGTACTCAGAGTTGACGGTTCGAGTGGCGGAATAGGATACACTGGGGATGTGGCTCTGCTTTTTGGCATGCCGATGGCGGTAAAACAGTAGCAGCGCCAACAAGAGTACCACCAGAACCAGCAGCAGGACGATGCCCACGACGGAGCCCCAGCTCGTCCGCTCCGCCGGGGCCACTGGCACCACCAGGTCTACGTCCCGCTCTGAGGGGGCACAACATGTGATGTTCAACACATCCAATCACATCACATTTCAGTTCAGTCTTTTTTAGTTAGCACTACTGCCCCCCCCTTCCTTCTCCATCACGCAGCACCATCCTTATGCTTTGAGGTCACAAGTGAGCAATTAGAACTCTCTTTAAGTGAACATTCTAATGCTGATGTCACAATCACTACCAGTACATGAGATCAATGGTGTTCTAGAACACTAACTTGGAATTTTTTAAAACACACAAAACCCTTTCATAAAAATCTACTGCTCAATGGGTTATGCTCTATAGTATGTCCACCAACGGATCAAAATAATACCACAAAACTTACACACATTTTACATTTACAATCATCACTTTACACAATTTATGTCATATTGTTTTTTTGTTAAAATACAATAGGGACAGGAAGACATGATTCTTCGTGCGTGTGGGTGTTTAACGGTAATCCCCAGTACCATGAAAGCAGTGTCCGCTGAGTCCCGATGCGCACACACACACTCCAGTGTGGGGGTTACAGCTGCTATTGGAGGGACAGGAGCACACGTGGGCACAGTTCAGACCGAAAGTCCCGGGACGGCACTCTGCGGAGACAATGGTGTGATAATAACACAACTGAGTGTTTTCAACATCTGCACTCAGCTCTGAGTGTGTGTGTGTGTGTGTGTGCTGGTATGCGTGCATGTTTCGAGAGAGCATTCATGTACATGTGTGTCCGTATGTGCTTATGTATTTAGAAAAGCACTCCGTAAAAATGGCCCGAGTTCCAAAGACTTTCAGCCAATATGGATCCAATAGAGAAAATCCTCAAGCTAACAGTCAGTGCATTAGCTTCGTATAATGTTTAATATAATGTGCCGGAGCGAAGAGCACAAAGAAACACAAATTGTCCCACAAGCAATATACTTACAGAGTGAAAGAGTATGTTGTTCCATGTGCATACTTTAGTGTGAATGTAATACTGCACCTGTGCATACTTCGAACACATTAATGTACTCATGGCTGGTCATATAGATGGAAAGATGGATGGACAGATGATGGATAAATTGAAGCACTGAGGTTTTGGTGCATGAGGGACGTAAGGATGGTTGGTTCGACAGATAACTGGCTGGTTGTATGAGTATAATGACAGTTGAACATTTGGGTGGACAATAAATGGATCTATGGATGGTTGAGTAGATGGATTTTTCGATGGACGGTTGGAGGTATGAGAGGACAGGTGGACGGGTGGATGATGGATGTGTGGATGGCTGGATGGTTGAGTAGATGGATTTTTCGATGGACGGTTGGAGGTATGAGAGGACAGGTGGACGGGTGGATGATGGATGTGTGGATGGCTGGATGGACAGACCGAAGAAACTCACGATCAGAGCAGACTGGCCCAGTCCAGCCGGGCAGACACTGGCAGGAACCGTCGGCGTGGTGACACGTGGAGTTGTTAGCACAGCGACATACGCTGGAGCACTGCATCCCATAATATCCCAGTGGGCAGGCTGAGAACACACACACACACACACACACACACACAGTAAGTCTCCACGGTTAAAGGTATCCAGCAGATGGATTAATGATATAACACTGTGTGGGACTGACCTTCTCTGCACAGTATCCCAGTGTACCCTGGGGCACACAGGCACTCGCCCGTCACATGGTGACAGGAGGCAGAGTTATGACACGGGGGGCACAGCGAGCCACAGCGGTTTCCAAATGTCCCCACCTCACAGACTGAGAGAGAGAGAAAGAGAGAGGACACCACTAATTTAAGAGGATACAGAGATCCTAATAAGACTAAAAACAATAGTAATGCTGATCATCATCATCATTATTGTCGTCATCATAATAAATCAGCAGCTAAACCAATACAAGCAACTTTTGGCCATAGAAGTCCATAGAATGTTCCAAAATCATTTTATGAGGCAAAAATGGAGGGTAGGCAGGACATCAAACAGACGGGAAAATAATTTAATGGGTGGGGATGGAGGACAGTGGGTATAAGCGGCAATACACTGTTTCACAAAGGAGGATTACTGAGTTAGCTGGATAACTGCTCTCAGTAAGAATGCAATCTTTCCAAAGGTCCCAATGGACTGATGTAAAACAGCAGTTCAGGGTTCTATTCTGCACAGTTATCCAGCTAATTCAATAATCCTGCTTTCTGAAATACTCACAGGATTACAGAGTTAACTGGATAACTGTGCTGAGTAAATCTCGGCGCTCTCGCAAATCTGGAACGTGGACTGAAGTAAAAAGAGTTGCTCTGTGTAGTTATCCAGATAACTCAGTGATCCAGCTTTGTGGAGCAGGACCCCAGGCGATAAGGATGGGATAATGGTGCTGACCGTGTTGGCACTGAGCCCCCCAGTACCCGGCGTGGCATGTGCACGTCCCATTGTGCCGCAGACAGGTGGCGCCGTTGAGACAGGAGCAGTTTCGCTCACAGCCTCGCCCCCAGGTGCCCTCGGGACAGGGCTGGGAGCAGTGGAGACCTGGGAGGGAGGGCAGAGATGGGGAGTGTCAGGCGCAACCAACACCCAGTAACAGCCGATTTGGGCACCCGGACGAGCCCCCAAAAAATTTTAGGATTTTCTTGTGCAGTGGGGCTCCCATATGTATGTAGCTTTTTGTTTTTACCTCAAAAATTTTTCAATTTTTTAATTTGTCCCAATTAGGGCTTATTTACCATTTTAAACTTTTTAATTTGTATTTTGTTTTTAAACAATCATTTTTATTTTTAAGATATTTGACAAATAAATTTTAATTTGTCCCCAAATTATGACATTGTAAAATATATTTTCAAATTAGGATTACACAGGTACCATCTTAGAAAACAGATTTTGACAGAAATATCCAAATGTTGTGAGTTCTCCAGGACCCAACTGACCATATTTTGACCAGTTAATTTTTCAACCATTAAGGATATCAATACAAAATGAAAATTACAGATGTTTTGATTATATTCTGTAATTTGAAATGGAGTATTTTGTATGATTTGTGTTTGGATAATTAATAATTGTGAATATTATTTGAAACTGTTCATTTTGTGACCATGTGTCCTCAGTTTCTCTCAAGTTGGAACCAACTGATTGTTAAGGGTTTTTACCAGTGTCCTCAGTTTCCCAAATCTAAACCTAACAAACCATTCAATTATAACATGTTCATGACATTTAACCTTGAATCATTAAACTTATTGAAAATGGCTAAAAAATCTTTACAGATCTACTGAAATGACCAATTCTATATTCTGTGCCCGATCAATTTGAACACCACTCTTTCATTTTATTTTGTGTACTACTCTCAGGATAGACATTATTGTTTGGATATGTATTAATGTACAGTAATTCAGTGATTTTGGGGGCGGGGCAGTGTTGATGGAGGTGAGGGTACAGTTAAATCTCAGTGAGTGGTTTGGGGGCGGGCGAGTGTTGATGGAGGTGAGGGTACAGTTAAATCTCAGTGAGTGGTTTGGGGGCGGGGCAGTGTTGATGGAGGTGAGGGTACAGTTAAATCTCAGTGAGTGGTTTGGGGGCGGGCAGTGTTGATGGAGGTGAGGGTACAGTTAAATCTCAGTGAGTGGTTTGGGGGCGGGGCAGTGTTGATGGAGGTGAGGGTACAGTTAAATCTCAGTGAGTGGTTTGGGGGGTGTTGATGGAGGTGAGGGTACAGTTAAATCTCAGTGAGTGGTTTGGGGGGGGGGCAGTGTTGATGGAGGTGAGGGTACAGTTAAATCTCAGTGAGTGGTTTGGGGGCGGGGCAGTGTTGATGGAGGTGAGGGTACAGTTAAATCTCAGTGAGTGGTTTGGGGGCGGGGCAGTGTTGATGGAGGTGAGGGTACAGTTAAATCTCAGTGAGTGGTTTGGGGGCGGGGCAGTGTTGATGGAGGTGAGGGTACAGTTAAATCTCAGTGAGTGGTTTGGGGGGCGGGGCAGTGTTGATGGAGGTGAGGGTACAGTTAAATCTCAGTGAGTGGTTTGGGGGCGGGGCAGTGTTGATGGAGGTGAGGGTACAGTTAAATCTCAGTGAGTGGTTTGGGGGCGGGGCAGTGTTGATGGAGGTGAGGGTACAGTTAAATCTCAGTGAGTGGTTTGGGGGCGGGGCAGTGTTGATGGAGGTGAGGGTACAGTTAAATCTCAGTGAGTGGTTTGGGGGCGGGGCAGTGTTGATGGAGGTGAGGGTACAGTTAAATCTCAGTGAGTGGTTTGGGGCGGGGCAGTGTTGATGGAGGTGAGGGTACAGTTAAATCTCAGTGAGTGGTTTGGGGGGGGCAGTGTTGATGGAGGTGAGGGTACAGTTAAATCTCAGTGAGTGGTTTGGGGGGCAGGGCAGTGTTGATGGAGGTGAGGGTACAGTTAAATCTCAGTGAGTGGTTTGGGGGGGGGCAGTGTTGATGGAGGTGAGGGTACAGTTAAATCTCAGTGAGTGGTTTGGGGGGCGGGCAGTGTTGATGGAGGTGAGGGTACAGTTAAATCTCAGTGAGTGGTTTGGGGGCGGGCAGTGTTGATGGAGGTGAGGGTACAGTTAAATCTCAGTGAGTGGTTTGGGGGGGGCAGTGTTGATGGAGGTGAGGGTACAGTTAAATCTCAGTGAGTGGTTTGGGGGCGGGGCAGTGTTGATGGAGGTGAGGGTACAGTTAAATCTCAGTGAGTGGTTTTTGGGGGCGGGGCAGTGTTGATGGAGGTGAGGGTACAGTTAAATCTCAGTGAGTGGTTTGGGGGCGGGGCAGTGTTGATGGAGGTGAGGGTACAGTTAAATCTCAGTGAGTGGTTTGGGGGGGGCAGTTTGATGGAGGTGAGGGTACAGTGTTGGTTGGAGGTGAGGTTGATGGAGTTAAATCTCAGTCTCAGTGAGTGGTTTGGGGGGGCAGGGATGGAGTGTTGATGGAGGTGAGGAGTACAGTTAAATCTCAGTGAGTGGTTTGGGGGCAGTGTTGATGGAGGTGAGGGTACAGTTAAATCTCAGTGAGTGGTTTGGGGGCGGGCAGTGTTGATGGAGGTGAGGGTACAGATAAATCTCAGTGAGTGGTTTGGGGGCGGGGCAGTGTTGATGGAGGTGAGGGTACAGTTAAATCTCAGTGAGTGGTTTGGGGGCGGGGCAGTGTTGATGGAGGTGAGGGTACAGTTAAATCTCAGTGAGTGGTTTGGGGGCAGGGCAGTGTTGATGGAGGTGAGGGTACAGTTAAATCTCAGTGGGTTTGGTGGTTTGGGGGAGGGAGGGCAGTGTTGATGGTTTGAGGTGAGTGGGTACAGTTAAATCTCAGTGAGTGGTTTGGGGCGGGGGGTGTTGATGGGGGCAGTGTTGATGGAGGTGAGGGAGGGTACAGTTAAATCTCAGTGAGTGGTTTGGGGGCGGGCAGTGTTGATGGAGGTGAGGGTACAGTTAAATCTCAGTGAGTGGTTTGGGGGCGGGGCAGTGTTGATGGAGGTGAGGGTACAGTTAAATCTCAGTGAGTGGTTTGGGGGGGCAGTGTTGATGGAGGTGAGGGTACAGATAAATCTCAGTGAGTGGTTTGGGGCGGGGCAGTGTTGATGGAGGGGCAGTAAATCAGATAAAGGTGAGGGTCAGTTAAATCTCAGTGAGTGGTTTGGGGCGGGGGAGGAGAGTGTTGATGGAGGTGAGGGTACAGATAAATCTCAGTGAGTGGTTTGGGGTGGTTTGGGGCAGTGTTGATGGAGGTGAGGGTACAGTTAAATCTCAGTGAGTGGTTTGGGGGGGAGGTGAGGGCAGTGTTGATGGTTTGAGGAGGTGAGGGTACAGTTAAATCTCAGTGAGTGGTTTGGGGCGGGCAGTGTTGATGGAGGTGGGAGTTAAATCTCAGGGGAGTGGTTTGGGGGTGGGGCAGTGTTGATGGGGCAGTGTTGATGGAGGTGAGGGTACAGTTAAATCTCAGTGAGTGGTTTGGGGGTGTTGGGAGGCAGTGTTGATGGAGGTGAGGGTTTGGGGCGGGGCAGTGTTGATGGAAGTTAAATCTCAGTGAGTGGTTTGGGGGCAGTGTTGATGGCAGTGTTGATGGAGGTGAGGGCACAGTTAAATCAGTGAGTGAGTGGTTTGGGGGTGGGGCAGTGTTGATGGAGGTGAGGTATGGAGTTAAATCTCAGTGAGTGGTTTGGGGGGGGGCAGTGTTGATGGAGGTGAGGGTACAGTTAAATCTCAGTGAGTGGTTTGGGGGGGGGGGCAGTGTTGATGGAGGTGAGGTACAGTTAAATCTCAGTGAATCTCAGTGAGTGGTTTGGGGGGAGGTGAGGGCAGTATCTCAGTGTTGATGGAGGTTGAGGGTACAGTTAAATCTCAGTGAGTGGTTTGGGGGCGGGGCAGTGTTGATGGAGGTGAGGGTACAGTTAAATCTCAGTGAGTGGTTTGGGGGCGGGGCAGTGTTGATGGAGTGTTGATGGAGGTGAGGGTACAGGTAAATCTCAGTGAGTGGGTTTGGGGGCGGGGCAGTGTTGATGGAGGTGAGGGTACAGTTAAATCTCAGTGAGTGGTTTGGGGGCGGGGCAGTGTTGATGGAGGTGGGGCAGTTAAATCTCAGTGGTGGTTTGGGGGTTTGGGGCAGTGTTGATGGAGGTGAGGGTACAGTTAAATCTCAGAGAGTGGTTTGGGCGCGGGGCAGTGTTGATGGAGGTGAGGGTACAGTTAAATCTCAGTGAGTGGTTTGGGGCGGGGCAGTGTTGATGGAGGTGAGGGTACAGTTAAATCTCAGTGAGTGGTTTGGGGGGCGGGCAGTGTTGATGGAGGTGAGGGTACAGTTAAATCTCAGTGAGTGGTTTGGGGGCGGGGGCAGTGTTGATGGAGGTGAGGGTACAGTTAAATCTCAGTGAGTGGTTTGGGGGCGGGGCAGTGTTGATGGAGGTGAGGGTACAGTTAAATCTCAGTGAGTGGTTTGGGGGGCGGGCAGTGTTGATGGAGGTGAGGGTACAGTTAAATCTCAGTGAGTGGTTTGGGGGCGGGGCAGTGTTGATGGAGGTGAGGGTACAGTTAAATCTCAGTGAGTGGTTTGGGGCGGGCAGTGTTGATGGAGGTGAGGGTACAGTTAAATCTCAGTGAGTGGTTTGGGGCGGGCAGTGTTGATGGAGGTGAGGGTACAGTTAAATCTCAGTGAGTGGTTTGGGGGCGGGCAGTGTTGATGGAGGTTTTAAATCTCAGTGGAGGTTTGGGGGCAGTGTTGATGGAGGTGAGGGTACAGTGGTTTGGGGGCGGGCAGTGTTGATGGAGGTGAGGGTACAGTTAAATCTCAGTGAGTGGTTTGGGGGCGGGCAGTGTTGATGGAGGTGAGGGTACAGTTAAATCTCAGTGAGTGGTTTGGGGTGGGGGAGTGTTGATGGAGGTGAGGGCAGTTAAATCTCAGTGAGTGGTTTGGGGGCGGGGCAGTGTTGATGGAGGTGAGGGCAATCTCAGTTAAATCTCAGTGAGTGGTTTGGGGGGCGGGGCAGTGTTGATGGAGGGTGAGGGGAGGTGAGTTAAATCTCAGTGAGTGGTTTGGGGGCGGGGCAGTGTTGATGGAGGTGAGGGTACAGTTAAATCTCAGTGAGTGGTTTGGGGGGGGCAGTGTTGATGGAGGTGAGGGGGTACAGTTAAATCTCAGTGAGTGGTTTGGGGGCGGGGCAGTGTTGATGGAGGTGAGGGTACAGTTAAATCTCAGTGAGTGGTTTGGGGGCGGGGCAGTGTTGATGGAGGTGAGGGTACAGTTAAATCTCAGTGAGTGGTTTTGGGGGCGGGGCAGTGTTGATGGAGGTGAGGGTACAGTTAAATCTCAGTGAGTGGTTTGGGGGCGGGGCAGTGTTGATGGAGGTGAGGGTACAGTTAAATCTCAGTGAGTGGTTTGGGGGCGGGGGTGTTGATGGAGGTGAGGGTACAGTTAAATCTCAGTGAGTGGTTTGGGGGAGGGCAGTGTTGATGGAGGTGAGGGTACAGTTAAATCTCAGTGAGTGGTTTGGGGGCGGGGCAGTGTTGATGGAGGTGAGGGTACAGTTAAATCTCAGTGAGTGGTTTGGGGGGGGCAGTGTTGATGGAGGTGAGGGTAGTTAAATCTCAGTGAGTGGTTTGGGGGCGGGGCAGTGTTGATGGAGGTGAGGGTACAGTTAAATCTCAGTGAGTGGTTTGGGGGCGGGGCAGTGTTGATGGAGGTGAGGGTACAGTTAAATCTCAGTGAGTGGTTTGGGGGCGGGCAGTGTTGATGGAGGTGAGGGGTACAGTTAAATCTCAGTGAGTGGTTTGGGGGGGCAGTGTTGATGGAGGTGAGGGTACAGTTAAATCTCAGTGAGTGGTTTGGGGGCGGGCAGTGTTGATGGAGGTGAGGGTACAGTTAAATAAAGTGAGTGGTTTGGGGGCAGTGTTGATGGAGGTTTTTGAGTGGTTTGGGGGCAGTGTTGATGGAGGTGAGGGTACAGATTAAATCTCAGTGAGTGGTTTGGGGGCGGGCAGTGTTGATGGAGTGTTGTGATGGAGGTGAGGGGTGACAGTGTTGAGTGGTTTGGGGAGTGTTGATGGAGGTGAGGGTAAATCTCAGTGAGTGGTTTGGGAGCGGGGCAGTGTTGATGGAGGTGAGGGTACAGTTAAATCTCAGTGAGTGGTTTGGGGGCGGGGCAGTGTTGATGGAGGTGAGGGTACAGTTAAATCTCAGTGAGTGGTTTGGGGGCGGGGCAGTGTTGATGGAGGTGAGGGTACAGTTAAATCTCAGTGAGTGGTTTGGGGGGGCAGTGTTGATGGAGGTGAGGGTACAGTTAAATCTCAGTGAGTGGTTTGGGGGCGGGGCAGTGTTGATGGAGGTGAGGGTACAGTTAAATCTCAGTGAGTGGTTTGGGGGCGGGGCAGTGTTGATGGAGGTGAGGGTACAGTTAAATCTCAGTGAGTGGTTTGGGGGCGGGCAGTGTTGATGGAGGTGAGGGTACAGTTAAATCTCAGTGAGTGGTTTGGGGGCGGGGCAGTGTTGATGGAGGTGAGGGTACAGTTAAATCTCAGTGAGTGGTTTGGGGGCGGGGCAGTGTTGATGGAGGTGAGGGTACAGTTAAATCTCAGTGAGTGGTTTGGGGGCGGGGCAGTGTTGATGGAGGTGAGGGTACAGTTAAATCTCAGTGAGTGGTTTGGGGGGGGGCAGTGTTGATGGAGGTGAGGGTACAGTTAAATCTCAGTGAGTGGTTTGGGGGCGGGGCAGTGTTGATGGAGGTGAGGGTACAGTTAAATCTCAGTGAGTGGTTTGGGGGCGGGGCAGTGTTGATGGAGGTGAGGGTACAGTTAAATCTCAGTGAGTGGTTTGGGGGGGGCAGTGTTGATGGAGGTGAGGGTACAGTTAAATCTCAGTGAGTGGTTTGGGGGCGGGGCAGTGTTGATGGAGGTGAGGGTACAGTTAAATCTCAGTGAGTGGTTTGGGGGCGGGGCAGTGTTGATGGAGGTGAGGGTACAGTTAAATCTCAGTGAGTGGTTTGGGGCGGGGCAGTGTTGATGGAGGTGAGGGTACAGTTAAATCTCAGTGAGTGGTTTGGGGGGGGGGCAGTGTTGATGGAGGTGAGGGTACAGTTAAATCTCAGTGAGTGGTTTGGGGCGGGGCAGTGTTGATGGAGGTGAGGTACAGTTAAATCTCAGTGAGTGGTTTGGGGGCGGGGCAGTGTTGATGGAGGTGAGGGTACAGTTAAATCTCAGTGAGTGGTTTGGGGGGGGCAGTGTTGATGGAGGTGAGGGTACAGTTAAATCTCAGTGAGTGGTTTGGGGGGCGGGGCAGTGTTGATGGAGGTGAGGGGCAGTGTTGATGGAGGTGAGGGTACAGTTAAATCTCAGTGAGTGGTTTTGGGGCGGGCAGTGTTGATGGAGGTGAGGTACAGTTAAATCTCAGTGAGTGGTTTGGGGAGCGGGCAGTGTTGATGGAGGTGAGGGTTTAAATCTCAGTGAGTGGTTTGGGGGGGGGCAGTGTTGATGGAGGTGAGGGTACAGTTAAATCTCAGTGAGTGGTTTGGGGGCGGGGCAGTGTTGATGGAGGTGAGGGTACAGTTAAATCTCAGTGAGTGGTTTGGGGGCGGGGCAGTGTTGATGGAGGTGAGGGGTACAGTTAAATCTCAGTGAGTGGTTTGGGGGCGGGGCAGTGTTGATGGAGGTGAGGGTACAGTTAAATCTCAGTGAGTGGTTTGGGGGCGGGCAGTGTTGATGGAGGTGAGGGTACAGTTAAATCTCAGTGAGTGGTTTGGGGGCGGGCAGTGTTGATGGAGGTGAGGGTACAGTTAAATCTCAGTGAGTGGTTTGGGGGCAGGCAGTGTTGATGGAGGTGAGGGTACAGTTAAATCTCAGTGAGTGGTTTGGGGGGTTTGGGCAGTGTTGATGGAGGGCAGAGGGTGACAGTTAAATCTCAGTGAGTGGTTTGGGGGCGGGGCAGTGTTGATGGAGGTGAGGTACAGTTAAATCTCAGTGAGTGGTTTGGTGTTGATGGAGGTGAGGGTACAGTTAAATCTCAGTGAGTGGTTTGGGGGCGGGGCAGTGTTGATGGAGGTGAGGTTAAATCAGTTAAATGGTTTGGGGCAGTGAGTGGTTTGGAGGTGGGGGTACAGTTAAATTCAGTGATGGAGTGTTGATGGAGGTGAGGGTACAGTTAAATCTCAGTGAGTGGTTTGGGGGCGGGGGTGTGTTGATGGAGGTGAGGGGTACAGTTAAATCTCAGTGAGTGGTTTGGGGGCGGGGCAGTGTTGATGGAGGTGAGGGTACAGTTAAATCTCAGTGAGTGGTTTGGGGGTGGGGCAGTGTTGATGGAGGTGAGGGTGGTTAAATCTCAGTGAGTGGTTTGGGGCGGGGCAGTGTTGATGGAGTTGAGGGTACAGTTAAATCTCAGTGAGTGGTTTGGGGGCCAGTGAGTGGTTTGGGGTGAGGGCAGTGTTGATGGAGTGAGGGTACAGTTAAATCTCAGTGAAATCTCAGTGAGTGGTTTGAGGGGGCAGTGTTGATGGAGGTGAGGGTTAAATCTCAGTGAGTGGTTTGGGGGCGGGGCAGTGTTGATGGAGGTGAGGGTACAGTTAAATCTCAGTGAGTGGTTTGGGGGCGGGGCAGTGTTGATGGAGGTGAGGGTACAGTTAAATCTCAGTGAGTGGTTTGGGGGGGGCAGTGTTGATGGAGGTGAGGGTACAGTTAAATCTCAGTGAGTGGTTTGGGGGCGGGGCAGTGTTGATGGAGGTGAGGGTACAGTTAAATCTCAGTGAGTGGTTTGGGGGCGGGGCAGTGTTGATGGAGGTGAGGGTACAGTTAAATCTCAGTGAGTGGTTTGGGGGGGGGGCAGTGTTGATGGAGGTGAGGGTACAGTTAAATCTCAGTGAGTGGTTTGGGGGCGGGGCAGTGTTGATGGAGGTGAGGGTACAGTTAAATCTCAGTGAGTGGTTTGGGGGGGGGGCAGTGTTGATGGAGGTGAGGGTACAGTTAAATCTCAGTGAGTGGTTTGGGGGCGGGGCAGTGTTGATGGAGGTGAGGGTACAGTTAAATCTCAGTGAGTGGTTTGGGGGCGGGGCAGTGTTGATGGAGGTGAGGGTACAGTTAAATCTCAGTGAGTGGTTTGGGGGCGGGGCAGTGTTGATGGAGGTGAGGGTACAGTTAAATCTCAGTTAGTGGTTTGGGGCGGGGCAGTGTTGATGGAGGTGAGGGTACAGATAAATCTCAGTGAGTGGTTTGGGGCGGGGCAGTGTTGATGGAGGTGAGGGTACAGTTAAATCTCAGTGAGTGGTTTGGGGGCGGGGCAGTGTTGATGGAGGTGAGGGTACAGATAAATCTCAGTGAGTGGTTTGGGGGCGGGGCAGTGTTGATGGAGGTGAGGGTACAGTTAAATCTCAGTGAGTGGTTTGGGGGGGGGGCAGTGTTGATGGAGGTGTTAAATCTCAGTGAGTGGTTTGGGGGCGGGGCAGTGTTGATGGAGGTGAGGGTACAGTTAAATCTCAGTGAGTGGTTTGGGGGCGGGGCAGTGTTGATGGAGGTGAGGGTACAGTTAAATCTCAGTGAGTGGTTTGGGGGGGGCAGTGTTGATGGAGGTGAGGGTACAGTTAAATCTCAGTGAGTGGTTTGGGGGCGGGGGCAGTGTTGATGGAGGTGAGGGTACAGTTAAATCTCAGTGAGTGGTTTGGGGGCGGGCAGTGTTGATGGAGGTGAGGGTACAGTTAAATCTCAGTGAGTGGTTTGGGGGCAGGGCAGTGTTGATGGAGGGAGGGTACAGTGTTGATGGAGTGTTGATGGAGGGAGGGTACAGTTAAATCTCAGTGAGTGGTTTGGGGGCGGGGCAGTGTTGATGGAGGTGAGGGTACAGTTAAATCTCAGTGAGTGGTTTGGGGGCGGGGGCAGTGTTGATGGAGGTGAGGGTACAGTTAAATCTCAGTGAGTGGTTTGGGGGCGGGCAGTGTTGATGGAGGCGAGGGTACAGTTAAATCTCAGTGAGTGGTTTGGGGCGGGGCAGTGTTGATGGAGGTGAGGGTACAGTTAAATCTCAGTGAGTGGTTTGGGGGGGGGCAGTGTTGATGGAGGTGAGGGTACAGTTAAATCTCAGTGAGTGGTTTGGGGGGTGGGGCAGTGTTGATGGAGGTGAGGGTACAGTTAAATCTCAGTGAGTGGTTTGGGGGCGGGGCAGTGTTGATGGAGGTGAGGGTACAGTTAAATCTCAGTGAGTGGTTTGGGGGCGGGGCAGTGTTGATGGAGGTGAGGGTACAGTTAAATCTCAGTGAGTGGTTTGGGGGGGGCAGTGTTGATGGAGGTGAGGGCACAGTTAAATCTCAGTGAGTGGTTTGGGGGCGGGGCAGTGTTGATGGAGGTGAGGGGCAGTGTTGTTGTACCTGTCCAGCCTGGCAGGCACTGGCACCGCCCACTGTGTGAGTGACAGCCGTCCGAGTGAAGACAGTCACACCTATGTGTACAGCCTGGACCATACCACCCCTCCTGTACACACACACACACACACACACACACACACACATACACATACGCACACAGAGGAGACAGACAGTTACACTTTTGCTTATAGCTGAGATTGAATCACTCCCCCTGTACACACACACATACAGACACACACACACACACACACACATCCTTGTACTTATATCTTTGTGAGGACATTACATTGACTTCCATTCATTCTTCCTGTGTCTCTACAGCCTTTCCCTAATCTTAACAATAAGCAATGTATGCCTAACCCAAGCCCTTACCCTAACCTTAACCTCTCCCTAATTCTAACCTTACCCCTAACCTTAGCTAATAAGTCACAATTTGCCTTTGTAGTTGTGAGGACCGGCCAAAATGTCGTTAATTCCCAAAAAAAGACTTCACTTTGTTGGTTAAAAACTCATGCCAGTCCTCAGTCCGTAGCAAGTACAAGAACACACACACACATACACACACACACAGAGGAGACAGACAGTTACACTTTGCTTATAGCTGAGATCGAATCATTCCTTCTGTACACACACACACACACACACACACACACACACACACACACACAGGCGCAGAGCAGAGACAATCACCCCTCTAGTTACAACCCAAATTAAATCACCGCTCCTGTAGACACACAGAAACCCAACAGCACACACCATCCCAATACACCGCTTAGCAACATCACGGCAGGACAACAGTCACATCAATATTTCGCAAAACAACAGAATAAAGTCACACGACTGAGAGGATCACAGTGTTATAGCATCATGGAACACCTTACTGTCACAGAACTGCAGCACAACGTTAGACAAACAAAATCACAATGTTATGAGCAGGGCAGGTCATTTCAGAAGCACAAGAGAAGCAGCAAGGTTCTTAATCACAGAGATAGGGTAATGGTGGTGTAATCCTCACCAATATCACTGACTGATACCTTTTACGTACTACAGGCTTTCTCCTCCCTAGACCCTTGTTCTGCAGCAATACTGAATGCAATGTCCGTAAAATCAGGTTTAACAAAATCTTAGTGCTGTCAGTGCCAGTGCAGCACTTAAACCAGTGGGTGTTTTGGTCAACGTCCATAAAAACCAGATGGATACTCAGATTACAAAGAAAGAATGAGCCCCAAAGCAAAGAAAAATAACAGTAAATCTTTGAAGGAATATAAGTGGAGAAAAGTTTTATTTGTACTTTATGAGAGAAAATTTTACAGTTCGTTTTCTTGGCTTTTGCATTTTTCCCCTCCATTTTCTCTTTGTAAAGAGGGCAGGAATCCACTTTTTTCTTTTTTTGTAAAACAAGATTTGGCAGCAGAATAACGACCGTTGTTCTCAACTGGTGTTTTACCAGTTGTGGCCACCAGTGGACAGCACATGCTTAAGGTACAGAACACGGGAGACCGATGCTCGTTCTCCAACTCCCGACTGTAGAACGACTGCCAGCACTTTACGGAGTCTTTAAAAGCGCTGCTTCCCAAACAGAGCGATCTAAATGAAAAATATGTAACTGACAGCAACGTCTCCAAAATTTATTTTGTTCCTTCCGATAAGCAGCCAGTGAAAGCTTAAGAAACACAGGGAAAGAATCCTCAGCCAAGCAGTGACTCAAATGAAACAGGATCACACCCCAAACCAGCCGAACTCAGTGGCCCTCCAAGCCAGCATCCGAGTTAGAGATTTATTACTGCTACATTGCCGCTAGAGATTTATTTCTGTTAGAACTGGACAACCCAGTGAAAATTCCTCACCAGTATTGTGTCCCAACCGCCTGGATTTTCAGATCAGACAACCCTTCAGCCAGGCAGTTGATCTAAGTCAGGGATCCCCATATCTGTCCCTTCAATTCAAATTCAGCCCTGGTTTTGTTTTGTTTTGTGCAATTAAGCTAAACATTATCGCCACTGACCGGCTTGACTGTCATCTCACCTGACTCTCAGGTAAAGGGAGGGGGGGAAACGAACAGTTCCAACATATTCTCATTCCGACTCCTCATGTAATGACGCTACCTGACCAAGTGCCCATATACAAGGGTTAGGGGGTAGAGTTTGTTTTAAACTGGTGTCAAATAACGACACCAAAAGCCTCCTTTTGTGTCGTATATCGACGCCTGGTTGGGTAGCGTCACTATATGACCTGACGAAGACCATTCTGGTCGAAACGTTGTGTTAAATTAATCACTGCGGTAGCAACAGCTACAGTGTGCGGGTATCTTCTTTTTCTCTATTCTGACGGTACAGTTTTATCCAGCACCTGTATTCATTTGATGTGCGTGCACTCTGTATTTTTAGCGTCACTATATGACCCGTCAGGATGAGTCTGGGCTCTCAGTTCTCGGCCCTCGAGAAGCATGATTTGGGAAACAGGGAACTAATAAGTGAATTAAAATGGTTTAGCTCCTGGGTGGAAGTAAAACATGGCAGGACGTTTACTTTCTGACCCCTGGAATGTGCACCTGTGAAACCCGCTGCGCAGTTCATTAGTATTTGGACAGTGATACTTCATATTAAGGCCTGTAAACCTGAGATGGTTCAGATGATGTGTGTATGACTGCGAATTACAACTGCAAGTCTCTTTTAGTCCTCGTTTTAAAATTCACTGGGCTAGAATAGAGAGCGTAAATGGAGAAAATTTAGTCACCGTCCAAATACATTAAAAAAAAAACTTGTATTTCTGCAGTTCCACATAAAAATAATTTTCCTTCCTTCATAGATCCATGAACTATGAACAAGTGCTCATGCGCAATTGCTCTGAGAAGTTTTGGCCGAAGAAAATGACGTCAAACAACAGCATGGGAATTGAAGAAGAGGGTGTTCTGTGGTTAGCCTGTCTCACACCAGCTGCTGTTAGCCACTCACCGGACACGGCTGGTCACACAGCGCCCCCCTCCACCCTGCACTGCAACTGCAGGTGCCATCCACAGGATTACACCATGCTCCGTTAGAGCACTGACACGTACCATTGCAGCCCGGCCCCCAGCTCCCTGCGGGACACGGGGTGGAACATTCGGAACCCTTCCAACCTACAGGCACAAAAAATAACACTGCAGTAATGCTGTATTAAAAAAAAAATTAGTTGGTTGGCATCCATTACATTTCAGTTTTCAGGGGCGGGGGAGTTTTTTTTACTCATTCTGCTATAATAAAGCTTGAGATCCTACTAGCGCAACAAATCCAAATCACGAGTACATGTATTAATCAGAGCCGGCTGGCTCATTAGGGAATATAGGCAAATGGCAAGGGCGCCGTAACCTCCAGGGGGCGCCACAAAATCGGGAAAAAATTCACCTTCAATATAATTTTATTAGAACTAGTTATTACTAATAACTCTTAAAATGGAAAAGCTAACATAAGATTCAAAAGTAAAGCAATGCCCAATTAATATTACTACAAATGATAATACCAAATAAGTCCCCCCTCCTCCTCTGGCTGATCGGTACCTGCTCGCTCTCTGTGGGGGGAGGGGCGAATTTATTGATGTGACCCCAGAGAACTTTGTAAACATGTCAAAACGACCTAAACTGTCCGGAGCACAGGGAAGAAAACAAAAGAAAAGAATAGGAGGAAAAACGGGAGAAAGAAAGAGGTAAAGTAAAGATACAGTAATGAAATGAAGCATCACTTGTACTGCGTCAGTTATTTAGCACAGTTTACTGTTAAGTTGAAAACTTGCTTCTGAGCAATTAGCCTCAACATGGTATGCTAATGCTAATTATTAAATAACCAGTTTTATATTTATGTAGCTGGGCGGCAGGCATAGAGGGGTCTTAACTGTTATGGATCATTTGTAGCGATTAAACCAACTCAGTAGGTGTCTACATTGGCCTAATCTTGCCCAGGTTGTGCTGCTCATTGTATGCAATGGCAGCCCACAATCGTAATGGGTTTATCAAGCTTAGACTTTCTAAAACGTCTCGTAAAAAATATAAATCGTCCCTACCTTCCCATATATTCTTGTTTTCCAGGTACTGCAGATTGTTATCCTGCGATTAGCTATATTTTGAAACAAATACGTTTCTTAATTTTGCTCTCTTCCTCTTGACCAAAATCGCAACCGCGCATGCGCAAATCAACAGAAATAGCAATTTAATGGGAAGATGTTTCTATCACGCATGACCAGTTTGTTTTAAAACGGCAGTTTGTCGGAGAAGTTTATTGAATTCATGGAGAAAACCTGGATTTATTTGGTAAGTAAAGCAGCTAATCGTCTTAATTTATTAGCTAATTACTAAAGGGACATTAGAACTATCGGCCGGTGACAACGTTTTTGCAGTCAGCTGTACACAGAAGGCGCTATCACTTTCCTAAAAAGTTCTAAGCTTTTTTTCCCCACATCGTCTGTGGACTGTCATTACAATGACAGTTCACATGGGCTAGCCTAATCTACGCTTTCATTATTTGTTGTATTTACATCTGGCTAGCTAACGTTTTTCCTGCTTTTAATAGTCAATCAAAATGCTATTCCCTTTTCACTCCTTTATATATCAAGTTTTTAACCCTAGTTGTTCGTTGTGTTACAGTCCAAATTGTCTTAAGTATGTTAATTGTTTTAAACTTTACATCAGTGTTAAAGTACACATTATTATTACAAGTTGTATAATTAATACTCCATAACTTAGCATTCAAACATGCCAGATGAAACTGCAGTTTACTGCTTCTTTGCATCTGCTAATCAACATTTCACTGTAATGACAATAAAGCTGTATCTAATCTAATATGCATATCAGAAAAAATACATTGTAAATTATACATGCATAGTAGACAACATGTATCTGTTAGGTTTTTCCTTTCTTTTTTTTTCTACGAATCATCATTTTTATATAATAGCTGTAACACTCTTCTCTCTTCAGATGCACTTTTGAGGTAAAAACAATGCTATTCGATTTCTTTCGTAAGCTTATGTAAATCGCCGATGGAGGGGGGCGCCATATAAAATCTCGACTAGGGCGCCACATTGTGTAGGGCCGGCTCTGTGTATTAATATAATGACTCAAATCTGCCTGACCCATAGGTGGCGCAGTGTTTAAAAGCCAAAAAGATTGCCTGCTGCATGGGCATTTATTTCACTCTTTCTGGCGCAATTTCAGCAGATTTTTTCAAAATTTAAAAAAAAAAAAAAAAAAAAATCGAAAAGGAAAGGTTTTTCTGAGGCAGGCGGAAATGCAAACCAACCAATTAATTAATTAATTAATTTATTTTAAATATGGTCGACCTTACCTCTGGATCTATTTCTCGAATACAGATGTAAACGATTGGAGTTTAAGTGATGACAGATACAAAGCGGACTCTCGTAAACAAGTCCTTCGCAGATCTTTTTTTTTTTTTTTTGTTTGTAAAGACTGAAGGCCTGGAGTCTGTTTATGTCCTCTAGTGTTTCTCACAGCTGAGACGTGGATTTCCTTGCATGTGTGTGTGAGCGGGTTGGCCGGTTTCTCTCCTCTTTGTTCATACGCACAGCTCCATAATTCGTAGGACAGCGATGCATGTCTCCCCTGTTTTTATCCCTGAACTCAGTTTTAGGCTTGTAAGCCAGCAGTTAATGAGCATATGAAGCACAGGTTGTTGATTGCCTTTGGAGTTTATTGCTAGTGTCTGTCGACACAAGGACCAGTGAAAGTGTGACAGTGAGTGGTGTGAAAGCCACAAAGAGGCTAAGAATTAAGAGGAAAACTGTTAGAGACACTGGGCAAACAATGGGTTAATGACTGTCAAAGCCCAAAGCCAATTAAGAGCCTAAAATCATGACTAGAACTGAGAGCTCTTTGTGTGTGTGTGTGTGTGTGTGTGTGTGTGTGTGTGTGTGTGTGTGTGTGTGTGTGTGTGTGTGTGTGTACACTAGTGTACTGCGAGTTACATCCTTTATTCTCACCCTCCCTGCAGAAACAGGCTCCATCGATGGGGGAACAGGCCAGGGAGTGGGCGGGGTTACAGATACAGTGTAACGAGCAGCTCCTCCCATACAGACCCCTCTCACAGTGACTCTCACAGTGCTCCCCCTGCAGGCGAAGCACATGTATTACACTAAACACTCCCCATGCAACACACATCGCTGACTGTTTTTACAAGGTCTTTAGTATACCAGTTTTGATTGGGTTTTTTAAGTATCCCGTTTTTGTGTTTGTGCATGTACACACCATATCCCGAATTCAGAAACTGGGTTATGCCCTTATCCCGGTTTCAAGAAACCCGATTTTGCCACCTGGAGTACTCCAATAGAAGCCGGGATACTGGAGCATGTATACGCCTTATCCCGGTCTCTGTAAAAGACGTAACACACGCCTGCGCAGATAGGATGCAGTGATCAGAAAACGGGTTACTGGCATTTATCATGTATATACAAGGATATGAATAACCGGGTTTCTCTGTTTTCTCTGTGTCCCATGTAAACATCATATCCCGGATATGCTCAAAGCCGGGATAAGCCTCAAAACTGGGATACTAAAGACCTTGTAAACACAGTCAGTGAAATACCAGCAATCTCTGCAGAAGACTGACACGGTTCTGATCTGAGATCAGTTACAGGATCAATGAACCTAGTCACAGTGAGCATGTGACTAAGAGTATGCTCTCACGACTGTGTCGTTGTCTAGATTAGAACTTGTGGATCTCACACACTGTCACTCATGGGCGGGGTTCAATACCACCAGTGATATTCTCAGAGCACACACACACACACACACACACACACACACACACACACACACACACACACACACAAAAAACTGCTACTCCTTACCGTGTATCCTGGAGCACACTGACAAAGGCCTGTGACACTGTCACACACTCCCCCGTTCAGACAAAGGCAGGTATCCTGGCAACCGTGTCCGTAGAAACCCTGCGGACAGGTCTCGTTGCAGAAGAGTCCCGCCCACCCGGGGTGACACGTACAGTCTCCTTTCATTGGGTGACAGCTGGCAAATACGCAAGAGAGACACAGGGCGAGATGTGAGAGAGTTGTACACAAAGAGTGTGTTTGGGGAAACATTCCTCTCAGACTAAACAAGTATTGTGGCTGGCTTATATAGTGATTACATGTTGTACTTGTGTAAAATAGCATTAAGATGAATCATCTTCCACTGCTGACCATCTAATCAATCAATTAATCACAATACTGACATGATACTGTGTGAACTATACTCGTGCGTTTGTATTGGTGTATGTGTGAATGTGTGTGAACGTGTATATATGTGTGTGTGTATGTGTGTGTGCGTGTGTCTGCATACGGAACTTTGTGTGTGTGTGCATCTATACTGACATCAGCGTGTGCGTGTATGTTTGATTGTGTATGTCTTTCTGTGCCTCACAATGTGTGTGAAAGTATCTCTGTAAATCAGGAGTGTTATTTGGATACGTTCGTATCTGTGAGTGTGTTTGTCTGTGTGTGTGTGTGTGTGTGTGTGTGTGTGTGTGTGTGTGTGACTTTATGTATCTCAGTACCGAACAGTGTGTTTGTGTGTACCTCAGAGCGTGTGCGCTGTATGTAAGTACTTGCGTGACTGTACAGTATCCATACCTCGGAGTGTGTGTGTGTGTGCATGCGTGTGTGTCCGTTCCTCAGAGTGTGTGTGCTCTGTGTAAGTACTCATGTGAGTATACAGTATATCCGTACCTCAGAGTGTGTGTGCTGTGACACACACAGCTCTGGTCACAGTGTACTCCATAAGTCCCCACAGGACACATCTGCTCCTCACACCTCGGGCCCCGAAACCCCGGCTCACACAGGCAGCCCCCATGGATGTTATAGCAGCGCGCTCCGTTAGCGCAGTCACACACCCCAGTGCAGTCCTGTCCGTAACTGCCCACTACACACTCCTCAGTGCACCTACAGCAGGGGACAGAGTCACACACACAGCCTGTGTTACACACACACACACACACACACACACACACACACACACACCCTAAACACGAGGGAAATGTTTCATATATTTTACACCAGAGGGGAAAAATAAAATGTTCAGGCTCCTTTAAAGACTAAAACACGTGAGGCTGTTTTAAGTGGATCAGCTCACTCAGTGACACCACAGATCAGTAGGAGCAGATAAGGTTTCCAGCCAGATGTGAAGATAAAACAGGCCAGAGACCATCAAATCTGTCACTCAAATCCAAAATCCAGCCCATGTTTCTTTTCGACCCGGGTATTTGGTAGAAACCCCAATTCCAATGAAGTTAGGACGTTGGGTAAAACGTGAATAAAAACAGAATACAATGATTTGCAAATCCTTTTCAACCTATATTTAATTGAGTATAATACAAAGGCAAGATATTTAATGTTCAAACTGATAAACTTTATTGTTTTCTTGGAAATATTCACTCATTTTGAATTTGATGCTTGCAATACCTTCCAAAAACCTGGGACAGGGGCAACAACAGACAGGGAAAGTTGAGGAATGCTGAAAAAACACCTGTTTGGAACATTCCACAGGTGAGCAGGTTAATTGGAAACAGGTGAGTGTCATGATTAGGTATAAAAGGAGCATCCCCGAAAGGCTCAGTCGTTCACATGCAAGGATGGGGCGAGGTTCAGCGCTTGGGGAACAACTGCATGGGCAAATAGTCCAACATTTTAAGGACGTTTCTCAAAGTTCAATTGCAAGTAATTTAGGGATTTCATCATCTACAGTCCATAATATCATCAAAGGATTCACAGAATCCAGAATAATCTCTACACGTAAGCGGCAAGGCCAAAAAACCAACATTGAATGCCCGTGATTGTTGGTCCCTCAGGCGGCACTGCATTAAAAACCGACATCATTCTGTAAAGGACCTTGCCATGTGGGCTCAGGAACACTTCGGAAAATCATTGTCAGTTAACACAGTTTCTCGCTACATCTGCAAGTGCAAGCTAAAACTCTACCATGCAAAGCAAAATCCATATATCAACAACACCTAGAAACCCCGCCAGCTCCTCTTGGCCCGAGCTCATCTGAGATGGACTGACGCAAAGTGGAAAAGTGTGCTGTGGTCTGACGAGTCCACATTTCAAATTGCTTTTGGAAATCATGAATGACGTGTCCTCCGGGCTAAAGAGGAAAAGGACCATCCAGATTGTTATCAGTGCAAAGTTCAAAAGCCAGCATCTGTGAAGGTATGGGGATGCGTTAGTGCCCATGGCATGAGTAACTTGCACAGCTGTGAAAGCACCATTAATGCTGAAAGGTACATACAGGTTTTGGAGCAACATATGCTGCCATCCAAGTGACATCTTTTTCAGTCATCCCTGCTTATTTCAGCAAGACAATGCCAGGCCACATTCTGCACCTGTTACAGCAGCGGGGCTTCATAGTAAAAGAGTGCAAGTAATAGACTGGCCTGCCTGCAGTCCAGACCTGTCTCCCATTGAAAATGTGTGGCGCATTATGAAGCGCAAAATACGACAATGGAGACCCCGACTGTTGAGCAACTGAAGTCGTACATCAAGCAAGAATGGGAAATAATTCCATCTTCAAAGCTTCTACAATTAGTATCCTCAGTTCCCAAACGCTTATTGAGTGTTGCTAAAAGGAAAGGTGATGTAACACAGTGGTAAACATGCCCCTGTCCCAGCTTTTTTGGAACGTGTTCCAGGCATCAAATTCAAAATGAGTGAATATTTCCAAAAAAACAATAAAGTTTATCAGTTTGAACATTAAATATCTTGCCCTTGAAGTGTACTCCATTGAATATAGGTTGAAAAGGATTTGCAAATCATTGTATTCTGTTTTTATTCACATTTTACACACTGTCCCAACTTCATTGGAATTGGGGTTTGTAGACCATTGGACGATTGGCTGACGATCTTGACACTTGACCCTCAGGAAGAGATAATATGGAAAACCAGTAGGATTCGTACCCCTCTAGACAGTGAGGAACAGGATTTTATGTTTTTGAATACAGGCATGTGTGCGCGATGAATGAAGTGAAGAATTGACGTGCAGACACAACCTTTCCCCCGTGAACCCGGCCGCACACTGGCAGTGACCCGTCTCCACGTCACACACACCCCCGTTGTGGCACACACACTCCTGAGAGCAGTTCAGTCCGAACCTACCCCCTGCACACCTCTCCGTGCACACCGCACCCTGAGAGAGGGGGGGATAGAGGAGAGAGAATGATAGATGGGAAAGTGAAGGATAAAGGAGTGAAAAGTAAGGACAGAGAGAGGGAAAGAGAGGAGAAGAGAGGGAGGGGGAAGAGAGAATGGGAAAGAGGGGAGTAGAAAGGAAGAGAGAGGGAATATAGAAGAGTGGAGAGAGAGGAAAGCAGTTGGATTCAATTATGTTTATAGTGCAGATTCACTATACTACACCAACATAAGCTATGAGAAAATAATAATAATAATAATAATAATAAAATCCCGACCAAACAAAAAATAATTTCAAGCACTTGAAGTTGACTGAAAATAATATCAAAGCGAAAAATCGGATAGTCTTGAAACGTTATCACACTTTAAGAGTGATGGTGAGAGGGAGGGAAGGAGGGATGGAAAGAGAGAGGGAGGTGGAGAGAGAGAGATTAAAAGTGGATCATGAAATGAACACTACTCAAACATCTAAAACATCAGGAAATGTAACCTTCTTAGTACCACACGATCATCTGTCCCGTCCCCCCCTAAAAACGTGATTCTCAAAGGGGCCTTACCTGCCACCCAGGGGGGCACACACAGACTCCCAGACCCCTGCAGAACCCCCCGTTCTGACAGGGGCATCGCCGAGGGCAACGGCGAGGTAAGCAGGCCTGGTCACAGCTGTGGAGAGAGAGAGAGAGATGTAATTTAGCTGGTGCTTTTTATCTATAGCAGCATACATTTTATTAGACTAGTCTGGGGCCTCCTTGGAAAAATGTGGGGTTAAGGGCCTTGCTCAAGGGCCCGAGAGCTGTATTAATTTCAAAGACGCCACACTAGAATCTTCAACCCTTAGTCACAAACCTCAGCCACAAGACTAAGTTACTACACTTATTTCTAATGAAGCCACACTGGTTTCCATGACAGTCACTATGGTCTCTGATCCGGTTCTGATCCAGATGGTACTCACAAGGTACCGGTGAACCCCTCTCTGCAGTGGCACTCCCCTGTCTCTCTGTTGCAGGACCCCCCCGTTCCGCACAGGCACTTCTGAAGACACCCGTGGCCGAAAGTTCCTGCAGGGCAAGGGTCCTTGCAGCTGAGTCCACGGTATCCCGGGCGACACTGACAGGCTCCAGTCAGGACGTGGCAGTGGCCTCCATTCTTACACTCACAGGTCCGATCACAAAATGGTCCCCAGTACTGCTCAGGGCAGGTTACTGTAGAACAGACAGACCCAGAGAACAGAGTCCAAAAAAATGTAACTTTTTAACCCAAGTCTCCAAGTGGTCGGGACACCGGTGTCCCAAAAAAATCGAAGATCATTCTAATGTCAGCAGATTTTTTTGCTTTTATTCTACTGCACAGAGTGAAATTAGTGTAAGTAGCTGGCATGCATTAAAAAATTAAAATCATACTCATTTTTAGCATAATGATTGTCACGAGTGTCAAACTATTTGCAAGTAAAATATTCTGAAAAGTTTTTACATCTATTTTTAAAAATGCATCATTATGAAATTCCTCTAGTAAAGAAGGTCGCTGCATCCTAGAATATACATATATATTTTTTTCAATAATGATAGAGGACTCCTGTATCATTTAGGCTAATAAATCAATTGACAATGTTTAAGGGGTTTAACATTTCAAGTATACAATAACATAAAACAAGCTACTGTTTTCTATTTACCCAACAAAATGTATTATAAGCATTGAAGCAACACTTATTTACTTGAAAGAGATTTGTTTTCAAGGTGGGCACAGAGACCTGAAGAAAAGAATCAGTCGTTTTAAGGTTACAGTAGTGCATGGAGGCTCGAGGATGACTGCTATTTTTGATGTTATTTTTATATTCTCACAGCACCATACATATAAAAAACACAGAAATAGTCAAAACAAAACAACAAATATATAAGAAAAGCTATTCAAGGCACCCGAAAGTCAAAGCCAGTCACATCAATAAACGCCAGGGTTGGAATCATTTCAATTTCATAACAGCTGTGTAGGGTTAAGGTTAGAGTTAAGGCATGGTTTAAAGCACTGGATTTCACTGAAGTAATTTTATTGAAATGGAGTTGATCCCACCATTGTCTGTGACGTCCTTTATCATAAATCCAGCTTTACCACACACACACACACACACACACACACACATATAATGTTACAGCATGTGGTGCCATCCCTTCAAGACCATTTTACATGGTAATGTGTGATAAATGTGGTTAAAATCAGGAATTTTACACATAGGGGGAGGGCATGGGGAGACTGAGGAGTTACAAAGCCCTGGGGTCAATTTAAACAGATGATTCGCTGATGGGCTGGGGTTTCATCCATGACAGCCAATGCGAGGTCATCGCTGGGGGTGGTGGTTTCAACTGATACCGTGGACATGCCAGGCAGAGGTCGACACCCATATTTTGGGGTCAGGCGCTCAGAGCTCTCAGAAAACTGCACCTCATCCGCTATAACCACATGCTGAAAAAGATCCATGCAGCTCAAATTAGATTTTATGTGGATATTCAATATGATAGGCCAACAAACCCCATACCCATGATGCCCACTCTTACGTGAAAAGCGTCAGTGTCGGTGGACTGTTTTGTTTTAGACCAGCACTATGACCCCAATTCAAATAATGAACTTATCATGGTTTTCAATCAAGTCCTTGGAAAGTGGAATCGGGTATCTAAGTGTAGGGCGAAAACAAAACTTCAACCCACACCAGCCCTTTTCGGATGAGATTGGACACCCCTGCCCAAATTCACTTTTCTAGCACTTCAACAAACCTGAGGCAAACTATAGTAAATGCCATAGTTTACATGGTTTACTATTATGTATCCAAATATGTTCAAATTTAATGCGACTTCCTTTTTGTCTCACAAAGAAGTAGCCACAGAAAAAGGTCACAAAATCCATAAAAGAAAATAAACTACCTTGCTGAATTTTAAGTTCCACAGTGCAATATGGAGTCCCCCAAGGCCCAGAATGAGGACCACTGAAAATTACAACCATACCATGGCGCAACTGACTGATTCATAAGTGAACGTTGAGGACTGTTCCTGGAACCAATTTTTTTTTTTTTTTTGTATATTTTAAGTTCTGCTTGACTCTCTGTCCTCACACAACTGACCCTTCCTCAGCAAGTCCCTCTTCCTTTCCCAAGACTAACAAGCACTTTATGGAATCAGGGGTCCGAGTCCATAATCCAAACTGGTTCCCGCAAATGGGAGGAGAGACAGTGTTGTTATTGAACATCGGGCCGCCACCGGTTCCCCGTGGTGACTGAATCCCAGTATCACCCCCCAACTCACCCTTATAAGTCACAGTCCCTCTTTGTTATGTGATTCAAATCCAAAAGTGCATTTCTACTCTTTTAAAGGAAAAAAAGAAAACAAGGTCATCTTCAGTTTACAAAAAAATGTCACTTTCCCAGTGGCTGTGGAATGCTCCAAGATGTGGGAAAGTTCCTCGTCCTCCGTACACCAACCCTTTTCCCAGTACTGGTTTAATGTGCGCCACAGCGCTTGAACTGTATTCACCTCCGTGTCTTACTTAAAGAAACAGAGAGCTCATCCCTCAAACATTCCAGCAGCTTGTTCTTTTTTTTCATCACTGGATTCTAATCAGGGCTCATGGCAGCCATGTTACAGAGCTCACTAAACCAGGATGCAGGCCCACATTTCCCAAAGCCCATACACAACATGAATTAACCAGTAGGCCTCATGTCTGTGTGAATCCAAAACAATGAAGAACAGGATGCCTAAAATGCCTAAACTGTATTAAACAGAGTACTTTACATAGGCTTATTGAGACTATATTCCTATATAAGCACATTGACTAAAATAGGCATACACACTAAAATACAGTATACGGTGAGAATAGATGGAAATAAAATATAATTTAAAGTTAATAATTCCAGTAAATTAGCAAAGTTCCTTGTAGCTCCTACTGAGGAACCTCTGGTCTGAAGAATATCAACTTAAAGAGCTCTAAAGTCTTAGTACAAACTCACCTAAGGAGCAGTCTTCTCCTTGCCAACCGTCCTCACACTGGCAGTGATCTGGTGCCACGCAGCGCCCATGAACACACTCCTTCGTACATCGAGCTGTTGTGAGAATCACACACACAAACGCGCACACACACACACACACACACGCACCACAATAAATAATCACCAGCACTCATCGTGGCCAACTTAGACAGGTGTTTGACATCGCTAACAAATAGGCTCTCGAAACAAGTACAAAGAAGGGCAACAAAACTATTTCCAGGCCTGGACATGTGTTTGTCCATCACACCGACTGTATAATCTCTGCTGAGAATTCCATCTTAAATATTTCATTAACTTAAACCTATTGCAAACCCATTAACCCAATCTAAATAAATCATAAACCAGCCTGAGATGTTAAAGCCGGTTCCTGCCATTTTTGACTCTTAAAGCCAGTCAACTGGCCCTTCACCAGCTAACCAGCCTATATAGTCAATTGGTGCACCCGCTGACCACCAGCAAACTCTACCAAAACAACCTGCCTTGCCCAGCTAGAGACCAACTACAGCAGGCTGGTCATCAAGCTTACAACACCTTAAAATGACAGATGAATCAGTATCAAGAGTTTATCACTTACGGACGCATTTGTCTCTGCTCTCGTAGTAACCAGGGCAACACTGGTACCTCCGGCGGTAGTCTATCTTCACTGCCTGTCGATAAGCTGTTTTGTATGTAATCCTGCGAGAGTCAAGAAAGACGCAGAGTAAACCAAGCAGCCAAAACTAGGTTTGTGCTTGAATCTCTTTTCTTGGACATCTTATGATAAGCTGCTTTCTGGTGTCACTACTGCTTGTACCACAACGGCCACCAGTTACAATGAAATTCAACAGAAACTCTATGGCAACAATACAATGCTAATAATTTTATCCTATGAGAACATATCATTTAAAAATTTCATTTAAGGAAAACTAAGCTTGTTTTGTCTAATAACGTTGACTAGTCGCACAATTACCCCCGCCAAGGAGATTATGCTTTACCTTCAGTTTGTGGGTAAGCTTGTTTGTTTGTTAGCAACACTACAGAAGCAGATAAGGACAAATTTTTTCATGAAATTCTTACCAGTGTTGTGTCTTGGCACAACTTGCAAGTGGTTTCATTGTGGGAGTGATCCGGATCAAACTGTGGATCCAGGAATTTTTTATTTACTCGTGTGGAGGTACATAATCGCTTTACTCGTATGTTTCCCAGACAAGTGAGGGGACTGTGGGCTTTGGCAGAGGACAACACAGCAATATTTTGTAGACATATCAGAGACGTACTGCATTACTACAGTCCCTGTATCTTACTTGCTTAGCGAGTGAGCCGCACTCAGTTGGACTCGGCGCATGTATGAGCGTAGTCTCTCGGCCCAATTCAGACAAATTTTGGTGCCTAAATGACTGCATTTCTGCTTCTCTCACACCCACAGATAGTGATAAGAGATGTCACAGATAGATGACACTTTTATATGGTCTACAGTGATTTAACTGGCTTAAAAATCTCTCCCTCTCCACCACAGCAGATGCATGGTGAGCACTCTCTCACAAAATGGCCGCCATGCATCTTCCAGACAGTTGGCACACACTGACGGCCAGTATCCCTCTTTTTATTGTGAAGTGCCATGAGTAATCACTGGCTGTAGAGAAAAATGCGACAGAAATACATTGATTCCTCGAGGCCTGAGAAGAAATTTTGATCTAACTTACCTGACCTCACTAAAGGTCCCTCCCCCCCCTCACCTGTGCCGGGTGCACTTGTAGAAACTCCAGGCATCGGAGCAGGGCTCCTCGAACACTCGGTCATAAGGGTGTACGTACGACTCCTTCACAGAGGTTGTGTAGCTGCCATTGTGAAAACAGGTAGAAAGCGGACGGAAAAAGCATGACACAACAACAGATTAATAAGGTGCTCCATAACTGACAACAACTGACTCAAATATGTAGCTGTACATATGCAGCAGTCTCCAGAATATTCCTCAAGCACCCCGAGCTGTATCCAGACACTTGGGCTGCATCCAAATTTGCTAAAATAGGCAGACTTTTTCCTTTCCTCTACACTTTTCTTTGATCTTGCAAGAAAACGTCACATGGGTCAAGGGAAAGTTGCAGAGTGATTTTCAGAGTACCTTGGGGCATGTTTTAGAAAAATGGGATGTCCTTTCCTTCAATACATCACAAGCTCGACGGCAAAGAAAGCCTTTGCTATGCATTGGAAAATTTGGGACATAAAGAATGCATCCAATTGAAACAGCTGCAAAGGAATGTGGTCTATATTTCATCTTCCTTTACTTCTTAGGGTGTTCCTGCCTCTCCTTGTTGGAGGTAAGTAAAAAGGAGCTAATTGCTGCCTTTCCTTAATTAAAAAGACAATTCAGACGCTCCATGTCATGGTGTTATGTCTCTCTGCTCCAATCGTGATCCTCTGCCCCAATTGTCCTTTTTTTTTTTTTTTCCTAACTGCCCATGGTGGCGAATTTGTATTCTTTTTCGTTTCGGGATGTCCAGATGTACCGGTGCCCCCTCACCACCTGATGGCTCCTGGTCCTGCATTAGAGGCTCCGCCCAGAGGGAAGATGGAGGGGATTCGCTGACGTGGCAATAGCAGCTTCAGTTCAGGCCGACAGCTTTGTGCATCTAAGACGCTCTGTTTCATTTGTATACCCCAATTTGAAACGATTAAAAAACCCCTAGCGAAACTACAGCCTGTGTCTCCTCTCCCATTTTTATGTTGCGGTTTGCCTTAGTTTCCTGCTGGTTGTAACACATGGCTACCAGCCAAACTATTTCCGGTTCATGTCCGCTAGAAAGGAAGGATCCTTGATCTTTAGAGAATTCGGATGCATCTTCTTTCCAGAGGTTCCTCTTGAAGCACTAATCATACCCAAGATTAAGGTGTATTTAGGGTGGAAAACATAAAAAAGTATCTGGCCGAGGGTCCTTGAGGAGAGGCCTGGAAAGTACTGATATAGGTTTCAATAAAAAACAGGCAGGCATCATATTTCCATCAATCACAGGTGGACTATGGTCTGGAAGTTCTCCCTAATATTTTGTTCCAGTCACCTAGACTTGCAAATCAGCTTAGCACTTAAGACAGGAATTGGAATCGGTAACTAAAATCAGCTGGCTGAGTTCATAGGCTCAAGACAGACTTTTTACTTTCTGACCCGCAGACTTTCCACTGCTGTTATAATCGTAAGAACGCAATCATTCTCGATTTTCTCCCCATTTTGCTCAACTGAGTCAGCAGAGATCGTTTCAAGTCCATTACTTTTTTCCCACAATTATCTTCTGACCCAAAGCAACCTCTCACCTCTAAGTCACAGAACTTGACCCAAGGGTTAAGACTTTGCGTATTCGAGCACTAAATGGTTTCAGATGCTAAATTTGGGCCATATGACAGACTAGTCTTAAATAGGCTGTAAAACTGCCTTGCAAGTATAAATAAAGCATTTTTTTTCCCACAAAGTTGAGTAAATTCTAACGGAAGACACTGGCTCTGTATCTGATAATACACACAAAAAGCTGGAAACAATCAATGATATTTCAGTCAAAAATGAATTTAATTTAAGAACTGCTTCTTGAAGCCAACTCAGCACTTTGGCAAATGGCTGTGATTATTTCAGCTGAAGAATCTGGCATACACTGTATGAAAAAGATGCATATTTGACAAACCTATATTTGATTCTGGCAGGGGTTTGTCTATTGTCTGAAAAGGGATAGCATAGCTGTCTGTTTTAATTTTAGCCCTAAGCAGTAAGCACTTTTCAAGGTCATGATTGGTTGACTATCTGGATTTAGCGATGTGGAGCTGGACTTAGATAAAATCCTGAACGCTTTTTGGTCCATAACATTGGTGTCCCTGCTCTACAGCTCTGATAAGTCTCTGTGCTCCCTCCATATCTCTTGATCATGCTGTTTTGACCAATCAGATGCATGACAAGATCAGTCTCACCTTTCCCATAGGCTGCACACGTTGGGGTCACTGGGGTTCAAAGGCCATGCGAGGTCGAGCAGGAAGACCAGGAGGAGCAGGCCCAATGAACACTGTGGTGATGTCGCCATCCTGCGAGACACAGCAGAACATGCTATCTGTTTACCAATGGATCAGTTTCTCAGAACAGGTGAGAGCAGCACAAGTGTGGGGTATGGTGAATGGATGACCTATTCCGCAAGAGCCAGAAATGTTCACAAACTGTCCCTCAGAGTGGACTATGGATGCAGATGTTTTTGGGGGGTCAGTTAAGGAGGTTTCGAGATTATCCAGGGTCAGCAACAGGGGAGGGGGGCTAATTGTAACCCCCCCCTTTATTCTCCATCAGTGGTGTCAAGGTATAGAAAAGGTACACAGTGCAGCTATTATCCACTGGAGATGCCATTCATTAGCGGTGAATCAACAGCTCATTTTTAACGCAGACCCTTATTTTTACCAGCTTAATTAATTACCCCACTTGCAAGTCACTGACGGAGAGATAGCCGCATGCCTAATACTAGCCGCTAATGTTTGGCAAGATGCTATTATATGTGCTGTGCATTGATCCTCATCTGTCAATGCAAAAGATGCAATCTGTTTCAGATCATTCGGCAATTAAATAGATTTTAGAAAACATTTTCAGCACACCTGTACAAACCATCGAACATGACAGACAGCATGAAAGAACAACTGAAAGCCATAACCTAGGGTGTCAAAAGATACACACTGTTATTTCACTCGGAAAATAAGTCAATCTATACATGTATTTCAGTCAAACATTTGACATTTTTGTCTTATTTCTGTTTCTGCGTAGCTGTGTTAGACAAAAATATTGAGAGGAAAATATGTGAGACTCATTTCAAGATTTTCCAGTAATGTAAAAACATTTAATTTCTTGGACAAGCAAATAGTGACATACAATGAGCTAATACCTTCAAATAAGAAAGGACAAATATGATCAGTCTAATTACAAGACTAAAACGTCCGTCGTATTTTTATTTCAGCTTGGCTCGTGTTGAAGACAGTGCTCTTCAAACGCACCGCGAATGCGTCTTGCGCAGTTCGCAGCGCGGAATTCTGCTGCTTGATTTCTGCGAGTCCATCTGCTTTCAATCAGAACAAGGACAGGCAAAAGCGAGGAGACTCGCAGGGTACCGTGATATTAACCCCTCTCTCTTAAAAATGCGTTAGGAAGCTGCCGCTTTGGGTTGGAAGAGACCACTGAGGCACCGTGGGAAAGTTGCCTTGTTTTATTAAATTTAGTGGAGCCGTTCCAGGCTATTCCCTCAGCACGACATCTTTGAAAGCTGCGGCAGAGATATTTAAATTAGCCCTGCAAAATACTGTCAGCGCATCCCCTCATGTAGGCCTGTAGGCGCTGAGGTGCATAAATGAACAGAAAACTGCTCATTGCGACAGATGACTCATTAAACTGAAAAAAAAAAAAAAAAAAAGTATGTGCGGCTAAACACGGCAATTGTAGATGCTTCTGTTCTTTTTCTTGGCATGGTTTGGATCCCCTCGTCCCCTTAAAGGCAGAAGGGTCACAGTAAATCAATTCAGAGTCATTCTGTGCGATCATCTTTATAGCCTCTGATGTAGCATTTCTACCATGATGGCAATGGTCTCTTCTGGGATGACAATGGCCGGAACCCCATAATACAAGGGGTCGCTTTAAGGGTTTTATGCGTATGAAAATGATCCTAAATATAGCTACCACCTGCACAGTCACCCAAATCTCAAACCAACTGAAGTCATCTTGGAGATTTTGGAAAAACTTGTTAGATGGCGCTCTCAATCACCATCATCCAAACACCACATGAGGCAATATCACACAGGAGAAGTATACAGCATCGTTATCATTAAAACATCAAATGAGAGAGCATTTCTGAAACAAAAGGTACTTCATCCCTAGAGTAAAGTTTTGCACTTGCAGATTCTATGCCAAGGCATCTTGAAGCTGATCTGATAGCTTAAGAAGGCCCAACACCTAACTAAGACAGTTTATGTTGATTTTTCTATTCAATTGCAGAGGTGGACATTCCAGGGGTCAGAAAGTAGAAGTCCCACCATGTTTTACAGTTTCAACCAGCTGATTTTCTTGACTAGTCCAACCTCTGGTCTGAAGGGCTGTTTAATTTAGCAAATCCAGGAGGTTGGAACTAGATCCTGGGGAGGACTTTTACTTTCTGAACCTGGATTGTCCACCTCTGTTCATTTGTCACCCGTCTGGGTTTCTTAAGTTAGTGAGCGCTGACAAGTGAAATTTTCGTTCCCGAGTGGAATATTTTTAATTGAGTCAAATTCTCTTTCCTAATTGTTCGATTCATTCTCTTTTAGCAAAAAAAAAAAACAAGAATAAAAAACTGGCTGAAAATGATACATTTGTTTGCGTTAAAGGAGTGTATGAAAGTGTTTTGACAATTTAGAAAGTGTTGTCAGCTGAATATTCCAATTGAACAAATGCTGAGATCTAGATTTGTAGATGATGTAAGTATAGGTGGAGAGACATTTTAATGTAAACATACTCTGTTAGCCCCAAAACTGCACAGGTATTTTTTTTCCCCAGAACCAAGGGAATCGCTAAGACATTGTGAAAAAATTCTCATACTTCATAGAATTTAGCACAGCTGGTAAAAGCTTTTTCCCAGTGCTTTTGTAACAGCATTGTTGACAGTAACAAACACAAGAGATTTAAACAACTAAAGTTTGTTCTCCAAATAACTGTCAGCGTGTATCCCCCTGATAAGGGCCTAGACACTGAGGCATATCAGTGCATGAATGTTTTATCATTATGTTCTAATCTTTGTGTTCTTAAGTCTCTCAGTGCACAAAAGTCGAAGTCTAGGCGTCTAGCTGTGTGGAAATCTTTGTTGATCGATGTTTCAACAGAAATTATCTAGCTTGACGTTAGCCCACACTGTACCTGGACGTAGGCCGGCTACCTGCAAGTAAGCCAGAATACTTTTGCTATAGTCAACCAAATATAGGCTCTCCATAGCTTTTGACTGCATTTTCACGGACTTTTCACCGCGAGAATGTTCACCAGGTTACAATACCTGGGAAAAAGGACAGACATAAAGGCATTTGTTTTCTTTCTATTTTAAATTTTATTTCAGTGTTGCCTTAAAGTCCCCTGTGTTTCATCACTGTAAAGTCCTCCATCAGTTTAGGGAATGTAGCCATTCTGGAATTTGCTTAAATCAGTTCTGTGGAGCTAGCAGACTGCTTTTTAAGTGTACTATGTTCTACCAAGGGCCACCGTCCCAGCAAGAACAAAACTTTCTCGCAAAGTTGCTGTAATGTTCTATCGGTGTCATAACATTGGCACTTCATAGCAGCAACATTAGCTGGGATGGAAGAGCCAATCCCC
This sequence comes from Gymnothorax javanicus, assembly GCA_029692085.1. Classification (NCBI taxonomy): domain Eukaryota; kingdom Metazoa; phylum Chordata; class Actinopteri; order Anguilliformes; family Muraenidae; genus Gymnothorax; species Gymnothorax javanicus. The sequence continues at coordinate 124,959,666 of CM056197.1, read as the reverse complement.
AACCCTGACTGGGTAAAACCAGGGCAAGCGGCACTGGAGCAGTCAGTGGAAAACAAAGCAAAGAGAAGCCGAAAAAAATCTCCAAATTTCTTTAAAAGGCCTCTGACGGAAACAGAACGAGATCTGCACTGTTGTTTTTATTTTAATTTTTTTTTTCCGTGCGTGTGCAACACTGTGTCAGCACTCAGCAGCATGGTAAATCAGTCATCATTGTTCTGGAGTCCGGAGTCAGGGGAGAAAATGAGGTTATTATACGATAAGAACAGGAGCACGGTCTGCATATGGAGAAAAGGACATCTGACTCAACAGCTGTTTCTTCAACACCAGCCTGATTTTCTTTCTTTTTTTTTTTTTACTTTTTGTCGTCATTTTAATCCTGCTTCTTTTGGCAAGGCTTGTAAAGCACATCTGGACCCTACATCTCGGAGCAGAATTGAGGAGTCGGGTAGGTGCATGCAGAGACTAAAGCCTGGAATCCTCATTAATCTGGAGAGTAAACTGCAAAAGAGCTCGGAGAAAAACCTGGAGCTCTCCTAAACCTAGAACATGGACTGAAGTAAAAAAAGTTGTTCTGGGTTATACTCCTCTCAGTTATGCAGCTAAATCTAATCCTGCTTTATGCATAGGATTATGGAGTTAGCTGGATAAATGTGCTGCGAACTGCCTGGAAACCTCGTTAATCTGGAGAGGAAACTGCGGAAGATCATATAGTAAACCAGGGGTGGGGAACCTTCTCCAGAAAGAGCCACTGTGGGTGCAGGCTTTCATACCAACCAAGCTGCTACACACCTGATTCTACTAATCAAGGCCCTTAACAAACATTCCAGAGGTTGATTAGTAGAATCAGGTGTGTAGCAGCTTGGTTGGTATGACAGCCTGCACCCGCAGTGGCTCTTTCTGGAGAAGGTTCCCCACCCCTGGAGCTCTCCTTGATCTGGAACAGAGATTGAAGTAAACAGAGTTGTCATGGGTCCAACTTAGTGCAGTTATCCAACTGAAAATAGCCCAGGATTACGGAGTTAGCTGGCTAAACTGCACAAAAAGTGCAGCCAAAAAACGTCATTTATCAGGAATATAGACGGAAATAGTGAGTGTTTTATTTTATTTTATTTTTTTTTGCGGTTTAACCTGGCAAAGTTATCCAGCTAACGTGGAAATCCAAATTTATTAAACAACCCAGCTGGATTAATATGGATGAATATGTTCCAAGAGACAGGAAGCACTGGACACAAATCGGCACTTGTGCAAGAAAAGCTGAGAAATTAATGAAGCCAAAAGATTGTAAATTGCACCTGCTAGCTGACTGAATCGTAAACGCTTCCAGGGGATTCATTAGTTAATTTCTGCAGCTGTGATTGAACAAAGAAAAAGCTTTACAGTCAAGACGACCAAACAAACTACTCGCCCTACGTCAGCCGAAAAAGTGAATGAATTCAAATTACAGAGGCTTTCTCAAAGCTGGTTCTCTGTGTGACAACACCAGCGCATGGGCCAAACAGATGTGTAGAGATGGGGAAATCATCTACATAGTCACGAGACGTACGCCATCACTGAGCCGCACCCACTTGAATTGGTGGAATCCTGGCACAGATTTACAGCCAATAGAAAGCATTTAAGGCGGGCAAACTCGGGAATACTCTTATATGACATCATAGCAGAGCCTAAAACCATGAAGGAACAAAAAAAAGAACAAAACTGGTTATTTAAATGGAACGTTTTTCCGTTATCCAAAAGAGCAGGATTAGAATTCAGTTTTACATTTCATTCCCTTTAAGACTTTCAAGCTTTACCCCGTTTAAACCCCAAATCCCTTACAGTAATGTTCATATACGCAAAACCTTTTGAAGAATATGGTCTTTATTTTGCAATGTTTCATTTTCAAAATTCACCGTTCAACTTTCTAAAACTCTATAGGTGAAAATAGGTGCTGCGCTTTTGCCGACAGGCGATACGGTCTATAGCTATAGCTTCACAAAATTTTGCAGCGGGCACCGCTGTAATTAACCCCACAAATGCAGCAAACTCCTGTTTCTTATTCTCCACGCATAGCATCGCGGAGGTGGTCACTGCTCTTCACCCATTTTGCCATGACCCTGTAGCCCATCAGACGGTCACGCTCTTGAGCGTTTTCTGCTTTAGATGGGCATTGCAGACCGACCCACATTGATGTGTCACAGTTGAACATCGGTGGTCGTCAACTTCGCAAAAGGGAGATTTGAGAGATTCATCACGCTCTACCACTGTTTTTTTCACATTCTCTCAATCTCTTCGTTAATCTCAATTAGGGGAAGCCGGGGCACAGTAAATCAAGGGGCACAGTGAATCAGGGCTATTTTTGGAAAATTGACAAAAGGAATCACCGGTATGACATCATCATTTTTTGTGTTTGGAGAATACCCATCCATGAAAGTTTAGTTAATTCGTTTGAGTTATCTACTGACAGAAAAACAAGGTAAAGTATGTTTTTATGCATGTAAAGTAAATTTCCATGGCTTCTGATCGTGTGCCATATCTTACAGATCATCTGGAAGTAATAAATCCATTAGGATGCAGCATTTAGAGCACATATTTGTCACAATACTGAATGGGTGTTTTCTTAAAACCAAAGCAACATGTGACCTTGGGAGACAGTTTTAGGTAATGAAAGCACATGGGGCACAGTGAATCGGGACACAGTGAATCATTGGAAAGGTAGTTCACCGTACCCCAGTAGGATTCTTTAACACATGGGCCCAGATTTTGTTTGAATAAAGAATAACATTGGAATTGGCAGATATTGTGATGTTCAGTACAACTACAGTCAGTTCTGGGACTATGCAGAATGTGGCCAAGGAAATCATGAGGTCCAGTGGAAATCGTAGGTGTAGCTGGCCTGACTCCTCTTTAAAGGATTGAAGAATCGGCAGTACAAACATGACTTGCAAATTAGGTATTGGCATTAACTTTTGAAATTAAGTGTTTTGGACTCTATTTCCTGTTGTAAATCATTCATAAATGTCTTAATTGAAGGTTGAGTGATTAGAAAGTATCTTTCAGCCTAAGTGCGCATAAATGAAGTCCACTGGAAAAATGAGATGTTGTTGGTCAGACACCCATCTTCAAGCATTGAACAATCAGCAGTACAAACATGACTTGTGAATTTGAGTATTGGCATTTGACTTTAGAATTTAAGGGTTTTGGACTCAGTGTCCTGTTGTGAATCATTGAATGATTAGAAAGGATCTGTCATTCGGCCTAAATGGCATTTGTTTACTTTAAAGGTTAAATAAAAGTTGATTTAGCAGTGTTCCCTTCACGTTACTGGAGTGATTCACTGTGCCCTGAAAGCCAATTCACTCTACCCCAGTACTGGGGCACAGTGAATCACTCAAAATCTGTTTTTAAAAACCCTCTCATCAGAGTTAAGCGAGAGTTAGCAAAAATCTGCAGCCTTGTATTAATGCACAACACCACCCTCTTTCAGATGTAGGATGACATGGAATATATTGTCACTCCCAGGACAGAAAAAATCAACAAAACAACTTTTCTGATTCACTGTGCCCGGTTTCCCCTATATCTGTTCTGAAGTTTTTAGAATCAGACTTGTATTAGGCAATTTTGAACAAAGAGAAGCATGAAAGAGTATCAGAGGAAACAGAAAGACGGCCCAATCAACCGCCCCTTCGAAAGTTCACAAGGTTTTTTGCCCAAATGTGTGTAGGGCCCAAAATGGATACATGAGCACAAAATCGAGACTTCAAATCTCAGTATGACATCTGTTGAAAAAGAGAACTATAAAATTAAAAAAAAAAAAAAGTTTTTCTGGGCTACATATGGAACATATAAAATAGGCACAAAAACGAAGGACATTAAAAACTGATGAAAGTATCCAGTTTTCAAGTTATTTTTGACCACACAAAAGATGACACGCTTGTCATCATTATAGCTGAACATAGCCAAAAAAAAAAAGCGAGTCTTTCGGATCCAGCGCGGCAGGCATCGTTCGGATAGTTCACGTGGTGAACTACGGCAAGATGCTGACTCCCAGCCAATCAAACGGCACAATACTCAGCTGACTGCTGGGCTGACTGTGCCAGCCAAAGTCCTCATTTCTCATTACCAAATCATACAGTCCATTTCAGCTTCAAATCCCAAACACCATTTTGCTTTAGTGCTCTTCTCGTAACTCTACCGCCATCACGGCTTCACCCTAGTGTCATAGACTGGACTTCCTTTAACTGTTTGATTTACTCATAGACTGTATGGATTTACTCCATCACTGAATGTTAAAAGTGGTCGCCTTGTGTTATTGTACTATAACAATGCCATGAGATCGATGTCATTGTTGTTTGGCTGTGTTTTGGGAGGCTTTTGCAGCACTTCCTGCCTTCGGCGCCATGCATCCTTGCACACGTTCATGGACATGCCAGGGAACTCCCAGAACGAAGTAATGCTGCAAATCATGTACTGATCATTCACTATATAATCACATTGACAAAAGTGATCCTGGCAGAGTGGCTTTTGTCCATATGAGACCCGAAAACCTGTTTTTCGTACCTCTCAAGTACAACCCCAATTCCAAAATAGTTGGGACAAAGTGTAAAATGTGAATAAAATCAAAATGCAATGACTTTCAAATCACACCAGCCAGTATTTATTCACAATAGAACAGAGATAACATAGCAAATGTTGAAACTGAGGAATTTTACAATTTTATCCACAAAATGAGCTCATTTCAAATTTGATGGCTGCTACAGGTCTCAAAAAAGTTGGGACACCGGCTTGTTTATCATGGTGTTGCATCCCCTCTTCTTTTTAACACAGAGTGGAGGCGTCTGGGCATTGAGGAGACAAGTTTCTTGAGTTTAGCCATTGGAATTTGATCCCACTCTTGTTTAATACAGGCTTCCAGCTGCTGGAGAGTTTTGGGTCTCCTTTGACGGACTTTTCATTTAATTATGTGCCAAATGTTCTCAATCAGTGAAAGATCAGGACTGCAGGCAGGCCAGTGCAGCACACGGACTCTTCTACTACGAAGCCATGCTGTTGTAATAGCTGCAGTATGTGGTTTTGCATTGTCCTGCTGAAATACACAAGGCCTTCCCTGGAATAGATGTCATCTGGAGGGGAGCATATGTTGCTCTAAAACCTTTATATACCTTTCAGCATTCATGATGCTTTTTAAAACATGCAAGTGCTTCACACCATATGCACTAATGCATCCCCATACCATCAGAGATGCTGGCTTTTGAGCTGAACACTGATAAAAGGAGGGGTGGTCTTTCTCCTCTTTAGCCTGGAGGACACAACACCCATGATTTCCAACAAGCATGTCAAATTTGGACTCGTCTGACCACAGGACACTTTGCCACTTTGCTACAGTCCATTTCAAATGAGCCTTGGCCCACAGAACACAGCGGCGCTTCTGGATCATGCTCAACAATGGCTTCCTTTTTGCATGACAGAGTTTTAGGTGGCATCTGTGGATGGCACGGCAGACTGTGTTTACAGACAGTGGTTTCTTGAAGTATTCCTGGGCCCATTTAGTAATGTCAATGACAGAATCATGCCGGTGAGTGATGCAGTGGCGTCTGAGGGCCCGAAGATCACGGGCATGAATTGTTCTTACAGCCCTTTTTTGCCTGTGTCCCAACTTTTTTGAGACCTGTTGCAGCCAGAAAATTTGAAATAAGCTCATTTTGTGGATAAAAATGTAAAATGTCTCAGTTTCAACATTTGAAATGTTGTCTATGTTCTATTGTAAATAACATATTGGCTCATGTGATCTGAAAATCATTGCATTTTGATTTTATTCACAATTTACACTTCGTCCCAACCATTTCGGAATTAGGGTTGTTGAACAATTGGCTTTGAATCATTAATTAATTACTAATTTAATCAGTCAATTTTTGCCAATATCGTGAAATCTTGCAGCATAACTGGCACATCTTAAAATCACAAGAACTCTCACACCTCATTGGTGGGTTTTTTTCTTTACTTGTTTCCCCAAAAAAGGTGGCATAAATAAGATCGTTAGTCTGAATATAAGAATAACGCACCAGTTAACTTGTCGACTTATTTTTGGTTTCGCAGTGAGGAAAATGTGCAATGAAACCTGAGCTTTAGTACAGCGAGGTACTCTGAAATCACTGCAGTCAATCACCGCGAAACCTCAGCTGAATGAGGGTAATTTTAGAGGTGATGTCATGCTAACTGAAACGTGGGGCGAATACATGAGAGGGGGGAATAAAATAAACATGGCCGGGGAGATTGAACCCCGTGACATGATCTCACTACCGGCCCCCATCACCCGCCACCACAGGCCACCCCATCCATGCGCCGCAATTACAGCGCAAACTGCTCACATTCCTGCTAGGGACCGTCTTCATTTTCCCATCCAATCCATGCGCTGCAATTACAGCGTAAAAAAAATTCACATCCCTGTTAGGGACCGTCTTCATTTTCCCACCCCATCCATGCGCCGCAATTACAGTGCAAACTGCTCACATCCCTGTTAGGGACCGTCTTCATTTTCATTTTCCCATGCCCTGCATCCATGTAAAAAATTCACATCCCTGTTAGGGACCGATTTTCCCACCCCATCCATGCGCCAGCACAGCAAACTGCTTACATCCCTGTTAAGGACCATCTTCATTTTCCCACCCAAGCGGCATCCCAGAATCAAACTGAAGGAGTTGGAAATGGACAGTGAACTGGAGGGTGTGGGGGGGTGGAGGCATGGGGAGATTGAGATTGCAATTGCAGTCTGGGTGGTGGAGGGGGGTTGTATGAGACAAAATTTTGGGGCACATCTTGACCATTGAAAGAAACTGTGCTCCAAAGGTACAGTCATCGGGGGAAATAGTTGAACCTCTGGATGGCCCTAACAAAAATGCTTTCCTGCAAAAAAAGAAAAGACTAAAAAATATAGTAAACGTAATTTTTTATTGTTTTAAAACTTTCTGCAAAATTATTAACAGCAAGAGGTAGGCTGAAGCTCTGTCAATCAAAACCATAAAATGGCACTATCACCTTAAATTCAGCCTGCTATGTCCTGCACATTCTGAATCTGAAGCAGAAAAAAAAGAACCGATTTCAGAAAAACAGGTTGTGTTTTTTTACGTTCAAAGCTGTGATTGATTTAAACCAGCAAATATTTCCATCTGAAGCCAGCGTAAAGGCTTTAAAATGCAAGCTATATTTTCAAGGCCTTCGGCTGGTTGGCCAGCTGCTTAACAGCTGAGTTTCCATAAGACCAGAGGTTCCAAACCTTTCCAGAAAGTGTCGGTTTAGGTACAGACTTTCATCCCCTCCATTCAGGATGCATGCACACCTGATTCAGCCAATCAACTGCTGAGGAATCTTTACTGAAAATCTTGATTGGTTGACCCTATTTCCCATGCTAACATAAATAATTTTGCTGTTTTTGTGACCAATACGCCTACCATTCAGGCACTGACCATTTGGCCCCTCAGGAAATCTATTAGCATTAACATCTTGCCGTGCAAACTCAAAGGGAGCAAACAGCTGTCAGTTTTACACCAAGCTTAAGCAGACATGTGCCTCCAATTACTACCGAAATTAATAGGAATGACCTGATTAGATATTGTCATGATTGTGGTTTGGAGACTTTCGAGTGCTTTCGAAATTTCGTCCAACCACGGAATGACTAGATAAATCTGCACTTGCGGAAAACACAGCTTTAACCATAATTGGCTGCCAGCAGGTCTATTCCTGCAGGAGGATTCTTCCGCAGGGAAGCTGCTCAGATACTTGAATGCTGGCCACTCACTGATGTGGCTCTAGAGTAAACAGCCCCTGTTCAGGGAATCGCTTAAATTCAAATCCTCCCCACAAGTGAGAAATAAAATATACGGCAGTGCGCACATGGAACTGATCAAAATTCTGCTTTTCCCTTTTTAAAATCTTCATATTTTTTCTCTCTGGCTGGATTGAGGCCTTAATTGAGGGAGAAAATATGACTCACTTTTTGGACCGCTGTGGATGACAAGGAAAATGGAAAGGGAACGAGAGCCAGTAACAGGAAGTCTGTGTGTGCGTGCGTGGTGTGAATGAGCGCGCCTGAGTGTTTTTGTCCGTGTGCATGCGTGTTTGTGAACGCGTGTGTGGTGAAAGGTGTGTGTTTGTCCGTGTGAGTTAGTGAATGTATGGGAGACAGTTATGTGAGTTAACGCGTGTGTGAGTGTGTCTGTGTGTAATTGGCGGGAGGCGAGTGTGTTTGCATGTGACTGTATGTATTTGAGACAGTTTTGTGAGTTAATATATGTATGCATGTGCGTGTTTGTGTGTGTGTGTGTTTTTGTGTGTGAGACTGAATGTGTATGAGACAGTTTTGTGAGTGAATGCGTGTTTGTGTGAGTGTGTGTATGAGTAGGGCAGAGCTGTCTGCCAACTAGGGTGTGCGGATGTGGCCCAAAATTCATATGACGATGTATTTGAATGACAGCAATAGTATATTGCGGCACATACTTTTTCTCCTAATTTCAACAGAACATGCTTCAAAAATCAGTATGAGTATCCAAATGAAAACTAGAGTACTAGTTTGGGACTGGTGATAAAACAATCGAATGGCCAGAACCAGCTTTATAGTAGTCTTGGGCTAATGGGCTCTCCTTAATATCCATCCATGTTTTTGAGGCAAAATATTTATTTACCGATGTTCAAATATCAAAATTTTTCTCTGCCAGTATGGACAAAAATTAAAAAATTCATATTGTGGCGCACATTTATTGTGTGCACGTATATGAAGGAATTAGGCAATAATTTTCAAATCACTATTGGCCTCCTGTACATTTTGAGTCATCGTGTAACTTCCTTAGCAATGGCAATGCATGTTTTAATTGGCTCCGGGTAGTGGGCGGGCCATCCAGGGCTGATTCTGGCAGGCCCAATGGGAACACAGGGTTTACAGAAGCATTTGGCCGAGTGTACAATCTGTTTGACTCAATGTGTTCATTAATGCCATTCCTACATACACAGCTAAACCATCGGCCCAAAAAGCACTTCTCTAATTACACCAAAATAAACGACTCTCAGTAACAGTATTACCCAGATTACTATAACAGATTTCCTGTCACCACTGCGCAGAGAGGCGGCAGGCTCCCCCATTTCCACACTCTTAACAACTAAATCCAGGATCCCATATAAATCAGAAACCCACTCCCTCCTGACTTGAAGTTAAAGGGGGAGGGCTTGACAGGCCCATAATTACAATTTAAAGACGGGGGGCAGTGTCTGCTCTTTTTCTGTAAATGTGTCTCAGCCTTATAACAGTTTTATTCCATACTCTGTCAGGCGACACAAATGTACACATTCTGTCTGCCAAAAATTCACGTTAGGATGGAGCTGGTTATGAGAAATAGCCAATAGTCTCTACGATTAAGTTTTAGGTTATTATGAAGCTAAGATGTATGCTGCAAGTAATAGCGCTAATCTCACACTGATGATGATATAGCGATAGGTGGTACTATCATAATGTATATTATTTACCGTATATCTATACCTTTAATTACAAGACACATTATTCCATTTCCTACCATTTTTGGCACATTTGGGTGGAGAAACAAAATTGGCAACGCTTCAGTTTAGACAAGTGCAATCCAATTTACCTGCAAACTCCCAGCCCCCCCCAAAGAAAACAAAAATTTTACTATGGCCTCAAGATCCAACTCTCAACCCAGTTGCTTGTTGCACAGGCGGGAAATTACCAATTAGTGCAAATGGCTGGTGAAAAATCAGGATTAGAAAGCAATCTGTGCCCCCATCCCCAGACCTGGCACATGAAGGAAAACAGGGGCTTAAAGGGACACTCCATGCTACATGCTAACTCTCTAATGAAACTTTATGGCAGTCAATTGACCAAGGCTAAAGAAAATCAAATTAGTGCCTTGTCCATTGACTTCCATTCATTGTCAATACATGGCTAGCATTTAGCACGGCGTGTCCCTTTAAATGTAAAATCTTATGAACCTCCAGTGAAAAATGGATTTGACACAGCTAGGACTGCCGCCAAAGCCAAACGGATAGTTTACTAATATTAATACTGTAGAAGAATTATGTGTTTGGTCAGGGACCTGAGAGATCTGCCTCCAGGATATGAACATTTTTCACGGCTGAATTTCAAAAAGACTCACAACACTTGAAGGCGGGACAACAATAAAATATTAATTTTGTGAATGAATTAACATGGCTGCTGGGAGGTCCCTAGGCTCTAATCTTACACGAGTAATTCTTGACAGCTTCCCTGTGAGAAATATATTAGTCTCGTAGTATTAGAACAGGAAAGCTTGCACTCTTGCAGTGGCAGTTGGATGCAGTGCAATACTGCTGATTAAATTCTTGTCCTCCACAATGAGCATATCAATGTTTAAGCCTTGTCTTCATTTGAAAATGCTGTCAGTTTCCTGTACATGCAAATTAGGGTATATTACAAGTACAAAGAAACTGCAGAGAAAGAAACATTCAAAGTATATTAATTGGTGTGGTGGCTGAGTGGCTTATCCGCTAATGGCATAATTCATGCATAGACGAGACGCACAGCCCGGATTAGCTTCCTCACCTTGCCGGTGAAAACCGTGGCCAACAGTCAAGCTGACTGACCCATTCCTTGCCAGAGATCCCCGACCCTGTTCCTGGAGATCTACTTTCCTAAAGGTTTTCACTCCAACCCTACCAAAGCACACCTCATTCAACAGCTAGAGATCTTGTTGAACTGCTAATTAGTGGAAAGACACACACCGAACTACGGTTGGAGTGAAAACCTACAGAACAGTACAACTCCTGGGACAGTGCTGGGGACCACTGGACCAAGCCACGACTCAAACAGCCTACTTGTACACTAGAGTATTTAAGCTGAGTACACAAAATGAAAACGTTTTTATTTTTGCAAAATTTTCTCAAAATGTTGTGCGTTAGAATCCCAGATGATCCTTATCTTCCAGGGTGCCCATAGTGTGTAATCAGGGCCACCCTTTGCAGGAAGTAAACATTGCTCTTCCTTAGGTCTCTTTGGTTGGTCTCATAAACCATAGAAGAAGAGTTGGGGCCTTTGTATCATACGGTACTTCCGTAGTACCACTGGAAATAATAAGGAGGCTGAATTTATCATACTATCAATATTAAGAACTACAAATTGGAGTGTAAGTTTTATGTTACTGCAAGTGGCCAGTAAATACTTTTCAGTAGTTAAGAAGCTGCGTCAGAGGTGGTCCTAACGTGCCCCTGGGAAGGTTACCTTTCGTTTAACTATCTCTTCCTGAACCAGTGACCCCCCTGGTGGTCACCTAGGTGCCTGCAGACAGCTATATGCAAAGTATCCTCCTCCCAGTCATGTCTGCGAAAATCAGTGAACTCAGCAAAACAGACTACAGAAACGAGCACTTGCAAGTCTGCAATTTGAAGACTTTCTGCAAAAGATATTAAAAAAAACATGGCTGGAGGAAGGGCTGATAACCACAACTGCGCTTTCCAAACAGATGGTCTCCCCATAGACCTTTATGTAAGTGGATAAAAGTGTCTGCTAAATGCCTAAATGTGCATGGAAAGGTCGACAGATATCCTGCAGAGAGATCATACAATCCTGGTCCCAGGGGAAAATAAGGAAAATCCAGACCAGTTTTTCCCCAGCTGTCGTTGAATGACCTAATTATCCTTTTATTTTGTAGCTCACCTACAGCACTGAGGGACTCAGGGTGGGGTGGGTTTGCTCTCAGCCTCTCTCTGTCGGGTCAGAACTCATTTCCTTCCGTGAGGCTTCTAGAATTAAGCCCCTTAAGGTGTGAGGTCATAAGTGTGCTATTAGAATGTTCTCAGCTGAGCATTCCGATGCCGAGGTAACAATGACCATCGGAAACAAAAGAGTTCTAGAACACTGATTCTGATTTAGAGGACAGTTTTCCAAAAACCCGCCCTATGACGAGTTGAAATGTTGAGCTAATCTTGGCGCCTTTTCGCTGGGGACTCTGGGCGGACTGGGGCCACATAGCGCTGCTCTCATTTGGGCCGCCGCGGCGGAAAGTGGAGCAGGCCCTCCTCTGAGTGTCTCCAGGAGCTGTCTCACGCTGCCCCACCCGTCCAATAAAAACAGGATACGAACCCCCCCTCCGTCCCCACCCACCAATCCCGACGCCCCTCTTAAAGCCTTCGCCACAAAAGGTTCCTGCATGGCACGCTTATCCTTATCTATCCCACCAACATTCTGCAGTCGAGACTTTTAACACAATGTGTGTGTATGTGTGTGTGTGTGTGTGTGTGTGTGTGTGAGTGAGTGTGCGTGCCTGTGTCTGTATGTGTGTGTCTTTATGGCAGCTTTTCTTTAGGGAAACAAAACATTTTCAAAATTTAGCAACTGAACTTTGAGCCACTACAAGCAGCTCCACACCTTTCCTCCTTTCTAAGAACTTGTTTTGACTGTAGCCCACACCCCCTTCCCCAAACCTGTCCGCACCAGTTAATTTCTGACCAGGAAACATTCTTACACAAATCAGATGATGCCCACGGAGCAGTGAGAGACAGTATCGCCACAGTAACAGCACTTCTGCAGTCTGTTTCTCCACTGAAACCTGCATGATCGTTTTTGAGGTGGAGACAGCAATAGCCCTGCATGTGCCTCCTCTTCTCATGGGTTCAATACTTAACTGACTTCAGCAAATATTCCTAACGTCCCTCGAATTACGGAAATGAGTGAATCCAGGTGACTGGAATGAATTACCAGGGAGACCCCTTATGTTCTAAACCCAGAGGTCCGGGCTGGAGTGCCACACTCAACTTTAGTCAGAAAATCAATTAAATTCCAGGAAAGTGAGTGGTTGGCCATCCCAATAAGAAGCTTCAGAAGAGTCTGAGAGACTAGTGGTGAGTAAAAGCTAATGCTCTCATTATGTTTGCCAAAAAGACAAACATCCTCTCATCTCATGTGTCATTGCATGGACTCTTTTTCCTGGGCTGGTAAAACCACAAAATTGATCAAATGAACAACGGTTGATTAAATATTAGGCGCAGCATTGAACAATTAGCACTGCATTAGCCATCGACTGGTGGCATGACAAAGTCCTGGTTCAGAGGAGCCATTAAACCACAGATGTAGCCCAAATTGTGTGTTTGTCTGAGACTGCACACCCTCTGTTCATGAGCCTGTGTATGTGTGTTTGTATGTCCACACCCCACTTATGGTGTAACCACAAAGAGCATGGCTGTGGCTTCACAGATCTTGGAGAAAGAGGACCACACACAGAAGCAAACACCCACAGTTAGTACTGCAGCCTCACGAGGTTCAAATCCTGACCAGATCCTTTCAAAGAGAACATTTTCGCGTTCTCCCTGTGTTTTTTTGGATTTCCGCTGGGTATTGCGGTTCCTTTCCACAATAAAAATATGAATTTCAGGTTAGGTACACTCCGGCTACTGCCCTAAATCAAATATCCCATAAGGCCAGTGAAGTACTACTTAACCCCTTATTCTTGGCCCACTAGTGGTTGGGACACCAGCATCCCAAACAGTCATAAAGCATTTAGAGGTTGAAAAGTCCAGGTCTACGCCGCCTGATGTTTGCTTATTTTCTGCATGGAGCCGAACTAGCTTGAGTGGCGAGCAAAAAATCGGCACCTGATGCAGGCCGTCCAATATTCTATCTGCTCCATGAGAAAACTAGGCATTTCTGTACGGATTTTAGAATATGGCATGTATTGACACAACAATTCAATTTTAGAGTTATGAATTTGTTTTGATTCACTATATATCCTGCTGTCACTCAGCATAAAAAAGTATATTTTCTTTGTAATTAATATGACATGGGTAACACGAGCTGATTGTAAATAAAAGACTTTCAAAAATGTCTAAATTTTTAAAAACATTTTACACTGAACAGCATTGAAAACGCACCAGCAAGAAATGTTTAGATATCGAAAGGAGTACCTGAGCGGTAATTTCTTTTATTTTGAAGAACATTAGATGGATGATTGATAAAGACAACAAACAAAAAAAGATCAACAATCATTGATCACCTTTATACAATTTGTGTATGGAAGACATGTGGGGTCAAAATGAAAAGTCAACAGCAAGTATGTCCACCATCTGCAACAACACAAGCCATGCAACATTTTCGCATTGATCCGATAAGCCTTCAAAGTGTTCTGGGGAATAGCATTCCGCTCCTGCTGCGGTGCTTTTTCCAGCATTATGCATTTGTGGACGATGTGCGATCATACGCTGCCCCAGATGATCCCACAGATGCTCTACTGGAGACAAATCTGGCGACAGTGTTGGCCATGGAAGTAAAGGGACATTATTGTTCGCTAGATACTGTCTTGAAACGTGCTGTGTGCGCTCTTGCATTATCTTGCTGAAAAGTGCGCATATCCTGACGCTGATGAATGAAGGTAATGATGGGATTTCACAAGACATTAAGGGCATTAACTCCGCCACGGCAAACATGGAGACCTGTTCGGAGGTGAAGACTGATCCCGCCCCACACCATGACACCCCCTCCACCCCATCGATTCCTCTGAATGACACAGTCATTGTGGTGATGCTCTCCACGCCTACTCCACACCCACAACCAACCATCAGCATTCCTTAAAGCTTCTGAAAACCCAATTTCACAAAAACCTTTGAACTACGTTATTTGGGGTTGTATGTGCATAATAGTAAACATACTAAAATATTAGAAATTATGTCCAATTCAAATCCGAGATTTTGTTATTTAATTTTTAGCACCTATCCTCTTACTGCGGTTCAACTGGGCGTGGTTTTCTAAGTGGGTTATTACGTAATAAGCCAAACCAATGAAAAAAAAAACACAAAAACTCTGTCATTTGTCCCATCCCTAATTGAATTTATAAAACTCTCTGCTCCGCCCAGGTTAGCTTCTTTAGAGCCCGAGAAACATCGTCTCGAAGTAGCCTGTCTTGCGATTGATTACCCAACTACATTTGGTTCCATTTATCTATCTGTCCATCCGTCTCTCCGCGTATTTGTCTGTCCCCCGCTATTTCCCCTATCATGTATGTTTGTATTGGCTCCATTCAAAACGCACCAGTAAATGATTTTCTGAACGGGACGTGTGCTCGCATGCTTTTCTCACTTAGCGTGGAATGGTACTTCCGCTCTGGCTCAAAAGTCTTATGCTGCGTTCAAACTAGCTTGTGAAAATGGTGTTTCTCAGAACACAAGCGGTGTCTTGCTTTCAAATCACCTTACAACCTGTGATCACAAGCAGTGAACTGGTGATTAATTCAGCGGATCAATCTTCACCACTCGTGAGCAAAATGAGGCCAGACCAACACATTAGGCGTGTTTCCACTGGGTATTTTTTGGAAAGCGGCTGAGTGTTTTGGCTACGCCCACTTTTTAGTTCCTCTCGGCCCTCCATTCCCATTAGGTACTTTAGTAGCGGCTCACCAACGGAGTTGGAGTGTGATGTTAATACTCATTCTAATAATTTCTTTGAACTTTTTCCATTATTGTTTTTCTATTCTTGAATTCGATTCTCTCAAATGTTGCTCTGCTTATTTCTAGGCGATGTTTATGTTGTGGTTTGTGTCGAGTTCTACTCACGTCATATCCCGTCTCAACGGTATCCAATCAGCATCGACTAGTGAGTAGCGGCTCAGAAAGCGGCTGAGAAAGTACCTACCCGAGGTAGGTACTTTCTGAGCCGCCAACAAGCCGCTTATCGGTGAATGTGGGCGGATCTTGGGCGGATCCTCTCTCCCAAGCCACACCCATAGCGGCTCACGAGGGCAAAAAGTACCTAGTGGAAACGCGCCCATTGTGAGCTAAACAGAAAAGTACGTTTATTTTCATGTTTGTTTTATCAAATATTAAAAGGGGCAACTTATTATTAACCTTTATGTCCCAGAGTTTGTTGTATTTCCACATCATGTTTCTGTCGTTTTGTCATTGGGAAGTTAACTTAATATTTTGATACCTTTATTATCGCCCATGAAGTTGCCCGTGACAGACTGAGAGCAAAAAGTTTGTCATGACTGAAGTGCTCGGCACGTTCACGGTTTCAATAATCCCACTCGTATCTCACTGGACAAAGCAATAAAAATTCTTCAATTTGCAGTAAGTACAGTACATGTCTCACCGGTGCGTTTTTAATGGAGCTAAGTATACAGTGGACTAATACTACACACCGGTGTAAGCGCCTGACAGCATATATTTTCTGCCATTGATGGCATCATCTGGCATTCTCCACAGGAACACCTGCAAGCACAATGTTGTTCTGTTGGTCAGTGAGTGTTGATTTCACAACATGCATACTTGAGGGTAAAACATTACTGAATGGAAATTATTTTCACTGAGAGGAACCGGTTGACTGGCGAGCTAATTACGATGCAATACTACTAGCTAACGTTACAGTACCATCAGGCCGCCGTTGGGTGCATCCCTGCTAACGTTGAATTTTACGGAGATGCGCTAGCTCGGTAATAATAAAAACTACAAAGGATTTTACAAAATACCATTCCGTAACTGGCTGGACGGTGTTTCCAGACGGCAGAGGAGCTGCTTCGTCTGATTCTGAAGCTGCTTGCACACTGGACGCGAAACGAATCTTTCGCACGACAGATGACGTTCAAAGTCGATGCGAAGACGCGACTACACGTTGACTTGGAATGTAATCTGTCGTGCGAAAAATTTGTTTCGCGTCCAGTGTGCAAGCGGCTTGAGTCAGACGGCTCAAACATATAGAGCTGGACTGACCCTTGCGCCATTGCTGTGACTAACGCTCACGGAGCCAATGAGATGTCATTCAAATCGAGGGAGTGGCCAGTCACACCGCGATGCGCCACGCCCACACTGTCTTGAGAAATGGACTGAATAGCAAAATGAGCCGTTTTTGAACTAGGTTTTCTAATAGTTATGAATGTTAACTTTCACTCAGTTTTTTGTAGATGCTTTATGAGACACCCAACTTTGATATTATACGTAAATTCTCACTATGTCAAGACAAGTTTCCAGGGCTTTAAATGGAAATGGGATTCATCCGAGAATAGCACACCATCTCCAATGACGATACCCCTCAGTCCAACGTAAGTGTTCATTTCGATGTTGATCAGTCAGGATCGGTCCCACATGTGGTCCTCGATCACACAGCCCAGCAGAGCGAAGACAGCGACGCACAGTGTCTGCACTGATAACCCCTCGTTGACCTTGAACAGTTGCTGCAGTCCTGGCAGCTGGCAGTATTTGATCCTGAACATGTCAGGGAGCAATATGGCGATCTCGTCGAAGCGTATTAACACGTCATTGGCCTGGAGATGAATGGTCCCTGGTGCTTCCTGTCTGCTGGTGTCTCCCATGGAGTCTACTGATCGTTGAATGGTGGCATCCAAGCTGCTGTGCAATGACTCTGCTTGAAATGCCGATTTGAATCATGCCCAAGGCACCTTCACATTCCGCAGCTGTCAATCTTGGCATCATTGGTTTAACGTTCCCTCAAAGACTACAGCAGCAATAAAAATGGCTTTTCAGAGACCATCATTTATAGGCCTATTCAGCATGATTTGACAAATAAATTTCAGCTTTATGCAATGCAATATGCATGCAATATGTTGCGTTTTTGTGTCGTGTTTCACGGAGTGCTCAGGAACTCGCTTTGATACACTAATCACTGTCATGCATGGTCTATAAGGTAGTGAGCTACTTATTCGCTGACATTTTTACCGCTGATAGAAGTCCCCATTGAAAATATGGTTCATTAACTGGTGGTGCATTTTCAATGCTGTTCAGTATATTTTTGTCCCTTGAAGTGCAGAATTCTGCATCACAGAATGTTGTTAGCCTCATAGCATAATTGCTAAAGTCATATTTTTGCCAAACTGAGATATTGGCTGCCTGTTCTTTCGCGCTGGCAAAAAAAAAAGTGTTTTTTACTTTTCTCTCAAAACCTTAAAAAAATTAAAAAATAACATCCATTCTCTTAAATAATAAAATAAAATAAACATTAAAAAATTTTAAAAATAAGATGGGCAATTATGCGATGAGGCCAACAATATGTTTTTTGAGAAAGACCTGAGACTGCTGGGTCCAACAGAGGAATACATTAATTGCAGAAATTTCAGGGGTTTTACTATAGCCGCGTTTCCATTGGGGTACTTTCGGTATAGTACCCTTGGAACCATACTTTTGGCACCAAACCCCTAGATCTGGTTTGCGTTTCCACTGCAGACAGTACCCTTAAATGTAGGCGGGTTTTTTTTTTGTTTTTTTTTACCGGATGGTAAAATGCAATGCAAACACGCAAATACACGCGAAATGCATTGACTTTGAATGTAACCTGTTGTGCGAAAAATTCGTTTTGCGTCCGGTGTGAAAGCGGCTTTAGCTGGTAACCTTTTTATTCGGAGTATTTTAATGCCAGCTAGCAAGCTAAATGCTCGCGTAGCAGCTCCAGCCAAATTTGTTCGCAGAATAATGGCTATACGCATTTTAAATTGACTAAATTTAAATGCATGAAATATACATCTGCACCTCCTCGTTGCTCCATGGCGCGTTGTTGCGAACAGACATTTCCAAAAATGTTTTTCTCAAAACGGTAGGCGAGACGGGTGTTTCCCTGCCGTTTCCTTATGGAAGTCAGGCTTGATTGACAATTCTGTTGGCCAATCAACAGACAGCAATACAGAAGGCGTGTTTTAGCTCCGCCTCATTAGTATCGGATGGTAACCCTTGGTACCCCAACCGGAGGAGTGACGAAAAATGGGAACGATTAGGAACGGTTCCAAAGGTACCATCCATAACTTTTGCAATGGAAACGCTCTGAAATGTGCCACAACTCATACCAAACCAAACTGTTCCGCTTGATGGAAACGCGGCATAAATGTAAAAGAATGCTTGCTCACAAGTACATACTGTTTCATATGCATACTTGCTGACTCACGAACACGCATACACATGCAAACCTGACCACGTACAGATACTGTATACTGCACATATACACTCTCATGTGGATGTACACAGTTTCACTTGCACACACACAAACAGACAGACACACACGTGTGCAAACACACACACACACACACACACACACACACACACGCTATCAGGATTACTGAGGACATTTTCTCAGGGCACAGGCTGTCTGAGTTAACACATTTCACACAGAAATGTGTTTATCCAAACACACACGCACACAAACACCTACACATACACACACAAACGCACTTGCAAATGCGCCCACACACATATACATAGGCACTCACACACACACACTTCGGGCTCAATCTGTTTGAGCTCACATGACACCCCACTGCAGCGCGTCTCCAGACAGATACGGAAATCCATGGGCTGAGATCCAGGGACAGCCACATCACCACGGCAACCGCAAGGCTGACTGACACTACCTGCTCCATCACAGCCTTGATCTCCGTTTCCTCTCCAGTCCATCTCTCCCTCCCTCCATCTTTCCGTTCTCCTCTATCCCCCCCCTCTTCACTCTCTCTCCAGGACATGATGAATGCTTGGTGGCCATGGCGGTACTACAGAGGAGCCGTCCTCATGTTGCCAAAAAGATACACTCAGCTTCCTCTTCATGGGCCGAATGCAGTAATATTCTCTTGAAATTCTCTAATATTTTCTCTTTTTTTTGTTAAAATAAAAAAAATAAGTGAAGTCAACTCCAGAGGCACCGACCATTCCTCCCATCAAAATCTGCTCTTACCCATGTGTGCTGAAAGATGAATCCCATTCAATAATAAAGTTGGAGGCGCATGGCTGTTTGTTTGTAATTAGCACAGGTAATGCCCATGAAGCAATACATATATTTCCATATATGGGCAGGTGTTGTGCTGCGTGCAAATAGCCGACTGTGGCTCAAAAAATGGAGAGATGCCATCGAATAAAGGCTGCAAGAAGATTTCTGCTTCAGTGAAACTGAAGCACTATTAAATTAACTAAAATAAAGTAAATGTGAGTCTTCATTGGGATCAATTGACCAATAGTGTTTTTAACCACAAATTAAATAATTAAATAATGGAAATTCCTTTAAAACATAATAATCTAAATTTGATTCTATACATACATGTCAACTTATATGAATTGGCCAAAAGTTATACGGATTTTCCCACAACTACACAACTTACAGACGTACAAATAAAGTCTTGAGTAAGGAAAACATATAAAATGCAAGTTATACATTTGAATAGACAAAGAGCTAGAGTAAGGGTAGCAGTTATTGGTTTGGTGAATGACAATTTAAGAGAGACAGCAGCAACAAATGTAGATAGCCGTTAAAGTATGTATGTATGTTCCTGAATCATAATGAAATAATAAAGTTATCGTTACAGTTGTGCTAACCGGGGACGTGACGTCACTTTTGTGAACACATGGCCGTTCCTATATAGTGACGGTGTAAGAACAAACTTCAAAGATTCCTTGTTTTTCCCCATGTTTCGTCTTTGGGCATATTATGGACAAAGAATCCACAGTTTCGAGTAAAACCGCTTAATAAACATGTTCGAGTGAAGGAGTTGCCATGTGTTAACATAAAGCATTATTTGATATTGGTGATGAATGAATATGGTTAACTATGTGACAAAAAAATTGAAATGCTATTAATTTTAATGAATTTATGACCTATTGAAAGCTCTGGAAAAGGCCTTGTAGTTAACAGCAAGATCATGAGGATTGACCGAGAAATAAGAAAGTTCATTCTATCATTAAATTTTCATTTTGTTTGATTTGGCCAAGAAACTGAAGTGATTTCCTCTAGTCTTTCATCAGAGGACTTACGGTCAGCAATTTTCCGCCAGAATTCCTCTCTGTCCTTACTAGCAGCAGCAGTGTTGCTTTTTTCTGTTTTTTATATATTTACATTCTACATAGCTGTCCATAATCATGACCCACTCCTCCTAGGAGATTTTCTTTATTTATTTATTTTTTTTAAAGATTTTATTAATCACCCAGCAACCACTTACATTACATCCAACGAACAAGTGCATACACCAACCAACATGAATGCACTAACATAAATCTCAATTATAATTTCCCAAGTGTCCACCTGAGTATGCACATGCATAATCATGCAGTCTTTCAAGTGTCCAAATAATCAGTGTAAAACTTCATATATGTCTCCCATTAAGCCGCTGGCGGCGCCCCCTGGTGGCGTGGGGTAGATAACCCGCATTGTTACTGATCCTGGATCAGGGATAGCTTCCTCGGAGAAACAGACTGCACGCGATCGGTCATTTTATGAACGGAAATAGGGTAAATTAACGCATGAAACGCCCTTTAGTTAAGAGCGCGTATAGTGTTGTAAGCACAAAAACGAGATTAACAAAGAAAGATTACAACCACCGTTGTGGTACCAATTATCTCTGATTGTGAGTTCAGGGTTTGTTGAGCCGGATCACTGAATTATAGCCTGTCTGTATGCTTCTTCCATTAAGCCGCTGGCGGCACCCGCAGGGGGAGATAACCCGCAGTATTACTGATTCTGGATCAGGGATATCTCCCTCAGAAAAACAAAGAATACGCGCTCGGTCATTTTATGAACGGAAATAGGGTCAATTGACGCATGAAATGGTCTTTTGTTGAGACCGCAGATAGTGTTGCAAAGCTCAAAAACGAGATTAACAAAGATTACAACCACCGTTGTGGTACCAGTTATCTCTGATTGCGAGTTTAGGGTTTGTTGAGCCGGCTCACTCAAATATAGACTGTCTATGTTGAACTTGCTTCGTAGTAAACCCCCCAGGATATACGAGTGACAAACGCCCAGCCAGCCAGCCAGCCAATTGTTGAAGTTCTTGCCCGCTGGCCCACCGATCGCTGAAGCCAGTCGTCAGCCAACCAATTGTTGAAGTTCTTCCCCGCCGGCCGACCAATCGCTGAAGCCAGTCATTGGCCAACCAATCGCTAAACTTCTTCCCCTCCGGCCAGCCAATCGTTGAACTTGATCACTCAGGCACTCACTCACTCACTCACTCAGCGACACTCGCATTTATAGGGGCCGGGCCGCTGCTCAGCCCAGCCCAATAAGAGATAATTTATTCATGTATCGCTTCTTGCATGAGGCCCAGTGAGTCTTCAGCTGTGCTGTAATTCCTCATGAAACCTGAGGAGGGCAACACTTATTGAAGGTATCGCTTTTTCCTGCCCCTAATATTTCATTTTCCAAATTGTATTTATGTGGGAGTATTTACATAGTTTTAACCACACTTATGAAGCTGAAGGGAAACTGCCAAGTCCGCAGACAATTAAGTTTTTTTGCACTTTAATAAAAACAAACATTCTCATTCCTCAGACTGAATCTTCAGCTGAAGAGACACAGGAGCTGTAGTGAATGAGAGCTCTATAGGATGTGGGAGGTCGCTGAGGAAACCACACAACGCAGAGTGCAACAGGGGCGCATCGGAGCTCTATCTGCGGCACTGGGGTCCGGTCCAAAGCACAGCGGACCCATCATCACGCACCCGCCCCGGGGCCACATTCATCACCGACCAGTCCCCCAGATAGACCCATATATCTGAGACTGACAATTTCCACATGGGGATTGCCTTTTTAACTGAGAGAGTGAGATGGAGAGGGAGATATTTGGAGAGGAAGGGATACTGAGAGACTCAGTGACCCAGGGAGGTAGAGAGGGAGAGAAGGAGAGAGGGAGAGAGGTAGGGAGAGAGTGAGAGAGAGAGAGGGCGGGAAAGTTTTGTTTGGGAACTGTTCTCAGATATTGTTCCTCAACTGTACACAATTGCATACTATGCGTAAGTACTTTAACTGATTTCTGAATGCTTTGGCAAGTCTCAAATAAGTATTTATTGCCATTCCAGCAGCTTGAGTTAGCACTTGAGGCTTGATTTTAAAATGAGCTCTATTTAAAGACTAGGAATATTCATCCCCACCGAAACAAGAAGGAAGGGACTCTACTATATATCCCTTTTAACGAAGCCCCTGCTTTGGTCGGGGTACAAGTGGGGTCAAAGGTGAGGGGTCTGGCCAGAGACTAAAAGTGCAGAAGACCAACTCCATTTAAACAACAGATGGGGGCCGAATGTGCCTCCCAGTATTGTACAATCACAGACCTGCAAAACCAACACAGGCACAATGACCAGCCTCTCCTAACTCTACCTGCATCTGGCTCCAATCAGTAAATTACTCGGCCATTTTCTCGGCATGTTTATGGCCGTCCGAGGGGGCACCCATTACAGGCAGATACTGTGTTATTCAGAAACAGTTTTGCTGAATTTATTGGCAGCACCCGGTCAGAGACGCCAACACAAACGGATTGACAGGTGAGGCAGTTCTATATGGGGAAATTAAACCCAGTGAACTTTTCTGATGGAAAAGAACTCGACTCTTCATGAACAGATGGTTGAAGTACTACAACTGACGCGTGCCACAAATAACTTTTGTCTGGGGTTCACTTTTTAAAGTTTTTGGCACCAGCTTTATAAATGGCAATTTGCATGTCTTCTTGGCCTGTCCCTCCATCCACTACTACACAAAGGAAAAATGTATTATAAAAAGCCAAATACTGTGCAATGTTTGCAGTGAGGGAGGTTCCCAATAGGCACAGTAAAGTCTACCCCTCACCAGAGGTTCAATAATTCATTTGTACTTTTTTTATTTGTAAAAGGTACTTATTTTCTCCCAGACAACATTTTTGTATCCATTAAGGTAGCCTGCATTGTCACTTGACTAAACCTCTTAAGTTTCCCAGAAAAACTTTTATCTGAACTGCAAAATAGTGAAGTAAACACCTCTATGCTAAGTTGAAAGGGGAATTATTATGAAAAACTCACTTTTTCGGTGCTTGAGCGCATAAATTTCAGTTTCTGGAGTGCCTATCAAACTGCCAACTGTGAAATATGACAACCCAGTCAGCATTTTGTGGGCTGCCTTTTGGTGGACAGGCTTGTGAGAATCATTTCGCCCTCATCTGAATATCTCCACTCCTTGACTTATCTTTTATGGCAATATCCCAGCTTCAATCAGCAAAAACTATATACGTGTACAATCCACTTTCGTCTGACTGCTTTATCAGAATTTCGTTGCCAGTCTTGCGTTGTACTGGTCAGTACAACGCAAGACTGGCAACAAAATTAGTATTAAAGGGAAAACTATTATGGTTTTCGGAAAATAGAAAAAAGCAGTGGCCACTATTTATTTTCAGAGAGAATCTGTAGTTATAGCCAGCTAGGTAAGTGGTTCCAATTTCTGTTTATATTTAAACTGAATTTCAAGTGTGACTATGTTCTAGACCAGGAATCAAGTATGGAGGCAGAATGCAATCCAGAGGGTATGTTCATTGACAGCTTATATATGGTAATTTGGGGACAGAACCTCAGGAGAGGAGAACCCCAGAGAAGGATGGCACAGTTGAACACAGATTTTGTGGGATAAACTGAGCTGTCAATTTCTGGCCAGTGGTTTTCGGGATGACAGCCAGGATGAGTGCTCACTTTGTCGGCACTGAACTGTCTCACAGGAGGATGGAGTAGCATGAAGGGAACTTGGTTCCAGTCCGGTTGACTGTAGAAGGATATGGAGCTTGTTCCTAACAAACTGGACACCGGTACATACTTAGTAGGGTTAACAAGAGCGCAGCTCAAATCCTGGACCCTGGTTAAGCTTTAATTACAGCTATTCGCGGAAGCTTTCCTCTGACTCAGTAATCTTGAAGAAGCTTCCAAGCCTACTCGAGGTCCAAGATTGGGATCGCGTTCAAGATAATCCAGCTCGTCAGTTCCTCTGCCCAGTTGTATAAAATTTATAACTTGAAAGAAGGTCCCCTTTAAAGCAGTCATATGTACAGATATATTTGAGATCCTCCTACAAAAGTACCTCCACTGTACTTTTATCTGAGACTGTGACCTGAACAGTTGACAATTCAATTTTACATTGATGGCCGCATAAAGGACTGAAGCGAGTCGCTAAAACTGAATTATTGTCACTTGAAAGAACATAGAGCAGTGCGCAGGCTAGGCCGCATGCAGTGCCTAGTTTTTTATTTATTTAGTTTTTTTCCAGTTTTCCAGTTTTTTTCCAGTGCAATTGCATTTAATTTAAAAAAAAGATAAATAAAAAGCATACTGGATGTTCAATGCTTCAATGCCACAAAATGTATTGCCTCCCATTTCATGATGTTAATAAATTGAGCTGGTCTTCTAGACTTTAATTCTCTGGCATCCCACTCCCCTTCTCTCTCATCTTATGATCTCTAACCCTCTCTTCACTATCTCTTAGTCTGATCAGTCTGTCTACATCCCCCTCCTCTTTTCCATTTCAGCTGCTCCCTGTAAATTCTTACTTCTTTTTTTTTTTTTTTACCCCTCTCGTTGATCAGTCTTTTTGGAGAGTTCGAAGGAAATGTGCTCTTTATTATTTTGATCTATTTATTGAGCTAGGTTAGAGTAAATCTTACCACATGTTGGACGACGCCAGTCCAGTTTTCCCTGTGAACCCGCCAAATTCTGCTCGCAAGTCCTTACCCGGAAGATGAACCCTCGTGGATTTTCTGCAACAACAGCCGCGAGCCTGTCACAGGAGTATGCCAATCGGGAACCGACTTATATCGTTATTCAGCAAAATGGATAACGGGAGAGCTTTTTGGAGTTAATGAAAAGCATAGCTCGTCCCTCGACCGAGCTGATGGATGGATGATACGAAAATACCTACTTCCTATGGGCTTATATTCTGTGCACTTACACGATATTATCCAGTAAGATATCGCACGCTGGTGTTTGATTGCCTCCTAGTTCATTGGCTATTAACGACGTTTTTTTTTTTTTTTTTATTTATTTATTTATTTATTTTTTGCCGAGTTTGATTTTGAATGCGTTTAAGAGTGGCAGTGCGTTGTTGACATTGTAAGTAATGAACTATTTAATTATGTTAACCCAACGTACCACAGCCAATGTTGTAATTCTGATGGACATGTTCTCTCTGGTTTTCATTTAGCAGGGAATTATCCTCTTCGCCAGAATTAGTGATACACGGTATGATTGTGCTTGTTGTTCGGCCATAAAACTGTCTATTGTCAATGATTTGGTCTCAGCATGTTTGTCATAAGTTCATGATGTTGAACATGTGGCTTACCGCATTGTAAAGAAATGCAGCCTTAGTAAATAATAGGCTAATTGAATGGCAGTCAGTGTACAAGTATTATAAACCACACTTTAGGCCCATGGGAATGCTTAAATCTTTTTTTTTTTTTTGGTACGTGAAGAATGGAGATAAGGGCAGTGCGTAGTTGTCGATGGGCAGCCGCCAGGAGTTCTGGACCAGAGCCATGTTCTGGACCCCCTTTTTAATGCGACCAATATCATCTTTAATTTAACCATTAAGGCCCAAATTTCTTTTCAAGGTAAAAGTTACTTTTGTTATTGGATACGATCTACAGTGAATGTGTTCCGCATAAATTCTGTTGAAAAATCATTGTTTCGTCCTCGAGGACTCCAAATATGTATGTCCCATTAACAGCACATCAAATGTACACAGATTGTTGAAAGCATGAAAAAACAATTCTGAGAAAAACACATTTAGATAAGGCCATGATCTCCAATTTTTGTTCTTAATGTTGTATAAAAATGTGACTGAAAAAAAAAAGGCACACACACCGTGTATAGCAGGGCTGCCCAACCCTGTTCCTGGAGAGCTACCATCCTGTAGGTTTCTGCTCCAACCCTAATTCAACACACCTGATTCAGCTCATTAGCAGCTCGTCAAGATCTGTAACTGGGAAAGCAGGTGTGGTTTGCTTTGGTTGGAGTGATAACCTTAAGGATGTTAGCTCTCCAGGAACTGGGTTGGGCAGCCCTGGTGTAGAGTGTCACGTAATGCCATTACAGATTCAAGAAATTCATGCAAATGGCGGCCCCCGCCACTGCTGTAAAGGGAGACTACTCTCATAAGCACTTTTCCTGGATGCGAGTTACTTCCCTTGATTAACCTATGGCAGCTTAGTCGCAATAACGCATTAACTTAGGTTACAGAGGTTGAAACGCGCTGTGCCCCAAAAATGGAACATTGGTCATTAACGGGTTAATGACCTAATTAAAAGAAAAACTACCATTCCCCATCCACTAGTAGGCGCTGTATATTTGTTAGCCTCATGGCTGCCTCCCTCTCACCGTGTTTTTTTTTCTTTATGTTTTTGAGGAAGCACCAGGGAAAAAAACCTGAGCATAAAATCAACAAAACTAAGGGAAGAGGAAAGGAAGCATCTTGAGAGTAAAACCGCGACTGCCGGATGGAGCGCATCCTTTTCCTCAGGTTAGTGGGGAAAACATGACAGCCAGAGAGTGAGAGCAATAAATAGATTCCAAGGTTAACACAAAACATTCTCACAATCTTGCTGCCATGCTGCGGCAACATAAAACATTCAAAAAACATTTCAGTAACATTAAAAAAAAAAATTGGCGTTTGTGGACCGACGTGTGGACATCGGTCTGTAAAGTACTTGGATGATGCCACAATTATTTTACTTTTTGGAATTTTCCTTCATTAGAGAACAATAGATATGAGGTTAAAGTGGATACTGTCTGCTTTGATTTATTGGCGTTTACATTCCTATTGTGTGTCCCAGGTGGGAATCACTGCTCATTTCATACAGTGCCTTTTTATAAAAGCTGCATGAAAAAAAGGTGCAATTCCTCTGTAGCACACAGGATATGGATGTACCAATAAATTAAAACCGACGGTCTCTGCAAACTCTTTGCCGTCAAATCCATTCAACTGCTACACAAGGCTTAAATTGTGTCACTGCCCAGATATTTGTGCCCCCCCCTGTGGATCGTACCTGAAACAGTATTGCAGTACCTCTCTCCTTGCGGAATGTGGGGATCGGCCACAGACATTGTGCCACAGTTCTGAGACTACAACCCTTGACAGAAACTGCTTTCAACAAGTAAAAAGTGCAGCATCTAGGACAAACCCGTATCTAGTGTTGATACATGTTGGTTTCTTATTGCCTTCTTGTGGTCCATTTGATTAAGGCTTTTAATTAGTTTTTTTTTCCCACATGGACACACTTGGCAGTTATCCCTATGGTGCCGCACTTTTGACTTTATTGACATTCTGCTTTACTTTATTTACATTTATGTTTGGAGGTAAGTTTTTTTTTTTTGTTATTGTTGCCAACTAATGAGCATCTGTGGATCCAAGACCCAAGCAGAGGCTCTTCCTTTCTTTCCTTCTTCAAGTGTCACAGTCATTGAGTTCCCACTTTCATAAATGTCTCATTTTTCCATCCCTATTTCACTTTTGCAGCCAAAAAGAGGCCTTTAGAGACTGGTTCTCTGAGGTTGCTTCACAGCACAAACGCTGACCGTGTTTGAGGTTTGTGAAAATACGCTCCCTGATCCCGTCAACACAGTTTTCTGGTGAGGCTCCCGGACTGCAATCACAGGGAATGGCCTGATTTGGTGGTTTGCTATGTTGTGGCCCCACATTGCCAGGGCCCATAAAATGGTCTGAGGCTGGCGTTTGACCGGGGCACTGCCATGGCAGGCCGTTTGTTCAACTGCAAAACTCATTAAAGAGAGATGCTGACGCTGGGAGTGGTGCTGGAGTGATTGAGCTGGGGATCGAGTCCTCTTCTTCAACTGCGTTGCGTTTCAACTTTTAGAAGGGGGGGCATAGGCGCCTGTTCGTACTCCAGTCCCGGAGAGGAAACCACACGGATGCTGAGGCAAATAGATCCCAAATTTCACCCCTCCCACCCAAGCCAACCCAACCTTCTTTCAGCTGCCAGCCATTTTGACACCAATGACTATGTAACAGACCCTCGGTCCGCGTGTTTATGCGGTTACATCTCGTCCGCATCTCCTCCTGTTCTGTTCACCCAACAAGACGGCCAGCCAGGACCCGGCTTGACAGTATTCCAACACTCAAACGGAATTAGGGGGGAGTAACTGAACCACTACAGTCCTCCCCAGCTCCCCAAATAAAAACCACAGCCTGCCTGCTGTCAAATCTGCTCCATGTCTTTCTGGAACGGCAGTGCCCACAGTTCACGGACTGAAGTCAGCTTGTGGCGGCCATATTTGAACCCCTGATTGTTTTTACAGAGACTGCTTGTTTTTACGTGTGATTCATTTATTACTGAGGCTGTATTATGAGGTCTCATTGTTTTTAATACAAGTGGAAATCTGACAGCGTTTTGCCAATGTAAGCTCTCGGAGGTGAAGCTGCCGTGTCGATTTATATTATAACATGTATTTTTAGTCCTTTCTTTGTTTAGATATTGTTTCTCCTGGCTCTGCAATTGAGGTAAAGGCTGAAAAACAGTGATACTGAGTTGTGAATTTGCGAACGCTGGTGTCCTAATGCACTTGCTAACACAGAGTACAAAACGCACCACTGTACACATAAATCCAGACGCAGCGCATATGCTCTTTGTTCTGGCAGAATTAAAATCGAATATCCGTTAGCATTAAAAACTGCATTAAAAACTGAGCTAAGGTATGTTTGCAGTTCACACTTATTTAAAGGGGTAAATCCCACATGGGTCACAAAATGCACACTAATAGTGTTTGGACTCTTCACTAAAATCTAATTTTCAAACATAAAATGGACATTTTTAATTCGAAATATCTGACATTTAATTGAATTTGAAATTATTTGGTCAATATGGCCTGATAGGACAGACATTCAGCTTCCAGCTTCCATTTGGGAAAGAAAATCTCTATGACTCTGCACTCTCACAACAAGGGTACAAAAAAGTGCTTCTAAAAGGCACAATGCTGTCAATTGAGTGGTACTCGAGAAGTGCTAAAAGTGGCAAAAAAGGAAGAACATTATACCATTTCACAGTACATTTGGCAAAATCATGCCATAAAGAACAATAATATACCTTCACTGTACCCTCATTTCTTAAATTGTGGATTGATATCTGAGAGCTTGCCATGTGAGCTGGGCATTGGTTAGCACTATTGCAAATCTGGCCCGGGACCTTTCCTGGTGGAGTTTGCATGTTCTCTACTTTGTGAGTTCTGATGAACTCTGTCCATAAGCTGTAGCAACAACTTGCTGATACTAACCAGGAAATAAAATATCTGGGATGACTCAGCGTGGATGTGTCTGTCAGCTCTCAGACTCGGGGCAACCAACATCACCTTCCTGTCTGCTCTGGTATCTGGGAAACAGAGATGTAGTCCCTATCGCCCCATAATACGCCTTATTAAAAAATAATTATAATGAATTTAAACATTGTGTAGATCTTCTTATTCTGAGCAGCCAGCATGTAATCACCTCTGAACTTTTGGATCCGACATTGTCACACTGGCCTTATTAGACTGACACAGCTCAAGTTTTGTTTTGGACTAGTATGGATGATCCCCATCTAAAATCGAATTTAGTATAAGAATTGGTTTAATCTTTGTACGTGAAACTCGCCCGTTATGAAATAAAAATAAAGCTGTCATCCTTCCCTAGCTAGTTAAGTGCTGAGGACAAAATGTGTGAATTACAACGCATCACATGAATAACGATAACATGACGAAAATGAGGTCAGTTTTGTTTCTTCAACTGTGCAAGGTTCTTGGCGCGGGAGGTCGCTCAAATGAGTTAAGCAGGCGGGCTTAAGCAATGCTACCCTCTGACACTACGGGCTCGAGCGCGCCTGTTGCTCTTCCGTGTGAAACCCCAATTATCATGAGCCTCGCGGTCCAGCACGAGAAAAAACACTCGAGTCCCGACAGGCTCTGTCTAAGCAGGAAACAACAACTGGCCGCCTCCCATGCACTTCCTGTCCGCACTCCGCAGGGAGAGTGTCTGGGGAGAACACGCTGAGCTCATGCACAAGAGGACGGAACTCTCTGGAACTCGGGAATGTGAGTCTTAGAAAGCGGTAATTGCCGGTACAGACTGCTCGGTGCACGCCAGAACTGGGTCAGATGATTATTATTATATTTATTCTTAACTGCGATTGCTGGCTTCAAGCCAGTCTAATCTGGTTTGATACCAGTAAAGTTCCTGAAATTGCCAGCCTTTTACATGCTTTTGAATGCTTTTGAGAAATTCTCATTTCATATGAGATGGGTTGTTCAGGGGACTGCTGATTTAGGCCGTGTCCGTCCGTGCATGCATCCGTCCGGATCCATTGCTCTGAAACTATATTCTGCAGCGTAACCATTTTATGCTGACTTTATGACCTTTACCAAAGCTTCATATCTGCTCCCTTTTTTGTGACCTCTGACCTTTGACCTTTCATCAATGACCGCCATCATTGGCTCTCATTTCTAGAGTATATCTCTGACACTTTTAACACTGGCCTTTTGAAATTGCTTGTGTAGGTTGGCCATATCTTCTAGTTGTGCCTCTTGAATGTTTCATTGACCTGTCACTTTTGACCATTTTTCCAATGACCTTAACCTTTTTCCGCAATTTTCAACTATACCAAAAATCATCTGATTTTTTAATGTAGTGCATCGAAATCTATTGTATAGGTCAAGGTAACCAAGGCAAATATTAAAATTGACCTAAGACCTCCATAAGACATTTTATGTGACCTTTGACTTGTGACCTTGACCTCAGCTCACTATCTGGAGAGTATCTCCCTAACTATTTGGTGTGGCCTTTCAAAATTGCATTTTAGTGCCCCGCTACCCAACAGGCAGGTCGGGGTACTGTTGACTTAGGCTGTGTCTGTCCATCCGCCTATCTGTCCAATGGTCTGTCTGTCCTTGCGCATGTACATCCTCTATTGGGGGACTTTTGTGGTCTCTAACTGGCTTGTAGGTGAGAAAAACCACAGATAAATTTCCCAAGTTTTTTTCTGGGTCTGAGAAAAAGAGTTAAATTTTTTGATTTATTAGTGCAACTTATACCGCTGGTTTATTGAATAGGCTTCTCGATTGGTTGAAGGATGTTCTCAGGGTGTGCATTGTTTTCGTATTACTGCCTACTGCCCAGTAAACATTGCATGACTTTACCATGTTTGAATTCCAGGCTACATTTAATTGACACTTGATTTTGCGACATTTGCAAACATCGGAGGCGGAGGTAAAATAGCCAGCCACGGAGAGCGGAGAGCCATGATGTAATAATCCCCCAGCTACTGGCAATTTTCTTGCTGAGTGCAGATGTCTGAATACGTAGCTAGTTAGCTGGCTAGCTAACCATTTACTATGCATGCCACGAGAGGGGCGCGATTGCGCCGGCGTCCGTAAACGGCCATTAAGTCTTCCTCACGGCCGCGATTTAACACGCCCGCCAGTCACCTCAGGGGCGCCACAATTTTATACTAGCATTATCCCATTTGACCTACCCCAGTAACGACTATGACGATGACGATATTGTCATAATCGTAAAAACTAGTAATCACAACATTCCCTCAGATGGAGGCAACCAGTTCATTAAACTACACAATGAGTATGAAAAGGTAACGTCAGCAGGCTAAGCAAGCATGGACGTTACACTCAAAGAATTGAGACAAGCAGTCACCTTAATAGTTTTACTGCACTGGTAATTCAGTCTCTAATGTTAAGAATGATCTGCAGCTGGCATCTTTATAGTAGCAACTGTGAGATAACATTCCATTTACTGCACAAGGTACACGAATAGAAGTGGA
Organism: Gymnothorax javanicus; assembly: GCA_029692085.1. Taxonomy (NCBI): domain Eukaryota; kingdom Metazoa; phylum Chordata; class Actinopteri; order Anguilliformes; family Muraenidae; genus Gymnothorax; species Gymnothorax javanicus. Next base: position 124,927,151 of record CM056197.1, on the reverse strand, counting down.
CTGAATTAATTAAAAACGCCCACATATTCTATCTTTTCCTTTCGACGAGTCTCCTACATTGCTTCTGGCTGATCTAGCGACGGTTTCTTAAGTCAATTTAGTAGCTAGTTAGCTAGCTAATAAACCACACAATGATTATAGAAAGGTAATGCATGCATGCTAACCAAGTTATTTTTGAGAGTTGCACTTAGCTAGCTAGCTACTTGCATTAACAACCAACCCATACACATCTTAAGGGCGCACCGGGATTTAGTATGAATATTAACAGAAATTGGAAATGCTTACCCAGCAAGCTAGCTGCAAATTTTTCTTGAAAATATATCAAAACCACCATTTCTTTGCGTGTTCCAGAAACCGTAATGGTACCCCTATAATATAAATTTCCTGCGTTGTACTGACCCAGGTTAGTAGTATAAAGCCATCAGACAGAAAGTGGATAGCACACATATAGCTATATATGGGCTTTAGTTTATTGAACCTGGGATGTTGCCATAAAAAATAAGCTGTGAGTAGAGATATTCAGATGATGGGCATAACAAATTCTCACGAGCCAGCATATGACATCTGAAGGGGAGCCAAATCTGAATGCCATGCAGAATGCCATGTTTTATGAAGAAGGCAGCCCACAAAAAAATGGCAGTGTTTCTTTACTTCTCAGTTAATGAGTTGGTAAGCACTCCAGATACTGAAATCTAAGCGCACAAGAACTGATAAAGTGAGTTATACATAACATATCCCCTTTAAGCTATGGTCATTTGACGACACTGTCGCGTGACTACCGAACCTTTCCTTGGCCTCTCATTGGCTGAACCTTTTTGAGGGATGGAAAGATGGGGGGCCTTCAGTTTTTTTTTTTTTTGGGTTGCATTCTCAAGCGTTGTTCAAATTCACAAAAAAAATCACAATAAAGTTATTATATCTGGACTCCATGTGGTTAATTCCTTTATTAACGTTGGTTTTGAGCACAGTATATCATTCACTTTAAGACAGTGATGTTTAAGGGATCATGGATGACTAAATTCAGAAGTGGTTGTCGGCCGTGTACTTAACACTTCATGATTGAACTGGGTTTCTTCCATCTTTTAATTACATTAAGCACTGTAGAGGGTGAAGCGTTGTTCTCAAAGTGTTGGATTATAAGCGCATGCAGCTATTGGTAAATCGGTGAGCATCGGCCCATCTTTGCACCCGAGGGACCCGGCCATTTTTTTGAGGTTCCTCTTATTGTAAAACATAGTAGCTCAGCCATTTAACGTCATCTGTCTCACATCATCTAATTATCGTGATTTGTTGCATCATTATTAGGCCTAAATTGCCCCAGTTATAACTTTTTTAGAGTGTGTTACAGTCATCAGACTTGAAATACACTTCTATTTTTAATAAACATTTGAAGTCACAAGTTAAAGCATCAGGTAATTATGGTTTTTATAGTGTTTTTGGTGTAGTAGTGGGTGAATGGAGTTGTTGGACTGGGTGATTAAATGGTGAATGGCTCCTTTTTAATTTTATTTGCATTTTCCATGATATACCAACTTCGATTTTTGCATTCCAAGTATTTGATTGATTAATGCAATACGTTACTACGCATGCTCGGAGTCAGTGTATATATTAATGGCTGTACATAAAATGACGGGTATACTTTTTATTTAAAAGATTTTTTTTTTTTTTTTTTTTTTTAAAGTGGATTCCATAACTGAGTAGGTCAACGAAACATATCATTTTACTCGTAAGTATACGTGCTCGAATATATTCATAATTATATCGGATTTTGTTTTTTCAGTCGTCATTAGCTCTAATCATGAGAATTTAGCACTTTTGAACTTGTATACAAATTCAGTTAGATTCCAAGGATTTTTAACTGAGTTATGGATGAGTCCTCCAGATGCATGCGACATATGCTCCACTTCATTAATCATGCATTCACGGATATTCAGTCCGCAAAGGAATGGCATAGCTCGCATTTTCAAGATATATTCTCAACGCCCACTGCCACAGCAGAGAAACCTGGTAGAGTCTTTTCTTTGCCTGAAAAGAAAAGAAAGCTGTTTTCCACCCAGCATTCCAGCTTCTGGATCTCTTGGTGACCGTGCAGTAACTTCTCTCGCTCAACGCAGCCGCCCAATTGTTAAAGCTAGATCTCAGGTGTGAGTAACGGCACGTTTGGCCTTTGCTGGTATGTATGCAGTGGTAAGACGTCCGCGTATTTTGCGTAGGGAGGCTCAAATCGCGGAAAATATGTTGAAAAGAGTTCACATGGCCGCAGTATTTAAAATCAATCGGCTAATGAAATGAGCAGTTCGTAGCCAATTAAGCAAAACGTGAGCTAGGTTCAGAGCAAGTTAACCACAACACACGTGACTGAGTCTGCGGCAATACATTCACCAAGTAGCCTAATCAATAAACTATGGAGCTTCACGAAGCGCTCTTTCCTCGAGACTCCTGGACCATTAATACCCGGAGCGCAAACAAGCAATACATGGGAAAGGCAAGAGAGATCGGCTTTGGAAAATATGCCGTTCAGTCTGGAAAGGACAAACAGAGTGTTGATCGCCGACTGTTGGACAAATTTGTATAATAATATTTTGATCTTACCTTCACAGATCATCTGCAGGTCATCGGATGGCTTTGCGCGTTATTTCTCTCGTTGCTTGATCAATTTGGGAATGCACTTAGCCCATCCAATAAAATGGTCATATTAGAGAGCACCAAGTCATTGCATCTAATTTCTGTATGAAACGTTAAAATAATGCTCGTAAAATCGCGCTTGAGTGGAAAACACCTAAAAGTTGTCAAAAGAAAGACATAAAAATGTTACAGAATAGCGGGAATGTATCGTAGACCTATGAGTTCGGACTTCTTTCCACAAGCCTATTCAATTAAGTGTTCAGCGCAGTTGGGAATATTGTTCTCTGCCGCGGAGATTAGACTATATGACGCTCCTTCCGAGCCCAAGCGGGTGACAGGAAAGTATTCTAAGTGCGCGGAGTGCTCGCGATTCCTCGAATTTCCTCTGAGGGTTTGTAGCCTATATAACGTGGACATTGGGGGTAGAGGGAGGATGTATGAGTAACAGGCGACACTCAAATGCGGCCAAAAACACATGACCGGCACAGGCATCAACATTCAAGCGAATGACAACACTTCAACATGGAATTACACATTATAGGAAAGCGCTGGGAATTTCAACTCCGCACGAGATGTAACAACAATGTTTTCAGCTTCTGTGCTGCTAATTTTCAGTGACAAAACAACGAATGTTCAAGCCACAAAATATGCACACTGTGGAGGTCGGGGGCAATAAATTAACAGATTAATTGTATGTTCTAAAGTCCAAAGGTAAAGATTTTGGTATTTTGTTTCATACAGAACATCACATTAAGCAGCGCCCAGAGGAGTGCCCCTCTAAGATGTCTCAAATCTTGTTACAGCATTAACAAACATAGTAAATTGATCGTTACATTCGAGATAAATAATGTTTCATTTCCACCTGACAATTCAAGGGGTAGCATACTGACGGTGACGACGTATTAACCTTCGGTCCCTTACACTTGGGCTGAAACGGGAGAGAACGGTATGAAGTTATTTCATTTGTTTTCCTCTGACAGACTAAAGCACACTACGCGAAATATAAATTGGTTTTTAATGGTTGGATTTACCTTTATTCTCAACGGTAATGTAAACTTTTTTGAAACGTTCCTATATTGGAATGTATTTTCAAAGAGTGACCTCTACTGGTGTACAGCAGAACTGGTGAAATGTTGCTGGGAAAATGCACGCATATAAATTTCGTGAAATAAGATGTAACATTTTTTGAAAGATCGTTGCATTTCAGAAATCTTGGGTCGCGAACAATTATAAGGACTTCACTTTTACAACTGAACTTACTTGACCTACTCGGATGTCATCGAGCAAAATATTCATCTTAGGTCATCTTTACCTTCCCTGCTGAAAATTCCAGCTTTAACCAGCCTAAACTGGTCAAGCTGGTTTAAGCTGTGTTTTGGACAGTTTTAGTTGGTCGACCAGCCCTTCACCAGCTGACTCCAGCTGACAATACCAGCTTAACCAGCTTTGACCACCTTCATCTAGCTATAGAGACCAGCTTTAAACATCTAGACCAGTTAATGGTGTTGAAAACACAGCTCAGACCAGCTTAGCACTCTAGCTGGTCTTAGCTGGAATTTTCAGCAGGGTTGCCATTTTGTATTTTATCTTCCCATTGTAAAGATTTTGTCAGGACTTGTTTCTCGCTGCAACAACATATTTTCAAAAATATTTAGATATGTAGAACAATAGTAGACCTAACCTGATTTTTTGTTTGTGATGTGCAATGTTTGGAGTTATATTAAAATGCTCAATTACTGTGTGGTGCAGTTCACTGTATTTCTTCCACAGTTCCTGCATTTCAATTTTTTTTATAACCGGACGATATGAGCAAGAATATTTCCATGCAAACGAGTGGCTCAGACTCAGCAATCCCTCAAAGAGTATCACTTTTCACGTGTTTGGAATAATATATCAATGAATAAATGGAATTAAAAGTAAATATTTTAATACATGTGAAATGCCCTTGTTGCAAATTGAAGTTAAGCAAAACGCTATTTAATTGCTTTCTATTCGGCTGCATCAACAGAGGTGAGATTTTAATGATCACCATTTATGTTTGCTTGCCACTGGGAAGTAGCAGCATGCAGTGCAGTAACGAGGTACTAAATCACATTCTGTGCAACTGTGAACATTTTTGTGAAGAATGTGTGGTGTTTCCATTAATTGTCATTCATTTTATGAAGGAATCAAGAACAAAACTGTAAATTAAAAACTGGAAATTAATTCCAAGCATATGTCACTTGAGATTGGCTTGCAAGCAGTGAATGTTGTTTTTACTCAGAGTTTTAGGTCTTCCTGTAACAATATTCTGCATTTTAAAAAGTCCTCAGTCTTATTCAGAGAATTCCTCCAAAGTAAAATTACAGTATTATGACGATTAAATGCCAGTAGAAGTCCTAAATATAGATGTTCTCTTTTTATGATAGTGACATTAGAACAGATATGTCATTTTAATTATTCTAGGTGACTTAAAGAAATTAATCTCAATCTAGATAAAATGGCAGACATTAATTCAAAGAGTGAATTGATAATCAAATTTTACAAATTTCAAAAATCTCTGAAATAACTAAATAACATATGGACTGCAGAACAAGTATCCCAAATAGGGACAGTAAAGTGAACTGATTAGAATGCTTTTATCAATACATTGGGCCTCATGCAAGGAACGATATAAGAACAAATTTTTTTTTTAAGATTATTTTTTGGGGAATTTTTCCTTTATTTGACAGTTATACAGTGTAGAGAGATAGGAAGAAGAATGGGGGAACACATGCAGCAAATGACCTGAGCCAGAATCGAACCCAGGTCGCTGCGGGAAGGACACAGCCTTTATGATGCGCGCGCTTAGACCGATGAGCCACCAGGGCGCCCATGAGAACACATTTTATCTTATTTTTGTTTGTGTCCCCGATTTTTTCTTATTTTGTTCTTACCCATTGATTTCTGGGATGCACAAATGTTTCTTATTTTTGCTCTTCTCTTAGGTAAGAGAAAATTTTACAAGTGGTCGAGAGCACTCTTACCGACAAAAGAGAAAACCGAAAACTGTTATTTCTGTCCACAAATTGCTTGTTCAATGCATGGAAACACAAGTTTTAAAACCTAAACATTAAAAATTCATCATATAATCAAATTTTGATTGTTTTACGTTTTTGAGAAATTAGCATGATTTCATTATTTAATTCTTGGGCTAAAGAGTTTGGCCAGTTGATCCTAATTAGTACTAAGCTATAAAAACCCTTGGATACTTGTGTGCGTTCTGCTTCTGAATGGCTTACCTATTGCTGTTGGACGCTTTGGCCATCCAGGCTTTGCGCAGAGAGTGTGTTTATAGAGATCACACGGATCTGAGACAGATGAATGGCTACTCGTAACAAATGTAAAAGCAACCGTACTTAAGCACAGAAGATTATCGGCTCTCTTGTTCTAACAAATGCAGCGGCAAAATGATATCTCCATTTAAACGAAGAAATTCAATGCTTGCTCGAAATGTAGGCGGACGAAAACATACAATCACAACTGGATACTACACCCAAAACTCGGAGATTTATGGAATGATTCGTGATTAGTTACATTCATGTGGTTATCACAGAATAATGGATCAGGGCCGTGACAAACAGAAAATGCGGCTGCGATATTTCAAAGTATGGGACGCCGTGCGAAAGTCTGGCAGCTGAAGTTATGAGATGACACATTTTTGTGGTATCAGGCAGTGGACAGCATAATCGACCAAAAACGCAAGGGCGAAAGAATTCCGTATGCAACATCCACATTTAGGCCTATCGAATGTAATCAGTACATTTTCGGCTTACCTTGATGTTTGGGTACCCAGAGAAAGATTCAGATATAAATATCAAGCATTCAGTTAAGAAAATTTCGAGTTTAATTTTTCGTGCTGCTATATGTGGTAATCCATGTTACAGATGACACACTGGGTTGCTACCCAGCAAACATGAGACGTCTGCCCGACATGCAGATGACGCATATATCGCAATATAGACATAACCTGTACGTCAGGCAGCCGTCTCGTGTTTGTTGGGTAGGGCATGCGCAGCATATGCATTCGCGATATTAATATTCGATATAAATATTCTAAACCCCCCTCTTAATAATAAAACCCCCCGAAATATATTGGCGCCTCCTTTTAAAATCATTCCCCATTTAAAACCACCTAGGTGTATACTGCAACACACTGTATCGGAATTTCGACATGTATGCAAGTGTACTCGGGTATTGCACGATATTACTAGTGTGAAGGCTGACCAGCGGGGGGAGAGAGGAGGGGGTACAATCATTCTGTGACACTGTACGGAACAACTGTACCTAAAGTGAAAGCGCCCTACATTGCCACGAGCAGTCGGCTCTTTGCACACGGCACATCACCTGCCCTTATATGGTGCTTAGTGAGTGTCATATATGCTAATTTAAAACAACCGGCCACGCGCTTCCAATTTATGATCAAGTGGGATTCAGCATTCAGCTCACATGGGTAAGAGCAGATTTGGACGGTAAAAGCGTTTGGTGCATCCGGAGTTTATTTCTCTTACTTTTTCTCATAGCAAAAAAATAAATGAAAATATAAGAGAAATTTAAGTGCATGAGGCCCAATGTTAGACACTGGCTGCTTGTAAACTGATAATCTTCTCATGAATGTTTTCTTAATTTAGCCAACTGAAGCGAGTATGATGGTCCATATTCCTTGAGGATTTGCGAGACTGTTTTGTCACTAAGTGACTAAACTAATTGTGATTCAGCTGCTCATGGGATAGGGCTAACACAAAGTGTGTAGATATGATTTCTTCAAGATACAGAGGAAGCATTTGCCTTGGGGAGAAATGACTGACAGACTAAGGATGCCTTCTTCAGAATTGTCCTGGACCGAGTAAGACATTTGATCTCTAAAAAATGATTCAATTGTTCTTAACGGCACAGTTTAATGCAAAAGCAACAACCACAATGGCAATAGAAAACAGCAGCCCACTACACTGATTTAGAATTGTTAAAAAAAACCTCTAAATGGGTCAGCAAGGAAACAAATCCAGGAGAATGCAACCTGTAGCCCCTTTTACAGGACAATGTGCATCTTATTCTAGAAAGAGTATACTTTCTTATTGTACAACAACCCCTTGTCTCTGATTTTAGGCAAGGGACCCCATTCTAGCATTGATAACAATCTAAAACTTGGTATCTAAATGTATAAATGAATTGTGTTATAAAAAGCTTTTAAGTCATTGTTGGCAAGATGGTCCTGCATACGGCTAAACACATCTTCAAATTTGCACCTCCATGACAGTATGTCCCCGGCATTTCCCTAAAAATAAAACAATGAGGAAAACTGTAATGAGCGCAGGGAAAATCGAAATACTATGTTCGTCTCTAATTTTAAAATAGAATATTTGAGAAGATTATTGAAAAGGCATATAACTATTACTTATTCACAGCTCACAGAAATATGTGCTCACACACTGACTCACGCATGAACACTCACACGCCACACACACACACACACACACACACACACACACACACACACACAGATGCAAGCTCTTACCAGTTTGTTTCCTGCTGAGGCAAATACCAGCTGTAAGGGTCATTATCCAGGACAGAAGGCAAAGTAATGTCGCCACCACTCTAAATGGGACCACCATGGGATAGCACGTCTCCCAATTGTCTGTAACTACAAATCACACTGTATTACTTGCATTGTGAACCTTTGTGTCCTTCCGTTCAATAAAAGTTATGCTTCAGGTTAACATTCATGAGAAGCAATTGCTGCAATGACAGTTTTAATTACAACAATATTGGTCTAATAATAATTGTACTGCCATCATTACATTAAAATGAAATTGTTTATATAGTGCATTTGCAGTCGGGAAAACTTCACAGAAAATCCTGCCCTAAATCTCAACTTGAAAAAGCCTAGAGGCAGTGATGATTAAAAAATAATAATAATAAAAATAAAATAAACTTATAATATTAAGATTATAATCTTAAAACATAATTATAATCATCATAAAAAATATATAATTTTTTTTTGACTATTATTACTGGTAGTGGTATGCTACCCGTTTTTTCAGCATTCTGCTGTTGTTGACGTTGTTTTACATATGATCATGATTTGCTCAGATGTACATGTACTTGTCTTGTATTTTAAGGCGTTGAGAATTCCAGCATCTCGCTACCTGCTAAGCTAGCGTTTGAGCAAGAACAGCAGATTTTGTTCCGCATTAATGCCAGGCGCATGAATTCTGTGATGAGCAGATGTGGTAGCCCTTGCCTCTTGGTTGGCCGGAGCGAAAGCGACTAATGAAATGAATGGTAGAGCAACAGTATAATGTAATATTAAGGTATTTTATGAGCGGGCCTGTTTACCTCCTTTTCTTACGGTTTTAGAAGTGTTCCTCCTGTTAAACTCCACCACGCACGTGCATTCGACTCCTTTCTCCCACCGCTCAGTAGAAATGAGCACTTGGTTTTGGGTCAACTCCACGGTCTCGCTGTCGTCTTTCGTCCAAATGTTTTCGGTGAATCCGCTTTTCACTTGCCCGTCAATGACCCAGAACATACGGACTTCCGGAAGGAGTCTGGGGATCGAGCACAGGAGCTGGGTGAACGGTGCTTGGACGACGCCCGACGGCCAAAGTATTTCAATTGGTGGGGGTGCAGATTTTTTTCTGTGGTTGAAAGTGAGCGGTAAATCACTGTTATTTCATGTGACCTTTGAAATGTATATACATCTCTTGCCAACTTAATTTTAGAATCAAAAATTAAGCATGGCATGTGCTAAAAGTGAAAAATTACATTTGTATTATAGAATTGTTCATAGTGGTTGCATGCAGCATAACTACGCATTGCCTATGTGACTTTAATTTAGGGCGTTTTACTTAGTCCTTAACAAGCTTAAATCCTATATTCGACTTGGCTATAGTGTGAGCTATGTCCATCATTTTATAAAATATCTCTTATTGAGAGCAGTATTAAAAAATTCTAGAAGGACACTGCACTGAATGCTGTATGTTCCATCACGATTTCAGTACTGTGAGCGGCATATTGAAATGTATGCTTACCGCAACAATTTAAAGAAAACCCCACTAATTAGGCCTAATCTTAAACTCAAACTGCAAAAGCCTAAATCAAATACAAACATACAAAAATAAACCCTCGTTTAACACACCCCAAACCCCTTGAGTAATTTATATTCTGCTCTATTAATCACCTCCTGTCACTATGACCTTTGACCCATTGCCGATGTAGACCATCTTCCCGTACATCACTAAACAGTAGTAAGTCCCGGAGTCTTCGACTCTGGCGTTATTAATTCTGAAGAAGCATGTGGTCTGCGCGTCAGAGTTTCCATTGCGAGAAGTCGCGTTGTTCTTGAAAGTGACAAGTTTTTGGGCCCTGGCGTCTATCTTGGTCCATATGATGGTGTAGCAGAAAGTGGCAGGCATTCCGTTTGTACTGCACTCCAACCTGACGCTGCTGCCCCTCTTCATCTCCACCAGCCCTGGAGACTGTTGGACTGCAGCAACTGGACAAAAAAAAAAAAAAAAAAAATTTCCCGATATGCAGCAAGTGGTCAACTAGTCCTCATGACTAACTCATTGAAATCCAGTTCACGCGTAAATGCACATTCATTGAATCTTCACTCTGAAAAGATGGTTCCAAAAGCCTTCGCCACAGGACTACACAGGATGAACCCAGTCCGGTTCTTCATTGTGCACCCATGATGGAGGGTTCTTACATGGATACACGTAAGGTTCTTCTTTGAAGAAGGGTCAAAGGACCCATCCCCTGGTTAACAAAACCAAAGTCATGCGAGACTCGAGAGTGACAAAATTAAGAGTTGACTTAAGTCGATAAATTCCATGATCAATGAATGTATACAGATTTGCATGATAAAGATATGGATAAAAGAAGAGCAGGCCTACCTTGTAGTGTAAGAGCATGCACGATCAACAAGAGGCGGGCATGCATGTCGGCGTCGAAGAAGAATAAATTGCGCTGACAGCGTTTGAGGTTGCGTTTCTTTCAAAAATGTGTGACATCTATCCTCTGACCTATTTCACGGACCTCCCACTCTGAGGTGCTCATCGACACTTCGATGAGGGCGTTTTTTCTGAAATGTTTTCTCTTTTTCTTATAATTCTAATCAGTGTCCTTGAACTCCACTGCTTCCAATCAGCATTAGCGATTGTTACAGAGTGTTCAGAAAACATTCTAATTGCATGTTTGTGATTTTTGCGCCTGCAAAGAATAACAAGCGATCTTCTACAGAGAGCCTGTCCACTTCCCAATAATGCTGTTGTGCCAAAATTGGCTGCAATTCACCAAGATGGCAGTCGCGAGATAGTCCTCTAGGAACAGAAGCTAAATGGGTGAAATTATTTATTCCTGCTTCTGAGCAAAAATAGCAAAATTATATTTCACTGTTTGCAAACATAGGATCGCTTATACAGTATATCTAAGTTGAAATTAAAAATACTAATGCTCTTTTGCTTTTCTTACAGGGATGGCTACTTCGCCCACAAAACACCAGCATTCTGCCGATGTACGACATTACAGTATGACTGATTGCGGCCAACAGCCTCACTCGACCGCACCGGGAGTCTTCATTTAGCAAGCAACGTTACCTTAGTCTGACTTACAAACCTTATTTACATGAACACAGTCATAATGATAATGGTTTCAGCTTTTTTGAAAATGATATTCTTTATATATTTTTCTAAACGATAACCACGTGTGCTGTGTCAGAGGCTGTATATTCAAGCTGGTTGTGGCGGTCTTCAGCAATCAAGTGGCCACTCCCCTGAAACTGAATTAAAACAAAATGGCAAATGTCGTAAAGTGGGTTGTAGTGCCTGAAATCACTGATACAACAAGGCATTTTACTACAATTGATAACTAGTTAAAAAAAAAAAACTATCTGAAAATGGAACTGCATCAATTCTCTCAACTCCTTTTTATCAAACGCATAATGAAAATTGCCAAAAAAAATCTCCACCATGAACATTACATTTCGGGGCCACAGCTCCCTCTTGAGCACCCCAAATGAAACAGGAAGCTCTCTCCTATTTAGAAATTCTCTGAGATAACACTGCGCTGTGGTCAAGAAATCAAGGGAGTAGCCTACTAAGTTGAAGTAGTGTACAGGAAATGATGCGGGCCCTTGCATAAAATGAAATGAAATAGATGTTCTATGAACAATTTTGTAAAGCATATGTCGTTCAGTTTCGAAACAACAGTGGGGTGTGTGAGGCATTGAGGAAAACAGAGGGGGCTTTTTTTTTAAATCTGAGTTTGTTTTTCTAAAAAGGGCTTAGGTGAGGTTTGTGAAGTTTGGTGCGCGATGTCTGCCACGAGTTTGAGCAGCCCACTCTAACCACAAGGCTATAACGATGCGGACTTAAAGGCGAGCCGGCATCTTCACCTGCGTCTCGACATCCTGCGCTGCCCGTCACTTGAGCGTTTCTGTGGAAACGGAAGAAGAGCCACACCGCACGTGCTTTCACAAAATGTAGGGTCTCGGTGGCAGGAACTGACCCGGGTCTTGGATCCAAATTAAGGGGTCCTTGATGAGGCGACTCTGACCACTGTCTTCTCGTAGACCTCCAGGAGTTGACCTAACTGGTATGACTGATGATAATTTCTTACGGCTCCTTTAAGGCAATACAGCTGAAACTATTTCACATGCAGGCAAAAGGGGTGAAATTAAAACATTATTAAAAAAAGAAAACATATAGTGGAAAACGTCAGAAGAGTCAGTCATAAAACATGACAATAAAAAAAAAATACATTAACAGGAAATGAAACCAGTGAAAAGCTACACCTGTGTTTGTGAATACAAATGCTGGAGTTCTCAGTAAAGCTCCAGTTTTACATTTGAGGGATAAATAAATAAATTCTGATACTTGTCCTGTAGTCCTATTATCCATGCACTTCATTTCTATCAGGTCTTTACCTCAAGAACCAAAAATATTCACATCTGCTGACACCTTGACCAAGTAATGATCAAAAATTGAAAAAATATTTTTTAATCAAATTCTTTAAATGCTTTGTCTCAGTTTATTTTTGATGTATAGTGCAAAGAAACTGTAACATAGTAACTGAGAGTAGTTATGCGTATTCAGTATATTGAGCACAGCGGTAGTTCAGGCAGGCCACGGAGTCACGCCGAGCTCGCGAGCCTGCATTCATTAGTGATGGTACAGATCGCGGGCCAAGCCCACATCGGCTGACCGCTCAGCTGATTCCCTCCAGGCACCCAATTGGCAAACCTTAAACAAGGCGCCCAATTTAAAAATGCTCTGCCTGCCTACTATTGCGCTTCCTGCTTATTTTGCAACCCAGCTCCTCCTTTACACGTGTGTCTGACGTATTCAATGACGACGCAAGTCAGTGATGCTTGTGCTCTATACTGTACCCCTGAGGGTTCGCTGCTGCTCTCTCCGCCATTGGCTTTCACACATATGCATGGAAGGGCAGGTTTTCGGCTCTCCCTGCCTACTGGCTTTTAATGCAGCGTGTGGTGGGGCGGGGAGGCCCCAGAACAGAGCCATGCCGCCAAATTCAAATATTGCAAATAAATTCGCTGCAAATGATAATATAATTCATGGTTTTGACAAAATGGATCTCACTAAAATAAGAATTTTCTTCATCAAGCTTGAAATGATGAGTGAAGACCTTACTTCCGATCAAAACATAAGAACTACTGTTTAAAAAAATAAAAACAAGATCATTGTTCCCCAAAACAAATATGTTCTCTTTACCAAGTCAAAATATACGAGAAAAGATGCAAAGCTGTCATCATTGTCATTAATAGAATTATTTGAAAATTACACATCTTCACTCTGAATCAGCCAAGTATCCAGTCAATTATTGAATTTGTTTTTTTATTATTTTTTTTGTGCTTAACACAGAAATGGAGAAATAAATCAATTTAAGAACCATAAAATATCAACCAGAGGTCAGAAATGTCTTGAAATATTTTACTCAGAATCTATGGGAGTCAGCTGGCTCGGAACTCCCAGGCTATTGAGGGGCTCACTGTTTACGGCAAAAGTAAAAGAAATTGATTTTCAAACATTTCAACAGTCAGATCTGTGCCTGATTTACAGCTATCTTATCACCTCTGTGATTTGGTTAGTATCTTCTGCCTCCAAATGGGGGAGTATAGATTTGAAACATATTCAATTCTTAAAGTCAACAGGACTCCCAATAAAAAAATATTGTTCGACTTTTACTAGAAGAAAACAGGATTCATGTCCCGTGCTAATGAATGTATGAGATGACAACCCAGCTGTAAACCCTATTTTTGTACCTACAGCTGTTCTAAGTTGCCATTTCCTGTCACATGACAGTCAACTTCCTGAAGTCCTTTCTTGGAGGCACAGGTCAATGTCCTGACAAAAAACCGCTTGAAAGTTGATCGTTTTTTGTTTTTTAAATACATTATTTATTACCGTTGATTACTTTAACTTCTCAATACCTTTGATTGAAAGAAAAAAACAAACAAGGCCTGCCGGCCATAATAAATGCATCAGTCATTTTTACACTTTATACATATTAGTCATAGTTTTATTGACAAATTCTTTAAACATTTATTTACGGAAATAAATATAAGACACCTGAACACACAGAACATGGCCCTGGCTTCTCCTTACATTGAGGCCCCACTCAGGATGTCTCTGTTAGCTTAGCTTGCATGTGTACCATAAATAATTCCTCCTTCATTTATATCCTCCATTGCAAATCACATACCATCCCCACTCCTCCAAATACACACTCCCAGAGGCTTCAGAAGCTAGTCGCCATTTAGTTCACCACCACTGCTTGCATAGCGGAATGAGGGATGGCAAAGCTAGCCGGGCACAGGGTTTTGAGCAATCAGACGGAGGCTCTGAATCTCCTCCAATCAGAATCTGCGGCAGCAGCGGCCACCTCCAATCAGAATCTGTGTAATTGACGGTCCACTTTCTCAATCTCCTGACCTGTGGACCGGAAACGGAAGCCGCCAAATCCCCTTAGCGCTGCTCCCGGATCACCGCCGCTGTTTACAGTGGGCGGATGCTTCCGGAACCCACTGTCTCAGCCCTTGGCGGAAGGCCCGGGCGGGCGTTCCTCTGGCACCTGAGATCAGAGCCAGGGTGTCCTGAGATATCTGAAGACACCCTTTTTTGGGACCTCAGAAGTAGAGGGCCTTCACAGCTCTGGTTCCTGATGGGCATTGGGGCGTCTTCAGTGGTAGCGCTGATGGGGTACGGGGGACCAATCTGTGCGGAAAGTAGGTTTCGGAGGTGGAGGAGGGGGCCTGTGAGGAGAGAGAGAGGAAGATGAAGGAAGGTGAAGATGGTTATATACAGTACAGTCTGACAGTACAGGGGACATCAACTCATCGGAAGTGTAGCAAAGAACACCTGCACTGGGTGCTGTTTTTGAGGACATAGGTGCAGATGTGGATTAGTTCACTCAGACATGAATCTCCTTCAGGCGTCCTCAAAAGACATATCTCGGCAGGCTGTACCTCTCTCCCACCTCTAAATTTTGGCAGCTGTATGCTCTTTATGTTCTTTATACTGTCATTTGTTTGTGGGTTTATTTGTTGTGGTAAAATTACTGCATGACTCAAGTTGTGTGGCCACCGCTAGTCCTTAGCCTGCAACCACGGCGTAGGGTTTTCTGCACTTTCCGCCCTTCTAAAAGGCACTTTGTATTGTGAATCGAGTAAGAGTGTCTGCTAAACGCCTGTAATGTGATGTAATGTAATGATTCAACTGAGTGGAACTAAATCAGCGATTTTTAGAGTTCTTCCTCTGTCCCCCATGGAGCGATTTGACTTGCACCCACAGTTCTTTTCTGCTGTTTTTTGGTGTTTGACACATGATGTCATCATTTTGTCAGCGGGAATATTTCTTGCAAACTGGTTAAATTTATGTAAGAATAATAATTAAAGCCATTTCTCTAATATTTTGTCGACCCCCAGTGTTTGGACAAGAATTTTATTGGCCAGTTGGATGTAGTATGGGTGTGCTGTTCAATACCAGTCAAAATTAACTATGCCTTTAAAAAAAATAAAAAGTCACTGTGTAGTTCATCATCGTATAAGCACATATACCTGCTGTGCAATCACTGGCTCCAATTTATACATATGACAGTGCCTGAAAACTGAAGACCCCAGTGCTTTAAGTACTGAAGTCACCAAATGTCCATTTTGAGAAAATCGAGACAGTGGACTTGGGTAACTATAAACAACGTCTTCTCACCCTTACCTCATAGCGTGTGAAAATGTGACTTAAGTGCTTTTAGCACTAGGCTCTTCAGTTGCTCTTCCACACAGAAAAAAGCATTAGGCCATGGTAAGTTGCACACTTTCTTTCTCTTGGCTGAAACCAATCCCCTGATTGGAGCAATGTGGTGTTAAGGGCCTTGCTCAAGAGCCCCACTACTGCAGTGATCTACCCAAGGTTACATCAGGGATAGAACAGCCAACCGTTAAGGTCCCTCTCAAATTCTGTTGCCCCTGGACCACAGACAACCCCCCTCCCCCCCTCCACAGTCTATGGTTATGGCCTACCTGGACGGGGCTGAATTGGATCCGGAAGGAGTGGGGTTTCTTGGGCCCAATTTGGCCCCTGGTGAGCCTTTGGCTCCATGACTTGGGGTGACTCCAGTGGGGGGTCGTGAGGGGGGGTCAGCGGGGAGCTCTCTCATGGGAGGAGGTGGCCGGGCTTGGGCTGGGGCCTGCAGTGCGCACACAAAAACAAGACTGATAAAACAGCCACGTGTGGCGCAGGGGTTCATTCAGATCCAGTACCATAGGATTAGCTGCCATCAAACTCAGGTGAAGGCAGTTTACTCTTAATGTGAATAGTGTCCACCCGATTCCCAACTCCTACAAATCGCTCACAGTGTTTCTTTTGTTTATACCTTATCGCCGGGGGGAACGGGGTCAGGGGGGAGGGGCTTAGTCGGAGGGCGCGGCCGTTCCCCTGCCGACTGGAGTGATAGGCAGGAGCGACAGAGAGAAAGAGAAAAAGAAGAAAAGAGAAATGAATTCACTCTGGCCTGTTCTTAGCCTTTGACACTCTCTCTATAAAAGGATGGCATGGCAAGCATGGCTTACCGAAGTATTAGGGAAAATTGAGCGTAAACGTCATGACTTTCCAGTGCAGTTACATGTTTAACTGTGCAGCTTGCACAAGCTTTTAACAGCTGTTGTTTGTTTGATGTTAGCATGGTACTGTGAGGTCCATAAGCACTTGTACAGTGACAGTTTTCATGAGCTGTAATCGCAACACGATTTACTCCTTATACAGTGCCTGACAAAAGTCTTGTCACTTATCCAAGTTGTAGGAACAACAAATAATATACTGACTTGTAGTTGATCAATTGGAATCAAAAATGGCTTATATGAAAGGCAAAGCCCTCTAGATTATGCGAAATATACCAAAATAGAGTTTTGTGTCATTGATTGAGTTTTATATACTGGACAAAGAAAATTAGGGATCACCCCAATTTTCGAATTTGAAATATTTGATAGTTCAAATTATGTTCCATATCATATTTCAATATTAAAAATCAGAGTGATCCCTAACTTTCTTTGTCCAGTATAATTTAATTTGTACAGAAAGGTCAGATTTTGCTTGGACAAAAGTCTTGTTGCATTGAAAAAAAATGTGGAAATTATACATACACTTTATTTTGAATACACAAATATGCCACTATAATATCAGAACATAAAGCCATGGTGCCTTGGAAAAAGAATTAATATTATGCGTATGACTCCCATGAGCTTGGAGGACTGCATCCATACGTCTTGGCAATGACTGAAATAACTTGATGATGAAATCATCTGGAATGGCATAGAAAGCAGTCTTGCAGGACTCCCAGAGTTCATCAAGATTCTATGGTTTCATCTTTCAAGCCTCCTCCTTCATCTTACCCCTGAAATGCTCAATAATGTTCATGTCAGGTGACTGGGTTGGCCAATCCTGGAGTACCTTCACCTTCTTCGCTTTCAGGAACTGTGACATGGAGGCAGAAGTATGAGAAGGAGCAGCAGTATAAGTAGGGCAGCAAGAACTTCTTGATATTTCAGGCTGTTGATGTTGCCATCCACTCTGCAGATCTTTCTCACACCCCCATGCTGGATATAACAACAAACCATGATTTTTCCTCCACCAAACATGATTGTTTTCTGGGAGAATCTTGGGTCCGTGAGGGTTCCAACAGGTCTTGTACGGCGACTGGCATGCAGTTCAATGGATTATTCACCAGAAAAAATAAACTTTCAGCCACTTTTCCAGTATCAATCCTTTCTCGAGCTGTGAGCCTTGGCAAATGCAATGCAGGTTTTTTGTTTTCTGTTTAATGCAGACTTCTGTGTACTAATTTGGCTATGAAAACCACTTTGAGAGAGAATTTGACAAACTCTTCTTGTAGATACCGGATTTTTGGTGACATTTCCTCATGTAGCTTTCGCTGTAGTTGAAGAAGGGCTAGCCTTTGTACAGTTGAAGCAACAAACGGTCCTTTCAAACAGTTGTCATACCGGGTCTGTCTGACCTGTGCTTGCCATGAACGCCACCAGTTTCTTCAAATCTTTTTTTCTCCTCCCTCCACTTGACATTTGGATACATTAAAGATGTCTGCCACCTCAGCAGCAGACTCAGTCGTCAAGCTCTTGATGATCAGCACTTTGGTCTGTGGTTGAATCTTTGGTATGTTGTCAGAGGTCTAGTCGCACCTCATATGAAAGTCTGGTGTGCTGGGGTTATTTTTATACACATCTGGGAATGTGTTAATTACAGTATTTGTCATAGGTTAAACTCTAATCTGCGATTTGTTGCATCATCTGAAGAGACGACAAGACTTTTGTCCTAGCAAAAACAGATGTTATGGGCTTAGCCAAGCTGTGAACATCAGAACACTTTTTGACGGTTTCATTTTGCACCAAATTATTAATGTGAAAGCCCTTGACATTAAAATGGACCATTTATTGTAACAATTGATTGGTTAGAAATAAAGTTATATGCTATTTTTAGTTACTATGTCCTTATGCGACAAGACTTTTGTCAGGCACTGTAGATGTAAACAACTTTATATTAAAGGTGCAATATGTAAGATTTGGCCAGAATTTTAGTTTAAAACATTCAAGAATCAACTAAAGACGTTTATCAAAGATGTATATGCATTCTGCTGCGGAGATATCTGCTGAAGTTAGCATGCTCACCAGCTAGCTGCGTCATCCTGTCTCATGATAGCACTTTGAACCTCAAGGGGGATAGTCATTGTAATGTGCTGTTTGCCGACGTGAGTCCAACATTTGAGGAAGAGGTTGAGCTGCCACAAGGTGTCAACTTGCAACATCTCTTCTCAAGTGGTATGTGAACAGTTACCTCACAGAAACTCACAGAGTTTCAGCAGTCCGGTCAACTTTTGTGTTTTCCTGTCCTGATGTTGGTTAGTAGTTGGCTTCTTATAACTAATGACTGAAGTCAGCTTGTATTGACCCAGTTTTGGACTGACTGCTTTGCGCTGAAATGCTGCTCCCTATTGGTTTTGGAGCAGGTGGAGAAATCTTTCATATTGCACCTTTAATGCAGACAGTCAGCACATGAAGATAAAAAGAATGGAGTGCACCATGCAGGGATTTCAAAATTACCTAAGTGTCCATATACTCCAGACCATGATGTACGGTGCGGTCCATATGTATTCGCACTGTTAGAAAAATGTTTGCATTTTTTGGCACTGTACTCCCAATTTGAAAACAGTAGCAAGCAAATCTAAAATCAACAGAATGACTGTCTGCTTCTGTTAGCGGATAATTACATTCGCATGGTGTGTTCCGTGTACGAATTGCAGCCCTTTTCATACAATGTCAGCGCCTTAGTACTTACAGATAACACTGTGAATCTTGCACGGCTACTTTCTAGCATTGGTTGCACTTTTAGCTATGGAGAGGGCTAGCGGATGGCAAGGATTACTGTACCTGGAAGGATTTTGACACTGGATCAGGTGGGAGGGGTTTACTGGGAGGCAGGGGCCGTTCCTCGGCCTGGTTACAAAGAGATGGGGGTGGGGGTTGGAGTGGAGAAGGGTTGTGGAGAATAAGCCAGCAGCGTGCTAGTGAGGTCAGCGGGAGGCATAGCAACAGTCCCCCCTTCCCAGCATGCAACAGGATGAAACTTCATAAAGCAAGTGAGCTGCATTAGTACTAGGACTGGAGGGGGCCAATCAAGGTTATTCGGACAGTGGAAGTCCACCGCTGGACTTGCTAACTAGCAAGGCTCTCGAGCCAGGAGTTAGAAATAAACATTCCAGCCAGCTTGCTGAGGTCAGTGGTGCAAGGAACATGGAGCAGACCTGGAGATGGCGGGATAGTGGCTTTATCAGAAGTCATTTCAGTGAATTGAGGTTTTTTTTTTAATTCGCTGAACTTTGAAGACAACTGGTCAGGAGTGGGCGACAGAGAACTACGACTGTTTAAGGTTTGAAAATTTTTGGGGGGAGGGGATGGGTCAGTGATCTCCTGTGCTGATCTATTAGAATGGCTTACATTGAACACTATGTAGCACTTGTGTTGATGTAATTAAAATTAAGCCACAAAAAGTGACCTGCTTGAAAAGGTCAACAATGGCAAACAAAAAAAAAAACTGCTCACACAACATTCAAATGTTTCCGCATCATTTCAAAATCAAAATGGCTGCTTTACCGACCCAATAGCCTCACCACAAGGTCAATGCACCAAGCATTTTCACGCAATGGTGGCATCAACAGGAAATTAAGCAGACAAGAACTGGAACAGGTAACTTTGCTGATAACAAAGGTTTTTTTTTTCACTCCAGTGTTGGGGCAAGTTCTTGCACACAGAGTAACCATTAGACCAAGGGAGAATAAGTGTTATTCACAATTAAATTTTTTTTTTTTTCTTTCTTGTCATGTTAGAAATGTTCTCCACGGCCATTTGGCTTTTTTCACACCATGTATTATTCAGATGTGACCTGCTCCATAGCTGTGGACCACTCAAGTTGATTTTTTCTCCAAATAATGGTCTTTTAATTGGTTAAAGTCAGTCATTGACCGTGTGTGACTGGTACAGTCATAACTGCAAGTCTGAATTGGTTGGTTCAAGACAAGTGCCTCTTTCTTGGGGGGGCACAACTGGGGGGGTACAGTACCTCATTAGATGATGGGGTCAGGGGAATATCATTTCTGGGATTGGAGTGGGGTCTGAGTAGCTGGGCCTGATCTCCACCTCTAGCTGCTATTCTCTCCAAAGCTGGGGTCCTGGGACACAAAATGAACACTTAACCGGAAGCAACATCATTCTCAAAAGCTGTGACATAAATTTCCCTCTGCAGCCCTCTACTATTGACGTAAAGAGTAAACAGTATCTGCTGGAAATACACTCAAACTGAATATACAGTGCTGGCTAAAGTTTTACTGAGATGTAGAGCTACTTGTGAATATTTTCAAACTTACCAGACCCAAAAATCAAGGCCAAACTCCTCCATTGCCTCATTTATTGCACTACAGGTCAGAGGTTTACCAAAAGTTAAAGTAGATAAGAAGTCAGTTGACTTAACTACCCCTCCTTCCCTTTGTTGCCCCTCCTCACAGCAGTTCGCACAATGCAATGATCCTCATGCAGCAACATTCTCTTAAAATTCTCTTATATTTTCTCTAATTTTTTTGTTGAGAAAAAAAAAAAAAGAAATGTCAACTCAAGATGCAACAAGCGCTCTACCAGCCAAATCTGCTCTCACCCATGTTTGCTGAATGTTGAATCTCATTTGATCGTAAATTAGAGACGCATGGCTGATTGTTTGTCATTAGCATAGGCAACGCCTACTAAACGCCATATAAGGGCAGGTGTTTTGCTGCGCGCAAATAGCCGACTTTGGTAGACCAATTGGAGAGATGCCTCTGAAAAAGGTTGTAAGAAAAAGAATTTCAGCAGCAGTGAAACCGCAGTACTCAATCAACTCATACTAAGTAAATGTTATCTTCCAGAGGTTCACAGTCTTGCTTGGGATCAAGTGACCAATAAAATTTTTTAACCACAAATTACATGACCCAATAATTAAAACTCCTTTGAAACATATCATAATCTAAATTTGATAATTTATGTTACAAAAATCAACTTATATGGATTGCCCTTAAGTTATACGGATTTTCCCGCAATTACACAGCTTACGGTTGTACAAACAAAGTTAAAGTCCATGGGTTCAAATCCCCCTTTTATGGTATCACTATCATCACACTTTTCTGAACTGCCCAAACCAACAAACTAGAACTAGTTAGAGAAAGCAAAAGCTGAACAGGCTATAAAAGCTCGACTGTGATTGGTTCCTTCTAGTGAGCGAAAATGGGATCACGTTTCCACATTGGCTGATGACTTAGCAGAATTTGACTGAGTTTTCCTCCTTAACTTGGCAGGTTTTGACAGAGTTTTGCTTTTTCCGTAACGATTTATAACATGATTTAGTAGGTTTTGAAAGTGGAGCTATCAGTGGGACATGCGCAGGTGCCTGAAAGAGAGGCTAAGGGAGAGAACTCATTTATTTTCAAAACTTGACTAAGCAGGTTTTGCAAGTCGACTCCTTGTATAAACCGGATGTTTTTCTCTCATCTTGGTAAGAGTGCTCTGGACCACTTGTGAAATTTTCTCTCACCTAAGAGAAGAGCAAAAATAAGAAAACATTGGTGAATCCTAGAAATCAATGGGTACTAAAAAATGAGAGAAAATAGTGGATATGAGCAAAAATAAGAGAAAATTTGTGCGTATATCGCTTCTTGCATGAGGCTCAATTTTCGGATAGACTTTCAGGAGTTTGCTTATAATCAATGACTTAATAAAATCATTGCCCACTGAACCACTATGTCGCTCTGTATTGCAGATGAGAATTTTAAAGGTCACATACTGAGACAGCAACACTCACTGCATATGTGTGACCAATGGTGACAGAATGAGGCACTTGGACTTTCTCAAAACACCAGAGAATGGTGTCAGTTGGCAGGAAGTTGGGCAGTGTGGCTGCTGGGTAATTGCGATCACAAAGCCACAGATATAGATCATCAAAGATGGACGTTTTTCTTTCAGGGTCAGTTTGCAGGGGACTTCTAGTATGTTCATGCAGTTTAACGGAACTGCCTGACAAAGGGGCATTGAGGATTTTACTTTTTTTAATACTTATCAAGCAACAGTTCATAAACAGATTTTATGCATTGTTTAGTGAAACGTGCTTGTGATCGATGGCAGAACAAAGTAAGACTACAGATGGTCGATCAGTGGATTTATAGAGAGTAATTAACCTCATTGAACTGTGGAGGATACTACTGAAAATGGACTGGAGGGAGGAGCTGACATCCATATACTCCAGTTTCTGTACAGGATTGGGGTTTGGGGGGGTAGATCTCATGCGTAAAGCTCAACGAGAACCCCTCAGTTTGACCAGTACATATTAGTAGGCAGGAAGTTTGTCTGTGTGCTAGCTAGGTCAACCACAAAGCCGCAGAAACAGTCAGGCCAAGGTACCTGTATTTAGGCCAACAATCTTTGAAGATCAGTCCACACAGGGTATTCATATTTCTTTTTAAGATACGCTATATTGAACCCCGTGGGGTAATTTGTTCTCTGCATTTGACCCATCCTATTCTTAGGAGCAGTGGGCAGCCACAGAGCAGCGCCCGGGGACCAACTCCAGTTCTAAAGCCACTTCCTTGGTCAGGGGTACTGGCAGGAGCATTCCTGTGATGCATGGGTTTTGTGGGTATGTTAAGCAGATTTAGCTGAATTATTGTAAAATGAGAGTATGGATCAGTTCATAAATTCTGATCAAGCAATAAATCAAAAATTCAATGATGGTTTCTCTCTCAGACATGGGTCAAACAGGGTTCTGGACTTTTACTGGAGAACTGCACTTAATCCACGCCTGGGGAAGGAGCCTTCAAAAACTGATGAATACTTCTGGACTCCAGAGCCGCCACACAATCTCATTGGCCCACACAAGGCTGAATGGGCAGTGTGGGAAAGCGATCGCTAATCAGGAAACCAGCACAAGAACAATGACAGCAAAATTCCTGTTCACACCCTGTGAATACAGCGCAATTAAAGCCAGAATTATGTGCCCCATGGAATGGTCAACAATTAACCCTCTCCAGGCTCATGTTGCAAATTTGCAACAATAAATCAATTGATGACTGATTATAAAATATAAAGACCACACGAGAAATGGTTTGATAAAGTTACCCTTCCAGCTCAGTATTGCAAAAATACAATGTTAGTTCCACCTGCAGCCACTAGAAGTCACCACTATCTCATTGCAAAATGGAAGCTTCCATGAGAACCAATGTTTGTTGAGAGTAGGTCTGCATTTTTGAGGTAAGTATCATGGATATTTTATTAAGATCGAGAAAATAGTTTTGTGGAATGAAAAAGTAATGCTTGTAGATGATAATGAACTATAAATGATAATATGCAACAACCTCAAAATTCGAGCTATCCAATTCTGACCAATTCTGTTAGTTATTTTGGTGTATGAGAACTATTCTCCATGAATGAAAGATTTTTCATATCTCAAAATAATAAATTGGGCTGGAGAAGGTTAAACAACCTCATTGACCGTTCTACGCTTGCAGTCAGCTTCGTTAAATACAATTCCTGCACTGTTTCAGCCCGTCGCGAGCAAAAGACCTATATGGATCTTACCGGCTTTGCTGTCGACTTGGGCCCTTGAGGAACAGGATGTTGCGGAGGCTTAAGAGGCGTCTGCGAAGGCGGGGGTTACGCAGAAGCAGGAAGAACAGCGCCCCCAGCAGGACGAAAAGGGAAACAACCACCAGGAAAGCTCGAGTAGCATCAGAATCTGGAGAGGTATCAGAATTTTTTATTGTGTGTGTTTTTTTTTGTTTTTTTTTACAGTGTGGTATGACCTCTAGTTTCAAAGTTTATAACCAGTCAGGAATGGGCAATTCTGACCAGAATGTCAATTGTTTTTTCTACCAATGAACCTAGCAACATGAGCTAGTCAGCTGAGTGCTCCACCCCTGTGAAACTAACTCCAGGGGTTTTAAACTAAAATCCTGGAAAGCTCGTATGTTAAGCTGCCAACCGGCTAAAGAGTCTGCTGCACACCATGGTCTGAAGGTCTGTGTTGGCTACTTATAGAAAGGAAATTGCGAAAACCAACAGTGACTGCAGCCCATTTGTACTGGAGTTTCAGATCCCTTGAGTACTCTGTTATACTTGGAAATAAGAACAGTAGGGACACAAAACAGCCGTTGTCTTTGGTCATCCATTTGTCATGGAGCACCAAAGAAATCAAGCTAAAATTTCAAGTGGCAAAAATATTTGTGGTTGTTAAGGCCAGAAAATCAGAAACCAATACTATCCTCATTGCCTTAAAGCAACACTATGTAGTTTTTTCACTCTGAAACTATATTTCCAAAATCATTCTGGTGATACATCAACTCACAATAGGTTGAATGACACCTTTGTCATGGCTTGATCGCGCCTGCATCGCCTTCACTGGCACCACGTAACTTCGGGTTTCGGGTCGGAACCCAGGCCCAACAAGAACTACAAAACTTACTTACTGCTTTACGGCATACGTCACACAATCCCCCTCCCCCACGTCTCTCAAGACCAGCGAGCGAATGTAGAATGAAGCAGAGTTGGAAGTGGTTGTAATGGCTGAAGCAGCGAGGAAAGCGAAGAAGGCAAAGGTGTTGTCCGAGGAGACATTTAAAAGAACATGAGAAAGCGATAAAATAAGAGCCAGGACTAGGGTCAACACTGGACCGGCTTTCACTCGCTGGCGAGAGCTGAAAGAGAAGGAGGGATGTCCGACCGATGACGACCTGGCGTTGTTACTGTTGGACAAGAAAGTACAAATTGTTACCTTAATCCTTCATTTTAGATCTAATTCTAGTGCATTTGAGCTTGCTTTGTGTCAGACTGTGTCATTGAAATCATCTAGTACCCTGTTTATGCTCAGTCAAATAATCGTCTACAGCGATTTATCTAGCTAGCTGGTATCTGACATATTAGCAAGTTGTCATGCTATCGCTAGCTGGCAAACATTGCTAAACTAGTCGCCAGATGAAATGTTTGATCATAAACAGGTACTTCACTCCCGTATAGAGTACTAAAGGTAGAAGATTTGTCGTGTTTTATTTCAGAAGGATAAGGTAATGATCTGGGTTCGCATGCGTTCCAGCTGTGTCAGAGCCCTTTTTTCTCTTCGTTGCCATCTGCCATGTTGAATGAACGCAACGCCCTGTAAATTCTGACAGATTTTGATTGGTGGTCAGTTTTTCTGCCATGCATAAAATCGCTCTGAAAGTGGCCACAACGATGTCGTTTGCCATTATCATTGTCGTTATAGTTGTTTCATTCCTTGTCGAATCAACCAACTTTTAGGAACTTCCCCACCAAAAAAAGAGAATTTTTATCATATTCCCCACAGTGGAAGATGTACAGTATATATCTGATGTGAAATGGTAAAATAATTAAGCTCAGTTATTGCCAGTTCCTGAGATTTAGCTTCTTTTAGGGAGGGGGGGTCAGTTTTAAGAAAATCGCCATAATTTTGGAGCAAGTTTGAGGGCCTGAGATATGCATTTGCAGAGCAAACAGACCCATAAGTTTCATTTTTGTCATCAGAATAGTTGCTGAACTCTTGGCTTAAGATACTTTTCTTTACTCCGTGTGTTTAGTTTACCTGTACTGTGGCCTGGAAAAAGCATAAAACACCAATCATACTAATTTTTTCCAAATTGAATGCATTTATTATTCTGTAACTAAGTAAGATAGAGCCCTGAGACTTGGTATGCAAACTGTCGGTCAACTTTCTGAAGACCACAAAAAATATCAAAGTCACAATGGTTGTATTAAATGTTTTAATAACCTTGGAAATGCTTCAGAATGAAAAGTGCGTATTTTGGGTCATTATAGTGGGTGTATATCTCAAAAGGAACACAAGTGATCAATGTCATATTTTTCGTGCTTGAAGGCATGGGTCTTGGGTCTAACATACTAAAAAACTGGAGATGTAAAACTCTTCCTTTAGACTGTACAGCATGCCAATCATATTAGGTGATTATAATTGGCTGATGTAGGGTATTGTTGCATTCCACCACCAGGTGGCAGCAAAACCCAAAAGCACGGCCCATTGGAAAGACTTGAAATCTCTGCCAGCATAGCTAGATTTGAACTTTGGCCTATATCTCAGCTTTACTTTGGCCTAGATATGCCCAAATTTAAGGACTTGTTCCTCTTGTGCTATTCTAACATCCGGCAAAGTTTGTTAAAATCTATGCGGCCGTCTTTGAGATATCCTGCTAACAGACAGACGGACAGACAGACAGACAAATAAACAAACAAACCAACCAACCAAAGCCGGTGAAAACATACACCTCCTTGGTGGAGGTGAACAAGTGTATGTGTCACATTCATCTTTTCACATACACCATAGCTAAGGTGCCCCGAAAATTAAGTTAGACACCTAATATGATTGGCATGCTGTACAGTCTAAAGGAAGAGTTCACATCTCCGGTTTTTTAATATGTTAGACCCAAGACCCATGCCTTCAAGCACTAAAAATATGACATTGATCACTTGTGTCCCTTTTGAGATATATACCCACTATGATGACCCAAAATATGCCCTTTTCATTCTGAAGACAACTTCCAAGGTTATTAAAACATTTAATACAACCAACGTGACTGATGTTTTTTGTGGTCTTCAGAGAGTTGACCGACAGTTTGCATACCAAGTCTCAGGACTCTATCTTAATTAGTTACAGAATAATAAATGCATTAAATTTGGAAAAAATTTGTATGATTGGTGTTTTTTGCTTTTTCCAGGCCATAGTACAGATAAACTAAACACACTGAGTAAAGAAAAGTAGCTTAAGCCAAGAGTTCAGCCACTATTCTGATGACAAAATTAAACTTGTGGGTCTGTCAGCTCTGAAAATCCATTTCTGAGGCCCTCAAACTCCCTCCAAAATTAAGGCGATTTTGTTAAAATTGACCCCCCTTGCCTAAAACAGGCTACATTTCAGGAACTAGCAATAATTGAGCTGAAATATTTGATCTCAGTACTGCCAATGCATATCTCTTGAAATGTGCAAAGTTTTATCAAAATCAACATTTTGATGTGGGGGGCTCTGGTTGAGTTGACACGGAATGACCCAGTTGTCGTGTGGACTTCGCCATCTTCGTGAGTTAGACCGATTTTTAAGTGTCCCTTACCTGGTCTGAAGTCATGGTTGATCGGATCGCAAATTACATGTCCTGCTTCAGGAAGTTCGCTGGTGTCATTGGCTTGTCAACAAATGCACGAGTAGACATATTTTACGACAGCTGTTACAGACAATGCCGTTTATCAACTGTAGGGGGACACCGCGAGCGAATCCGGCAAATACTACATAGAGTTGCTTTAATACATGCTTTAGTTTCTGTATGTTCAACAGGACACAGGAGTGCGTGTCGGTGATAATGAATATGCTGCTTCAAGCTAGGGGTCTCTGCCAGTATTGGCACGTCTGTATTTGGTGATGGTTTTTGGCGTACCTCTGGGCTCCATTATCGGCCCACTGTCCACACTGCCTCCATAGCCTGAGTATTTGCAGTCAGGTGGGGCCCAGCCCTTATCACAGTGACAGTTATGGTTGCTGTTGCACACCTGCAAAAGGGGTATGGGAAACTCAGTCCATTTTTTTAGATTAACCGCATCAAAAATCTGCATCAAGGTGGGAATGCCCACTTCCATCTACCCTCAGTTCTCTCACCCCATGGTTGCTGCACTTTCTCTGGCATTCGTCCACACCAAGAACTGCGATGTCGCGACACCTCCGGTCTAAACAGGCCTGGAATATGATCATAAAACAATTGAGCCTCCCGCATTACACATTAGCATTATCTTCACCTGTACAACTGCGTTCTGCTGTGCTCCGATAAATTAACAAGAAGATGGGACAAAATTATTAACCTTCTGCAGGCATTGGGTGAAACCACTTTGAAAATTCAGGACACTTTACATGTCCTTGATCACTACAATACTACATTAATGAAGTAAAGAGATGCGTATTCAAGACATCTGTGCTGGAACCTACCCCGCTATCCAGCAAGCTAGAGGCAGGAACATACTGTCGACTGTTTGCTAATCCATTGCAAGGATCATACACACCATCACTTACACATAACTACGGACAATTCATGGAAGCAATTAGCCTAGAATGCATTGTTGAGGATCATATTTCAATATTTCTCATCATATTCATCAGTAAATCTATAACCATATTGAATAACCATAATCAATAATCATAATCAGTAACCATATTATGTAAGCAGCAGTAACACACACACACACACACACACACACACACACACACATACAAGCAGTTCACACACGTAGGGAGGGGATGAGCAGTGCACACAGACACATACACATAAAACACACACACACACAAGCAGTTCACACACACGAGCAGTGCACACAAACACATGCACACACACACACACACACACACACACACACGCACAGGCACAAGCAGCACACGTACACATGCACACGCACACACACACACATACACATGCAATTCAATTCACACATGCATGAGCAGCTCACACACATAAGCAGCAGGCTTCTGTAGCTTTGATTAGTAAGCAGGCTTCTGTTCTGACACCACATGACTGTACCATTGAAAAACAAGTAAGAAACTGACATTACGTTATTGAACCTTTGTAGCGTGAGAGGGCGGAAAGACCATATTTGGAAGATATTTCCTGTGATGAAGGTATAAAAACTGGGTGCGAAAGGCAAAATGTCAGTTCTTCTTGCGCCAAAAGAACTCGGCCTTATATTCATCAATATGCCTCAATAAAGCCTAATTGTCCGAAGAATCTGTCTCTCTCCGATTGCTTGAGGATGGGGGAACCTCATGATATGAAAATGTGTCTGAATGAAAACCACGACAGCATGTCTTCAGGGTCTGGGAGGAAACCAATGTTCCCTAAAGGAAACCTACGCAAGCGCTGGGGAAAATGCAAACTCTGCTGGTGATTAAAACAACGGCCTGGGAGATACACACCTTGCCAGGCCCACAGGCAGTGCCCTGGGCCACCGTTGCAGGGTCGGAGACGTCTTCGCCCAGGTTGTAGAAGCTGGTGCGGCAGATCAGCTCGCTCCGGTTTTGGCGGACTTTGGTTGTGAGGATCTGCACCCTGGTGCTGATGACCTGGGGCCGGTCGTTGCCCCCCTGACACTGAATTTTCCCACAATGCACATGACTGTGCCAAAGACGAAGACATACAGAGAAGACAGTTATTATGTAAACGTACGTGCAGTCCGAACTGAATCAGTCCAACAGTCAACAAATAACAGAAGCGTCACACGATTCTATGGCGGCAGTGCATTGGCTTGCAATGCTTGTTCTCTCAATGCAATGGCCAAATACAACAAATGCATTTTAGTTTAATTTTCTGGTCATAATTTTCGGCCCAGATTCAGGGAATTCACACTTTGGTTCAGTTGCCTAATGGGCTCATTGAAAGGAGCAGCCAAAGATATTCACCTGTCTGAACAAGGAATGTAGTTTCCGTTGGGCAGCCGGCCACAGTTGCCATACTTGTTACCCAGTTTGTTGACTGTGAGGAAGCAGACCTCTGGAGCCCCAGTGGAGTCTGAGATAGAGAAATGGAGATAAAATTGAAGGAAGGGAAACTAGAACGTGGGAATGTTATGATTTCAGCAACGGAGGAGACTGCGCTCTCAGCGGAAATGCTATGGAGCTGACTGTCAGGTGAGTCAAGGGAATATAAGGTGCCCCTAACCTGCCCCCAAATGAACTCAAATTCAGTGAACCTCTTCCTGTAGATCTTGCATCCCACAAGCTTTAACTCTGAACCTTACGGTTCACACCTCATTCGATAGTGAGAGACCTTGTTGAGCTGCTAGGTTCTCGAATGAGCCGTGGCAAAATTAGGACTGTAATGAAAATGATGTCAGATGAATGTTCTCCTGCAGGGTTAGTAACAACCACTGTAAGCCATTAAGTCCAGTCCACACATAGAGCATCAACCACCTGGTAACTCTGGCCCATTCACCAACATGTGCCTCAAAGCACTAGACAATCACCCACAAACCCAGCCAAAGTGCTAACTCAATACAAGTGAGCACACAATACAGCCTTGATTGCCCTACTCACCAACAGCTCCGCACCCACAAAGAGAACCCTGCTCCCAAACAGTTAGAGAGCTTCCCTCTTGGTTACCCCATACTGCCCTTCTCACCAACACCCTCCATGGGGCACACCCCCTCAAAAACAGCGCCCTGCCCATTTACTGGTTTTCCACAGATCACTGTGACCCCAGAGCCCCACCCATCAACCTCAGAGCCCTGCCCCCAATGACAGAAGACCCCGCCCCCTCCACTCACTGGCCCCCCACAGGTCCCGGCACTGAGCGTTCAGGCTGGCACAGACCCCACTATAGCAGTAGGCCTTGCCCCCCTCGCAGGTGTGTCCGTCCTGGAGGAAGACGTTGGGGGGACAGTGGGGTGAGGTTCCGGTGCAGTGTTCCGCGAGGTCACACTCCCCCAGGGCCTCCCGGCACATGAAGCCTGCAGAACGCAACTTTTCGGGTGGCATGGAGAGCAGAACAATGAAAGATAAAGTGAAGTTGGCACAAAAATTGGGGGGGGGGGAACAAGGCACAAAGACAAACCAGGATTTAAACCAAGGTGTGGCGGCCATACTTGGCTCAGTTATGAACTTGAAACTCAAACGTCCCCGCTGATTGCATCAAAAATGTAACACAAACCAAAACCACATAGTCATACAATAGAAGTTTTAGTTACTGACTACTGGTGAAAATGGATTATTCCTATTTCGAAACTGTTTGTGTTCCGCAACAACTATTCTTATCATCAAGGGTGTTTTGGCATTCCAAATAAAGAACTTACAAAAGGTCAAAGAAGAAGAAATTTGTAAGGAATGTGGCTTCCACTGTCACAAAGCATCACCGAATGCATTAGCTTCTGAATGTTCCCAACTGACCAACGAGAACAGAAAAGAAAAGTTTGAATATCCATATAAGAGAGCGAGACTGGTGTTACCTTGCAGTTGTCACAGCAGATGCCATCAGAGGAACACTGGGCCCCTGGAACCAGTTTACATGTGACAGCATTGCAGCAGGGATCCTTACACTCCTGCATTGTGCACACATACATACACAAAAGGATTCCTCACAGCATTAAGGTCAAGAACATTGCTCATGATATAGGCTATTACCACTTCTAATAATCTATTCTACCAGCGCTAATACTGAATATGTCCACGTCCATGGTAGCACAATCATGCTTCTGCTTGTAAATAACTCTTTGAGGTACCTAGTTCGTTAGCCATGTCAGATTAGTGCAAATTGGGCATGGTTGTACAGCAACTGAATCAACAGGTTGATAACATAATTAATTGAAGCCACAGCAGAGTCAAACCTGTTGAGATTGTAACTTGTGCTCACTTTTTTGTGCCTGTCGATTTTAACTAACAACCACTATTGTTTGATGGCTGGGAATTAACCCCACCCTCGCAAAGGGTCTGCTTGTTGAGATTCAAGTCAACATCTACCAGGATTTACATGTGGAGATTGGAGCCAATGTCCATCAGTGTCTGTGTGCTGAGATACAGGCCTGCATTAACTAAGGTCTGTTCGTTGAGATCCTACAACTACCAGGGTCTGCTTATTGATATTCAAACCTTAGTCTCTCATAGGCTCTATGTGGTGATTCAACCCTACACGTAGCAGGGTCTGTCTGTGCCTCGAGATTCTAATCTGCATCAACCAACTTAGTCACAGGGATTCAGAGCTATGTCCACCCATACAGTACGTACATCTGTCAAGCCGCAGTCGCACTCCTCGCCCTGCTCCACGTAGAGGTTTCCACAGCGTGGTCCTCCCAGCAGCATCTTGGGCTGGGGAACGTTGAAAAGACAGGCACCGCCCCCATGGAGCAGGCTGACGGACAGGTCCTGAACACTGCAACTGCTAAACATCTGTCCAGGCAAGAGCCTGAGGATTCACCAACCATACACCAAAGGGTTTAGGGACTAGACTGAATCCCCCTACACAATTCCTTAACAAATGGTTTCAGAAGACTCCTGGATGATTATACAAAAGAACCCTAACTAGTTTAATTGTTCATTGTCAAATGATACAGTTCACTGAGCTTTTTACGTTCTTACACCTATGATAGAGAGCTCCATGAAGAACTTCTATAGTATGGGTCTCAAACTGGTCCGTAAAAGGGGTTAAGGGGCTGCAGGTTTTCAATCAAAAACCAAGCAGAAGTACTCCTGATATAGCTAATTTCATCAACTGATCTCAGCCTGCACAGTTGATTAGTTATATCAGGTGTGCTTCCACTCAGAGTGAAAACCTGCAGCATCTTGGCCCTTCCACAAACCAGTTTGAGACCCCTGTTTCCGTGACTGGACACTATTATCACCAAACCCAGATCCCATCACCCCTTGTTCTCTCCCTAAATTTTAACAGAAAACTGAAAAGCCTCCACACTATTATCGCCAAACGAAGAGCACCCCTACCCCGAGTCCTGGTGCCCATCCCCTTCCCCTGCTATGGTCGCTCACCCGGTTGTGGGCTCCATGATGCAGCCGCCCTGTTGGGTGGGGTTCTGGCACAAGCAATGGCGGTCCGGCAGGTCATGGAGCATGCCCAGATTGTGCCCCAGCTCATGGGCCACTGTGGAGGCCACGCCCAGCACACTCACCAGGTTGTCCTGCGGTTGAAATAAACCCCAACGAGGAACAGACCATGAGAGAAGACAGTCCCTGCGTGTGTCCGAGCTTAGATCTGAATGGTTGCTGGGTCATGCCCCAGGGATCGCACAACACGGTTATTGCAGCTTTCGGGCAATCGAGCAATGCCCTTAACCCCATGGAGGGACTTCCAATCTACTGAAAGTCACTTATGATGACTTCACACACAGTAGATACACTTTATGTTGTACTTGCTTAACTAACTAAACAAACTCACACGCAAGTTGCATCTGGTCGGAAAACTATTGTGCGAGAGCACAACTGCTAGTAGGGTTACTGATTGGCCAGATTGTTTGAACCTGAGTCTAAGTCAAAGGAAACCAATAAGTGGCCCAAACTGTTCAGTTCATTACTTAGGGGAAAGGAAAATTAGAGCTGGAATTGGATCTGGGGGCTGGATTTGAGTACCCATGAAATGGACACAGGAAATCCTGGAAGCCAATAAAACAAAAACATCGCTGTACCCACCACACTGATCCCGCCGGATCGTTCCGGAGAACACATGGAGGACTGGGACGCCATTCCTACAGTGCGACCATCAAAAGCTGTCCCCCTGGAAACAGGATTCTTATCAGTAAGGTTAAACGGTGGAAATCAGCCATTCAGCCATTTTTGTTTTCCCAAACTGCAGAACATTTTGCTTGGGGTCATGCCATAATTCTCCTTGACGTAGCCTATATTAACCTTGTGAACTAGCCTTGATTTCCTTGGCCATAAGTTACTGATTCTTTACGGGAACTGCACCTCCTCTGACCTGAGTTCCCTGGACTGTTGCAGTGTCCTTTCAGCATATATGCATTGTTCTAGACTCTGGGTAATATTAGATGCCTAATAATGCAATGTAATGTGAGAGGTTTTCTTGCAATAGTTAACTGAATTTAACTATGAATTCCGGAGAACTCGGTCCTAGTGGACCCCATTGTATTCTGGTTTTGGTTCCAACTGCAATGGCAGGATCCCAGTGATCTGCTGCACAAATCCAGGGTGTGTTCCTGCACCTTGCCAATTGTTTTTTTTTTTGTATAAGCTTCGCACCCCAAACCATGACTATGAATAAGAGGGTTGCTTACACCCTTGAACTCAGCCAGCCATTCCGTTCATTAGTTCCACCACCAGGATAAAGAATAGTGCTCTTTTGCAAATCCAGGTGAACGTCAGAAAATACTGGGGTTGACACTTTTGCTTTCAGAGCCTGATATTTTGAATGCTAATTATTATCCCCCAGCATATATAGCTCTCACTCCGTATATCCATCAGGCTGTTTTTCTGTCTGTTCATCCATCTGTAAACATTTTTGTCTGATATTTTTTCATAAAACTTGACCTACTCTTCAACCGCGTTGTAGTAATTCCTCAAACTATTTTGGAATTCTTAATATTTTTATTTTCCTATTGACAAACAGAAAATTTTGCTCGGCCTGACGGGACAGGCGATCTCCTAATGGCTCTTGCTCTGTGAGCTAAGGGTAAAATTCTCCCGTAAAGGAAAAGTTTACCCAAATATGAAAATTCACTCATCATCTACTCACCCAAAGGCTAATCAAAGGGTCCATGAATTTCTTTCTTCCTCAAAACACTTTTGGAGTTACAAAGAAAAACAGCATTGAAGACAAATCCAAATTAATTGAAGTCATTGGAGATCACTTTTTCAAGCGTAAAAAACAACATTTAAAAACCACAAAATGCCTCCATACTGCTCGTGCGGCCTAATCCAAGCGACTGCCAGCCCCGACATACAAATTTGACTCGTAAAGACGTCTTTTCACTATATTTTTAGCCTAAATGTCCAATGTAGCCACTTAGCTAAGAGCCCCGTTTATTTTCGCGGAAGAAGTTGACCTCGCTACGTTGGCCGACAAAAAAAATGCGCTAAATTATTTGCCCTCGTTGGCCACCGTAGCCAGAGATCTTGAATTTTAAACTTCTTCCGTGAAAATGAACAGGCTCCTAGCTAAGTGGCTACATTGGACATTAAAGGAGGAGACAGCACCTCAGCAAAGTATATTTCAGCGGAAAGTAGAATACTTCAAGTGTCTAAAACGCATAGTTTTGTAAAGTTTAATTCGGTAATGATCCAGTGCAACGCATTTTTACACCAGCGAGTCTTCAAATTGGCTTCAATACCAGGGGGCAGACATTTTTACATGGGGAATCTTCTGATTTTGAATTTGACCTTCGGAAACCTCACATTTAAAAATGCTTAATGACCTTAACCTCTCGCAGTTCACATCGCCCGATTAGCCACAGTTGCTCAGACTAATTGGTAAAAACCGACGACAGTCTAATTTACTTTTGATAGCATTGTTATGCATTGAACCACAAAATTATGAGGCGTCTTCTGCATATAAATGACGACGTAAAATATCAATATGTCTTCATAATTTCAGCGCTGGTTAAGGAGCACAGATTTACGGAAATTAGTTTGCAAGGCTGCAGGAATCCGTTCTTTATTTTGAATGTTGTCACGGCTAAAGGGCGCTGTGAGGTTGCAAAGTTGTGTGACAATCCCAAGGACGGCGAAAATAAATGCTGCAAAGTCAGCAAAAGTTTTGGATTTACAGTGCCATATCAATTATATAAATGTAGGCAATGGGAATTCACCTCTCATTACCATGTCTAATTATAGGTCATGTATTGGTCTTGGTCGCTCAGTCGATAAATCGTTTGATTGTTAATCAGGCCAGCTTAAATAAAAACAGCTTGCGGGCAGTCAAGCCGTAAAGGGAGAGCTTACTGAAGGCCCTTTGAACTACTCCATGGCCCGGATGAAAGGAAAGAGAACAACTGACGCCACGTAAGAGAATAACTGACGCACAAGCACCGCGGCACTGGCGTTTGATTGGATAATGCGTTTGAAATGCACCCTCACCCACCATATAAAGCACTGTGTACTGAATGTTCTACATTGAAAACAATATAGAGAGTGAGTGAGCGAGTGGACAAGTGTCCATTCCGAACGCAGCCTTAGATTCCCCAAGTAAAAATGTCTGCCCCCTGATATTGACGCCGATTTGAAGACTTTCCGGTTTA
This sequence comes from Gymnothorax javanicus, assembly GCA_029692085.1. NCBI lineage: Eukaryota > Metazoa > Chordata > Actinopteri > Anguilliformes > Muraenidae > Gymnothorax > Gymnothorax javanicus. Next base: position 124,890,670 of record CM056197.1, on the reverse strand, counting down.
AAAATGCGTCGTACTGGATCATTAACAAATTAAAATTGATAAAACTATGCCTTTCAGACACTACAAGAATTTTACTTTCTGCTGAAATATACTTTGCCGAGATGCTGTCTTCTCCTTTAAGACTAAAAATATAGTGAAAAGACGTTTTTACAAGTCAAATTTGAATGTCGGGGCTTACGGACACTTTGATTATGTTGCACGAGCAGTATGGAGGCATTTTGTAGTTTTTAAATGCTGTTTTTTACGCTTGAAAAAGTGGTCTCCTATGACTTCCATTGATTTGGATTTGTCTTCAATGCTGTTTTTCTTTGTAACTCCAAAAGTGTTTTGAGGAAGAAAGAAATTCATGGATCCTTTGATTAGCCTTGGGGTGAGCAGATGATGAGTGAATTTTCATTTTTGGGTGAACTTTTCCTTTAAGTCATCAGCATCATCGCCCTCTGCAGCTGGCTGGGATGGTAGTGCAACTGCGCTGAGGATGATGAAATACTGGCTGTGGAACTACAGACCATGACTGTCTCTAGTTCATGCCCTATTTCTCACACTCTCTACAAACACAGGGCCGCTGTGACACGACTGGACATGTTTTAAGCCTAGAGATGAAGTGCTACAGTACAGTCACCATGGTGATTAGCGCCGCGCGCCAAAGTGACTCACAGGACCAGCTGGGCGTTGTCATGGTGCAAGCGGGGCAAGAGGTCACGGGCGCGCCACTCCAGGAAGCGGTCCAGGGTTTCTGCAGGTCCACCGTCCACCTGAATCCTGTCCCTGTCGCTCCAGAGCTCCACCCCAACCAGGGCCACCCTCACACCCAGGGGCCTGAAAAACTGCAGAGGGGGTGGGCATTGTGAGAGAGAGGAGGGTTAAAGCCAGCAAGAGGATGGGCACAGTGAGGTGGGGAAGCGCCATGGTTACAAGGGGAGGGTCATTGCCAGTGCGGGGTGGGGCTGTGGAGGAGAAGCCTAACTAGAAGGGGTGGGGCATAGTCAGGTTAATGGTTACAAGGGAAAAGTCAGGGTCATATTGGGGAAAAGGAGGTGCATAGCAGGAGGGGGAGGGCCACTGTCAGGAGGAGGGGCATTGTTACATGGATGGGGGCATACTGGAGGAGGGGAGGGGACTCAGAAGAGGGGGAGGGATATATGGAGGGGAAGTGGGGCATTGAGAAGAGGGGAAGGGGTATAGTGAGGAGGTGGGGGTTGAGTTGAGAGGGGAGGGACTGGGTAGGGATGGGTGGGATAGGGCAAGCAGATTCAATGAGCCACAAATAGATCACTCTTTAAGATCAATGGCGTAGTACGTCAGCTGCTTCAATAAACATCCAGCTGTGTAGAAACTGACAGGCTATAAATAATGTTCTGGTTAATGTTACCAGACAAACACATTAATCACGTTTGTGGATAGAGATACAGATGTTTGAGGGATGTAGGTCCTTCCCTTTAGTGCACACACATGAAGTCACAGTTGAAGAAAGGAAGACATTATTTGAGTTCTCACCCAGTCCACTTGGTTGGCTACGTCCAGCATGCGGTAGACTATGGTCCTGTTGTTCTTCTCATAGTTTATGTACTTAGAAAAAAAACAAAGACAGTAGTTTATTTTACTCATTGCTCCCAATCCCATTTTTTCCCATGAGTACATTAGGGCGTTGCCCGCATGTTCTCAGTTCATATCCTGCAGCGAAGTAGCATACCGGTTCTAGACCGGTGGATGTGTCTTCAGGCTTTCACATCAGAGACCTGTTTCAACTAATACAAAAAAAAGAACCAGTTTAGTTTTGCCTTGATAGCCTGAGAGTCGGTGTTTGAAAAAGCATTGCAAAACCTGTTGGACTACAGCCACCCTGACACGCAGCCCCACCCTTCATGGGCGCAATAATTCCATGGAGCACCAGAGGGCGCTGTGTCAAAATATTTGCGATTTGGCCACGTTTAGTTAAAAGGAAATCAACCCTGTTCCTCCTGGATATCCATCATCACACAGGTTTTGAGTTCAGCCCAAATTTGGCACACCTGACTCAATAGATCTCCAGGAACAGGACTGACTACCACTGCACCAGCCTGTGATTCCTAAACGCAGACATGAGGGCGAGGGATGGAGGCTTTTGCTTCGATTTCCGTTTCCAAACTGAACTTTATTATCGGAAATCTCCCGGCAGTCCTGACATCCGGCAAAAGCCCATGTGGAACAGTGGAAGTTGTTTAGCCTGTTTTAATTGTGCTAATGCCATGTCTCAAACCTCCACAAACTGAACGAGGATTGTTTTTTTTTCAATAGTTTCCAGCTGTGTCCCACCACCCCAGGTTTTTCTAAGTGGCAGTTGTGGGACAGTTAAGTACTAAGCTTAAGAGATGGCTCTTCTATCTGTCCAAAACCCTGAGCACTGTATGCTTTAGACTAGTGAACATGGCGACACTCTCGCTCGTGAAAACACTGCAATATGCACTATGTATGGTACGGGGACATGAAAGGCCATAGTCGTCAAGAGAGAAAATTAAATCCCCACGTTGAAATATGAAAAGCAGCAAAATTGGAAAACAATAACATGTTCTGCAAAAGTAGCAAACCTGGGGAGAACAAAAAGCCAGCATGCTCAAGAAGGTCCTCTTTAAAAAGGTTGGGAACCACTGTTCTAGAAAATTCCACAAGTCAGTCAAACAAGGAAACATTTGGCTACATTTAGAGTGCCTAGTTTCAGTCATGGAGGGCTGCAAAGCCTGCAAGCTTTCAGTGTCTTGCTGCACTTGTGTGCCTTTGGCCAAGTAAAAAAAAAAACTTTTGTTTATCATCCGGGAAGTTGCCCAAAATGGCAAGGGGAGGCACTTTTTTAAAAATATTTTTTATTTCAGCAATACTGGGTAATCTGACAGGATCAAGCGCCAATTTAGGTGGCAGCATCGTAGCTCTGGTCAGATTACCCAGCAAATGAGGCAACAGTCAACCAGGTATCCAAGGACAACACCAGGCCTTTCAATTTATACATGACAGTTGGGCCGTTTAAGGGTACCGACGCTCAAACTCAAATGACGCCCAAACTAAGGTTAGGTCCCCAAACTCTGCAGTGAGAAATAAATGACAAAACTTTTATTGAAGAAATAACCAAAAAGTTCAACACAGAGTATAATAAAGCCAGACGTAAGATCTGCATGATTCTGGCACGAAACAGCCAAACCATGGCCGCAAAGTCTTTGTCCCACAAACGACCTGGACGAGGACGAATGACATCATGATGCAGCACAATAAATACAGTGTTTTTGCATATGAAAGGTAAACTCGACACATACAATGCTGCTACACAATGCCGCGGCCTGCTCATCCGACACACGCTGGAATTTAGTCAACTGCGCATGCGCGGCTAGTTTTCTGGCGCAAAATTCAAAAATAAAAAATAAAAAAATTACTGGCACGGTGCCGATTTTAGACACGGGCGGGGACGATAAACAAATGTTTTTTTTTTTTTTTACTTGGTCATATGTCAAGCGTCTTTACCGAGAGTCCAAAACTTAATTTCAAAGGCCTAATTTGGACAGCAAGATACACAAACACAGAATGAAAATACATTTAATTGCATTCAAGGAACATGCTGACTGCAAGACACTCTTGCGGTCTCTCGTGTTCAGTACCATACCTCACTATGGTCCACCACCAGCACCAACTCTATGTACTTTGTCTCATTGAGAATGTCCCTCTTATGCTGTGAGACAAAGAGAGAACAGAAGAAATAGTAAGAATTGTGTGTATGGGTGCAGATAAGAAAAGATATACTGGTCACACTTTAGATGAAGCGTTGCTCTTAAAGGCTTTATACAGCATGTATAATGCCTTCATACATGAGACATAATGCCTTCATAAATCATACATAAGCAAATGTCATGCTTTGTAAAGGGTGAAATAACACATCCTTATTCAGCATGTGATGCCAGATGTCATATAACTGACGATGTCACTTAGCTACTGGCTAAATGCTATAAAGGGTGACACTGTCAGCTAAGTGACATTGTCATTGTCACATTTGGCATCACATGTTGAATAAGGATGTGTTATTTCACCCTTTACAAAGCATGACATTTGCTTCTGTATGATTTATGAAGGCATTATGTCTCATTTATGAAGGCATTATACATGCTGTATAAAGCCTTTATGAGCAAAACTTCATCTAAAGTGCCACCGATATACTTCATTGAACCCCATGGGATAATTTGTCCTCTCCATTCGACCCATCCTAATTACTTAGGAGCAGCGGGCAGCCACAGTGCAGCGCCAGGGGATCAACTCAAGTGCTAAAGCCAGAGCCTCGGTCAGGAGCACGGGTAGAAGCGTTCCTACTGCTATAACGGTGGGGAAATCAGCGTAGTACGCGGGGAGAGCATGTACACTCCACACCGAGAGGTCCTGTCCGGCCAGGATTCAAAGGCAGAAATCTCCTTATTGCAAGGCAACGTGCTAACCATTACGCCACCGTGCCGTCCATGTGCCTGATGAATACACAATACAAATCGCACTGGCCCAATTATAGAGAGGGAGTGAGAGAGAACAGTTTCGAGACATGGGCATCTGATTTTGTCCAGTGCTTAACACCCCCTTACCCTATGCATCTTCAGTGGGGCGTCCAGAACAGGCCTCGGTTGGTGAGACACTCCGCAGTTCCCATCCTCAGACCACAGCTGTCGAGGGGGGTACAGCAGGTGCCACCCCTCTTCCTTCGTCCCCTCACTCTGCATTTTGGCATCTTCCTCCCGGGCCCTCCCCCCCTCTTCCTCTGGCTCCAGCTCAAAGCTCAGGGTGGAATTGATCACGATCACTCCCCTGTGAAGTCAATGGCCGCGGTAAAATTTAACGCCTTGTGCTGTAAAGTTTAACAGTCTGCGTGACTTGCCACAAATTCAGTGCCTTAAATTCACCAGCTGATATCTAAGCTATGATTATCTAAGTAAGGGTGACTCTTAAATCTCCAAAGAGTGAGGATGCTTCCTCGATAACGAACATGACTCAGAAATAGTCTAGCTGGTAGCCACAACAAGACCATCATATTGTCTATTTCGTGAAAAAAATTTATGCAATTAGCTCTTTTGTTGTTTCCCATGGCAATTGGGTACAACGTCATAGGTCAGAGTTTTCCAGTTGGATCAGTCATGTCATTATCAAGTGGCTGTCGATCTCATGACGTATTGAAGGAAAACATCAGATTTTTCTCAAACACATCTCTAAGTAACATGAAAATCACTCTGCAACTTTCCCTTGACTCATGTTACATTAGCAAAGTCAAAGAAATGTAAGGAGGAAAGGAAAAAGGCCACATATCCAGGGCTGCCAATTCTCACGCTTTCAGCGTGAGATTTAGTGGCATATTCACGTTCCCATTCCCGTGCTGTAGTCAGCAATTATTCAATCAACGCAATGCATGTGTTTCACGATCGTTCAAATTGTTTAAATAAAATAAGACCATTTGAAACGTTCTTATGCAATTCCATTGCTTCCAACCCCTGAGTAAAGAAAAGCATGAAAAGTCTGGAGTCATAATTGATTTCCATGTTACTAGTGGTGAAATCCACCATAATGCATGTGAAACCGAGAAACCTCCTTGCACAAAGACTTCAATTCTGCCCGAGAATCTCTTACAAACGAGCTGATTGAATAATTGCTGACTACAGCATGGGAACGTGAATGTCATTTAAACTCACGGCGAATGCGTGAAAGTTGGCAACGCTGCATATCATGTCTCCAGGTGCACATACCATTAGCTTTTACAGGCCATTTCAAAATCTGTCCCTCCCAATGTTACAAGGAGCGAGAACATCCAGAATAATGAAGGAACTGAATAACTGCTTAACTCAAGTTGATCAGTCCCTCTTGCCTCTGGGCGGTCATTTCACCATGTGATGTCAAGAAGGAACAGTTTCGATTGCTTGATTCTTTATTGTTTAACAATACTTTCAGCCATCCAATGTTAATGTACAACTCATTCATATAAATGGAGCAATTTAGAGTCTCCAGTTAACCTGATTTGCATGTCCTTGGACTGTGGGGGGAAACCAGAGTACCCAGAAAACTCCCTCATACATAGGGAGAACATGCAAAGTCTACACAGAAAAGCCCCAGGCCAGATTTGAACCCATGACCTTATTGTTATGAGGCAGTAGTGCTACCCACTGCGCCACAGTGGCAACTGAACTGATTTCAAATTGGCAAGTAATGGCCAATTGTCACCTGGTGACATAATTGGGGACTTTAAAGATCATTCAGATTCACCTTTAGTGATGGTAACGTATGCTGTCTGGAAAGAGATGCAGTGGTATTAATCGTGGCCAGGCTTAAGTCTACCTGTGCCTGTTCTATCACTCACCTGAGGCCATAGCAGGTGCTGAGGGCGACTCTGGACTGAGAAAATCCCTGCACTGAGCCATGGTAGAAACAGTGTGTCTGCAGGGCGAGAGACAGGCGCTTTATAAGAGAGATATGCATGAAATGAAGAGGGCTCCTCCCACACTCTCAGAAATAGGGTGACAATAGGAGTCATCTTCTGTCCTTCAAGGAACACGTCACTTATGTACCCCAAGGGCCAATTATTGGACCTCAAGGTAACTTTGTGAACCCATTTCACGAAAAAAAAAGGTAAATATACATTTTCTAACTTGTGCCAGACCCCAAAACTGATCAAGACTTGGCATCATTTAAGGATGTACTAATTTGTTAAGTTCAACGATAAAAGTGGAGCAGTCGTTTCACAAAGGTAACACCCAGTTAAGCAACATCATGACCATCTTTCACAGGATTTTTTTTTTTTTTTGCATAATTTGTCACATAAATGATTAACCTTTGAATCTACTTCTCGTCTGCAATGCATCTGCCATGCCTGTAATTGTGACTGATGCCACACAGAAATGTTTGTGGAAGCAGGGATGTTCCATTTTGCTAAATCATCTTTCTAAAACCTCTCAGTCTTGCCTATCTTTTCTTTCATTTTTTTTTTTGTCACTGGAAATATAAGTGATCGGATTGAACCACGAGAGATAGGATTAGAGGATTAGGATGGAGAGAATCTTCAAATAGAGCCTGCCATTGCAGATAGACACAGGAGCTGTGCAGCTAACTTAGATGAAAAAGAAGTTTATTTCTTGAGAGGACGTATGGGATCTCCTGCTCTCACTGCTTGTCAAAATTCTGGACAAAATCTGTGTCTAGCGTTACTTAAATCTTTGCAGAAAGGCATAGTCGTTCAAACCGTGCACTCACCACTGGACTCTTGTCCTCCGTGACCCCAGTGCCGTCTGTGGGGTAATAGAACATGGTGGGGGAGCTGGGTAACAGAACTCTACAAGGGACACAGCGACAGAGAATGATCAGAAACCAACTTAAACCGTGATTTGACATGATTCGCACTTTGATCAACTACGCTGCTTCTCAGGGAATTCATTTGATATCCCCCGGATGGGGATGCAGGACTGATTGTCGCCCTTCCCCGTGTCCATCCGTCCGTCGCTCACGCTTATTTTCCGGGCCAGAACTCCTAAACTATTCAATATTTCCCCACAAAATTTACTAATAGGACACATCTTATTGTGTAGAATTGCCTTTTTATACCTCTGTCCGTTCTTCTGCCCATCCCTCCACCCCGTTTTGTTTCGAGGGCAGATATCAGCCAACCTGTTCTTTTCTGAGCCAGAACTCCTAGGGTGTATTCACACTTGGCTCGTTTGGAGCAACTGTTCCGACACAGGGAGCATTTTCCCCCAGAGATCGGATCGTTTGGGCTGGTGTGAGCACAGCAAGCGCACTCTGATGCGGAACAAAACAAGCGGACCGAGATCGCCAAAAAAGGGTGGTCTCGGCTCGCTTCCATTCGAACCCTGGAGCGGTTCGTTTGCAGTGAGAACACAATTGTCTCAGCAAACGGCACAACTGACTCATAGCTGTTGCAAAGACAGTTTAGCGAGACTCTTCATCCCCCATAGACCCTCATTGTAAGAAATTGGTCACACTTTCTGTCTCCTAAGTGGGCGCGGTCGCGGATCTTGTTTTCAGAAGTGGTTGCAAAATGGTAGTAATTAAACGTTGAGATATATAAATATCTATCTTACATCTGCATGTTGCGTGTATATTTCCTTTTACGTTTCAATATCAGGCATTTACAACACAGGTAACGACTGTACTCAGCATTATGAATATGAGGTCGCTGGCCAGCTACTGCGTTCGCAAATCTTATTTGACATGAGCTTAAAAATTAGATTTTGGCTTGCTAGTGTTTACTCTTGGAGTGGTTGTTAGGTTTTGAACAGGATAATGTTTGGCCAGGTCTGTATTTTTTTTTTTATTTCAGTGGGACTCCCGGGTATAATAAAGGCTAAATTAAATAATACTCAAATGACGTAACGTATTTAACTGTAACTGGCATTAGCTATAGCTTGAAGGGCATTGCATCAGCTAGTTTAAGCCTAAAAAGCTGGTCTGTAATATGACAGTTGCTAATCTATTCCTTACCTGTCTGCATACTTCGGAAAAGAAAAGATGGATAGCTTGTCTATTATTGCAACCTATTGCTGCACAAAGTTTCGGCATTTTTAACATGGATGGCCAATGCAAGACACGCTTCACATTTAATTTTTGCGCCTTATTTTGCCGCTTGTTTAATATTTGATATCAATCCAGCTAAAGATCATAGCGATCAAATATATTCCTTTTCCCCTTTAAAAACGATTAAACATCGATGACCACAACAGTATTACTGAACATTTAAACACAAGCCTTATTTCAGTTTAAATTTTTATTCGTGGTTTCCCGCAGTCCATACTGTATTTCTGTATAGCCAGATGTTACGTGAGCGCTGCTGCGAGAGACACTGGTCTCGAACAACGTTAATTTTCTCCTGATCTGTTGGTCTTAAAAATGCCGTTGCAGCACCAGAATGTTTGGAAGATAAGTGACCTGTGAAAAATAAGTCCAATATTTGATTCTGTGACAATGGGGCAAAATAATCGGTGATAATCTGTGTTTACATTCACTTCTCCCCATTGGAATCAATTCATTCAGGACCCGCAGCAAGTCTATCTGAAGGGGCGGGGCACCCACGTGACTGATACTGATCTTCCTTTCCGGGTAAGATTTCTGACCAATGAGAGAACAGTTCGTTCGCGCATGGCATTTGTTTACAACTTTGGACCGGTGGAGACTGTTGCTGTGTGAACACAAACAAGCCAAAGGACAAATGCAACAATAGTATCATTTTTGCCCCTGAATCGGAACAAAGCAAGCGAGCCACATGTGTGAATACACCCCTAAACTGTTCAATATTTCCCTATAACATTTAATATATGGCTACATCTTATTGTGTAGATGCACCTTTTAGTATTTCCATCCGTCCTCCTGTCTGCCTGTTGGTCCCTCCATCACCTTTTGTTTCCAGGCCAGATAACAGCCGTCCCCATGGCAGGGGATCTGAGCATTACATGCTTGTTTCAATATGATCACATTCCATATTTTTTCTTCCATTGAGGCTATTTCAATATGTTCACATTCAATACTGCTTCTTCCATTGAGGGCAACTGAAACAACTCTGCTGCCGTGCCCATAACCTCAAAACCACTCCAGTGGCTACGGCATAGTTTATCTAAGTTTATCTACTTTACTCTAATACTTGCAACTATTCTATCAGGCAGTTTTTCCAGGGCAACCTTGATAAAGAGAAACATGTTCTCAACAGAACCTCTCACCCTGTCTTGATCAGAGGTTAATTGAAGGGCTGAGAACCAGAGTGGTCTAACCCAAAACAAATGAAAGTTAGAGTTTGGCTCATATTGTGACAGATGATAAGATTCATAAGCAAAATTGGTTGTTATGATGTATTATACCCGTGAACAACATAGTGAGTAACATTTAAAATTTTTTTGTATTTTACAAACTTTGACATTTATTATCTCAAAAACAATGTTCTGTGGGTTAGACCGCTCTGGTCCTCTGCCCTTCAGTTTGACCCTTGATAACTAGTAGCACAGAATCTTTAGCCTGTCAGTGACTTTATTATTCAGTTGAGTGAAAATACAATGAAAACCACTAGAGTTTACAGGGCTTCCATGCGTGAAGTTTGATGTCCCATCTTAAAGACTCCGGTCAGGTCTGGAAGATTGAACGGTGACCATGCTATTGTTGACTGGCTAAATCTACTAGCTGTAGCATGGTTTCATGAGGATAACTCCATGTATATTATGGTTAACAACATATTTCTGTGAAATTATGATCAGTGATTTCTCAAATGTTTCTCATTTTAAAAGGAGGTTAAAGGTTAAATGTTTCATTGTGCATCTGAATTGGGTCAGAAATGTTTCTAATTAGCAAACGATGACTTTCTAAAGAAGAATCTTCTTAGTAGAACCAGAGAACCAATGAAATATCTCAATGAACCCCATGGGATATTTTTCCTCACAATTTGACCCATCACTGCTACTTAGAGGGAGTACACAGCCACAGCACAGAGCTCAGGGACCAACTCCTGATCTGAGGCTAGTGCCTTGGTCAAGGGCAATGGCGGGAGTGCATCTAATCTGACATTACAGAGCGCTTCCTTCAACAATTCAAGGACAGAATACATTTTAGATGCTGAAACCAAGAGGAGATTTCTCGCTTCGTACTCATTTTTCTCCAGGTCCAGTAGGTAGAGGGCATCTCCCATCTGCAGCCCACATTGTAGAGTCTCAGGATGGCCGTTCTGTGGAGAGAAAGGACAAGGACTTAGTTTTGATCCATTCAGGATCCAGTACATGGAAGGCAGGCCTGTGTCAAACATGTGATTCTACCAGACTAGATTTGGATTAAATTTTCTTGAGTTCACGGTCTCCTCTACACAGCACATCCCATCCTCTGACATGCCTGGCAAAAAAAAAAAATCCTCTATGGTTAAGCTGATGTTGTGCAGCTTGTGTTTTAACAACATACTACTTGGGCAGATTTCCAGAAACTAGAGGATGATGTTGCCTTTCAAATGAGGCCTTATTCATGCATTTACGTCATGGAGTTTGTCTGTTATAAGCTTTTCAGTCGGCAACACCAAAAAGACCACATTAAAAAATGGTGGGGATTTAAGACGGTTTTTAGTCGAATAGATCAGTAAGGATCCTTTTACACCCCCCTTTTAACCAGCGAAGGTCCACTGAAAGTGTGTTTCTCTTTTTCAGGGAAGGCATGCTCAAAACGTGAAAAATAATCAGAAATGCATGGCTGTCCAGGGGTAAAACGGGACATGTGACCACCCTAAATCCATGTCCCCCCAAAAAATCTAGCACATTCTTTGTCAGAGGTCACTGTATGTTACCCCGACAGGGAAGTCCAGCTGGAGTGAGCAGCCAAGTCATTACAGTCACTCCCAGATCCAGGAATGTTCCCCGAACGTCAGTGAAGTCATGAGCTGTCAAAAAAAAAAAGAAACCCAAAAACCTCTGTTGCCCGTGGCAACGGTTCCCTCCCCCTCACAAAAACACATCTGGCTCATCTGGGGGCCGCGGGAACGCTCTGTGTGCGAGTGGTTTACGGCGCTAGGGAACGCCGCCTCTTGGATTCCTGGAATGCACTCCGTATCGCTGGCGTGTTTAATGAAAATCAGACTCGCGCTGGGGAGGCACTCTCTTAAAGTCGGGGTGACGTTCGCTGAGAGTAAGACGACAGCACAACCACTCCCACCACAGCCATACTGTCTCCTCTATGCTATAGCCTCACCAGTTATCAGGTATTGCAGCGCTCCTAAATACTACAATGAGTCGGTTTTCTGAAAACAACATTGCCTGTCGCTTTCCATTTCCAGATGTGGCCAGTCCAGCTTCAGAATGTAAAAGGTCTCTTTGGTATTTTCTTCCAACCTCCAGAGTTTGCGTATTAGAAAAACCCTTTAGCCAGGAGGTGGAATCAATTAGTGAGAGTAGCTGGCTTGGCTCATGGATGAAAGTAAAACATGGCAGAACTTTTACTTTGCAACCCTGAAACATCCACCTCTGTCTATTTCATGAGTACATCTATTTGTGGCTCGAACTTCTGGGTAACTAAAAGCTGCAGGCTTAAGAAAACATGCATGAGGAAAAGGCTAGGGCTCCTTCATTTAGGTGTCATTCAGGTTAGACACCCCACTACTTCACCGGGTATAAGTCCTGCCATATCGGCAAGCTGACCTTCACTAACTATTTCTACTGCCTAGGGGAATAAATAGGCTAATCGCAAAATCCAGTTGATGAAAACAAAACAGGGATTTTAAACCTCTTTCTGTGGTGAATTGATGAACCGAAGGGCCTCGAATCAAACCTTCGACCATGAGAATGTCGCCTGCTGGCGAACTTCAAACAGTAGTAATGTTATCGTCAAGGGTGTAGGAGGGTTCAGTTGGAAAGAATCCCCAGTTCTTTGCTACCTACCCCCACTAGTTAATTTGGCACCCCCTGGATTGCACTCCAAACCACATGCGAAAGTTCTACCATCTGTTTCTCTTCTGTCCAAGCTTGTGTATAGTTCGCCATTCGGCCGTAAAATTATCCCTTCCACAGTACGAAGGGGAGAACTGTATTTGGGACTTGAAATTAGCAGGGAAGTATTCTGGAATAACGTCAGTGTTATTAGCTATAAAATGTATTTCAATGAGCACAATGAGGAGATAGCGGGCCCATGGCCCATCATGAAGTCTTTCAAACACATTCCCTGAGTTTCTCGTCCAAATTCCCAACACTGGCACAAATGTAGGGCATACACTCTCTGACTGAAGGTAGAAAGTCTAGGGGTCAGAAAGATTATGTTCTGCTTGTTATGAACTGGGCACATGGGGAGTCACTAGCAGGACCGATAATGAGCCACTAGCATGCATAAATAATTAGGAGGACGAGGAGGAATGAAAGAAGGCTTGGATAACATGCTGTACCTGACAATTAACTTACTATCACGGATAATTTAGCTCTCTGGAAAGTAAACCAGAAAGGAAAACTAGAATTTAGAGTGAGAGGTTAGAGTAACCCCTTCTAAAATTTTTAACATGAGATCTTCCAGCCCCAAATGAGGCAAAACTCACAGGCTATATACACAACACAATCAGTAGCGACAGCTGATAGCACTAAGGGAACAATGGGCCAATCTACCACTCGCCAGGAACAACCCGCAAGACTGCTAGATCCAAATAAGCATCCATGCAGGTTGTGACAAAGCTGTGTTTTTATTCCTCCGATTAAGTCAACCAGCTGATTTAACTTATTAGTTCAACCCCTGGCTGATAAATTGCACTAATGAACAATAAAGTTGAAAATTTCAGGGAGGACATTTAAGACCAATGTACGCCAGTTGCTGTACGGAAGCAGAACGGCCGGGACATGGGATCAGAGCGACTCCGGGAAGGGATTTAATGTACTTAACAAGCTTCACTAAGTTACAAGTTCTGTTCCAAAGTGACATGAATGTAAATAGGCGATAAGCTGGCAAATTATGACATAATAATGAAAATATTTATCTCAAAAACTACATTAAGCTATCCACCCCATCCATAGCTATCCATAGCTTTTTTATTTTGTGCTTCAATTGTACATACAAATTAAATGCGTTTTCGCTGATCACGTATATCCAAATAGGCTGGTAGTCATCGTTCAGCATTGATCTGGCAAAATTTGATATATTAGTCTTGACTGTCACGTAGCTATGATAGTTATCTATATATTTATGTATATGTCACAAGTCAATAAATTGCATTTCATGCTTGTCAGATGCAAGCGGACCCACAAAAAATAGAAAAGTTGTGGGAAAAAAAAAAAAAAAACGTAACGGCAAAAACTGCCACACAGGAGGGCTTCTGTATGGACACCGAGCCCCGATAAAGCTTCAGCCTTTTAGCAGACCATTGGGTAAAGCGAGGAGACTTCTTGTTTTTTTGTAATGGCTGTTTGTTTCAGCTTGTATTGGGAAAGGGTCCAGCTGAGGGCTGCCAAAGGCTGTGATGGCGTGGGTGGGGTCCTAACGACAGATGGTGAAAAACATGCAAGGGCAGCAGAGGGAGGGAGAGAGAGAAAGAGGGAAGCAGTGGAGGCGCGGAGAATGAGGACTGGAAAAAAACCCTGATTTTGAGAAAAATGTTAGAAGGGAGACAGCATGAAACTGCAGACCATCTGGGATAGTCTCGTTGAAGTTTTCCCTGACGACACACACACGCAGACTAACTGATCACAGTACTAGCATCTCTTTCGCTGATTTTGAGAGAAATATTATAAATGACAGAAGGGAGGAGGGTGGCATTCACTCCATATTTCTTCCCTCCTCATCCTTATTCCATCAGTCATCTCTTCCTCTTCTTTGAAAAGACGTTTCAACAAGGCGATGCGCAACAACTGAGCAGCAGCTTGGTGCAATTACTCGATGGACTTCTCCTGTACTTCTCTGATACAAGATCTGTCTCTCTCTCTCTCTCTCTCTCTCTCTCTCTCTCTCTCTCTCATACATCTGTCTGTCTGCCACATCTTCCTGCTGCACTTTTCCAATCAACCAAGCCCTCCACACACCCTGGTTACCAACCGCACGTTAACCTAAGGAGCCACCAGCCTCACTCAACACAGGTGCAATCTGGGTTCAATTCGTGGATTTAATCAAGAGAGTCTGGTTCTTAAACCAAATAGGCCACCAAGCCAGACCTCCTATCATTTATGAGTCGCGGACGACTGCTCTGGTTGAAGGGATTTCAGCAAGGAAGGAAGAGGCAGCCCCAGACTCACAGGCTCACTATAAGCTCCTAAGCATCTTGTGAAAAAGTCATCCATCATTGGCAGCCAGCAGTTTACGGACACAGCTGTTTTACGGCGCTAGAGGGAACACTTGTTCGTGTAACAACGGGGCAGTGTTCTGTGCTGGAGTCCATTACGGCTCAAGGCTTTCATTTCCACAGGTGGCAGTTACTCTGCAAGGCTGATGTGTGACACTTTGGGGACGGATACCGCTAACTGGAGCAGATGCTAATCTAAAGGAGAAACAGCAACACAACAGTATAGCGTGAGGAGAAGGCAGCATGCTGATGTCATAGAAAATAAGTTCCTCCCTGTAATTATGACCTCACAATTTATAAGGAAAGTCTGATTCAGCGAGAGTTCGGGGTGACAGCCGCAGTTCTAAGAGACTCAAAGTCAAAACAAAATTTTTACTGTCTGATTTAGCTCATACAGGGAGTGGACAATATATTAGAGCCACCTCTTAAAAATAGCTTTGAGGATTACAGCGCCATTGCAAAAGTATCCTAACAGGTCTGTCCCAGTAATTTGAAAGCTAATTCGCAGCATGCGTTTGCTTAAATTATCTAAACAGAAGCACTATGCCAGGGCTCAAAAACAAGCAGTGTTCCTAGAGGACATATTCTGTGCTTGGTGCCAGAATTGCACGCGCGTTGGTTACACCGACGTTAAGTTGGCAAGGAGAACCATGCCAAAATGTATGACAGCATATTACAAACACAGACAAAAACAGCTACAGTGAAACTGTGGTCTGAAGTTAAAGCTCACACTAAAATGGACTCTGGGTAGGATATTTGTTCATAACCTCATACCTAAAGCTCGACGTATCTCTACAGAATTGAATCAATCCATGTCTAACCCAATACCATCTAAAACTTCAAAAAGCTTCCATTTATTTGACCATCCCTGGTATCTTCAATTAGTTGAATACGGTAATTACAAGAACTCTTCCATCCACACAATTTGCAACTGCTCTAACAATACATCAATTCATAAACCCCGTCGGCAGAAACTGTTCCTTATGAATAAAGCTAAATGTGATGTAATGTACAAAAATAACTGCAGCCTTCAATGGGGCAGATTAATTTCACAGGGGAAAATTCTTTTTCATTTTCATGACACAACAATTTGATGCAATAAGAGCATTATCAAACCAAGCACGTTTTAATACACCGGAATAGTTTCACTACCAGTTTGACACGTGGCATTCACATGAATAGGCCCGTATTCAAATGCCATATATTCAAATATATTTAAAAATTCTCTAAGAAAATGCCCTGCAATATCTCATGAGCCACAGATACAAATTGAGCCAAATCCTGGACTTAATTTAATTCTAAAAGGAGAGTCTCCATAAAAACCTCAATTTAGCGTACAACCAAGTCTACTTTGCATCATTGAAGCTGTCCTTATAACTATGTGGAGCTTTTTGGTAAATATAAAAGAATATAATTATAAACACAATGTTTTTTTGTTTTTTTTTTTTTAAATGGCTATACCTTAATGAAGCATTGCATTTTAACATGTTCTCAAATTATTACATTTTTTTTTTAGGAGGAGTGGAGACTATAACGGTCTATGGGAATAAAGGGGAAAAAACCAACCAATGGAAGACAGAATATGCACTTTGAAAGGGACATGGCTTGGATATTATGAATTATTGTTTGTTGAGTCATGACCGAAGTCCACAGATATGCCATTCAGCTCTCAAGGGAGACGAGCTAATGGCTTGCTGAAGCGTCAGGCTGCCTGTCTCACAGTTCATAGTGCATCGGGGACGCTAATGTCTGTCGGCGATCTTGTCCACCCTGAGAGTCAACCTGGGGACCGAGGATTGACCTCACCTTTCAGAACCTCAGTAACTCCAGTGGTTAGCGGAGTCATTGCAGATTGTTAAGCTTCTAGGGACCAGATTCCCCAGTAAAGTCCATTCAAAACTACAAATGCCAAATGTGACTTTTTAGGGACAGTAATTTTTCAACAGTGACATTTTTTTTTAAATTGACTTAATCTTTTCCCAGGGACGCTAATTTTCTTGGCCACACTGACTGAAAAAAAAAAAAAAAAAAAAACATTCGATTTCTTTCATTCCTATTGATTCGCGTCGTGCTAAGGGACTCAATGTACATGCTCTGATGCCAAAAGAAAACACACAGACAAATATTGTACTGCAGATGTAACCAAACCTGTTCCTGGAAATCTACCCCACTGAGGGTTTTCAATCCAACTGTAATCTGGCACATCTGATTCATTTGATTAGCAGATAGAGAGGATCTCTCACTTTTACGTCAGGCGTGCTTCGCCGGGGTCGGTGTGAACACCAACGGGATGATAGACCTCCAGGAACAAGGTTGGAGACCACTACTGCGCTAAATATAATAGATCCTGATTATATCACTTATCATCCAATTCTAAGTAGCCAGCCTCTGGAAAGACTCTGAGAACCTACAGTTCATTTGGACTTTGACACAATTTTTGCCATTTAGTTCGGTACCCAAGCACATTGGGTTTTCAAAGTGCAGGCTATCATCTTTAATCTGTCGTATTTACACTCATATCCCCGAACCGTGTACCAACGGCAGCCCACTTTACAAACCATTACCATTCAATATTCATAAACTGTATGATAATCCTTCTTTAGTCCTAGGAAAGGCCTCAGAGTCTATCGTGGCTGTGAATGGTCGTGGATCAGAGAGGATCTGTGCTTGTAATTCAGATTAGGGCCAGGACACTACTGTCTCCCATTTACATGTGCTAAACGAGCTAATGTGCTAAATGTGTGAGCCGCCCCTACATGCCTGTCCATCAGCACGTGGATAAATCGCTCTCTCCACTGGCAGGCTAATCTTATGTCTTTGTGTGTGTGTGTGTGTGTGTGTGTGTGTGTGCATGTCCACAAATCCGTTCCTGGAGATCTACCGTGTTTTAAGTTTTCACCCTGCCCTAATAAAGCAGAACTTAATCAATAGCAAAAGCAGTGCTGTCCAATCCAGTTGCTGGAGATTTTCAGTCCAATAGGTCTTCTCTTCAACCCTAATTCCACTGTAAAAAACACCTGTATTCAGCTCCTAAGCAGAATCCAGTGTGACAAATTTGGGTGCACCAAAATGCTATTGCCCTCAGCTAGCAGTACGAAATGTTAGTTAAAGGTCAGAATGTTCTCTGTTCAGAGCATCTGCATGCTCTCTTTTAATATCACAACGTAAACAGCTAAAGGAGCTGCTGGAATGTTCCAGAGTTTTGAAACAGGGTCCAGGTGCACATGCAGTTGCGCTCTTCCCTCGGAGTAAGCATCACCGAGGGAAACAGCGGAATCTGCTGTCCCACTTCCTCTGTGTCTTCTCACATCGCCTGTCGGAAGCGCGCGGTCATTCCTGGCCCGGAAAAGTTTGCCCCGAGAACCAAGACCGGGGAAAAGAGGGTGGGTATAGACTCAAACTTGGGCGGGAAGTGCTCAAGTTCATTTCCTGCACGACTCCCTATTCACTCCACTGAAGTACAAATCAGCCTATTGGCACTATATTGTTTTTTCAGCCCAGTTAATATCCATGCAATTGTAAAAACCTATTGTACAATGTACTCTACACTACAATTGCTACAACTTGGCTGCTGTACGCAAAAGCCTACTAAGTTTTTGAGCCTGAAGAAATATGTAGAGCATCTGTAAGGAAGCAGACAATGAACAAGAAGTTCTCTCAAGAACATATTGTTCCAGAGGTGGTATGGTGGTGCAATTGGGAGCACCAAAGACCTAATAGCAAGGTTGCTGCATGTTTGAATCCAATCTGGGCCTGTCTGTGTAGAGTATTCACCCTCTCCCCATGTTGACGAAGGTTTTCCCAAGGAACATGTCAGGCTGACTGCAGGTACTAAATTTCCCATTGGTAAGAGCGTGTGAGGGAAGTATTGAAGTAATAGTGCTCTGTGAAGTATTGGCAAACTGTCCAGAGTGTGTTCCTGGCTCTTGCCTATTGTATACTGCAGTAGGCTGCAGCCCAAGAGGGCCAGAAATACAGGAAGGAGATTACGAGTATATGACTATGTATAATGTTCCAACTCGCGCTGGGTGTATTGGAGGGTTTACGTGAGGTTCAGTTTTACCTGCAAGACTTCTTTAAAGCTCTTCCTCTCGCCATTCAGGATTGCAAAGGGCCTTATCCTCTCTGGTCTCCCCACTCCCCAATCATGGGACGCAGTATCTGGAGAAGACAGTAATGGGCAAGGTAAGTACCTGCGAATCCCAACCAATGCTAAATATAAAAGCTAGGGCATTATCCGAAAGTTCCGAGCTCAAATCCCCAGAGCGGAGTGGAGCTTGACCACTCGTGAGCATGACGTGACTCACTTCAGTAAATGGCCCATTGCTATGGCTAGCAGCTGTCATTAAAGGCTATTGCTAAGCTCCAAGGCTACCTGATATGCTTAATTGCTTCTGCAAACTGATATGACTACTAGCCATGGCTAACTTCAAAGGCTGACTGATATTAACCATTGCCATGGCTGACTGATATGTTTCACAAGTGTGGCTAATTACTATGGCTAACCGATTTGTTTCACAGCTAGGGCTAACCCCTATTGCTTACTAATGTGTTTGAGAATAATGGCTAATTGCTATGGCTAACTGAATGGCAGCATAAGAACACATAGAAGGTGTGCAGCCCAGGGACAGGTGCGGCTGCCAACAAATAAAAGATTAGTCACAGCCATTGAGATGCATTTTTGCAACCATTATAATCAGGCTCCACGAGTAAACAGTGCAGGAATATGTGACCTCAGGACAACAAGATAATGCTCCTGCTTTCAGGCCCTGATGCTGCAGTTTTTCATCACAGGTACTCAGTTTTTTTTTCAGCTGATGAGGGAGCTGCTGGTGCTTCCAATAAGAATGCAGTTAGTCCTGTCTTGAACTGCAGCTAATTTAGCCTAGCCTGAGAGAATGCACTTGCATTACACTACATTAAATATCTAAGGCTTATCTCTAAAGTGACTTACAGTTGATAAGACTGAATGTGGGATATCAATTTCCCCTGAAGCTGAGTGGAGTAAATGGTCTGGCTTAGTGACCTAATAATTGCACTGAGGTTATTGCTGTCACGACCCGCGTGTGAATCCCTTTCGTGTCTCCTCTCATTCAGCAGCTAACAGTTCTTTCAGATGCATAGTCTCTTTTGATTAGTTTACATCCAGCGTGCTTTCCCTACCAGCCGTTACAAATTTGTGTTTCCCCATCCCCTCACGTGTGTGTAAACCAATTTATACCCCTTACTTTGAGTTTGGAAGTTGCTTAATTGTCACTTGCCATATGCACTTTAGCAACCAGTCAATATTTGGTTGATAAGCGCTGCGTCTTTGGAAAGCACTTCGTCTTACTCTCGGTCTCTGGGATTGGGACAGCGATCCTATTAATCATCCCTCAGTTTGTTCCTCTGCCCAGTTAATTAGGGACACCTACCAAGCCAATCAGGATAGGGACTAACCTCCAAGTTTCGTGCATCTGACAGTTTGCCTCTGGCGAAGTATGAACTCCATCTGGCAGCTGTGCCCCACTGGTTGGGCATGGACACGCCCAACACTCAAGCTTGCACCATCTGAACTGCACGGTGTCATTCAGTTCTGGGCTCCGTCCCCCAGTCATTACAGTATTATCATCAATAAACCCTATTGTTGGATTGTACTCTGACCCCACATTTGATTCATGGTCTGGATCATAACACTTGCACTGGACAAGAGCACTGGTGACATGGGCATAATTTTTAAATCCAACGAATACAATACGTTGTAATATTACATGAAATTTTTTTGTCTATGTTTTTGCAATTGCCACAGCATCGCAGCAATATTGGAAGCATGTACTGTGATGGCTGTGCAGTTTTTCTGCAACAAGGAAGGTGCTAAATAAATGATCCATTGGAAGCATCAACCAGTTGAAAATCACCCTTATAATGGCTGTGGACTTTTCCATTGGCACCATCTTTCCAACTCAACATTTGTCCCAGGACGTGCGTCTGGTCCACCAAGCGCAACCAATCGCCAGCTCCCATCCCTGCGTATGCACTCCGTGCTGTACGTTACTCTAGATAAGAGCTTATGCTAAATGCCTGTAATCTAATATAATATAAAGCCGTAAAGCGGCTCCCACGGGTGATCAGCAGCAGAGCCTGACCAGATGAGTCATGGTCGCTCTTCCAGAGCGTTGCTCACATTACGCCATACATTCACTGCATGTCAAAAGCATGATGTCTGCAGCTGGTGACCAACAGAAACCACCAAAGGAAAACAACAAACCCAAGCAGTGTTTTCCTAAGGCAGTGTTCTAGAACTCTGGTGAGTGTAGCAACAGCATTGGAATGTTCCCTTAACAACATTCTAATCGCATATTTGTCATCAGACCTTAAAGGGGCTAGCTTACTTGCCACTGTTAGCGACATTTATTAAGTCCTTCTCTTTCTTGCCAAGAATTTCACCTTTGTCCCACTTCACAATGGTGGTGTTTTGTGGCAGCATTTAGGTGATTACTGTTGCCAGGGTAAAAGGGCAAATGACTGAAAGGAAAACTTGGCAAATAAAATAAATTATTCATTACTTTAATATAGCAACTTCTTTCAAAACTCAGAGCACTACTGTTTACTGTTTACAGAGATGGGGTTAATCAGCATTAACCACCAATTTGTGGCATCCCATCATTAGCAGTGATACACGGAAGCCATTTTGAACCCGAACCATACACTAGCTGAGGTTGAGACTGAGAGAAGAATTTCTGGCCAGGCAAACCAGGGGATGGTTAGGTGGCAGGCTGTGAATGCTGCAGTGGCTATTTGGACAAGACATCAGGACTTTGATTTTTTTTTTCCAGCACTTCCAAGGTGACATCTTGGAAAAGCCTTGTTCAGACAACTGAAAGTTTGTAAGACAGCATAAGCATGCAGATGAGTGTTTGGAAGCTATGATTTTTATGACGCTGTTATGAATGTCAACTTTAAGAATGGGATCTTGGGATTCTGACTGGTATCTGGAGAGATGAAGTTCAGGTCTGCCAAAGAAAATGGCCAAGCTGTAACAAAAGTTTGTCAGATGTCTGCCTTTTTCAAACAACCCAAAACACACAATTGAAAATTCATTTGGTTCGTCTCTGGGTTTGTTACAGGCCGTGCGATTTTTTTTAGTTTAGTTCTGGTGGATATGTATCGACTTCAAAGTGTTGCGGTGCAAAGTTTAGCAGGAATGGGGCATGTTTTCGATTTTTTGTTGCTGGTTATTTGAAAAAGGTAGACATCGGACAAACTTTTTTAACAGTTTGGCTGTTTTCTTTGGTAGGCCTGAAGTTGGAGAAAATCTACATTTGGGCCCTTGTGCAAGGCCTTTCACCCAAAAGCACTCCCAGTGGCTTTACCTGTTTCTCTCAATCCCTCTCTACCTGCAACTGGTCTACCTCGCATCACTCCCATACTGTCTTTAAAAAACAGAAGTATGTTATCCTTGGAAGTTTCCTGGTTTAATACCAACTGAAAAGACCCACAAACTTTAAGTGCTATATTACATTATTTTGGCTTGCTTTATGTTTGACCACACTTAGTTAGGATCCCTTTACATGTAATAGTATTTTTAGCCTGGAATGCCGTTTGCTAGCATGCTTTGGATTTGTAACGCATCATTACTGGTCTGGTCAACCAGAATGAATAAAAAAAATGATATAATTACTGCCTGAACTTTTTGTGGCAAGGCTTAACCTTTTAATAAGAATTGGATCTTAAGATTTAGAAGATATTTTATAACCAATTTTGAGAAATGAAGCTACCGGTTAAAGATAGGCTGGGGGCACGCAGCAAGGGCCAATCAGTTCCAGGATTCATAACAAACTTCCACTCTTAATTATTTAATTGAACTTTCATCTGACATGCACCACCAGGAGCTACAGCTGTAGACTGCAAATGTATCTCATCAAACAGGTCACTGTCCTGAAATTCCTGAGGTGAATTAATGTAATTGGTAGAGCTATCGATAGTCTGCAACTAAGGTGATTGGCTGAAATAAAAAACCGGGACCAGTGTTGCGCAGCTCTTCTCAGAGCCCTACTCCATATGCTGCTTCCCTCTAAAAGGTTCCACTGTTTTATTATCCATTAGTCTGTCCATTATGCAAATGATGCAGCGATAAAATATTGCAATATAATCTAGAACTCAAATAGGACTATATTTTAATATACAGTCGAGGCCAAAATTATTAGCCCCTCTATGAGAATTGAAGTTTCTTCAAGATTTTCCCAAGTACTTTTTTAAAAGAGCAAGGAATTTTCAAAATAGCATTTCTGAACATACTGGTTTTCTTTAGAAGGCACGAATTATTTATATTTGCACACCCAAACAGAATTATTTAAAAAAAAAAAACTAAAAAGACCAGGGACATTATTAGTAGCCCCCTTTAAGAAATGACCATTTATTAAGTCATTGCACAAACCACTTTTGTGCAATGATGTGCTCTAACTTCACAGGTGATGTGCTTAAAGGTGATCAGGTGAATCAGGTGATTTCACTCAACAATTAAGTTTAAACATGGTATAAAAGCCTCAGTATGGGTCATTGAGCTGTCAGTTGAGAAAGCACCATGCCGAAAACTAAAGAAATCAGTTAGGACTTGAGAAAAAAATTACTGATGCACACAAAGCAGGAGAAGGATATCTTGAAGCTATCCAAAAGCGTTTCAAAGTGTCAAGAACTGGAGTGAGAAGTATAATCCAGAAATTCAAAGACAGCCACACAGTACAGAACAAGCCTGGCAGGAAGCGAAAGATTTCAAAGGCCCTGGGAAGAAAACTAGTGAGATATGAGTCTAAAGACCCCAGAACAACTGCCAAGACACTGGTGAATGGCTTTGCCACGTCAGGAATTGCAGTCTCTAAGAAGACAATCACCAGAGCTCTGCACAGGAATGGACTGCGAGGTTGCAGACCAAGAAAAAATCCACTTCTGAAGAAGAGACACCTTCAAGCCAGACTTAAGTATGCTCAAGACAACCTGGAGAAAGATTATGCATACTGGAAGCTCTTTGGCCATAGAGACACTGCTTATGTTTGGAGAAAAAAGGGAGAGGCATATAACCCAAAGAACACCGTCCCCACAGTGAAACACGGTGGTGGGAGTATTATGCTGTGGGGATGCTTCAGTGCATCTGGAACTGGAAATCTAGTCAAGGTGGAAGGAATCATGAACAAAGAAAGATATGTGGAGATTTTGAAAGAAAACCTTAAGCAGTCAGCAGTAAAACTGGGTCTGGGTCGTCGCTTCATCTTCCAACATGACAACGATCCAAAACATACGTCTCTCTTGGTGAAGAGCTATCTCCAGAAGACCAAAGTGAATGTAATTGAGTGGCCTGTACAAAGCCCTGACTTAAATCCCATAGAAAATATGTGGGGTGACCTAAAGAAGAACATCCATGCCAGACGGCCATCAAATTTGGAGGAGCTTGAGAGATTTGCCAAAGAAGAATGGGCTGGGATTCCTCAAAAGAAGTGTCAGACTTGTTGAAAACTACAGCAAACGACTGCAGGCTGTTATCCAGCAAAAAGGATACACAATTGACCATTAGGATCCAGGGGGCTAATAATTTTGACCCTGGTAGTTTTTGTTTTTTTGTGGAATATTTTCATTTCTGTGTGCAAACTAAAATAATGGAAGCATCCAAAATAAAACTAGGATGTCTAAAAAAGCTGTGTTAAAAATGTGTTGCTCTGTTTAATAGCACTTGGGAAATACTTTTAAAACAATTACATTTTTGTAGGGGGGCTAATAATTTTGTCCTCAACTGTATATATGAGCATCACGTCAAAAGATAACGGGGAAAATGACCGCACTGTCAGATACTGGCATGTTTTTTTTTTCCACGAAAATACGTCAAATGCATCACTTCTGACATGGATCCCGAATGCTATTGAGAAGGCTTTTCAGTAGGGCTACTGGATTAAGGTAATTACCAAAATCATGCCTCAATACCTACTGTGGGTTAACAGTAAAAAATAGGACGAAAACATTTAAAAGCATGATAGCGATTGCTAACATTTCTGCCCATCAATGCGTATTTGAAAAGTTCTCACCCTCTGATGAGTCATTTTCAAATAAAACGAGGAATGTAGAAATTATCCTGAAACTCACATTCACAATTTTAAAACGGTAAGTGTGCCTTTAAATGTGTAGGACGTGGGAGTATGTTTTCGGCGAGCAGCGCAACATACGGCAGGTTGCGCAACTCAAGTTCAGGTGATATGCTTGCGAGCAGGCAATATGAAGTCCGTTAATTTCCAAAGTGCGTGTCTGTTCGTTCTGATTTCGAATAGCATATTTGAGCTCCAAACTCTACATAGGTTTTTATCCCCATAGTCGCTGCTTAACCTACTTTTATGGAATGAGGGGAGTGTCTCACCCTGAGTTCTCTCGTCAGAGGTCGTGATCCTCGGGATAATAACCACTTCATCCACAGACACTGGAAATTGCGCACCAACATCGTACTGTAATCCGAAACTGCTGTTAGACATCGACGGTGTTTCAAAAACAGAATCCGCAACGCATACTATTGCTGTGAGCGCTGTCCCCAAAAAAAATGACAGAGGCCTCTCTTGAAAACAGAGTAGTGGACACGCAGGTTGTCGTCTTCATATCTCCACTAGACTAATAAATACCAATCCACTTTATCAACGCATACAACACTGTTCAAACTAGATGTAGCTGGCGATTCAATCCGACGCGGCAATGTAGAGTTGCAAGACGTTAACGGCTTCATTTTTTCCAACAAATGAAAACTGATAGCGGCGTGCCACCACTGTATTAACACAGAATATTTCAAACACAAACTGCTTCAAAATTGGAGTTCACAAATCAGAGTAAAGACAAGGGAGGGATGTAAGAATGAGTGCCGTCCCGTGTCGGTCTGCTACCTCTGATCCGCTCCACCGCGAGATACCTTCACGCATGTATAAAAGCTGAAGGCAAACGTCCCGTTAACTAGCCTGTGAGATTCAGTCAAAACCAGCGCGCGTCTCGTATCTTTTCAGCACAATAAATGAGCCAGGATTTTAATATAGAAAACAAACAGAGGTCCATAATTGAGTAGTTAAGTTGGCTTCCGCTACGCCACTATTTTCAACCATAGGCGGCTATGGAATAGCGTCACCGTGCCCGTTAGTTCAACTTGCTGCGTTTAGACAGTCCTGCAGCGATGGCGCAATCCAGTGAGTGAGGCGAAGAGGTTTCGGCTACTTTGTATATTAACTGTTACTTGCCCGGATGGTTTTGGGCTTAGTGGTCTGTACAGTTTCTATTTACGTATGAATGGATATGAAAGTAAATGTACATCTGTAATAATATTCCGATATTTATTTTTCAACCGTGTTCTTAAGAATTCACTGCCTCTCTATAACGGGGGGGGGGACGACAAAACAGAAATATGCTATAAATATACTACGGTAAGCCCAATGGTAAAATCAGTAGATCGTCGAAAACGTTAAAAGAAAATATTCTCTTGTTTAATACCGTATTGAAACCCATATCCCGGTACTCAGTTTATTGTAGGCCTACTATTACTCTAATGACTGCGATTGAGAAACTGCGGATCTTTTTAACTCTTGGAATTGCGAAGCGTAGAAACAAATTGTGGGAACTCCGATATGTAAATACGGGAGACCGGGGTTACCTCGTCATTATTTTGTATTTGGCTCCATAACTCTTTGTTGCTAAAACTTAGAGAAATACCTTTATGGTATATGTATAGTGCAGAATGTCGCCTACAAAACTTGTATTGGTACAATCTCATTATAACATATTTACGTCACAATATTCAATTTTCGATATATCACATACATGCCGAAGCAACCCCATACCCGGGGTTACTTCGTCAGATGGGTGGGGTAAAATCGTCTTAGTTGGCAATCAGCTGAAGCTGACGCATATTATTATAATAGTAATATAATAATAATAATAATTATAATTATTATTATTATTATTATTATTATTATTAGTGGTGGTAGTTGTAGTAGTAGCAGTAATTATTAGGCTATTATTATCATCATTATTATTAGTAGTAGTAGTAGTAGAAGTAGTAGTAGTTATTATTATTATTATTATTATTATTAGGCTATTATTATTATTATTATCATCATCATCATCATCATCATCATCATCATCATCATCATCATCTTGTGCATGGTTAACATTTTTATATTACAGTTTATTCACAAGGTTCGTGAACTCAGGCTGTTGTACCATCAAACACTTTCATCTGTCACCCATATGTCTTTGGGTTAAAATTTGTGCTTGTCATTCACCCAACTTGTTGAAGAAATCATCCCGTTGTTTCGGGCAAGAGAGGCTGGTTCAGGCTTCCTGGCAGCTAAGTTGTGTACAACAAACTTCGCATTTACTGCACCCTGACGAACTAACCCCATGCTGCTTGGCCAGTGTAGCCCCGTTAGGTTTCGGGCCGCAACTCTTATCTCACGATCGCAGCAGGTCTTTATTTTATGTGTTGTTAATAACTCTAGTTAAATACGTTTATGAAACAGTGATGGAAATCTTTGTCTTCAAAGAAGCTAGACGCATTTCTTTCAGAAACTTAAAGTTTACGATTTGGGTCAAAATTCTGTTATTTAGGCAGAAAACACCTATGACACTACCAGTCCAGATTCTTTCCCAGAGATGACATCACTGGGATATCACATAATTTGTACTATTTCATTTTCCCGCCAGCGCATTTGCAATGAAAAAAACAGGGGTGACGGACCTAACCCCATGGCGAAGTTCTCCCTAATTAAGCTCACTCATTCACTCACTCACTCGGCTGCTGGCAGATCGATATCTAAACGTTATTTTCTCGAATTAGCCTAAATGAGACGACCGAATTTTTGATTTACGGAGCATTCGGATAATTTGGAAATAGGGGTAATGGAGAGAAACAGGGAAAAGCCCCAGGCTTTTATAGGATAGTCCTGGCTAGTTCTCAATTATTTTCCTTTATTGACGCGTTTTCCAATTATCGTAATTGCCAACTGAAGACACGGTTTCTCTTCATGTGCGATCTAACAGCAATGAAATCATGGGGTAAATTCAGTAGAACTGAGAACTGGGGTGGACAAAACATCCGTTTTAAACAATTATCAGTCCTGACCTGTTCTCAGTCATTTTCATGATTAACAAAAGGTTCAAGCACTCCACATAACAGGTGCTGCTTTTCTCCCCGATTAGGTAGGGCGACAATCATTCATCTGGACCCGTTTTTAAATCAGCGTCATTCAAAATTGCATACCTGCCGCTTGAGCCGCCTGCTTTTTATAGCCTATTTCACTGCCGAAAGTTTTTTTCACTCAATACCGAGAGTAATTTTGAATAAAGTTGATTTAAATTAAGAAAATACGCGTCCAGATGAATGATTGTCGTCGTACCTAATCCGGGAGAACAAGCAACACCTGTTAAGCGTGGAGTGCTCTCGGAGTGAACCTTTTGTTAATCATGAAAATGACTGAGAACAGGTCAGGACTAATAATTGTTTAAAACGGATGTTTTGACCACCCCAATTCCCAGTTTTACTGAATTTAGCCCATGATTTCATCGCTGTTAGATCGCACATGGAGAGAAACCGTGCCTTCAGTTGCCAATTACGATAATTGGAAAACGCGTCAATAAAGGAAAATTATTAAGAACTAGCCAGGACTATCCTAATTGTCATAAAGGGACGTGTCTGTGCCCACCCAATTCCCTGTTCTAGCGCCGGGCCTGCCGATAGGGGAGACCGGGGTCCGATGAGCCATGGGGACCAATGAGCCATGTCACTATTTTGCGATCAATCGATGACAGAGCTGCTTAAAATGGGCAAAATATTTGACCATTGACTGATAAGTCATGGGGATAAATGAGCCATATCACTATTTTGCCTATTTTATAAATACATTTGGCATTGACTGATCGCAAAATAGTGATATGGCTCATTGGTCCCCATGGCTCATCGGACCCCAGTCTCCCCTACCAATCAAACCACCTAACTACCACTTGTCCACTCCGTCAACCAATAAACCAAATTCTGTTTATCGTTTGTCACGGATAGAAGGGGCGTGTGTACAGGCGAACACATCACCACCGTAAACACTGAATTTTAATACAACGACCGTATTCCAAATAAACACTGAAACTCTTCAAATCATGGCAAAATCTTGTCTCACTTTTACCGCGACTGTTTCTCATTTTGCAGTAATCTTCCCCAAGACAAATTGCTGGCTACCCGAAAATATTCAAACGCACACGACTGCTTGTATTGGATTCGCATTTTTATTTCTGATGGGAGAGTTGTTCCGGTGATTTCAGCAGTGAAATATGCTTGATTTTACCCGCATCGAGTCGATTGTCTGTGTAAGGGATGACAACGCTATTACTCCTGATGTCGCTTTCTCAATGCTAACCGCGACTCTGTTTCCTGACTGTTGATCTTTACGGACATTCAGATGAAGATCAACAAGACCATTTTCGACAGGAACTTTATATTATCTACTCTTTAATTTAAAAACTGAACAAAAGGACACGCCCAGTACCGGGATTCCCCTTATCCGAACAATCGGATTCGACCTGTTGCGCTCGCAGCTCAGCATCTCGCACAAGCTCTGCCCTCTGGTGGACAGGAAATATCAATGCAGAAAAATGAAATACATGCTTCACGATGATGCAGCCTTCTCCTCGACCTGTAATTACCAGCCACGATAACGATGTCGGTATTGGTATCAGTTTGTCTATAAGTGTGTGTAATCAGGGCAAACTTCAACAAGACTAGTCTGAAAGACTTTTTTTTTTAGTACGAAAGATTTTTAGCAGAATTTTGCAGGTGTTTATATATCTGTCGATCTGTCTGTCTGTGTTTCTGTTGGTGGACAATTCTTGTGAACACGATGGCATCACAACCTTATACGATGCATCTACGAAACATTACAGGTGAGTAGTTGGGTTATAAAGGAAAGCTGAGTTTGAAAATGGGTGTGGTCTGAGAATGCACCCTCTGTATTGGGTGTGGTCTGCACACACACTCACTGAAAAGGGTGTGGTCTGAATACACACTCACTGAACAGGGTGTGATCTGAGTACGCACTCGCTGAACAGGGTGTGGTCTGAGTACACACTCACTGAACAGGGTTTGGTCTGAGTACGCACTAACTGAACAGAGTGTGGTCTGAGTACACACTCACTGAACAGGGTGTGGTCTGAGTACGCACTAACTGAACTGTGCGGTCAGAGTACGCACTCACTGAACAGGGTGTGGTCTGAGTACGCACTCACTGAACAGGGTGTGGTCTGAGTACACACTCACTGAACAGGGCGTGGTCTGAGTACGCACTCACCGAAGAGAGTGTAGTCTGAGTATGCACTCACTGAGCAGGGTTTGGTCTGAGTATGCACTCACTGAACAGGGTGTGGTCTGAGTATGCACTTACTGAGCAAAGTGTAGTCTGATTACGCACTCACTGAACTGGGTGTGGTCTGAGTAGGCACTCACTGAACAGGGTGTGGTCAGAGTGTGCACTCACTGAACACGTTGTAATGAGGACTGGGATACTGAAAACTATACTAGAATCGCTGTCGTGGCTGGAGCAATCCCAGATGGTCTCTAGTTTATATATAAAATATAGGCTGCCCCATCACAAGTGAATAAACACCACCCATTTTACAGGGCCTCACTTGTCTTTATTGTGTCTCTTCATATTTCACTAGAATATTTTTTGAATTGTCAGCAGAATTGTTTCAACCCTTTTTTTTCTCTCCGGGACCCTTACTGAGTAAACGAGTAGCCTATTTATTCAGGCTGATATCATGCATTTTCATCACACATTTTTCTGGGCCACATTCACAGACGAGAACTAAGCTTAGTGCTGGTCTAATTGAGTCTTTAATGGATAATCATGGTAAAAATTGAATTTAGTCTCAAATTAGGAATAGGTTGTGTCAGTGACTCATTGCCTTTGTGCACGGGTCAGAAATGTGAGATCAGAATGCTCTTCACTAAAGATTCTATCGGCGGTGTAACAATCACAACTAGTAAGCAATGGGGTTCTCTAACACTGGCTAAGAATTTTGACCGGCAAACATTACAAAATAACCTTCTCCGCAAACGCTGAAATAAAAGACATATAAACATGGGCTGATTACACATAAAGATTAATCTTAGTCCTGGAATATATATATTTCTCTCTCTCTCTCTCTCTCTCTCTCTCTCTCTCTCTCTCTCTCTCTTGAGAATCTCCATTCAAAACTCAATAAAGTTGGGGAAGTGCCATAAAATGTGTCTGCAAAACTGGTTCTGCATGTAGGCCATGCTTTTGCAAGTATGTATATGCTCTTTTTTTCCCAAGAATATGAAAATGGAAACGATGTTTTGCATGGGACAGTAAATGTAGGAGCTTTTAGAAACAATGTCATCAACTGAATTCCCTCGGCAATCAGATCAGTTGTCTTCACTTATTACCATTGATAGTCAAATGGTAGCGGTGCCATATTAGACACATAGAGGATACTTATTACTTTCAACAGTGCGGAACTTATTGGCCTTTTGCATGCACAAATGACTAAAAATGTAAACGAATTATTCCGGCAATTTACCCCAAAGCAGAAACGCGAGCCAACCGTACGATATGCCAATTAGGCAGTAAAGCCAATGCCATTTCTCGCGGCACGAGAAGTGGAGGCCCCAGCTGTATTAGCGCGGTGGACTTTCCTCCACTTGCAAACTGGTCCACGTGCATGAACGGCAGGTCTGAATTGAGGATTAAAGAATCACATTCCATATTGAGCGGCGTCCGATAGGCCATCAGATCGGTATCAGGCCCGCCCCATGACGGAAAACTGTTAGGAAGGGTTGTCTTGTAAATCTAGAATGTGACTCTCAGAAATCAATTCGGAACCAGCAGAACCAAATCCACTAAGAATTTCTGCTATAATGCGAAAAACGAAGACAAATGATCTGGATTCAGTCGCAGAATCAGCAGTGGTCTATTATTATTTTTTTTTTTTTTTTTTTTTTTTATTACCACCACTACCTAGTAGTAGTAGTAGGTCTATTTTTGTGGAAATTGCTAAATTAGCTTACAAGTGAAACAGGCTCGGTGACTTTTGCAGTGTTTCCCAACCCTGTTCCCAGAGTACCCCTGCCCTGCATATTTCAGATGTCTCCCTAATTTAACACATCTGATTCAGCTGATCAGCTCATTAGCGGAGCATTTAAAGACCAGGGGTGCGTCCAAAGTCGGCAACACGTAGCAAAACGTTTATTTAAACGTTAATAGTAGTGCGCTGAACGCCCAGTTGTGTCAGGCAAGCGTTTCAACTATGGCTGCTGAGAGGGCCATACTGTGCGTTTTTGGAAGAATTCTCGGAGCCTGATGAAATAGGTTCAAATTCGTGTTTGATTTTTAAACTTTTTAAACTTCTACTTACCACAAACATGTCGTTTGATGTCATCAACCGTGGTGAATACCAAGCTGCAAGAGATGCATTTATACACTACCCTCGTTGGATTCATTGTGCCACTGCCGTTTTAAGATGGCGCGGTTTATATACATGTTGCAGCTGATTGGATAACACCCCTGGCACACCCACCAAACAGGAGAAAACATATCTCAGACGCCGGTGTGCACCGTTGCACGCCGGTTGGAGGAAACTGGTCGTTCAATCCGGAAAACGTAACAAAACGATGCGCACCGGCGTGACTTTGAACGCACCCCTGATCTGGGTGTGTTAAATCAAGGAGACATCTGAAATATGCAGGGCAGGGGTACTCCAGGAACAGGGTTGGGGAAACACTGACTTATAACTTAAAACAAAATATAGTCTGTATTATTTTGATATCAAAATGAATTGTAAGCAGCCATATTTTAAGTGACAGTGAAATTTTATATGGGCCCAGGCCAAATCTAATTATTTGGCTCTTGGTAAAATGGGGTCGTTTTGACTGGGCTTTGTAGATAAATAGCTTTATCTTGAGGACAGTGTTATTTGTTTGTTTTTCTATTTATTTATTTATTTATTTATTCATTCATTCATTCCTTATTGCATTTAGAAGCCCTAATGCGCTGTGATTACAGCGTATATAAATACATGTGGGTTACTTCCATTAAAAACATGCAGAAAACACGTAACAAGATCGTTCAGCATCATTGTAGGTGGTATGCCTACCATTTAATTAAATCATGAAAATGCGATGAACATTTTGGGGAGGAAATCATTTGATTCGCATGTCAGCACTGGCAGGGTTAAAGCGTGCAACCCCCCCCCAAAAAAACCGCTCACGCCAGTCTAAACTTGCAGCTAGCAGTTGCTTAAATGAAACGCGTGCCAGATATGCTTAAAAGCTTCCAGATGTAGGCCTGCTTAGAATGCCTGAACGCGTCTTGAGAGGAGATTTGTTAGACTTTTTTAGATGACGAAAAAAAACTTTTAAAGAACGTAACAAAGAGGAGAGCAAGTCCATTCTACGCACGTCAAGTCTTCCCCGCCCTGTAAAGTTAACAATCCCAATGAACTGGATTTCAGCGCGCAGCGAATTTCCCCATAGCTTTTCATTCCTCTGACAGACACGGAAGGTGGAATCCAGTTGCACTTTTTTTTTCTCTTAGTGGGAGGATACGGGACGTCAGCCAAGGTATGACAGAGGCAATGGAACTCTGAGGAGCTCTTGAAGGGAACAACGTAACAATTACTGAGCTTCGCAGAAAGAAGAAAAGTTTACTTTTTTCTGGAAAGACCAAAAACGAAGGAATCCTAATGGCGACACAGGTACGATTCACGTTCTTTAAAAGTTGTAAAAAGAAAGTTGGGGAACGGGATATTGGTAGAAGTGCACAACGGTCTGGGAGGACTGTATTCGTGTAGCTATTCGGGTTTTTTTTTTCTTTCTAAGACGGGTGAAGTTGTCAGTTCACTTGCAGCCATCCATTGTGAAAACGTCCTGAGGCTGCTCAATTTGCTCGAAAATTATCGCACTCCTAAGCGCGTCTTATTTATAACGAAGAAATCTTATAGGCGTGTAACTACAAGTTAATTTACGTACGGATAAAGGTATGTAATTGACCATCCCCATCTTGTTGAATCCATTTTGCTCGCATGATAACTTAGGGGTTCAGTATCGCTGTCGTATTAATGTACCTGAGTTGATACCTTGCGTAGCAGCGAGTTCAAATTCCGGCCCTTTTTTCTTTTACAATAATTGAACGGGTGCGAATGCCAACAGGGCGTGCACGAATTCCAACACATGCCTTTTCGCGGCGTCTGTATGTGACCGACGAAAAAAAAAAAAAAAAAGGATCAGCCGACATGGGTGCCGTAGACTTCCACTGTCTTTCTTTTCTTGGTATCGGCGCGGCACGGACCGGCGCTGGCCACTTCTGGGGAAATTAAGACCACGGGAAATCAATAAGGCGCTCTGCATTCCTACGGAGAGTTGGGTAGCGCGCCGCGCTCTCGCGTTGAAGATTGCGCGCTCCTGTAGGTACTCGGATTCAGTAACGTAATCCATCTGTCTGTTGGCGACAGAGAAGCGCAATTGCAAGGGTTGACAAAAATCAAATGTTATCCGACTATCTGTCATGGCTGCGTGGCAATTAAAGCTAATTTATCGATTGCGTTTTAAAAATAATACATTGGGATATAATTTACGCGCCCTGTTGCCTATTCTGTCAAGAGTCGC
The DNA here is from genome assembly GCA_029692085.1 of Gymnothorax javanicus. Classification (NCBI taxonomy): domain Eukaryota; kingdom Metazoa; phylum Chordata; class Actinopteri; order Anguilliformes; family Muraenidae; genus Gymnothorax; species Gymnothorax javanicus. Next base: position 124,856,246 of record CM056197.1, on the reverse strand, counting down.
TGTCTCGTACAAGTCATTGTAGGCTGAAGGCGCGGCAAGGGCTTTTGCGGTTGTAAATCATTCCTCCCGTTGCCCTAAATGGGTGTTAACCATTCCATCGGCTCAGTTGTAAAGAAAACCTTCGCTTAGTTTCTCGACCCGTCCAGCTGGATGAAACATGCAGTCTGGAATAGTCACTAAGCCCCCCGAATGTGGGTTAATCCCAGTTTATTGCTCAACTCGTGTTTGCAGCCTCCATCGTACCCTGAAGGGAAATAGCAGCAAATGCAGCCACTGTCTTTGCTCGATTTGCAGGTATTACAGGTGTCTGAATCAATGGGAAAAAAGGAGTCATGCCGTTCGTTTAACTGCATGTACACGCGCGAACAATGCAGTTCCTTGCCAGGCTCCATGTGCTTTAAATCCAGTTGAAGCTTACCTGAACCCCAGGCCGTTTAATAATTATAATAATAACAACAACAACAACAATAATAACAAAATTAATAATAATAATAATAATAATAATAATAATAATAATAATAATAATGAACTACTGTGTTTTAGTTTCGTTCTACAATCTGATGGATGCGTTGAGCTCCGACTGAAATATTTGTTGTCACAGGAATGAGATTGTGAGGGTGACTATTCTTGAGTGAAGAGCGGGACAGCACGCAACACTTCGGTATGCGACGTCTGAGAAAAAAAAATGCTGGAATGTGCTTGAATGAATGTACACATTGCTGAGCACCAATGAGTGTTGTCGGGATTCGGGAGTGAGAACGGGGTCATAGGGACATTCCAGCTCTCGCCAGCCATTAGTTAACACTTAATGTAGCCTAATCGTTCAGGTCACTCATTTTTTCCTTCACTTATTTTTCCCGATACAGCTCTCGAATAACTTTTCACTGTATTACTTTGTCATATTTTCAATTAATGTTTTCACTCTTCTTCAGCTGCCATTTCGTCTCAATTCATAGGGGCCAATAATTATTTTATCAGCGATCATTGCTGCGGGTTTTATTTGGTCAGTTAGAATAGCAGAGTTTGTTTCTTCCACAGTACTCCGATCTCGAGAAGGCCATAAACACCTTGGTCACGCAGTTCCACTCGGCCGGCAGCGAGAATAGCGGCACGCTCAAACCTGAAGAGTTCAAAAGCCTAGTCACCAGGGAGCTGCCAACCTTCGTCAAGGTACAGTAAGCAACTATCCGCCTTCCGTCACCAACCCCCCACTTCAACCGGCCACGCCCGCTGTTCAGTCCTCTCTCTAAAGGCGTGGCTCCACTCGCACTCTAGTTGCATATCAAAAACGGAGGGAGCAAGTGGCAATGAAAATCGTTTGTCCTACGTCATAATTATGAGTGCAAAGTTTGGAGTTCGGGAAAGGTCGGTCATTTAGGCCTTCTGCTTGTTAAGCGCTCGGTTGCCAACTTATTTGACGAAGATACGAGGCAAAATCTCTTAGGGACACAGTGGGTTCAGAAACTGGACTATTAAAAGGTTTTTCCCCCTTGCTCAGCCTTTTATTATTCGTTTTGCAGAAGTAACTGACTAGTAATGCTGTAGGCTGTTTCCTTTGGAGATGAATTATTTTGAAAGGTGTTGTCAGCGTGTTAAACATCCAGAGGTTTCTCTCTCTCTCTCTCTCTCTCTCTCTCTCTCTCTCTCTCTCTCTCTCAAAAAGTAACCATGAAGTAAGGGACAACTTTCGTATATCGATGAGTCTTAGGTTATGTCCTTGGAGCGAGCTCTCCTACCTCGCCAAAGACACTGAACATGTCAGAGGAATGAAGGTGGTAATACGGGAATGACTGGGCAGCAGGGTGGTGGTCAGTTTGATGGATTTTAGATTTAGATCTTTTCATGCCAAATTAAAGGTGCTTTTTTATACTTGATTGTTTGACGAGAGGGGGCGTGTCCAAACTGGTATTGTATGGTATGTGCAATATAAAGGTTGTGAGGGCGACAATAAAAAAGCAAGCATCAAAAAAATACATTTCTCTGCATAAGTTTCATCGCCAATTTGACCTTAACTTCAGCTGCCTTTTAGAGTCAGAAGCGCTATTGCCTGCAAACAATTCCTCGTATGTTAAATCAGTGACAAAGATTTGTCGAATCGTGCCGAATTCGTGTGGAAATGCTGTACCTCTCGACGGGGTGGCGATGATCACCACTGCGGGTCGGGGTCTTTCTGTGTACAGTTTGCGTTGCTCTCTCCTTTGCCACCTCTTTGAATTCCCATTTCACCCGCAACCCAAAGACATGTAGGCCTTCCTAACTGGGGAGTTACATTTTGCCCAAAATTATGACAGTGTCAGTGGTTGTCAATTAGAGCAGAAAACTGTAGCCAAAACCACCTGGTGTTCTTACCACTGTCGTAACGCAAGCTAGGATATGCTCCAGTCCCTATGGCAACCCCAACCGAGAGGAATGGGGTCGGAAAATGCACGGATGGATAAGATACCTTCGAAGCTTCTTACTGCGGCTTATTCTGATTTGGTTCAGGTAATAGGGACTTTCCAAGATGAAAATACCGGTAAATAAATAAATAAATAAATAAATAACCAACTTTCAATGTATTTTATAAAGATATACTTTCCATAGGTCAACTTGCTCAAATGTGTTTTTGCTGAACACATTTCTCATTCACGAGGACTGGATACCGTGATAAAACAGCTCAGGTCAGGAATCCTTCCTTTTGGATTCAGGGGCCTGTGCCTTGCCAGGGTTTCAAACATTCAACCTCTCAGTTACGGATTACGTCTTCTCATTATACTTATTGGTTCTGTTCGGCTGCTCTGTTTACATTCTCTTTTGGGAAATAACCCAAATGAATGGAAAAGATATAAATGCATGGGATATTGTGGACCAGTCTGAAAAGGATAAAAACAAATATATATTTCACAAAACTGTTATATATTACAATATATTTAGTTAATGTAACAAATATATTGCCACATAAGGAGAATATTTTAATTGCAGTATATTCTGCAATATATTCCAGTTTTGTAAAGGAATGTACCTGGAAGACTGTGCTACTCATTGGTTAAGTGGTTCAGTGATTCAAGGGTTTATTGGTTTGTTTCATTGAGATGTTTCTTTCCTGATTGAGACATTTCCTCCTTACTCGCAGATATCTGTTTCTCAACTCCTCCTCTACGTGTATACCAGCATGCATTGGTAAAGACGCAGGAAAGAAACCTATGCAGCACACTTGAGCGTTCCTTCCTCGCTGCTGTGTGTATATACATCGATCACACTTGTTGCGCTGTTGCCATAACAACCCAGAACAATGAGTGTGGGCAGTGAAAGGGTTTGGGCTAGCAGTATGTTGCATTCAGAATTGTCCTTGAGTTAACCTCACTGTTGCCAAATTCAGCGCAAACACATGGAAAGTACAATTTTGGGTGCTGAAATGGTTGCCCCTGTCTTACCGCGTCACTGTAAGAGGTCCTGGGTTTGTATTTTGGCCTTTCATTGTGTCCTACCCATTTTAGTGCAGCGGATAATTGCATATTTCACAAGAATCGTTCAAATAGTGATGCAAGCATGAAATTTGGTACATGTACTTTTCAAGGTCTACTCTTTTCAAAAATAATGCTGGCCACACAAAAATCCAAAATGGCAGTCATTTTTCAAGATGGCTGCCTTGCCTGACCACATTTTGCTTTATTTCATTTTTTTAATTGTTGCCTAATGAATTTTTTAAGATAAAAATGTTTCTTGATAGCCAGCTTCATGAGTTTTGTTTTAATTATTGTCATAACATAAAATGTGATTACAAAGATGACATCCAAGATGGCCGACCTTAATTTAAAGTATTCATACCTAGGCAACTACTGAACATATATGCATGATTTTTTGGTGTGCACATACATTTTTTTGGGACGTAGAATCCAATGGAGCCATTTTCACATTTGTCAGCACAGAATTGAGGCAATGATGAGAGCTTACAAATGCAATAGAGTGAATGTCAGTGCACAACCAGGGCACACTGGTGACAGCGCTGCTGTGTGACTCAGCATGGGGTTCCGTGTCAGCTGATCTAGCTTTACTAATACTGTAGTATTAGACTAGTAGTTGTAGTATAGTTTAGTTTAGTGTCCCAAATGCTGTCTAACAGCCCCATATCAATTAGCTAGTAAACAGTTGTTGGTACTTATTATAGTTAGATAGCCGCACCTGAATTGACAGGGCGTGCCAGCGCTGGAGAGCCAAGCCAAGGGTTAGGGGGCTCTACATGACTTGCTCATGTAGTTACCCGGATGGTGTACAGATCACACGGTACTTAAATGGCACTGGATGAATGATCGGGTTAGGTGTAGGACACCCAAACCTAGTTGTATCCCATACAGGAAGGTGTGTGTAATTTGGTTAAGGTGGTAAAAGGATAGCCCCTCGGCCTTAATCAGAAGTCAACATGACAGAAGTCCATGTTTCCCTTTTTTTTTAAATGCCATGGTGTAATAGTCACTATTGTCAGCATACATTGGGTACCAAAAAGTACCTTTGAGTGTTATTTATGATGATGAAAACAAAAATAAAAATCACTATTATATGGCTGTGTTATTATTTTTTCCATGGCACCTGCACTATTCGATTCACATGATAATTATTGCATCACCCTAAAGGGTTACATTAACCTATATATCGATGCAATGCAACATTCTTTACTACAAAGGTCATTGCTGGTTCTCACTGAGGCATTTTTGATTACTTTAACATACATGACAAGTACAATGAAAAAATAGAAATCGTTATTATAGGGCTCTGTTATTATATTTTTTTCCTTAGGACCTGCACTATTCGATTCATGTGAAATTTCCTTTCATCACCCTGAAGGGTGACATTAACCAATAAATTGATGATACATTCTTGACTACAAAGGTCATTGCTGGTTCTTACCAAAGCATTCTTGATTACTTTTGACATATATGACAAGTACAATAAAAAAAATAAGAACTAGATAACTCGGTCGCCACAGGGACCGAGTTGTGTATCTCCCCGATCCCCAAATTTCTGACAAAATGGCCACCGCTGGCCATATTGGACGTCCGAAATTCGCGAAAATCGGTCTTGAGCATTGTCCAATCAATATCTTCGCCTGTGTGAAATTTGGAGAAATTCCTGTAATCATTGTGGCTTCCAGATCCCGGAACAGAAAATCTCTGCGGTGGCAGCGGCTCCGGAACTAAACCATAGTATCTCCCGACTATCGTCGTCGGGGAGATACAATTATTATAGGGCTCCGTTATTATTATTTTTTTTCTTGGGACCTATGCTATTCGTAAAGGGTTACATTAAAGGAGCCGTATGTAAGTTTGTGGCCAAAACTAGTACTGCAATCACATTCAAAATACTGCAGAGCGCAGTATCCCCTCCCCCTCTCCCCCAGACAAGAGGTTGCCAGCTAGGTTGCCGGATCCAGCAAGAGCGTCTACCACAAGGAGCTACCATGGCTATGTTTCAATATCACCAATGATTTGCTCTCACAGGGTTGTGTTCAGTTCAGTTCAGTTCGGTTCAGAAAAGATCGAGACTAATGACTAACTAACTTTAGCAATGGTCATATTGGTCAACTTGCTCGTCACTCTTCTGTGTCGATAGCCCACTAAAGTTCATACTATAATATGCGTAAAGAATGAATGAGGACTCATTTGACCGATGTACTGTCTCAATTACATTTCATATTGCCATAATGGCTGTTATAATGTTGGAATGGTTTCCATAGCGTCTCAGCATAATGCCAGACAAACGGACTCTAATAATGCATTGCTAATGTTATCAATGACGAGTCGCGGTTTTTATTTCTCAAACAATTTGTTACCTAGTCAATTCGATGACCCACCTGCATACCACTAACGCACCATGAACGAACATACATAACGTTATTCAACTGTAGAGAAAATTTGAAATTCTTCTCCACTTTCAGCTGTCTCCATCTTTCAAAGGCATGTCCTATACAGATCCTTGTTTTATTTCTGACTTTGTCATGACGTATTTCAGAATCATAACGAGGCCTTTTAGGTCAGACATTTGTCCTCCGAAACGCTGGTAGCTGCAGCTCAGTGGTAACTGGCAACCTGGATGCCGAAATGCTACTGACTTCGTGATTGGGAGATAGGTGGAGGGCGGCGCAACAGGCAAAACACAAAATGACAACATCAACATTAGTTCTGGGCTGCAACTTCGCTTTTGTAATGAGAATATTCTGGCTGGACTACTGTTGTCAGTGATATAAGTATTTGAAATTAACATCATTCCTTAATGTCTAGTGATATATCAGGGCCATTTCATGATTAATCAACATACATTTCTTACATACTGCTCCTTTAACCAATAAATCGATGCCACATTCTTGACTACAAAGATCATTGCTGGTTCTGACTGAGATGTTCTTGATTACATTGACATCCATAAGAAGTACGATGAAATGAACAGTGTACCATTGCTGAACTTTGGCCTTCTTGTGGAACTAACATGGCAGCTGCCAAAATCTTTGAATGAATGTAAAACTTAAAGTTTTTTTCTAAAGTTTTCCTTTGAATCACTTAACCTTGAAAATATGGGTTTTAAGCCAGGATATGCATAGATCTGTTTATTTTTTCTTTGTTGGATAAATAACTTTGGAAGGCAGGATCAAACAAAATAGGCAATATTTTTAAATGAAAATATGTTTCATGGCAGACATCCTTAATGCCATTTTTGATGCAGCAGTTCAGGTAGCCTTTATGATTTTTGGAACAAGTCCATTAGATTCTCTGACCCGAAAAAGGTAAGATTAGACACAAAAATCATTTGTCTATCCCTATTAGTAGCTGAGATATGGCGAAATTGAAGACCTGGGTGCAAGAAGTACTTTAGTCACAAAATAACACTTCTGAGATATTAAGGGTCAAAGTTTTGAAAACATGCTGCAGATACTTTTTTTAAAAGATAACATTTAGTGGCGCCTGCTGCTAGTCCCAGGGGTTACACGAAGTAGACAAATACGTTTTTGTGGAAAAATAATGCTTTATTACGAAAAAACAAGAAAATCAGTTCCGGACTTTGGTACTTCTTACCATAATTTGCCTGGACTTCGGTATTTATTGCCATAAAATGCATGGACTTCGGTACTTTTACCACACAAATACCGTTTCAATCATTTTCTGATTGCCAAACAGTCATTTTTGCTACGCTTGTCACATGACACATACTAGCAGCTGATTGGACAGTCATGGACTCAGGCACTTGTTCCTAATGACGCCAAGGACTTGAGTACTTCTGCAAAGACTTGAGTATTTCTTGCACAAAAATTCAGTAGATTCAGGGAAGGCCGTATATCAGTATTGAGGACTTGAGTACTTATATTTGGAATTTTTTGGCTTTAAATGATACACATGACACTACTTTATGGTAGTAGTGTCAGCTCATTTTTTGGAAAAGGTGACTTAAGTACTTCTTGCACCCAGGTCTCCAATTTGTCTTTTGCGGCAGCCATCTTGGACGCCATCTTGGTTAAAGTCTAATATGCAACTGCCATGGGCAAAATTACCTTCACTTGCCATTTTAGTGTCCAAAAACCTAGACTTGGACAATAATTGTGGTTTTTTTTCTTCAATTTTCTAACCCATTACAATGGGGCTCAGTGTGGCGTGTCGGCCATCTTGAAAAATGGTAGCCATCTTGGATTTTTGCGTGGCCAGCGTTTTTTTTTTTTTTAAAGTAGGCTTTGAAGAGTACATGTACCAAATTTCATGCTTGTATCACCATTTGAACGATTATTTCACTTATCTGCTTCACTATTTCTTTGCAGATCAATATAGGCGTGAAGGTGGGAATATACGCCATTTGTATCCTGGAGTAAATAAATGGCTTGTTGCTGGTATAATCTTGCCTCTTGTCCAATGATTGGATTTTCATCCTCATACCCAATCAGAGATAAGCAGGGTAGATGACAGATTGATGGAAATACATATTCAGTACGTTTACATGCACACTCAAGTCAAGCTATAGTAATAGCTTGATTAGGCCATGCAATTGGACTAGTGCCCTTGTCCCAGTATACATGGGCAGGATGAAATTCGATTTTCTGACCGAAGCATGCCCGTCTCCGCTATGATAGGTGGCAATATGCCTTTCAGCTTGTTCGTGTTGCATCTTTTTTCGATTGATCTATTACGTCACTGACCAAACATTTGACAAACAATTTAGCGGGCGGCTAGCTAGTGACATGTCGAATGCATTTGCTGTATAAGCCCGAATGGCAAGAACATGGAGAACTTTACACCTCAGTACGTTTGATACGGGCTGTTCGCTATTCTTTTTGTACAACTGAGATACACGCTATCCCCAGTAGTTATGGCATTAGCCGAAGCTTGGCTGAAATGCCGCTATGCTCTACTTTGTGCCCTTTCTGCTACCCCGGAGTGCGTTTCCCAGAAGCGCAGTTGCTCGCAACTAACAGTTTGTCTATTCACAGTCTGTGGTTCCATCTATGTAAGTTAGCATCTGTGCTTTAGGGAAACGCACTATTGGGTTTCCCGTGCTTGTTGGATGCGGGTCAGGAGTAATGACTGGTGGGAGAATGTCATTTTTCTCCGATAGCGAGTGGAAGGAAAATTTTTTTGAATGACGCGCAAGTTGTGCCATAAATCATGCAAATTAAGGGTAGAAGTTAAGAGACCCCAAGGTGTTACTGTTCAAGCCATAGACTGTATAAAAAGATGGACGAAGCAACCGCGACGTCACCCATTGGTTTCAGCATACCATTTTGGAAGCCTCTATTTTGGCAATTTGAATTGCGCCATTTTGAAACCAGATGTGATTTCTATTGGACAAGAGCGTGAATTGAATATCCAGGGAGGACCGAGGGGTGGATCTACGGGTGGATCTGACTGTATCAGGTGAGGACCAGAGGATAGCCACGCCCCTAAAGCATATTCTGGCTTTATCCTTTATTCTAGTCTATTTGGGAGCATAATTTACAGAAATGAATATCATGATATATCGAAGGAGACTTGAAACTTGCGATAGATACCATAAAGTAACGTGGAAAATCATTATTGAAATAATAAATCAGATGGGAAAGTAGGGTCAGTTTCTCATAGATTTCTATAGGATTGAACTCAGTGACGTGCAGTCGGAGGTTAGTTTGGTGAGGCAGAAACCTCCCCTTTGCTTGATTAGCAATCAGACGATTAACTAGTTTAGTAAGACTATTCGGCAGAATGACGGGCCAGTTTAAGTTTCCGCGGCGTTATTACTCAGTATATCGAACCTGAAATGCTCACCAGACAGCAGATTTATGCGGCGTTGCTTCCAGGAAGCCGAAGCAATGTCATCAACAAATATTAAAACAGTTCTACTTATGCAGAGTTCAATGCTTAATCAATATACAATGTATTCTCCTATAAATACGCGCTTTTACACCCAAACAAAAAGCGGGCATTTATTTCAGTCTTCTTTCGTAATCCGATTAACAAAATGTTTTAACGATATACAGAATTACCGAGAGCTGAGAATTTTTCCTAATTGATTATTCAGATTTCCATCCTTGCAGTCTCGAATTGAAGCGTGAATGAATATTTTTGTCATTATCTCCTCTATCAGTATCAGGCTTCCTATAGGCTTGGTCTTAATTGTTTTGATTGTCAATCAGGAGTAGTACGTGGGAACAGGTTCACAAAATCCTGTGATAAAAGTTTGGGTCACTGCCTCACCTCACTGCACGTCTCTGGCGAAGCAAGTACTCGCAAATCTGCAGTTTCATGAGCTTTTCAAGTTTGATGTAGCCTACTGAGTAATAACGCCGCGGAAACTTAAACTGGCCCGTCATTCTGCCGAATAGTCTTACTAAACTAGTTCATCGTCTGATTGCTAATCAAGCAAAGGGGAGGTTTCTGCCTCACCAAACTAACCTCCGACCGCACGTCACTGATTGAACTTCTCTCTGCAACCACCGAGGTCGCCATCTGCTGGCCATTAAATAGAATGCAAATTTTAGAGATTTCCGCATTGGCCTCAGTTTTCAGACCCGGGTGATTCTTCCATCTTTTTATACAGTCTATGGTTCAAGCACCAATACCCTTGCAGACGAGGATTGCTACTGTTCAGTACAAACTTGCTTGCCAGTCAGACCTCAGAGTTCTCGCTTAGCAGTTTCGTGTTTATATGTCCTCAAGACTTCCGGGTCAAAGCCCTTCACGAAGAATGTGGCGCATGCTCAGAGCGCGTAGTCCAGTTCGGTCCAATTCAAGCGTATACATGCAGGCACAATGCAACCGCATTATCTGAGTGTGTTAGTCGGACTATGAGAAATTCGATTTAGCGCAATTCCAGTCGGACTAACATGTTTACATGCATTTTAAAAGTCTGGTTATAGTCGGACTTACACAATAATTCGATTTTCTCTAACGTCATTTAAACGCACTGGCTGTTATTCTGGTGGCAGTAGCTACGGGTACGGCAGTTTTCCAATGCATTTCAATGTAGAGAGGTACGGCAGTCCCAATTTCAAACCCTGCCTTAACCTAACCCTGACCCTAACCCTAACCGTAACCCTGACACCTAACCCTAACACTTCCCCTAACCATAATCCCTAATCCTTATCCTAATCCCTTCAAATCGACTTCCGTACCCATAAAACTGCTCTAGACACTGCGTATTCGGGTGCTGGGCAGGAAGTTATGTGGTCTCAGTGGTGTAGTACTACATCTTCAAGACAGGTAGCGATAAAGAGTCAAATGAAACTTCTTGAGCCGTAGAGTGCCCTAGCTGTCATGCCTCTGATTGTCTCCCGGGACCTCATTTATAAATGGTGCAGTGGGATTCCATTATGTAGGCAGATTGCAGATTTATAACGACAAACTTGACATAAGCAAGACTCAGTGGAAACGAAGAATATGGCTTGACTTTTTATGGTCTATGGGTGAAATTGTAGGCAATGAGTAACAGTCAGTGGGGAAAGTACACTCAGCCAGCCGACCAGTTGGGTTACTACATCAGTCACTCAGCCACTGAGCCACAGATGTCGGTGACGAATCAAACCATTCTGGCAAAAAACACTCAAAATGAATAGGACTGTCCACTTAAAAAATTCCAAATTAATCCTGATTAATTATATAAAAATTGCATGCAGTTTATTTTTTTAAACTAGGATATTTTTACTGTATGCCATTTTCTTTTTGTTTGTTTTTTTGAGCGTACACTGAGCTATATTTAGGTATGAAATCCATGCAAATGTATTATAAATAAGGCTTCAGGTTTGTCGTGTGCAAAGGGCTTTTCGCTGGCTGTCCCGCAGACAGGATTGGCTGTTTGAGATCGAGGGCAGCATGTCAATCCACCAGTCTCTCCTTGCATTTGCACAGCAGTGTTTACCAGCAGGTAGAAGAGGAGCGCTTCACAGGATAAGCCACGTAGCACCCCACAGATGGCCAGGATTCTGCTGGGGTCATATCCGAGTTGTAGTTTCAGACTCAGGATGACCAGCATAAATACAGTGTGGGATTGTGCCCAGAGGTGGGACATCTGGGTCCAGAATAAAAATCCACCCCAGTATTTTGTTACTATTGCCTGGAAGTGGCTGACCTGCACTCTTTAACCAACAGTTGGAACTAATATGCGAAATAAGCCAATTGAGGTCATATGTTGACAATAAAACTTTTACTTGATGGCTCAAGGACTTCTCTGGATGAGCCCAATAGAGCATGAACCTTGTTTTGGGTCAGGGGGAGCTGGGGTAATGTAAGTACGGTGATAAGCATACACAGAGGCCTTGAAGCATTTTTCTACGCCGTACATGGTTTTAGTGAATCACACCTAGGTCCAAGCAGTAAATGTGCGAGTTTGCCTCACGGGTGTGTACACGGTAGAAACCTTTTGTAACGTATCTCTCTTGACAAAGATAGCTGTCCCCAAACCGGTTTACGGCGTTTTGCAACAGTCGCCGAGATATGTTTGGTCACGTTCGTTCACTGGGCGTGCCGGGGGGGCTGAAATGGAGGACAACATATTCTGCTGACTGCAAATTGTGTCTATCTTAAAAAGTTGTTTAATCTTAATATGATACCTAACTTATTATTTTACTTTTATAAGTAGAAAATATTGATTTATTTTAAGTCACCATGTGCTTGAACAGTGATTTTTTTTGCCCCCAACAACAAACTTAGAAATGAGCCAAAAATATTTCATGTCAGGGGCAGAACTTTAGTTTAACTGATAAAAAAAAATCAAAATAAATGTTTTAATGTCTTAACACAAGATGAAAATGTCTGGTAAATTTTTTTTTTTTTTTTTTGCAGTGCAGTGGCACTTTCAGCCCAGCACTGTTACTGACTACGAAACAAGCACAACCCTAGGACCAGGAAGTTAAAGTCCTGCTGTGGCCTGTACATATTTCAGATTTTCCCTCTAAAAAAAAATACTACTCAGGCTTCCTTAAAACAAAATTGCTGAATGCTGCAAGAACTATTGTTTACACTAACCCTTAGTGTTGACTTGCCTGCTCAAGTTCACAAAGCTTAAAATGTTACGGTAGCCCAGGCACTATCTTTCTTGAGCTGAATTTTTTTTTCAGCTTTTTTTATCCGTCCAGGAACTTAGCCAGAAACTTTCATTAATCAGCTACACCCCCTGGCTGAAGTGTCAAAATAATTAGCAAGTTCATAGCAGTTTGAACAAAATAGTGTTGAGGAATTTGTATTAGCGTGGATTCTCATCAGAGGTGTTGCAAGGATGCCAAGCATGGGTGGGCATTTGTTGTCTTTCGGGGGGGCAAAAAAAGAACCTATAAATCGACGTAAAATACAACATGCACAACATCTTGATATATATATATATGTATGTATGTATGTATGTGTGTGTGTGTGTGTGTGTGTGTGTGTGTGTGTATATATATATATATATATATATATATATCTCTATCAGTGGCGGCTGGTGAACTGGCGATAGGGAAGCTCAAACCCATCCCTTGAAAATAATGATTGGCCATGACCTGTTTTCAATCATTCATTTAAATTACCATTACAAAAGCTCAGAAAACTCTCAACATTAACAGGTGTGGCCAGTTTTCATTAATGACGCATACCTGTCAACTCTCACGCATTCCATATGAGTTTTAGTGGTATATTTACGTTCCCCTGCTGTAGTCAGCAATTATTCAATCAACGCATGTGTAAGAGATTCTCGCACGCAATTGAAGTCCTTTTGCATGGAGGTCTATCAGTTTCACCTGTGTTATGACTCCGGACTTCTCACGCTTTTCTTTACTCAGGGGTTGGAAGCAATGCATGTGTTTCATGATCGTTTAAACTGTTTAAATGAAATAAGATCATTGGAAGCAATGAAATTGCATAAAGACGTTTCAAATGATCTTATTTCATTTGAACCACCTAATTCCTGCTCTAACGATGCGCACTGCCATGAGATCCCTGACGGTCTCCTACTTCCGATCATTGCTCGCTGTACTGAAGAGAGATCGGCAGGCTGAATGCGTTCAGGCTCCACTTGTTCCGTTGTTGGTTGTACCAATAACTCAAAAAACATAAAATGTTTGTATGGAAACAGAGTGCCTTATTTACAAGGTGATTGGGAAAGATTGCCCTTGCCCAGCACCTTACAGTCTACAATCGATGCCAGCGAGTAAGCGCTTGGAGTGGCTAGCCGCGCTAAGATTGAAGTATCCACCCAAGAGGATATACGTATGCTCACACCATTTTGTAGAAAAGCACCCGACGGATGAACGGGATGATCATCCCGATCCCACTGTATTATACATTATACAGTCCCCTGATATGTCAATTCAAAGATCCGTCCAACAAGTATCCTTTTTTCGAATAAAAAGCAGTATTGTCAGCCAGTGGTCAGTTTAGTTTTCCGGTGAAGTAACCAGCGTTTGCCATGTAACTAGTGGCCATCTACGGTCACGCAGGATGCATACTGAAACCCACACATTTAGCAGTTATACAGGCTAACGTCAGCACTTTTGAACAAGTTGACTTTGAGCAGTGGAGGGGCTTACCAGTAGCGTTAGTGAATATTGAAAGGTGCATAATCGTAATCCTGGCTTTTGTAAAAACCTCAGCTTTAGTCAACTTTGTTCTTGTGGCAAATATTTGGCTTGTCAGCAACAGCAGTTGAAGGATTGGACTATGATCTTTATTTCGTTCCGTGCTTTTGTGATTTCCAGCATGCGAAGTGAAGCTTGGGGACTGTATTTCCGTGCTCTGAATAATGATTGTTGCCCACAGCTAATGTGATATCATGCAGTAATGGAGCGGGTGACGGCTGGGTTTTTACCCTTGTGAAAAACAAAGAAACTGCTCACCAGACTATTTGCTGAATCAAAAGCATTTTGATACGGAGTTTGCTAGCTAATCAGTTCCTGCATATGAATTGCAACTCGCTGTCTTGTCACGCTTTTTTCTTTTTTACTTTGGGTATAGGAATGTGTGTGGCCACCCAAATAAATATCACGTCTTCGTCAAGCTAAAGAATGTTTTGGCCGAATAAAAAATAGGTTAGCTAGCCTCTACTTTTGAATATACACTGTATGTATGTGTATGTACACATCCCGCTGTACCACAGATGCTAGCCGCAAGCTACTACTCAGTTCGATGAAAATGGATGTATGCAACAGTTCGAAGAGACCGGTGAGTCCGTTGAACCAATATCAATCGGGGAGATAGAACGTTCAGGGATGAAGGTGGATATGAGCAGCGTAGACGTGACCTCCGACTGAGTGAGGACGGCAGTCTAAGAGAATGGGAGGGTCCCTAGTAATTCGAGAGTGCCCATTGGTTAGTTTCACATCAGAATAGACTGGCAAAGGAATCCACCAATCACACATAGTGATAGATAGATGAAGCATATGTAAAGCTCTCTCTTAATGGCTGTCTACCTCCGGCTGTGAATCACGTGGGATATCGCGTGTTTGCTGTCAAATAGTAGTAAATCAGTTTTTTATCTTGAGTTTTCATTGGGTGGGCAGAGGTCCCGCCCCTCCTTGGTAACGCCCCTGATTCTCATCCTCTGTTCATTACAAAGTTCATAGTGCTGTTGATTGCTTCCCCCCCCTCTTTCGAGATGTTGTATAGGGGCTGCTTAGGCTCTCCCAGGTCAGTTTGATGTAAAAATGCACCCCTGGCTGGGCAGCCTGCATGATTAATGACTGGGGGGATTTTTGTCCTTAAGTGACCCAGAATGCACCACAGGGCAACAGAGTAAGGGCTTTGCAGTTAGTCTTGTTCTTGTTTTCATTCACCCGCTCAAGGATTATCTATTTATTGCCTTTTTCAAGAGGTAAAGAGCAGCCTGCCCTCCATTTGAATTGTTTTTTTTTTTTGAGTTCCTTCAGGCAGGTGCAAAGTATGGAGTGTAACTATAGGAATCAATGTTATGGGCCCTTGTCTTTTGCACGATTAAAGTTGACTCAAACAAACTTTACAGAACACCCACCACAACACCCCCGTTTGCATTTCTAACACCCCTAAGTCCCCCTACACATTTGAAACTGATAATACACCCCGCAGCCAAACAAATATAGACGCCATCTCACACTGTAAACCCAGATAGTGTGGTGCACTCAATTGTTTGGTGGTAACTGATGACCTCAAAAAAATTATGCAGGCCAACTTAGTGATCTTGTGTTCTCAGCACTTAAAAAAACGTGGTAAGAATTAAGGTAAAAGTTACTACCGTCCACACAATACAATTAAGTTGGCTTGCATAATTTTTTTGAGGTTATAGGTTTCCACAAAACATTTGAGTTTGCCGCACTATCTGGGTTTACAGTGCAGAAAGTGTTGTGGCTGGGGATCACGACCTGTCCCACTGCAGTGGACCTAGTTGAGAACATGCTGCTCATGGCTCACAAGACAGAATTTTTATTATTTTTTTGCAGAAAACAATAGTAGAAAGTTATGGAGATGTCAGTGCTTCAAGTTTTAAGTGAAAATAAAGGGGAGGTCACCTCGATACAATCGCTTTGTGTCTGGCTGCGACAGAGGCATGGCTGGAATGGATGTGTCTGCTAAGCGTCGCTGCCAAATGACTCAGTGTCTCCCGGAGCACTTCCTGCTAAAATCAGTACCAGAGATGGGCTGTTGTTTTTCCCCGGTAAGGTTTTGCCCAGAAAATTCCAACATTGTGAGTCCTGGACAGCACAGAGGAGGCCTCTTTCCAGTCGCTAATGTTTCCTTGCTTTCCTTCCTTGTGCCTCATTCAGAAATAAATTGAAGTTCGCAGGACAAGCGAGGACGTCCTGCTCGGCTGACTTACATTTCTTTGACCCCCCACTTCTTGTTTCCTTTTTTTTTCTTTTTTTGCTTGTCTACGCTGTCAGTTGAGTTAAAATTGACTGTTCACCCCAAAGTCGAAAATACACATTTTTTTCTCTTTTCTGTAGTGCTACTTATCCATTAGATTGTTTTGCTGCGAGTTGTTGAGTTGTAGTACGGTGGAAAGAATTTTGTTCAGTGGAAAGTTTGCTAGAAAGAAAATAGTCTATTTTAAACTGTTTATAACATGTTCGGTGAATTATCTAGAGTAACTTGGTCATGATTTCTGGAAAGAGACATTACTTTTAAATTTTTGAAATGCATTTCTTGGCATTTGACCACCACAAGACAAAAGCAAATCAATTCCATTATATTCAAGGGAAGGCAGACATCTCTTCAGTCGATCTCTCCTAAACTCGGGAACTCACACCAAAACAATCTAAACGGATAATTAGCACTACAGGTCATAATTTGTATTTCTGATTTTAGGGAGAACTGTCCCTTTTAGAGTGAGAAATGAAGAGAAAGAATAGGCAGGAAGAAAACCTAGGAAGGCTGTGAAAAATGCACCGTTAGAATGAGTCCAGATTGTACGGGCTGCTTGTTGGGCGTGGCCATGAGGTCATGTTCTTCATGTCGCCCCGCCCCACTGGAATTTTCTTGCCGTTCCGGGAAGATTTGGCTGTGTGTTCACAAAGCACTTCAGAATGGGGGAGGGAGCTGATTTGCTTGAGAATGACTGCTGGGTCCACCATTTGGTTATCATTCCACACAGAGTCAAGGCCTCGCTGTAGTACTTGTTTGTGGGCAGGGCGCCTGGAACTCAGCCTTTAAAACAATAAATAAATGCTCTGCTTTGCTGTGTCCTCCCCAGCTGTTTTGTGTTTGCTTGAAATTTTGAGGTTCTGGTGAAGCGGTTCACCAAAAAAGGACTTCTCACTACAAGTGATCAAGAAAGTCTCAGGAGGAGAAACATTGCAGTGACTGTAGTTGAAAAGGATCATACCTACTACAACCACTAGAGGGAGACAATCTATTTCCTCAACAGCTACAACCACAAAGTCTCTAAAATTCAGGTTCTTTTCTACTGCATTGCTAAGGTGGGATAGAGGTCAATGCTGTCTTCCTCAATGCTGTTTTCATAGATTACAGAATATAGCAGTCAGAATTGTCACACAAAAAAGTATGCTGCCTAATTGCTGTTCCTGAAGCAACCAAAATAATTTTTAAAAAAATGGTAGTTGCACCTACTTTTGGTGGTCATATTCCTCAGTGCACCGCTGTACTGTGCATTTCAATTGAAAATATCCCAGGAGTGTGGCGGTAGGAGGGGAGGGGTTTAGTTCATGGCCCTGCGAGTCAGTCCAGGGTTCTCCCTCAGCTCAAAGACATGGACGTCAGCTAAATTAGAAATTCTACATTGCCCGTAGGCATGAGTCTGAGAGTGGATGGTGTGAGTGTCCTGTGTTGGATTTGTAAACTGTCCAGTCTCCCTGTCTCTTTTCCATTAAATGCTGCGATAGTCCCCTTTCACATACTAACCTCACCAGGAACAAGTCATGATGAATGAAACTTACCAGTTTTAAGATTACCTCTCCTCTATTTACCTTTCCCCATTGTAGTGAGACATGCTTTGTTTAAGCATTCGCTCTCCTGACTCCCGTATCTCCACCTAACTCTTCCTGCCTTTCTTTGACCTCTCCTTTCCCCTCTCTCTCGAGCTCTTTTATTGCTTTCCCTCTCTCTCTTCCGCCCTCTCTTCATCCTGGTTACAGGACTCTTTGTCCCCGGATTTTTTTGTCCCCAGACTTTTCATCCCCGAATTTTTCATCCTGGACTTTTCGTACCCATTGACTTTTCATCTCTGGATTTTTTGTCCCCGAGGACTACAACCCCAATTCCAAAATAGCTGGGACAAAGTGTCAATTGTGAATAAAAACTGGCATCAGGTGTGTAACATGATTGGCTATAAAACAGATGTCTTAGAGAGGCTGAGTCTCTCAGAAGTAAAGATGGCCAGAGGCTCTCCAACCTGTGAAGGCTTGCAAAAAAAAAAAATTGTGGAATACTTTAAAAACAATGTTCCTTAACGTCAAGTTGCAAAGGCTTTGAAGGTCTCATCATTGACAGTGCACAATATCATCAAAAGATTCAGAGAAACTGGAAAAATCTCTGTGCGTAAGGGACAAGGCCGAAGACCTTTACTGGATGCCCGTGATCTTCAGGCCCTCAGACGCCACTGCATCTCACACCGGCATGATTCTGTCATTGACATTACTAAATGGGCCCTGGAATACTTAAAGAAACCACTGTCTGTAAACACAGTTCGCCGTGTTATCCACAGATGCCACCTAAAACTCATGATGCAGAAGCGCCGCCGTGTTCTGTGGGCCAAGGTTCATTTAGAATGGACTGTAGCAAAGTGGCAAAGTGTCCTGTGGTCAGACGAGTCCAAATTTAACATTCTTGTTGAAAATCATGGGCGGCATGTCCTCCGGGCTAAAGAGGAGAAAGACCACTCCTCCTGTTATCAGTGTTCAGTTCAAAAGCCAGCATCTCTGATGGTATGGGGATGCATTAGTGCATATGGTGTGGGACACTTGCATGTTTTAAAAAGCACCATGAATGCTGAAAGGTATATAAAGGTTTTAGAGCAACATATGCTCCCCTCCAGACGACATCTATTCCAGGGAAGGCCTTGTGTATTTCAGCAGGACAATGCAAAACCACATACTGCAGCTATTACAACAGCATGGCTTCGTAGTAGAAGAGTCCATGTGCTGTACTGGCCTGCCTGCAGTCCTGATCTTTCACCGATTGAGAGCATTTGGCCCATAATTAAACGAAAAGTCGATCAAAGGAGACCCAAAACTCTCCAGCTGCTGGAAGCCTGTATTAAACAAGAGTGGGATCAAATTCCAATGGCTAAACTCAAGAAACTTGTCTCCTCAATGCCCAGACGCCTCCACTCTGTGTTAAAAGGAAGAGGGGATGCAACACCATGGTAAAGCCCCTGTCCCAACTTTTTTGAGACCTGTAGCAGCCATCAAATTTGAAATGAGCTCATTTTATGGATAAAATTGTAAAAATTTCTCAGTTTCAACATTTGCGATGTTATCTCTGTTCTATTGTGAATATACTGGCTGGTGTGATTTGAAAGTCGTGCTTTGATTTTATTCACAATTTACACTTTGTCCCAACTATTTTGGAATTGGGGTTGTATTATAAGGGTTAAGGTTAGGGTTAGGGTTTGGGATCGTGCTATAATACAGGAAGAGGACAAAGCATTATTGGGGATGAGCCATCCAGGGATGAAGAGTCCGGGGACGAAAACTCCTAGAGCCCTTCATCCCTTCCTCGCTCCAGCTCTCCCAACCTTTCTGGACCCACACTCCCTCCCTCCCTCCATCCCTCCCTCACTCTTCCCTCTCTTTTCAATTCAATAAAGCTTTATTGGCATGCCTGCTGAGCCGTGTAAATAGCGGCACAGTGATTCACATTGAAACGATTAGCGCTGACACTTAAAACATGTCCCTCTCTCTCCCGCTCTCCCCTCCTCTCGCCCTCGTCCCGCAGACGGCAGGCTCTGAGCAGGGATTCGGAGAGCTGTTGTCGATGATGGGAGTGAAGGAAGGCGAGGGCATCAGCTTCAAGAACTTCTGGGAACTGATTCAGAACCTGGCCACCTCCCAGCACGGCATCCTGAGCCAACTCAACCCCACCAAATGCAGCTGCCTCCTGCTGTGAGAGAACCACCCCAACAGCCCCCTCCACGCCCCGCCCCTGCTGCCACCGCCACCAATCCTCCACTGCCAACTCATCGGAGCCCCACCCACACCAAAGTCAAGCCCCGCCCTTACCTTATTGGAGTCCCAACCACATCACACCTAAGGGCCGCTCCATTAACCAGAGCCCTACCCCCTCCACCTCAGAACTGCACCCACACTGCACCTTCCACCCAGAGCCCCACCCACTCCACATCAGAACTCCGCCCACATCACATCCAAGGACTAGCCCACCACCCCAAGCCCCACCCATTTCCCAAACACTGAGTCTCTTCCCTTCCCCCAACTGCACCCTCCATTACCCCTCCCTGGCCCTCTCTAGTTTCCTTTTCTATCCCACTTCTCCCATCATGATTGCAGTAAGTGGGAAGGGGGTCGATAAAAACCCCACAATGACCTGAGTCCCCATATCATTCCTGTCACTCACTGACTTTATGTCATTTCCAGGTTTGTTTTTTTTTTTTATTTAATTTTTTTGCTGTTGAGAGACCAAAAAGCCTGTCTTAATTTGTTCGAGTCAGTGGTCAGTGATTGGTTGCTTGTTTCGGGTAGCTCCATCCATTATGGGGTTCATGGAGACTCCCTGCTCTGTACCGCTAGCCTAAACTACACCAAATCAACACTGGGCCTCTCCAGCTCCTCCCACACACAAACAAAAGCAGAGTGCCTTGGCGCACATAGCAGAACTCACCCCAACATTGCCCTGAACCACCCAAAGTTACCCTCTGAATGGTTGGAAGAGTGGGGTATATGAAAGATATATGAAAAGGGTTTTAGTTTAGCACTTTTGATGGGTGAGTCTTGGGCCTATAACCATCACCCAAATCTCATCTTTTGAGACTCAAGACCCCACCCACAAATCCTCCCCATCTCGCTCTGCTGCACCTTTCCCAAAACAAGCCAACGCACAGTAGGTGTTTTGGTTTGCTCATCTCTTTTCAAGACCAGAGTCAATCATTGTGACCTCTTTCTTCTTCAAAACTACTTTCTTTTCCTTAATACAAGCACACACTATTGATAGCTTATAATCATAATTGCCTTTTATTCACGTAATCTTGCAGACATGGTAAAGTCTTTGTCTTTTCAAATCATTTATAGTGAGGTAATATGCAGCAAAAGAGATATTAATTCAGGCATTCAGGTTGGACAACCCTTGCATTAAGAGGGACCGCCAAAATTTTTATTGAGCGCTATGCATTCCTCTTGGTTGGAGCAGCCCTACTTAATTCCTGGAGCACCACCTACCTGAAGTTGCTAATCTCAACCATAGTTCGGAAAACTCCTTCTGTAAACATTCATCTCATGAAGATCTCTATTTGTTGAAGGAGATGTGTTAGGGTTAGGGGGGAAATATACAAAACCGTTGAACTCCAGGAATGAGATTGGGCCGCTCTGACTTAGGCCAATAGTAAAGAGCATTTAGCTCTCTGATAGCTTCATAATATGACTTTTGTTGTCAGTTGTAGTCATGGGAGAGTGAGGTCTCTTTGACCCCGTAATGGCAAGAGCTTTACTGAGCTCTCAGTCACTGGGCAAAACTGGCTAGAGACCAAACAGTTTTTTTTTCTTTTTTGTTAATTTTCCCAATACTAGCCATATGCAGCCACTAACCTGCAGACCCCAAATGTGGTACTGTCAGTGACAATAATTCGGTGATCTCCTGCTCTGGGGGCAACAACTTCCTGTTTCCAAAAAAAAAAAAAAAAAAAAAAAGCGCTTTTTTGTCATTCCAAAGTTTTACATTGTAACAAGAGTGCCTGTGATCTTTTTTTTTTTTGTTTTTCCTGCTTGTATATTCTTATTTTTCAAAATTAAGCCTCCCAATCCTAAAATTGCAATGGAACATTGATTACATACATTTTTAAAGATGTCATTAAAAAGGAATAAAACAAAATATAACCGTTTGGTGTGTGGTTTATGATTTCCATTCCACTTTATTTGAATGCATTTGCCTGTTTGCAGCAACACTCATACTCTTATGTATAACAGACTGATAAGCTTGTCCTAGATGCTAAGCCTCAAGACGTCATGACCTCTGTGCTGCCTTCTGATCAGCGATTGAACATCTTTGCCATGCTTCATCAATGTATGATTTTTTTTTCAAAGAAAGGCGGAACCAGTATTCTGAAACAGGATTACTTGAGTCAACTGAATAGCTATGGTGAGTTTGACCCAAAACAGCTCTTCTTACTTCTATCCATGTTTCATATGTTACAGAGTTTTACTTACTGACGTTATTCGGCTACTTCAGGGACCCCGTTTTGTAACACGGGCCTCTTGACCGTCTGTCTGCCTTGACCATTTTTTTTTTGCACCGCAGAAAAGCGAAGGGCTGCCCTATATACGAGAAAGTCACTGACTTAGTGATTGAGTTACATTGTTAGTCTGTCATGAGTGATGAAGGTGCACTATTGGTCAGTCATATGAGTCACTCATGACTGACTCCAACACTCAACTAACCAGTGGTATGGTGAGTGATGAAGTTATTCCATTGGTTAGTTAAGTGTTGGCTAATCCTTTCAAAATGAATAGCTGCAAACATGGTTCAGCCATGTACCAGTTTGTCAGCTAGTCTTGTTTTCTTTCATCAGGCAGGAAAGAAAAGAGGTCTGCAGGTAAGGAATCTCAACTAGTCGAGAAACTGCCTTGGCAGGGGATGGAATCTCTGCCTTCTGCATGAGGGAACACTCTTATGCATGAGGGAACACTCTTATGCATGAGGGAACACTCTTCTGCATGAGGGAACACTCTTATGCATGAGGGAACACTCTTCTGCATGAGGGAACACTCTTCTGCATGAGGGAACACTCTTATGCATGAGGGAACACTCTTATGCATGAGGGAACACTCTTCTACATGAGGGAACACTCTTCTGCATGAGGGAACACTCTTATGCATGAGGGAACACTCTTCTGCATGAGGGAACACTCTTCTGCATGAGGGAACACTCTTCTGCATGAGGGAACACTCTTACGCATGAGGGAACACTCTTCTGCATGAGGGAACACTCTTCTGCATGAGGGAACACTCTTACGCATGAGGGAACACTCTTCTGCATGAGGGAACACTCTTCTGCATGAGGGAACACTCTTACGCATGAGGGAACACTCTTCTGCATGAGGGAACACTCTTATGCATGAGGGAACACTCTTCTGCATGAGGGAACACTCTTACATGAGGGAACACTCTTCTGCATGAGGGAACACTCTTATGCATGAGGGAACACTCTTATGCATGAGGGAACACTCTTCTGCATGAGGGAACACTCTTCTGCATGAGGGAACACTCTTCTGCATGCATGAGGGAACACTCTTCTGCATGAGGGAACACTCTTCTGCATGAGGGAACACTCTTATGCATGAGGGAACACTCTTACGCATGAGGAACACTCTTCTGCATGAGGGAACACTCTTCTGCATGAGGGAACACTCTTCTGCATGAGGGAACACTCTTCTGCATGAGGGAACACTCTTCTGCATGAGGGAACACTCTTATGCATGAGGGAACACTCTTATGCATGAGGGAACACTCTTCTGCATGAGGGAACACTCTTACGCATGAGGGAACACTCTTCTGCATGAGGGAACACTCTTCTGCATGAGGGAACACTCTTATGCATGAGGGAACACTCTTCTGCATGAGGGAACACTCTTACACATGAGGGAACACTCTTCTGCATGAGGGAACACTCTTATGCATGAGGGAACACTCTTATGCATGAGGGAACACTCTTCTGCATGAGGGAACACTCTTCTGCATGAGGGAACACTCTTACGCATGAGGGAACACTCTTCTGCATGAGGGAACACTCTTCTGCATGAGGGAACACTCTTCTGCATTGAGAGCCAGCTGCCTCACGAGCCTCAATCCACATCTTTCCTCAGCATCCTACTAATTCAAAGCATCTGTGTATTTGGCTGCCACACTGCTGTTGCCATGGTGAGTATTTCACAGGCAGCTTACATTTCATCGCAATTTACCCACGAGCCCCTATAATCCATCCCCGAGATGGATGGTAACTCTGAGATGATATGTGCTAGGTGCTTTGCATACCGAGAGGGAGCGTTAGCACTTCAAACTTGTGTTGGCGGGCATCTAGCGAGTCAAGCCGATCAGATCATTTTCATCCCATTTGCATTATCTAGAAGAGGTTATTTGAATAGTCACATTTGCATCGGGTTACATGGGGATAAGAGGGCTCTCTTGTGAATCCACCCTTTACCAAAGAATGCCTCCGCACTTTTTTAGGTAAGCAGTTTGCTGACTTGTCATTGGTCAACACGGACTGTGTTCTCACCACTTACAAAAGGGCTGTGCAATTGGACAATCTTTTAACCAACCAGTGAATTGCCGAGTCATTTTAGGAACAAGGTTTCAGGGCTTAATTTTTCTGTCAGCTGCCAGTACAGTCCAGTGTTTTTCATTAACCCTTGAAGGTGTAAGATCACACATCGCCAGAAAAAAACCCTTTTGATTTGAGACGCATTTTGATTGGAAGTTCGGGTCGTGTTGCAATGCAAATCATGGCTCTGACATCTGATTTAGTGCCCTCTGTACCAATCAAGCCCCATTTATGGATACGACAAGCACCACCTGGACAGTTTCCTACTCTCATTGGCTCCCTGGAAGTACTCTAAGAAGGAGGAATTAAGAGCATTAGTTGATTACCATGTCGAAAATGTCCAGTCCAGCCATTTGCCATATATGCTGGTCATCCAGGAACGAGAACTGGTAAAGGCGACATTGTTCATACGATGCACCATTTCACAGCCTGGCCAGGTTGTATTTCTAGTCCACTTGTTCACCATGCTCAAGTTTGGCCCGTAAAACCGGTGTTTCATCCCTCTCGAGCCGAGCGCCAACATCCACCATGAAGTGATCATTCCCAACCAAGGCAGAGCAAACCGCGTCTTCAGGACTTAAGTCGCAGGCTATGACGCTCTTGATTGAGAGGAACAATGTTCTGAAGTCGTGGACAGAAGTGGAGAGGAAAGTTGTAGAAGGGACTCCCTGGCCTCTCGCCCCTGTTGTCTGTGCTCCCAGGCCTGCTGAACGGGAAGGTCTGCCAGCAGTATTATTTGAAGTCCCTGCCTTATGTTGAGGAGGCTTGGGCTTTCTCCATTGCCTTGAAAAGCTCTTCAAACTGCAGCCTTTCACCTGTATCACTGTAGCTTGCAAAATTCCTCTTGATGGACACATGCAAAGGTTTTTTTTTTTTTCCGCACCTTGCATAGGCAGTCATTGAGTGTCTAATACAAGTGAAAATTCAAATCTCTTTGCAAAGAAGCAAATTTCATGGACTAGAATCAAAATTCTGACCGTGTTAAATGGGTCCATCTTCAGGCTTCCAACCGGCTAGCCACACCAAAGTTAATAAGATATAACCTAAATCATGGTTTTGCATGTTCTCTTCAAAATTATGCGCCAGGCGAGGCCTTCCACACAATGGGTGTGTACTGTATTTTGCCCTGGGTCGGCCACTCATAAGGATCGGTGTGAAGAGCTGGGCTGTAGTAACTCGAGATGAGCTGTCAACTCTCGCTCCCCTTCACTCTGTTCAGCGAATTTTCAGTCCCATCCAATCAGGTTATTTATTTATTTATTTATTTTTTTTATTTATTTGTTTTTTTCATTTCGGCATGATTGTTTTGTCATTCCATGACAATTTCAACACAACATGTATCATGACCTAAAAGGGTCAGCGGAGAAGCGAAATCGCTTGTCAAAGTCCGCCCCAACTCCCAGAAAAACAGTTTGATTATGGGTAAGATATCATAAAGATTTATAAATCACAACAGAGCTGAGTGTCTATTTACACTACGATTTAAACGTCACAACATTGCATAGAGATTTATGACAGTCATGAAGAGTTTTAATCACATTATAGCTGAGTGTCTATAAACAACCCCTATTGTTTATGCCCGCTATGGTTCTGTTTAATTTATCCAATGCCATTTTGTTGGATAAGTTCATAGTTATTCAAACATGCACATTTCAGAAGATACTTAAAGTCTTTCAAATTGTCTGCCCTTCTGACCTTGTGTTCAAGTATGTTCCATGCACTGACTCCAGCCACAGATAAGGAGTGCTCACTCCGAGTCGATCTGACCCTTCTAGTTTGCAACAACATTCTGCCTCTTAGGTCATGAAGGCATTCACGTTGGAGAAATAGGCATTGTATATTTCTAGGAAATTCTTTGTGGTATCCTAAATATACAATTTGCAAGGAGTTGAATTTTATTATATCCTGCAATTTAAGAAACTTTGCCTTAATAAACAAATCGTTTGTATGAGTTCCATAGGGAACGTTATGAATAATTCTAAGGGCCTTTTTTTGGAGTTTAAACAATGATTCTATTGTATTATTGTTATGACCCTGTTGTGACATCATTGTGGCTCCTGATAGGCTGTCTATGGTTCCCCTGTACCACTTTTCTCCTCTCTCCCAGAGCAGATGATGGAAATGAAGTGGTGAGGTGGAGATTGGTCACCAGACGGCAATATTTTGGTGCCTGCAACGGCCTTGTGGCAAGCTGGAGATCCATTACCAGCTCACAGCCGACCGGGCTGATTGTACGCCCATGCCTGTCCTCTGTCCACACCGCAGCTGCCACCCTTGTGACCTCCTTTGCTCAATTACCTCTCAGAACTGCCCTCCTATGCCCACCGCTGCTCCTGTAACCCACCAGCACCAGGTAACTGTCTTTGTGCAGGCGTGTGTGGGACCCCCGGATCACTAGCTACAGCTCGCTTAATAGTGAGGACACCAAGGGGCATTTCTCATACTGGAAGGGGTGGACTCTATCTCCACAGGTTCCTCCTCGAGGAACAAGATGCTCTGGAGGTCATTACTAGTGGAACACCCTTTTACATTACATTACAGGAACTTAGCTGACGTCCTTATCCAGAGAGACGTACAAAAGTGCAAAAGTTCGGTACAAAAGTGCTGAGCTCCAAGGGGGCAAGTTATAGTGCCAATAGTACAAGTGAAACACTTAGTGAAATAAGTGACAATTGAACAAACAGTAGCCAACAAAAAGACACCAGTAAATTTACCAAAAGACCCTTATGAAAATATCCTGAGAGTACTACTATGGCCATCACATTATAACTATAGTATTACCACAGTCAACAGAAACATGATATTACTACAGTCCACACAACTGTATTGCTGTAGTTTTAACCCTTTGAGCGCTGAATAAATTTTCAAGGAATTAAAATGTTATTATCCTGAGCTGTTGAAAACCTATCATGTGTCAACTTGTTTAAAAGAGCTCCCGCAGGGGAGCTCTTTTGAACAAGTTGCCACATGATAGGTTTTCAACAGCATCTGGTTTTGATATCTTACACCATTGGGCAACTATAGTTGCCTATGGCGCTCAAAGGGTTAATAACTATAGTATCACTATAGTAATACTGCACTATGGTGACGAAAATACCATCCGTTTACTGTAAGATAATTATAGCTTGGAACTATAATAATTTTTCATAAGGGCAGTCACTTGCAGGACCTGTATCTTGGATACTTGAGGGCTTCTATTGAAATCAGGTTCTTGTGCTAATGTTGTTTTCATCCCTCTCTGTGCAGTTTCATTGGCAGTGACATCCACACAATCCCTTTACCTTCTTTGCCTGTGCTTCATCCTATGCCTCGACTGCAGCTGGGCTTCAGATACTTTCACCAGCCTGTGCTACGGTTACAGGACTCTTTCTCCCTGGATTTTTCGTCTCCGGACTTTTTGTCCCTGGACTTTTCGTCCCGAGTCTTTTTCGTCCCCGAGGCCTTTTTGTCCCCTGATTTTTTGTGCCCTAATGATGAAAAAATGTGCCATGATTTTTTACAGATGGATGGACGAACGGATGACAGACAGATCAGCAAGATATAAAGGTTTGGGCCAGGGTTAGTGATAGTGTTATAATACAGGAAGAGGGCAAAGCATTATTGGGGATGAACCATCCAGGGATGAAGAGTCTGGGGACGAAAAGTATGTGGGGACGAAGAGTCCTAGGGGATGGGAAGTCCGGGGACAAAAACTCCGGGGACGAAGAGTCCTCAAGCTACACCTGCTAGACGTGACTTCAGGGTCCCTCAAAAAAGGTATTAACTCCCCCCTTCTAATTGGAATTTGTGCAGGCCCAATAGGGGTGGCTCTAGCTAACTGACTGATGCTAATGTTTTCAGCAGCACATGACAGAGTGGATTCTGGGTAATGTGTGTCAGACTGGGCGAAGCAGCAGGACTCAAAAGCAATAGAGCCAGCTCCATTAGGGAGATCATATTGTGTCTATGGATCCAGAAGTAGAACAGAAGTCTTTCTTTGGCAGAGAAATCTGCAACCAGACAGAAACATTCATTCAACAAAATTTCACACCAAAAGAGGATCTGAAACTGCACAGTGTGCTATGATTAACAGGTCGGCTTTCATTCAAACCACAAAGCTGCCACAGAAAATACATATTCACTCTAATTCAATTTTGTGGGTTAGGCCTGGCCTGATGTAGGATGATGAATGTCCAAGATATTCCAGATAAGAGGGGCCATCATTCTTCAGACTGTGGTCACAGTAGCACATTTGTTGAATCCTTGGGATCTGGGTTGCACCCTTTTTTTTTTTTTTTTTCTTGGTTCTGGATATTAGCCCTTGAACAATTACTCCCCAGATTCAAGTGGAGTTATTTGGTGCTGTTTTTGTACAGCAAGCCACTGCAAGTTTTTTCCTTATTGCTGCATTGAAAATGCCAATGGGCAGAGGCCAAGATTCAGGTATGATAACCAAAAAAGTTCAATCGTTTTGAAATGTCCTTCATCATAACGAAATCTGGCAGGTTTTTCTCCTATTAGAAGAAAAGCAAATTTAAACAAGTGTTCAAATTGCAATTATTCTAATCCTTTGTGCTGCCAATTAGAATAATTTCTACAATATTTAACACTAATAATAACCAAGAGTATTTGGGCTATACTGACTGACTGGTTAACCCTTTGAGCGCTGAATAAATTTTCAAGGAATTAAAAATGTAATTATCCTGAGCTGTTGAAAACCTATCATGTGCCAACTTGTTTAAAAGAGCTCCCGCAGGGAGCATCTGGTTTTGATATCTTACACCATTGGGCAACTATAGTTGCCTATGGCGCTCAAAGGGTTAATTATGAAAAATGTTCAAAAGCATGTAGCAAGGCTTAATTCAATTACGTTCACTATAACACATACTTAAGGGAATTTTATGAGCCATGAATTTCAGCTGAAAGATTAACAGTACAGTAGACAATTTCTAATTAGTTTTTATAAATGCAAACCAAATGCAAAGAGTTTCAAAGGCATGAACATAAATGGAGAGCGAGGCCCACTTTTTCTGTTAACAAACAGAGTATTTTGATACTTTACCAGAATATGCAGTTAAAGTCACACCTCTGGCCTCTGACGCATCAGCTGAGTTCTGCGGTATCACTCTCCGCCCTTGATGGATGTTTCTTTATCAGGCAAATAAAGTGACCCAGTCAAGCAGCTTTTGTGAATCAGCTTTTATAATATTTTCAAATAAATTTTATTACATAATTGTCTCATGTAATTGCTGCCTAAATGTGCTTTTATTTTAACCTCTTCAGGAGAATGATCATGAATATCCAATTGAATCCTTCAGTTTCCAAAGGGCTCAACTATAAGGAACACTCTTTTTCAAGAAAGGGAAAAATTGATCTTTTTTTATTGCCTGTATGTTACGACCCATATATTTTTAGTTTATTTCTTTACAAGGGATTGTCATTGGGAAACTTTTGGCTGAAATGACAAGAAAGTTCTCCTTTTTGCTATAAGATATGCAGACCACTAATTCATTGGAGTTGGGCCCTTTGGAAGCTCAATGATTCAATTGGAATATTCCAGCCGGGACACTCTAATGCTAATGCAACACTCACTGCCTAGTGATGAAAACTCCTACAGCTTAGAGCTGACAAAGAATAGCAAAAGCATGCCATTTATCCTACCCTTCACTCCATCCTAGAGATACACATTTTCCATTCACTTTTTTGTTTTTAGAAAAAAAAGAGTATGGTCAGCTGTCTTTGACATAGAAAATGATAACATACCTATTGCAGAGAAAAAATGTGTTGAGGACCAGGAGAGGAAGGGGAGGAAAAAAGTAGGGTGTTCATACTGCCTTCGTGTATAGATGAAGAAGCCTACATTACCACCTGATACAGTACTCTGAAGGGTTCGATACCAGTTCTATCAACATGCCCCTCTAAATCGCTGTCCTCAATTAAATTAAACAAGATTAGTTTGTGATCCATTCATGTTGATGTGGTATGCTTATAAAACCAGGCTTATGGATTAGGTATATGCCTGGATGCAAGTGTTTTGAATGATATCCCCTCACTTGGATGTACAAAGTTAATAATAAACTTATATAAACATTTCATACAGTCACCTTGTAGCCTAAAGCACCTCCCAAAGTCAGATCATAAAGCTATTTTACAAAAACTGAAAATGCCCGATATGAGATTACAAATTCTGAAAATGAATCAGTCGCATTGAAAATTTTGTTGAATATAATCAAAATCTTATTACTACAGAAGTTAATACCAAATATTATAACCGAAGTCTCAAGTCACAACGACTATTTTTGAGGAAGTTTTGGCTGAAAATCGGTTTCCTGTAATATAATTGAAGAGCCTAGTGCTAAAAGTACTCAGGTCACATTTACACACACTGTGAGGTAAGGATGGGGAAACATCTTTTGTAGTCACCTAAGTTGATTTTCTCAATGTTCTCAAAATAGACATTTTGTGACTTAAGCACTTTTAGCACTAGGATCTTCAAATTGACCATGATACAATTTTTAATCATGTTTCCTCTGACCACCACCAGAATGGATTTGAAATGAGACAGTCAAGATGTGGTCTAAGTTTTGACTTTGTAAGGGTTTGCTCTGTGCACCAGTTGAGTGCACAGAGAACAGGAACAGTGGGAACTGGACTCAGAAGCGAAGATGGGTCAAATATACCTAAACAAGGAAATGAGGTTCTGCATTACCAAAAAAGAAGCACCAAACATAAAACATAAAGAATGGCGCTTAATTAGAGAGTTTTACAAATACACGCAAATATGCAGGATCTAAGTCTAAACAAGACTATAGAGCCCTGGTCCTCAAATCACACCCTACGAGGTCCGTGAACTGCTGGTTTTCCACCCTCCCTTTAACTGAGAGTCAGGTGTTCACACAGTCTGGCCAATCAGAGGCACTAACTGTTCATTTACTTGCCTGGGATAACAGAAAACCTGGGCTGGATTTGGATCCGAGGTCCAGATTTGAGGATCCCTGCCATAGAGAAACAACAGTCTTGTGAGGCTTACGAGACTTCGGAATGAGTGTGAAGCTCTACTTCATATAGAGAAACACTACTGCAGGTAGGCAATAGGGAACAGATGCAGACAATGATTGAGAGTGAGGAATGCGGTCCGGGTCTTAATAGGCCAGCTAGTTAGAGGACTGGAGGCGTGACGTTACAGACTTCCAGCTTCCATTTAAGGGTTTATCCTCTGCAGGGAAATAATGCCTCCGTCATACACCACAGTTGTTATCTGTCATCTTCCCGGCCTTTCGGTGTTCCTGAGCTCACCACCGCATTCTTTCTTTTAATTGCATCAAATAGGCGATGTCGCCGCACTAATGTTTTTGCTATTTATCCTACTGGTTTGTTTTGGTTTTCAGCCTAATGATGGCTTGCTTCACTGGCAGTGACAGCTCTTTCTGTTGAGAGCTCACGGCATCATTTTCTGATTGCAGCACTAGAAATCAACTCTCCACCATTATCCACTTAACGGCAAATTAAATTATGAGGAATAACACAGACCTGGAAACAGAACAGCTGTACAGCCAATTATCCAAATACTTCTGGTCCCTTAGAATGGGGGTGGGGGGAGGCACATATTGAAAGTGCCTCAAATTAATGCTGACAGTTTGCACTTTGAGCTCATTACCTGATCTTGACTCTAATTTGCTGTGGAAGACATTTTAAATAATAATTATGGTGAACTAACTAACATTAGAATGCTTTGATAAGACGTTTGTGACCTACACAGAGGTTTATGAGGAACCACATAAGAAAGTTTGTGCATCACTCTGCAAGCAAAAACACTGCGTTACAGGCAAATAGCAGATGATGCAACCATCCACAGCCATTTGTTCAGACTGTTGCCCTCACTGAGAGTCAATCCTACCTTAAAAACAAATCCACCTCTCGACATGTCATCCAGTCAATCATGACTCTTCTTTCCCATATAGCAATATTGGCCTGGCCCAGGTCTGGCCCACATAATGCACTTTCACGGCCCAGTTCTGGCCCACATACAGAAAGAATTACGGCTCTTTTGTGGCCCAGATCTGGTTCATATCGTCATATGGGTCGGCTGTGACACAATCGGGCCACATGTAGCATGCCATCATATAAACCGTGCCATCATTACCAGACCTGGTCCACATCCAGTCAACATACCACTTGCCATGCCAGCAGTCGCCCAGCAGTGCCGGCTTGAAGCTGGATCTGAGGCCAGACCCGATTGCTATGAGGGTTGTACCCAGTGTCCCATTTTGAATTTGTTGACTAGTTAATTTTTTTTCCTGTATGCTACTCTGTATTTAGTTCCTCTGCTTTACAAGTAATATTCGTCAAAATTTCTGACTCACCCAGCTGTGAACTGTTTCTCTTGCAGTTGGACATTAGCATTGACTGCATTCTTCATTACATTTAACTATGGATAAATGTACCTCGGCAACGAATGTTTCACAATCGCATTTCACAGGATGTTACCACAGAAAGGGCAGTTAATGAATAAATAATCAACAGTAGTTGTTGCCATTTTGCTGGACATCAACAATGTATCAATAAACTGAAAAATTAGTAAAATACTTGTTGAAATACAAAACCCAAAACCAGTGAAGTTGGCACGTTAATAAATCGTAAATAAAAACAGAATACAATGATTTGCAAATCCTTTTCAACCTATATTCAATTGAATACACTGCAAAGACAAGTTACTTAATGTTCGAACAGGTACACTTTTGTAATTTTTTTTTAAATATTAGCTCATTTGGAATTTGATGCCTGCAACATGTTTCAAAAAAAGCTGGCACAAGTGGCAAAAAAGACTGAGAGAGTTGAGGAATGCTCATCAAACACTTATTTGGAACATCCCACAGGTGAACGGGCTAATTAGGAACAGGTCGGTGCCATGATTGGGTATAAAAGCAACTCAGTCATTCACAAGGGTCACCACTTAGTGAACAAATGCGT
This sequence comes from Gymnothorax javanicus, assembly GCA_029692085.1. NCBI lineage: Eukaryota > Metazoa > Chordata > Actinopteri > Anguilliformes > Muraenidae > Gymnothorax > Gymnothorax javanicus. The sequence goes on along the minus strand of CM056197.1, from coordinate 124,822,929 downwards.
GAGCTGATTGTCGAACAGTTTAAAAACAACATTCTCAACGAGCTATTGCAAGAAATTTAGGGATTTCATCATCTACGGTCCGTAATATCGCCAAAAGGTTCAGAGAATCTGGAGAAATCACTGCATTAAGCAACAAGGCCGAAAACCAACATTGAATGCCCGTGACCTTCGATCCCTCAGGCAGTACTGCATCAAAAACCGACATCAGTGTGTAAAGGACATCACCACATGGGCTCAGGAACACTTCAGAAAACCACTGTCAGTAACTACAGTTCGTCGCTACATCTGCAAGTGCAAGTTAAAACTCTACAATGCAAAGCGAAAAGCCATTTATCAACAGCACCCAGAAACGCCGCCAGCTTCGCTGGGCCCAAGCTCATCTAAGATGGACTCATGCAAAGTGGAAAAAAAGTGTTCTGTGGTCTGACGATCCACATTTCAAATTGTTTTTGGAAACTGTGGGCGTCGCGTCCTCGGACCAAAGAGGAAAAGAACCATCCGGACTGTTATAGGCAAAGTTCAAAAAGCCAGCATCTGTGATGGTATGGGGATGTATTAGTGCCCAAGGCATGGGCAACTTACACATATGTGAAGGCACCATTAATGCTGAAAGGTACATACAGGTTTTGGAGCAACATATGTTGCCATCCAAGCAACGTCTTTTTCATGGACGCCCCTGCTTATTTCAGCAAGACAATGCCAAGCCACATTCTGCACGTGTTAAACAGCATGGCTCCGTGGTAAAAGAGTACTAGACTGGCCTGCCTGTAGTCCAGACCTGTCTCCCATTGAAAATGTGTGGCGCATTATGAAGCGTAAAATATGACAACGGAGACCCCGGACTGTTGAACAACTTAAGCTGTACATCAAGCAAGAATGGGAATGAGTTCCACCTGAAAAAAACAAAATTGGTCTCCTCAGTTCCCAAACGTTTACTGAGTGTCGTTAAAAGGAAAGGTGATGTAACACAGTGGTAAAAAGGCCCTGTGCCAACTTTTTTGCAATGTGTTGCTGCCTTTAAATTCTAAGTTAATGATTATTTGCAAAAAAAATAAAGTTTCTCAGTTTGAACATTAAACATCTTGTCTTTGCAGTGTATTCAATTGAATATAAGTTGAAAAGGATTTGCAAATCATTGTATTCTGTTTTTTTCTACGATTTACATAACGTGCCAACTTCACTGGTTTTGGGTTTTGTAGTTCAACTGGTGTAGTGCAAGTCTGTAGCTTGTGTGAGAATCTGGGACTGAATTAGGCCTTAGGACAGGAGTTACAGAGAAGGGAAATGGCACTTGGGGCAGAGAGACACAGTGTGAAATACACTGTAAAAACAGGCTGCATATCTAAAAAGCTTGATCGTGGGACAGTTGCTGCGGACCAAAGTCTGCAGTGTTTTGTTAGATGCACTTCTGTATGAGCGAACAGAGAATTCAGAGAGGAAGAGGCACAGTTTTGAGAATCATCTTTGCAATAAGGGCTCCTGACTGTTCTCAACAAAATAAATCAAAACTGCCTTTTTGAAGATGAGCCTGCACTGCATGGCAAAAAAGTGTGTGGATTTTTGAAATATGGGGCCTGCTTCATAGCTTTACTGAAAGAAAATTCTTGATTTTTATTACATGCAAGGACAGTCCGGATTATTCTGAGTTACCAAGAGTTTGAGGAAAGCTTCCTGCTTCAGCATGACAATGAACCACACTATAAGTGTGGTAATGATGTGCTGACAATCACTCAATTTCTTGAAGAATCGAAATAAAAAAAAATGTTATTTTCTCGCAGCGAAAACCCGATGTATTAGCATTCAGCTACGTCCACTTTCGATTTGGAGACACCCGCAAACTATTCAAAACGACCACCCAAGGTTGTATTTGAATGAGAAACTGTGCAGATATCAGGTTGATTTTTATAAAACAAGGCCAAAACAGTTTTATTTAGAAGGAACAAATACCTATAATGACATAAATAAAATGAAATTTATTTTACAGTTTTGTACTGGTAAATTTCAAATGGCACAGATGGTACTCCCATTGCACCCAAATGGCAAATTTGGAGATTGCACTAAAACATCTTTAAGTCCACTTTATTTCAGGTTATTAGATTGAGTCTGCACAGCTCATGTTCAGATATTGTGCAATTGTTTTATAGAGGACTTGGGCTACAACTACATCATTCTAATGTAATATTCACTCTTTTTTTTGAAAGGGGAAATAAAATCTTTGATTTATGTCTGTGTTCCATCTTCATTTACTCTCACCTATATATATATATATATATATATATATATATATATATAGAGAGAGAGAGAGAGAGAGAGAGAGAGAAAAATATGATATAGGCATTTCTTTATCACACGCTGTATCAACCTGAGACCCCAGTATCAGCCCGGGAGCTTTAGCTTGATACACTGTGTGATATGAAAATGCACATATGATGTTCCATTTATCATACACTCATTTTGACTATAACTAACGATGCATTTTATCATTCCAAAGCATTTATTTCAGGTTATTATTTTCATCATTACAGGCCAGTAGCGCTAGCATTTAATTTTAGTCAGCGGGTATTCAAGTCAATGGAAAGGCTAATTTGCTTGCTAGCATGCAAACGCGATTTTCTCCATTAAGGCGGTGTTTCCCATACCTCTCCTGGCGTACCCCTTGTCCTGCATGCTTTAGATCTCTCCCTGCTCCAGCCCAGGTGATTCAAATGATTTGCTTATTATCAAGCAGCTTCTGGGGTTAATTATGACCTGATCATTTGAATCACCTGTGCTGGAGCAGGGAGAGATCTAAAGCATACAGGACAAGGGGTACGCCAGAAGAGGTTTGGGAAACACTGCATTAAGGTAATAAATTTGCGTTTCTACGATAACTTACGCATGAAACGTTTTACTGCAGACCTTCGCATGAATATTGCTGCAAAATGTGGTATTATGCATACTGTTTACAAATAATTCTTTATCAAGTTCCTTTTCTATGACATAGTCCAGTTCACAAATTTCAGCCGCTAAGGAATTCATGAGTCTCTCTGCCATGACAGCGTCTAATCAGCGTCTGCAGCAATGCGTTGCCAAAGACTCTCATGACTGTTGCTATGGCAAGGGTTGCTGCCACTGATACGGGATTTTGCCCGGTGGCCAGATACAGATGATACAGGATTTTTGCCCAAAGGGCTGATACAGCCTCGTGCCTCGTGCTCGTATCACATGGGCAGATTCTCCATATTTATAAGGAAGTATATGATAAATATATATATATATACACTGTATATGCTGTTGATTACACCTCTTGAGAAATTCCACAAGTGTTACCTTTATTATGATTCCAAGATCATTCAAATAGTCCGTGTACTTTCAGAGATATACTCAATTCATTTTGGACATGTCATTTCTCAGCATTTTCTGAGCCAGAGGTCCAGGGCTTAAGAGGTTAAAGGTTAAGGTAAGAGTTCATGGGACATCAGTGGAGCATCACTGTAGGGGAATCGAGTTAATAATTAATAATGGGACCCTTGCTGGGGAGCATTGCAAGGGTCTGCTTGTGTGGGACCACTCTTGGTTTGACGACCATGGTTTTGGGGACGAGGACCACAGCAACTAATAGGCTTGCTATCAGACGCGGCCAAATGCGCTTTCATTTGCAACCGTGATGGCAGAGTGTACTCTGGTGCAGAAAGCAGGAATACACCCCTGACCGTGCACAAGTCTATTGCTGGGCAATCCAAAAGTCATAAAATAATATTGTCTTTGTTAGACGTTTCCAAATTAATTCCTCCAGATATGCCCATTGTTTTTGAACACCCCGTATGACTATTATCAAGCTATCGAATAGGCATTATCAGCATACATTTCTCCCATGCATATAGGCTAGTTGGGGCCTACTAGACCTATGAGTGGGTTCAGGAGGCTGTTATCATCCATTCATATCAGTGATCCAATGTGGTGGACCCCTAGCTCACGGACACCCATTAACAAAAAGAAACAACAGAAGAAGAACTACAACTACGCACTGCTGCGCATTTTCAAGCTAAGAATCCTGGAATCTTGGTAAGTTCTTCATTACATAGTCTAGTATTTTGTGGGAAATAATGAAAATTTACTTGTATTTTGTGGGAAATAATGAAATGTTACTTTTTAGTCGTGTGATAACAGCCTCCTGAACCAACTAGCAGGTCTAGTAGTCCCCACTAGCCCATATGTAAAGGTGAAATGTATATTGATAACGCCTATTCAATAGCCTGATGACAGTCAAATCATATGTTTTGTATGGCGATGATGTGTTGATGAGCTATACATGATCAGACCATTGTAAAATTATGCAACCGTTCCAGAGTATGTTGCAGCTTGCACAAGGACCCTGGCCTTAACTTGGCCTCATGCTAACACCTCTCCTCACAGGAAGAGAATATAGCACTCAAGGCAGTGCGACATGATAAACAGAGCCATTATCACATCACCATCAGTTTAAAGCAGAGGAGAAAATTCACTGTGAAAACCAGGTCCAAATTTGTGTCTTCAGAATATGATTACTGCAGCCCAAAATCGAAAAAGGCAACAGATGCACCTCCTTGTTGGTGCTCACAGAAGGCATATACAGTATGTTGAATTTTCAGAGTAAAAAAAAAAAAACTACTTGGTCTTACTCTGAGCCGCTATGCAAGTGGAGCTCAAGTAGCAAATGCCATTCTCATCTGGTTATTGTCCTCAGTAATCACAATATTTGAAAATTAACAAATAAGACTCGTTTCAGCTAACATGGTCTGCTGACCTTGTCAAACAGCATCAACATTATGCTCAAAACAATCTCATAGCTAGTTTTCACGGTAACTGTTGCCAGAAATCCTATCTTTCCAGAGGAAAACTTACAGAGTTTTAGAAAGGATTTGCCTCTTTAGTGCACTTACCCACTGATTGCCTGATAAATGGCGAGTCACTGGAATAGGGAATAATTGTCAGTGAACTGCTGGAATGAAAAGCAACTCCGGGCACTTGAGTGGTTATTGATTTAAAGGCCTTATTTAACTTGGTTGAGACAAATTAGAAAGCACCAACGTCTCGGCTTGTGCCTTCCTCAGGGAGTGAGGAACAAAGGAACAGAGAGTAACTCACAGCCAATTTAATGCAGCTGTGCACTGCATGCAGGAGCAGAAATGGTGCTTTTACATTGTGTGGCCTCAAGGGTACTGCAAAGAACACGATACCTGAAATACTTATAGCCGGGCTGCGTCCGAATAGTCTTTTTTGCCTAGGAAAGTTCCTAACTTCTAGAAAACAATCCGGAAGTATTTACGTGGCAGCTATGATAAGTGTGTTCGGATTCTTTAAATGTAAAGGAAAGGTGGCACAATGCATCCTAATTTATCACCTTTAGCATAGGGAACCATCCTTTTTGAAAAGAAAGGAGGAAGTGCTATCTCGCAATTCCGCGATGACCGTCCATCCGGCCAATCACGAAAACAAACAAACATGACGGGCAGGAGGCAGGTGATCACTACGCCTAGTGTAAGTGCATTCAGATTCTCTTATTAGCGCGGTTCTCTTCCTAAGCTGTAAAAGAGTCCTCTTTACACCTTTCCTTTACCTCATGACGTTTTACACAGATGTTAAAGAAAAGTGGTTAGGAATTAGACGATAGAACGTAATTTTTTAACTATTCGGACTCAGCCCCGGCCTCTGGGGTCCGCACAGGTGTCATTACGTCAGTGGTTCCCTAACTCAGTCCTGGCGCCCTCCTGTGTATACTGGGTTTTATACCAAACACAATTACAATCTTTTGACTTTAAAAAGCAGTTCATTTGTCCTAATTAGGAGCATTTCATGTTTAAATCAGTTATGTACAGTGTTGGGGTTGTTGGGTCATTCCATGTCAAATCAACCAAATTTAAGGAACTTCCCCACCAAAAAAAAGAAAATTATGATATTCCCCACAGTGGAAAATTTATATATCTAGTGTGAAATGGCGAAATAATTAAGCTCAATTATTGCCAGTTCCTGAGATTTAGCTTCTTTTAGGGAGGGGAGGTCAGTTTTAAGAAAATCGCCATAATTTTGGAATAAGTTTGAGGGCCTGAGATATGCATTTGCAGAGCAAACAGACCCATAAGTTTAATTTTGTCATCAGAAGAAAAGTTGCTGAACTCTTGGCTTAAGCTACTTTTCTTTACTCAGTGTGTTTACTCAGTGTGTACTGTGGCCTGGAAAAAAGTGAAAAACACCAACCATACAAATTTTTTCAAAATTCAATGTATTTATTATTCTGTAACTAATTAAGATAGAGCCCTGAGACTTGGTATGCAAACTGTCGGTCAACTTTCTGAAGATCACAAAAAATATAAAAGTCACAATGGTCGTATTAAATGTTTTAATAACCTTGGAAGTTGGCTTCAGAATGAAAAGTGAAAATCCATATCTGAGGCCCTCAAACTCCCTCCAAAATTAAGGCGATTTTGTTAAAATTGACCCACCCCCTAAAATAGGCTAAATTTCAGAAACTAGCAACAATTGAGCTGAAATATTTGACCTCAGTAGTGCCAATGCATATCTCTTGAAATGTGCAAAGTTTTATCAAAAATCAAAATTTTTATTTGGGGGGCACTGGTTGAATTGACACGGAATGACCCAGAAAAGGTACTGCATTACACATTACTAGTTACTTTTTAAAAAAGTAACCTCTCACTTTACTTAATTACTCACTGCTGAAAGTAAATAGTTACACTACTAGTTAAATTAGTTTTGGATTACTCAGCACCATCATCTGAAATTCACCATAAGATAATAAATTAACCATATCATGTTCAAACCTGGCATATGCCCAGATCAGCACAAATCTTTATTCTAGGCCACACACAACATCTCTCTTTCTTGCGCTTTAATACAGCAGAGCTGACAGCCAAGTTATAAAAAACAGCACTTCACAGAAAAGTGAGTCATGTACAAGGCTACAGTACAGGCATAAATACGCATGAAAAAGGACGTCTGATTTGTTTTTCTGTCCTCGGTCTCAATCGCCAATATACTCAAAAAGAAGGCATTTTTCTGGACTCCCGTCCTGCCAATAGTTGAAGAATTTTAAGTAATGCAAGTAACTAGATAATTTATTTGTTAGTAACTGCACTCCGATTACATTAGTTATCAAAGTAATGCGTTACATTACTGCGTTACTGATAAATGAAATCTGATTACAGTAATTACAACCCCAATTTCGAAATAGGTGGGACAAAGTGTAAATTGTGAATAAAATCAAAATGCAATGACTTTCAAATCACATTAGCCAGTATGTTATTTACACTAGAACGTAGATAACATTTCAAATGTTGAAACTGAAACATTTTACATTTTTATCCACAAAATGAGCTTATTTCAAATTTTCTGGCTGCAACAGGTCTCAAAAAAGTTAGGACACAGGCAAAAAACGGCTGAAAAAGCAATTAATATGTAAGAGAATTAGCTGAAAGAACATTTAGCAAGTAATTAAGTTAACTGGCATCAGGTGTGTAACATGATTGGCTATAAAAAGGATGTCTAAGAGAGGCTGAGTCTCTCAGAAGTAAAGATGGCCAGAGGCTCTCCAACCTGTGAAGGCTTGCTTAAAAAAATTGTGGAATACTTTAAAAACAATGTTTGTCAATGTCAGATTGCAAAGGCTTTGAAGGTCTCATCATCAACAGTGCATAACATCATCAAAAGATTCAGAGGAACTGGAAACATCTCTGTGTGTAAGGGACAAGGCCGAAGACCTTTACTGGATGCCAATGATCTTTGGGCCCTCAGACGCCACTGCATCACTCAGCGGCATGATTCTGTTATTGACATTACGAAATGGGCCCAGGAATACTTCAAGAAACCACTGCCTGTAAACACAGTCTGTCGTGCCATCCACAGATGCCACCTAAAACTCTATCATGCAAAAAGGAAGCCATTGTTGAGCAAGATCCTGAAGCGCCGCCATGTTCTGTGGTTCCAAGGGTCATTTAAAATGGACTGTAGCAAAGTGGCAAAGTGTCGTGTGGTCAGACGAGTCCAAATTTGACATTCTTGTTGGAAGTCATGGGTGTCGTGTCCTCCGGGCTTAAGAGGAGAAAGACCACCCCTCCTGTTATCAGTGTTCTGTTCAAAAGCCAGCATCTCTGATGGTATGGGGATGCATTAGTGCATATGGTGTGGGACACTTGTATGTTTTAAAAAGCACATGAATGCTGAAAGGTATATAAAGGATTTTAGAGCAACATATGCTCCCCTCCAGATGACATCTATTCCACGGAAGGCCTTGTATATTTCAGCAGGACAATGCAAAACCACATACTGCAGCTATTACAACAGCATGGCTTCGTAGCAGAAGAGTCCGTGTGCTGAACTGGCCTGCTTGCAGTCCTGATCTTCTACCGATTCAGAACATTTGGCGCATAATTAAACGAAAAGTCTGTCAAGGGAGACCCAAAACTCTCCAGCAGCTGGAAGCCTGTATTAAACAAGAGTGGGATCAAATTCCAATGGCTAAACTCAAGAAACTTATTACCTCTATGCCCAGACGCCTCCACTCTGTGTTAAAAAGAAGAGGGGATGCTACACCATGGTAAACAGGCCCCTGTCCCAACTTTTTTGAGACTTGTAGCAGCCATCAAATTTGAAATGAGCTCATTTTGTGGATAAAATTGTAAAATTTCTCAGTTTCAACAACTGCTATGTTATCTCTGTTCTATTGGGAATAAAATACTAGCTGGTGTGATTTGAAAGTCATTGCCTTTTGATTTTATTCACAATTTACACTTTCTCCCAACTATTTCGGAATTGGGGTTGCAGTTACTTTATAATTAGTTATCCCCAACACTGGATGTAAGTCCTCAGCCACAGTCTTTGAAGTCTTTGTTTTTCCAATTTGAGGAGTATCACATGTAAATTGAGGAGAAAAAAATAATGTGACTTATTTTAGGGTATAACTATATTGTTTCAAAAAGAGTAAGAAGTGAGGCAGTCTGAATACATCTTGAAGGCCTTTTAATAGGTGAATCTGCAGCAAGCTGTTAATCACTAATTTTATTCAACCAATTAAAAGCTTTTTCCTCAAAACTAAACGTCGTTTTGCGATTTGATGTCTGCTTTTGGCTCTCTGACCCCCCCGCCCCCATATTATCCAGCTCCTCCCTCAATACTGTCCCAACATTGATATAAAAAATGAAGAAATGTGAAGACCAAAGACCATTGTCAAGAACTACTCAACAGAAAAAGGTAAGGGATTCTACAGAAGAGGCTAGAACATTGGCACTCAGTAATCCACATTCATGGAGTGCAATTTTAGCATTGATTCTTAACTTTTGCCTTGTTTTCAATGTTTAAATACTATATATTTTACACTTAAATACAAGGGTAATTGCTGGCCAATTTTGTGATTGCTGATTTATAATGGTTGGGGACTATAAATTGTGTCTACATTTCTCTAATATAAAGTTCAGTTTTAGTAGTTCAACATAACTGTTGGTAAACTCAGTTTATAATTCAGATGGTCAGGGGTTTGGTTCCCTTCTGGAGGAATATCTAACTGCATATATAAATTGCTAGCAAAAATATATACGTGTATATCTGTATAATCATTCTGAAAAACTATAAGCCACATGCTGTAATGATATATTCAGTTCCAGTCGCAAGTTTCAACACACTGATATTGTTCAACAGTCAGAGATTCAAAAATATATATTTTGCAAAAAAAAAAAAAGATCCAAATGATAAATTCATAAAAATAACCACCATATGCAATAGTAATTGGTAAGCATATTTTTGTGTATTTTTTCCTACAAGGGCAGTAACATGGTAAAAAGACTTCACACTGGCACGGCTGTGTAAGTTTTCACAGATGAGCTGCACTTGTGGCTTGTATCTTTCCAAGAAATCCAAAACTGACCCTAACTTAATTCACCTGTTGAAAATATTAATACACCGTACTCTAAAGTAAATCTTAGTACTATGATCAGATGAACAAACCATTTTTCATTTGGGGTCAATTTGATCCCTGCAATGTAAACCAGCAAAAAAATGATCATAAAGTGTTACAGCTACGTAAGGTCTGTGTTCTGACCCCCTTAGCCTCTCTGTCCTCCCCTTATACAGCAATCACAGATTTATACGACTATTGGAAAGAATGAGAAAGTGCCCTTAGTATTAGTCAGCACAATAAAAACAAGATGAAAATGTTAGTTTTATATAACAATTGAACTGGGGGTGAAAATTACCCTAACAATGTTGATGGATACAACATGCATACCGGACATAAAGCTAACTTTCTGATTCATTGATTTTTGATTCTGCAAACACAGGCAAAAAAAAAAAAAAAAAAAAAAAAAAAAAAGGCAGAAAAAAGTATGTTAGCCATGTTAATCGAGACAGTAAAAAAAAAAAAATAGAATTATAATTGGATGGTTACACATTCTATTTTGCACTATTTACCTCATAACGAGTGCCATTTGAAGTTATTAGCATACAGTAAACCACTTGAATAATGCTGAAAACAGAGTATTATTTTTGAAGCTGAGTGAGTTCAAACATTCGACTGGGAGGGTTTTTATTGAAAAGACACAGAAAAATGACCATATAAAGGCCAGGGAGAAGATTCCAATGACCCTTCTCTGAAAGCAGCATTAGGGCAAAAGCCCAGGGCTTCAACAGTCAGTGACAACTGTCTGTGGTCTCCGAACAAGCAGTGATCTGTGTAAGCAATGCAGGATTTTCTCAGTGTTTCAGCTAGACCAATAACGTCCCAGATCCTGTTCATTGTAATCATATCAAAACCAAAAAAAAAAGGGTTCTGAAACAAATATTTTCATGTCTTCTTTTCCTCTTATTGAACAGAAAGACTTTGAGGGGAGAAAGTGATGGAGGGGCTATGGCAACTCCTAGTTGTGGGGTGTGCTTGTCACTTCCTGTCCAGTCCTGGTGTCTTTGCGGTCATGATTCAGGGTACTCCTGCGGAGTGTAAGAGAGCTCAGTTCGTCCCAGGCTACGACCTAGCGGGAGAGGGCCTTGACATCGTGACAATGCAAATAAAAGGCAGTTTTGTGGCCGACATGAAGAAGTGGAGAAAACCAGATGGAAGCTGCAATCTGGTGAGCAATGATTATATGCATCATGTGGCCCAGAAGCTTCCCTTGGCTATTGAGGACTGGACTTACCTGCCCAAATGCCAGACGAGTGTCCTGAGCAAAAAATACGAATCGAGCGAGGCGTTAGTTAGGGACTCCACCTCAAGTGTGCAAAACAATTGGAAGATGGGCCTGGACTTGCCAAACAAAGCTGGAGTCTCCTATGGAGGAACTCAATCCAGCGAAGCCACCTTCGCCATGGGAAAATCTAAGGAGGACAAGTACAGCTTTGTCACTCATGAGGTCCACTGCAGCTTATACAGGTAAGGCTCCCCTTGTGATGAAGCAAAAAAGAGGTTTTACGCATCATATGGTGGCCCATGATATATTGCACAGCTACAAAAAGACTCAACCACCAGGCAGTGCCTGTCCTAGGCAGGATCTGCCACCAAACATAGTGGTTCTCTGCTCTGTTCTTACCGGGAAACTCATCCTGCATGTTTTAGATGTTGCACAAGGCAGTGGTTTTCAAATTCGGGCCTGGGGGACCCAAATGTATTCTGGTTTTCATTCCAGCCACAGCTGCAGTTCCACAATTTGTAGCAAGCTGTTCATTTAAATGAATTAAGTGCATTTGATGTTTAGAGGGGTTATTCGCTGTACTTTCCTAACCCATATTATGCCAGCATAGTTTCTCAGTGTCACAAAGATTCCCAATTTTATATTGTGCTTATTGCACTACAGGTGAAAATTAAAATAAAAAGAAGTCAAGAATGAATGAGGGTAATTGGCTAACTTAAGGACTAAACTGGTAACCGGGTTATTTTTTGAATATGCGATCGTTTGGAATTTTTATCATTTCGATACCGTCATGCAAGACGGGCGTAAGTGACGTTCAGCAAATTTTACAGGAGAGGCAAAACACTGCTCCAGGTAAATCTCTACCACATGGATTAAAATGTCCATGGTGAATGAGCGAGTCATTAGATGATTTTGAAGCCTGAAAAAGATTGATTCCTAATCATTAGCCAATGAAGAGATAATCCAGATTATGTCACTTACGCCTTTTTAGCATTAGTCCGGATGAAGAGTTCGGTATTTGAGAAATGCGGCTAAAGGTGGTAAATAATTGCTCTAAACATGGAATGCAGCTAATTAAGACAAATAGACACCTGGTTAAAATTCTAAGATTGCAATTGTGGTTGGAACAAAAACCAGGATGCACAGTGGGGTGCCAGGAACAAGTTTGAGAACCACTGGGATAGGGTTTCCTTGTGTCCTTCAATGTTTCGAGGGAACCCCAAGAGTATTCACTGCTAAAACAAGCCACATTCCATTACCTGCAGGCACTCATGTACCTTTTCAAAATAAAAGTGCTATGACACTGCCGTCTAATTTAACAGAATTTGTTGTGGGATTGAATATGTCCTATTGTGGGAATAACCCGTTTAATAAGGTGGAATATTACTGAAGCTGGGCTGGCATGTCGAGTAGCCCAAAGCAGCCAGATTGTTGCAGTAAGCTGGCAACCGATGCAGTAAGTAATGTGTAAGTATTTCACAGCTCCAACTGAAAGCAGCCTAGTAGCTTGGCTACTTGCAGTACTTACTTTTGGTTGGTAAGGTAGAGTTTAATACAACATAAGTGATCCAATTACCTGTATTTAATATCTATTACTACACATTAATATGACCTGACGCACTGTATAAGCCAATTTTATTTATTATTGTCAAAATGTCATTTTGATTTTGAATGTTATTGGTGCAATATTTTGTTGAATTTACAAAAGTACATCATTTCAGTCGGCCAGCTCATGAATAGCCTGTAAAATTGGCACTACCAGATAGGTACAAAGATAGTTCAGCATCTAGGCTCTGACCTTGCGATACGCTGCGATGCAATGAGCTTGAGAAGTGCACAGGGAGTGCCAGGATATCTCCCCCTCTCCTTTGGGGGAAATTCAGAAATCATAGATGGATGCTGGGGTAGTGGTATGATGTTTGCAGCAGGCAAGAGTGATACAGCAGCTGGAAATGGTCCTAACAGCAGCAGAGAGTGATACAGCACAGCAGCAGGCAGAGCCATGTTTTTGCAGCAGGGGGAGAGCTGGAGAGAAGCTTAAATAGCCCACCTTACAAAGGGGCGGAGCAATGGTAGATATGCATAGGAGTGTCTATGAGAATGATGGTACGTTTCAAGTTGTCTGGCTGAAATGGGTTCATAAGCTCTGCCATGCTTTCTCAAGGTTAATTAAAAACAAGAAAGAAGAACAAATATGGAATAACATGTTTAACCATTGCTCAATATAGACAATTTTCAGGAAGGAGCTGACACTTGGCCGAAGGTGGGCTTTCTGGTGACAGAGTGATCCAAAGCACACCTCAAAATCCAGGCAGAATTGGTCTAGGGACAACAAAATCAATGCTCTGCAATGACCTGCTCAGTCACCAGTCCTCAATTTGATCGTAAACCTGTGGGCTGAACTGAAAAGGGCAGTTAATAACCCGAGAATATGGCTGATCTTGAAAGGATCTGCATAGAAAAATGTTCCGAAATCCCTACAAATGTGAGCCTTACCCTTATCTCACAGTACAGAAAAAGACTCCACGCTATTATCCTTGCCTGAGGTGGTTGCACCAAGAACTAAACCAGGAGTTTTTATTTGAAGGAAATTGATTTTAAATAAAATAAATGATTGTCCATTAAACCATTAATAAAGTAGAGTATTTCTTACTTGTTGACATTTCAAGTTAATCTAAGTAATGTTATTATTTATTATTTTTATTTAAGTATTTTAGCGCATTTTCAGTCAGAGAGACAATAATTATGGAGTCCAAAAACAACGGCTAGGCTCAAAGAGGCATAAAAAAAAATATCTCTTGACACAAACAAGTACTCATGACCTGTTTTCAATCATTTTACTTTGGCACCTCAAATTATTTGTGATGTGAAATAAATGTTTTACTTTAATTTTTTGATACTTTCACTTATCGATGCAAGGTATTATTTTGCCGCCGTGTTGCTGTGGATGAAAGGTTTTTTTTTAATATATATTTTTAAAAGATACTCTGCATGCCCCTTTAACCACTTTTCCAACGATTGGAATAATCCATGGATACTTAAACACACGGCTTCCTTCTTAATACTATGTCTCAGTGATAGAATGGTAAATTCCATTCAGAAAAATATTTTATTCCCTTTGCAAACAAGAACCAGGTGACGCCTGATTTAAGCCGCACCCTGTGGGTCAGCTAAATGAGCTACACCAGGGAAAATGCGAAAATTGTGAGCTATAAGAATTATGAGGTGCATAAGCAAATTTTTCTGTCTTCATTTGGAAAAAGGCATATTCTCAGGATTCTGAATTTACAAATCCAAGTGTCTGGTGAAAGACTGACACTTTCAGAAACTTTGCGTTGCTGGGCAAATAAGGAAGTGGTGGGTAGTTCATATCAGGCAGAGCGTAAATCAGTGAAGGCTGGGTGGGTGCACGCAATCATGAACTTTTAAAAAAATTCATTGATGTAGTAAAGATTTACACTATATAATGATGTAATGGCCTTTGCCCATCACAATGCGATCGTTTGACTTCAGAAGACTTGGGTTATACTGTGCGAGCTGTATGAAGTCATTGAAGACCCCAGTGCTAAATGTACTTAAGTCACACATTTGTCCATTCTGAGAAATGTGAGAAAATGAACTTGGGTAACCTCCACAACATTGACTCACTCTCACTTTTCAAAACTCACTTCAAAACATATCTGTTTAAACGTGCCCACTCTGTCTGATTCATTTCCTCCCTTATCTGCTGTTAGTTATTCATTATTCTTATTGTATTTTTTATATCTTTTGTATTTATTGTTTACTCTATATCTTTTATTGATGTATTTTTAAAATTTTTGTATTTATTGTTTATTCTATCCCTTTTATGTACGGTTTCCTTGAGTGTCCTGAAAGGCGCCATCAAATAAAATGTATTATTATTATTATATTATTATTATTATTATAAAAGACATTTTCCCATCCTTACCACACGGTGTGTGAAAATGTGACTTAAGTACTTTTAGCACTAGGCTCTTCAATTTCACGGTCATTTTTGGCTGTTTTGTTTTTATTTGACTCAAAAGAAGGACTCAAAAGATTGAGTCTCCATTGACTTCAGTTGTTTCGGAGAAAGCTGGTCCGGAGTTTTGCTGGTAAACTCAAAAATTATTAATGGATTTACAAACTTCCCCCGAGTTTCAACAGGCATGGAGGTGAGCAGATAATAACAGAACTTTCATTTTTTGGTGAACTGTTCCTTTAACAAGGAGAAATGGTCAACCTGATTGTGCAGAGTATTTTCGGAATCCACTTAAAGGTTAATTATAATTTAACTAAACTCTGCCCCCCCATCTTTTTATCCAGATACAGACTGGCTTCCTCCATCCCGCTTCATCAATCATTTAAGAAAGCCCTGAATAATCTCAAGAAAACGTACAGCCCCGCAGCCTACCAGAACCTGATAGACACTTACGGCACTCATTACATCACCGTGGTCCACTTGGGGGGAAAAATGAAGGACATTACGGCCATTAAGTCCTGCCAAGCCGCCATGAAGGGTCTCACCGACACAGCTGTCAAGGACTGTCTGGACGTGGAGGCCTCGGCCATGCTCGTGCAAGACCCTTCTCTGAAAACTGAAAACCGCTACTGCCAGAAGCTGAAGAGGAAGATGGGGAAGCACCAGAAGTTTAGTTGCATGTTCCGTGAGCGCCACCATGAGGTAAAGGGAGGGAAAAACCCCGGTGACCTGCTTTTTCGGGGAGGGCCTGGGACTGCAGAGGCCTACCGAAACTGGCTGGAGTCCCTGAACACTCTACCTGACATGGTGTCCTACTCTGTCAAGCCCCTTTTCTATCTTATGGGAAAGAAGCATCCAGCCAGGGCTGGGTTGAAGAGGGCGATCAGCGATTACATCAAGAACCATGCCCTGAAGAAGAAATGTGCCGAATCCTGTCGGATCGGTAGGAGGAAGAACAAACGGGATCCCTGCGACTGCGTCTGCAAGAGCACTGCTCAAATCGCAGCAAACTGCTGCCCTACTGGACAAGGATTGGCCACGCTGAAAGTCTACAGACTCTACGCCCAAGGCTTATATGGAGACATGATGTCAAAAACCGATGGCTCAGTCCGGGTGAGCTACGGAAAACAAATTAAACGCACCCAAGTCATTAATAACAATGACAATCCACACTGGCCGGAGACCTTCTACTTTGGGCCCATTAAGATAGATTCAGCCGAACGGCTAACATTCAAGGTGTACGATGCAGACTTTAAGTGGGACAGTGATCTCCTGGGACAATGTGCCTTTAGGCTGCATCAAGGAAACGTGACGGATGTCTGCACATTTCAACATGGTACATTCTTCTTCTCCTACGAGGTGAATTGCGCCCCCAGCCTCGGCGGAAAACATTGTCAGGACTACATCCCCTCTCCCATGAGCCCCTCCCTGGCGAAGATGTTCCTCTCCAGAAACGGGATCCTCGCTGGACAGCACTGGAAGGGCTTACTTGCGGGAATAACTCTGAGATTGTCGAACACCATTCTGAATTTGAGGTCCGAATGATTAAATAGGTGAGGCTTGGAATCAGCTGCAACCAAAGGATTTTGGCTTTATAATTATGATGGTAACTCATCAAGTGTAGTCATCTCTTGCTATTTCATACAAGCTCTCTGCTTCTTGCTGCCAGTATTAATCATAATTTTTTTTTTGTTCCCACTCTGCTCAAATTGAGGAAGTATTTCTATCCTTTCCTGTAATAAAGCATCGACAAAGGCAAAACTCAGTTTAAAAACTTTATTGAGATGTTACCAAGTGTTCACTATGTGGCAGGGGAGAGCCTGATACCCCACCATCACATTTTTCACCCTTCCCAAAATTACTGGATCTAAATCTCTTATTAGAACTGAATCTAAATCTCTTTAAAATGACTCCGTATCAACTGAAAATGTTTTCTGCTGGACTCTAGATTACAAAATACACCGAGGCATGTGGTCACTTTATGACAATGCATTCACTCACCCCAAACCATGGCAGGAAATTGTGTTATAGTACAATGAGATATACACTGAACTTCTTAGCCATGACTGCAAAAGATACTTGGCACAAGAACTGCACAACTCACCTTCCCAGGAATGCCACACTATGTTTAAATGCACAAAATATTACAATATTTGCCCTCATTTTGAAAAAAAATGCAGTATTCTAACAAAGCTATTTACATAGCTAATGAAAATGAATACTCCGCTAATATTTCCATTTACTGCACATGCAATAGTGCGTACTCCAATTAAAGTGAGATTTTTTGTTTGCGGACATGTTTTTCTGCACAAACAGCCTCCTGCTTTCGTTCAACCACCTTCTTAAAATGGTCAGCATGGTGATATGCGCTCTTATCGAAGTACATGTTGATATCCAGGTCCCCCATCATTTTAAAAAATAGGTGTGTTTTTCCTTCCTTCCCACCAGAAATGTGGGCTGTGCTGATCATAAGCAAGTGGCCGCATGTCAAAACCTGTGGTAAAAAAAAAAATCCCCAATTGATAATCATACTCCAAATTCACTGTATACATGTCCAAAAAGCACTCCTAAAACCCAAATAATATTGGCATATCCCAGGTCTTAATCAGAAAAAGCTACATTCTGAATACTGCCCAATTTGGAATATCCAAACAGATCGTGCAGGTCACATAAGTCGCATCAAATTTGGAATATTCTCTATTCGGAATAATAGTGGAAAATTAGTGTGCATGTAACTGTCATCAATGACCAAACGTACATATCCAAATTGACCAAGTCAGTGCTTCAGAAAAGTTCAAATTAAAGTCTTGGATTTTCCCAGTTAGAGCCTTGACCTCAGACTCATCAAAAACACCATTCACTCGCCCCTATTGCCAATTTATAGCCAATACTGACCCTAACATACATGTTTTTGGACTATAGAAGGCTATGGGAGTACTCCAAGTTTGCCCACATGAACACAAAGGAAACAAAAAAACTGTGCGCAGACAGGCACCAGGTTGGAGCCGAACCCACAACCCCCTTTCTGTGAGCAAACTGTGCTACTGACTGCACCACCCATAACACTATACTCATGATGTATAATTTAATACAGGTGAACCCTGGAATTAACCCATGCATTGTGTTCTGAGCAAAATGGGCCAATTACAAATTTATTCTGTCATAAATATGGTCCATTTCAGTGCTTCTCAAACCTCTCCTGGAGAAGCACTCGTCCTGCATGTTTTCGATCTCTCCCCGCTCCAGCATGGGGGATTCAAATGATCCGCTCATTATCAATCAGCTTTTGGGGATTGATAAGGACCTGTTTTGCAACAGGGTGAGATCTAAATCATGCAGGACGAGTGGTACTCCAGCAGGGGTTTGAGAAGCACTGGTCTATTACATCTGAATGCCTGAAGGCTTCAAGTATTCCAGCACACAGCACCGTCAACCACAACACATATATTGCGCAAATGCAAAAAAAAGGAAAAAAAAAAGAAAGAAATATTTAAACTTCTTTATGCTGGGTTTTAGAAGGATATACACAGATTAGCCACAACATTAAAACCAACTGCCAAATATTGTTTAAGTAACCTTCAGCAGCCCTGATCTATCGAGACATGAACTCTACAGTACAAGAGCTCTGAAGGTGGGCAGTGGAATCTGGCACCAAGACGTTAGCAGCAGATCCTTTAGATCCTGTAAGTTGTGTGGTGGGGCCTCCATGGATTAAACTTTTTTGTTAAGCGCATCCTACAGGTGCTCGATTGGACTGAGATCTGGGGAATTTGAGAGTCAAGTCAACACCTAGAACTCGTTGTTTTGTTCCTAAAACCATTCCTGAGCCATTTTTGCAGTGTGGCAAAGCACATTATCCTGTCGAAAGAGCCTACTGCTATTGGGGAACACTGTTTCCATGAAGGGGTGCACTTGGTCTGCAGCGATGTTTAGGTAGGTGGTACAAAGTAACATCCACATGAATGGCAGGACCCAAGGTTTCCCAGCAGAACATTGCCCAAAGCATCACACTGCCTTCGCTGCCTTGCCTTCCTCCCATAGTGCATCCTGGTGCCATGTCTTCCCCTGGTATGCGACACACAAGCACCTGCCCATCTACATGATGTAAAAGAAAATGCGATTCATCACACACACAGACAATACATTGGTAATACTATTTAATAGATGGCAGGAGAGTAACACTCAGGAAAACTACTGGCTGTGAACTGTGGGTTCAATTAGGTCATTCTCTCCTCAAATACTGCTCTTTGTGTCAGTACCCCTGGAGGAGGAGGAACAGGACAGACTGTCCTAACTGGCATGGTCACTGAGGCGACAGGGCAGGCCTTTACCCCTCTGAAGGAGTCTGCGTTTGGATTTCAGCCGAACGAGACAGAGGGGTGGGGCCTCGGAGGAGGGGGAGGGTACTTGAGGTCTAAGCAGTGGGGAGAGAGCGAATCAAAAGCCAGGGCTGCGGTGGTAAGTGGCTCCAACTGGAGGAACACCTCGAAGGGTTCCACCTTCAGCTGGGCAATGGCTTTATCCATATGACAAGGCTTGACCCCAAGGCCGGAAATTTCAGGGGTTGAGAGAGTTATTGTCTTGCAATGTTTTTCATTTATTTAAATTAAATAATTTCTACCTGCATACCGAGAACATTGCACTAATGAGCAGATCTGGGTTTCTGGAACAAAATTTGAGGGAGAACTTTTCTCTCAAAGCCTGGGGTTTACTCCTCTGCACCAAAATTCACATCCACCATTTTGATTTTTTTTTAATGCCCTCGCGGACAGTGCATGAAACAGAGATGAAGTGTTTGTGTGTGTGTGTGTGTGTGTGTGTGTGTGTGTGTGTGTAAAGTGCGGGGATTGAGAGTTATAATAATAATAATAATAATAATAATAATAATAAAAACTTTATTACAGACTCAATGGTCCAAATAAGAAAAAGACAGTACATACAAAATATATAAAAGACACAATAAAAGAAGCAAACACAACATATTCACAACGCAATATGTACAAGTCACTAAAAAAAATTAAAATCAATGCCCACAGAGGAGACAACTATACCAGTGCTTCCATATCTTGGACTGATAACGTGTAGTGCTAAATTTGATACTTGTCAAAGCCATGATTAAATAATTTTCTGAGCTGTTCAGCCGACATATAAATTTGTACATAAAATTTCTCAAAGTGGCTTGCAGTGTATTTACTCCTGCAGCTACAAACATCTCGCTGGCGCTACACCAACAAGGTCTTTTCAGCAGAATTCTCATAGCATCATTGTATGCTACCTGGAGTTTACGCAGGCTTGCTTTACTATAATTTGACCACAAGTGGGCAGTGTAGAGGGGAGTGCAGCGTGCTCTGAACAAAGCCACCTTCACTCTACCTGTACATGCGCCAAACTTGCGAAGCAAACTATTCGCTTGAGCATATAAAGCACGGCATTGCCTGTAGATGTCTTGGTCATCCTTCAACTGGTCTGTAATGAGATGTCCAAGATACTTTACTTTAGTAAGTACTCTCAAATTATTATCTGACAATTTGAATAAAGGGAACATTAGACATTTGTCCTCCTTTGTTCGACTAATCATGACCACACTCTTATCTGTACTGAACTTCATGTCATGGACAACACCATAGTCAGAGCAGACATTAAGAAGCTGCTGGAGACCAGCACTACAGGGGCTAAAGACCACGAGGTCATCCGCGTACATAATATGGTTCACCAATGTATTGCCTATCATACAACCGGTTTTACAGGTGTTCAGGCTGATAGAAAGGTCATCAACATACAGATTAAAAAGAACTGGTGAAAGGATTCCACCTTGTCTGACCCCATTCCTGACCCCAAAAGGGGCAGAGACACAATGACCCCATTTTACCTGCATTGACTGGTTGGCATACCAGTAAGACAGAATTCTCACAATACATTTAGGTACACCTCTGCTACTCATTTTGTCAAATAACTTAAAATGATTGATCTGGTCAAAAGCTTTCGAAGCATCAATGAAACTCATTAAAACTGTGGAATTCTTATCTCTATACGTATTGACAATTTCCTTTAAGGAATATATGGCCATGTCTGTGCCATGCTTAGCTTTGAAGCCAAACTGGTTATCAGTAGAAGAAATGATCTCCACAATTCTGTCCAGCAAGATGCTTTCAAAAACTTTAGACAGCACACTGGCAAGGGCTATTGGTCTGTAATTATCAGAGCAGCCAACTTTACCAGTTTTGTCCTTAATCACCGGAACTAGCAAGACAGATATCATTGTCTCCGGCAAGAAACCATGAATTAAAAAAGCATTGAAGCAGATGGTAAGAAGAGGAGCTAACCTCATGCTGGCATATTTAATGTGCTCAGCAGTGATGTTATCCAAACCACTTGCTTTTTTATCTGTTAGCTTATTTATAGTGTGGGACACCTCATGTGAAAAAATTACCTTTGAATCAATACATTCAACATTATCAGGCACATAAATATCACTTTTGACACAATTAAATAAGCTGCTGTAGCGCTGTCACCATTCTTTTTTTTGTTGCATTGCAGCCACCAAGCACATCCTGTTGGTATAGCTTCACACACAATCCACAATTCAACCATCCACACTTGGTTCAGAAGTTTGGCCAGTGAATATTATGCCTATTCTACGGTAATAGAAGTTCAATTACTTGAACTTTTTCCTTTGCGTGTCGACCCTGTATTTTAGGGGCTTTGAAACCCCCTTGTTTTTGTGCTGTTTCATGATGCTCATTGTTCTTCATCATCAGCGGGATTGCATATTCCCCTAAGAGGATGGTTGACAGAAAGCTGAAACTTTTTGCAGACATTGGAATCGATGTGCAAATATTTCTCATCAAGAAATTTTTACAGTCGGCCAGAAGAGGGAGCTATAAGAATACATAAAATTTTTTTGCAAGATATATAGAGAATTTGAGAGTCCCCTGCATGAAAATACTCAATTAAAAACCATGAACAAGTATTTTGACCATACATTGCCCGGCCAAAAAAAAAAGTTGCACACTCAAATATTTAGTTGGAACCCCTGTAGCATTGATTACAGTGCATATTCGTCTTGTCATTGTTTTGACAACTATATGCAATGCCAGAACATTTATTTTCGATCAGAAATGCCATTATTTTTGGCCGAGATCTTGTCTTCTCGATATAATGGTTGAACCACTCGGTGGTCTTTCTTGAGCACATCCCAACAACTTTTAATGTGTTTAAGGTCAGGACTTTGTGGTGGCAAATTTGTCTGTGAAAATGATTCCTCATAATTGTTTTTGTCATTCATGATACATGCCAATAACTTGCCATTCTGAAATACTGTAACTTCTTTTCCACCATCAAGGGATGTGTCTCCCGACATGATTTTTTAAGAAATGAGTAGCGACGCGCTTCATCAGTCAGGGTTAAAATGATTATTGCCAGCTGAAACATATTAATAACCGCAATAACGATCAAATTATAGAATTTGTTCATTGATTTCCAAACGGCGACTTTTTTTTGGCCGGGCAGTGTATATATACACACACACAACCCCAATTCCGAAATAATTGGGACAAAGTGTAAATTGTGAATAAAATCAAAATGCAATGACTTCCAAATCACACCAGCCAGTATTTTATTCACAATAGAACAGAGATAACATAGCAAATGTTGAAACTGAGAAATGTTACAATTTTATCCACAAAATGAGCTCATTTCATATTTGATGGCTGCTACAGGTCTCAAAAAAGTTGGGACAGGGGCCTGTTTACCTTGGAGTAGCATCCCCTCTTCTTTTTAACTCAGAGTGGAGGCATCTGGGCATTGAGGAGACAAGTTTCTTGAGTTTAGCCATTGGAATTTGATCCCACTCTTGTTTAATACAGGCTTCCAGCTGCTGGAGAGTTTTGGGTCTCTTTTGACAAACTTATGGTTTAATTATGCGCCAAATGTTCTCAATCGGAGAAAGATCAGGACTGCAGGCAGGCCAGTCCAGCACACGGACTCTTCTACTACAAAGCCATGATGTTGTAATAGCTGCAGTATGTGATTTTGCATTGTCCTGCTGAAATACACAAGGCCTTCCCTGGAATAGATGTCGTCTGGAGGGAAGCATATGTTGCTCTAAAACCTTTATATACTTTTCAGCATTCATGGTGCTTTTTAAAACATGCAAGTGTCCCACACCATATGCACTAATGCATCCCCATACCATCAGAGATGCTGGCTTTTGAACTGAAGGCTGATAACAGGAGGGGTGGTCTTTCTCCTCTTTAGCCCGGAGGACACGACGCCCATGATTTCCAACAAGAATGTCAAATTTGGACTCGTCTGACCACACGACACTTTGCCACTTTGCTACAGTCCATTTTAAATGAGCTTGGCCCACAGAACACGGCGGCGCTTCTGAATCATGCTCAGCAATGGCTTCCTTTTTGCATGATAGAGTTTTAGGTGGCATCTGTGGATGGCACGGCGGACTGTGTTTACAAACTGTAGTTTCTTGAAGTATTCCTGGGCCCATTTAGTAATGTCAATGACAGAATCATGCTGGTGAGTGATGCAGTGGCGTCTGAGGGCCCGAAGATCGCGGGCACCCAGTAAAGGTCTTTGGCCTTGTCCCTTACGTACAGAGACTTTTCCAGCTTCTCTGAATCTTTTGATGATGTTATGCACTGT
Source organism: Gymnothorax javanicus (assembly GCA_029692085.1). Lineage (NCBI taxonomy): Eukaryota > Metazoa > Chordata > Actinopteri > Anguilliformes > Muraenidae > Gymnothorax > Gymnothorax javanicus. The sequence continues at coordinate 124,799,142 of CM056197.1, read as the reverse complement.
CGATGATGAGACCTTCAAAGCCTTTGCAATTTGACATTGAGGAACATTGCTTTTGAAGTATTCCACAATTTTTTTACGCAAGCCTTCACAGGTTGGAGAGCCTCTGGCCATCTTTGCTTTTGAGAGACTCAGCCCCTCTAAGACATCCCTTTTATAGCCAATCATGTTACTCACCTGATACCAGTTAACTTAATTACTTGCCAAATGTTCTTTCAGCTGATTCTCTTATATACTGGACAAAGAAAGTTAGGGATCACCCAACTTTTCAATATTAAAATATGATATGGAAAAAAATACAAACTATCACATATTTCAAATTCAAAATTTGGGGTGATCCCTAACTTTATTTGTCCAGTATATATTAATTGCTTTTTCAGCCCTTTTTTTGCCTGTGTCCCAACTTTTTTTAGACCTGTTGCAGCCAGAAAATTTGAAATAAGAGTGGACGATGTCCAATGAGGCGCATGTAAACAGTAGGCTAAACATGGGTGTCGAAATTTTTTTTTTTTTTTTTTCTGGGGATAGACTAGTTTTCCGTGTTCTTTTTTATCTGTTCATACTTAAAAAGGACACAACTAAGGAATTGTAATTGAACAACAATATTTATGCTCCATTATTATGCTCCATCCAAAGCTAAAGAATAAGCTCTACAATTGCCTTACCCTTTATATTATCGCTCAGTTAACTACGTTTTCGTTTCGTTCAAAGAAAAAGTGTTCGCACTCAGCTGTGCCTCTGAGTCTGACACAGGTCTATACCTGGAAGAAACTATCCTGTGGAAAATTCCAGCTTTGACCAGCCCAGGCTGGTCAGGCTGGTTTAAGCTGTGTTTTGGACAGTTTTAGTTGGTCGATCAGCCCTTCACCAGCTGACTCCAGCTGACAATACCAGCTTAACCAGCTTTGACCACCTTCATCAAGCTTTAGAGACCAGCTTTAAACATCTAGACCAGCTATGACCAGCTAATAACACAGCTCAGACCATCTTAAACCAGCTTAGAATTCTAGCAGCTAGGGGAAATAATAATCTGGGGAAATTTCATGATGTCTCCTGTCTTGATTTATATTATTACGTGTGGTAAAAAGACAGTCTTTGTTTGATAATATGTCCCAAGTATGCGGGTACTGTATTTCTGCTGAGCCAACCTCCCACTCTCCTCGTAGTTCAATAGGTCTGACAAACTTGGTTGTATAGCTTGAAATCTTGTTTTCAGGGTAAGTTTGCAAGGATGCATTACTCAGGAGAGTAACATAAAAATCTGTCTGCTCCATGGTCATTTACTGTCTGTTGTTGTGCATGCTTTTAAAAATATTTTTAAGATTAAATGTCAACCACGTGACTTGTAGGTATCCAGCTGTTAAATTTTTCAGGCCATCCAACCCATTTTACTAAGACCAGCTTTTTACCCTTTACTCTCTGCTGCACAATGATCTTTTCAACCTTAAATGCTTTGTCTTTACTCACAGTAACCCTTGGTAATTCAGCCTCCTAAAATGTACCATCAATGTCTTCACCATCGCAATCCTTCAGCTTGTTTAGGGGTGGGATTCTGTGGATCCGTTCAGCCACTGTGAAATATTCATCCGTATACGTCTGCTCATAACCTTTTGCAAACGTCCCTCGTACTTTTGAAACACGGACTGTATCTCCCTTCTCAAATTTAAACTTTTGTTTTTTAAGCCTTTTTGGAAAAGGTCCGTATATGGTTTTAAAAACATTAAAGGCATTAGCTTCATTTACATCAACGGGTTTTATTTTAATAGTACAGTGGTGGCTGTTATTATACGATAGGACCAAGTGCTGTATTACGTCAATGAACTTGTGCGTATTATGAGCGTTGAAGTATCTCCACATCCTGGTTTTAGGAGTCCAGTTAAATCGCTCCGCTACTGAAGCTTCCTTATCATTGCTTGTGGTAATATGTGTTATTTGATATTGTTTCATCAACTTCTGAAAATCCCTGTTGAAAAACTCTGTACCTTTGTCAGTTTGCAGTTTTTTGGGCCTGCTGCCTAGTGCAAGTATGTCTTGGAAGGCCTGAGTCACTTCCTTGCTGCTTTTGTTCTTAAGACGACAAACCCATGCAAATTTTGATAAGACATCTATGCAGGTCAGCATAAATTTAATATTATCATTATGCTGGGATAAATTTGACATGTCGACTAAATCTGCTTGCCATTGCGCATCAATATGAGACAAAAACCTTGTTCCTCTTGAAATTAACTCTGGCTGTCTTGTGTAAGGTGTATGTATCTTCCCTAGACAACCAGTCTAAGTTTCTTGTTGGAAATTCTTAACCCTTTAGTTTCCAGTACAGCCTTTGCAATCTTTCCTTTCCCACCAAAAGACCCTGGATTCTCAGGGGAATAATAAACAGACTTCAAACACTCCTGAACATCCATCTTCAGCAATAAAGCAAAAAATGACACGATACCCAAAACAGTGCATTAATACCGTCATTTTATTAAAAATTGGTGCAAAACAGACAAAAATTTGCAGAACATTAGTTATCTTATACTTTATCGCCATCCCACAAGCTTTCTTGCATCGCCCCCGAAATCTCCCAGAAATCTTTCCAGACCTCATTAACAATCTTGTTGCCGACGTGCCCCAAGTCCTGGTGCTTAATTTCCTGCAGCTTCCCCCTGATGTACGGCTCATCCTTGAGGTTCCGAAAGAATAGTGTCGACAGCCCCTTCGACACGGGTGGGGCTCGGCCTAAGCCCCAGCACTTTGAGCACCTTGGAGAGTAGGACACTCAACCATGGTGTTTTCACTTTGCCGCACAGTTTTCAGCTTCCTCCGCTCGTGGTGCGGGAGCTATGGTATCGGGCTCCGTCCGTGCGTGCGTCCGTCCGTCAACACATTTTGCTTTATCTCATCAACGATTTTAGTTGCAGGCTCCTAATTTTTACTGGACATGCATATCATAAAGCCCTACAAATGACATGCCTAAAGGTGACCTTGGCTTTTTTTTTCAAGGTCACTGGCCTAAAAATATAACCAAAAACTTCGACATTTTGCTGTATCTCATCAACCATTTCAGTTACAGGCTCCTTATTTTTACTGGACATGCATCTCAAAGGCCAACAAATGGCGTGCCTAAATGTGACCTTGGCCTATTTTTTCAAGGTCACTGGCCTCAAAATATCACCAAAAACTTCAACATTTTGCTTCATCTCATCAACGATTTCAGTTATGGGCTCCTAATTTTTACTGGACATGCATCTCAAAGGCCAACAAATGGCGTGCCTAAAGGTGACCTTGGCCTTTTTTTTCAAGGTCACTGGCCTAAAAATGTCACCAAAAACTTCGACATTTTGCTGTATCTCATAAACCATTTCAATTATAGGCTCTTCATTTTTGCTGGACATGCATCTCTTAAAGGCCTACAAATGACGTGCCTAAAGGTGACCTTGGCCCATTTTTTCAAGGTCACTGGCCTCAAGATATCACCAAAACCTTCGACATTTTGCTTTCTCTCACCAACTATTTCAGTTATGGGCTCCTAATTTTTATTGGACATGCATCTCATAAAGGCCTACAAATGACATGCCTAAAGGTGACCTTGGCCTATTTTTCAAGGTCACTAGCCTCAAAATATCACCAAAAACTTTGACATTTTGCTTTATCTCATGAACTATTTTAGTTACAGGCTCCTAATTTTTTTTGGAAATGCAACTCATAAAGGCCTACAAATGACCTGCCTAAAGGTGACCTTGGCCTATTTTTTCAAGGTCACTGGCCTCAAAATATCACCAAAAATTTTGACATTTTGCTTTCTCTCATAAACTATTTCAGTTACGGGCTCCTAATTTTTACTGGACATGTACATCTCATAAAGGCCTACAAATGATGTGCCTAAAGGTGATCTTGGCCTATTTTTTCAAGGTCACTGGCCTAAAAATATAACCAAAAACTTCGAAAATTTGCTTTATCTTATCAACATTTTCAGTTCCAGGCTCCTAATTAGCTCCCGCCTGCCTGAGTGGCCCAGGAGCTATGGTATTGGGCTCCATCCGCGCGTGTGTCCGTCAACAAAAACTTTGACATTTTGTTTATCTTAATGGCGGGAGCTTCTGGGGCCGCCAGTGCCCTATATTTCAAAGTTATGTTAAAAATAAAAAGAATCAGGCTCAAACAGACAGCTGTGCCTCATTTGGCTGGGGTGGTCATACTCGCACCCCTGGCACTTGCTCTTCAACAACTCTTAAATTGCAGTGTCCAGAAGGCACGCCATGATCATCTTCAGGACTTTAATCATCGGGGCTGTGAGGCATCCGTCGATTTCATCCGCAGGCCACAGCGGTGCTGATGGTTGCAGCAGGGCCTTCTTTTTCGGGACGCATTTCCCCCGGCAGCGTGGTATACCGTCGTAAGCTTGAAACCCTTCCGCCAGTCAGGGATCTGAAATTGGTGTATCGTTGTCGGCGCAGTACTCAGTCTCAAATGATTTTGGAGATGCCACCAAACCCGCTCGGCTGATCGGGACATAGGTTTTGTACACAGCCTGAGACATGACTGCTACGATTAAGTTTGTGGGTTGTTTGTAAGGATAGCATTCAAACTCGGGCCTTTTTAAAGACCATCTTACGCACCTTTCCCTTTAACCACACCTTTAAAGAGGCTACAGCCTATCATGGGCCGTTTGGTATTGGTAAGTAAATGCTTGACGTTTGAACAGCCTTAAAATGAAATGGAATAGACAGTAAGTGGTTTAAAAAGTATTTTTATTATTTAAAACATAAAAGGTACAAAATGCACACAGAGCATATACTTTTCAATTAAAATATTTGCACACAGTCCTGAGTTCACCACCGTGTAAAGACTTTCCCTTATAATCAGTCTTTCTAGTTTTCCATCCTCTGCATCCTCTGTGAACGCCAGCGCACTCATCATGTGCCTGCTTGGACAAATAGGCAATTTGGAAAAAAATGTGAAGCACTTCTGATAACCAGAGGCGACATGCGCATAGGCTGTTTTTAAATTATTCCAGTCATGAATGTCGACAAATACACCACGTTTTCCAATAGAGTCAAAGTCCTCGTCCGCATACAAATTTAAATTTTTACATTTACATCGGCATCCGTGTAAATGTGGTAGCCGCAGCGGAGCTCCTTCGGATGAGCGGAGCCACCCCACTCATGGTGCATCACCTGCGAAAGGGCTCTCAATATTGTAGCGAAAGGTTTCTTTGGGCCCCGCGGCACAGTTTGCCGTTGAGCCTTGGACCCCGCAGACTCAGCCGTTGAAGTCGAAGACATGTTTATCAGTTTAAAAGTCTCCAGTTTTCTCAGTGCGCCAAGTTAGATCAGCTCAAAGACCGCTAGAAGTCAGATAAGCTTAAAGGCCTCGTTTTATACGAGTCCTGAAGGCCGGCTTTGACCGTCGCTACCAATCTCACACACCCATCCCGTTCAGCCCCCCCCCATTATACTACTATTATTTTTGACAGAAGTCGTTTGCTTCATTCATTGGCTGCCCGCAAGCCCCGCCAACTCACAAACACAGAACCAGCCCTGCCCCCTTTGACTTCCCTCACTCACTCTGCCTTTGCACACGCAGAGAGAGAGTGAGAGAGAGACAGAGAGAAGATCTACGGAATGAGAAGACTTTGGAAACCAGCCTTATTTTGCATCAAACTTTCGACAACAAACTTACAAAAACTTTCGACAATCCTGCTCCGATCTTTAAAGACGCATTTTTTCCACTCACATCTCGCCGAAAGACTTTACCGGTAGATATTTTTATCTTTCTTTCCTTATTCTGCTCACTTATTCACCATTATTTCAAATGTACTTCATTCATTACTCTCCAGTTTTAACACTTCTTGCTTTCATTTTTCGCTTTAAAACACTATTGTACTAACATTTTTTTCGTCTTAAAACACTATTTTACTCACATGTCGTCAGCTACTTTAAAACACTCTCCCTTTCTTTCCTTACTCTGCACACTTATTCACCGCTATTTCAAATGTACTTCATTCATTCCTATCCAGTTTTAACACTTCTTGTTTTCATTTTTTCGCTTTAAAAAACACTATTTTACTAACATGTCGCCAGTAACTTTAAAACACTCTCTGAATTTTTACTCTCCCATGTTACCCCACGACCAACAAAATGCTTGAAATAAAGTTTTACCACTTATCACTTTCACTTCCCCACTACTCAAATAATACACATTTAAGAAACACTAAACAATAATAATAATGTAATTAAATAAATGCTTTAAAAGGGGCTATCCCAAAAACGTAAAACACGCTAAAATTTATAAAATTAAATCACTGCCCCACACCAGAGAAAGAAGGGAGGGAGGGAGTGAGGGTGGCGGTGCTGAATTACCCGACGCAGCCAGGAGAGAGAGAGAGAGAAGGGGGAGGAGGAGGCAGACAGGAGAAACAGAATAAACTGTAATAACCTAATTTTTTTTTTTAAGATTTTTTTGGGGGAATTTTTTCCTTTATTTGACAGTTATGCAGCGTAGAGAGACAGGAAGGTTGGGGAGAGGAATGGGGGAAGGCATGCAGCAAATGACCTGAGCAGGAATCAAACCCAGGTCGCTGCAGGAAGGACAGAGCCTTTATGGTGCGCGCGCTTAGACTGATGAGCCACCCGTAATAACCTAATTTTTAATTAATTCATATGACCTCTTGTCCCCATCAAAAGCCATCAATCATTTTTTGACAGAAGGCATATCATATTTCTTTCTCCCGTTGCTTGCTAAAAACCTTGGCAAGGTCGGCGTAATCAGCAGGAACATTCGGAGGCAAACTAAAACTCAGACTAGCCCCCAAACTCCAAATCTCTTCGGGATCTGGAGCCTCAACCACTGACTCGGAGTCAGAAATATTCTCCGAAAATAAATAATCCACTGGCTGCCGCCAGTCAAATTGGGGATCCCACTCCAAATTATCCTCCGCCCTATCATCACAATCAAGTTTGCCAAATGAGAGGCCCTCCTCTTCATCACTTCAGGCATCCATCTCCCCCAGAGATTGGCGTTTTGGGGCAACATGCAACATTTTGGCTATAGTGAGCCTTAAAATTAGAACCCCATTGAATAATGGGACTATTATGGCTGCTAAATGTGTGGCCTATGCTTGACCAACCAGGCATGACCCAACACAATAGGATAACTTGGAGAATTGATAAGAAAAAACTGAAACCTCTCGGAGTGACCACCAAACTGGATGAGCATAATCATAAAATCAGTGACCTCAGTAACAAGACCAGTTCCCAATGGATGACCATCCAGAGCATTAATAGCGCGAGAGTGCAAAAGAGAACGGATAGGCAAGGAATGCTTCCTAGCCCACCCAGCATCCACAAAACAATCCACGGCCTCCCAAGTCCAAAAAGGCCTCTACTGATATTTTCTGATCCTTAGTAATCAACTGCACCAAAATAGAAGTGCGACAGAGAGATTGAGTCTGTCCCTCTAGCGCCCCCCATTCCGCTGGAGAGACGTCCCGTTTCCCTTACGCTCAGGGCAGTGTGGTCGGATATGTCCCGGTTTTTGCACCTAAAACAGATTATACGTTTTCGCGCAGGATCACGAGCCTGGCGGACAAATGATCAGTCCACCTGCATAGGCTCACTGACAGGGCAAGTCTACGGGCGGAGCTGTGGCTACGTGCGGATCTGGAGGAGCACCCAAACATTTGCCTAATGGAGCCCGCGTCGCTCGCTCACGGATGCGATTGTCAATTTTAACCGCTGCGCGTACCAGAGGATCTAAAGAAACGGAAGGCTCCAGGGTTGCCAGAGCGTCTTAAACGGGTTCAGACAATGCATGAATGAATAAAGTGGGGCTTCCGGCCACCCTGTCTCTGTGGCCATTGAACGGAACAAAGAACAGAAAACTCAGCCGCGCTCTCACTCCCCTGGCGCAAAGCGAGCAGCGGCGTCCTGACCAGACACGCCATGGTCAAAAACTGAAATAATTTCCTTTATCAAGCTATCTGCCGAACATCAGGCGACCTGAGAGGTCCCGCCCAGGAGAGACCAGTCTGATAGAATTAACAAAATGAATGAAACTTGCGATTCGTCACTAGAGAATCGCGAAGGTTGTGATCTAAAAAAATGTCTGTCGCAGTGCGGGGTAATCTTTACATTTCCCGGGTTCCCCTTCATAAAGTGGTGGTAGTTGTAACTTGGGGTCATGGGGGATTTGAATGGACTGTGGTTGCGGTACATTTTGTGTGATTTGAACCATTAAAGACCTTATACTCTCTGTCAGAGTTAACAAAATATTCTCCTGCCTTTGCAACGCCCCTTCCTGAATAAGCATGCGGTCGGCCAGCTCAGTTTGCTGTTTATTTAAACTAACAAGCCCTTTGCCGTGACCAGCGAGAATTGTTTGTTGATTAGCAACCAGCTGGTCGAGCAGCATTGATGCTGGAATCTCCATGACGGGCTTGAGTGTGCTGTAATGGCGGTGAAAATTAGCAGCCCAAACGCAACGACTAAAAGGGGCAGCAGAAAAAAAAAAAAAAAAAATAGCTGGCGAAAGAGATAAACCTAGCCACTTCGCATTCCGGAAGGGAATAAACCCTCGCAGCTCAGAAATGAAGCTCAGCCACCAAGACTTAGATGCTGAGTGAGACGAGAGCCTGCAGACAGGGAGAGGAAAACTAGCGCTGCTCGAAGCAAGGTAGCTACAAAAATGTAAACGTCCAAATGGACGGGAAATAAACCTCCTAAGGCACCAAATAACGGTGCTAAAACAGGAGTATAACGAGGAAGAAATCTCTAGTGATGGGACAAATGAACTGAGGCTTTGAGGCGCGTCTCGAGCAAAAGTGGGCGTGTCAGGTGAAGCCTTACTTCGAGGCTTGCGTCGCTTCCAAAAAATCACGTGACTGATGACAACCGAGGCCTCGGTTTGTGGAGAGTACGTCATTGGTTCGTTCAACTTATCGCCTCCTCATAAATGCGCTTCGAATCTCGCGTCAAACTGTAGGTGTTGTCGGCGTTTGTATAAGATGGAGAGAGGTGTAGTACGTTGGAGAGTTGTAGCGAGTTACATATTATTATTTTCCCCATTGTTGGACATTGACGTGAGAGTGTCAGTTATTTCGTTTTTTAAATAATGTCACTCCTGTATTTGTGTTTTTGAATAAAAATGATTTAAAAAAGCAAAGTATCGTGATTGTTTCATTGCTATTTTAATTATGAACAAATATACTAACACAATTATGTCCATATAGCCTACTTACACATGCACATACTATAGAAATATCCATTGTTTATTGTTACTGCACACAAAAGTTTTTCATACATTTCCGCTCAGGTCATGGTACTGTTCATTGACTGTCATATGTCGTTTTGCCCAGCAGATGGCAGCATTCAATGTTTCATTAAGGCCTCGAGTACTGAACCTTTTGGTGAAGCAATGGGCTGGAAAGCCTCAGTGATTCATGAGGCTTCATTTGACCACCACTAGAAATCTCTGAAAGATCTTTCTAGGAATACTCTAAAAATAACTGCAAAAGGTTCGCTAAATACGAAGAGTAATTCTTTTCTGGCTCTCGTGAACAGCTAATAAGACATAAGCAAAGAGGCGCGGCGAGCCTCCAGCTTAAATAGATTCAGAGACAGGTGCCGCCCATAGCTAATCAACCAGCTGGTGAAAAGAATTCGATGTCGTCCCCGACGAGAGACACAGAGAAAGCCCTACACAAAAAACACAAAAACCAGGTTTCAAAAACCATGACAAATGTTGAGGACAATCGAACACCTTTTTAAACTCCAGTTATAATGGGAGTAGAGAACTGACACCCAAGAGTCTGAACTGTCCTACCAGCAGAGGCTGTAATATGAAGGGAAGTAAACTAACAAGTAATTTTAATGACAAGCCACTGAGTGCTATCGGGGGGTAGGGCAGAGATGGTGTCTGCAGGGGGAATTGTGAGAGGCGAATCACGTGTAGATTCAAAAAATTATTTTTAATTATAAGTCACATGTGGAATCATAATCTTGATGAATTCTACTAATGTGATCGTTGCATTTAAGTGAAGCCATTTTTAAATATAGGCATGCAGTCCAGGAGTGCAGTTAAAATTCAATGCCAAGATGAGTTTTTGTTCAAGTTTATTATTTGCATTTTTCATCTGCAATTTACATTCTAAATACTTGTTGGTAAGTTATTAAATTTGCCATTTTAATATCTACAACCGCTGTCCAGGAAGTGAATATCTTATTCATGTGACTGTTTGATACTGATTTGATGAAGCCAAAAATGGCGTCCTATGCACTCGCCTTCCTAAGAAGCATTTATACCGAAAAAGCCAATCAAACAACTTATATCCAGCACTGCTGAGATGCTGACTGGATCCCTGCGTACAAACTGAACTACAACACTGTTCTGAAAGTTCGTTTGTGATCCCTCTCATCCCTCTTCTGGGAAAATACACTCATCCTCTGCTTTTAGCTGAACCCAGAGGACCTGGGTGTTTAACAGTTACTGCTCCCTCTGACCTGATACACTATGTGATGCTGTGATGTTGTGGTACAGAAGTGTGTGTGTGTGTGTGTGTGTGTGTGTATGTGTGGTTCAGCAGCAGCTCTGCTTTGGGTTCTGTATCTGACACAGAGAAGCTCCTCTTCAGCACAGAGAGGTGCATATTCAGGACTGCAGCTCACCATCGCCCCCTATAGTCCTGCTGGTAATATTGGTGTCAGATCAGTGGCTCCCCCCTCAGCACCTGCAGTAGGTCCCAGCTGCAGCAGTGCAGTCTCTGTGCAGTCTGACTGAGGGAGGTTTTTGTACGGCTCTCTAACACTGTGTGAACACAGGACCACTGTGGACACTCTGACAGTAATAATCTCCTGCATCTTCAGCCTGGACTCCAGTGATTTTCAGTGTAAACTGAGTCCCAGATCCACTCCCACTGAAACGATCAGGAATCCCAGAGAAGCGAGTTTTGGCATCAAAAATCAGAAGTTTAGGCGCCTGACCAGATTTCTGCAGGTGCCAATAGAGGCACTGGTTGGAGTTATAAACGTAAACACTCTAACGGCACAGCTGATAGTGACAGTGTCTCCCAGCTGAACAGCCTGAGCTGCTGGAGACTGAGTCACAACTATATCTGCCATTGATTCTGAAAAGATAAACAAGGAAATACACTGTCAATGCAAATAAACCTTGACAAATGAAATGAATTTCTGAAATGTATTGAATTGGAAGTAATTAAAACTCCACTGAAAAAAAAGTTGAATAAATTGTAAATTAAAAAAATAGTAAGATGGTATCATCTCTCTCACCCTGTACAAGGAGTCCCAGGATCACCAGCAGTAGAAAGTCTGACATCATCATAATGCTGTCTGTGTCAGTGTCTGTGAAAGGACTGGACAGTCACTGATCAGTACTGGGGTCTTAAAGTGTGTGGAGCAGTTAGGCAGGACAGGTATGCAAAGCCCCTTCCTCTATACAAATCCTGCCACACACAGTTAGAGGGGCTCTTATGCGTGAGCAGCAGTGGGTCTGCAGAGAACTGGGACGTGTACACTGTATACTGAAACTTTGCCCTCACAATGAAGTAACTGCATTAATTACAGCTTTTCTGAAAATTTATTTGACTTCTAACTTGGAGAACTGAATATAGCTTTAGATTCTATAAATCATGTTTTATGAATTCCTCTGAGTTCAGATCAAAGTTTCAGTGACAGAAATGAGAGAGCCAGTGACATCACACAACTAGCTCATAGCCGCTCTCTCAGACTGTCACATAAATTAAAAGATTATTTGTTGAGCAGTTGTTTACAATCAAATGAAATAAAATTTGCTGTGGCCACTCTTTTTAGTGCTCATACATATCTGAATACACTTGTGTGTGTGTGTGTGTGTGTGTGTGTGTGTGTGTGTGTGTGAGAGAGAGAGAGAGAGAGAGAGAGAGATGGTGGGACAGATGTATAGTAATGAACTATACTGATGTAACAGAACACTGGGGACAGGAAGGCTTCATGAGGATCGTGCAGAAGGGGAGAGTTTGAAGTGTGATTCTGTTTCTGAACCTCTGCTCTGTAGCTCTGTTATGCACATGTGAACATGGGAGTGAAGCTAAACCCCTCAATGTTGAGGTTTTCCTGCACCGTCACGACCAGGTCCTGCTTTCACATTTTACACTGTAGTCTTCAGATACAAGAGAGAGAATTCCTGGTCAACCAGCCAACACAGGGTTGACACCCTCTTCAGTGCTATGGGTCATTCCATGAAATAGAGAGCCAGAGACCCTGCATTTTTTACAAGACTATATGATTTACAAAATTGGATGCCACCTATAGAAAATGCCATGCATGAAGGCCAGAGTATATAAAAAAAGCAGGCGATATAATTGGTCTTCTGAAAAAGATAAATTAAAAAAAAAAAAACTGCATGTCTTTGAAAAACTTGTGGATAAAAAGTGTCCAAATTTGTGACATTCATTGCCTTCAGACTTTGAATGTAAAATTCTACGAATTTTTAAATAAAAGTCTGGCTGAAATGGCATTTGTTCTTAACATCAATTCCAAGTGATTAACCCACAACGGCAATTAACTGGGAAATCCAGATGAATAACACTGCAATTAGCGCTTAAAATATTGTTGCGAACGTAACTCGTGGTGTCGTGAAAAGTTAAGTTGAAACAGTGCTGAGAAAACCCAGGGAACATAATATATTATCTAGATTTTTTGTACCAACGTGTAGATATTAATCTGTTGCATAATCGTCCAAAATATTATCTCAGAAAACATACGGTTTTTATAAAATTCTTCTTTTTGTGGAGCAAAATTTTTCGCGTCATATTTTTCCAAGTTACGTTCAACACGATCCGGGCTCGCTGCCCGATCTGCTGTATCCCCTTGGGGTCTCACAGTGGTCATAGATATGGATTTCCTTTCGAACATCTTACTTCTCATCCGGGAACCAGTCTATCGTCTTCATGAAGGAAGCTGAGCAGGTTAGTTTTTTTGTGTCCCAGAAAGTTACGTTCAAATGGAGTGACGTTCAATCACTAAAATCTTTTGGTAAATCACCGATTTTCAACACAGGTATGTTTTCTATAGGGAATCATAATTTGGCCTGCCGTTTCACGTGTTTGAAGGAGTGGTGCATCGTTTTTGGTCGCGGAAGTTAATTTGGATTAATTAATTACAGGAAAAATAACGCGCAAAAAAAAAACCGCATTTAATCGCACCTTTCTCAGTTCCCTCATTTCTGGCACACCGGTAACACTGATGCACACACTTTAGCCCGGTAGGTGGCGTTAATGCACCTTAAGTCTTAAAATGTTGAATAAAAAGGCTATAATTGCACTTGGGAGTTTGCACTAATCAGTGAATGTAGTACGCAGATGAAAAATGCACTGATAAATATAGATGAAAAATAAACATTTTCGTTGTTTAAGAACACATATATGTCTATTCATTGATTCAGTTGTCAACCAAAATTTATTTGAATTGAAAAACTTTGCTTATTGTGTCAAAAATTGGTATTTGATAAAAATGTGATTAATCGAGATTAATTAATTACAAAGCCTTTAATTAACTAGATTGATTTTTTTTTAATCGCGTCCCACCACTATTGTTTACATGTCTACCGGCACCTCTCATCCATATATTTTCTCAATGAAAGCGCCACTCAGCAGTTAGGTATATTTTTGTGGGGGCTGTGGCAAACCCAACTGGGACATGGCCAGTCACTGCTGTTATTGTGTCCTTGTTATGCTCAACGACTTTGGCGAAAAAAAAAGGATACATTTTTCAAAATAAAAAAGAATTTTGATGGAAGTTGTTAGGCTAAATTGCCTGTTTCATATTTACTATTTTTTTAAATAAATGTTGCACAGCAAATGTAGGGTTGCTTTTTATGAAGTTCCTGTATTTCAGCCCAGAATTGTGTTGAATGTTAACTGCATGCTCCTGCTGAGGAATTGAAATCAACAAATTCATCCTGTTGACCATTAGTTGTACCATTGTAAATTGAATAATTAGTGGTTTCCAATATCAAAAAGGGCGTAGGGTGAAGACAGGTGATGCATTTGCTAAGTCGAGCATTTTTCGTGTCCATGTTTCATTCGCAACATTTGTCATATGGTACAATCCAGATGACAAATTTTGCATTTAGCAACTAGTCTACTCTAAAATATTTTCAGAGCTGATGTGTACTTACATGGGCTGCCTTCTCATGTATATTTTGTCCAGAATATTGCATTTGTTCCGTCCTCAGATGAACATGACCAATGAGCGACTTATCAAAGCCCTGCCAAACATGTTCAGACCTTATTAGAGCACAACTGGGCATTGCCAAACTGCTGGTTTGTTTTAAGTTTGTTCTTTGTTATACTAATTGAACAAGTTGAGACTGTTATATTTTGAAAAAAAAAATTTTATTGCATACTTTTGTGTTAGTTTCATGTCCTTGTTACATCGGCAACGCTGAAAGTTCAACACCTTGCCTCTTGCATCCCACAGTAGATCTTGCCATTTAACTTGTGTCACATTTTGACTCATGGGAACGACAACAAAAGTGAACCAGTACTTCATGCAAAATCTCTGTTTCAAATTTGAACAGTCATGTCACACTTTGGCTCTCTTTTTCATGGAATGACCCCTATCAGAGCTTTGGCCAGTTTTGCACTGGACAGGTCATAATGTAAGACTAGCCTGTAGTTTCCTCTTTAGCACGCAGTGGCCACTTTATTGGGTACATCTGTACACCTGCTTGTTAATCCAAATATATATTTAGCCAATCATGCAGCTGTAACGTGATTCAGAAAAGCATGCAGATATGGTCGAGAGGTTTAGCTGTTATTCAGACCAAACATCAGAATGGTGGAGAACTTGGATCTAAGTGCCTTTGGCAGAGCAATGACTGTTGGCAACAGATGGGGTGGTCTGAATTTCATAAAGGCTGCTGATCAGAATTTTCAGGCAAAACAGTCCCTGAAGTTTATGGAGAATTGTGCAAAGAAAAAAAAACATTGACAGAGCGGCAGTTATATGACAAAGGTCAAAGGAGAAAAGTCGAAGGCGAATGGCCTGACTGGTTCAAGCTGACAGAAAGGCCAAAATAACTCAACCACTTGGTACAACAATGTTACACACAAATGCATCTCTGATGCAAAACATGTCCACCCTTGAAGTGGACGGGCTACAGCAGCAGGAGACCACACCAGGTTCCATTCCTGTCAGCTAAGAACAGGAAACTGAGGCTACAGTGGAAAAAAGACTCACCAAAACAGGACAGTAGAAGACGGGAAACACATCAGTTGGTCTGAGGAATCTCAATCTCTGCTGTGACATGCAGATGGGAGGGACAGAATTTGTCCTGATCTACATGAATTCATGGATCCATCCTGCCTCATGTTAACGGTTAAGGCTGGTGGAGGTGCAATGATGTAGGGAATATTTTCTCTGTACACATTAGGCTCTTGAATATCAACTGATCATTTAAATGCCATAAAAATAGATGAGGATAAATTCATGCGTCTCATTGTGTTCTTTCAATTAAGTTCCAAGTTATTATTAAAAAAAAGGAAAGAGTTCTCAAAAGACAGTGGAAATTTTTTTGTGTTACCATTTTTAGAAAGTGTGTTATGATTGAGAATATGAGTTTTTATTGCACATGGTACCTCAGTGTTTCAGAGCAGAACCTCTTTGCGTTTCAGATCAGTGGCTCCCCCCTCAGCACCTGCAGTAGGTCCCAGCTGCAGCAGTGCAGTCTGACTGAGGGAGGTTTTTGTACGGCTCTCTAACACTGTGTGAGCGGTGTATATCCCTGCTGACAGTAATAATCTCCTGCATCTTCAGCCTGGACTCCAGTGATTTTCAGTGTAAACTGAGTCCCAGATCCACTCCCACTGAAACGATCAGGAATCCCAGACTGGCGAGTTGTGGCATAATAAATCAGAAGTTTAGGAGCCTGACCAGGTTTCTGAAGGTACCAGTGGAGGTAGCTGGTGCCCACACTCTGACTGACTGTACAGCTGATAGTGACAGTGTCTCCCTGCTGAACAGCCAGAGCTGCTGGAGACTGAGTCAGAACTATATCTGCCATTGATTCTAAAAAAAAAAATGATTTGAATGTCAATGAAGTTAAATACAGGTGAAAAACAAGCTATATTATTCATTATTTTATTATGCTGTAATGACAATTTTGGAAAGGAAAAGTGAAGTATAGTATAACCAATATCGATAGTTTAATTTGTCCATCTTTCTTACCCTGTACAAGGAGTCCCAGCATCACCAGCAGTAGAAAGTCTGACATCATCATAATGCTGCCTGTGTCAGTGTCTGTGAAAGGACTGGACAGTCACTGATCAGTACTGGGGGTCTTAAAGTGTGTGGAGCAGTGAGGCAGGACAGGTATGCAAAGCCCCTTCCTCTATACAAATCCTGTCACACACAGTTAGAGGAGCTCTGACGTGTGAACAGCTGTGGGTCTATAGAGCACTGGGGCATGTGCACTGTCTTTTGCTATTTTTGCCCTAATATATATTTCATTTTTATTTTTTGAATCTTTTCTGAAATTCTACTGCACTTTTAAATAGGTGGGTTCGGTTTATTGCGTATGGGTTGAGATGCGAAAAATAGGGTTTTTTTTTTAATTAAATTCATCTATGTTGTTTACTCAGATAAAAGTTCCAATATAAGAAATAATGAAGTCTGTAATATAATCTTATCTTATCTGAAGTCTGTAATATTAATCTGCAGTTCTGTTCCACTTTGCATCTCCATAAACAAGACACCATACCTCCTCGCATTTTGGAACATCAAGGTAATTAACTTGGATATCCTCTCCTCCTCTATTGCCAGTAATCTGTTTCCTGAACATTTTTCCACCCCAGATGAGCTGGCTGCTCAATATAACAGTGGTCTAATCAACATTCTCAACTGTCTTGCTCCAGTGAAAACACGGTCTGTTACCTTCACTCGAACAGTCCCCTGGTTTACCCCTGAACTCCGGACTATGAAAGCCAAAGGTCGACAACTTTAGCGACTCTATAGAAAAACTGGTCTTCCTATCCACAAAGAAATGCACAAATCGCACATTACATTATAAGGACTCAATTGCTCAAACCAAATCCGGCTACTACTCCGGTTTCATCTGCTCCAATGAAGGTCACACCAAGACACTGTTTTCACTGCTGAACAAAATTCTCCAATTCCAGACTCCCTACCCCCACACCTGTACTCAACTGACACCTGTAACTCCCACATGCTGTTTTTCAATGAGAAAATTCACAAAATCCACTAGCACCTAAGTCCTATTTCTTCGCCTCTCCCCTCCTCTGAGATTTTCCCTCACTGTCAGCCATTTTCCAGTTTCCAACTCCCGAATGCCTCCGACATCTCAGACCTCATCTGTAAATCCAAGCCCTTCACATGTCAGCTTGTCCCCCTTCCCACAGCTCTGGTTAAATGCTACTTTTCCTCTCTGTTTCCTTTCATATCTGCCATCATCCACTCGTCACTTACAACTAAAATTGTTCCCACCCTCTTCAAAACTGCAGCTGTCATCCCAATATTGAAAAAAAACCTGGTTTAGACCCCAATAACTGCAATGCCTCCACCCTATTTCTTTTTTTCTCTTTATTTCTAACTTGTCTTTCATTTCTAAAATACTTGAAAAAACGGTTGCCACTCAACTTCACTCCCATTTAACTCAAAATAACCTCTATGAACAATTCCAGTCTGGTTTCCGCCCCCGTCCCAGTTCAGAAACCGCTCATTAAAATCACTCACGACCTTCTCATGGCAGCTGATTCCAGTCTACTCTCCATCCTCATCCTGCTCGATCTAAGTGCGGCCTTTGATATAATTTGTTACACCATCCTCCTCAATAGACTATCTTCTTTTGGCAGCACTCACACCCCCCTTGATTGGTTCCACTTATATCGTTCAGGCCGCACAGTTCATCCAACTCAAAAACATCAGATCCCAGCCCACCCCCATCACCTCAGTTGTGCCCCAAGGCTCTGTCTTGGGGCCTCTTCTCTTCATTACATACCTCCTTTCCCTTTGCAATATCTTCCGTAAATTCAACTTCCACTGCCTCCTGGATGACACCCAGCTCTACCTATCCAGCAAACCAAATTCCACACTCTCACCCCCTCCCTCACCACCTGTTTATCTGAAATAAAATCCTGGTTCACCTCTAATTCTTAAAACCAAACAGTGACAAAACAGAGTTCCTCCTCATAGGGACAAAATCTACATTATCCAAAGTTAACAGTTTTTCTCTCACAATTGATGGCTCCTCAGTTTAGCCCTCCCCTCAGGTGAAAAGTCTGGGTGTCATCCTTGACAGCTCACTATCATTTCACTTTCACATCAATAATATTTCTCGGTCTGCATTTTTCCATTTACGCAGCATTAATTGTCTCCGCTCCTCCCTCTCCCCTCATACCACTTCCATTCTTGTCCACAGTCTCGTCACTTCCCGTATTGATTACTGTAACTCTCTCCTCTTCGGTCTCTCCCACAAATCCCTCCAGAAACTTCAAATGGTCCAGAATTCAGCTGCTCGTATCATCACCGAAACCCCCTCATTTCTCCACACCACTCTAGTCTGACAGCAACTCCACTGGCTCCCAATTAAATCCAGAATTCAGTTCAAAATCCCTCTCCATACATTCAAGGCCATTCACAACCTCACCCCTCCTTATTTGTCTGATCTCCTCCACATTACCAACCCTTCTCGCTCCCTCAGATCCTCTTCCTTCATCCACCTCACTTTGCCCTCTGCCTGCCTCAGTACCATGGGGAGCAGAGCTTTCTCCCCAGGGAAAGTTGTCTTGGGCAAAAAGTACTGCAGACAGCTGCAATTCTGCAGTTCTAATGCACATACAGTACCAGACAAGACAGGACATGATGACAAACAGTACAGTGCTTGACATTAGTCATACTAGACAGGATTACCTATAAGTTTGACTGCCAAAACACCATAACAGCCAATTCATTTGTAGAGCAGTATATTAACCCCTTTGTGCAGATGTGTCCGCCCGCGGACCTGGAGCTGCAAATTTATGAACGCAGTTACAATATTCTATCACTAAATGGAACACCTGGATCAGTTATTGAATATTCACTTGGTACTCACAGAGCAGGCCTCTCCCCATGACCTTGCTGAAGTGAAGTGGCCGCGAATTTTGTTAATTCCTGTCACTCTTTTCCAACATCATTTTCTTTCAGGTGTAAACAAACTCAGGATTAAAAGCAGGGATAACCCGTGGTTTACTACGGAAGTTGATGACTTAATCCATGCTCCCAATAAGCAATTGGCCGTGGATAGAAAGACAAAGACCATTAGTGATTGGGAACTTTTTCGTTCACTTAGAAATAAATACACAGCTCTGATCAGGAAAACTAAAACTGATTACTATTTGTCATTAACTACAGACAGCTTCAATGATCATTCCAAGTTTTGGAAAACAATTATACAGCTTAAAACCAGAAGGTTGCCAGTCTCCCTCTCATGTTGAAAAATAATGACTTTTTTATTTCTCTTACTTATTCTAAAAAAAAAAAAACTATGTCAGATTTATCTTATGTTCATTTCAAAAAGTCTGGTCAATTCTTTGATTAATTAAATCAGAGTTCTTTCCAAAGTGCAAATCGCACTGACTGTTGTACAACCCCAATTCCGAAATAGTTGGGATGAAGTGTAAATTGTGAATAAAATCAAAATGCAATGATTTTCAGATCACATGAGCCAATATGCTATTTACAGTAGAACATAGATAACATTTCAAATGTTGAAACTGAGACATTTTACATTCTTATCCACAAAATGAGCTTATTTCAAATTTGCTGGCTGCAGAAGGTCTCAAAAAAGTTGGGACACAGGCAAAAAAAAGGGCTGAAAAAGCAATCAATAAATAAGAGAAACAGCTGAAAGAACAGTTAGCAAGTAATTAAGTTAACTGGCATCAGGTGTGTAATCTGATTGGCTATGAAAGGGATGTCTTAGAGAGGCTGAGTCTCTCAGAAGTAAAGATGGCCAGAGGCTCTCCAACCTGTGAAGGCTCGCGTAAAAAAATAGTGGAATACTTTAAAAACAGTGTTCCTCAACGTCAAATTGCGAAGGCTTTGAAGGTCTCATCATCGACAGTGCATAACATCATCAAAAGATTCAGAGAAACTGGAAAAATCTCTGTGCATAAGGGACAAGGCCGAAGACCTTTACTGGATGCCCGTGATCTTCAGGCCCTCAGACGCCACTGCATCACTCACCGGCATGATTCTGTCATTGACATAACTAAATGGGCCCAGAAATACTTCAAGAAATAACTGTCTGTAAACACAGTCCGCCGTGCCATCCACAGATGCCACCTAAAGCCTGATTCATGCTTCTTGCGGTCGGCGCGGTTTCAGCGGTGCGGACGGCGCGCACGGTCCCCACGAACGTCCAGTCGTTTCATGCTTGATGCGGTCAAAGCAGCTCCAAGAACGGACCTGCTCTGCAGTTGCACTACTGAATCTTATTTCTGTGATAAATAAGTTCATTTTCACTATCATATTGTAACTATTATTATTATTATTATTACTACCAAACACACAGCTCGATTATTTTGAATTAGATTAGACAGTGCGTCGCTGTCAAAACAAATATTACTGGCCGCTCTTTCTCCACTTTTACGATAATTGGGTCACTTGAAACTTCCGAAAACTAAGTTGACATGGTTTGCATTTCAGCAGTTTCTGCACCGATGTCTGGCAATGAGCGTCCTTGTAGATCCGACAGGAACTGTAGTAAAGATGTTGGTATTTTCAGCTGTTTGTATGTTCAGCTGGCTTTTCTTTAAAGCTTTCCATTTCTAATTTTAATAGGTGTACGTACTTCCGGGTCCTGAAGCTAGCCAATCATTGCGACGCGGTCTGTGCGACCCCGGCCGCGTTGTTACAAAATCCTCCAGGTGCGCGGCTCGGCGTTCAAAGCCTCCGCGCACCCTCCTCGCTCTGTCGCCTTGGCCGCAATTGCATCATTTCACCGTGTGGGCCGTGCTGACCGCGCCGACCGCAAGAAGCATGAATCAGGCTTAAAACTCTATCATGCAAAAAGGAAGTCATTGTTGAGCATGATCCAGAAGCGCTGCCATGTTCTGTGGGCCAAGGCTCATTTAAAACGGACTGTAGCAAAGTGGCAAAGTGTCCTGTGGTCAGACGAGTCCAAATTTGACATTCTTGTTGGAAATCATGGGCGTCGTGTCCTCCGGGCTAAAGAGGAGAAAGACCACCCCTCCTGTTATCAGCCTTCAGTTCAAAAGCCAGCATCTCTGATGGTATGGGGATGCATTAGTACATATGGTGTGGGACACTTGCATGTTTTAAAAAGCTGAATGCTGAAAGGTATATCAAGGTTTTAGAGCAATATATGGTCCCATCCAGATGACATTTATTCCAAGGAAGACCTTGTATATTTCAGCAGGACAGTGCAAAACCACATACTGCAGCTATTACAACAGCATGACTTCGTAGTAGACGTGTCCTTTTGCTGAACTGGCCTGCCTGCAGTTCTGATCTTTCACCGATTGAGAACATTTGGTCCATAATTAAATGAAAAGTCCGTTAAAGGAGACCCAAAACTCTCCAGCAGCTGGAAGCCTGTATTAAACAAGAGTGGGATCAAATTCTAATGGCTAAACTCAAGAAACATGTCTCCTCAATGCCCAGACGCCTCCACTCTGTGTTAAAAAGAAGAGGGGATGCTACACTATGGTAAACAGGCCCCTGTCCCAACTTTTTTGAGACCTGTAGCAGCCATCAAATTTGAAATGAACTCATTTTGTGGATAAAATTGTAAAATTTCACAGTTTCAACATTTGCTATGTGATGTCTGTTCTATTGTGAATAAAATACTGGCTGTGGTGTGATTTGAAAGTCATTGCGTTTTGATTTTATTTACAATTTACACTTTGTCCCAACTATTTCGCAATTGGCGTTGTATATATATTAGATAGACAATTGAGATAAAGTCTCTTTTACAATTGTTACCTGGCCAAGAAGGCAGCACACAGCAGGTTGCATATTTAGAAAAAGAAACAGTACAAAGCAGCAATAACATGACACAAAACAATACTACAAAACAATGAACAATGCGAAACAAAAAAACTACCAACCACAAACAATAATAGCAGTCTGTACTTTATTGAAATATACACTGTAGACCCCAACTGATAGCTCTTGATCTACTAAAATCTATTCATAAACAATTAAGAACTAGAATATAAATAAAATAAAATGTACAATATATAATCTACCTAAGTCAAAAAATTACATCTAAAATCTACAATCTAACCCTTAAATAAATCAATTAATGCTAAGATATAAAATCTTAACAGCAAATTTAATGCATCGATCTGTTTGTTGATTATATTGTTTATATATATATATATATATATATATATATCTTCTGGAGAAAATTTTTCTAAATCAGGACTTAGGGAGCACTGGCAGAGAGTGGAAGAGCATTCCTTCCTCCCTCTGTCTTTATCAATGGAGATTGATTTTTGCAAGTTCAACAGCGCCATTTAGTCATTTTGAAACCGGGTGTGATTCCTATTGGACGAGAGCGTGAATTAAAGATCCAGGGAGGAGCGAGAGGTGGATCTACTGGTAGATCTGACCGTATCTGACGAGGACCAGAAACTAGCCACACCCCTATAGCATATTCTGGCTTTATCCTTTATTCTAGTCTATTTGGGATCATCATTTACAAAAATGAACATCATAATATATCAAAGGAGACTTGAAACTTGCGATAGATACCATAAAATAATGTGGAAAATCATTATTGAAATAATAATTCAGGTGGGAAAGTAGGGTAATTTTCCCAAAGACTTCTGTAGCACCAAACTTCTTTCTGCGACCAGCAACGTCGCCATCTGCTGGCCATTAAATACAATGCAATTTTAAGAGATTTCCGCATTGGCTTCACTTTTTAGACCTGGGTGCTGCGTCCATCTTTTTTCATACAGTCTATGACAAAAATCCTTAATGCGCTAAGCATCACAAATTCTAAAGTCATTCTATTTTGATCCTCTGGAAGCAGGGGTATTACATTTATGCAATTCCATTTTTTTCTGACTCCAAGGTCAGTACATTTTCTGGGAAATTTACAAAACAATTCGTGACTTGAGTTATTTTCAGTTCAGCTACTCTTCATCTTTATTGAGAAAACAGCAAAAGTGCTCCACCCAGAATGAAATCTCTACCACTGCAGTGAAAAAAAATTAAATTTGGACCAATTTATGTGTCCGCATTTTTTTCTTTCAACTGTTTTTAAAATAATAAAAAAACCCCTCATTTTCAATAGATAATCAAGATATTCTTGTATTACCATTTCCAGAGAGAGTATTACTTTTAAAAACCTGAGTTATTATTGCACATAGTAGCTCAGTTTTTTAGAGCATAACCTTTCAGTGTTTCAGATCAGTGGCTCCCCCCTCAGCACCTGCAGTAGGTCCCAGCTGCAGCAGTGCAGTCTCTGTGCAGTCTGACTGAGGGAGGTTTTTGTACGGCTCTCTAACACTGTGTGAACCCGCTATATCCCTGCTGACAGTAATAATCTCCTGCATCTTCAGCCTGGACTCCAGTGATTTTCAGTGTAAACTGAGTCCCAGATCCGCTCCCACTGAAACGATCAGGAATCCCAGACTGGCGAGTTGTGGCATAATAAATCAGAAGTTTAGGAGCCTGACCAGGCTTCTGCTGATACCAGTGGAGGTAAACATAGCTGCCCGTAACACTCTGACTGGCTGTACAGCTGATAGTAAAAGTATCTCCCTGCTGAACAGCCAGAGCCGCTGGAGACTGAGTCAGAACTATTTCTGCCAGTGATCCTGAAAAACATGGAAATAGATAAAAAAAATAATGTCCAACAATATTACTAAACAGTGTGTAATAATTTTGATAAATGTTCCATACAATAATGATTTTTTTTTAAACATGCTCAAAATTAACATTTTAAAAAAAGTTATAAATTCAATATTGCTAAAATGGGTCCATCTTTCTCACCCTGTACAAGGAGTCCCAGCATCACCAGCAGTAGAGAGTCTGACATCATCATAATGCTGCCTGTGTCAGTGTCTGTGAAAGGACTGGACAGTCACTGATCAGTACTGGGGGTCTTAAAGTGTGTGGAGCAGTGAGGCAGGACAGATATGCAAAGCCCCTTCCTCTATACAAATCCTGTCACACACAGTTAGAGGAGCTCTGATGTGTGAACAGCAATGGGTCTGTAGAGGGCTGGGACATGTGTACTGTGTGTTGAAATTTTGCCCTCACAATGAAGTATCTGCATTAATTACAGATTTAAGGAAATTTTATTTGACTTTTAACTTGGTAACAGAATATAGCTTCAGATTCTGAAAATTGTGTTTCATGAATTCCTCTGAGTTCAGATCAAAGAATCACTGACAGAAATGAGAGAGCCAATGACATCGCATATGCATGGCCAATTGCCTCCATCCATTGACTCCAGCCACACTATCAAACTTACAGATGAACTCAAAGAAGGTTATTTGTCAAGCAGTTGTTTAAAATCAAATGAAATAAAAGTGTGTGTGTGTGTGTGTGTGTGTGTGTGTGTGTAGAGAGAGAGAGAGAGAGAGAGAGAGAGAGAGATATGGTGGGGCAGGTGTACAGTAATGAACTGTACTGAAGCAACAGAGCACTGGGGGCAGGAAGGCTTCATGAGGATTGTGCAGAGGGGGAGAGTTTGAAGTGTGATTCTGTTTCTGAACCTCTGCTGTGTAGCTCTGATTGAACTATCAGTCTACCAGCCAGGTCAAGTGTAAGACCAGCCTGTAATTTCCTCTCTCTTATTACACACAGTGGTCACTTTATCGGGTTCATCTTGACACTTGCTTGTTAATCCAAATGTTTAATTAGCCAATCATGCAGCAGCACGTGATTCGTGAGAGCATGCAGACATGGTCAGGAGGTTCAGCTGTTATTTAGACCAAACATCAGAATGGAGGAGAAATGGGATCTGACTTTGACAGAGGAGTGATTATTGATGCCAGATGGGGTGGTTTGAGTGTCTCACAGACTGCTGATTGGAATTTTCAGGCAAAACAGTCCCTAAAGTTTATAGAGAATTGTGTGAAGAAGAAAAAAATTGACAGAGCGGCAGTTATGTTGACAAAGGTCAAAGGAGAAAGGTCCGTCTGGCTCAAGCTGGCAGAAAGACGACAGTAACTCAAATAACTGCACGTCACGACAGTATTATGTAGAAATTCATTTCTGACACACAACACGTCATCCCTTTAAGTGGACAGGCTACAGCAGCAGAGGACCTCACTGGCCTCGACCCCTGTCAGATATGAACAGGAAACTGAGGCTACGGTGAAAAAAAAGGCTCATCAAACCAGGACAGTAGAAGATTAGAAACACATCAGTTGGTCTAATGAATCTCAATGTATGCTGTGACATGCAGATGGTTGGGACAAAATTTGGCCTAATCTACATAAATTCATGGATCCATCCTGCGTTATGTCAACAGTAAATGCTGGTGGTAGTGGTGCTGTGGGAATATTTTCTTGTCACACATTTAGGTCCCTGAATACCAACTGTGCATTTAAATGCCACAAAAAAAGATTTGGACCAATTCCTTTGACTCCATTGTCTTCCTTCAGTGAAGTTTCAAATTATCAAAAAAGAACACAGTTTTCAAAAGAAGATGTGGATATTTTAGTATTACCATATGCAGAAAATGCCATGACATTGAGAATATGAGAGTTATAATTGCACACAGTAGCTCATTGTCCCAAAGCAGAACCTCAGTGTTTCAGATCAGTGGCTCCCCCCTCAGCACCTGCAGTAGGTCCCAGCTGCAGCAGTCTGACTGAGGGAGGTTTTTGTACGGCTCTCTAACACTGTGTGAACACATCGCTGCCACTGATGTAATGTACACTCTGACAGTGATAATCTCCTGCATCTTCAGCCTGGACTCCAGTGATTTTCAGTGTAAACTGAGTCCCAGATCCACTCCCACTGAAATGATCTGGAATCCCAGACTGTCAATTTTTGGCATAATAAATCAGAAGTTTCGGAGCCTGACCAGGTTTTTGCAGATACCAGCTGAGGTAGTTGCTGCCATGAACACTCTGACTGGCTGTACAGCTGATAGTGACAGTGTCTCCCTGCTGAACAGCCTGAGCTACTGGAGACTGAGTCAGAACTAAATCTGCCATGGATTCTGGAAAAGATAAACATGGTACTGGTGTCAAAATGCATGAATATCTTCAAACAATGTGCTATAATTCTGTTAAATTTTGAAAATGCTACAATAGCACAGTTGTCCAGACATTTGTGCTATAAAAACTCAGCACAGAAAAAGTAAAATGTCACCAAAATCTATATTTAGTTTAAAAATAGTTTAAAAATGGGTGTCAATACAGATAAACCATGTTAAATGTTATGCAGTACTCCAGCATATTTTAATGAAAATAATGACAACTCCAGAGCAAAAGATGAATAAATTGTCAACCAAAAAAAGTCAAATGTATCCATCTTTCTCACCCTGTAAAAGGAGTCCCAGCATCACCAGCAGTAGAAAGTCTGACATCATCATAATGCTGCCTGTATCAGTGTCTGTGAAAGGACTGGACAGTCACTGATCAATACTGGGGGTCTTAGAGTGTGTGGAGCAGTGAGGCAAGACAGGTATGCAAAGCCCCTTCCTCTATACAAATCCTGTCACACACAGTTAGAGGAGCTCTGATGTGTGAACAGCAGTGGGTTTATAGAGGGCTGGGACATGTACGCTATTCTCTGCTGTTTTTATTGAAACTCAAACATTTGATACCCCCAGTCTCTGACATTTTACCGTGTGACACTGTAACTGCAGCTATTGATGACTTACAGGGCTCTAAATTCGTAGACCAGGCGCAGAGGCGCGGCGAATTGGGGGTGCGCCGCGCCAACGGGGTGTGTCCAGGCGTATGTTGCAATTTCGTGCCCGGCGTAGCCTGGCGCAAGTACTCCTCTGTCCCGCCTCGGTCCCTCCTGCCGGCGCAAGTGGCAAAGAAGGCGTGTTTGGGTATAACACAGCCGAGTCAAATCTTCACCAATCAAATGAGCTCCTCTCCTCACCTTTAATGTGTTGGAATATAGAAGCCTCTGTCCTATGTCTGCATGATGCGTTAATGTTGCATTTTACTTTGCTGCTTCAGGCATGTTTTCTGCACCGCTTACGTCTATATTAAGCAATACGAATATGAGTTAGCTGGCTAGCTAGGGCATCCTCGAATTATTACCATTAGCGAACTTGAATGGAATTTCAAAACGAAACTACGTCAGATCATTGAAACTTATGAAATTGGAATGAAATACGACGGTTGCTCATTTATTTCTTCTGCCTGCATCATTGGGAAGAAAAACAATGGATAGCGTGTTCCTATTATTACACCCTGTTGCTGCTTAAAATTTTGGGATTAACATGCATGGACAACAATGCAAGATACGTCACACATTTATTTTCAATATATGATCTTAACTCAGTACGAGATCATAGCAATCAGGCTGTATTCCTTTCCCCCACTAAAAACGATAAAACCTAAGTGTCAATAAATAGTAGCCTAGTATTAAGCCGCTTGCACACTGGACGCGAAACGAATTTTTTCAAGACGACAGATTGCGTTGAACATGCGCTCTCGTGTCCGAAAGTCTGACAGGGTTTTAATATATCTCCGTGTCCGACAGTCGATTATTGTTTTTAATTTCTTCAAATCTATTGAATGTTTTAGATATTAAAGGTGAATGTTTTGATAAGAGGGCTCAGTTCTTCAAGATGAGTACCGAGGATTTCAATCAATGTTCCTGTTTAAGCTCAACTCAATAAAGTGAGTCGACATTGGCGCGGGACAATGTACAATGCCTGTCGGACATTAAATGCAAAATACTCCGTGTCTGACAGCTAAAAAAAAAAGAGGACGATTAGAACAGATTGATTACGAAATAAAGAATAAAAAGAAACATTTTAACAACGAACAGAACATCCAACGAACACTGCGATTTATTTATTTGCGGGCCATCTTTTTTGGATGCTCTGTTTGTTGGCGATATATTTTTATTCTTTATTTCGTTACAAATCTGTTCTCATACTAATACTTTTACTTTTTGCTGGCTGCCGTACATGGAGTATTTTGCATTTCGCCTCGGACAGTCTTGATCGTGCATGCGATAATTTATTCACACTGACAATGGTCATGGAATTGATTTGCTCACTGACTACAAGCACTATTTTATCTCCGGTGTGGAAATAAAGCGTGAATCTGTTCGATCCATCTGACTAATGATCAAAAAGAGAGACCGAATAAAGACTGTATATCTTCAACGAAAGAAAACACACGAATAAACAGACCAAGAAAAGTCGATAGCTATCAATTTGCATTTTGTGAAGGTCGAACACAAATATGGCCAAGTTTGCACGTCTAATAATTCCTGGAATACTCGAAAAATTAGAACTTTTATGACTTTCGGACACGGAGACACCCTGTCCGACTTTCGCGTCTTTGCATTGACTTTGACTGTAATCAGTCGTGGGAAAAATTCGTTTTGCGTCCAGTGTGCAAGCGGCTTTACTGAGCATAGAACGCAAGCATATATATATATATATATATATATATATATATATAGGCAGTTTGTGGTTGGCTGAGAAAGATGTGAAGTCGTTAGTTTGCATCACAGATTCAGCTGCGTTGATTAAGCCAGGTGGAGTTTCCATTACGCGTGCCAACCGCCTTTAATCTGACATCAGGACAATCGATATATATACTATAATTTATGTCCTGATTCAGATAGTAACATTAAATAGTGGTTGCTGTAATTATTTATTGCATCGAAATGTGCCTGACATTCTGGAAACCTGCCTGTGAGGTTTCGGTGACGTGTGCGCACTGTGCGCCGGTCAGCCAAATTACCACTGCACAGAAAGTAAACCAGGTTGGAGCTGGCGAGCTTTCTGCGCAACTTCAGCGAAGACTTTTCTCTCTGAAATTGTCACTGCGTCTTGATGAATATGTGACACCTCCCCCTACTACGCCGCCTCACCCATCTCGGCGCACGTCCGTCTACCAAATTGCCAAAGTGGCTGCGCACCATGTTGCACCGCACGAAATTACCACTGCGTGGGCTGCACCGGACGAAATTACCACTGCGTGGGCTGCGCCACGCTCAACACGTTGCGCCACCCTGCGCTGCGCCAAGAAATTAGAGCCCATAGAGTTTGCAGGATGATCATGAAAAATATTTGGTAAAAAAAAAAAAAAATCCACATTTTGATATGTACCTATACGTACCTATAATATATGAAAACGGCCAATTTTATGTATGTCGCATATATGCGAAACCTATATATGGCCCTATATTAAAACCTATATGTTTATATAGGTTCTTTCCGTGTGGGACTGACCATCCCCTCAGACTTGGTGAGGTTCATCTCAAAGGTCTCATCCAGGTGATCTTCCCAAGGGACCAATATCTCCAGCAGGACAGCCTGTTTGATGGACTCTGAGGTGAGGATCATATCAGGCCTCAAGATGGAGGCCACAGTGAGCTGGGAGAACTACAGCTGTTTCCCCAGATCCACCATCAGCTGCCAGTTCCATGCAGAGGCCAGGATCTCTGCAGATCTTTTCTCAGGGAGGGGTGTCAGCTGCTCCCCAGCTTTAATGAGACTGACGGCCTGCTAAAAAAGGGCGGGTCCTCTTGCTCCCCTTGGCCCTGGTCCTGTGATGGCTTTAAGGACTTGATTACAGAGCTACCTGTACCTTCCTTCTCCTTCTGCGTTGGAGTTGCTGATTGAGATGAGCTCCAGGGTTCATACCTTGGAGCTTGATCTAAAAGATCGTGTCTCTATCTTGCCCAATGTGTGTTGGTAAGATCAGCTGTGGGGGTTCACATCAAACACTGCAGTAGCACGGTGAATGGGCTGTGCACCTCAACAATCACTCAGCTAATGACATGGTACATCAAAACTGGCTCCACACTTTATATAGAGAGATCTGGCCGTCTAAAGGCCACAGCACCAGTGCAGACCTGCTATATTAACTTTGTACATCTGAGCGATTGTTTCCAAACTGCTGGTCAAACAGCCAGAGAGACACTGGATACCCATCTCACCTATCAGCCACATGACACAACACACATTCAGGAACAAGGACTTCATACCCAAAGACAGTATTTTATAATGATTCTGATGGGTTAAAACTGGTAGTGGCATCTTAACTGGGCCAGACCCCTCCTCCACTGGATGCGACTTCTCTGCCAATCTGTCTCTTATACTGATAAATCCAGATTCTCCCATCATAACGCAGATGGCTGATAACGGGTGTAGTGTAGATGTGGTGTTAAGCTGGATGCTGTGTTCACCAGGTCAACCGTTGGGGTGGCAGAAGTGAGATGATTTTGAGGAACATCTCTTATCCTCAAAAAGCACATCTGCTGGTCATCACTGGTGACCTAACTGCACTGCAGTACCTTTGCAAAATCCTGACACACGCTGCCAATACCTGTCTTACAGAACCATGATGACTGGAATTATACGGCAGGACGAAGCTCATACTATTGCTGCAAGTGTTACCAAGGCCTGCCAATGACCTGCATGTTCTCCCAACCTCTCTCACCCACTCAACACCTGTGGGACCAGTCAGGCAGAGCTGTTGGAACAAGACGTCCCCAGGGATTGACTCTCCATCAGCTGACCACTGTGCTCCGGGAAGAATGGCTAAACATTATTGAGAAGCACATACACTCTGTTTGCCCCCATTCAGATTATGCGTTGCCATTGTCAGAGCTGTATGCACATTGAGGTCACACTAGTGACTGAACTTAGGCTATGTTCAGACAGCAGGTACTTGATGCACAATTCGGATTTTTTGGAGAAATCCGATTTTTTTGTGTGCTCATTCATATTACACGTTATATGCGACTTCTATCTGTTTTGAGTATGAACTGAATGCGACCCTGAAGTGACCCGCATGCACAAAAGAAGTCCTGAGGTAATATGTGACCACGCAGGTACGCACTGTTTGTTTACAGAAGTAAATATGGAGGCATCTCGTCTCAGCGCGTGTGTGGCACTGATAAAGTTTATCTGCAACCGAAGTCAGTACCATTACAGACAAATAATGACGTAAAGCTCGGATAAATGCGACCTGGCCGTGTAGACAGTAGTCGCATTGCAAAATATCAGATATGTATCGGATTTATGACCGTATATGAAAGTGGCCTGGGTCGGATTTTAAAAAAATCGAATTTGTGCTGTTCAAACTGTCTTTAACAGATCGGATACAGGTCACATATGGGCAAAAAAAATCGGATTTGGGCCACAGTTGTCTGCTGTCTGAACGTAGCCTTAGTCTTTTTGGATAGCTGTGATATTTTACTACGGTGTGTACAAATACTGGTGAATTACAAAATAAATAAATAAATAAATAAATAAATAAAAGAAGATTAATGTTTTTATGAAACTTACCCAATAATTTCCAGAAGGATGTTTGGACAACGTTTTTGTTATTAAAAAAAATTATGTGGTCCGAGTTGCGCTGCTTTTATGCAAGAATGTACTGTATGTTGCTGAAACACTCAACAGCTCATCTCACACCTCTACACCTATGCTAATCCAAACGTTTAACCTTTCTCTTGAATTTATCAGCATTGGTGTTATTATTTCTATTGACATTTGATTTACATTATTGACTGAAACGCAGAAAGCATGGTGACCACTTTAGTCAAGCAACTTTCATAACACAGCTTCCGTTTCTTAGTTGTAGTTTGAATATTGCCCAGCAGGGGGCTAGCACGACACAGGGTGCATCATAGAGATATATAACAGAACCAGAGAGAACGAGGAAGTACCTTTGCTTCAGCCAGTTAGCATGTTAGCTTCCTGCTTCCACGTTGCCCAAGGATGCAATTTTGTGGCCAAAGACGCGCAAG
Organism: Gymnothorax javanicus; assembly: GCA_029692085.1. Lineage (NCBI taxonomy): Eukaryota > Metazoa > Chordata > Actinopteri > Anguilliformes > Muraenidae > Gymnothorax > Gymnothorax javanicus. Next base: position 124,767,214 of record CM056197.1, on the reverse strand, counting down.
CTCTATAGACACCAATTGAAAAGTATGCATTTTTTTTCTTGCCAAATAAAGCGAGAACAAAAGAAAATGTATTTGGTAATCCTTCATTATTTTGCTCTTTGTCTGACGCAACTGTTCGATGTTTTCAAGAGGGCCTGTAAAATAAGAATTGCTACTTACAGCTTGATGACAGCTCATGCACGAGTTTGGTTGTCCAGCTGTTGCTCTGACTGCAGCAGTTCAGCCAATGAGTGTATAGTGCGTGCGCGTTCCAGATCAACAGCGTTGCCCGTCATTTCCCCTCGAACACATTCGGCAATCCGCACAGACGACACATTTTCTTTGCCATTTGTGCTGTGTAATCAGATTGGCAATCTTATGAAATGGTGCCGGAAATAAGCACCCATGGAACGCCATTTTCATAGATCGCGTCGGTCAATTCCATACTTCATGGGCTGAAGTAGCTAGCCTAGCATCTCCCATTGAAAGTAATAGGGGTGGGACTTCCTTGCTCTCTCCAGTTCTATTATATTACCTCCATGGGGTGCATCTCGAAACGTAGGCTGCATCCTTCGAAGGCTTCATTTTTAGGGGTCATTACTTATTTCCAATCGCCAAACTAACATTAAGGGTTAGGGATAAGGTTAATTTAAGGTAAGGGTTAGGTTTGGGGCTGGGTTTAGGGTTAGGGGTTAGAGTTAAGGTTAGGGTTAGGAAAACCAGAGACGACTCGCTTAAATTAAAGCTGTTTAATGAAGATGAAATGATGTCATGTCAGTTTGGCGGATGGAATTAAGTGACGACCCCTAAAAATGCTGCCTTTGAAGCGTGCAGACAGTCATGCCAGAGCAGTATTGGGCAGCCCCTGGGGATCTCAAAGCGTAGGCTGCATTCTTTGAAGGCTACATTTTTACAGGCCGTCACTTAGTTCCATCCGCCACACTGACATGCCTTTGTAGTCTGACGAACTACCATTAACGTTATTATCATAATTATAGCATTTCAGCACTCGTTTGTTTACAGTCAAATGCGTCATTTTTTGGCAGAATTCATACATATTTTCTTGCAAAACTGCTGTCATAACGTCTTACCTCGCCAGAATTGTCCCGGTAACGTTTGTCATTAAATTAGGAGCAGTTGCAGCTGTTTTGTCTGCCAGAGAGGCGCGCGACTCGCAAGCGGTGACAGCGGTAGGCAACTAGAAGAGACGCGGCGACGGAGGACAGCCAGGAAGCTCGGCAAATCATTTTACTCGGACCGAATAAAATTATTGGTCAGACTTTTATCAGAAATATATGAGAATTGAATATTGATGAGTTTCAACACCTGGTGGATTTCTTTTACATTTTAGAGTGCCATACGCTTATTAGGAGCATTTTAAGATTACGAAAGAAAAGTTTAAAAATGCCAGAAAGGTAAGAATTGCTTTAATGCAATTGGGCACTGGACTGGATGATGATAATTATGCCGCTGTATAAACTGGCAAAGACACTTGCATCACTCTTTGCGCCACTATGCATCAGGTGTAAGAGATGACATCAATGTGTCAGGGAACCTTGTAGTGCAGCTCCTGTGTTGTAGTTCCCGCCAATCTACGAGCCAGAGTGTTAGAGACTCTCCACAAAGGACACCTTGGCACAGTCAGGTTGAAGAGTCTAGTCCACTACAATAATTTGTGGCCAGGTATAGATAAGCAAACAGAGGACCTCACCAAGGGCTGCTCAGGATGTCACAGAGTTCAAAATGCTCCACAGGCTCCCCTTCACCCTTGGGAGAGGCCTTCAGTGCCATGGCAAAGGGTGCATATTGATTTAGCCGGGCCATTTATGAACCACATGTTCCTGATTGTGTCAAGCTACAGTCGTGCCAATATCCCAATAGCCCAAATCCTCCCAAGCCACAGACAAAGCCAGAGTCAGTGATAATTTATCCACACCTATCCCAATGTCAACTGGCTCAATGACTCATGAAAAAAAAGTCCTCCCAGTGCTGTCTGGGTCCAGACCAATGAGACCCCGCTCTGGAGCTGGGGCTGCGTAGGGATTCCGGAAGTCCCTACGAGGGGGTTGACGTCATCAACATGAGTCCTCCAGCGGGGATCCCAAGCTTCAGGGAGCAAACAAACCGTGTATCAGATGGCTGTTAACTTACAGCAAATGGAGAGAACTTTATCTGGAATATACGTTGAAAACACAAAGCAAGGAGGACTTCCCTTAATCAAGATGTTTGAGAACGTTGAATCGCCTCTCTCGCTGGACCCACACTTGTTTCTCACAGCTGATCTGCAATGCCGATGGGGCATCCCATGGCCTCATCCGCACCGCTACAATTGCAACAAACCGGGGATCAGGACACAGCAAGACAGCAACTCTGACCGCTCAACTCAACACACAGGTAAGACTTCCCAAATTCAAACATTCCTTTTGGAAATACTTGATGCGTAGCATCAAGCCATCGGCAGCACTCCCGGCGCTTCATCGGTACTTCCGTGTGTCCTCCCGTTCTGTCGCCGCCCCCAGTATGCTCAGCCCGCCTGGTTTAAAGGGAAGCACAACCTATCCCCGCATGACATCTATCTGGATGTCAGTCAGAAATGAGTCATTATTGAAGCAGGGCAGGACCACCTGAACCCGCAGCCCAATATAGGCTAGAGAGTAATCAAAAGATTCCATAGAGCATGAAAGTCTATCATTGTCCATGCACAATCAGTCCATCAATATGCACAAATGACACAAAATTCCTCCCCACAACCAGTCAGTTCATTAATACACGTATAAATGACTTGACAATTGCTGTTGACGCTCATTCCAAGTGGCCAGAGGTGATACTGATGAAGTCAACCACATCAGAAAAGACTATAAGTGCTCTAAGGTCCATTTTCGCTAGAAATGGCCCAAATGAACAAATTGTGAGTGACAACAGGCCACAATTTACTTGAGAGGAGTTCAGTCTCTTCATGAAGAAAAATGGCCTGAAGCATTTCAAGTCAGCGCCTCACGATCCAGCAGCAAATGGGCTAGCTGAAAGGATTTGTCCAAACCTTCAAGAAGTCCATTAGGACTTTGAAAAAGGAGGACATTTCAGCACAAGGTGGGCAACTTCCTTTTGTCTACAGAAACTCTGTTCATGTAATAACAAATCAAACACCTGCAATGCTGTTCCTGAACAGAAATCTCAGATCTCACATAGATCACCTGAAACCAAATCAGCGGAGGGAAGTGCAGAATAAACATTTCAGCCTCTTGTCAAGTTAGACTGCATGGGACTTTGAGATTGGACAAGAAGTCCTGGCATGTGACAACAGTGGAGACAAGTGGACCCCAGGAAGAGCAGCTACAACAACAGGACCACTGATGTACACAGTTGATGTTGGTGAACAAACATGGGGACATCACATGGATCAGATTCTGGACGCACAGCCAAAGAATGGCATCTCGCCATCTCCATACACATCCCCCAGTGAAGAACATGCCACTACCATCAAGAGGTCACCAGCAACAGAATCTTGCCCCAGACAAAACTCCTGATGCCCCTAAAGCTAGTCTGCAGGTCCAGAGGCTTAATCCTGAAAATTTATTATTTTCCATTTTTCTGCCAACAGTCATGTCAATTTCTTTTTAAAGGTCCTCCATTATGCTGATCCTTATTTTAATACATACAAGTAATGTTATAATGTTGGAGGTCCATACTCAACCTCTGTAAAGTTTCTAAACATAAGATACGGGGGTTTTGCCGTAATCCAAAAACGTGGTTTCGTGAATGTGATTTCCTCTCTTCACAAGATCTGGGCAAAATCTGACGTCAGGTTGTTGAGTCCAATCTGGACAGACCTGGCCAGAGTCAATCACAGCCCTGGACCTGCCCACCCGGAATTTATTCTATCAGACACAAATGAGCCTGAATAATTTAACGTGTAGATTTATCAGTATGTCTCCCAAAGCTGTTCGTACATGTTTTTTTCGGATGCGAAAAAAAAGCACAACTATTTTCTCATCCAAAAGACGATGCCACCAGAAATCAGTGGGTAGCTTTTTTGTTTGCTGGTGGCAAACAGCCACACTCAAAGGGAACATTAGCCGTTTATGCTCAGCATTTCACGGAAGACAGCTTGTCCATAAAGAATAATTCAACACTGGATATGCCTCTCAGCTGCTTCTCAAACCTGGAGCAGTTGCATCGGTCAAGTGCTCGGAGCCACAAGCTGTAAGTAATGATATAACAGCAAATAATGTAAGTGAAGCTAACATGTTACGGATAGCTAGCAGGACCGCTAACAATGGTTAGCACTAATAACTGGCCTCAAACGCAGGCTTATAAAATATCTGAAGATAAAGCCTGGATCGGTACCAACTGTCCATGACTCACAGATGTGGAAGCAGTAAGTTTTACCATTTTGTGTTGCTTTACTGCATAAGCCTACCTAACGTGATAGCCTGTTGAATGTGGCTGTAGTACTGCAGCTGATGTAGCTAAGTTACTGTTGCTAATGTTTGTGTCCTGAATATGCAAGAGTAATAACAGGCGACATTCAACAGAAAGTTTGTGAAGATAAACCTCATTTGAAGCTAACTGTTTTTACTTGTTTGTAATTTGGATGCTTGGTACAATTGTTCACAATAATGGAACTTACTGTCTGTATAACCTGTATTGCAGGGTAACGTTTATCTCTATCGTAGTTATGAATGCTCGGTTACTAGCTACTGCATGGTTGTTTGCGTGCCGTGCCACTTGCATATATATGCAGTAATTCTGATCGGTATGCTTGTGTTACTTTGGTTAGCATCAATTTGGCAGTTTCATCATAACATTGCCTGATTGTAGCCACTACAGTTGAAGCTAACTGGAGAGGTGTTGTATGTGTCTGCAAAGTTGGATGTGAAAAGGCTGCAGTTAGACCAGACATGGGTTTTTCAGAGCTCAGGGTATGTTTTTGGGTTTGTTTACTGCTACTGTGAAAGGATCGTTTTACTTATCCATGACCGGGGTCAGCCGAGTACTTTGCCATTGTGTGGGCTAGCTCTCTGATCCTACCGCAGTGAAAGCAATCGCGAAACGCACTATAACGTGTCTGCTATAACAAACGATTTCTTTGCATTGCCGTGACAGAATTTCATCCACCTTTGAAAATTGTTCTGGCTAATAAAAAGACAGTACGATGCAAAACACTAAAATTTCAACTTGCCACTCATTGACATCTTGCTGTTAATGTTGCGGCAATACTTCAATTGCTTCCTCCTCTCGTTCGGGGTCAGATTTGGGATCAAACAAGTACCATCTTACAGCAATAGGTGCCGCGGAGAGCTGTCCTGAAATACCTGCCATCTTGGTTTCCTGGTTTTTCAGGTCTGCACCCTCCCCCAGAAACAAAGCGGCCAGGCAGCCAATCAGAAGAGCACCTCTTTAGCACAGCCTCCCCACCCACTCAAAACAGCTCGTGTTTCAGGCCTGCACAGACGGGATGAGAGAAGAGGTCTCACTAGGCCTGAATGTGTATGTTTTTTTTTTTTTTTGTAACTGAATTCTTAACATTATTTTAATGACTCATTGGACATATTTTAAACAACTAAATACAGCATAATAGGGGGCCTTTAAGCACCAAATATGTCACAGCCACCAGGCAAAGGAGAACACTGGGACAGCCAATACGATGCCTTTTACTTGTGCATTGCTTCAAATCCAGCACAACCAAACAAAACCTATTAAAACAACGTGGTGAGCAAGGGCATCCTAATGCGGGCTGCCTTTAGGCCTACATAAAGCGGAACCTCAGACAAACAGAAGTTAAACTGAATACACAGGAGGTAAAGCAGCAGTGGCAAATTTTCCTCTAAGTGTCCACAAACTAACCATAATGAGGTGGATTCTGCCCAGCGCCTTCCACGCGCACCTTTGGTGGGAAGCAAACGTTCAACCAGGGAAATGTTGAGGACAATCGAACACCTTTTAAAACACCAGTTATAATGGGAGCAGAGAGCTGAAAACCAAGAGTCTGAACTGTCCTACCAGCAGAGGCTGTAATATATAGGGAAGTAAACTATCAAGTAATTTTAATGACAAGCCACCCGAGTGCTATCGGGAGGTGGGGCAGAGAGAGAGAATCAGGACTGGTTTCTGCAGGGGGAACAAATTGTGAGAGGCGAATCACATATAGATTCAATATAATTTTTAATTAAGTCACATGTGGAATCATAATCTTGATGAATTCTACTAATGTGACCATTGCATTTAAGTGAAGCCATTATTTTTAAATAAAGACACAGTCAAGGAGTACAGTTAAAATTCAATGCCAAGATGAGTTTTTGTTCAAGCTGATTGTTTGCATTTTTCATCTGCAATTTACATTCTACACACTTGTTGGTAAGTCATTAAATTTGCCATTTTAATATCTACAACAGCTGCCCAAGAAGTGAATATCTGTTTCAGTCACAGTCTGTGACTGTTTTATGATGATTTAATGAAGCGAAAAATGTCAGCCTATGCACTCCCCTTCCTAAGAAGCATTTATACTTGAAAAAGCCAATCAGACAACTTATATCCAGCACTGCTGAGATGCTGACTGGATCCCTGCGTACAAACTGAACTACAACACTGTTCTGAAAGTTCGTTTGTGATCCCTCTCATCCCTCTTCTGGGAGAATACACTCATCCTCTGCTTTTAGCTGAACCCAGAGGACCTGGGTGTTTAACAGTTACTGCTCCCTCTGACCTGATACACTATGTGATGCTGTGATGTTGTGGTACAGATGTGTGTGTGTGTGCGTGTGTGTGTGTGTGTGTGTGTGGTTCAGCAGCAGCTCTGCTTTGGGTTCTGTATCGGACACAGAGCAGCTCCTCTTCAGCACAGGGAGGTGAGTATTCAGGACTCTGGCTCATCATCGCCCCCTACAGCCCTGCTGGTAATATTGGCATCAGAGATCAGTTGCTCCCCCCTCAGCACCTGCAGTAGTTCCCAGCTGCAGCAGTGCAGTCTCTGTGCAGTCTGACTGAGGGAGGTTTTTGTACGGCTCTCTAACACTGTGTGAACACAGGACCACTGTGGACACTCTGACAGTAATAATCTCCTGCATCTTCAGCCTGGACTGCAGTGATTTTCAGTGTAAACTGAGTCCCAGATCCAATCCCACTGAAACGATGAGGAGTCCCAGACTGGCGTGTTGTGGCAGCATAAATCAGGAGTTTAGGAGCCTGACCAGGTCTCTGCAGGTACCATTAGAGGTTCTGGTTGGAGTTATAAATGTGAACACTCTAACTGTTCAGCTGGGAGACACTGTCACTATCAGCTGAACAGCCTGAGCTGCTGGAGACTGAGTCACAACTATATCTGCCATTGATTCTGAAATGATAAACATGGAAATACGCTGCAAATAAACCTTGACAAATGAAATGAATTTCTGTTAGGAACAAGCTCCCAGTCCTTCATCTGTCATTAGGATAAGAACCAAGTTCCCCTCAAGCTACTCCATCCTCCTGCGGGACAGTTCGCTGCTGGCAAAGTTTGTACACAAACTGACTGTAATCCCGGAAGCTAATGGCCGGCGACTGACAGCTCAAGCTTCTTCGAAAACATCTGAACTAAACTGTGCTATCATTATGTGACAGTTGATGGGTCCTGTCACTAGAAATGCCTCCCAATAAGTACGCGCCCTGGCTACCTTGCCAACGAGCCTGGCTCTTTGCCAATGTAGTCAGCGCGCATGACTCTTACCCGGGAGTCTGAGGTTCAATCCCCTGCCCGGGCCCTCCTTCGGCCTGCCACATTCATCTGAGGTTCTGTCCGCACCTCTAACTCAGGGGTTGTGCTCCCATTATTACCGTATAAGCTGTCAATAAACTACCTGTTGGATTTTACACTGCCTCCGCGCTTGATTCCTAGTCTGAACCCTAACACTGATTATTTTAAACTATTATTATGAGTTCTTTTCTACTTATTTTCAGTTTTCAGTTGCAGTTTGGTTAGGTTTAGGCACCAAAACTATTTGGTTACCTTTGGGAAAAGTTGATGATTTAGGTTAAAATAGAGCACTTACCCCTGACAATGAATTTGCCAGTAAGAACAACAACAAAAAAAAAGTTGTGGTGGCCTCATCTGAATTTGAATACATCCAAAAATGTGCGCAATTGTTCCTTGTCCCATGTACCACACTTCCACAAGATATCATTACATTAATTGGGAAATTTGAGAGCAATTGTCTGGACAAACAAACAGCAAACAAACAAACAAACAAGGGTGAATACATAAACTCCGCCCAAATTTGTTGGTTGAAAAAGGAACTATTGAGCTGAATTTCAAATTTCTCACCGTTTTCCCTTTTTGTCTCACTTTGTGATGGAGAAGCATCTCTAAGGGCCACATAAGTGATGGATTGTCATCTGACTGATTATATAAATCATGATTTGGGTTCTGTTAGATGCAATGCGATACAGCAGGTATATATGATCAATGAAAGGCAGCTCATCCTTACTTGCTTGAGCGCAATTGAGTCACGGAGTGTAATAGTGGTCTTACTCTAATTTTCCCATTTTTGAGTTAGACCCATATTTCGCAAGTTAAAGGTCAAATCTATTCAGGGCATAAGTGGTCTAGATGTCACAGTGATACATCTTACTATACAGAGATTTTTAGTTATCCTCACTTCCATTAAGACAAACAGTGTGAGTGCAACAGTGGTCTAACACTTTGAACCCTTCAAAAGTCAAAGATTTGACTTTTTGATCTCAACCTTGTACCGCCTGTCCACCACTCATTTTATCTGGGTCTGATCGAAGATGAAGATGGCCCAAACTTTCATCCAGATGATCACAGCGAAGACAGCTGTGAGGAACAAGATTATCTGATGGATGACTTTCTCAGTGGTCAGCAGTTTGCGATACAATGTTTCACTTTTGATCTGTATTCTCTTGTTATTTTGTGTTTCAAATTCCAAGGATGCCGGAAATTAAAGCGATTATTGAGTTATTAAAATTTAGTTATTAATTTACTTGTCTTAAGTCAGTTACATTTGTTAAGACAGCCAGTGCAAGTGTGGTCTAACTTATAAAAAGGGCCTTTTTCAGAAAATTTAGAGAAAGTAACCTCTGAAACCATTACTTTTGCGGAAAAAAGTTGTGTTGTCTTTGCAAAACATGATCATAAACTCTCAGGTTAACAACAGATGGCATACCCTACATGTGTCCTGAATTTTATCCAGGGCTTGAACTTTGGCATAGATTATCTCAAAACTGTGAAAAACGGAGTTAGACCATTCTTGTCCTCAGGGGCTCAATTATTTGCAGTATGATCCTGAATGGACAGAATCATCTCTCAGTCCTCCTTGTGTGCTGTTATCCCCTCATTACTGCATTACACACACTGAGCAGCACAGCCACAGCCCTGGAGTCCTGTGCATCATGTGCAGTCGACACAGGCAGGACACAGGCAGCCTGCAGATGAGCAAATACCTCGAGTCACTCTGGCATGATGAGACTGGAACAGCTGAACCAACTGAGACCCTCCTTTTCTGAGCAGCACTGAAGCCAATTATTCACTGACCTGAGGAGCTGCTAGCCACCGTCAGCAGTATCAGTATCAGGATCCAACACCAGATGATGACTCAACCACTTTCTTATCCCTGTCATTACGTCAGGAGAAACAGTGCTATAGATTTCGGCACAAATTAGAAAGAAGTTGACTTTGATATTGGGGTACAGGCTGGAGGAGTGGTTCTGGGTTCTGGCCCGGGACATCCTGGATCCCCAGCTCATTACCCGCTTTCGATCGCCAGGAGGCGCCCTACCGGGGGCGGGTGGAACTGTGTCGACCGCCAACCGTAGCTCATCAGTCTCCCGGCCAGCATTACTTCCCGCCCCTCTCACTTATTATTGAATTATTTATTATTATTAGTTCTGTCATCTCATTGGTTCGTTTGCTTATGTGTTCACTATTCAGTTCCTGGTTTGTCAGTTTCTTTTTTCGGTCAGACAACTTACTTTACTTTTTGCCAATCTGACATTCAGCTTTTCTTTTTCCCATTTCGGGAAGCTATATTCTCCCCTTTAGGAGATGGTGTGTTCTCGCACTTCAAATCCTTTATTTAACCAGATAAAACCAGTTGAGACCAAAGTCTCTTTTTCAATGGTGATCTGGTGGTATACTTTACCTTTCTCTCCATTGGGAGTTTGCGTAATCGGGTAATTAAACTGTTTTTAATTATTGTATTGAAACCTGCTAGTATTGTCCCCTTTGGGAACTCGCATTCCTTATTGTATTTTTGTGAATTCTGTGATGGTTCTGCCCTGCAGTCCCTCCCCCTCCTGTTATCTTCACCTCCACTTCAACGAGCCACACCTGTTGCTCGTTGAAGTGGAGGTGAAGTGAAGAGTATTTAAGACCTGCACTGCCGGTTTGGCAGTGCAGCTGCATTCTGTGTTTTTAGCCCTGGTGTGTTGTGCTGCTGCTCCCCTGATTGCTGAGTAGTGTTGTTTATTGTTTATTAAAAGTCTTTTTATATATTTTTTCTCAGCCTGTGCATTTGGGTCCCTACTCCTCCTTTTGGGTACACGGTCCCAGTGCCCGCCGGTTTGCTGTTTGCAACCGGCAGGGGCAAAACCATGACAGAATTCATTTGCCACCGTCTCTTATTCTGCATTTGTGCTTCTGTATTGACATGAGTGTGTCCAATAAACCAATTGTTCTGCCTGCAACTCTGCGCTTGGGGTATAATCCTGTTTTGATACGTAGCAAAGAATATATTGTCTTTGACATGACGTGTAAGAAAGACTATGTTTTTGACCAGGGATGGGGAACCTTAACCAGAAAGGGCTTGTGTGGGTGCAGGCTTTCATTCCAACCAAGCAGTCACTCACCTGATTCTAATAATCAACCTCGGAAATCCTTGCTAAAGCGCTTGATTAGTAGAATCAGGCATGTAAATAATTGGTTGGACTGAAAGCCTGCACCCACACCGGCCCTTTCTGGATGAGGTTCCCCACGCCTGTCATAGACAAATCCAACATTATTATTAATCATTTTGGTTGATTGTGGTCCTGAATCCCTTTGGGATGGAAAATTACAGGAATCCATGATGGTGTTCAAAGAGTAGATGAGACACTGAACAGCTTATCTCACTCGTTGACCTCTTGCAGTTTCATCTTGTTTAATTTCGCTGGCTTTACAAGTGATACATACACATACACACACACAGACTTGTCGGGTTTTCAGGTCTTGTGGGGACATTCCATTGACTTGCATTCATTCCCTAAGCCCTTTCCCTAACCTTAACCCTAAACAGCACATACCGAACCCTAACCCTAACCCTAATCTTAACCTAACCCTAACCTTATCCCAACCCTAACCTTAACCACTAACCCTAAAATAGCTCAATTTCCTCATGGGGACCCGAAAATGTCCCCATGAGGATAAGGAAATTTGGAATTCCATGTCTAATGGGGACATTTTGTCCCCACAAGGATAGGTAAACACACACACACACACACACACACATATTCATTGACGCGTGATTACCATCAGTGGGTCAAATACCGCAGAAAACAAGTACCCACTTCACTTCCTCCGCTTTCGCAATTGAAGTAAAATTTTTCCAAATTGTCGTTCCTAGATTCTCCAGCAGAGGACTTGCTGACACCACACAATCGATCAGCATCGTCATGTAATAAGTCGCAGCTGGTGGGTTTTTGTACTGCCAGTTTATCCGACTGAATCGCTGTGGTGGACTTTCGGTGGCGGGACTAAACTGGATATTGGAGGTAAGTGGCCGTTATTCATCACTTTCTACAGAAATATCTGCGAATTTGGTAGTTTTTAATGAACAGCTTTGCGTTTATTTTGTTTTTGATTTTAGACAATAGTTCATCGTGTAGCAACCTCTACACAGCTTGTTCGAAATGAATTGCTGTTTGAGAATGCTACACAAGAAAAATATATGAAGGTAATACAGCATAGAGTTTTCATAGGTTAGGCTACATACCATAGGACGTGTAACAATAGTTTGGGGAACAAAGTGGTGAGTCGTTTGATCCTCTGTTGTTACGAATGTGAGACGGAGATGGTGCCAGGTTGAAGTGTCAGGGGTTTTTGTACGGCGGGTGAATGGGGATGTATCACTGTGGCGCACTTTCGGTGGCGGAACGAAACTTTCATTCGGACGTAAGTAATCTTTCTTTCAAATTCGTCCCTATTGATATTTCTTTTCTTTTTTTTTTCAAAATATACGGTAAATTTCGACCACATATGCTGTTAAAATTTTTTAAGTATTCCAGTGCAGTGCGAATTACCAAAACGAATGGGCTCACTCATGGGATTCGGAATTTATTTCAGGTCCTTTTAAATCTAGCCCAAATAGACTTAATGAAGTCTGCTGTTACTGTAATCTTGTTACAGATGTTTTGATAGCAGTAGGCCTACCGCAATATTTCATCTTGTTCTCGAGATGGGATCGCAACTTAAGGCAGATCTGAACAGCCTGCGGAACTCCGATCATCACTCTTAGTTAAATAATAATAATAATAATAATAATAATAATAATAATAATAGGCTAATAAAACTTTAAAAAGTCGCGTCGTCTTCATAGTTCAGAATTTTGTGAATAAATATGAATTCACATTCATCGCCGCTCTACATTGAATACCAAAACTTCAAATATTTTGATCAGAATGAATTATGTTCACAATTAACAGTTAAATAGCAACAAACTGTACGCAATCTGTGGTTGTATTTGTTGCATTGTCTGTATCTGACTCCTATCAGATAACTTGCTGTATTGGGACTTTTTCACAGTCAGAGTAGCCTACCTCAAGTTATTTCAAAGACACCCATAATTAACCTCTTCCACTCCGGAGTTGTCATCGGAGGAATATTGGCGCTGCTCTCTCCTCGCCTTAAAGCGCATTGTATCTCCAAACTCGGCCCAATTTAGGTTTCCTAATTACCAACTAAGTGATAATTTGTTATGCTGCGATGATCAGTCCGTATCCATTTCCCCTCAGCTTGCTTTGTAGTTCATTGAGATAATTATCTTGCATTTTCCTATCCACATTTATGGTGACATAAAACGCCAATGTTTTACGAAGCTTCTTAATTCCTGCAGCTCACGAAACGGAATATATTCCGATCGGCTTGATCGAAGAAAACTTTATAATCAAAGTGTGACTATCGTTAACACCTGGATAAGCTGTTCATGAATCTTACCGCCCGTGGTCGTGCAAATGGCAAATTGATTGATACTGACTGAGTGACGCTTGAGTCTCATCACAACACTCCTTCCTCAGCTTCTCCTATCCAGGCGTAAAAATGCGGTTTTTCCGACTTAGGTGCGCCTGTTCAGGCTGCTCATGTGACAATAAACGTCTACAACCAGTAACATAACCAAAATGCAGGTTAACACTCAACCTATTTCTGAGTAAGAATCGGATAGTAAACTGAATTAATTTACTGAGCAAATGGGCTTCCAATAAGCTGCGGTGCCATTAACTATTATGACCTAGACTACAGCTTTGCATCAACGAGGAAGGCGGCAATGAGAATGCATGGATGGTAATCAAGTGAAAATTCTCGTTTCTTGTTTAATTGGATAATTGTCGTTCATACAATCTCATATTATAGCCTTCCTACAACTTTCCCAGAGCCTAACTGCAAAGACCTAATGAATGATTTTAAATGCATGCCATGCGTAGAACTTTCACGATGCACTAGTATCCAATTTACTAAATTGTTTTATATTTTTCAATCACCAACGCTTCGACTTAAGAAGCGTTGGTAATTTAATAAATTAATTATTAGCGCTTCGCGTGGCAACCAGTGCGCAACTAGCGCGGAGAGCCGCTTCTAGGACGCTGCCGAGACGTGCCGTGGCGCGGCTGGTGGAATCACATTCACAACCACAACCATTGTCTAGAATGGCGCGATCAACTCCGGCAACCGTGTCGTGGCAGTAACGCGGCCAAGACGCTCCCGGTGGAATCTATAGGGGTAAGCTTCCCTTCAAATGCAACCTATTCTTTTGATAGCTGAAAACATTATGATTAAGCGCAATCTTAAAATAAATTAGGTTGTACAGTTTAAAAAACAATCCAAGAACAGGATATGGAATTCAGGGTTAAATATTTATTATTATTATTATTATTATTATTTCGTTTTTTTCCCATCCATATACAATATCACTGTTAAGTCTGTTGTCAGTGTTACCCTTCAGTGATCTGTCATTTTTTAATACTTTAATAATCACAGGCTTAGCCTATATATTGGTCTTGATTATTAAGTAAATAAACCGTGTGATTATTGATCAAGAGATCTGAAACAGGGTCAGCTTGAAAGCAATAATGCGTTTAAGGGTCAGAGACTCACAGCACATCATTTGAAAATCCCTTAACGTCGGCGTTACCGCCATGGGGACGTTGGGCTGTTGGGAGTTAAGATCTGGACATCATTTGCCAAGCGCATCCATGTTTTAGCATGTTAATGTTAGGATATAATTCCAGAATATTAGACCTACACATGTTGAAGACTTTGAGTTAAAGCACCACGGATAGTTACCTCAAAAGAACAACTTAATTTCTGGAGAGGACATTTTTTCAACGGACAGGCATAGTCACAACACATATACCTTAAAATATACTACGACTGAAATATTTCATTATGATGTATTTAGTACAGCAAATTGTATTTGTGTATGACATGAAGACACGCTAAGACAATGATTAGCATCTCATTTTATAGTGGAATAAATTTCATTTCCGGATGGTGTTTGATGGACACCATAGCAGTATGTTTTTTCTACGATAATTTTCAGACAGGTTAAGAGATAGCCTTTTGTATTCTTATAAAAAAAAAACAACAAAAAAAAAAATGAACACCATATAGAAAACGTAGTAAGGTCATTTTGACCTTCATTTTCACCACGAACAAACAATATAAGAAAATCATAATTTTACAGATGAAACATGGAAATTGCCCCCAAAAAACCACAAATTTATCTTTTTGAGGAGGCAGTTAATATTTTATCAGGTAAACAGTGCCTGAAAATGGTGGTTGCGTTGTTTCGTATTAAAATGACCTAATACTAATAATTAGGGGCCCGGCAGCCAAAGCTGCCAGGACCCTATTGTTTTCCTGCATGTTCTTCTTTCTTCTTCTTCTTCCGAGGAAATCCTACTTCCCATGCACAAAAAATCACCAAACTTTGCACAAATGTCGAGTCCCATGCCAGATTGCCTCAGCTGCAAAAACAGTCCAATAGTCTTGATGGTGGCGCTACAGCAAGCCTCTAAAGTTCAACATTTTGAAAATTCACAACAAATCAACCATATGTGCTACAGATTTGCATCATTCACCAAAATGTAACCCCAACACTGAAGAAACTTTTGTACATTTAAACCTATTGCAAATTATGAAGTCCATCACTCTGTTTTTTTCAAAATCCGTAAAACTTATTAAACCTATCTCCTCCCACAATTTTTGCTCAATTGACACCAAACTTGCTACAGAGCATCTTCAGACTGTCCTACACAAACAATCAACACAGATTTCTAATTTATCAAAAATTGAGCCTACAGTGCATCAAAATGTTTGACTGTAAACAGTATTGTAAACATATACTTGCAAATTCTTGCTAAATACATTTTCAGTGTTCAATTAAAAAAAATGACAAAATTTTGGAGTCATGGTAGATGATGTTTGGAAAATATCAGAATTTTATCTCAAAGACTGAATTTTTTACAGAATTTCGAATTTCACTCTCATGCGAACAATTAGTCAATGCAAAAATGGCATTTTTAAACATTAGTTTTTCTCTTATGGAGCCAATAAATCATTGTTAAAAACAAATTACCGACATCTCTGTGCTGTCTAGATGAAATTTGTGTATTTTCGGATTTTTGTCTTAATAACTGAATTTTTGACAGCCGTTTGAAATCTGCATTTACACGCTAACAGCTGCTGTCTTTCACACAGGTGACTGGCTTAGTCAATTTGTGAAGCTACATGTGACATTTCCATTTGCCAATTAGCTCAGTGAGATAGAGGTTGTTTTTTGGTGTTGAAGATTTTGAGTTCAAGCTTCAGCTCGTGCAACATTTCCATATGAGAAATCCACCCAAACTTTTCACAAAGGTCCAGTCCCATGCCAGATGTCGTCAACTGGAAACACAAGACAATAGTCCTGATGGTGGCGCTACAGCAAGCCTCTAAATTTCAAAACTTTGAAAATTCATTACAAATCAACCATTTGTGCTACAGCTTTGGAACTTTCACTTCGAAATTTGCTTTTCCATGGCATGGATGGGTACTGTCCGGCACCCTGATGCTTGGCTTAGTCAATTTGTGAAGCCACACATGAACTGTCACTTGCCAATTAGCTCAGTGAGATAGAAGACGGACCTCAGTCTCAGAAATTGTTCAAGCCTCAACTGATGTAAAATGCACATTAGAATGCCACCTTTTTTCATCTTCCTACACTCTGCTTGTTGCTCAGAATTGCCTAATTTTGCCTAAAATTGCCCGGCCCCAACCATTGCTGCGCAGCAGCTATAATTTACCCTTGGATTTTTGCAAAAATTGGCCCAAGATATAAAAAATTAACTTAGTGCTCTGATTGTGGAACAGCCCATTTTTAATTTAAGATGCAACAATATATGACAAGTTTATTCCTGTAAAAACTGTCCTGCTGTAGTTCTTGGCTCATCATGAAATATTTTGTATAGGACAGAATCCTAAGGACTGAATCCCATATTTTTTAATCCTAAAAGAGTGGGATATTTCCAATGATTTTTTTTTTGGCTAAATTGCTTCAGTTATTTGTAAAATGTTTTACAAATATAACATATTTAGTATAAATGTGTAAATTTTAAATTTAAAAATTTTTTAAATTTGCTTCTTGTGAGTTTAGTTCATAAATCAGAGAGAAAGTAAAGAGATCTCATGTAATCTGATTCATTGCGGAGTTTTCCAGGAAACAGTACCATAATGAGCTACAATCATTTTCTGGGCAATTGCGAATTATAAATTAATTGTTGGGGCTAAAATATCGGTTTGAGTTCAAAGTGGAGAAATTGCAATCTTTGCCGTTAAGAAGCAGTTTTGATTGTGCTGAGAAACTTTTTATTGTGTACATTATAATGAACTGCAAGTTGAAAGGACTTTTTAAAATGTCAGTATCTCTGAGATTTGCACATTAGTAAGCCAACAGGGATATATTTCCTTTGAACCCTGTACATAGGTAACAGGGACATCCTGTGTATCACATTAATCTTTAACCGTTAGGACAGAATGATTGACACATGGGGGCGTGTCCACTGTCTGACCTCACATCTCTGCTGCGTCTCCCAGGTGACACAACTCCCGCCCTCACAGTCCTGCCCCCCTCCAGTGAGGAGCTGAAGCAGGGAAAGGCCACACTCGTGTGTCTGGCCAACAAGGGCTTCCCCTCAGACTGGACTCTGCGCTGGAAAGTGGACGGTACCAGTAGGAGCTCGGGCGTGGCCGGGAGCGTGGGGGTCCTGGGGAAGGACGGCCTGTACAGCTGGAGCAGCTCCCTGACTCTCGATGCGGGCGACTGGAAGAAGGCGGGGTCACTGACCTGTGAGGCCACAAAGGGCTCCCTGTCTGCCACCCCTCAGACACTGAGGAGAGATCACTGTCCTGAGTAGCTCACACACTCTGATCACACTGTTTTTACCCTGTTCTGCTCCTTACTGCTGTCGCACTGAGCTGAGCCTGTGTGTGAATCCTTCCTCCAGCCTGAGCTCTCAGTGCTAATATCTTACATGTGCTCTGCTTGTGCTCTTCAACACATATGCACACACACCTTCTTATCTGTGTTTGTGTGACTGTGGGAAATAGCTGGTAGATCAATATCATTCACTTAATAAAGATAAAGAAGAGGTAAAAGTTGTCCTGTGTCTCCTTTTAAAAACAATCTCCGGTTGATCCACTTGTATGTTGTAAGTCTGCACTGATTCATCCAAGGTTTTGGCCTTTATTCAGTTTAAGTCACAGTATTATATTCATGTGAGTAAATACAAAATTAGTGTGAGTCAAGAGATGACAAGGAAATGTATCAGTGAAAATATAATAATTAGCAAATAGAGTGTAATTCAAGTGTTTTAATTGAAAATAAATATTCGTTCAAAGCATCTCTAAGTGGTCATATGACCCTGGTGAGAGATTAAAATCCTCTCCTAAGCATCAGTTTATGAGCAGTGAAGAGCGTGTGTGTGTGTAATAACTGATCTGGGATCAGTAAACGAGCCATCAGAAGAGAGGAGCAGTGATGTGTACAGTAACTGATCTGGGATCAGTAAAGGGGGGGTCTGAAGAGAGGAGCAGTGATGTGTGCTGCTGGGATGCTCAGATCAGTTCAGATACAGCAGGATGTGAGCTCAGCTCACACTAACCCCCCTGGGACGGCCCAGACACCTGGCCACAGTGCTGCTCTATTCTGAGATTGAGTCAGTCCCACTGAGGGACAGCAGAACCAGCCTGTCCCGCCCTGCAGATGCAAATCTGAGTTTCAGCCCCACAGCTCACAGTTTCTCAGCCCAAAATACCCCAGCACTGAGACAGGTGTTTGAACATGAGGAGGTGGGGGGTTTATTTCTATAGTGGGGTGAGAGAGGGAGGGGTGAACCTTACACCTGCTTTAGCATCAATGTCTGATTACAGATTCCACTGCTCACTCAACTAGTGCAGTTATTCCTTCCATATCAAGGCATTTTGTATTGTTACAAAAATAATCAAGTGTGTATAATCATAAACTTTATACAGTTCATGAATGTCGATCAATGCATTCCAGTAAAACTTTTTTTTTTTTTTTAAATACTGAGGAGCAGTCAATACATGCATTTGGTTTATGATGAGTAATGATGGTGAGGACTTCACCAATCTGTGAAAGGCTGCATGGGTACATTGTTTGACAATTTATGAATAATGTTTCTTAGCATAGAATTGCAAATAATTTAGGGATTTTGTCCCCTATAGTACATTATATCATTTAAAGATTCAAAGAATCCGAACAAATCTTTATGCAAGGGGCAAGGCCAAAAACCACTATTGAATGGCTGTGATTGTAATGGTTGTGCTTTATACGTAGTTCAGATCCATAGAGGACAGAAAGTTGAGGACTGTACTCAGGTGCAAGGATGGACTTGGTAGCATTTATTATGCCTACTGTGCAGCAGAAGGCACGAACGAAGCAATACGAAACAAGCAGGAATCAAGGTTCCTTAATAAGCACAATTGGTAATACAGTCCCTGGGCATTAGCTGAAGTAACAATGTATTACACATAGAAAGCAAACAGGGGTAGAGGTTCCTTAATATAAAGTGCTGGAATAAACAATAACAGCACAACTCAGAGTTTAGAGTTTAAATACATGTGAAATGCGGGGAACTAAGTCTATACAAGACTGGGAATGCAACACAGGAATGGTTACGAGACTTCGCAATGATTATGTGCGAAGCTTGGTCTTAAATAGCACACTGCTACCACACAGTGGAAATGAGACATGGATGCAGGCAATGAGTGAAGAGTGAAGAATGCAGTCCGGGTCCTAATAGACTGGTGAGCTGGACGGCTGGAGGCGTGGTCTGACAGTAATCTTCTGGTCCCAGGCAGTGTTGCATTACATACAGACAAGATTCAGTGGTAAAAATCACTGCATGGGCTCAGGTACACTTCTTTAATTCATT
The DNA here is from genome assembly GCA_029692085.1 of Gymnothorax javanicus. Classification (NCBI taxonomy): domain Eukaryota; kingdom Metazoa; phylum Chordata; class Actinopteri; order Anguilliformes; family Muraenidae; genus Gymnothorax; species Gymnothorax javanicus. The sequence goes on along the minus strand of CM056197.1, from coordinate 124,747,558 downwards.
GCCAGTGAACAATTTGTTGTTGCATCCAGCAGTGCAAGTTAAAAATCTGTCATGTAAAGATTAAACCATATATACATATAAACGCATACCGATTATGACTCTGGACTTCTCACGCTTTTTCTTTTACTCAGGGGTTGGAAGCAATGCATGTGTTTCATGATCGTTTCAATGAAATAAGATCATTTGAAACGTCTTTATGCAATTCCATTGCTTCCAACCCCTCCATGCACAAGAACTTCAATTCCGCGCAAGAATCTCTTACATACGTGTTGATTGAATAATTGCTGACTACAGCAGGAGAACATAAATATGCCACTAAAACTCACACCGAATGCATGAGAGTTGACAGGTGTGTGTTATTAATGAAAACTGGCCACACCTGATAATGTTGAGAGTTTTCAGAGTTTCTGTAATGGTAATTTAAATGAATGATTGAAAACAGGTCATGACCAATCGTTATTTTTAAGGTATTGTTTGAGCTTCCCCTTTTGCCTGTTCATCAGCTGCCACTGGGCAGATGTACAGTAATGAACTGTACTGATGTAACAGAGCACTGGGGGCCGGAGAGTTTCATGAGGATCGCGCAGAAGGGGAGAGTTTGAGGTGTGATTTTGCTCCTGACTCTCTGCTCTGTAGCTCTGTTATATACATTTGAACATGGGAGTGAAGTTAAACCCTACTATGCTGAGTTTCTCCACACTGTCACAACCAGGTCCTACTTTCATATTACACACTGTAGTCTCCAGATGTCAAGAGAATGAATTCCTGTTCAAACAGCAAACCCAGGGCTGACACCCTCTCACAGTGACAGTGTAAAAGAAAGTTCTATCATGAGACATAGGATGCCAAATCAATTACGTTCACCAAATCGTTGCCATCGGTCTTCCATAAAATTGCTCATAACGTGTTTCTGTTTGCAGAGATTTCACATCACCTACCACCACCAGCTCCTGACTCCAGCCTCTTCAGCATCAAACCCATCATTTCCCAGATGACCAGAGGACCCTTCCTTCCACATGGGGGATGGCTTCATCACTGCCTGCTACACTGGCAGATCTGCACCCACCTTACTGAAGGGTCCTTCAGGACGGAGTCATCGCCAAAGATATTATTGAGTTTATTTAATTGTTAATAAATCTTTTCAACTTTAATTCCAGAGTCTCCATGATTGAACTATCAGTGCTTTTGCCAATTTTGCCCCGGCCAGGTCAGGTGTAATACCAGCCTGTAATTTCTTCTCTCTTATTACACCCAGTGGCCACTTTATCTGGTACATCTGTACACCTGCTTGTTAATCTCAATATCTGTTTAGCCAATCAAGTATGTGCAACGTGATTCATGACAGCATGCTTACATAGTCAAGAGGTTCAGCTGTTATTCAGACCAAACATCAGAATGGAGGAGAAATTGGATCTAAGTTACTTTGACAGAGGAGTGATTATGGATGCCAGATGGGGTAGTTTGAGTGTCTCACAGACTGCTAATCAGAATTTTAAGAAAAAACAGTCCTTTAAGTTTATGGAGAATTGTGCAAAGAAAAAAAAAAAACATTGATAGAGCGGCAGTTATGTGACAAACGTCAAAGGAGAAAGGTCAAAGGAGAATGGCCAAACTGGTTCAAGCTGACAGAAAGGCAACAGTAACTCAAATAACCTCACGTCACAACAGTGTTACACAGAAATGCATCTGAAACAACATGTCCACCCATTAAGTGGACGGGCTACAGCAGCAGAGGACCACACCAGATTCCACTCCTGTCAGCTAAGAACAGGAAACTGAGGCTACAGTGAATAAAAGGCTCACCAAAACAAGACAGTAAAGAATGGGAAACACATCACTTGGTCTGAGGAATCTCAATTTCTGCTGTGACATGCAGATGGGAGGGAGAGAATTTGGCCAAATCTACTTGTACATGAATTCATGGATCCATCCTGCCTCATGTTAACAGTTAAGGCGGGTGGAGGTGCAATGATGTAGGCAATATTTTATCAGCACACATTAGGCTCCTGAGTACCAATTGATCATTTAAATGCCATTAAAAAAATTAGTATAAATTAATATGTCTCCATTGTGTTCTTTCCAATTAGTTCCAAATAATCAAAAAACAGTATTTTCCTAAGAATGAGCAAATTTTCTTGTATTACCAATTGCAGAAAGCATATTATCATTGAGAAGATGAGTTATTATTGCACGTAGCAGCTCAGTGTTTCAGAGCAGAACCTCAGTGTTTCAGTGGCTCCCCCCTCAGCACCTGCAGTAGGTCCCAGCTGCAGCAGTGCAGTTTCTGTGCAGTCTGACTGAGGGAGGTTTTTGTACGGCTCTCTAACACCGTGTGAATGGTAAGCTATTTCTCTGCTGACAGTAATAATCTCCTGCATCTTCAGTCTGGACCCCAGTGATTTTCAGTGTCAACTGAGTCCCAGATCCACTCCCACTGAAACGATCAGGAATCCCAGACTGTCGATTTGTGGCATCATAAATCAGAAGTTTAGGAGCCTGACCAGGTTTCTGCAGGTACCAGTGGAGGTAGGTGCCCACATTCTGACTGGCTGTACAGCTGATAGTGACAGTGTCTCCCTGCTGAACAGCCTGAGCTGCTGGAGACTGAGTCAGAACTATATCTGCCATTGATCCTGAAAAAGAAAACAATGAAAAGGACGTCAATAAAGTTAAATACTGGTGAAAAACAAGCTATATTATACATTATTTTATTGAGCTCGAATGACAATTTAGCAAAGGAAAAGTGAATTATTACCAAAATTAACAGTTTAATCTTGTCCATCATTCTCACCCTGTTCAAGGAGTCCCAGCATCACCAGCAGTAGAAAGTCTGATATCATCATAATGCTGCCTGTGTCAGTGTCTGTGAAAGGACTGGACAGTCACTGATCAGTACTGGGGGTCTTAAAGTGTGTGGATCAGTGAGGCAGGACAGGTATGCAAAGCCCCTTCCTCTATACAAATCCTGTCACACACAGTTAGAGGAGCGCTGATGTGTGAACAGCAGTGGGTCTTCAGAGGGCTGGGACGTGTGCCCTGTATATTGTTATTAGAAATAAATTAATTCACTTTAGACCTTTTTTTCTGAACAAAGAGTAACTGCATGTGGGCTAAGATTCCATGAAACGGGTGTTTTAAACATTACCTGATTTTACATTCACATGCATTTATCATACTCAGTTCATGAATATATAATGAATCAAATTAATGTCTCTTACAGTGAGTTTTTTTTTTAATCGTCACAGGTAGCTCCTGTTTTCATACACTGCATGGCCAAAAAAAAAAAAAAAAAATGCTGCACACTAATATTTTGTTTGCCGCCTTTAACTCTGATCTCGGTGTGCATTCGTTGTGATGTTGCTTTTTTAATTTTATGCAATGTCTATCCATCCATCCATTATCTATACCTGCTCATTCCTCAGTGGGGCCACAGGGGAGCTGGAGCCTATCCCAGCTGACTCTGAGCAAAAGGCAGGGACCCACCCTGGATGCTCACCAATCCATCACAGGGCGCACACACCATTTACACATTCATGCCTGTGGGCAGTTTAGAGTCTCCAGTTAGCCTGATGTGCACGTTTTTTGACCGTGGGAGTGTAAACACCTCACAGCTATACCAACGACGGAAATAGCCAGAGGGGAAGGCATAGCACGCTCTTCCTCAGTTGGTGTGAATCGGGATAAAACAGATGTTAATTTATTTACTTTCTCTGCTCGTAGGAACAGGGCGCATAGCATAGCGGTTATAGCTTATCTGACTCCATATTAAATTTAGAATATTAAATTTATTTTTAATCAATCGCGGTTACAATTAAACCATGTGTTTTATTAATTTGATCTGACTCCAATTTATGAATTTAGAGCTCTGTTGTGCCTCGGACTCATAACTGGTCTATACCTTACGTGCGCTGGACCAAAAACATCTGTACAGCCCAACTCGGTGGAGAACTCAGAGGCTGGCGGTCCTTTTCTGCCCGGTGGTTTGACATAGAGAATAGCTATGACTAGTGACCATGGGGGCCGGAATTAATGTACAATTAAAACTTTCGAAGTGTACCGCAAAGAGGCGTTCAGTGACTATATAAAGTATAATGCAAAAAAAAAAAAAAAACTGAAGGCTTGCAGGGACTCTCAAGTTCAACGACACATTTTCGAAGCCAATCAGAATAACACCAATCGCAGCATGGAACACCACCGTGTACCTAGCAGGAAGGCCTGGTGATCAGGCAGGCCTCATAGCCCTACATTATACCCCATTGGGTGACAGGACTCCGGGCTGGAAGAATATAAGTTAGTTGGAGTCAGAAACCACAACAGAATGCAATGAACAATTTATTTTGCCAGGCAGGCACAAGCTTAAATTAGATAAACAAATTATACCATTACAAGAATTATAAAGAAATAATAAAGTCATACCTGGTGGAACTTGCAACTACACATATACACAACGTGTACAATGTGGGAAGGATGAATACAAGCTTCCATAGCTATATCACGTCTGCACACAGCTACAGGAGTGTGTGTGGGAAATCGCCTAAGATCTTCCATGACTAGATTAAAGCTACCCACAGCATAGAAATGCAAGTGGGGGAAGTTGAATGCAATCTTCCATTGTTATAACGGCTGCACATGTGGACCGAAGGGTTAATTTAAGGTTCTTGGCGAAGGTGCTTGACTACGCCACCTGGGGCCTTTCACCTCAAGATATATTATACTTAGTTACCTCTAAACACCTGGATTAAGACAAGAGGGCTATCCCCAACAGATGCGATAGGAAGTACAGAGATGTGAGGTTTCAGTCAAAAGAATGAATTTACTAATGAATAATACAAAATGAAACAATATAAAAAGATACCCCTTCAGTTTATTTGTTTTGCTTTACATGGAGGTACTTCTACTCACAGAATGGGAATAGTTCATACGGCACTCAGGGAAAGTAAAGACTGCCACACATAACATTGGGTATCGATTAGCACAGGGGACTAAATAGAGCAGCTGTAGAGGGGTAGGTTACCTGTCCTAGAAGAGTGAGGCTGACACACCAAACGTGCTCTTGACTCTGGTGCCTATCAACACACACAAACAGACACATATGCAGACAGATACTGCAAAGCAAGTGATCACAGCAAATGGTGGGGTGCTCTTTACCACTACAAGTACTGTGTGCAGTGCGCGAAGAGGAGGACTCAGATCTGGCGACCTGCCCTGATGAACAGCTGAGATGCTGCATGCGGCTATAAAGAAGATGCAAGAAAAAGGTTGGTTAAGACTAACTGCAGGAGCCTGAAAAGGACAACACACAAATGGCCTAATTCGCTACCACAGCAGCAGTAGACCAATGGTGGCAGTCTGTACTTCCCAAGGCCAGCACAGCGATGGGGAAAAGAAAGAAAAGAAACAAAACCAAAATGCACGCAGAGCATAAACGGAGTGCTCAGCACACAAAATAAATCAAAACAAACCAAGATACAAAAGGGCAAAGACTAAAATACAGTACTAAGTTAACACAAGGCAAAGCAGCAGTGGCAAATCGTTCTCCATGTACCTTAGGCTCACTGGCATAAATACTGGCGCTTTATGCGCCTCAGGCCCAGTCCCAAATGGAAACCGTATACTGCTGAACGTTTATATGCAAATTCCTCAGGCAGCAAGGCACAGGCAACAGTGCTCTCGGCATCCTTCGAACCAAAACCTTCGGTAGTCTATTTCCACACTACCCGGAAACGTTAGGCAACATTATGCTGCAGGACACCTTCCCGGTGAATACAGCGAGGGCAAAGCACGATGCAGTATACCAGAGCTTTTTCGTGGCCTGCCCGAAAAGCAGCTTTATACAAATTTTGCACCTCAACAATGAATGGATAGCCACTGAAATGCTACCTGAAGGGCGTGTCTGCAAGGGACACAGCTAACGGTGGCTGCCGGGGGACAACAGTAACGCACAGAAAGGACTGCCGGTTACACACACATACAGATGCATGTGTGGGAAGTCATCTGCGATCTTCCATAACTATAGACTATTGGCTACACACAGCATAGAGATGCACGTGCGGGAAGTTGACTGCAATCTTCTACGAATGCTTTGTTTTCCTACCTTTTGTGCCCAAATTCTGGGAGCGCTTCCTACAGCGGGATCATAAATCATTTGGGTAATCAGGAAGGCAACCCCTCCTCAGAGGGACTTTGGGAGGGGACATCCCCACGAGGGAAATTGAAGTATATTTCTTTTCATAGTTATTGAATGAGGGTTTGGCTCAATTTTAATTCCTTCGAAATATGCCCCGCGCGATTTTGGAAATTTAGCGAATTAAAATTATACCAAGCACGATATTCTTGCACTACAGTTTGCCATGAAACGTCTGGTACAATACAGATTACAAGGATAATTTGTATTAATGTTATTAATCAGCTCTTATCCTACAATATAACAGAAATACACATTATATTTGTAACATTGTGGGTGAAATGAGTATTCTGACACTTTGATCCTTCAAACTCCCCATTCCAGGGCGCAGTCCTGTACATGTCTGGTTGATGACCCTGTGGTATTGTCCAGCACAGGGTAAGTTTGGGAAGGTCGTTTCAGGGTGAATTGGGGGACACCCTAATTGATATGCTCCCATGGCCCTGAAATATCTCTGCAGGATGTAGGTGCCTTAAGACAATGGGGGCGTACATTTACCAGAGTCCTGCGTCTGTGAGAAGGCAGAAGAGTTTACTTCTTCTTGCATCTCACGGCCCAGAAGTGTCTCTGCCAGGATGCAAGTGCCATTAAGATAAGTTTACCAGTCATGTGTCTGTGACAAAGTGCACATAGTTTTCCCTGCCTTTCCAGCGCGGCTTACAGTCCTCCCCCTGACCCAATGGGGCATCTCATAACTGTCCCAAGAGGTCACAGGAAATTCCCTGGGCGGCCCCTTGCTGGTGCCCACGGTCCTTGAGGGTTAGGATGGCGTGTGTTGAGGCTTGCAGGGAGCCGATGAGGTGCTGGAAGCACCGGCACTGGAGCAGGGTGAAGTAGAACATGGGGCGCTGCTGATGACGCACCCTCTGAACACCCCACCCCATTAGGTGCATGCTTCCTGAGCAGAGCGGCGGATGAGCTGGCCAGGATGGTTGCTGTCTGGCCAGGTTTACCTCCACCTGCGCTTGGTCAGTGTGACACTCGGTTTTCGTACAGAACGGTTGTAAAGTAATGCAAACACATATGATATAACTGGATGTTTCATGACAACCCGCATGAGTGGGAAATATGGTTTCCCTCATGGTAATGTAACCTGTTAAATGGTAAATTTGAGAATTTTAATTTTCACTACAACGCCAATAGAGCTTCTAGTAGTGAAATTTGGATACATTTGTTTTGGGTGAATTAAAGGTAAGGAAACAAAGAAGCCAGTACACCTTACACATTTTGTACCAGTATACATTTACACAGTAGTGGTTAATAATTTAGAGGAATGGATCTGTCTTGTGCATAAGTTCAGCAGGCCATGTCGCGCTCGATGGTACGGGTCTGATTGGAGAATGAATGGCTAATGGTGAGAAGTGCCTGCACCTCTGACCATACTGTGACAATCTGTATTTTATGACCGATTTCACCACATGAATACGCCCCCATTTACACCCATTAACACGCCCAGTAACCCCCATTCTCACCAGTCTATTCACCGATTCATTCCTGGTTCGCACCCAATCCGCAGTATTATCAGTCATTCAGTTTTTTTGAAAGAGGAGAGAAGAGCAATCGAAGTGTTGGTCGGAAACGCCAGTGGTTTAAATTAAGAACGTAAATCCTTTGCCAGTGCTTAAATCCGCCGCCGTACTTTTTATATTTTGGTATAATAAATACATTTCCTACGATTTTACTGTCATTCATCGGACATTTAATATTCATATCCGAAGGAAAGAAGAGAAAGCGCAGTACATTTTAAATGCATGGAACTGTGAATGTGTAACCTTTGCAACCGTTAATTCATATTTTTTTACCGACCTTCTCCTATTTCCATTCCGTTATATATTATAAAAAAAAAAGAAAAGTCAAATCTTGAAGATTGTTCCATCACCACCCTGATCCACTGTGCCGTGTAAGCAGGTCCATTCTACAACTCCTCTCCATAAAAAAAAAAAAAAACAGGACTGGATTCAGAACTCAAAATGACGGAACCATATGACAAACAGTTTCGTGAGTAATGGGAATACTTCAAATTACAAGTTTTTTTTTTATTTTGCTGTCGTTTGCTGAACTCTGTTGAACAGCCGGGAACTGAGCGTGACTGAGTGTACGTTGCTCATTGTGAAACGGATTGCTGGAAATCCTGGAACTAACTTTTGGGTTGAATTACGGACTCATGCTGATATGTATTTGTTGCTTTGTGGACTTTGCAATTGCGGGGTTTTGGAGTGAGAATTGTATGCTGATATGTATATATTTTTTGCTATGTTGACTTTGCAATTGCGGGGTTTTTGAGGGATTTATGCAAATGTGGAATTTTTTTTTTTTGTGGATTGTAAGGTCTGAGTTTTTCTTTCTGTTTTGGGGAATTGCTTTAAATGTAACCTCTTCCTTTTGCTCCAAGATTTTGGGTTTATATTTTTCTGATGAGTTTAAAATATTCATTTAATGAGTAGGGTGCATACATGGATTAGTGTGCATCCTTATGTAAGGTTTGACATTTCAGAACTCATTTGCGAATGAAGGTAATTTCGGCAAGTACCTACACCTGTTTTTGCAGCACGGTCACGCAACTTGCTGTAAAAAATAGACAGCTGTCAGACTGGAAAATGTAAACGGAGGAAACCACGTACTTGTTGTGTTCCAGGGTCCTGGGCCTTTGGCCAGGACATATTTATGGTTTTAACAGTTTCTTGTCTCAGGATTTCCCATTTCATAGTTCATGTTCATTCATGTTTTTTATTTTCCAGGTTTTCTGTTTTGCCAGGTCTGCCCAGCCACTCCACCGCTTGTCATGCGTCCGCCCCATATCTTCGTGTTTGCGCACTTCAGAGCTCTGGTTGGCTTTTGGTATTTCCCCTTCCTTCTGTGCTGTGCTGGATTCAGGGCTGTCTAAGCTTAATTGGCAATTAACTGTTTTTAGTACTAACATTTACTAACAGTCACGGAAGGTGTAATTCTTAGACAGGCACATTACTAATACTACTAATTTAGGTAGGGAGTTTATTGTCATGATTCCTGCTTTGCTATTTCAAGATCTTGCTGTGCTTTTCTATTAACATTTATGCTTCCTTCCAATCTGCATGCTTCATTGGTACTTAAGCTGAGCACGCTCATTTTCTTAATGAGCAAGTCATGTCCACCTATCATTGTCTTTGTCTCTTGATCTTGCCTTGCCTCTTGTTTCTTCTCCAGGTGTTGCCCCTCATGTGCTCTGATTTTCTGCCCTTTATCTGGAGGCGGTGGAAGTTGGCTGGCAGACAGAGTCTTGAGTTTCCAAGCCAAGTTTATCACCAAGTTTTCATTGTCAAGTTTCTGTGCCAAGTTGCTCACCGTGTTTAGTGTCTAGTTTCATGCCCTTGAGGTATCAGTGCAGTGTTACGTCTTCATAGCCAAGCCAAGTCTTGTTAGCCTGATTATTCTTTTCTGTTTGTGGTTTTTCTCCCTGGAGGTTCCAGTGGTTTTTGTTTTTTGTCGTTTGGACCTTTTAGTTTACAGCTCTGTGAAGCTCACCTTAGTTGGATTTTTGCAACCCTTTGGGCCAAGTTTTCTGTTGGCCCTCGTGCCTGTTTTCTTTTGTTTTAATAAACTCCCTGTTCCCCTGCATCTCGCATCTGGTGTCTTACTGGTCTCGCATCAGTACTTGTCACCAGAATTACCTTCATTCGCAAATGAGGTCTGCAATGCCGCTCTCGCTGGAAAAAAAAATACCGTTGCTGAGTGCCAGTGCATAGACCTAATTATAATTAAATTATTTTCTCTACTGAATTTAGCCCATTATTTGCTGTTAGATCGCATGGGGGAGAGAAGCCGTGTCTTCAATTGCCACTTGATTATTCTTGAATTGGAAAACGTGTTTATAAAGGAAAACCATCAAGAATTAGCCAGGACTAATTGTAGTCAATAAAGGGATGGATAATTTTGAAAGGAACGGGCATAGACTCCAAGTGCAGTTCAGCATCGGCAGGGCGTTTATTGGGATTAACCAAGCTCATGGTCAAGACAGAAATGGATCAATAGCCAGGCAAACAGAGATATGCAGAATGGGCAGAATCGAAGTCACGGGACAAGCAAAATGATCCAGTAACCAGAATAATCAATCCGCACAAAGACAGTAACAAAGAGGGTTGAAACTAAGGGAATGGAAGGAAGGAAAAGGGAGTTGGATGGGATAAGGGAGAACACAGGAGATACTAAACAGATGGATACAAAATGGGAATTAGGAGAACGAAGTACTAATCAATCAAATCGCAATCTCACAACGTAATACAAACAATCAAATACAAGACTTACGGGAGAATCACAAGAAACGAAGCTTTCAACAATCGAAATGAGAAAATAGCGAGAAACGAGACTGACCAAGAACGAGCTGTGGTAGAAACGAGTCGACAAGAAACTACGGGAAAGTGGGTCTTTTAACACAAACTAATTAAGTGGAATCCCAGCTAAACACAGGACAGCTGTAGAGAGAGGTGGAACTAGAAAAGCAAGGACGGTGATAGGAGAGAGAGGGGGAAACGGGTGGAGTTCTAACTCTAATCTAACTAAACACCCGTGCCTCGCTAAACTACTCTCAGGTGCGGATAATCAATGAGAACAGCGAGAGAGAAGGAAGTGGAAACACCCAACCTAAATTACAGGGAAGAGAGTGTGATGAAAAAGACAAGATGCCATGAGACAGAAACGGGAGAAAAACACTGAAGACCAGAGACAGAGCAATCATCCAGAAACACACATGCTCTAACGAATAAATATAATATATATAAATAATAGCAATACTAAAAAACAAGAAACATACTAAAAACTAGAAACTAAAACCAGAAACTAAAAACAAGCTAACAAACATACAAATCACTGATTTCTAACAGAACCCCCCCCTCTATGACCGCCACCTGGCGGTTCTAAGCTTCGCTTGAAAGTCCTTTTGTGAAAGTCCTTTATAAGTGACTTGTCGAGAATGTGACGAGCAGGAACCCATGAGCGTTCTTCCGTATCCTTCCCAGTCCACCAAGTACTGTAGACCCTTCTCGCCGACGAACGTCCAGCAACTTGTGCACGTGTATGTTTCTCCTCCATCGATGAGCCTTGGGGGAGGAGGATTGGTCGGGCAGGGGTGTGGATGGAAATCAGTACAGGTTTAATGCATGACACATGAAAGACTGGGTGGATACGGCTCATAGAGGCTGGTAGTTTGAGTCTAACAGAGACAGGGTTAATGATCTTCTCTATCACAAAAGGACCAATGAAACGGGGGCTAGCTTACACTTTCAGTCCTTAGTGCAATGTCCTTGGAAGAAAGCCAAACTTTTTGTCCTACTTTGTATTGCGGTGGAACAGAGCGACGACGGTTGGCTTGGCGACTCATCTCGTCAGCAGCTTTCAGGAGAGCGGAACGAGTCTCCTCCCACGCCCTTCGGCACCTCTGAAGAAATTCCTGGATGTTGGGAACGTCAACTTCGACCTCCTGTGAGGGGAACAGAGGTGGTTGGTAACCGAGACAAGCTTGGAAGGGGATACACCTGAGGCAGCCGGGGAAGGCTGTTGATGGAATATTCGACCCAGGGTAGTTGTTCGCTCCAGTCCCCCTGATCTCGGAAATGAGGCACCGAAGGACACTCTCCATCTGCTGGTTGGCCCTCTGTCTGCCCATTGCTCTGCGGGTGAAAACCAGAGGTTAAACTGACCGTTATTCCTAAGGTTTGGCAAAAGGCTTTCCAGACTTGTAAGATGAATTGAGGACCACGGTCAGAGACAATGTCAGAAGGGATGCCGTGTATTCTGATTACGTGTTGGATGAGTAAGTCTGCTGTTTCTCTGGCAGAGGGAAGCTTGGGAAGAGGGACGAGATGAACTGCCTTGGAGAAGCGATCCACAATGGTTAGGATGACGGTGTTACCTCTGGAGGGCGGAAGGCCAGTGACAAAATCCAGTGCGATATTGGCCCATGGTCTGGAAGGTACCGAAGCGGTTGCAGGAGACCAGCTGGTGCAGTGTGGGTGGCCTTGTTCTGCGCGCCAGAGACCGGACAAGCAGTAGTAAAGTTCTTGACATCTATCCGGACCGTTGGCCACCAAAACCTGCGAGTTAGCATGGCCAAGGTCCGGTTAGCACCAGGATGGCAGGCGAGACGGGAAGAATGGGCCCACTGGAGAACTTCCGCTCGGAGGCAGTCTGGAACAAAAAAAGGCAGTTCTTGGGACAGTTAGTAGGTGGCCCCCAGAAGGTTGTGACCTTCTGACCTCGATCCTCCAATTCCCATACTAATGCTCCCACCACAACACGACTGGGTAGGATGGTTTGAGGCTCCTTGGGAGGGCGCCAGGCGAAAATTTTCGTGACAGGGCATCAGGTTTCTTGTTCTGGGAGCCTGGGCGGTAAGCTAAAGTGAAATCAAATCTGTCGAAGAACAGTGACCAACGAGATTGGCGGGAATTTAATCTCTTAGCTGTACGGAGGTACTCCAAATTCTTGTGGTCGGTCCAGACCTGGAATGGAACCTTAGCCCCCTCTAACCAATGATGCCACTCTTCTAATGCCAACTTCACCGCCAGTAACTCCGATTTCCGATGTCATAGTTACGCTCGGCTGGGCTAAGTCTGCGTGAGAAGAAGGCGCAAGGTGTGTACCTTATTATCCTTGCCATTGCGCTGCGACAGGACTGCCCCTACGCCGGTGTTAGAGGCGTCTACCTCGACGATGAACTGCCTTTCAGGATCTGGCTGTTGGAGAACAGGAGCAGTGGTAAATCTTTGTTTCAGTTCCAGAAAAGCCTTCTCCGCCGAGGGGGTCCACACAAAAGGAACTTTGGGGGAAGTCAGAGAGGTCAGTGGAGCAGCAACGGTACTGTAATTGCGAATGAATCGGGCGGTAAAAGTTAGCAAACCCTAGGAAGCACTGTAGTTCCTTGCGTGTGGTAGGGGTAGCCCAATCCTTACCGCCTTCACCTTCTCTTGGTCCATTAGGATGCCTCCTGAGTAACCACAAATCCAAGGAAAGGGACTGTGTCCAAGTGGAATTCACACTTCTCTGCCTTGGCGAGAGTTGGTTCTCCAGGAGGCGCTGCAGGACTGCAATTTAACATGACGTATGTGTTCCTCCTTAGAACGAGAGAATATTAATATATCATCTAGGTACACAAAAAACAAATTGATTAATCATGTCATGCAGGATGTCGTTAACGAGGTTCTGGAAGACAGCAGGGGCGTTAGCTAGACCAAACGGCATGACCAGGTATCAGTAGTGCCCCTAGCGGTGTTGAAGGCCGTCTTCCATTCATCCCCTTCCTTAATCCTGACGAGGTGGTAAGCGCTATGAGGGTCAAGTTTGGTGAAGATAGTGGCCCCCTGCAACAGCTCAAAAGCAGAATTCATTAAAGGAAGGATATCGATTCTTAATAGTAATATTATTGAGTCCCCTGTAGTCAATACATGGCCTGAGAGATCCGGCCCTTCTTGCTAACGAAAAAGAAGCCAGCGCCAGCAGGAGAGGAAGAGGGACGGATGATGCCAGCAGCCAGTGACTCCTCCACATATTTCTCCATGGCCTCTTGCTCTGGACGAGACAGAGAATAGAGACCCCCCTTAGGGGCGCTGTGCCAGGTTGGAGGTCAATGGCGCGTCGAGGGTCTGGGTCTGGGGGGAGAGACAGGGCACGAGACTTAGAGAAGACTTTGGCTAGATCCTGGTACTCACTGGGGACCTTGGACAAATCCGAGTGAATGGGGGCTCACTGGATCCTCCATCGTCCTGCTTGGCGGAGCCTTGCGGAGGCAAGAACGCAGGCAATGAGTACTACACTCAACCACCTGCCCAGTCCTCCAGTTGATGGTGGGGTTGTGTTGTTTCAACCAAGGAGGCCCAGGACGATGGGAGCAGAGGAGGAGGTGATGACATGGAGCCGGATCTGCTCCAGATGGTTGCCGGAGACAATGAGCGTGAGTGGGGGCGTAATCTGGGTCACCTGACTTAGCGGTTGCCCACAAAGGCCAAGTGCTTGGAACGGGCGAGGTAGTTTCTGGGGCTGGAGCTGGAGCTGGTTGCACAGGTTGGCGCCGATCAGGTTGATGTCTGAGCCTGAATCAAACAAAACATTAGTAGTCAATGAACGCTTGCCAACAAGTAGAGTGACAGGAACCAGCCTACGTGGATCATGGTTATCTTGAGCCAGCTGTCCAATCCTCCCACTCACCCCTCCTTTTTGAGTAGGGGACAGCACTGGATACGATGACCCGCTAGCCCACAGTACAGACATGCCCCCGTCGCAGTCTCCTAGCTCGCTCTTGTGGCGAGAATCGCAACGGTCGACCTGCATGGGTTCTCCCGACCCCGGGGCTCGCCGGTCTCCTGGATAGGAGAGTCGCCCGAGGAGATCGAAAGTTACCACGCAGGTCTGACCGCCGGGCTCTGAATGGCTCTGGCGCCCCTCTTGTGCTGCTGGATCCGGAGAATCAATCTGGATGGCCACTCTAATGAGCCCCTGCAGATCAGGTGGAAGCTCACGGGGCGCCAACTCATCCTTTATGTTCTCTGCCAACCCCCGTAGAACACATCAAACTGGGCGTCTTCGCCCAGTGTGTAGAGGCGGCCAACGAACGGAATTGAATGGCGTGTCGGAGACACTGCAGCCGGCTTGCCGTAAACTCAGTAGTGCACTTCCTGCCTCTCGCCCCCTGGTAGGAGCGGTCAAACACCTCCCTCATCTCCGCCATGAAATCTTCAATGGTGCGGGTGCAGGGTGGCCAGCGCCCCACATTGAGGTTCCCCAGTCCCTTGCTCTGCCGGTCAAAAGTGTGATGACGTGGGCCACTCTGGAACGTGAGGTAGGAAAGGTTAGGGGCTGTAACTCGAATATGATCGAGCACTGGGACAGGAATGCTTTGCAGGTGGTGGGGTCTCAAATCATACTCCCGCTGGGAGTAAGACGGGCTCCCAATGGGAGCTGCCTCTGCCGTGCGACTGCAGGACTGGGAAGGGTGGGGCCCCTGGGTGAGATGCTGTAAAGTAGCTCTCATCTCCTGCAAGTCGCGATGCTGCTGCTGAATGACGACCTCGTTGTTGATAAAGTCGCTGCAGTTCAGCAGTAGCCGCTGGAGTCTGTACTGGTCGACTCGCACTGAAAGGAACGGGCATAGACTCCAAGTGCAGTTCAGCATCGCAGGGCGTTTATTGGGATTAACCAAGCTCATGGTCAAGACAGAAATGGATCAATAGCCAGGCAAACAGAGATATGCAGAATGGGCAGAATCGAAGTCAGGGGACAAGCAAAATGATCCAGTAACCAGAATAATCAATCCGCACAAAGACAGTAACAAAGAGGGTTGAAACTAAGGGAATGGAAGGGGAAGGAAAAAAGGAGTTGGATGGGATAAGGAGAACACAGGAGATACTAAACAGATGGATACAAAATGGGAATTAGGAGAACGAAGTACTAATCAATCAAATCGCAATCTCACAACGTAATACAAACAATCAAATACAAGACTTACGGAGAATCACAAGAAACGAAGCTTTCAACAATCGAAATGAGAAAAAAAGCGCAGAAACGAGACTGACCAAGAACGAGCTGTGGTAGAAACGAGTCGACAAGAAACTACGGGAAAGTGGGTCTTTTAAACACAAACTAATTAAGTGGAATCCCAGCTAAACACAGGACAGCTGTAGAGAGAGGTGGAACTAGAAAAGCAAGGACGGTGATAGGAGAGAGAGGGGAAACGGGTGGAGTTCTAACTCTAATCTAACTAAACACCCGTGCCTCGCTAAACTACTCTCAGGTGCGGATAATCAATGAGAACAGCGAGAGAGAAGGAAGTGGAAACACCCAACCGAAATTACAGGGAAGAGAGTGTGATGAAAAAGACAAGATGCCATGAGACAGAAACGGGAGGAAAACACTGAAGACCAGAGACAGAGCAATCATCCAGAAACACACATGCTCTAACGAATAAATATAATAAATATATAAATAATAGCAATACTAAAAACAAGAAACATACTAAAAACTAGAAACTAAAACCAGAAACTAAAAACAAGCTAACAAACATACAAATCACTGATTTCTAACAAATTTCCCCCGAATTCTCAAGTCTAGCGCTGGCCCGGACCTGCCATTACGAGTTATCTCGTAGTTGGCAGTCAACGTGTTAAGATGTGTGTTGGTATGTGAGGTTGTGTCGTTATAGGTGCAGTTTGTGGACTTGGACAACTCTGTGGAGTGGCTCTGAATGGGATGGGGGGATCCCCTATTGAAACAAATCAGTGCTGTAAATTTTGCTCTGGTGCTACACCAGGGGGCCTGTTTCTGCTATTGTTTGACATGGGAGTGTTGAATGAGTTTATGGCCCCATTAAGGATCCCAACCCATCTTCCACAGAGAATGCAGGCACCTTCTGATCCCCGACTTGAGGCTGGTGCCTGAAGCATGAAAGCTTATGGTATCTGAAAAGAAATAAACTGTGCAGAGTTAATGTCTGCATAGTTCAGAATCTGAAATGAGTCAACAAGAGTTAAAAACAGAAACATAAAATACAAATAAAATCATGCTAAGTCACAAAGACTGACGAAGAGAAGTGTGAGCGGGGGTGGAGACAGAGGGGTCAAGAAGAGGAATGGAGGGCTGTGAGGCGCTGGAAAAAAGAGAAGTTCCCAGATTTCGCAGTGTAATGTGGTAAAAAGCCACTAGATGGCAGTATTGACATTTTTTTTTGTTAAGCAATCTAAAGCTAGGTTTGGGCATGTCCCGGGAATGCCTCAGAGGGGGCTGGAAAAGAGTATATAAGGAGAAAAATTGAGAGAGTAGGAGGAGTAGGAGAAATTGCAAGGAGAAATTGTGGAAGGATACATTTGACCAGACCTGTCACTCTTTTTCAAGAGCTGTG
Organism: Gymnothorax javanicus; assembly: GCA_029692085.1. Classification (NCBI taxonomy): domain Eukaryota; kingdom Metazoa; phylum Chordata; class Actinopteri; order Anguilliformes; family Muraenidae; genus Gymnothorax; species Gymnothorax javanicus. Next base: position 124,730,513 of record CM056197.1, on the reverse strand, counting down.
AAGCTTTTGTGGATTTTTGCCTGTGTTGGAGCATTTTCCTGTCCCAAGACATCGCAACATAGCAGCGCCATCTCCATTACCAAGGGACTGTAACTATCTTTTTTATTATTATTTCAATCTTGGTCAGTAGGGTAGATTGTAGACTAGTTCAAAGTGTGTGTTTAATTAAATCTGTTGAAGTTTAAGAATTTTGTCTGTCATCCCTTGTCCGTGACGCCATAAATAAAAATTGGGGCCATAACAAATTGGGGGGCTCGGTCTGGGATAGACCATTGTGCGAAGTCATTTATTGAAAATCTAAAATTTCAAATAGTGAAATTGTTTTTTGAATTTTCCTAGGTATATATTGGCAGATCAACAGCAATGGATGATTTCTTGGCATCACCAACCGTAGAGGTTTTGAAGTCTTTTAAAAAGACAGAACTGCTAGAAATATGCAGACAGTTAGAGCTGACAGATGTAAAACCAGCCATGCGAAAAGCAAGACTGGCTAGAGAGATTGTTGAATATTACATTGATGAAAATGTGTTTGCACCAGGAGATCTGGAACAGTTTCCGGTGGAAAATCCAAATGTAGAAATGGAACTTAAATTAAAAATGCTAGAGATTGAAAGGGAAGAAAAAGAAAAACAAAGAGAATTTGAGAGAGAGAAAGAGAAAAAAGAAAGGGAGGAAAAAGAAAAACAAAGGCAGTTTGAGTTAGAAAAATTAGCAAGAGAAGAGAAAAAAGAAAGGGAGGAAAAAGAAAAACAAAGAGAATTTGAGAGAGAGAAAGAGGAAAGAGCAGAAAGAGAGAGACAGAGACAGAGAGATTTCGATTTAGAAAAATTAGATAGAGAAGAAAGGCTCCAAATGGAGCTACTAAAAATCAAAATTCAAGCTGAAAACAAATTTCGGGCTAGCCAGGAGGTAAAGCTGGTGCCTCCATTCTCAGAGAAGGAGGTTGATAAGTATTTCCAGTGCTTCGAGAAGGTAGCTAAGAGTTGTCAGTGGCCAAAGGAACACTGGCCTCTGATGTTGCAAACTGTCCTCAAGGGTAAAGCTCAACAAGCCTATTCGGCTTTGTCTGCAGATGATTCCTCTGATTATGAGGTTGTCAAAAAGGTTATTTTGACAGCTTATGAGTTGGTCCCAGAGGCTTACCGACAGAAATTCAGAGGTCTGAAGAAATCTGACAATCAGACTTATGTGGAATTTGCTAATGAGAAGAAGGTTTGCTTTGAGCGCTGGTGCACTTCTATGGAGGTCAAGGATGATTTCAACTCACTAAAAGAGATGGTGTTAGTTGAAGAATTCAAGAACTGTGTCAAGGATGATATTAAGACCTACCTTAATGAGAAGCAAGCACTGAATTTGCAATCAGCTGCCAAGTTTGCAGACGAATATGTTCTCACACATAAGTCCAAATTTCAGTCTAGCAGTAACAATAGATGGTCCCAATTTCAGAAGAAAGGTAACGGTGATACCCAAGATTCCTCACCCAAAGACAAAGACAAATCTGGTGATGGTGCTCAGAAATCCAGTCAAAGGTCTGATCAAAGTGTGAAAGCTGACAGTGACAAAAGTGGTCTAGTTTGCAATTATTGCAAGAAATCTGGTCATGTTACAACTAACTGTTGGTTCCTTACAGCTAAGAAAGAAAAATAAAAGGATACCAAACCCAATGCCTTTGTGAAGACAAGGTTAGAAACCCTTGTAGTAGATGACCGATCTGCTAAATTGCCTGTTCCTTGTGAGGCTAAGAAGCCTGATACTGCTGACTTTGTGAGGGAGGAATTTCTTCCATTTGTGTCAGAGGGATTTGTGGCTCTGAATGAGCATTCTCCTCCTGTCCCCATATATATCCTAAAGGATACCGGAGCTTCTCAGTCACTTTTGTTGATGGACTCCTTGGAGTTACGTGATGAGACCGCTTCTGGGGATTTCATACTTCTACAAGGTATTGAAGGGAGGACTGTATCTGTACCCCTGCGCTCTGTATTCTTGAAGTCAGATTTAGTTACAGGACAGGTAAAGGTGGGACTTATGTCAAGTCTACCTATCAAGGGTGTTTCTCTGTTGCTAGGCAATGACCTGGCTGGGGGCAATGTAGTTCCCCCTGTTCATCTTACTTCGCAGCCGAGCACTGAAGATGGCGATGAAGACCCATCTCTGTATCCTTCCTGTGCAGTGACTCGTGCTATGGCCAAGAAGGCTCAAGAAGAAGATGATGTGGTGCCGTCCAGCACCTTGAATAGTCATGACTCAGGTGGTTCGCCTCATGACTCTGTTCAGCCTACTATGGTTTCTCCGTTTGAGGACTTATCAGACACTTTTATCAGTTCTCTATTCAGCCAGCCAGATGGGTCTGGTGATTCTGATGTGTCTGGAGTCTTGTCTCTGTCCAGAAAGCGGTTGATTCAGGAGCAAACCAATGATCCTGAAATTTGTGTATTAAAGAAGAGAGCCCTTCCTGATGAAGAAATAGACGCAGTTCCAGTTGGGTATTATCTCAAGGATGGAGTGTTGATGCGGAAGTGGCGCCCTCCTGATATCCCTGCCAATGCAGATTGGGCAGTGGTCAAGCAAATTGTTGTCCCGAAGGTCTACAGGAATGAGATCTTAACAGTGGCTCATAGTTTGCCTTTAGGAGGTCATCTTGGTGTTAACAAGACTGTTGACAAGATCATGAAACACTTCTTCTGGCCTGGACTTCGGAAAGATGTTTCCAACTTTTGCAAAACCTGTCACACTTGTCAGGTAGTTGGAAAACACCAGTTAGACCCACCTGTAACTCCATTGCAGCCTATCCCAGCATTTGGGGAGCCCTTCTCCAAGGTCATTGCTGATTGTGTTGGTCCATTACCCAAGACTAGATCTGGAAATCAGTACTTGTTGACAATCATGTGTGCATCTACCAGATTCCCTGAAGCCATCCCTCTACGCAACATCAAGGCAACTGCAATTTCAAGGCTTTGATAAAGTTCTTCACGTTGTTTGGCCTTCCCAGGGAAATTCAGTCAGATCAAGGTAGCAATTTCACTTCCCGGATTGTTTCAGCAGGTTGTGTATGAACTAGGTGCGAAGCAGATTCTTTCCAGTGCCTATCATCCAGAGAGTCAGGGTGCCTTAGAGCGGTTTCATTCCACTCTCAAGACAATGATGAGGACTTATTGTTACGACCATGAGAAAGACTGGGATGAAGGTGTTCATTTGCTGTTGTTTGCAGCTAGAGAAGCAGTGCAGGAGTCTACTGGATTCAATCCGTTTAAGCTGGTGTTTGGCCATGAAGTGAGAGGACCTTTGCTATTGTTGAGTGAACAATGGCAAGAGAAAGAGCCGCATATCAGTCTGTTAGACTATGTTAGCAAGTTCAAGGAAAGACTGCGTGCCGCTTGTGACCTAGCCAAAGAGAACTTGAAATCAAGTCAGGGAAAAATGAAAACTTGGTATGATCATAAGACTAGAAGCCGTGAGTTTAAACCAGGAGACAAGGTCCTTGTGTTGTTTCCCTTGCAGTCCAATCCATTGCACGCTAGATTTCATGGTCCTTATGAAATTCTGACAAAACTCAATGATCTCAATTACATTGTGAAGACTCCAGATAGGAGAAAGCCAAAACAGTTGTGTCACATTAACATGCTGAAGCCTTATCATGATAGGAATGCTAGGGTTGCAGCTGTCACTTCAGATCCTCCTATGGCCGAGACTTGTGAAGATGAGGGGGGGTTTCAAGATGATGAACCTAGAATTAAAGCTGAAGTTCTTTCATGTAAATTGTCAAATTCTGAAGGGTTGCAAAATCTTGATGTAAAACTCCAGCACTTAGAACCCTCACAGAAAGATCAGTTTGAGAGGTTGATCAAGAAATATAAAGATCTATTTCCTGATGTTCCAAAGAAAGTTTCTATAGCCTCTCATGATGTAGATGTTGGTGATGCCAAACCAATAAAACAGCATCCGTGCCGATGAATCCTGAAAAGAGAAAAGATTGCTGAGAAAGAGGTTGAGTACATGTTAGAACATGATATTATCAGACCCTCTAACTCCGATTGGAGTTCACCATGTGTTCTAGTTCCAAAACCTGATGGAAGTACTAGATTCTGTACAGATTATCGCAAAGTCAATGCTGTAACTAGAACTGATGTGTTTCCAATACCTAGGATTGATGATTGTATCGATAGAGTAGGGCAAGCAAAGTTTCTGACCAAGATTGATTTATTGAAGGGTTATTAGTGTGTGCCTTTAACTGAGAGGGCCAAGAGCATCTCTGCTTTTGCCACACCATCTGGGTTATACCAGTATGAAGTCCTACCCTTTGGCATGAAAAAAGCCCCAGCCACGTTCCAAAGGATGATACAGTCTACAATCGCCGGATTGCCACACACGGGTGCGTACATCGACGACCTGATCACATGGAGTGACTCCTGGGAAGAACATCTGAAAGATGTAGAGACGTTGTTCCAGCGCTTGACTCAGGCTAACCTGTCTGTTACCCTGAACAAGAGTGACTTTGGTTGTGCTACTGTCACGTATCTTGGCTACGTCATAGGCCAGGGTAAGGTGGCACCCATAAATGCTAAAGTCCAAGCCATCATGGACTTTCCAGTTCCTGACAACAAAAAAGCTTTGCGCCGCTTCCTTGGAATGATCGGGTACTACCGCAAGTTCTGCAAGAACTTTGCTGAGATTGCTCTCAGTCTCACCAACCAACTGAAGAAAGGCGTAAAGTTCACTTGGAAATTAAGCATGTAAAGGGTACTGACAATGTAATTGCTGATTGCTTATCCCGTGTTTGAGTATGTGTATATATATCACGTGTTTATTAGCATATTGTATTATATGTATATATATATATACAAGTGTCTACTTAACCATTTTTGTATTGAAAAGAAAAATTTTGCCTTTATGAGTCAAAATTTTTCCCTTTTGGAATGGAGGTGTAATGTGGTAAAAAGCCACTAGATGGTAGTATTGACATTTTTTTTTGTTAAGCAATCTAAAGCTAGATTTGGGCATGTCCCAGGCATGCCTCAGAGGGGGCTGGAAAAGAGTATATAAGGAGAAAAATTGAGAGAGTAGGAGGAGTAGGAGAAATTGCAAGGAGAAATTGTGGAAGGATACATTTGACCAGACCTGTCACTCTTTTCAAGATCTGTGAAGCTTTTTGTGGATTTTTGCCTGTGTTGGAGCATTTTCCTGTCCCAAGACATCGCAACATAGCAGCGCCATCTCCATTACCAAGGGACTGTAACTATTTTTTTATTATTATTTCAATCTTGGTCAGTAGGGTAGATTGTAGACTAGTTCAAAGTGTGTGTTTAATTAAATCTGTTGAAGTTTAAGAATTTTGTCTGTCATCCCTTGCTGTCCGTGACGCCATAACAAATTGACGCCATAACAAATTGGGGCCATAACAGCAGGCATTCCCACAGCATGTTTTGTTATGAAAGAGAATGTAAACAATAATGCAATTAGATTTGTTAAATTGTCTTATCTTAGTTACAGTTGCAGGGGGTTGTAATCAAGAAAGTTTGTTAGTGAATAACACCTCCTGAACAGAGTGGGCACATGCAATTTAGTTCATACAGCATGCAAACTGCTGGTCAGGGGCGGCGTTAGACTTGAAAATTCTGGGGCTAATGTCCCTCCCTTTATTGACAACAATTAGTCCTGGCTGATTCTAGATGGTTTTCCTTTATTAACATGTTTTCCAATTCATGAATAATCAAGTGGCAATTGAAGACACGGCTTCTCTCCCCCATGCGATCTAAAAGCAACAAAATAATGGGCTACATTCAGTACAGAAAAATAATTTAATTATAATTAGGTCTATGCACCGGCACTTGGCGACGGCATTTCAGAACTCTTCAGCGAATTAAGGTAATTTCGGCGACAAGTACGTACCTGTTTTTGTAGCACGGTCACGCAACTCGCTGTAAAAAATAGACAGCTGTCTGATTGGAAAATGTAAACGGACGAAACCACGTACTAGTCGCCAAAATTACCTTCATTTGCTGAAGAGTTCTGAAATGCCATCCCCAAGTGCTGGTGCATAGACTTAATTATAATAAGGCCTAAATTACTTTTCTGTTCTGAATGTAGTCCATTATTTTGTCGCTTTTAGATTGCATGGGGGAGAGAAGCCGTGTCTTCAATTGCCACTTGATTATTCTTGAATTGGAAAACGTGTTAATAAAGAAAAACCATCTAGAATTAGCCAGGACTAATTGTTGTCAATAAAGGGAGAGATATTAGCCACGGAATTTTCAAGTCTAACGCCGCCCCTGCCGCTGGTTCCATCCTAGTGAGGCAAAGCCTAGCGGAACAGCAACAAGAAACAACACAGTGCATAGTGCTATTCATTAATAAAACTTCTTTATGATGAGTATTATTTTTTTGCAAAGATTATTTTTCCCACTTCTCCAATTATGCACTCTCTTCACAGATGCAGATACCGGGCTGTAGAACAGCGCTGTACTTTAGCTAAATTTAGCCAGATCAAGGGTTGTACATATCTGCTAAATTTGAACAATTTGGATTTACTGTTGTATTTAAAGATGGATTATAATCGGTGACGTGCCGTCAGATATTCAGAGGCTCCTCGGCAACCTCAACCCCCACCGCTTGACTGCTCCCAAGCTGCTTGCGTTTAAATCCGCCTGATCAACAATCAAACAATTTATAAGGCGATCAACCAGGATCAATTTACGACCTATAATCAGAAATGATAATGAAAAAATGAATGCTTATTGCCGACACACTTATATAACTGATATGAGATTGTAGGGATGGCAATAGAAAATGCCAAAATTCCAAAACTTTTGACTGACATTGCAGCATTTATTTTCACCATCTCTGCAATTGTCACTCAGCTGTGTATTGTGCCTCACACAGCCCTTTGGCCATGACTACGTTCAGAAAATAGAACGGATTCTCGTGGGTTATTCATCAATGAGCCCGCTAACCAATCCACGCAAACCTGCACTATTTCATAAGCTACGTGAGCGCAGAAATTATAAAGACATTAATATTTTATGTCCTCATTCAGGTGCGGAAGAAAACGCCTTATAATTTTGTGCTCCAATGTATAACGGTACCACCAAAAAAGAAATTAGACTCTCGTAGGTCCTACCAATTGCCCAATAGTTACAAATCGGGAAAATAACCTGCAAGAAATTTAGGTTATTGAAAGCTGAGGTTTTCGGAGGCCTCCTTCACTGCCAACGGACCGCCACAGATTCTGAACCTGTTATGCGGCAGCTAACATTTAATGATACAATTATTGAATTGGTGACGACAATATTTTCAAAGCTATCTCTCCATTCTCCAACATACAAGCATCCTTCAAATCTCACTGGCTTTCCAGGCAAACCTTCTAACACAGTATCCACAATATTATAAATTTACATACTACGTTCTGCTGCCCAGAGAAGCACAATCTTCTCCCACTTCAAAGACAATCCAAGAATATTCAACATTTTCAGTGGCAAGCATTATCCCCGCTATGACATAGTTACAGGACCCATGCCTTCCCACCTGGACAGCCTAGGTGGATGAAACACAAAGAACCTGCAGCCTAAGAAGTGCACTGCACATGTGCCAGGCAACAATGACAGATATTTGCATCCACTTAAAAATGCAGAACATTCCGATTGCACATAGAAACACAATCGTATTTGTCTTCCTATTGCTCCCTCTTCATAAATAGCTTAAAAATATCCCAATAAACACAGTAGTTTGATAAGAGAGCATTCTGCCAAGCTCCGCAAGAAGAGTTTTCACTAACTGCTATATTGAAGGCATTGCAATGGAAGATGACAAAAATGCTTTGGCCGCGTTAGCGGTGGACAACACTGTAAACATGTGTATCTACAACCCCAATTCCGAAATAGTTGGGACGAAGTGTAAATTGTGAATAAAATCAAAATACAATGACTTTCAGATCACATGAGCCAATATGTTATTTACAATAGAACATAGATAACATTTCAAATGTTGAAACTGAGACATTTTACATTTTTATCCACAAAATGAGCTTATTTCAAATATCCTGGCTGCAACAGGTCTCAAAAAAGTTGGGACACGGGCAGAAAAAGGGCTGAAAAAGCAATTAATATATAAGAGAATCAGCTGAAAGAACATTTAGCAAGTAATTAAGTTAACTGGCATCAGGTGTGTAACATGATTGGCTATAAAAGGGATGTCTTAGAGAGGCTGAGTCTCTCAGAAGTGAAGATGGCCAGAGGCTCTCCAACCTGTGAAGGCTTGTGTAAAAAAATTGTGGAATACTTTAAAAACAATGCTCCTCAATGTCAAATTGCAAATGCTTTGAAGGTCTGATCATCGACAGTGCATAACATTATCAAAAGATTCAGAGAAACTGGAAAAATCTCTGTGCTTAAGGGACAAGGCCGAAGACCTTTACTGGATGCCCGTGATCTTCGGGCCCTCAGACGCCACTGCATCCCTCACCGGCATGATTCTGTCATTGACATTACTAAATGGGCCCAGGAATACTTCAAGAAACCACTGTCTGTAAACACAGTCCGCTGTGCCATCCACAGATGCCACCAAAACTCTATCGTTCAAAAAGGAAGCCATTGTTGAGCAAGATCCAGAAGCGCCGCCGTGTTCTGTGGGCCAAGGCTCATTTAAAATGGACTGTAGCAAAGTGGCAAAGAGTTCTTGTTGGAAATCATGGGCGTTGTGTCCTCTGGGATAAAGAGGAGAAAGACCACCCCTCCTGTTATCAGCATTCAGTTTAAAAGCCAGCATCTCTGATCGTAAGGGGATGCATCAGTGCATATGGTGTGGGACACTTGCATGTTTTAAAAAGCACCATGAATGCTGAAAGGTATATCAAGGTTTTAGAGCAACAAATGCTCCTCTCCAGACAACATCTATTCCAGGGTAGGCCTTGTGTATTTCAGCAGGACAATGCAAAACCACATACTGCAGCTATTACAACAGCATGGCTTCGTAGTAGAAGAGTTTTTGTGCTGAACTGGCCTGCCTGCAGTCCTGATCTTTCATCAATTGGGAACATTTGGCCCATAATTAAACGAAAAGTCCGTCAAAGGAGACCCAGAACTCTCCAGCAGCTGGAAGCCTGTATTAAACAAGAGTGGGATCAAATTCCAATGGCTAAACTCAAGAAACGTGTCTCCTCAATGCCCAGACGCCTCCACTCTTTGTTAAAAAGAAGAGGGGATGCTACACCATGGTAAACAGGCCCCTGTCCCAACTTTTTGAGACCTGTAGCAGCCATCAAATTTGAAATGAGCTCATTTTGTGGATAAAATTGTAAAATTTCTCAATTTCAACATTTGCTATGTTCTCTCTGTTCTATTGTGAATAAAATAATGGCTGGTGTGATTTGAAAGTCATTGCGTTTTGATTTTATTCACAATTTACACTTTGTCCCAACCATTTCGGAACTGGGGTTGTATAATCATTCCGAATCTGACCCTTAGTCTCCACTCTCTTTAAGGGCTGTAAACTGGTTTGTGCGTGGTTTCTACGGTCCCAAGCCTGTTGAGGATATTTCGATCCCTTAAAAAGTATCTATAGCTGTGTCTAAAACTGCACACTTGCATGCTCCGAGTGCGCATAGTGAGCACGCGTCCATCTTGGAGTGTGAATCCAAACCGTAGTGCGGGAGTGCAGAGCACGGATAAAGTACCCGGATGTGCACTCCGTTTGGGCAAAATTTGGAGCATGCATCGATGCAGACTTCGACTGGAAACTATCCCATCATTCCTTTCGGTAAACAAGTTTTGAAGTGAGTCAGACGCTCAATGGTCGTCGATAAATGTTTGAGTGGAGCCTCATCTGGGACTTTCAACGAATGTAAGTAATTCACATTGCTAGCATTTATTTGTTATTTTTACATGTTCAAACATAAATTACAGTTAATAATTGCCGTCTAAATGCGGCTGGTTAGTCAGTTTAATTCATTAATTTTTGGTTTTAAAGCCGCAGCTAGTACTCTAGTTAGCTGGTGAATACGGAGCTTGCTCTCTTGAATAGGGTGTCCCTGCAGAACCGGAGGCAGCAGTTTCAGGACCGCACTTTCAGGACCGCAGTTCCAGGACCCTCTGGTTTTCACATTAGCACCACCTTGCGAGTCAGATGACATCCTGCCTCCGGTTCTGCAGGGACACCCTTCTCAGTCAGTTGAACGAGTACGACATCAAAAATGTGAGTACTAATGTGTCATTTGTTTAACATTAAAAGTCAATTCTGCTGTCTTGACTTAGCAAAGGTAACGTTCATTAGTTGAAATGAGTACGTATATTTCATAGTAACTTAAATGCATTAGCGACAGCTTGCTATCTGTTAGTTTAGGATAGCAAAAGAATTTGTGCAAGTGTTGAATAAAACCGTCATGCCATTTAACGTGTTGGTGTGTTTACTTGATGACCGTGATAATTCTAGCCAGCATATTAAACAAACAGATAATGCATGATATACACTTTTAAGAGTCTATTATTATGTAGACGTGGGTTTTCAAAGTCTGACCGTGGGCCTCCCCTCAGACAAAGCTTGGAAAAAGGCACCCACTCATAGTTAGTAGTTAGCCTACTGAGCAACAAAAGAAACGCAAGTTAGCTAGTTAATGTCCTCTCATGGTTACTCAGTCAAAGTGACCGCAAAACAAAGAAAAGTTCGATGAAACGAGTGTAAATGTGCACGTGCTAGTAATAAATTTGATTTTCTGTAATAATTACGCACATACTTATTTTCCGGTCTGTATTTAATTAACTTGCGTTTCTTTTGTTGTTCAGTATAGTTAGTTTTGCGCAGTACCTGGGTGCCTTTGAGATCGTGATTGTTATTTGTGTGAGGGTGCGTTCAGGAACCAAAAGCGAGAGCAGGAAATCCAAAAATCGTATGCCTTTATTGATAGCAGGGTCAGGACCAGAAGACACAATAATTGCCAAGCCAAAAAACGAAATCCAAAAACAAAGTCGACTAGACAGGCCAGGGTCTGAACCAGAAAAGCAGAGGTGCGACGGTACATAGACAGAAGGCAAAAAATCGTAGTCGAAATCCAAAGCAGTGAGTCATACACAGGGCATCCAAACACAGTAGACGTGGTCGTACAGAAATGGGTCAAAAATCCAGGAAGACAAAAACAAGACAGAAGGGCTATGGCAAAATCAAGGTCGGACGAAACAGTCGAAGAGAAACAATAATCAGTTGGCAAACAAGAGACTCTGCACAAAGGAATATTGATCAACGTTCTGACAAGGGCTGAACAGCAGTGAGGACTCTAAATGGACACAAGGGAAGTCACATGCTGTGCAAGGAACAGGTGAATTGGATGAGAGCTAATTACAGAGGAAGGTACACATGGGGAAGTCCTAAACCACAACAACTGGCAAAAGCCAAGACACGGACGGGATTCACGCAGACAGCCTATGACAAATAAACAGCTCCGGTCAAGGAGTTCTAAGTGCACAGACAATGAGTGCAGGAAAGCAATTAAGCACGTGCGAGAGATCTCGCAGAAACATAGGGAGAGACAGGGAAAGCAAAGCAAGGGGCGGAGACTAGAACAGGGCGATGGAGCCCCCCTCCCCAGGGGTGACCACATTGAAAACCTCTGCCGTTGAACTTTCCTGCAAATCTCATGGGCAAAAATTAAGCTCAATTCAGGACAGCAGATTGAAGATTTTTTATGCTGTATTATACTCAGAGAAAAGTTATGTTTGTGAAATTATATCTAAATGTCCAGTTTTAACAATTTTGCTCGGTTTTTGTTTTTCCTTTAAAGATGCATGTAATAATCCAAAAAGGCAAGTGTTTGCCTGACTTGATAAGGAGCAGCACATGCTGCACAGCCTACCACTGCCCATTCTGTGGGCCTACTTTGTTTCATTCCACGAAGTTGAGCAAGGTCAGAGCTCATTTGCGCTCACATTTCAACAGGGCAGTTTTTCATGCAGGTAAAGTTTGCAAACATTGTCTTTTAACATGTAATTTTGATTTTTCTGTGCATTGAGAACAGCCCAAATGTAATTATCAGTTCCATTAGATCAACCAATACTCTAATTTGATTGTGGTGACCTGATACTTGATTCAGATTTAGATTACTGATAAGTCACATTTCAAAGTTTATGACTATAAAATACTTATATGATGATTCTTATTATGTTTCTTATGTTCTTATATTTCAGGGTATACCATTCACAGATGTGGTTTGAACTGCCGACCACAATGGCATTACCACTGCATGTACTGCAAGGCAATGCTTTTGCGCAAAGCGGACTTCTGCAAACATGTGAGTATTTGTGAGGCAAGGCAACCTTCCCTTTTCCCCACCATCCCACCTCCAGCCACTATCCCACCTCCAGCCACCATCCCTCCTCCAGCCACCATCCCACCTCCAGCCACCATCCCTCCTCCAGCCACCATCCCACCTCCAGCCACCATCCCTCCTCCAGCCACCATCCCTCCTCCAGCCACCATCCCACCTCCAGCCACCATCCCTCCTCCAGCCACCATCCCACCTCCAGCCACCATCCCACCACCATTCCAGCCAGACCCAGCCACCATTGGCCAATCCCACCTCCAGCCACCATCTCTCCTCCAGCCACGGAGGCCACCATCCCACCTCCAGCCACCATGCCACTTCCCAAAATCTCCTCCAGCCACTATATGCCACCATCCCACCTCCAGCCACTATCCCACCTCCAGAATAAGAAGAAGGACATATAGAGGCCAGTGAAAAAAAGCCCTACAGCCCTATGAACATAAGGACATATCATATCCGCAAGTTCACACCTTCAGAGTGAGTGTATAGATTCCCAAAATGGACTCTATACTGTCAACAAATCCTTTTTATGGTGCCAGCACTCCTCTCCATGTTAAAAAAAGGGTGTGGGGTGATAATCAGCACATTTCATGTGAATCCACAGAATGCCAGGTGAACATGGAATTGGCTTGGAGGAGTGGATTGATAGCGCATGAATGCACACGCCTCAATCAATCACATACTGTGCATCTTATGCCTCCCCCTGTGCTTCTTGAGGAAACACTAACTGATATGGTGAACAGAAAATGGTTTGGCGAAGACAAAAAGAGGGCCTGCATTGATCGACAAAACCTTGCCAAAGCTGACCATGTACCTCTGTCTGTCCACTCCAAAACTGGGACACCTCTGTCAAAAAAATACATTTCTGTGTATGAGCCCACAGTGTCGTACTATAGTCGACTCGGACGAGTCAAAAAAAAAAATACATGGGACTGTCCTTGTGCAAGGACAAAGAGATCACGCCCACACAAATACAAAGCAAAATGGCATTTACTTCAGACACATCAAGAACTTTTTAGAAAATTCTGGTGCACTGAGGACAAGGAGTGCCTGGAGACTACATCATCAAGAGATGACAACAATGATGAAGAGGCAGATCCTGATGAAACCCCATATCCATCATCAGATGAGAAAAAGATGAAAGCCATGGTGGAGTACATTTTGAACTACAAGAAGCTGCCTGCTGTTCTGCTGGATCATTTACGCTTTTTGGAAAGTTTTTGTGACACAGAAGGATTCATGGCTAGAAGTTTACTTTATTATCAAAATGTAGATGAAAATGAGTTCTTTCAAATCCTTGTTTGATGATCATCTGCTGGTTAACAGCTGGAAAATAACATGCACTAACGCTGGTGCTTCGAAAGCAAGGATGTCGCTTTATTATGTTGCTTGTTTCTTGAATATCCAGAGGAGCACTGAATATTCATGCATTATCTTCCGACTGATGAACGGAATGAAAAATGAGAATTCAACTTAAGTCCCAAGCTACATCAGCGAACTAATTATATACATCTACATTTACCAAATAATTTAATGAACACTAAACCACATGCCCTTCAGTTTTACTGGAGCGTCAACATAAAAAAAAAAAATGTTAATGGTAACGGGTCAAATGTCACTATGAAGTGCGAGTGCATTCCACAATGCTCACAAAGTTCCGTGCTACCGCACTTCCACCCTCCCGAGTCTACACTTCCTTGCTACGACTGGAGTGCGCACTCGGATGCACCGTAGTGCAGAGCACGCATGTGTGCGGTTTGAGACATGGCTTATATTTGGTGGAACAGTAAAACTTTCCCTCGCATACACTCATAGATAAAGTAATTGTATTACTTACCACCAAAAGTCTGGAAATCTGGAGAGTAGCACAGATCCTCTCTGCAAGGGGTGTCACGTTGGCTGTTGGGGTCCGGACTCCCAAAAGGACAATGCAGACACTCCCGAGAAGGGGATCACTCACACTCCCGATCAAAGGCATCACGTCGGTCTCCCGATTAGAGACACCAGTTGGCTGTTGAGGCATACACGCCAGACGGCACAATACAAACACTCCCGATTAAAGCGATCACGTCGGGGTCACCAACTGTAAACACCTCTCAGCTATACCAACGAAGGAAATAGCCAGGGGGGGAGACCTAGCGGGTTCTTCCTCAGTTGGTGTGCATCAGGATGAAACAGATTTTAATTTATTTACTTTCTCTGCTCGTAGGAACAAGGCGCATAGCATAGCGGTATAGCTTATCTGACTATTAAATTTAGAATACAAATTTTGTTTTATTCAATCGAGGTTACAATTAAACCATGCGTTTTACTAATTTGATCTGACTCCAATTTATGAATTTAGAGCTCTGTTGTGCCTCGGACTCATAACTGGTCTATACCTGTTGTGCCTCGGACTCCGGTCTATACGACCAAAAACATCTGTACAGCCCAACTCGGTGGAGAACTTAGAGGCTGGCGGTCCTATTCTGCCCGGTGGTTTGACATAGAGAATAGCTATGACTAGTAACCATGGGGGCCGGAATTAATGTACAATTAAAACTTTCGAAGTGTACCGCAAAGAGGCGTTCAGTGACTATATAAAGTATAACGCAAAAAAAAAAAATAAAGAAGGCGTGCAGAGACTCTCAAGTTCAACGACACATTCTCGAAGCCAATCAGAATAACACCAATCGCAGCATGGAACACCACCGTGTACCTAGCAGGAAGGCCTGGTGATCAGGCAGGCCTCATAGCCCTACATCATATCCCATTGGGTGACAGGACTCCGGGCTGGAAGAATATAAGTTAGTTAGAGTCAGAAAACCACAGCAGAATGCAATTAACAATTTATTTCGCCAGGCAGGCATAAGCTTAAATTAGATAAACAAATTATACCGTTACAAGAATTGTAAAGAAATAATAAAATCATACCTAGCGCGACTTGCAACTGCACATATACACAACGTGTACAATGTGGGAAAGATAAATACAAGCTTCCATAGCTATATCACATCTGCACACGGCTGCAGGAGCATGTGTGGGAAATCGCCTAAGATCTTCCATGACTAGATTAAAGCTACCCACGGCATAGAGATGCGAGTGGGGGAAGTTGAATGCAATCTTCCATTGTTATAACGGCTGCACACATACAGATGCATGTGTGGGAAGTCATCTGCAATCTTTCATAACTATAGACTATTGGCTACACACGGCATAGAGAGATGCACATGCGGGAAGTTGACTGCAATCTTCCACGAATGCTTTGCTTTCCTACCTTTTATGCCCAAACTCTGGGAGCGCTTCCTACGGCTGGATCATAAATCATTTGGGTAATCAGAAAGGCAACCCCTCCTCAGAGGGAATTTGGGAGGGGACATCCACACAAGAGAAATTGAAGTATATTTCTTTTCATAGTCATTGAATAAGGGTTTGGCTCAATTTTAATTCCTTCGAAATATGCCCCGTGCGATTTCGGAAATTTAGGGAAGTAAAATGATACCAAACACGATATTCTTGCACTTCAGTTTGCCATGAAACATCTAGTACAATAAACAGTTACAAGGATAATTTGTATTAATGTTATTAATCAGCTCTTATCCTACAATATAACAGAAATACACATTATATTTGTTACATTGTGGGTGAAATGAGTATTTTGACACTTTGATTCTTCAAACTCCCCATTCCCAGGGTGCAGTCCTGTACATGTCTGGTTGATGACCCTGTGGCATTGTCCAGCGCAGGGTAAGTTCAGGAAGGTCGTTTTAGGGTGAATTAGGGGACATCCTAATCGATATGCTCCCACAGCCCTGAAATATCTCTGCAGGATGCAGGTGTCTTAAGAAAATGGGTTCGTACATTTACCAGAGTCCTGCGTCTGCGAGAAGGCAGTTGAGTTTAGTTCTTCTTGCATTTCACGGCCCAGAAGTGTCTCTGCCAGGATGCAGGTGCCATTTAGATAAGTTTGCCAGGGTCATGCATCTGTGACAAAGTGCGCATAGTTTTCCCTGCCTTTCCAGCACGGCTTACAGGAGGAAACCAGAGTAAACCCCAGTGATCACGGGAAGAGCGTGCAAACTTCACACTGAAAGGCCCCAGGCCAGAATCAAACCCACAACCTTCCTTCTGTGCGGCAGAATTGCATGAGTTTTTGGTCAAGATTTTGTTTGGATGAAAGGAGAAATAAACCAGTCCGTAAAGACATCTCCAGCACATCCCAAAGACTTTCAATAGATTAATGTCAGGACTCAGTGGTGGCCATTTCATGTGTGAGAATGATTCCTCGTGGTTATTGAGTGATTCTTTCAAAATTTGAGCCCAATGAATCTCAGCATTGTCATCCTGGAATATGCCTGTGCCTTCAGAGATTTAAAAAAAAATCCATTAATGGGATAATCTAGTCGTTCAGTATATTCCTGTAGTCTGCTAACTTAATTTTATTGCTGCATGATGTTACTGAGCCTAAACATGACCAATTGGATCAACGCCAGATCATAACACTGTCTTCAGAGGCTAACACAGTTGGCACTATTGATAACAGGTGCATCGCTTCATGGACGTCCTTTGTTACCCTGGCACAACCATCACTCTGGAATAGGATGAATCTGGACTCATTAGACCACAAGACGTTTTGCCATTACTCACAGTTCAATTTTTGTGCTCCCTCACAAACTAAAGTTCTTTTTCCCCTTTAAGGCTTACTTGCGGCTAACAAGTGGCTGTCTTGTGGTCACTCAGCTGTTTAATCCCAGTTATGCAAGTTCTTGTTGGATTGTGTAGGCCTATGTGTAAATGGTCTTACTTTGACAATTAAACTTAGCAATGAGTTCTAACTTCAATTTTTTAGGGTGAGACTTCACCAAGCATCTTAGTGATCTCCAATCATGTTTGTTAATGATTTCTTTCTGACCAATTTGTTCCACAAAGTTGACAGTTCACCGCTAGCTTTCCATGTTTTAGTAATGTATTGGATACTTCTTCACTTAATTTCAGTGATTTTAGCAATCTCCTTAGTTGTTTTCCTTTGCTTGATGCAGGTCAATAATTTGTCACTGTTGAAACACAGTAACATCTTTTCTCCGATCATGGGATGTGTCTACCAACATGGATGTTTCAGAAATGAGAAGCTACAGACTGTATCAGTCAGGGTTAAGAGAACTATTGCCAGCTGAAACATATTAATTACTGCAATAATGCTTCAATCATAGGCTTGTAAGTGTGTGTGTATTTAAATCTGAACAGCAACTGTTTTTGGGGTCGGGTAATGTATAGGACACAGTGATTTTCTGACACTGTGTTTAGAATAAGAATCCTTGTGCTAACAGAAGCAGTACAGGACTGACTGTAAAAGGAAACAATCTCATTCAACTCCTTCACTGATTGCTGTGACATTTTCACCAGGGCAGTAGAGGAGCCTTTTCATTACTCCTGTATCCTGTCTCCGTTTGTCACAGTTATCCTGACTTAGTTTGATGGATCATGTGTGCAGACCCATGTAATGTTATATACTCCATCACTGTTCAAGAGCACAGAGAGAAACTACATCCTCCATAATACACTTGTCACCTGTAGCCACTCCTGGTTTAAAAAAAAAAAAATTGAGCATGAAGAACATTGCAAATTATGATGTATTCTTCTTTTCCACTTAAATCTTTAATAAGCAGGAGTATTGTGCCTAAAAATCTGGCTTTTCCTAACACTAAGAAACAAATCCTGGTCCTGCAGACTGAATCCAAATTGTAGCTCATGACTAGTGCATTTTATCTAATGTATTCAACCACTTTTTTGTTTATTGACAGATTAAAGAAAATCTGTTTTCCAGAATGAAATCTGTTTCCACATAATGGAAAAAATGTATTTGGAACAATTTGTCTTCATTGTGTTCTTTCAATTCACCTTCAGATTATGAAGAAAAAAAAAGTTTCAGCATGCCGTTTGTATATTCTTGTATTACCTTATCCAGAGAGTCGGCCTATTAAATTTAAGATTCTGACTTAATTTTGTACAAATACCTCAGTGTTTCAGATCAGTGGCTCTCCCCTCAGCACCTGCAGTAGGTCCCAGCTGCAGCAGTGCAGTCTCCGTGCAGTCTGACTGAGGGAGGTTTTTGTACGGCTCTCTAACACTGTGTGAACGGAGAGCTATTATACTGCTGACAGTAATAATCTCCTGCGTCTTCAGCCTGGACTCCAGTGATTTTCAGTGTAAACTGAGTCCCAGATCCACTCCCACTGAAACGATCAGGAATCCCAGACTGGCGAGTTGTGGCATAATAAATCAGAAGTTTAGGAGCCTGACCAGGTTCCAGATGGTACCAGCTGAGGTAGCTGCTCACACTCTGACTGGCTGTACAGCTGATAGTGACAGTGTCTCCCTGCTGAACAGCCTGAGCTGCTGGAGACTGAGTCAGGACTATATCTGCCATTGATTCTGAAAAGAATACATCAATAAGATTAGCAGTGAAATGGATGTTAATGCACTTTTTTTTGGTAAAATAATGACAACTCTTGTGGATAAAGTAGAATAAATTGTACATTTCAGAATATTAAGATGGATTTACGTTTCTCACCCTGTACAAGGAGTCCCAGCATCATCAGCAGTAGAAAGTCTGACATCATCATAATGCTGCCTGTGTCAGTGTCTGTGAAAGGACTGGACAGTCACTGATCAGTACTGAGGGTCTTAAAGTGTGTGGAGCAGTGAGGCAGGACAGGTATGCAAAGCCCTTCCTCTATATTGAAATCCTGTCACACACAGTTAGAGGAGCTGATGTGAACAACAGCAGTGGGTCTATAGAGGGCTGGGACATGAGCTCTATTCACTGCTGTTTTTATTGATTATACTACAGGGACTGGATGCCGAACCCAGCTGTGGTCAATCTTTCTCTCCTGTGTTTTTCTCTTTCCACTTTACCCTGTGCTGAAATTTGCTCAGGCACTCTGGCAACTGAGGGATGTATCACACAGTAGTGGGAAGAGGCAGGTATCTCCATTGTATCATATAATAAACACTTTGAATATCTTTGCTGAAGTTCTCTTCCAATCAGTCTTTCATTGATGTCAGTCAATCAAATTTTTTTTACCCCACCTGTAATGGTTGCTGCCTTTAGTATATTTTACAAGATCAGCCAATAGAGTCTAGATTATTGCCTTTTTTTGTATTAATGAGTAATACTGAAATGTTGTGAAATTACATCTGGGCACATCTTCAATGAAGTTCCTGAAATCCTCCAGTGTCAGGAGTTTCTCACCATCACACACTCTCCTCCAGGTGACCCAGCTGAGGCTGATCAGACCTCAGTTTGTGTGCAGACAGCAGTGAGCTACTTCACCCCCCATTACTCTCCTCTCTAGAGCCGCAGCCATCTAGAGACTCTCTCTGCTGCTTCAGTGCTGTTGTGTGTAACTCTTCCCTTCCTCTCTCCATCTGTACCCAATATGCTGAGAGCTCTGACCAAAAACCAAGCTGTGAAGCCCCTGCACCTACTTCCACTGAGAGGCACCTTGTGCTCCAGCCACCTCACCTGCATTTACTGACCAGCCCCTCAGATGAGGTGAGCTTCCTCTCAAAGGTCTCATCCAGGTGATCTTCCCAAGGGACCGGTATCTCCAGCAGGACAGCCTGTTTGATGGACTCTGAGGTGAGGATCATATCGGGCCTCAAGATGGAGGCCACAGTGAGCTGGGAGAACTTCAGCTGTTTCTCCAGATCCACCATCAACAGCTAGTTCCATGCGGAGGCCAGGATCTCTGCAGATCTTTTCTCAGGGAGGGGTGTCAGCTGCTCCCCAGCTTTAATGAGACTGAAAGCCTGCTGAGAAGGGCGGGTGCTGTTGCTCTACTCAACCCTGGTCCTGCGATGGCTTTCAGGGCTTGATCACAGATCCACCTGTACCTTCCTTCTCCTTGTATGTTGGAGTTGCTGATTGAGATGAGCTCCAGGGTTCATAACTTGGAGCTTGATCTAAAAGATTGTGTCTCTACCTTGCCCAATGTGTGTCGGTTAGATCAGCAGTGGGGGTTCATATCAAACACTGCAGTAGCATGATGAATGGGCTGTGCACCTCAACAATCACTCCGCTAATGACACAGTACATTGAAACTGGCTCCACACTTGATAGACTGAGATCTGGCCATTTAAAGGCCACAGCACCAGTGCAGGCCTGCTATATTAACTTTTTACATCTGAGCAATTGTTTCCGAACTGCAGATCAAACAGCCAGAGAGACACTGGATACCCATAACTCACCTTTCAGTCACATGACACAACACACGTTCAGGAACAAGGACTTCATACCCAAAGACAGTATTTTGTAATGATTCTGATGGGTTAAAATTGGTAGTGGCATCTTAACTGGGCCAGACCCCTCCTCCACTGGATGCGACTTCTCTGCAAATCTGTCTCTTTTACTGATAAATCCAGATTCTCCCAGCATAACGCCGATGGCTGATAACAGGTGTAGTGAAGACGTGGTGTTAAGCTGGATGCTGTTTTCACCAGGTCAACCGTTAGGGTGGCAGTACTGTGATGATCTTGAGGAACATCTCTTATCCTCAAAAAGCACATCTGCTGGTCATCACTGGTGACCTACCTGCACTGCAGTACCTTTGCAAGATCCTGACACACGCTGTTAATACCTGCCCTACAGAACCATGATGACCAGAATTATACAGCAGGACGATGCTCCTTACTATTGCTGCAAGTGTTACCAAGGCCCACCAAAGACCTACATGTTCTCCCAACCTCTCTCACCCACTCAACACCTGTGGGACTAGTTGGGCAGAGCTGTTGGAGCAAGACGTCCCCAGGGATTGACTCTCCATCAGCTGACCACTGTGCTCCGGGAAGAATGACCAAACATTATTGAGAAGCACATACACTCTGTTTGCCTTCATTCAGATCATGTGTTGCCATTGTCAGAGCTGTATGCACATTGAGGTCAGACTGGTGACTGAACTTAGTCATTTTGGATGGCTGTGATATTTTACTATGGTGTATACAGATACTGGTGAACTAAAAAATAAATAAAAATAAAAGAAGATTAAAGTTTATTAATGAAACTTACCCAATAATTTACAGAAGGATGTTTGGACAACATTTTTGTTATTAAAAAATGATGTGTTCCTAGTTGTGCTGCTTTTGTGCATGAATATACGGTATGTTCCTGAAACACTCAACAGCTCATCTCATACCTATGCTAATCCAAACGTTTAAACTTTTTTTTGAATTTATAGGCATTGGTGTTGGAATTTCTATTGACGTTTGATTTATGATATCGATAGAAACACCACAGAAAGAATAGTTACCACTTTAGTTAAACAACTTTCATAACTCAGCTTCAGTTTCTTTGTTGTTGTTTGAATATTGCCCAGCAGGGGACTGACACGACACAGTCATGCCAGAGCCATACTAGGCAGCCCCTGTCTGCAAGAGGCAGGTTTTTGTTCAGCCAGTTAGTGTGACTCAATCACTGAGGTGGACTTTCGGTGGCGGGACAAAACTGGAAATTGGACATAAGTGCACAATGAACAGTGTTCTCAGAATTCATTCCTTATACAAAATTGTATTTTATTGATCAGTTTCCTATGAAGTTTGGGCTACTTGTTTTTGTTATATTCTTCAGATTCTATCTTGAGCCAGCTGAATCAGTAGTTAAGGGCTGTAGACAAGAAAAACATAAACTTTACGTAAAAGTCTAATTTGCTTCGGACATAAACTAGATGAGGGACATGTAACCATGCTTTCTCAAGCTAATAAGCTGCGTGAAGTGGAAACACATGGATAACAACCGTAGAGGGTCTTATTTCTTTAGCATTGGTGTTTACTCAGAGGTTTTTGTACGGCGGGTTAACAAGTCTGAAATCACTATGGCGCACTTTCGGTGGTGGGACGCAATATTTTTTTCAGTTTGAGTTGCTGTCCGGAATATGTCACGTACAGGGTGTAACCAGATGTGGCGCTCTTGAGCTACGATAGTTACTCATGGCTGCCCTAAGCGGGGTCGGTCAGTGACAGTGCCTGTGTGCCATTCTCGGAGAGACAGTCGACTGATTGCTGAACAGTGACAGTGCAAATGACGCACCACCCCTCGGCGGCTGAGACCTGCCTGTAACATGCTAATGGCTCTTTTTCTCTCTCCTGTGTCACAAGCCATTCCATTTTCTTGATGCAGTAGAATTTTTTGTTTCTTTGTTGGCTTTCTGTAGGCTATTGACCACACATAAAGGAACAAGTCAAGTGTCACGGTACACATCCCAAACAGCTCAATGTTTGTTATTACTGAAGTGCTTGGCGCGTTTACGTGGCGCGCGTCAGGATTGCAATACCATGCGCTTTTCTTTATTTCCACTCATGCCTCACTGAAAAAAGAATAAAAATCAATCGATTCTCCAGTTTGCCACAAATACAGTAAATACCTCACCATTGCGTTTTTATTGGCACTAAGTATATATTTTCAAGTTGCCTGTATTATGTCTCCCCCTCAGAGGGAGAGGGGAGACATATTGTTTTAAGCTCGGTTCCCGTTCGCGTTCCCACTTCGTTTCCGAAGCATAGCTCCAGAACCGTTTGCATGATCTTAACGAAGCTTTGCATACTTACTACTCAGGTCCTGAAGTGGTGCCTTTTGATATGTGCCTGTCTGTCCCTCCATCCGTCTGTCCGTCCGGGTGTGATCAATTTTTGCCCGGAGCATAACTCCTACACCTTTTGCATGATCATAACGAAACTTTACATACTTACTACTCCAGTCCTGCAGTGGTGCCTTTTGGTAGGTGCCTGTCTGTCTGTCCGTCCATCAGGTGGGTTAAGCAGGGAAGGGGCCCAGGGGGGAGATGTACGCTTTTACGAGTAAAAACACATTCTAGTTTCCATTTGTTTCTACTTTTTAGCCAAGCTATTGTTGTGGTGTGGCGTCCGTTGTCCGGAACATTTCTAATCTTTTTTTTTTTGGCCAGATTAATTTTCCTATACATTTGCCATATCACACTACTAGACCATATCCCCAGATGGTTTTTTTTTTGGATTTGTGATTGAATCATTTTTTTCTGCTTTAGGGCCCTTGAAATTTTGGCCCTATTGTGAAAGGTAGGGCTGAGAAATTTAAAAAAATTGTTTCTCAAAAAATGCGCGATACATTTTTTTCGAAATCAGGCAATTAACTTTCCTTGGTACCATCAATGTACAGTGCGAGCGCCATTTTGATTGAATCGACAATAGTGGGTCTAGTGGGGGCACCGTACTTTAACATTGGATCGTATAGAGACTATGCAAGACGGCCTGTGGAAGCCAAATGGTTGTAGATAGAGATTAAGTTTGCATTATCAACATTTATGAAGTCATATATTTATTGACCTCAACTTGACCTTCTGTGACCTTTTAAGTTCACAATTGACAAATTGAATTTTCATTGACATGTCTCACCAATGACATGTATCAGAGCTTACGATTGTTCAAATTATTACAAGAAGTCCTATTAATGCATGTGAACTTTTATTTAGTAACCTTGACATTGACCTTCAATGATTCTAAGGGCTAATTTCACATGAATTTTCATAACTTGAATCATCACTATAAGATTGCTTGCCAGAAAGCTACAGGACCTTTGGTCTTATTTTTGTTTTCTGCTTTAACTCAAGAATGCTGTAACGCGTTATAATGAACTTTAATATATTTATGCATTACCACTCAGTTTTGGTGATTTAACCTCTTAAACCTGAATGCCCCAGGTACTGGGGGTGATCATTATGCACGATAAATACAGCATGTTTCCTAATCGCAACATCGTCATGCAGCTCATCCACGTTACACGAAGAAACTCGGCAAAAAGCTTATGTTGATCATTTTTACCTCAACCGAATACAATTCAAGCACCAAGCAAGTAAATAACCATCTAGCAAAACATAGGATAAAATTATATCAGCGCTGAGGCACTAGCATTTCTGCTGAATCTGTGCTAGGCATACAAACGATACCTCAAATGAAAGAGGCAAGTCCACAGAATCCAACGATATAAGCCTTGTCATTTTAAACTGACACCACACTCAAAGAACAGGAGGCATACACTTTACAGTCTACAGAGATGAACAAAAAAAGTCTTACCTTTGATAATTTGTGATAAAAAAACTGTTCGAGGGTAAATCTCTGCTTGCTATTGTGAGCCCAATATGTTGGTGTTATATTGAAACTAGATCGCCAGTCTCCATGCATGTTTTTTTTTTTGTTTTTTTTTTCATTTTATTTTTTGCTTCAAAGGATGTTAGCTCCTTAGCATTCAGCTTGCTTGCAATGTATTTTCCTCTCTGTGGTGGGCTTGTGATCCTGTCAGGAAGACTTTGCTGGTAGCCATTTGATTCTCTTGGTTCTGATGTTTCCAACGAGCTCTAAACCACCTTAAACGTACAAACCTAGCCTGAGCTAGAGCCTTGTGTTCCCAGTGTGTCAAACTGAGTCCATGGGTCATTCGCATGTGCTTGAATAGCGCGACAATATAAACGCTTAACTGGTTTGTTTGCGGTATTTTCAGTATAATTATCCTCCATGTATTCAACTGTCAACTGTCAACTGTCAACTGTTGTTTTCAAAGTCATTTTCTGGCAGAATCTTTGTGCCATTCCGTGTGAATACTGAGAGTCAAACAGATCCTTCTGCGCCAATGTTTCATAGGGTGCGACAGGAAGATGTTTCTGCTTTAAATGTAAAAAATGCTGAAATGGGAGATGGGATTCAGAGAAAGGGAAAGAATTACAACCCCAATTCTGAAAGTGTAAATTGTGAATAAAATCAAAACGCAATGACTTTCAAATCACACCAACAAGTATTTTATTCACAATAGAACAGAGCTAACATAGCAAATGTTGAAACTGAGAAATTTTACAATTTTATCCACAAAATGAGCTCATTTCAAATTTGCTGGCTGCTACAAGTCTCCAAAAAGTTGGGACAGGGGCCTGTTTACCATGGTGTAGCATCCCTTCTTCTTTTTAACACAGAGTGGAGGCGTCTGGACATTGAAGAGACAAGTTTCTTGAGTTTAGCCATTGGAATTTGATCCCACTCTTGTTTAATACAGGCTTCCAGCTGCTGGAGAGTTTTGGGTCTCCTTTGACGGACTTTTTGTTTAATTATGCGCCAAATGTTCTCAATTTGTGAAAGATCAGGACTTCAGGTAGGCCAGTTCAGTACACGGACTCTTCTACTACGAAGCCATGCTGTTGTAATAGCTGCAGTATGTGGTTTTGCATTGTCCTGCTGAAATATACAAGGCCTTCCCTGGAGTAGATGTCGTCTGGAGGGGAGCATATGTTGCTCTAAAACCTTGATATACCTTTCAGCATTCATGGTGCTTTTTAAAACATGCAAGTGTCCCACTCCATATGCACTAATGCATCCCCATACCATCAGAGATGCTGGCTTTCGAACTGAATGCTGATAACAGGAGGGGTGGTCTTTCTCCTCTTTAGCCCGGAGGACACGACGCCCATGATTTCCAACAAGAATGTCAAATTTGGACTCGTCTGATCACAGGACACTTGGCCGCTTTGCTACAGTCCATTTTAAATGAGCCTTGGCCCACAGAACACGGCGGCGCTTCTGGATCTTGCTCAACAATGGCTTCCTTTTTGCATGATAGAGTTTTATGTGACATCTGTGGATGGCAAGGCAGACTGTGTTTACAGACAGTGGTTTCTTGAAGTACTCCTGGGCCCATTTCGTAATGTCAATGACAGAATCATGCCGGTGAGTGATGCAGTGGCATCTGAGGGCCCGAAGATCACGGGCATTCAGTAAAGGTCTTCGGCCTTGTCCCTTACACGCAGAGACTGTTCCAGTTTGTCTGAATCTTTTAATGATGTTATGCACTGTTGATGATGAGACCTTCAAAGCCTTTGCAATTTGACGTTAAGGAACATTGTTTTAAAGTATTCCACAATTTTTTTTTTTTCGCAAGCCTTCACAGGTTGGAGAGCCTCTGGCCATCTTTACTTCTGAGAGACTCAGCCTCTCTAAGCCATCCCTTTTATAGCCAATCATGTTACACACCTGATGCCAGTTAACTTAATTACTTGCTAAATCTTCTTTCAGCTGATTCTATTATATATTAATTGCTTTTTCAGCCCTTTTTGCCCGTGTCCCAACTTTTTTGAGACCTGTTGCAGCCAGAAAATTTGAAATAAGCTCATTTTGTGGATAAAAATGGAAAATGTCTCAGTTTCAACATTTGAAATGTTATCTATGTTCTCTTGTAAATAACATATTGGGTCATATCCTCAGAGCCTGTACTCGGGCCGGGTCTTGGCCTGGGCCAGTCGCGAAACTGCACATGAGCAGAACAATCGCGACCCGAAAAAAAAAAAAAAAAAAAAAGAACGGAGCCGAAACTTAGACTCTTGGCCTACCGGCCCGAGTAATAATAAATTGTCTAATTGTGAATCAGACAATCTCAAACCGGAAGGGGTTGTGATCCATCAGGTGTGAGAAGTGAAAGCAGTGGCGGTTCTAGACAAATTTTAGTGGGGGGGCCCAGGTGAGGCCAGTGTTTAATCAGAGGGGCACATTAAAAACAACAATGATGGCCCTAGATATGGGCCTGCAGCTGAGATATGCTGCAACACCACTCACTCCCTGGCTCTCTAAACTTTCCTGTGTGAATAAAGGCAAAAAGCCCAAAAATACTTTTAAAAAGCAACATCAATGATATTAAAGCATTAAAAACTTCTATTTTGCTTTAGCCTATAAAATCATGCTGAAGATTTTTTCGCGAAGAAAAAATGCATTGACTGATGGCCATCAAAAATGGAAAATAAAATACAACATAATAAAGTGTGAAGTATCAGACAAATCAAATGGCTTATGACCTTCAGAATGGGCGACTCGTTCTTAGAAAACAAAACTCCTCATCAGTTATTGGGCCTATCAGAACCACAGCACACAAGTAACATTTGTACAAACTCGTCTGTATTCATGGCCACTGACTTGAGAGTCCAGTCTTCACACTTATTTACAAAATATGCTGCCAGTGCCTGAACACATAGCAGCTCACACAGGTGTGCATGTCATCCTGACTTTAATTAGTGACAGACTTAGAAGGATCTGGTAATTGAGGAGTGATAGTTCTTCAAACATAAATCAAAATTACGAATATACAGTATACAGTAGGCTATCTGTGGATTGACGCTAGTTTTGAAAAGGTGTTCATTCATACAAATGTAACAAAATATTACTAACAAAACAATTGGTTCTAGTTACTGTAATCTCAATGAAATAAGTATTCAACATAATCATAAAACATACATATACAGTCGCGCCAAAACTTATTCATACCCCTGCCAATTTTTGTTTTTTTTTCGATATTATTTTTTGACAAATCAAATTTATTCTTGCACAAATGACACAGTAAGTTGATATAAGGCTGTAGGAAGTACAGTAAACAATTTTTCAAGAAATACAATATTTTGGGTATTTTATTTGACAGATTTACAAAAAATACCATATCCAGAATTATTCATATCCTTTTCTCAGTAGTTGATGGCAAAGCCTTTATTCACGATTACAGCCTCCAAACGCGTCAATTACTGAGAAAAGGGTATGAATAATTCTGGACATGGCATTTTTTGTAAATCTGTCAAATAAAATACCAAAAAGTATTGTATTTCTTGAAAAATTGTTTGCTGTACTTCTTACAGCCTTGTGTCAACTTACTAGGCTCTAAATTCGTAGACCAGGCGCAGGCGCGGCGAATGGGGGGTGCGCCGCGCCAACGGGGTGTGTCCAGGCGTATGTTGCAATTTCGTGCCCGGCGTAGCCTGGCGCAAGTACTCCTCTGTCCCGCCTCGGTCCCTCCTGCCGGCGCAAGTGGCAAAGAAGGCGTGTTTGGGTATAACACAGCCGAGTCAAATCTTCACCAATCAAATGAGCTCCTCTCCTCACCTTTAATATGTTGGAATATAGAAGCCTCTGTCCTATGTCTGCATGATGCGTTAATGTTGCATTTTACTTTGCTGCTTCAGGCATGTTTTCTGCACCGCTTCGCCTATATTAAGCATTACGAGTATGAGTTAGCTGGCTAGCTAGGGCATTCTCGAATTATTACCATTAGCGAACTTGAATGGAATTTCAAAAGCGAAACTCGTCAGATCATTCAAACTTATGAAGTTGGAATGAAATCGACAGGTTGCTCATTTATTTCTTCTGCCTGCATCATTGGGAAGAGAAACGATGGATAGCGTGTTCCTATTATTACACCCTGTTGCTGCTTAAAATTTTGGGATTAACATGCATGGACAACAATGCAAGATACGTTACACATTTGTTTTCAATATGTGATCTTAACTCAGTACGAGATCATAGCAATCAGGCTGTATTCCTTTCCCCCACTAAAAACGATAAAACCTAAGTGACAATAATAGTATTAAGCCGCTTGCACACTGGACGCGAAACGAATTTTTCGCACGACAGATTGCGTTGAACGGAGTGTCTACCTGTCCGAGAGTCTGACAGGTTTTTAATATATCTCCGTGTCCGACAGTCGATTATTGTTTTTAATTTCTTCAAATCTACTGAATGTTTTAGATATTAAAGGTGAATGTTTTGATAAGAGGGCTCAGTTCTTCAAGATGAGTACCGAGAATTTCAATCAATGTTTCTGTTTAAGCTCAACTCAATAAAGTGAGTCGACATTGGCGCGGGACAATGTACAATGCCTGTCGGACATTAAATGCAAAATACTCCGTGTCTGACAGCCAAAAAAATAGGACGATTAGAACAGATTGATAACGAAATAAAGAATAAAAAGAAACATTTTAACAACAAACAGAACATCCAATGAACACAGCGATTTATTTATTTGCGGGCCATCTTTTTTGGATGCTCTGTTTGTTGGTGATATATTTTTATTCTTTATTTCAAGTATAAATCTGTTCTCATACTAATACTTTTTACTTTTTGCTGGCTGCCGTACATATGGGGTATTTTTGCATTTCGCCTCGACAGTCTTGATCGTGCATCGCGATAATTTATTCACACTGTCAATGGTCATGGAATTGATTTGCTCACTGACTACAAGCACTATTTTATCTCTGGTGTGGAAATAAAACGTGAATCTGTTCGATCCATCTGACTAATTTTCAAAAGAGAGACCGAATAAAGACTGTTGTATATCTTCAACGGAATAAAACACACAAATAAAAAGACCAAGAAAAGTCGATAGCTATCAATTTGCATTTTGTGAAGGTCGAACACAAACATGGCCAAGTTTGCACGTCTAATAATTCCTGGAATACTCGAAAAATTAGAACTTTTATGACTTTCGGACACGGAGATATATTAAAACCCTGTCCCGACTTTTCGCGTCTTTGCATTGACTTTGACTGTAATCAGTCGTGGGAAAAAATTCGTTTCTCGTCCAGTGTGCAAGCGGGTTTACTGAGCATAGAACACAAGCGTGATATATAGGGAGTTTGTGGTTGGCTGAGAAAGATGTGAAGTCGTTAGTTTGCATCACAGATTCAGCTGCGTTGATTAAGCCAGGTGGAGTTTCCATTACGCGTGCCAGCCGCCTTTAATCTGACATCAGGACAATCGATATAGAAACTATAATTTATGTCCTGATTCAGATAGTTACATTAAATAGTGTTTGCTGTAATTATTTATTGCATTGAAATGTGCCTGACATTCTGAAACCTGCCTGTGAGGTTTTCGGTGGCGTGTCTTGCTGCCGGTCAGCCAAATTACCACTGTACAGAGAGTAAACCAGGTTGGAGCTGGCGATCTTTCTGCGCAACTTCAGCGAAGACTTTTTCTACGAAACTGTCACTGCGTCTTGATGAATATGTGACACCTCCCCTACTACGCCGCCACACCCATCTCGGCGCACGTCCGTCTACCAAATTGCCAAAGTGGCTGCGCCGCGGTGTTGCACCGCCTGAAATTACCACTGCGCAGGCTGTACCGGACGAAATTACCACTCGTTGGCTGCGCCACGCTTCCCACGCTGCGCCACCCTGCGCTGCCCAAGAAATTAGAGCCCACTGTGTCATTTGTGGAAGAATAAATTTGATTTGTCAAAAAATATTTCGAAAAAAAAACAAAAATTGGTAGGGGTATGAATAATTTTGGGCATGACTGTATATACCCTCCACTCTCTCAAACACAATGTGCCATTTCCATTTATGGAAGCCAATATTACTGTGGAGTGATTGATTGAAAATATGAATTGGAAAAATGCTGCGGTCAACTGAAATATAATCATAGATTTGTGAATTGCACTAATACTTGGCAAATATTGCCATATAAGTGATTTATTTGGTTTCCTGTAATTCAAAATTTTTTTATTTACTCGGGCAAAAAAGGAGGCGATATCCCTTCCCCGTTTCATAACAGTCTTAGAAGAAGAAAAAATGTACAGAGATGCATGCATCTTATCTCACAAATAACCATCCCTACTTAGCACGGACAGATAGGCTACCATATACCAGCTGTGTGCTGTTGATTTGTTACTGCAGCTGCTTAGGCCAGTTGCATCATGTATGTATTTCTATGTATGTTTTTACTAGTCATTTCTCACTTACCCCAGGGGGGGTCTTATGAGAATAAAATAAATAAATAAATAAATAAATAAAATAAAAAAAAATCCCGTGCGCATGCGTTGGAAATTACTGATATACTGACTGTGCTATTTAATAGAATTTTTCATGATGGACTTTTCTCAGAAATGTGTGGGAAAAATATTATTTGCCCTATAAGAATGGTTCAAAAAATGATCCAAATAATACAGAGGAATTTCTCTCATTGACTCTGTGTAAATTGTTCAATTCTATACTTAACTCTTTACTCCCTAGTAGCTATCTTAGACTGCTGCCCTAGCAGCCACTGACCCCTGGTGCCCTAAGACAATGTGGCTACTAAAAAAATACCACGACTGTAGTCGGGATTACCGGCAGAAGCGATGTGTTTATCACGCCTGTAGTCGGGACTAGCCTGCACAGCGACCTAAATTATCACGACTGTAGGCGGTATCAGGGAGTAAAGGGTTAAAGTAGGCTTCAACGGTGGTGCGAGGAGAAAAATATTCTACATGAGACTCAAGCTGGTTTTAGATCAAATTACTGAACAGTAGACCATATATTTTCACTTCAGTCTATTATACAGAAATATGCATGGAAGAAAAAAAGAGGATTTTCCTGTCTCTTTGTTGATTTTTCTAAAAGACTTGAGGCTATAATTGCTGCCAAAGGTGCATCAACAAAGTATTGAGCAAAGGCTGTGAATACTTATGTACGTGTGATTTCGTTATTTATTTTTAATAAATTTGCAATAATCTCCAAATAACTTTTTTCACATTGTCATGATGGGGTATTGTTTGTAGAATTTTATGGGAAAAAATGAATTTAATCCATTTTGGAATAAGGCTGTAACACAACAAAATGTGGAAAAAGTGAAGCGCTGTGAATACAGGGATGGCTCCAATTTTCGCAATCCGGATCCATGTTACGGGTCTCACAATTTAACGACAGTCGCACATTATTTAGCCAACTATATGAAGCAACTTTCGTGAAAATATCTGAGGTGAGTTTTTTTTTTTTTTTTTTTTTAAATTTGGCATCTCCAATCCCACCCAAATCTGGAATGCCCAATTGGTGAACTATGTACAAGGCTTGCTCGTATGCGACCCCTTGCTGCCAATTCAGGAGAGTGTAGACAGGTCGCGGCTCTCCTCCGAAGCACGTGCCTGTCAGCCACCGCTTCTTATACACTCATTGGTTGAATCTTCGCAAGTTCAGAACGAGGGCGGAGGATACCCGGACATGACCAGGCTTAGAATCTTCCTGACGAGCGCCCGTCTGGCCAACAGGAGGCGCTTGAGCAACGAACAAGGCAACTGTTGTAATCCCATCCCGGCAGTCCCTTCCCAATTTGCAACCCTGTAGCGCTATAGCCAATTGTGCGCTACTCTGAAAAAGCTGCCGACCACTGCCGGCTGGTACGAAGCGAGACTCGAACCCGCGACATGATAGTCACTTCTGCTTTGCAACGCGATGCTTTACCGAGTGAGCTATCCGGCAGCCCACTGGGTGAGTTTTTATAGGAACCTGGTTGTTTTTCAAGATGAACTTTACGTTTTTGCATCAATTTTGGTCAAGACAGATGCATTTTTCAATGGAAAATTGTCTGAAACTTCTTCAGTTTTTCACGTATATACTTATGTTTGGTATCAAAATGTCCGCCGTGTTGTTGTGTAGCCATTAAAAATCATCTGGTTTTTCAGAACAATCATTTATAGGTTTAAATATGGACATTTTCAGGCCTTGTCCCACAAAAATCTTAAAATCACTAAATAGGTCACAGTTCACTTCCTGTATGCAAATTTCACATTTCAAATCTATTTTCTGGACAGTTCCACAAGTAGGTACATATAGCAGAAGATGGTTCAAATTGGGCTGTGGGCAAATTTGCCTATACCCTGCAAAACCTCCTTTAACCCATTCAGTTTAGTTTACCCAACACAACACCCCTCTTTCACTCGAAACTTCTCGGCACATTCTGCTCCTCTTCATCAAGCCTCGGACGTGTGACAGAAAATTGATATGTTGCTCCGCCTGACATTTCTTTGCTGGCTGACCGATTTACGCAGTTGTCAAAATCTGCGCACTACATCGCCACCTAAAAATGGAGGCAAACCTGACCTTGGCAAAATCTACGTGTGGCGACGCTTCTTCATGTCTTGACACAAGAGGCAACGCAATGTTTTCTCTAATTTGACATCAAACCTAGCGCTGCCGCCACTGGACGGCGCCATGTTTATCCAGAAAAAAAAAAGTTCCGGCTAATGGCTTCCACAGTCACACATCCGAGATTTGATGAGGAACGAATCAGTCAAGGTTTGCCGAGTGACCTCTCTCTGTCTCTCAGTTCGACAGATAGTGTTGAGGATTATATTTCAATATTTCTCATCATATTCATCAGTAAATCAATAACCATATTGAATAACCATAATCAATATTCATAATCAGTAACCATATTATGTAAGCAGCAGTAACACACACACACACACGCGCGCGCGCACACGTAACATAACACACATACACACATACAAATAGTTCACACATGCATGAGCAGAGCGCGCACACACACACACAGACACACACACATACAAGCAATTCAATTCACACATACATCACACACACATACAAGCAATTCAATTCACACACACATAAGCAGCGGGCTTCTGGAGCTTTGATTAGTAAGCGGGCTTCTATTTAGTTGATTCGAAAACATAATCAGGTGAGATATTTAAATGTATTTGATTTCAGCAGCTTTGATCAATATTTGTTCAGTAAAATCATTAGTTGTAACTGAAAACATAATCAGTTGAATCATTTATGTATCTACTTGTATCCTATTCCTTTGACTGTAATTTTCCTCTCCTTTCTAGTATATTTCCCTTCATCTGTTCTCATGCTCCAGTATTACAATGGAAGAGGGTTGTTATCTTTTGGTTGCAGTTTTCAAAGCAAGTTGGCAGTGTTTTTGTTTGCCTGTCTCTGGGAGGACCTGTGACCCAAAAACCTGTGACCCAACTAAAAGTCCTCTGAAACAAATAGCTTTGAAGTTGTTATTTTACAAAGGATGCCAACTAATGATAAAAAGAGAAAAACAAGTAACATGTAGACACCACATGATTGTACCATTGAAAAACAACTAAGAAGCGGACATAACGTTATTGAACCATTGTAGCGTGAGCGAGTGGAAAAAACATATTTGGAAGATATTCCCTGTGATGAAGGTATAAAAACTGGGTGTGAAAAGCAGAATGTCAGTTCTTCTTGCGCAAAAAGAACTCGGCTTTATATTTATCAATATGCCTCAATAAAGCCTAATTTTCTGAAGAATCTGTCTCTCTCCGATTGTTTGAGGATGGGGGAACCTCATAATATGAAATGTCTGAATGAAAACCACGACAGTGGGAAGGTTGTAAAAAATTTTCAATAATTTCACATAAAGAGCGCTGTAGGAATATTTTAATGCTAAAAACTTTGGATTGTCCTTGTCTTCATATTTACACTGAAATTAGTAATGAGAAGCCTTGCTCTAACAGAGGAAATAGATTCAGTCGGCAACAATGGGAATGCCCACAAAAGTCACATCCAGTTGAGCCGAGGGGGAAAAGTAACCGGTCTCTGCCATTAGCCATAATGCTGAAGAGTTTCTGTGTGCCTTTTTGCACCGAAAATAAACAAAACAATCACCAATTAAAGTTTTACATTTTACGAAATAATACGGAACCACAAAGGAGGACAAAATGGCTTGAAGCAATCAGAAGAGAGGACGAGTTTGGCAGATTATGGGACCCAACAACAAAACATGTGTATGTCTGCAGTCAGCACTTCATTTCACTTCAGGCCACGGAGTCGGATCATTCGCCCAGTCTTTTAAAACGTATGGACAACAATCCAACCCCAGTGTATTTAATTCTTTAATATATCGATCCTTGTCAGCAGGCAATAGCAACTCAAAGTATGTCATGACAACTTGTTAGCGTTAGCAAAACAAGTTTTAATTCCGCGTTTTTACAGTGTAGCGGACGGGGGGGAAGGCTCTGACCGGATGTGACGTTTGTGGGCGTTCCCGTTGTTGCCGACTGTATCTATACATACTAGAAGAAGAAGGGAACTTTATTCTTCCTGTGTTTGATTGCAGTGATATTTTTTCCAGGGCAGCAGAAGAAATTTTTACTCCGGATCATATTTCACAGCTCTGAAGCTTTTTTATTGTTGTTCAAACTTAATTTGTAGATCATAATTACGAGCTCATAGTTATGAACTGGGCAGGGGATCGATTCCCGAAATCACAGTTGCTAACTTACATAACAAACCATTGACTGTGAATGGAAGAACTATGTAAGTTGTTAACTCAGTTGGCCACTACGCTGTTGGGAAACACACCCCTAAGTGGCAGCCTATTGCAGGATTGAATATGAGGCAATACGGCTGGTTTATGATGAGGGGGATGAGGACAAATGGAAGTAGGCATGAAGGACCTATGATGACCTCACTAATAATTCAGTTCCCTGGAGGGAACATCAGGGAGGTGACCTGATATATGACTTGGACTATTAGAGTGTCCTCTTAATGTGCGACAATCATGTCCTAATTGACACATGATCAATAATTTAGAGCTGCTGAACAATCAGACACAAGGGAGTAGTTACAGCTGATCACACTAATGGAGTTAAAGAGATAATCAACCAATTTACCAGAAAACTCTCGCAGACTCAGAGCCAATTTGACAGACACGAGGGTTGTGACGACCATGCAATATCATTCACAATTGTCCATCACGTTTTGACAGCACAGAGGAGAACTACCTCTCCCATAATGCACTTGTTCCTAGCAGTCTTTTTTTTCACACATTGCAGCTCATTCACATACATGTACAGCCATTGTCATGGAGGACCATACATCCTGTTCAGCTAATGTTGAGGATTATATTTCAATATTTCTAATCATATTCATCAGTAGATCAATTGCCATGTTGAATAACCATAATCAATAATCATAATTAATAACCATATTATGTAAGCAGCAGTAACACACACACACGCACATACACACACATAACATAACACACACATACAAGTAGTTCACATACGCATAGGGAGGGGATGAGCAGTGCAAACACACAGACACATACACCTACACATAAAACACACACACACACACACACACATACAAGCAGTTCACACACACGAGCAGTGCACACAGACACATGTAGTTCACACATACACACACAGCACACGTACACATGCGCACGCACACATACAAGCAGTTCACACACAGACACACACACATACAAGCAGTTCACACACAGTCACACACACATGCAAGCAATTCAATTCACACATGAGCAGCTCACACACACATGAGCAGCGGGCTTCTGTAGCTTTGATTAGTAAGCAGGCTTCTGTTTAGTTGATTCAAAAACATAATCAGGTGATGCATTTGATTTCTGTAGCTTTGATCAATATTTGTTCAGTAAAATCATAAGTTGTTACTGGAAAAAACATAATTAATTGAATCATTTATGCATCTACTTGTATCCTATTCCTTTGGCGGTATTTTTCCTCTCTTGACTGTAATTTTCCAGTCCATTTTAGTATATATTCCTTTTATTTTTTTTAAAACCTATACTTCTGTATTCCACCATGGTTTAATAAACAAAGTTGGAGAGTAAAAAAATGTTAAAGATAAGATGGTTATAACCCATGAATTGTGATTGGAGCAAAGTTTGTTAGAGATAAGATGGTTACAACCCATGTATTTTGATTGGAGCAAAGTTGGTTGAGTTTTTCCCATAAATATTGCTCTGTAAAGAATGCCGCGTTAGCACTTCCGGGCTAGGGACTGCTCACCGGGTTTGGATTATTGCACGATTCAAGGCTGGGAATAAAGATGGCTTCTGAAGATTCCGTCTCTCTCCAATTATTCACGAACGAGGCGACCTCAAAAATATGTAAACATCTAGTCGGGAAACCACAACAAATTTGGCGAGCCAGCGGCAGGAGTCGGCAAAGGTCGGTTACACTCGGAAGGGTGGGCGGTCTTCCGGTGCTCGGAGATGGTGCGAGGAGCACACACACACACCCTAAGCTGCCAGCAAACTAAGGATAAGGTGAGCAATTTAGTTAAGTTAATTTGATTTAATTATCTTGTTCAGATAGAAAAGTACGGGTGTTGTTTTGTGCTGTCCCAGCCCTGATCTGGAGCACTGGAGACAAGTGACCTTTCGGCTCAAAGAATCTAGACACAAATTTGGGGGAAATTAAAAGGAGAAGGACAGAATCTGCAGAATTATTATGTAACTACTAACCACTAACACTGCATTTGCAACAAAATTACTGTGAGTTATTGTTTGGAACTCAGAGCGCGTTCTGTAACTGGTTTGGTGTATGACTGTTTGTTATATGTGAGGCCTGTGCTGGGACCCTAAAGGGAGGGAATTAACCTGCAGGCTCTCTTTCTTGAGATTGAGTTCGGCCTGGATGACCTAAGAGAGGTACCGGGATCCGTTTTATCTTTATGGTGTTGTTTGTCTTGTTGTTTATTATTTTTTGAAAAAGGGTGCGCCGCACATTTGGCGTATGGAGCTGGCCGATAGTGGGTCTAGCGAGGACATTGACTGGAAGTGAGGTTTGTTGGGTCCTAAGGGTGGACTGACTGGTAGTGAGGATTGCGGGGTCCCGAACAGACGTTTACGGGATGTTTGTATTGTGGGGTGTGGCGCCCTTTTTAATGAGTGTGGACTAGATGTGGTGTGAACAGTGGTTTTGTTGCGTATTGCATTAGTTGGGAGTGTTAAGAGTGCATTAAATATAAAATATAACCCCTAGTCTGCATGCAATAAGTGTTAAAATTATTGTTAATGGTCATTACTATTTGGTGGATTAAAAGAAGTAGTAAATTGCATGCATTAAAAGATGATTAAGCATTATTATGATTGCTGTACTGTCATAATCATAATTTAATACGTGAGGAAAAACAATTTGGCCGAGAACTGAAATTTGGATTAAAAAAATAAACAATGATGATTACGGCAAAGCTGGTAAATGGAGGAATATAGGGAAAAAAGAAGGGGAAAAAAAAGCAAAAGCAACTTCCTATGTTTGAAAAAGACAAAAAAAAAAAGGCAAATGGAACTAAACAAGAAATATCATTGATTAGACAAGTAGATGGTAATAAACTAAACATGACACTGGTTTAGGAATGCGTAACGAAATATGATCTAAGTGAAAAGGGAGAGGATAAATCGCATAAGTGTGTTTATAACATAGACTGCTTATTGAGCAGTGTAACTGTTAAAATAGACATATTGCAAATTAATACATGGGGAAAAATAATTTGGCTAAAATAATAAAATTTAAATTAACAAAAAATAACAATGGCAACGCCTGTGGAGGAATTAAGAGGGCAATTTCCTACCTTTGAGGATGATATTAAAAATTGTTAAATAAGTGGGCAAAAAGGACTAAAAAAAAAAACAGAGTAACAAAGTGGCCGGAAGAGGGGAAATTTGATCTTCAATATGTGAAAAAATAATGGGTTTAATGACAAATTATGCATCGGCGGCAAAAAAGGGTTAAAAAAAAAAGAATAAAATGAGCTGGCAGTTCTGGAATTGTTTGAAGAAAGGGGAATGCTAAATATTCAGGATCAGGATAAATATTTTGTAAAGCAAAGTGAAGCTGCGTCTCAGTCCAAGCCATCTGAAAAGTTTACTGACAATGAATTGTTTAACCCAGCACCGTATGCCCCCCCAGTTTCAGGAACAGAGGGAGAGACAGCAGCTGAAAAAACCTGTAGCCAATAATATACAGTAACATCAGATTTGGAAAACCCAAATGTATGGCTATATGGATAGGGAGTAAGGAAACAAAATGGCCGTTGGCAGTGTGTAAAAGAACACCTATAAGTTTATTGGGGAGGGATGCAGTTTTGGCTTTCGGTTTAAATTTGATTTGTGCAGAAGAAGAAATTGATTTAACGGGGATGTATACTATACAAAGTAAAAAAAAGAGTGAATTAGCAAATGTTTATTGGTTGGGGGATTTAGAGGACCAAATTAAAGAGCAAGTTTGGAGGACCTGGGGAAAATACTGTATGTAGAGGCCCAAATACCCCAGGCTACATGGCCAGAAACTGAATTGCATTGTACAATGATATTTGACCCCACTCAGGACCCAGATTTAGAGAGAGAAAAAAAAAAGGGCCCTTAATGTTGATTTGGAACAGGACAGGAAACAATGATTAAGATTATTATTAACTGTCAAATTGATAGGGAAAATAAAGCAATTGAAAATTCCTATTGAGGAATCAGAACTTGAACTTAGAGAACAAATTAAGACAGAATTAGACAAATTACCAGAACAACTGTGGTCTCAACATGATATGTATGTGGCAGAATGCTATCAGCAAATCCGCTAATATCATCTAAGTGGTTAAGTAATTACACCATTTGAATTAGTTAAATATTTGTAAAATTCTAAAGAACTAGAAAATCTAAGTGATTTGAAGGTAAAAAATTTGGGTAAAATGATCAGAAAGGTAGCAGTAAATATAAAATTCAGTGTGAAATTTAATGGTACATATTAGATTTATAAAAGAATAAAAAATCAAATGAAC
This sequence comes from Gymnothorax javanicus, assembly GCA_029692085.1. NCBI lineage: Eukaryota > Metazoa > Chordata > Actinopteri > Anguilliformes > Muraenidae > Gymnothorax > Gymnothorax javanicus. The sequence goes on along the minus strand of CM056197.1, from coordinate 124,691,057 downwards.
TATTGTGGGATTGGAGACTGGAGACTGGATGGATTTTTTAGTGCACAGAATCAAAAGAAGACAGCGAGTGGAGGAATTTGGGACCAAAGCAGATAAGGGAAAAAAGAGAGGTGAAAGGTCGACATACAGAAGTCAGAGAACAGAAGGGGAGAAAGGGGGTCTGAGCAATACGATTTCATGTGGAATTTTCTTCATTTGTTTAACAAGAATAAGTTCTGCCCAGAAAATGAGTCATGTGAAGGATCAAATATTATAACAAGTGGCATTGTGATTTAAAAAAGTGACTGAAAGCTTTCCTGACCGAAGAAATATAATTAATGAATAAAGAATCTTTTCTCCATTTTGAACAGGAACTAAATGTCTTCATGGAAAAGAAACTGAGCGACTAATAAACTTTCTCCAATTTTTTAACTTTTACAGGAAAAGATCCAAGCCCAAGCAAGAGGAAAAGCAACAAAATTACGATGATTGAGTTTTGTTCATTGTTGTATGCATCTAACTCATTTTATTGAAACTTTTCCACAGAGTGCGCACTCCAGAAGAGAAGAGACTAAAATAACCTGATAAGCTGGCCAGCTAAGGATTCAACTGCGGGGTTGCAACTGAAAAGTTTACCTTCTAAAATAAATTTGGGGAAATTCAATTTGGAGTATTAACACAAGACTAAAGTCAAAAGGTGGACCACCATATAATTAAAAAAGTTGACTAATAATGTGATCGCATTCTAAATTTATTTTGATTAGGCTGACAAAATCTTTTCCTCTGACTAATAGTGAGAAGGACAGGGACATTCAAATAAAAGGTACTGACTGACTGACTGACTGACTGACTGAGCTGACCAAATTTGGGATGACTGTTTACCTTTACATGCTGGGATCCCAATGAAAAAACTGTATCACGGTTGAATATTTACCCATGTTTTTGAATTAAAAAAAAAAAAACCTGCATATTGTAACACACGGTCTAAAAGCAACTCCACCCGGTTCTGCTGATGACATGGGAAGTTGTCATGGCTGGGGCTAATAAGCCCTGACTGTGCATCTCCTCCATGCTCTTAGCAGAACCCTAGACTGAGGTGGGTTGCCAAATCAAAATTCATTGGGGAAAAAAAAAAAACCACTTTGAAAAGACATTATTGTTCCTGTCCCATCTTTTGACCCAGAATACACAGAAACACAAAATTATGAGTTCACTGCCGAAAAATATTGATTTAAAATTGACAGGAGCTCAGTAGTGAGGGTGAGCAATTTGTGTAATTATGAATTTTTAATATAATATGAATTTATCAGGGTGGCACATGCACTGCAGTTGACAACTCATTGTATTCCAAATAATTAAGGTGACAATAATGATTTTGTAAAGCACATTCAGACCGAGGGGAAAAATACACAACACAAATTTCGTGAATTTTGACTTATTCAGAAGGTTAAACAAGAATCTAAGTGTCAGAACTATAATTGCAGCATCTGTTTCAAATTGTTATTGATGAGTGGTTACTTTAATTGTTTCATCTATTATTCCCAGAAAGCTGCTGCAATAGCCCCAATTCAACTGGAATGATCTCATAACTATCCCATTATGAGAGGGACAGAGCTCAATGCAGAGCACCTGCGTGTGTGTTGTGGCTCACTCCAGAGGCGGGTAAGATCTCCTCGAGGAGAAAACCTAAGGCAGGGGTGAGTCAACCCCCAGGCGACACGGTACTGTATTTTGGCATAAAGTCATAAAGTGGCAATTGTTGAAATCAAAGTCTTTTGGGAGATTATTATTATGGGCTATTGCATGGAGACGCTATTGTAAGTCCTTGGGAAGGCCTGGATGAAACTGTTTTTAAAATGTTCTGACTCCAAAGTGTCTGCACAGTCTTTGCAGCAAAAGTAAATATTATAAAATCTGGTACATCTAAGACTTAAAGTGAAATTATGCAGGTGCAGATGACCCTCGTTCTGTATGTGCTGAGTGCATAGTGGATCTGCATGTGCCTGTGTCTGTGGTGTCTGTGCCGGTGTTTGTATTTTATTTTCTCACTCCAGTGACGGGCGGGTGGCAGTTTAGCCTACCAGCCGATCAAGGCCCGCTCCTTCCTGGAGCCTCCCTGAAGTTTTGAACGAATATGCTGAGACAGTGATTCCAGTCATGAAGGCTCATTCACCAAAACAATCAGATGGAAAAATCGCAAATCAATGTTGAATACGGGCTTGGACTTTGGACTAACTTTGGACTGATTATCTGCTATAAGCAACATTACTGGATTCAAGTGGGACATTAGACTGGAACTTTATTTAGCCGAGCAATGAAAGGCCTCACTTTTCAGACCCAGGGGCTGCGTCCATCTTTTTATACAGTCGATGATACAAATGGTCTGTCACTTCAAAAGTCATAATAGCACTCCCCATGGATGATAAGTGTAATAGCACCTTGAGTGACATGTAGGGTAAACTCTTTTTGGAGGAAACGTGCAGTATGTTCAATCCAGAAAATCTTGGCTGAAATAACACTGAAATTTGTGTTTTTTAACCATAAAAATTTGCAGTAATTCATTGTGGTGTGGAAATCAATACTCTCCCTCTTGCTAATATCAAAGAGAAGGAAAAAAAAACTTAGTGTGATGATTCAAGAATGACAGTGATGATTCTACAGATCATGGTCCTGAATCAGGAGTTTGGGAGAGAGCAGGGGGAGCACTGGCAGAGAGTGGAAGAGCATTCCTCCCTCCCTCTGTCTTTATCAGTGCAGATCAGATCTGGATTAAGCTCCATGTAAGTTTCTCTGGTAAAAAACTTTGTTAACCTCACTGAATTCTCTCTCTTATCTCTAAATGCTTCCTGTGATTTCTGAATAATCCCTCTAATCTCTGTATACTCTCTCCAATCTTTGAATGCTCTGCAGACTCAGGATAATTTACTCCTTCTATTAATTTCCAAATATGCCAGGTTGGTTACAGGGAATGTATTATCCGAGAAATCTTTAGTATCTCTTCATCTAAACGATGACCATATTGACAAATGTGAAAAATTCTTGACATGGTAAATATCCTACATTATGACATACCCCATGTCAGAATTATAATGTGCAAAAGGGTGAACTCAAGAAATGCCCGTTTATTTCTTACACTAATGGCCCACTTTTATTCCAGTGAACTCAGTTTAAATTCCAGTATATAATTAAATGCTTTGTTTTTGCTCACCTTCTCTTTCTGTTTATTCGAAAATAAGGAAAAATCTTTTTCCGAGAACGAAATCCGTTTTACTATAATAAAAAATAATATTTGGACCAATTTATTTATCTCCATTGTGTCCTTTCTATTAAGTCTCTAAATTATCATAAGGAATACATTAAATATTCACCAGATGTGTGGATTTACCTTCCAAATGCAAGTAGAGCATTACTTCTGAGAAATTGTGTGTTATTACTGCGCAAACTAGTTTAGAGCAGAACATCTAAGGGTGTGAGATCAGTGCTCCCCCCTCAGCACCTGCAGTAGGTCCCAGCTGCAGCAGTGCAGTCTCTGTGCAGCCTGACAGAGGGAGGTTTTTGTACGGCTCTCTAACACTGTGTGAACACACTCTTACTACTGATGTAGTGGTAACTCTGACAGTAATAATCTCCTGCATCTTCAGCCTGGACTCCAGTGATTTTCAATGTAAACTGAGTCCCAGATCCACTCCCACTGAAACGATCAGGAATCCCAGACTGGCGAGTTGTGGCAAAATAAATCAGGAGTTTAGGAGCCTGACCAGGTTTCTGCTGGTACCAGCTGAGGCGCCAGCCATTGCTATCAGTATAAACACTCTGACTGGCTGTACAGCGGATAGTGACAGTGTCTCCCTGCTGAACAGCCTGAGCTGCTGGAGACTGAGTCAGAACTATATTCGCCATTGATTCTGGAAAAGATAAACATGGAAATAGATATCAATACGGACAAGCCATGTCAAACGGAATGAATTTCTAAAGCGTATTTGAAATTAAATAAATTCAACTCCACTGAGAAAGTTGTATAAACTGTAAATTTAAAAAAAAAAATGAGATGTTCCATATTTCTTACCCTGTACAAGGAGTCCCAGCATCACCAGCAGTAGAAAGTCTGACATCATCATAATGCTGCCTGTGTCAGTGTCTGTGAAAGGACTGGACAGTCACTGATCAGTACTGGGGGTCTTAAAGTGTGTGGAGCAGTGAGGCAGGACAGGTATGCAAAGCCCCTTCCTCTATACAAATCCTGTCACACACAGTTAGAGGAGCTCTGAACAGCGGTGGGTCTATAGAGGGCTGGGTCATGTGCACTGTTTCTGTTATTGAAAATGAGTTAATTCACTTCTTTGTACCTTTTTTTTTTAACTTCTCAAGGGGTAACTGTAAATAGCCTGTGATTTGGTATTCACATGCATTGATCATACTCAGTTTATGAATATATAATGAATCAAATTGATGTCTCTTATGGTGAGCTTTTCCTTTAATCATCACAGGTCTTCCTACACTGCTTGGCCAAAAAAAAAAAAAAAAAAAGATGCTCACTGTAATATTTTGTTTGTCCACCTTTAACTGTGATCATGTTCTGCATTTGTTGTGGCATTGCTTTTACAATCTCTTGCAATGTTCATCCATCCATTACCTATACCTGCTTATTCCTCAGTAGGGCCGTAAGGGAGCTGGAGCCTATCCCAGCTGACTCTGAGCGAAAGGCAGGGACCCACCCTGGAATCTCACCAATCCATAACAGGGCGCACACACCATGTACACACTCATGCCTGTGGGCAGTTTAGAGTCTCCAATCAGCCTGATATGCATGTTTTTGGACTGTGGGAGGAAACCAGAGTAAACCCCAGTGATCACGGGGAGACCATGCAGACTTCATACAGAAAGGCCCCAGGCCAGAATCAAACACACAACCTTCCTTCTTTGTGGCAGAATTGCATTGCAGTCGAAATTAACCACTCTGTGACAACTTACAACTGATTAATGTCAGTACTCTATGGTGGCCATTTCATGTGTGAAAATGATTCCTCATGGTCATTGAACTACTCTTCCACAATTTGAGTTCGATGAATCTTGACAATGTCATTCTGGATTATGTCTGTGTCCTCAAGGATTAAAAAAATCCATTAATGGGAAACCTAATCATTAAATATATTCCGGTAGTCTGCTGACTTAATTTTATTGCTGCATGATGTTGCTGAGTGTTACGACCCGGTCTAGGACAGGCAGCAACAGGTAGAGGAAGTAAGGGAAGGACGGGCGGGAAGAAGTGTAAAAGGCACGAATAGCACGCTGCTCAGTTACTCTGGTCCCTATCTGCCTAACCAGAGCTAAACTATTCCTACGGCTACTCTTGAAGGTTCGCTGGCTCAAAAGGCGGCTTTTAAACACTGAGCTCCCGAACTCTCAGTCCGCAAATAAAGGCTGAGGGAACGAATAGTGTACCCCCCCTATGGAAACAAGTTTCACCCAGAATCACCTTCAAAAATAATAAAGGAAAAATAACAAAGCAAAATAACAAAGAAGTGCCCCGATGGAAGGACTGTGAGATCCAGCTGGGAGCACACTGACTAACCAGAGTAAACCTAACAGCGTACAAAAAGGGCGAGACGAGAGGGGTAGTCAGATACAGAACCGAGGTCAAACACCGGAATTCACCAAGCAACCAAACCAAAACGCAAGGGCTAGAATTCTAGTCAAATGGGACAGGCCAAGGGTCAACCACCACAATTCAAACAAACCAAATAAAGGGCACGGCAAGAATCGTAAATCCAAAGGCAATCCGAGTCAACACAGAAGGCAGTACAATACTCACAGGTCGTGATCGCTAGTTACAGATCGGAAGAGCTAGTCTCCCCGGTTTAACACTAGACCGCGCCTTTTCAAGGTGTGAACCAGAAACGGAAGTGTCATACCTTAGGCGAAACAAAAAAAAAACAAAGATAACAGATTTCAAAGAACAGATTCACAAATGTACGACAGGGGTCGTAACACTGAGCCTCAACATGACCAGTTGAATCAACCTCAGATCATAGGCCTCGTCCACACAGAGATTTTCGAAAACTGTCTTTTTTTTTGTCGTTTCTAAAAAATCTCCCATCCACACGGCATCATTTCTAAAAGTATCTCCATCCACACAGAGACGCCTGAAATGACCTAAAGCACTGTAGTAAATATTCCAGGACTGCATGTGGCGCTGTATGGAGCTGTAGGGTTTCTACGGAAATAGACCACAAAGGGAGAAGAAGGGGGTGAGCATTGGTATAAAGCTTGCGCTCTGTGTATGGACTAGAGGGGGTGGGGGCTGTGATGGGGGCAATCAGGTCATTGTTTAAAAAAAAAAAAAACAGTTCTGGTTGTTCACACGAAAACGCTGGGGTGGACTTTTCAGATTTTTTTCACTCTGGACCCCGTTTTCAAAAATACCGTTTTCGGGCTGCGTTGTCGCCGTCTCCGTGTGGACACAAGGCCGAAATGAAAAAATATTTATGCGTTTTCAAAAAAATCATTCTCGTGTGGACGGGCCCATGACACTATCTCCAGAGGCTAGGACAGTTGGCACTATGGATGATGGGTGCGGCGCTTCATGAACTTCCTTTGTTACCCTGGCGCGCTCATCACCGTGAAATAGGATTAATCTGGACCCATTAGATCACATGACCTTTTGCCATTACTCCACAGTTCAATCTTTGTGCTCCCTCACAAACTAAAGTTCTTTTTTCCCCTTTTAGCCTCACTAACAAGTGGGTGTCTTGTGGTCACTCAGCTGTTTAATCCTAATCTGCAAGTTCTTGTTGCATTGTGTATGAGTAAATATTCTTACTTTTACAGTTAAACTTAGCAATGAGTTCTAACTTTGATTTTTTTAGGGTGAGACTTCACCAAGGATCTTAGTGATCTCCAATTATGTTTGTTCATAATTTTTTTCCCACCCATTTCTTCTGCAAAGTTGACGGTTCACCACTATCCTTCCATGTTCTAGTAATGTAATTGGATGCTTCTTCACCCAATTCCAGTGATTTTAGCAATTTACTCATTCGTTTTGCATTGCTTGATGAAGGCCAATAATTTGTCTTCCTTGAAACAGAGTAACATCTTTTACATATCTTCCAACATGGTTATTTAAGAAATGAGAAGCTGCAGACTACATTAGTCAGAGTTGAAAGAACTATTACCAGCTGAAACATATTAATTACTGCAATAATGCTTCAATCATAGGCTTTTAAGTGTTTGGGCATATAAATCCGAACAGCAACCTTTTTTTTTTTTTTGGCCGGTCAGTGTATTTGATACAGTGGTTTTCTCACACAGTGTTTAGAATAAAAATCCTTTTGCTAACAGAAGCAGTCCAGGGTTGACTGTAAAATGAAATTATCTCCTTCATCTCCTTCACTGATCGCTGTGACATTTTTACCAGGGCAGTAGAGGAGCCTTTTCATTACTCCTGTATCCTCTCTCTGTTTGTTGCAGTTATCCTCACTTAGTTTGATGGATCATGTGTGCAGACCCATGTAATGTCATACACTCCATCTCTTTTCAAGAGCATAGAGAGAAACTACATCCTCCATAATGCACTTGTTACATGTAGCCACTCCTGTTTTTTTAAAAAAAAGAAAAAAAAAAAACTAAAGGTGGAGAACACTGCAAATTATGAAGTACTCTTTTTTTCTTAAATGATTAAAAACCAGGAGTATTGTGTTTAAAAATCTGGCTTTTTCTGAAACTAACAACCAAATCCTGGTCCAGCAGACTTAATCTAAATTTTAGCTCATGACTAGTGCATTTTATCTTATGTGTCTAACCACTCTTTTTGTTAACGGACAGATTAGAGAAAGTCTTCCCCCCCAGAATGAAATGTTTCCTCATAATGGGAAAGAAAGATATTTGGAACAATTTGTCTTCGTTGTGTTCTTTAAATTACGGAGGCCCTGAACCGCAAGTATGGGGAAAAAAAATTAGATACCCAAGTCGTAATTTCAAGATAATATCTCGAAATTATGACTTAATATCTCATAATTTCGAGATAATAACTTGTTATAACGAGATAGTAAGTCGTTTCAAGATAATAACTCGTTATTTCGAGATAATAACTCGTCGTAACGGGATAGTAAGTCGGTATTTTAAGATAATGTCCATTAAGTTTTACGGCGCAATATCAATATTAGCCACAAGGGGGTGCCATGCATATCTGATGCTGATTACGCGTCAAACGAAGGCCGTTATTTTGACGTCTCACGCCTCTTATAGCTAGTGCTCTCACACATATGCGAACTTGTTTGCGATTTCATGCGATCTCATGAGAACTGCTACACGAGATGAGCGCACTGTGTTTGCTTCTATTTCGCATATAATCGCTTTGACTTCGTATTATGATTGCTTTGGGTTCGCAAGTACATTCCAATGATCACCTTGATTTCGCGTTGGGAAAGGCCCCTCTGGCAGTTCACGAGAAATTTTGGAAAAGCCGAAAAACTGGCTGCGCATCAAGTTCACAACTGACGCATCTTATTCGCTACAGTCAAATCTCATTCGCTAATCTCGTATCCTATTCGCAATGTGTTCGCTTTGTTATGGTGCTCATAATAGGTTCGTAGATGCCCTATTAAAATCTCTTCTTTTTCGCCACAATTCGCATCTTATTCATATTGTTTTCTTATCATGTTCGCATTGCGTTCGCAACTAATTCGCAATAATCGCTTATATTGTCACGGCAGTTTGCCATGTTCGCATCATGATGGCATTGTCAATGCGAACATGATGCGATAACAATATGAACAAGATGCAAACTGTGGCGAAAAAGAAGCGATTTTAATACGACATCTGCAAATCTATTATAATTACAATGCGGTATCAATGCGATTTATGGCGCATTCAGTTCGCGTACAATCGTAGCGCGTTTCGCGTATGTGTGAGAGCACCTTAACAACATATGTTTACACCGGGCTCACGACCGAGTTGAGATCGAAAATTGGGCTCTGCTCGCCCTCACTCGCACTGAATTGCACTGGGGTTGCAAGCTGCTCTCCATGCGGTCGCCATGGTCTCCAAAACCATCTCTCTTGCTGTCCATCACTCGGTCTCATGGAGGTTTGCGAGTGTATTGAACTGTTAAAAATACCCGCAAAAGTTGTGCGACCAGTGAAAAATGCAAGAGGGTATCATAATCGGTCGTAATAAGCTCGCGCAAGTCTCAACTCACTCCCAACTTGGTCTCACAGGTGGTAATAAACTCGCAAATGGCTCGGCACGCGGTTGCATAAATGATCGCAATTTTTTAGGAATTATTCACTCGCAAAGCATTGCAAGCATTACGGCGAGCTTAATGCGAGCCTATTGCAACCCCATAACGTTTTAAAAGCGACCGAATTGGCGACTGCGCTGTAGCTACACGTTTTAAAAGCGACCGAATTGGCGACCGCGCTGAGACTGCATATGCGATTAAGGGGATCTAAATCCGACCAACGGCGAGGTAATTTATGCCCACACATTGTCTATATAAACACAGGGCCACCGCTCTCTCCATCACTCGCGGACACACTTTCCACGAGTAGGCTACACACGACAATAATGAGAATTGCGACAGCATCATGGTTCAAGGTGTAAAGAAAGTCGCGATTTAGTCGTAGTTCAGGCTTGGTGTAAACGCAAATAAGCGATCAAAACAGGGAACAGCCGCGACTTGTGCGAGTGACTAAAATGTCACGATCGTGCTGGTCGTATTGGGGTTGTATCAGGGTCGCGGTTCGGTGTAAACACCCCATTAGTGGCATTCACGTTCCTGTGCCGTTGTCAGCAATCATTCATTCAATGCGTATCTAAGAGACTCTCATGGAATTTAATTCCCTGTGCATCAAGTGAAAATAACCTGAATAGGGGAGAGCCGGTGCGAAAGTAACGTGGGACAAAAGTAATATGGCGATTTACTCTAAGCCATCCGCACTTCGATGCGTCATATTCGGGTCAGCACGTGCAGCTCGTGACACTCTCCAGACCCGCGAAAAATCTTGAGGTTTCGACGCTTCCTCGCTGAACGAGACCGAAGACCGCTTTTCCACAGTGGTGAGTAAATTCAGACAAATGGTAAACTTTTTTGACTTAAAGATTGTCTTTATCGCTCCATGTGTCATATTTATGATGAAGTGATAGGTCATTTAGTTTTGTAACATATCCTGAATTTTGAAATGTCAGACTTTTTTCCACTTTAGAAGCAATCCTGGTTCTAATGTCTGGAGTCACTGTCGGGCGTTAGTAGCAACGGTTACGCTAAATCCCTCTCTGCTAATGCGGCCGAATTTTCTTGTGTTATATTTTACCGACAGAAAATGCCAAGAGTTAGGGGTCAGAACTACCCAGAGAGGAAAGGTTGACCAGCAGGTTTACGGAAGGGCCTTTCTTGATGTCCCAAGAGGCGAGAGTATGAGGAGGGCAGCAGAGGTGCATGGTGTTTGTCATGTCACCCTGTTCAGGTACTGCAAGAGGAGGGCAGAGGCAGGAGGGCAGCAGGCCAGAGCCCCAGGGTACAGGGCTCACAACAAAGTCTTCACAGAAGAACAGGAGAAGAGACTGCAGGCATATATAAAGAAAAGCAGCTGATATATATTTTGGCCTGAGTCCTAAAGAGGTTGGAGTAACACTGCAGACAGAGCTACACCACTATCGCCATTTGTTTAAGATAGCAAGCACCTCAGCTATGGATCTGCCCCGCTCTGAGGTGCTTGCTATCTGGGAATTAACCTTTTTTTCATGCTGTTTTAGGTGCGAAAAGTTTACATATGAGCTGGCCGAAAAGTATTGGCCTCAAAACTCCATGTTCATGGGAGAAAAACCAGATGGCAGGGAAGGTCTGGCTCACCTCCTTCCTCGAAAGCATAGAACAAAACCCTGTCCATCCGTGGACCTCAAGCCACCAGCATGTCCTGCTCCACCAGCTTCAACAAGACCAAACGTGACAGCGTTTTTAAAAACCTAAAGACTGTCCTCACCCGCTATAATTTTGAAGCAAAGGACATCTGGAACATGGATGAAACAGGTAAAAATTTATTTTAGATAAATTAAAAAGCAACAGTGATTTGCGACAGCAAAAATTCATTTCATTTATTATTTCAGGTACCACAATGGTTCAAGTGCCAGACAAAATCATTGCCACCAAGGGCAGCGCCAGGTCGGTGCTGTGACCTCTGGGGAAAGAGGGACATTGGTGACTGTTGCCTTTCCTGCCAACGACAAGGCAACTTTTGTTCCTCCTTACTTTATCTTCCCAAGGAAGAAGTTCCAGCACCACTTCATCTGGGATGGCCCCTTTGGCTGCACTGGTTCTGCCAATGGATCGGGGAGGATGCAGGAGGCCGATTTCTTGGCATTTTTTACAGCATTTTGCAAGGCACACCCGTGTGACCCCGAGTCAAAGTTACTGCTACTCTTAGACAATCATCCATCACACCTCTCTGTGGTAGCTATTGACTTTTGCAAGTCACATGGCATTGTACTCCTGTCTTTTCCCCCCCTGCTCCCACCGCCTTTCAGCCGCTAAACCGAAGCGTTTTTGGTCCTCTGAAGCACTACATTAACAGTGCAGCAGACAATTGGATGCGAATGAACCCTGGAAGAACTTTGACCATCTACAACATCCCAAGTCTTGTGGCTAAAGCTCTGCCTCAAGCTGCAACAGCAAGCAGCATTTCATCTGGGTTCGAGTGTACGGTATCTGGCCCTTGAATCCAAATATTTTCAGTGAGACAGACTTTGCTCCAGCTTTTGTGACCGACCGTCCTGCACCAGCACCAGCACCAGCACCATCCCCAATGCCAGTGCCAGCTCCATCACCAGCGCCCTCTTCATCACCAATGTCCGCTTCATCACCAGCGCCTCTTCATCACCATTGTCCACTCCATCACCAGCGCCCGCCTCCCGAAGACACACCGCAACCTAGCCAGAGCCCATTTGAGCTGCATCCCCATGAGTCTGCCATTCCTGTAGATGGTGAGAGTTTGTGTCTGTGTGTGTCTTTTAAATGTGCATGTTGAGCCTTGCCAAGCATTTATTATTTTTTTGAAATATTATCTATCCAGGTATGATTGTGGTTCCAGGAACATCTAGTGGCACGCCAATACAGAGGTTCAGCCCAGAAAAGGTTCGCCCATATCCAAAGGCTGGCTCGAGGAAAGAAAATAAGAGGTAGAAAGAGGTGAGCAGAGTGTCGTTTTTAACTTGTCTTGATTTTCTTGCTTGTACAAAAACAAGCTGATTCTGACTACCATCTCATTGAATGTTGCAGGTCAACAGCAATACTGACCGACACCCAGTAAAAGCTGCCTTGGAGGAGGAGACTCGGCAGAGGGGCCAGAAGAAACAGTCCTCTTCAAAACTCCCAAAGAAGACGTTGTTAAGCGGATACAATGCAACCACAGAGTCTCGGGGCAATGAGAAGGAATGTCTTGTTTGTGGGGAGACATTTTCCTCATCTTTGCCTGGAGAAGTGTGGGTGCAGTGCATCTTTTGTCTGCTGTGGTCACATGAGGCATGCACTGAGGGTGCAGCTCATTATATTTGTCACAACTGTGATGAAAATGTTTAAAACAAATGTGTGATTGTTTTTGCTTCTGTTTTAATGTCATTTTTATGATTGAATTGAATAAATGAGTGCATTGTGTATTTACAATTGCATGTTAGCAAAGACATTGTTTGATTTTTTTTTCAAATGAAAACGACAGTAATTCAAAAGATTCCAGTTAATTTGATCAGGTTACTTTTGTCCTGCCTGCGGCGCTTACTTTCATCCCGACTAGAGGGGCTCGAAAAGTAGCAATGCGTTAACTTCCATTGGATGGCAAACTATGCCAAGTCAATATATAGGGATGATTTAGCACCTGATATTGACAGAGCACAAAAAAGTAGTTAATCGCTCGAATTTTTTTTTTTCAGTCTGTGATGTTATCTTTTAAAATGACGTTTATGTGAAAAATGTTACTTTTGTACCAGCTCTCCCCTACTGCTTGCTTTCTTGGTTTATGGCACAATCCACCCGCTTGCAAGCCGACATATAGGACTGGAGCTACCCCCTTGTGGCTGATATTGATATCTCAAAATAACGACTTACTATCCCGTTATAACGAGTTATTATCTCGAAATAATTACTTACTATCTCGTTATAACGAGTTATTATCTCAAAATAATGACTTACTATCTCGTTATAACAAGTTATTAGGCCTATCTCGAAATTATGAGATATTGAGTCATAATTTCGAGATATTATCTCGAAATTACGACTTTGGTATCTAATTTTTTTTTATCATACTTGCGGTTCAGGGCCTCCGTATTCAATTCACCTTCAGATTATGAAAAAAAAAACTTAAGTTTCAGCAAACTGTATTTTGTTGTATTACCTTATCCAGAGAGTGGAGGCCTATTACATTTGAGTATCTGACTTATTATTATACAAGTTATCTAAGTGTTTCAGATCAGTGGCTCCCCCCTCAGCACCTGCAGTAGGTCCCAGCTGCAGCAGTGCAGTCTCTGTGCAGTCTGACTGAGGGAGGTTTTTGTACGGCTCTCTAACACTGTGTGAACACCCAGCTACTACTGATGTAATGTGCACTCTGACAGTAATAATCTCCTGCATCTTCAGCCTGGACTCCGGTGATTTTCAGTGTAAACTGAGTCCCAGATCCACTCCCACTGAAACGATCAGGAATCCCAGACTGGCGAGTTGAGGTTGAATAAATCAGAAGTTTAGGAGCCTGACCAGGTTTCTGCTGGTACCAGTGGAGGTAGCTGCTGCTGACACTCTGACTGGCTGTACAGCTGATAGTGACAGTGTCTCCCTGCTGAACAGCCTGAGCTGCTGGAGAGTGAGTCACAACTATTTCTGCCACTGATTCTGGAAAAAAAAAAAAAAATTAGACAAATATCAATGCAGATAAACAATTTCAAATAAAATACATCATTGCATCATAATTAATTAATTAATTAATTGTCACATGCTTCCATCTTTCTCACCCTGTACGAGGAGTCCCAGCGTCACCAGCAGTAGAAAGTCTGACATCATCATAATGCTGCCTGTGTCAGTGTCTGTGAAAGGACTGGACAGTCACTGATCAGTACTGGGGGTCTTAAAGTGTGTGGAGCAGTGAGGCAGGACAGGTATGCAAAGCCCCTTCCTCTATACAAATCCTGTCACACGCAGTTAGAGGAGCTCTGATGTGTGAACAGCAGTGGGTCTATAGAAGGCTGGGACATGTACACTGTATGTAGATATTTCACCCTCACAATAAAGTAATTTCATTAATTACTGCTTTTCTGAAATTTTATTTGACTTTTAACTTGAGAACTGAAAATAGCTTCAGATTCTGTAAATTGTGTTGAATCAATTTGTGTCAGCTCAGATCAAAGTTTCAGTGACAGAAATGAGGGAGCTGGTGACATCACAAATACACAGCCAATTGCTCGCTTAAATTTCACTGGCTTACTGCCACACTATCAAACTGTCACTTGAACTCTAAGAATGTTTTTTTTTTTTGTCATTGTTGAACAGTTGTTTACTATCAAATAAAATTAGATTTAGAGAGAGAGAGAGGGACAGAGAGAGAGAGAGAGAGAGATGTACAGTCATGAACTGTACTGATGTAACAGAGCACTGGGGAAAGGAAGGTTTCATGAAGATTGTGCAGAAGGGGAGAGTCTGAGGTGTGATTCTGCTCCTGAACCTCTGCTCTGTAGCTCTGTTATGCACATGTGAAAATGGGAGTGGAGTTAAACCCCAACTATGCTCAGTTTTTTCCTGAACCGTCACGACCAGGTCCTATTTTCACATTTCACACTGTAGTCTTCAGATGTTAAGACAGAGATACTCCTGCTCAAACAGCAAACACAGGGCTGACGTCCTCCTGCAGTGCTATCAGTGCTTTGGCCAATTGTGCACTGGCCAGGTCATAGTGTAATACCAGCCTGTAATTTCCTCTCTCTCTAATTACACCCAGTGGCCACTTTGTTGAGTTAATCTGTACACCTGCTTGTTGAGGGAAATATCTAATCAGCCAATCAAGTGGCTGCCATGCAATTGAAAGCATGAAAACATGGTAAAGAGATTCAGTTGTTCACACCAAACATCAGAATGGTGAAGAAATGGGATCTAAGTGACTTTGACAGAGGAATGACTGTTGTTGACAGATGGGATGGTTTGAGTGTCTCAGAGACTGCTGATTTTTCAGGCAAAACAGTCCCTGAAGTTTAAATACAATTTTTTTTTTTTTGGGGGAAACGACAGTGACAGGTATGTGGACAAAAATGCTTATTTCACATGAAATGTTGAAGGACCAAGGCCTGACTGGTTCAAGCTGACAGAAGGGTGGCAGTAACTCAAATAACCTCACATCACAACAGTGTTATGCAGAAATGCCTTTCTGATGCACAACATGTCGACTCTTGAATTGGACAGGGTACAGCAAGTCAAGTGAATTTTTTTTAATAAAGCACATTTAAAAAAACAACATGCTGTATGTTTAGCCAAAGTCCTGTACCATGGTTACTAGTTCAGTAGATAAAATGGGGAAACTAAAATCATCTCTAAAATCTATAAATCTGTAAAACAAAATAAATACAAACCCCAGTTCCAATGAAGTTGGGACGTTGTGTAAAACGTGAATAAAAACAGAATACAATAATTTGCAACTCCTTTTTGACCTATATTCAATTGAGTACACTACAAAGACAAGATGTTGAATTGAATGTTCAAACTGATTAACTATATTGTTGTTTTTTTTTTTTGAAATATTCACTCATTTTGAATTTGATGCCTGCAACATGTTCCAAAAAAAGCTGGGACAGGGGCATGTTTACCACTGTGTTACATCACCTTTCCTTTTAACAACACTCAATAAGCGTTTGGGAACTGAGGATACTAATTGTAGAAGCTTTGAAGATGGAATTATTTCCCATTTTTGCTTGATGTACGACTTCAGTTGCTCAACAGTCAGGGGTCTCTGTTGTCATATATTGCGCTTCATAATGCGCCACACATTTTCAATGGGAGACAGGTCTGGACTGCAGTCATGCTGTTGTAACGTGCAGAATGTGGCTTGGCATTGTCCTGCTGAAATAAGCAGGGATGACTGAAAAAGATGTCAATTGGATGGCAGCATATGTTGCTCCAAAACCTGTATGTACCTTTCAGCATTAATGGTGCCTTCACAGATGTGCAGGTTACCCATGACATGGGTACTAACTAGGGGTGTGCATCTCTCCAATATAAGACGATCCGAAACGTATCGATACATGGGGTGCAATTCGATTCAAAAACGATACATTTTAGAATGGAACAATTCGGTCTGATTCGATTTAGTAGGATTACGATACGGTTCGATTCAGTGGGGTGTGATGCAATTTGATAGTTCCTTGTTGAAAGCAGGCAATCAATTTACATTACATTTGTTAGGTACGGTTCTGGAACCAGACGCGAGAGTCGAGCAGTGAAGGTAAAATCGGATTTTATTGGAAAGGGGGCGAACCCCCGCAGAGCAGGAGGCGACAGTACAAAGTCCACAATCCAAAGAACAATCCCAGGGACAAAATCCAAAATTCAAAAAACCAGGGCAGCAATCACAGTAATCGTAGTCAGGCAAAAATAGGTTCGGTACACAGGCACAGGTTAGTCAGAGAAGCAAAAGCCAAAATCCAGTGGGCGTAATCCAAACCGTTAACAGGGCAGCAAACACAAAACTCGTAGTCGGGCAAAAAGGGTTCGTAAACAGATGCAGACAATAGTACCAAAAAGCAGAGCCAAAAATCGTAAGTCGGACGGTCCAGTCAGAAGAGTAACACTATGAGTACAAGGCGAAAATGATAGCAGTACAGGTAAACAAGAGGAACAGCTTAAATACACTCAAGGGAAGCCACATGCTATGATTAGGATCAGGTGATGAGGATCAGACTAATTACATGGGAGGAAACACAAGGGAGAACCTAACCACATGAAATTGGCAAAAGCCAAAACGCGGACAGGGAACACGAGACAGCCTATGACAAGACATACAGCTCCGGTTAGGGAGTTCTAATGTGCACAGATAATGAGAGGTAGGACAGAGTGGAGCAGGTGCAGAGGATCCGCTGAATTGCAGCAAAGACTAAGTGCAGGCAAGAGGCAGAGACTAGAACAGGGCGAGTGCTGAGAGCTTGTTAATCAATTAGTAAGTGCAGCTATACAATCCCTAGTGCTCGTTAGTAAGTTAGTATTATATATAATGTTAGTCTGGGTTAGTAACTTTAACAAAAACAACAAACTGTTAGTATTGGTTAGTAAAACAGAAAAGAGAGGCGAAGGAAGCAAACGAGATTTGAAGGAATGTTTGAAACCCAGAAACCATGAAATCACCTAAGCATGTGACACGCAGGACTGGGGAGAAGCTGTGGCTTAACAAAAGACCAGACAGGGGAGACAAAGTGCAATGAACGGCATGAACAAAGACATGGACCGGTTCATCATCTGAATTACAAAGCAATTACTTCATGTTACTGTTTGTTTGCCATAAGTCTGGAGAGCTTTTTTTTCACCTTATCTTAATATGCTTATACCTCACTGTGTATAAAAAACACACCTTTTGGCTTATCCTGGATCTGAGGACCAACCATCCTGTTGTGTGGATCTCTAGGAACAGGGTCTCTCTGCACTGGATCCATTTGAACAATGCTTTCCTGACTGTCTGCACCCCCCGCTTCCTAGTGAAAATCAAAGTTAAAAAACAAATACAAAAAAAAAAAGATTAAAAAGAAAATGTTTACCATTGATAATCAGAGATGTATAAAGTACTGGAAAAAAAAATAGCTAAGTAAAAGCAGAAGCACCATAACTGAAAGTTACTTTGGTAAAAGTTGAAGTCACCCATAAGAAAATTACTTAAAAGTCTAAAAGTCTCATTAAATGTACTTAAGTACCAAAAGCATATTGTGAAAAAATACATTTAAGTATCAAAAGTGCAAGTACAAAGTATTTTTCATAGCCCGAATAGAAAGAAGCAGAGCAATCACGCATTATTCTCTCCTCGTGATCTTCAATCAATTTTCAGGTGAATGAAAGATACAGTATTCAAAAAACAGGCTGTCTCTCCTTTATATACTCCTTCGTCGTCTTCTTGGAGCTTACAGGCAGTTTAAAAAACCACCATAATTTACTATAACTGATAGTAGAATTACATAGTACCAATATCACGTCAAATTTTGCATCAGAAAATTCAATAACTGATCCGGGTGTGCTATCTAGTGATAGAATATTGTAACCGCGTGCATAAATTTGCAGCTCCATGTCCGCTGGCGGGCACATCTGCACAAAGCGCTTAAGATACCCTGCCGAGCACCGTTGTTCTTCTCGAACACGCCACATCCAGATAATCCTTAAATGATGATTTACAGTCATATTTTCATTTGTAACGAAAATCTATGGCCAGTGTCAAACAACGAAGTATACTTTTTATTTTTAAATGTAGGAGAGTACAAGTAAAAAATCCTGGTCTAAAAAAAACTCAAGTAAAGAACAAATCCTCATGTATGTAATTTTGTTAAATCCAGGACACACTATCAATAGACGACAAACCATGTGCAGGAGAAAACTGATTGCAATATGTTCAAGAGCAGCTGTTAGAATACACTATAATTATTTAGTTAATGAAAGGGTGTGCTTGTTTGGCTTACCTTGTTAAGCAGGGCAGTTGCTTCAGCTGAAATTTTTATGAAGATCCTCTCAGCATCATCATCACTCAGGAATGGAAGCGTTTTGAAGCAAGGGTCTAAAGCAGATGCAGTGTAGAGGAGGTCCTCAAGATGTGTGTATCGCTTCTCAAAGTCATTCTTAAATGCTTCCTTCATCTCAGTGATGAGTGGTGTGTCGTCATCTGCTGCCTCAAAGTGCTTTTTTAGTTTTGCTCAGAGTGGGGCAATCATTGATACTGTGGGCATCTCGTCCTCACAAAGGATAGTTGTCACTACTTTGACAGGTGCCATCAACCTGACGATGTCTTCAGCATTGCAGATGTCTCTCTCATTAAGAGTATTCACCTCTTCTCCTTTTCTGAGCTCCCTTGACATGAGTGTGGCAAAAACTGCAGGCTGCTATTCTAAAAAGCGTTCAAG
Organism: Gymnothorax javanicus; assembly: GCA_029692085.1. NCBI lineage: Eukaryota > Metazoa > Chordata > Actinopteri > Anguilliformes > Muraenidae > Gymnothorax > Gymnothorax javanicus. Next base: position 124,671,965 of record CM056197.1, on the reverse strand, counting down.
CATGTCATGGGAGCTATTCCACCGGGTTGACACATCTTGAATGAGCTTATGGGAAGGCAAAGTCAGTTGCTGCTGTTTCTCCCGTAAAGATTTAAGCTCCCCCTTATATGTTGCGGTGCAAGAACCCAACCACCTTCCTCACTTTTTTTCCAGTAGCCTTGCAGCAGTGTCCACTTTAAAAGGCTTTCTGGGAAGCCAGATTTAATGAGTGAGCAAAGCAACTGAGGTGTGGTGTCATCTCTGCCTCCACTCCAGCTACAGTCATATTTTGGGCATTATCAGTTACCAGGGCTGGTTCTTTATGAGCAATGTTCCAGTCAGTACATGATTCTTTTAATAAAACACCTATGTTTTTGCCTGTGTGTGACTCGTTGAATACTCTGGTTTGTAAAACATGACTCCTCAGCTCCCAGTCGGGAGAGATGTGGTGCACCGTGATTGTCACAAAGGAGTCAGTTGCACATGACGTCCAGGCATCGGTGGTAATTGCCACTCGTTCTGTGTTGGATAGCTGTTCTTTCACTTCAGTCTTAACTTTGTTATACAGCGCTGGCACACACTTGTCCGTGAAATGCTGTCGACTTGGTATAGTGTACCGGGCTCTAATGTTTTTATCATGTCCCGAAAGCCCTCATTTTTCCACTACAGAGTATGGTCTCAAGTCTTTAACAATGAACCGGGTTATTGAAGCCGTTATTACCATAGCTCTCGCCGAGTTGTGGCTGAGTTTTGGCTGGAAGAAGTCTTTTATGTCTGTGTCTTGCGGCGTCTTTTGTGCTAGCTGTGCTTACCTCCTCATCGCCTGTTTCCCCATGTCGTCTCACCAAGTGAGTGTTGAGATTCGTTGTACTACCGGTGTACTTTAGCGCGGCTTTACACTCTTTACATATGGCGACGCTTTTATCCAGTGCTCCATTCTTCATATAAAATCCAAATTTTCTCCAAACTTTGGACTTTAAGCTTGCTGGTGCGTTGTGAATCGTGTCCGAGTCAGCCATTTTTTAAACTTTCCCTCACAAACACAGCGCAATCTGATGTGACTACGAAAAGTCTCGCGAATTTTATGGGAGGGAGCGAAAGAGGGCCAGAGAGAGAGAGAACGGGAGATGCAGACAAGGAGCAACATAGCTATCGACAGCTGCATCAGCAGCATAAACCGATTTATAATTTTGTAATCGGGCCATCTGCCGGTTCATGCTACTAGTAGACCGATTCAGGGGTCTGTGTTCCGATGCACTCACATCTTTTAAATCAAAACCGAATTTCCGATTCAAATCGGTTATTTGTTACACCCCTAGTACTAACACATCCCCATACCATCACAGATGCTGGCTTTTGAACTTTGCGCTGATAACAATCTGAATGGTCCTTTTCCTCTTTTGCCTAGAGGACACAACGTCCATTATTTCCAAAAACAATTTGAAATGTGGACTCGTCAGACCACAACATACTTTTCCACTTTGCGTCAGTCCATCTTACAGATGAGCTCAGGCCCAGAGAAGCCGGCGGCATTTCTGGGTGTTGTTGATATATGGCTTTCGCATTGCATGGTAGAGTTTTAACTTGCACTTGTAGATGTAGCAACAAACTGTGTTGCCTGACAATCGTTTTCTTAAGAGTTCCTGAGTCCACATGGTAATATCCTTGACAGAGTGATGTCAGTTTTAATGCAGTGCCACCTGAGGGACCAACGGTCAGGAAAATTCAATGTTGGTTTACGGCCTTGCCGCTTAGGTGTCGAGATTTCTCCGGATTCTCTGAATCCTTTGATGATATTATGGAATGTAGATCATGAAATCCCTAAATTCCTTGCAATTACACATTGAGAAAGGTTGTTCTTAAACTGTTTGGCTATTTGCTCACACTTATCCCCAAAGTAGTGAACCTCGCCCCATCCTTGCATGTAAACGACTGAGCCTTTCGGGGATGCTCCTTTTATACCTAATCATGACACTCACCTGTTTCCAGTTAACCTGCTCACCTGTGAAATGTTCCAAACAGGTTTTTTTTGAGCATTCCTCAACTTTCCCCTTCTGTTGTTGCCCCTGTCCCAGGTTTTTTGGAGCATGTTGCAGGCATCAAATTCAAAATGAGTGAATATTTCCAAAAAAAAACAATAAAGTTTATCAGCTTGAACATCAAATATCTTGTCTTTGTAGTGTACTCAATTGAATATAGGTCAAACAGGATTTGCAAATCATTATATTGTTTTTATTCACGTTTTACACAATGTCCCAACTTCATTGGAATTGGGGTTTGTAAAACATGAATAAAGAAAAAGTTTCAATAAAAAAGCAAACCAGATAATAAGGACAACACAGAATGCAAAAATGACATGCAACAGATGAAAGAGACAGATCCATTAAAGAACAACAGGAAAACAGCACAATAAAAATGACATGAAGAAAAATAAAAGACCAAGTGGATTGAAAAGCAAGGGAGTACAAAAATGGCAATGGAGGGTGAAAACCTGATTTCAGGAGGTAAAGTATTCCACAGTGTAGAGGATGCAGCTGAAAATGCACAGTCACCTTTAGTTTTTAGGTGGGACAGAGAAACTGACAAAAGCAGTTAATCAGAAGATCAGAGGGAGTGTGCAGTGGAATAGGGAAGGATGAGGTCTGATATGCATTCTGGACCAAACCATGCTGAGCTTTTGAAAACAAATAATAAAACTTTAAAATCAATTTGAAATTTGACTGGAAGCCAGTGTAGGGCTGCCAACACAGGAGAGATAAGATCCCTCTTTCTTGAGCCAGTCAAGAGCCGAGCTGCACATTTTGAACTGACTGCAGCCTGGCAAGGCAAGCCCGTGAAACAACCAAATAAAGAGCATCACAGTAATCCAAACAAACTAGTTCAGTGATCATGATGGTGAAATTAAAATAAGAAATAACTGGCTAGTTAGCTAGCTGGCTAGAAATAATATAGAGCTACACCATACAAAGACAGTTTGACTAACACTTCAACTCTCCATCATTTCTCCTCTAAATGCTGTCAGTCCTCCAGTCTGTTCCAATCAGAATAACTGCCATTTTCCATCTCAGAATCACATTTCCATCCCGGAAATATAAGCTCAACACTCAAGGGTCGGTTCTTGAAGTCTTTTTATTCCATGCAATCATGTCTTTCACGCTGCGCAAAGTTGAGAGAATACAACCTACCTGATTACACAAGTGTTTAAATACGTTTCTGATTGTCCAACCAATGTCTTTCAGTTACTGTGGAAAGTATACACTGTGGAATTGGATAAGAAAGGTGTCAATCAATACATCGTTACCGGGGAAGTTTCACATGGGCGTGAACCATAAATGTGCGATAAAGCAGATGAGCCTAAGTAAATAATTGAGTGATTCGCTATCAACATGAGTACGTAGGAGGATATAAGGGAGTGCTGAATTTGTCGATGGAGGAATCTATGCGTAAATCCATAGTAGAGAACTTTGCATTTTTGATATGTGATGACTATAATTGATAGTAGAATGACATAGTATCAATACCATGTGGAATTTTTGCTTCAGAAAACTGATTTTTCTTAACTACTAATTGGGATACCATTGGCTCACCATAGCTGAAGTGGTTCTTACAAAAGGACAACGATTTTTATTGTGGCAAGAGATCATTTCTTGAAACTACTGGATAGATACTATGGGCAAGTATATTGAGCAGTTTGCACAACAGGCTTGGCTGAGGAGTTTAGTTCATACAACTCCAGAAAAACAGGGATGTGACAGAACTCGTCCATATTCTTAAAGGGGACCTATTTTGCTGATCCTTCTTTTAATACATATAAGTAATGTCATAATGTTGGATGTCCATGCTCAACCTCTGAAAAGTTTCTAAACATAAGATACAGGGGTTTTGCCGTAATCCAAGAACGTGATTTCGTGAACGTGATTTCCTCTGAACAGCTCGCCCCGAGATCTTCACGAGATCTGGGCAAACCCGACGCCAGGTTGTGCCGCCCAATTAATACAGACCTAGCCGGAGCCAATTACGGCGCTGGACCTGCCCACACCGAAACCATTCTAGCAGGCACAAACAACCATGGATCATACTATACCTTAGTAGCATCTACATTTCCAGAAATACAAAAGAAGAACCGCAGATCATTTGAGGTGGTTTTGTCAGTATCTCTCCCAAAGCTGCTTGTCCGTTTACTTTTGGACGCGAAGAAAAGCACCCATTTCTCTTCCAAAAGACGATGCCACCAGAAATCAGTGGGTAGCTTTTTTTGTTTGCTGGCAGCTAACAGCCACGGCCAAAGGGAACGTTAGCTGCTTGTGCTCAGCATTTCACCAAAGACAGCTTTGTCAATAAAGGATAATTCGACGCTGGATAAGCGTTTCAGCTGCTTCTCAAACCTGAAGCAGTTGCATCGATCAAACGCTCGGAGCCACAAGCTGTTAGTAATGATATAACCGCAAATAATGTAAGTGAAGCTAACGTGTTATGGATGGCTAGCAGTATCGCTAACGATAGTTAGCATTAACAACTGGCCTCAAACGCAGGCTTTGTAAAATATCTGAAGATAAAGCCTGGATCGGTCTCGACTCGCGACTGTCCGTGACTCACAGATGCAGAAGCTGTAAGTTGCTTTACGGCATAAGCCTCCCTGACATGATAGCCAGTTGATTGTGGCTGTAGCACTGCGGCTAACGTAGCCAAGTTACTGTGGCTAATGTTTGTGTCCTAAATATGCAAGATCAACAGAAGGTGTGTGAACATAAACCTCATTTGAAGCTAACTTTTAATACTTGTTTGTAATTTGGATGCTTGGTACAATTGTCCACAGTCACGGAACTTGCTGTCTGTAAAACCTGTATTGCAAGGGTTTGTCTCTGTGGTTGTTATGACCACTCGGTTACCAGCTACTGCATGTTAGTTTGCGTGCTGCGCCACTTAAAATGTTCCTGCTTAACTTATATGCAGTAATTTTGATCGGGGTAATGCTTGTGTTACTCCGGTAATCATCAATGTGGCAGTTTCATCATAACGCTGTTCGATTGTAGCCACTACAGTTGAAGCTAACCGGACAGGTGCTGTATGTGTCTGCAAAGTTGGGCTGAAAAGGCTGCAGTTAGACCAGACGTAGGTTTGCTGCTTGTGATCGCTTCACTTATCCATGACCGAGGTCAGCTGGATACTTCGTCAATATCTGGGCTAGCTCTCTGATACCACCGTGCTGAAAGCAATGCGAAATGCATAAGCTCTAAAGTGTCTGGTATAACAAACGATTTCTCTTGTGGCATTATTTCATCCCCCTTTAGAAATTGTTCTGGCTAATAAAAACCCGAAAAAGGCAGAGATTGAATAAGATATTCTTCCCTGTAGAAGTGATTGATTCGCTAGCTCCACATAAGCAACTGTCCACGCTAACAGAACATACGGTCAGTAAAACCTATATTATGTTCATAACATAACCTAGCTTTCTATAGCTGTTGCGTACCATCCATAAAGCTACTTTCACACTGGACGCAAAACAAATTTTTCCCGCGACAGATAACATTCAAAGTCAATGCAAAGACACGAATACACGCTTTATGGGTGCGTTAAGCCGCTTTCACACCGGACGCGAAACAAATTTTTCGCGTGACAGATTACATTTAAAGTCAATGTAAAGACGCGAATACATGCGTTATGGGCGCGTCAAGCAGCTTTCGCACCAGACGCGAAACTAATTTTTCGCGTGACAGATTACATTTAAAGTCAATGCAAAGACGCGAATACGCGCATTATGGGCGCATCAAGCAGCTTTCACACCAGACGCAAAAGTAATTTTTCGCGCGACAGATTACATTTAAAGTCAATGCAAAGGCAATGCATTGACTTTTGAATGTAATCCGTCATGCAAAAATTCATTTCGCGTCCGGTGAAAGCGCTTATTATTTCCAATTTCCGCGAAAGCAAACGCTGGTCCTTCCGATGCAATAAGTAAACCATTACCAGGGACAATTTCCGAAAAGGCCGTTTAGCTTGGAGCTTTTGCTCCTCCGTCATATGCCAGCGCAGAAGCTGTTCCTTTCTCCACGCTAACGACACACCACAGTTATGCACACGAACCAGCAGGTCTTTATATACACACCGAAGCAGTCGATAAGTTGTTGGTCCACTTTTTGCTGCTCCTCACTTTCCATGTTTCCCTCTAAACTCAGACCCACCAGATTTCTATGGTCTCCGGTCTACACTTGGGTATGTCGACCCGTTCTACAAATATGTCTGTATGGGGTGGATTCTAGCTTTCCCTCAATCCTAGTTATAGAGTAGTAACACCGCTGTACTCACCATAGTAGCCCGTGGGAAGATAGCAAATTAGAGCTTGAGCTGCCAGACTTTTCGGCCAAGGCCTCCACTTTCGCCCGCCAATGCTTATTAGAACTAGTTCATTTCATTAGATCAAAACACATGCACTGTGTTTGATTGCGGAATTTGCCTTTCGATTCCTTATCAGATGGCAGACGCGTCTCAGTTTCACTCTGGGGAGGCGGACCCGGAACACTGCGTTCTGCTGCCTCGTCCTGCCCAGATCCGCCCTCCACAGAGCTGGCCAGTAAGAATAAAGTGGGCACACGAGGGGTGGGGGCCATAGCGGAAGAGCCGCCCCAACGAGGCGTTTCAGGCAGAGACTACAATGGGCTACAAATGGGTTTTTTGAGGATGGCAGTATGAGCTAAATAAGGACCCCTTTTTTTTTTTTTTTTTTTTTTTTTTTTTTTTGAACGATCAGGAGTACTCTTGGGGAGTCCAAGGTCAAAATATAAATTTGGAAATGTAGCATAATAGGTCTCCTTTAACCGTGATCGAGCTTGGCTTGCTAGTGAATATTCAATAACTGATCTGGGTGTGCCATTTAGTGATAGAATAGTGTAACTGCATGCATAAATAGAGCAGCTCCATGTCCGTTGGCGTCTTCATCTGCACAAAGGGGTTAAGGAGACATAAAGGTAAGATATCAAGAGGATAATTTGTGGGCTTCATATATGGGTCAAAACACAATACTGGTCCAAAAACTGTGACTTGAACATGGAATTTGGATCATCCATCTACACAACCAAATTTGTTGTCAGCATAACCAGAAGGCAGTTCTGCACCTCCAAAGTTGAACAGGAAGATAAAACTCTTTGTATAACTAAGTACATCTGGATAATTTGCTTGCGACTGTTGGTAACGTGGACAATAGTATTATGCTTATTAGACAGTCAAACTGGTTTGGCTGCAAGTCATGCAGTTTTATACTGAATAATGTTATTGCTGCAGAACAGCTGTTTAACAAGTTATTTTAGGAAGGCCAACTTCTGTCCAACAAGTTTCAAAGAATATTTTTTGAAGTTTTGGCTGTAGGAAACCTGGACATCATTACCAGTATTGTGTTTTGACCCATATGAAACAATGTCACCAAGCTGAGAAAGAGAGACTGGCAGAAAATGGCTGAGAGGGCAGGATAAGACAGCTAATGCAGATGGATCATTATTACAGAGAGAAATCTGAGAGCTTATGAGATGACATGAGACCACATTGCGCTCCACTCTTGTCAGTCAAGAACAGGACACACAGGCCACAGTGATCAAAACCTCACCAAAACTGAACTGTAGAAGATTGGAAACATGTTGGTTGGTCTGATGAATCTCGATTTCTGTTGTGACAGGCAGGTGGAAGGGACAGAATAGTGTATGAAAAACATGAATTTGATGGATCCATCCTGCCTTATGCCAACCGTTATGGCTGGTGATGGTGGTGCAGTGGTGCGGAGAATATTTTTTTCTCTCCATATACAGAGAGAGTATTAATTCTGAGAATAAAACAGTTATTACTGCATGAAGTAGCTCAATGCTATGGAGCAGAACCTCTTTGTGTTTCAGATCAGCGGCTCCCCCCTCAGCACCTGCAGTTGGTCCCAGCTGCAGCAGTGCAGTCTCTGTGCAGTCTGACTGAGGGAGGTTTTTGTCCGGCTCTCTAACACTGTGTGAACGGAAAGCTAGCACCCTGCTGACAGTAATAATCTCCTGCATCTTCAGCCTGGACTCCAGTGATTTTCAGTGTATATTGAGTCCCAGATCCACTCCCACTGAAACGATCAGGAATCCCAGACTGTCGATTTGTGGCAAGATATATCAGAAGTTTAGGAGTCTGACCAGGTTTCTGCTGATACCAGCTGAGGTAGCTGCTGACACTCTGACTGGCTGTTCAGCTGATAGTGACAGTGTCTCCCTGCTGAACAGCCTGAGCTGCTGGAGACTGAGTCACAACTATATCTGCCATCGATTCTGAAAAATATAATGATTCCCTTGGATGTCAAGATACATGAATATTATGAAACAGCGCAAGAAAATTTTGACAACACTGTAACGGCGCAGTTCTGTTGTGAAATATCAGCAGATGAAATGTACCAAAATTGATAAATATATCAATTTTTCTCACCTTGCACTTGGAGCCCTAGCACCACAAGTAGTAGAAACTCTGACATCATCATAATGCTGCCTGTGTCAGTGTCTGTGAAAGGACTGGACAGTAACTGATCAGTACTGGGGGTCTTAAAGTGTGTGGAGCAGTGAGGCAGGACAGGTATGCAAAGCCCCTTCCACAATACAAATCCTGTCACACACAGTTAGAGGAGCTCTGATGTGTGAACAGCAGTGGGTCTATAGAGGGCTGGGACATGAGCTCGATTCATCACTGTTTAATGATTATATTACAGGTACTGAATGCCCTGTCCAGCTGTGCTCACTCTTCTCTATCTGTCTCCTCAGTTTGGTTTTTCCAGTCCACTCTGTGTTGAAATTTGTTGGGAGACCTTGTGTATAAAGCGGCAGGTAACTCCAGTCAGTCAATAAAAAACATTTACCCCACTTGTAATGGCTACTGCCATTAATATTATTGACAAGATTGTCCATTATTCTTGGTTATTGCTTTTTTGTGCAATGTTTAGCAATATTGTAATATTGTGAAACGGCATCCTGCAATGCATCGGGAAACATCATCTGTGAAGTTCCTGAAATCCTCCAGTGTTGGGGGTCTTTCAGCATCACTCTCTCCTCCAGGTGACCCAGCTGAGGCTAATCAGACCTCAGTTTGTGTGCAGACAGCAGAGAGCTACTTCACCCCCATTACTCTCCTCTCTAGAGCCACTGATAGTAAGTAGGTTACTTTTTCTCCCATTGCTTGCCTTTCTTGGGCCACAATCATCTACAGACTCTCTCTGCTGCTTCAGTGGTTTCACTTGTGTCTCTTCTATTCCTCTCTCCATCTGTATCTTATATATTGAGGGCTCCAACCAAAGCCCAGATTGTTCAGACCCTGCACCACTCTTCCACTGGGGGGCACTTTGCACTCCAGACACCTCACCTGCATTCACTGAGCAGCCCCTCAGACTTGGTGAGCTTCCTCTCAAAGGCCTCATCCAGGTGATCATCCCAAGGGCCCAATATCTCCAGCAAAACAAATTGTTTGATGGACTCTGAGGTGAGGATGATATTGGGCCACGAGATGAAGGCCACAGAGAGCTGGGAGAACTTCAGCTGTTTCCCCAGATCCACCATCAGCTGCCAGTTCCATGCAGAGACCAGGATCCCTGCAGATCTTTTCTCAGGGTAGGTTGGCAGCTGCTTTGCAGCTTTATTGTCTCAGAAAAGTGGCTCCTATGGATTGCGTTCTCAGGACATTGTGCTCATGAATGTTCCTAAGACTCGGAGTGAGTTGGGCAAGAAGGCCTTGAGGTTCTCTGCACCCTCAACCTGGAATAGCTAACAGAGGGAGACTAAGCTTCGAGATTAAGTGACATGAAATGAATTTAAAGCTAATATAAAGTGTATGGAAGCAGAGTCTATCAAAACCTGTAAATGTTCATTATAAAGGTGTTGTGACTGCTGCACTTTTTTACATGTATTTTAAATTGTATTGTTTGATTGTCTTGTCATGACGTGAGTTTGTCGATGCACTATATGTACTGCTGCTAGTCTTAGCCTGGTCTCTCTTGTAAAAGAGATTTTAATCTAAATGGGACCAACCTGGTTAAATAAAGGTTAAATAAATAAATAAATAAATAAATAAATAAATCATGAGACTGAAGGCCTGCCTAGAAGGGCGTAGGGCTGGGCGATAAATTTATCTCAGTTATTTTATGTGCAATAAAAGTAACTGCCACTATGGGGCAGACAGGTGAGTTTGCTTATTATCTTTTCTATGACACATGCCTAACGCGGTGTTGAACAAACATCAGAGGGCGTTCGAAATGCTTCTGGGAAGAAAACTTTGTTTTGAAGTTCGCGAATTACCAGCGAGGTTGGACAGCCTCCATTGCCTTGGCATAATTAGCTTTCCTTAAATAAATTTCCGTGTACGCTGCCTTACTATCAATCAAGCCATTTATTCAGCCAACTGACAGATCAAAATCAAAATGTAGCCTATAATGATTAAGAAGAAATAATGAGAAGCAGGCAGACCTAACCAGGCTACCATGTTAGATTGAAAGAATGCCAATAATCTGAATAGACAGTATAAAAATAAAAAATGGCCTTTGAATTCCTCCTCTCATTATACAACCCCAATTTCAAAATAGTTGGGTTAAAGTGTAAATTTTGAATAAAATCAAAACGCAATGACTTTCAAATCACACAAGCCAGTATTTTATCCACAATAGAACAGGGATAACATAGCAAATGTTGAAACTGAGAGATTTTACCATTTTATCCACAGAATGAGCTCATTTCAAATTTGATGGCTGCTACAGGTCTCAAAAAAGTTGGGACAGGGGCCTGTTTACCATCGTGTAGCATCCCTCTTCTTTTTAACACAGAGTGGAGGCGTCTGCATTGAGGAGACAAGTCTCTTGAGTTTAGCCATTGGAATTTGATCCCACTCTTGTTTAATACAGGCTTCCAGCTGCTGGAGAGTTTTGGGTCTTCTTTGACGGACTTTTTGTTTAATTATGCGCCAAATGTTCTCAATCGGTGAAAGATCAGGACTGCAGGCAGACCAGTTCAGCACACAAACTTTTCTACTACGAAGCTATGTTGTTGTAATAGCTGCAGTATGTGGTTTTGCATTGTCCTGCTGAAATACACAAGGTCTTCCCTGGAATAGATGTCATCTGGAGGGAAGCATATGTTGCTCTAAAACCTTTATATACCTTTCAGCATTCATGGTGCTTTTTAAAACATGCAAGTGCCCCACACCATATGCACTAATGCATCCCCATACCATCAGAGATGCTGGCTTTTGAGCTGAACACTGATAACAGGAGGGGTGGTCTTTCTCCTCTTTAGCCCAGAGGACACGACGCCCATGATTTCCCACAAGAATGTCAAATTTGGATTCGTCTGACCATAGGACACTTTGCCACTTTGCTACAGTCCATTTTGAATGAACCTTGGCTCACAGAACACGGCGGCGCTTCTGGATCATGCTCAACAATGGCTTCCTTTTTGCATGATAGAGTTTTAGGTGGCATCTGTGGATGGCACGGCAGACTGTGTTTACAGATAGTGGTTTCTTGAAGTATTTCTGGGCCCATTTAGTAATATCAATGACAGAATCATGACGGTGAGTGATGTAGTGGCGTCTGAGGGCCCGAAGATCATGGGCATCCAGTAAAGGAACTTCAGCCTTGTCCCTTACGCACAGAGATTTTTCCAGTTTCTCTGAATCTTTTGATGATGTTATGCACTGCCGATGATGAGACCTTCAAAGCCTTTGCAATTTGACGTTGAGGAACATTGTTTTTAAAGTATTCCACAATTTTTTTTACGCAAACCTTCACAGGTTGGAGAGTCTATGGCCATCTTTACTTCTGAGAGACTCAGCCTCTCTAAGACATCCCTTTTATAGCCAATCATGTGACACACCTGATGCCAGTTAACTACATTACTTGCTAAATGTTCTTTCAGCTGATTCTCTTACATATTAATTGCTTTTTCAGCCCTTTTTTGGCTGTGTCCCAACTTATTTGAGACCTGTTGCAGCCAGAAAATTTGAAATAAGCTCATTTTCTGGATAAAAATGTAAAATGTCTCAGTTTCAATATTTGAAATGTTATCTATGTTCTATTGTAAGTAACATATTGGCTCATGTGATCTGATAGTCATTGCATTTTGATTTTATTCACAATTTACACTTTGTCCCAACTATTTTGGATTTGGGGTTGTGGAATTTTTACACATTATTAAAAAGTTTTCTTAAAAATAAAATCATTTTAAGATGGCATGGTTTCTAAGCATTTAAAAATATCTGCGAAGTGGAAAAAAAATTGTGAAGCATATCGAACATGAATGTGAGAGAGAAATTGAATTGGTGGATTCAATAAGAGCCCAGCTCCACAGATTTTCAACATGGAGTTGGGCCCTTATTGAATTCACCAATCCAGTTATTTTGGCATTGCACACAATATTTAAAGGGGCAAAAAGTGACATCGTTTCACCGCTAGGTTTGCTGTTGTGCACTGCCTGTAGACCAAAAGAAAGTGTGTCATGAGCCACACCTCCCTCTACCTCTGCTCTCCACCCCCCACCCGCACCACTCGCCTCGTCTGCGAATGACTATCTGCAAAGTGCAAACACACCGAGCAAAACAACATCACCATTTTGTGGAACATGTCAAGTAACGAAGTAAGTAACTTATAACGTTAAAGAAAGAGAACTTGCTTTTGCCAAGTTTTCTATGCTGTTTTGTCCGTAAATTAATCATTATGCCAATGATTTAGTGTGTCACCATCGGCATCAAACGTGTCTGTTCGCTGCTAATGGTGTTAGCAGACAGTTTAGTTAGTAACGTATTGACAATATGACGACAGTAAATAGCTTTCCTGCAAATACAATCTATGTTATCTGGTTGCCGGGCTACTCACCTAACACAACCGTAATACCTGACCTATTGCTGGGACCGAGCCGCTAACAACTCAAGCTCCGGACATTAACCCATGCTACGATTGTTACATTAAATTTAATTGAATCGACATAGCGACATGTGCCTAACGTTACTGTAACTCCAATTAAAGCAGACATTTGACTTAATGTTGTTATTTACCTGTCCAGGAGTAGAAGAGCTAGCTCCGAGTCAAATTGTAGCCCCTTTAGATCTTGCAGTGCGCTCCATCTTGGAAATGCAAGGCCAATTTTAATCCGGGTTCTGTCCCTTTCTTTATCCGACAACTTCTTCGCCAACGACCGTTGTTCCTTTAGAGGTAATCTTGGATCCTGGTCGTCTTCAGGTGAACATTTTGTTCTGCTCTCCGCCATTTCGCTTTGAAAATACACGCTGCCACTGCTCACTGGCTGTAGCCTTTTATAGGGAGGGAAGGCCAAGGGCTCCATGAGGAGGGAGGAGGCGGCGATTCACATGAACGTACATGAACGTGCAGCCGGACCGGCTTGTAAACAAGGGGCTGGAGATCAACACAGAGAGCGGGTGTGTGACATCATGCTATACTCCAGCTCAGGGGTTCCCAAACCTGGTCCTGGGGCCTCCCTGTGTATGCTGGTTCTTGTCCCAACCAGAATTGCAATCATAGGACTTAACAAGCTGTTAATTTGTCCAAATTGGGTGCATTTTGTGTTTAAATATGTTATTTGCTCTTTTAAGCCAAATTTTTATACAAAACCCAAAACCAGTGAAGTTGGCACGTTATGTAAATCGTAGATAAAAACAGAATACAATGATTTGCAAATCCTTTTCAACTTATATTCAATTGAATACACTGCAAAGACAAGATGTTTAATGTTCAAACTGAGAAACTTTATTTTTTTTTTTTGCAAATAATCATTAACTTAGAATTTAAAAGGCAGCAACACATTGCAAAAAAGTTGGCACAGGGGCCTTTTTACCACTGTGTTACATCACCTTTCCTTTTAACGACACTCAGTAAACGTTTGGGAACTGAGGAGACCAATTTTTGAAGCTTTTCAGGTGGAACTCTTTCCCATTCTTGCTTGATGTACAGCTTAAGTTGTTCAACAGTCCGGGGTCTCCGTTGTCGTATTTTACGCTTCATAATGCGCCACACATTTTCAATGGGAGACAGGTCTGACTACAGGCAGGCCAGTCTAGTACCCGCACTCTTTTACTACGGAGCCATGCTGTTGTAACACGTGCAGAATGTGGCTTGGCATTGTCTTGCTGAAATAAGCAGGGGTGTCCATGAAAAAGACGTTGCTTGGATGGCAACATATGTTGCTCCAAAAACCTGTATGTACCTTTCAGCATTAATGGTGCCTTCATATATGTGTAAGTTGCCCATGCCTTGGGCACTAATACACCCCCATACCATCACAGATGCTGGCTTTTGAACTTTGCGCCTATAACAGTCCGGATGGTTCTTTTTCCTCGTTGGTCCGGAGGACACGACGTCCACAGTTTCCAAAAACAATTTGAAATGTGGACTCGTCAGACCACAGAACACTTTTCCACTTTGCATCAGTCCATCTTAGATGAGCTTGGGCCCAGCGAAGCCGGCGGCGTTTCTGGGTGCTGTTGATAAATGGCTTTCGCTTTGCATTGTAGAGTTTTAACTTGCACTTGCAGATGTAGCGACGAACTGTAGTTACTGACAGTGGTTTTTCTGAAGTGTTCCTGAGCCCATGTGGTGATGTCCTTTACACACTGATGTCGGTTTTTGATGCAGTACCGCCTGAGGGATCGAAGGTCACGGGCATTCAATGTTGGTTTTCGGCCTTGTCGCCACGCAGTGATTTCTCCAGATTCTCTGAACCTTTTGACGATATTACGGACCGTAGATGATGAAATCCCTAAATTTCTTGCAATAGCTCATTGAGGAATGTTGTTTTTAAACTATTCGACAATCAGCTCACGCATTTGTTCACTAAGTGGTGACCCTCGCCCCATCCTTGTTTGTGAATGACTGAGCATTTCAGGGAAGCTGCTTTTATACCCAATCATGGCACCCACCTGTTCCCAATTAGCCAGTTCACCTGTAGGATGTTCCAAATAAGTGTTTGATGAGCATTCCTCAACTCTCTCAGTCTTTTTTGCCACTTGTGCCAGCTTTTTTGAAACATGTTGCAGGCATCAAATTCCAAATGAGCTAATATTTGCAAAAAATTACAAAGTTTACCTGTTCGAACATTAAGTAACTTGTCTTTGCAGTGTATTCAATTGAATATAGGTTGAAAAGGATTTGCAAATCATTGTATTCTGTTTTTATTTACGATTTACACAACGTGCCAACTTCACTGGTTTTGGGTTTTGTAGAAATATCCATTTGTGCCATGAAAAATAAAAGACGCTTGCATATAAAGTTTTTTTTTTTTTCCTGTGGCAAGCATTTTCAGGTAAAAACATTTTTAAACAGATCAAATCAGGTACTGAGAAAATCAGTAACCTCCAAATTAGGTTGCTGAAGACAGGTGATTAGAATTCTTTCAAAATAATTTGCTTGCACTCAATCACAAAAACACAACATAAAACAGGTTTGACTCTGTCATTTGCTTGTTTAGTAAATTGTTAGTTTTTGCAACCATGTGCCCAGTTTCATTAATTAGGAACCCATTGATTCTTTTCCTTTGATTGGGTAAATTTTTTCTTTCTTTTTATGCAGTTGTTACTCATATATTGCAACGTGGATCAGGGGCGTTACCAAGGGGGCAGTGCCCTACGCTGCTCATACAGGACCTGTGCTTCTCTCAGGGAATTAAAACTTCGCCCATATCTCTTTTGTTGCTACTTCTTCCACCGCTTATTTTGTCAGTCTTGTTGTTTGACATTAAGGTAATTTGTGTACTAGTTTGTCATCTGTGTGTGTGTCGACTCGTGTGGTTATAACCTGAGTTGGCTACCGAGTGAGCCCAGGCAGCTAGCTAGCAGCTAGTCTGGAGTTGCTAGTCACTCACTGTGGTTGTTGCAACAATAATTCTGTATCATAAGCACATTTCAACATTTCGAACATCATAAGCACTTTGAACATTTGCCAACAGAAATGCAAGCGTGGCTCATTAAAAAACAAGAAGCTCCCACTCCCGCAATTGCTGTCTCTACCAGCAGCCCTGCAACCACCGAACAGGGCGTTGCATCCGTGCCGGGGTCCGGGACTGCCTGTGAATCACCGGCAGATGCACCATGCTCCAGCAGCTCTGCACCCATGCTGGGGGCTCATAACGTCTGTTCTCCCCATGTTCAGACCCCCGAATCTGTGTCTACTCCTCTGGATTAAATATCTCAGCCCATTTTAAGCAGTTATCCTAAGCGTATCAAACTGGACCATGGCATGGCTTGAATATTCAGTACTGCGCGATGCCAGCTTTTGCTTCAATTGTCGCAAATTTAGTTTTAATTCGGATTGTGAGGACATATTTACTAAACATGGCTACACAAATGAGAAAAAAGCACTCGATAAAGACTGTACAAACATGCAACCAGCATCTTACACTCCAGGGCCGTGGTTGCGTGGCAGGAGTACCAGCGCCAGTTAGAGACAGGTGAAAATATTGTCCATCTGCTGGGTCATACCCGAGTAGAAAAGAGCAGATACCACATTAAAAGCATGGGTGAAGTCATTCAGTTTCTCACTGTTAGTGAACTTGCTCTGCGTGGGCACAATCACAGGGATATGGATGAGGAGGGACTGTTTACTCGGCTCGTTGATTGCACTCTCAAAAAAGATTCCAAACTCGTAGATACCGCAAAATCCATCCCGGAAAATGCCAAATATAGCCTACATCATTCTCGCACGGAATTGAAGTCCTTGTGCATGAAGGTTTATCAGTTTCACCGGCGTTATGACTCCTGACTTCTCACGCTTTTCTTTACTCAGGGGTTGGAAGCAATGCATGTGTTTCATTATTGTTTAAATAGTTCAAATGAAATAAGATCATTTGAAACGTCTTTATGCAATTTCATTGCTTCCAATGACCTTATTTCATTTTAACAGTTTAAATGATCATGAAACACATTCATTGCTTCCAACCCCTCAGTAAAGAAAAGCGTGAGAAGTCATAACGCAAGTGAAACTGACAAACCTCCATGGCAAGGACTTCAATTCTGCGAGAGAATCTCTTACATAAGCGTTGATTGAATAATTGCTGACTACAGCAGGGAAATGTAAATATACCACTTCAACTCACACCGAATGCGTGAGAGTTGACAGGTATGCGTTATTAATGAAAACTGGCCCCACTTGATTATGTTGAGAGTTTTTGGAGTTTTTGTAATGGTAATAAAAATGAATGATTGAAAACAGGTCATGACCAATCATTATTTTCAAGGGCTGTTCTGCATGTTGTATTTTACGCCGATTTAGAGGTTTTTTTTTGCCCTCCCAAAGAGGACAAATGCCCACCCAAGCTTGGCATCCTGGCAACGCCTCTGATGTGGATGCGGAATTTATTCCTCACTGTTTGTATGCATATCTGTCAAAATAATGTTTGTCAAGAGAGGATGCTCTGAACAAAAATGCTCCTAACTAAGACAAATTAACAGCTTATTAAAATCCTAATATTGCAAACCAGGGTGGAGCAAAAGCCAGCATACACAGGGAGGCCCCAGGACTGAGTTTGGGAACCCCTGCTCCAGATGAAATTACACCTCTCGTTCTTCACATGGCAATTTTTTAATTCCTTCTATCTAGAAATGATGCATTTCCACTTATTGCCCCTTTAAATGCACAGAAAACGTCACTGATAAATGCTGAAGTCAGTAAAGTTATTTTCCGGAAGTATTTCATATGGCCTCTGATTTTTGGCAGCTGTTTGTTCAAGACCACATCAAATATGATTCGTGGAAAATAAAAGGGGCAAGTTCGTCTGTAAGCCCCATGCCGGCAGCTACTTTAATTCAGCGACGTGCTGAAAAGAGCAAAGTTAAGGGGTGCTTTCACACAAGGGACTCTGGCACGGATCCAAGTGCATCGGTTAGATCAGCTGAGGTGCACATCAAACACTGTAGAAGCACGGCGAATAGGCTGTGCTCCCTCAACAATCACTTGGCTAATGATACGGAACATAGAAACTGGCTCCACATTTGATAGACCAAGTTCTGGCTGTTCAAAGGCCACAGCACCAGTACAGGCCTGCTATATCAACCTTGTACATCTGAGCGACTGCTTCCAAGCACCTCCACTGGATTCTGCATCAGCGGAAATTTGTCTCTTTTACTGATGAATCCAGATTCTCCCTGCATAACACAGACGGCCGATAAAGGGCGGGGTGGAGATGTGATGAATGTAATGATAGATGCTGTGTGCGCCAGGTCAACCGTTAGGGTGGCAGAACTGTGATGATCACGGTGGCCGTCTTTTATTCTCAAAAAGGACATCCGGTGGTCATCACTAGTAATCTAACTGTACAGTGGTCACTCTATAAGGTCCTGACACACGCTGCCAATACTTTTCCTATTGAATCATGATGATTGGAATTCTACAGCAAGATAACGCTTGTCCTCTCACAGCAAGTGTAATCATGTGCCACCAGAGAGACCAGAATGTGCATGTTCTGCCATAACCTGCATGTTCTTCCAACCTCTCTCAAATGGCGCTTTTCCGCTTTGTGGTACCGGCTCTACTCTACTCCACTCTACTCGCATTGGTACCGGGTACTTTTTTGAGGTTGCTTTTCCATTAGAGGATAGTACTGCCTCCGTGGTACCTGCTCATCGTTGCGACGCAGCATGTTACTGCTGGCATCCTCAGTTATATCAAGTTTACATTTATTCCATCGACTTTGTTAAATATTTATGTGTTTAAATCAGGGGAAACACACTACCGTCGCCACATTATGGCACGAAAGTCTGCGAGTGTTTAATTGTAATTTCTGTTTGACATTGTCCTGATGCATAGGATAGGAGCTGGTGTTGTGTCCGATTCGGTTGCACATTAAATAACGTACCACCTAAAAACGCAAAGCAATGATATCCATAAAAGGCATAGAGTATTCATAGAAAAAGGCTATATATTCTGAAGGCATTTGCGTACCATCAGTATTCCATAATGTAACTACAACCCCTGGAAAAAAATATGGAATCAGCACACACCAACCCCTGGCAAAAATTATGGAATCACTACAGACCGAGGATGTTATTATCTTTTTTGCTTCATAACAAAGAAGCAAATAACGCATATGACAAAACAATTATTATTTATTAGCTTGACAATCAGGCTTCATGAAACATTTCACTTGAAGGTAAAACACTTAGCAAATGCGCAAATCGCAGGAGATGGCAGAGTATTAGAATTTATCGCTTTACGATGTGTCATCTCATCTGTGATACCTTTCCTAAGAACAAAATGCTTCATCAGCACTTCATCAGACAAAGAAACGCATTTCATAAATGCAGCAGCTTCGGTGAACAAACTCAACCTTGTTTGAAAGGTAAGGCAACGCACAGTATATTTATCGAGCTGCCTAAAACAACACACGTTTCAAAAACACAATTTGAAAACCTGTTTCAATGATGGCAAGTGAGGCCAGTTTCCTAGTGATAATGCGGAAGCGAGTTGTCTTTCACAGAGATGAGTGTCTCTGACCAATCAGTGGGCTGCTGTGTTGTCACGTCACACTTTAGTCCCTGTTAGCCGAGCGGGTACTTTTTTTGGAACCACAAGAGAGCAGGTACCAGAAAATCTCTTTTTCCTAATGGAGAAGCAAAAAGGCGAGTAGAGTAGAGCCGGTACCGCGTAGTGGAAAAGCGCCTATACACTCAACTCCTGTAGGACCAGTTGGGCAGAGCTGTTGGGACAAGATCTCCCCAGTGATTGGGTCTTCATCAGCTGGCCACTGTGCTCAGGTAAGAATGGCGAAACACTCCTGAGAAACACATACCCACTGTTAGCCTTCATTCGAGCCATCTGTTGCCATTGTCATAGTTGTATCAACAAACATGGAGGTCACACTGGTGGCTGAACTTTGTCTTTATGAGTGACTGTGATATTTTATCATGGTTTATACAGACACTGGAGAATTTTTGAAAAATCAATGTAGGTACTAATGAAACTCACCTAAGTATTTACGAAAGGTTGTTGTGACAATATTTTTTGTTATTCAAAATCAATTCTTTCGAGTTTTTTTATATATGAATGTATGTTGCAGAAACACTCAACACCTCATCTCAAACCCCCACACCTATCTTAATTTTAATGGTTATCATTTCTTTTGGATTTATCAACATTGGTTTAATAATTTTCATTGACAGTTGATTAAAGTTATTGATTGAAACACATCTGAGAGCACGGTAACCACTTTCGTTTCTTTCCTAACACAGCAGTCCAATCCCAAACCGGTCCCTATCCACTGCCCCTCCATTTGCGCATTCCCACAGAGGGTCCACCACATTGAGTGCCATCCAAGCCAATCCCCGTGGAGTGTAAGTGGCTTATTAAACCCTCCGCAGCAAGTCTACACCGCTGCAAGCTTACAAACCACCCTCCTTTCAAGTGCAGCACTTATTTTGTGTCTGGGATGGAAGAAACACTGCAAGTCTACAAATGTCAGTTCCATGTGGCTATTTCCAAAAGATAAGTAAAACATACCGAACCTCAAACGGACATTTGATTGACTATTTCATGTGCACATCACGGAGCTAAAGTTTACATTGTATTTTGAAATGAACGTGCAGATGTGCACCCAAGAAAACAATGAGTGAGTGGTTTTATTCATTGAATCAATGATTGCTTTTTTTCAAAATGTTCCATTTCATGCACAAACGCCTTCATCTTTGTCAATGCTGTGCATTGAATATTTTAATATAAATTTTATTCAATTACATTACCCTCTCTAAAATACTTTGGGTAAGAAATGTATCATAAGGGAACTTGACTGTCGTAAACAATGCAATGCGCCAATCGGTTGGCATGGTGATGATTACCTCCGCTTCCCGTTGGATAAAGGGCAAGGGCAACCCAAAGTTCATACACGTTTTTACACCCTCCCACTTTATTAAGCTCCCTCCATCGCTGTGAGGGGGACTTCACACGGAGTGACACTCGGTAGTGAAGTGCGAGTGGTGAGGGAGCGGTTTGGGATTGGGCCAGCATCTCAATTTTTAGCTGTCGTTTGAATATTGTCCAGCAGGGGACTGACACAATATAGTCAATCAGCCTCCGTGTCTGCAGCAGGCAGGTTTTTGTACAGCCTGTTAATCTGACTGAATCACTGTGGTGGACTTTCGGTGGCGGGACCAGACTGGAAGTAGGACGTAAGTGGCCAATAAACAGGATTTTCGGAATTTATTCTCGGCCTATGCGCGACAATAAATTTGTGTTTTATAGATCAATTTTGTATAAAGTTTGGGCTACATGTTTTAATTATATTCTACAGCCTGCTAGACAATCTTGTGCCTGTTTAATCGGTGGTAATGAGCAGTAGACAAGGAAAAAAAAAAAACAATAAATCAACGTTCAATGCTCAGAATGAAAACATTTTGCTTCGGACGTAAACCAGTATATGCAACAATGCTTTTTCAAACTGACAAACTGCGTGATGTCAGAACAAACGGAATAAGACAAAGGATGGCTGTGTATTTTAAGCACTGGTGTTTAGTCTGAGGTTTTTGTACGGCGGGTTAATGAGTCTGTATCACTGTGGAACACTTTCGGTGGCGGAACGAAACTCTCAGTTGGACGTAAGTAATTTTTCCTTTCACTACATCCCAATTGACTTACTTACTTTCTTGTTCAATTTAGAACAATTTTCAAAACTTTGATGTAATGTATGAAAACATAAATATGCTTTTGAACCATGATCGAGCAAAACAGCGGGAACATTTTCTACCATTGGAAATGGCTCTCAAATCTCGGAAATGGCCGTGTTGACGTCAAGCAATGATTTACGTCCAGTAACTGATTTTGAATGAATAGACGACTGCAACATTTTATCTCACACTCGACATCTACGAATGTTAAATAAACTGTTTTGGCTGACGCGATCATAGCGTGTTTGAAGACTTGGATCGGCAGGCCAATATCTCACTCAGGGAAAATAAAATAGCTTTTCTGAATAATTTAGAATTCGTTCGAGAAATATTTCGGGGAATATAATTCATTTCATCATGTATCCATCGCCATAATATTGAATAGTTCATACGAAGATTTAGAAAAGGTCTTAGGCTACTTAATTTGCAAAACAAATGCCGATAGTTGTTGGTTTAAAATAAGAGCGACATGAAATGCTTAACAACCGTCTTCTCTGTAGCCCCATGCAGCCTCACATCGCTTGATTTTCTTGTACGAAAACATTTCGCAATCCTGTAACTTGAAATGGGGAATTTCCGATACTATATTTCACATAGTGAATTATTCATCTCAGCTTAAAATCAGTTACTCTTCCGTTATTATTATATACGTTGCGGCCAGTTCAGTTGATTAATGTAGGCTAAGTAGCACGTAATAAACCTTATGAAATATTATGTATTTTGAGTTTCTGTATGGAAACACATCTTTTCAAAGAGTTTTGAATGTAAAATTGGATGCTGGCACTGAAATACCTTTCAGTCCATGCGGGAAATATGTGATTGCAGCCTTTAAAAAATCATTGGCTGTGCCGAGGATTTTTCGTTAAAACGTATATCGTCGCACTTTTTAAAAAAGAAAAAGGAAAAAAAAAAAACAACCCATAACCTTAGCCTCATTGCACGACTGCCAAAGTCGTATTTTTGCTAAATTGAGATGTCAACTGCCTATTCTTTCGTGCTGGCGGGGAAAAAAAAAAGGTTTTCCACCCTTTTTTCTCAAAACCATAAAAAAAAAAAATTCTTCAAAATCATTTTTTATAAAACCTTAAAAAATGTGGGAGGCAATTATGCTCATGAGGCTGACGATAAGAAGGTCAATTTTGGGGGCTGAGTGTAAAATGTGCTTAAAATATTTTTATTTTTCAGTTTACAAATCTATTTGAAAATATTGGTCTACATCAATAATGGCTTCAGACATTGTATATTTTTTTACGATTTAGCTTTTTAAGCAACTGATAAAGCACCCTAACGAACATTACAGTTTAGTGACGACTCTTTTCATTCTGTCATCAAGAAAGAAGTTCCTTACTTCTGTACTTATTCTCAGCCTCAGGATGTCTTTGACACGTTTTTATTTTTCAGCCTCAGTGTTTTTGTTTAATAAAAAAAAAACAATAAGATAATAAAGAGAATGTAATATGATAACAATTGATTGCAGAATAAACATCTTAAAAAAGACAGTGCTCGTCCTATCATGCAATTGACGCCATCACAGATAACAATTTTCTTTAGCCACTGTATATTCGTAACATGGGCAGTTTCTATATCACATTAATGTGTGATTACAAGGACAGAATGATTGACGCATGGGGGCGTGTCCACTGTCTGACCTCACGTCTCTGCTGCATCTCCCAGGTGACACAGTTCCGCCTCACAGTCCTGCCCTCCGTGAGGAGCTGAAGTAGGGAAAGGCCACACTCGTGTGTCTGGCTAACAAGGGCTTCCCCTCAGACTGGACTCTGCGCTGGAAAGTGGACGGTACCAGTAGGAGCTCGGGCGTGGCCGGGAGCGTGGGGGTCCTGGGGAAGGACGGCCTGTACAGCTGGAGCAGCTCCTGACTCTCGATCTGGGGCGACTGGAAGAAGGCGGGGTCACTGACCTGTGAGGCCACAAAGGGCTCCCTGTCTGCCACCCCTCAGACACTGAGGAGAGACCACTGTACTGAGTAGATCACACACTCTGATCACACTGTTTTTACCCTGTTCTGCTCCTTACTGCTGTCACACTGAGCTGAGCCTGTGCGTGAATCCTTCCTCCAGCCTGAGCTCTCAGTGCTAATATCTTACATGTGCTCTGCTTGTGTTCTTCAACACATATGCACACACACCTTCTTATCTGTGTTTGTGTGTCTGTGGGAAATAGCTGGTAGATCAATATCATTCACTTAATAAAGATTCTCTGAAGAGGTAAAAGTTGTCCTGTCTCTCCTTATAAAAGTCGTCTGAGGCTTTGGCCCTTCACAATATTATGTTCATTTGAGTATATACAAAGCTAATGAGTCAAGAGATGAAAAGGAAATGTATCGTTGGAAATATGCCAATTAACAAATAGAGTGTTATTCAAGTGTTTTAGTTGTAAATAAATATTACTTTAAAGGTCTCTACAGTGTAGTTTTGTTTGTGAGGCAAACAACAAATTCAGTCTTTTTTTCTTTTGCATGAAAGAATTGTTTTAATAATAAGTTACAATGGGATTCAAATATTAAAATGTAAATATTATGTATTTTCACATCTTGATTTACTAGCAATACTTGATAGTGTGTTTAATTCAAATATCTAATACTGAATGAAAGCGAACGATTATCTCACCAAGTGTCTATATAAGATCATGTGACCCTGCTGAGAGAGTAAAATCCACTCCTAAGCATCAGTTAATGAGCAGTGAAAAGAGTGTGTGTAATAACTGATCTGGGATCAGTAAAGGAGGGGTCTGAAGAGAGGAGCAGTGATGTGTGCAGTAACTGATCTGGGATCAGTAAAGGAGGGGTCTGAAGAGAGGAGCAGTGATATGTGCAGAACTGATCTGGGATCAGTAAAGGAGGGGTCTAAAGAGAGGAGCAGTGATGTGTGCAGTAACTGATCTGGGATCAGTAAAGGAGGGGTCTGAAGAGAGGAGCAGTGATGTGTGCACTGTGCTCAGATCAGTTCAGTACAGCAGGATGTGAGCTCAGCTCACACTAACCCCCTGGGGACAGCCCAGACACCTGGCCACAGTGCTACTCTATTCTGAGATTGAGTCAGTCCCACTGAGGGACAGCAGAACCAGCCTGTCCCGCCCTGCAGATGCAAATCTGAGTTTCAGCCCCACAGCTCACAGTTTCTCAGCCCAAAATACCCCAGCACTGAGACAGCTGTGTGAACATGAGGGGGTTTATTTCTGTAGTGGGTGAGAGAGGGAGGGGTGAACCTTACACCTGCTTTAGCATCAATGTCTGATTACAGATTCTACTGCTCACTCAAATACTACAATTATTCCTTTAGAATTATGACATATATGACAAAGAAAAAAATCAAGTTTGTTTGTGACCTAGTGGCTGCCTGAACACATGGTCTTGTCTCAGGGATGGTGACTACGCCACCTGGGGACTCTCACCCTCAGAGTTGGAGTAATTCAGATCCCTACAACCTTGTACCAGAGTAAGGGGGTTCTCCCGTACAGATAAGCAGAAGGTAAGGACAGAGACATAGTGCTTCAGATTCAAACCAACAACATTTACAAATAAAAGCATCAGCGAAATACAGCAGGTTGTGAATTCACAATGTACATCAGATTGTACTAAAAACCAGTGCACAACTGCAAGAGGGAGATGTACTGGCTGTCTACAGAAACAAGCTGGTTTCTATCCTCCCTAAAATGGATAAAGGGAATCATAAGCTGGCTGCTGCGGAGGTCACCTTTCGTGGGAGAAGAGGGAGTCCAGCACACCACCCATGCTATTGTTTGAGGTGCCTGCTTACACACACACGCGCACGCACACACACACATACACACACACAAGTGTATTCATATATGTGCACTAAAAAGAGTGGTCACAGCCAATGGTGAAGTGCACATTACCACTGCAGCTTCACTTCATGAACTGTGCGGAGGAGCGACCCAGATCCAGTGACCTGCGCACGGAGCACAGCAGCTTTACCGTTAAATCGAGGAAAAGGAAGGGAAAGAAATTACGATTAGAGCTCCAGCCAGTTAGACCAGGATTGAACATAAACTTCATTAAGCACCAGATACATCATAGCTGCCAGGCTCAGGAGAATATGGAGACAGCCAATACGATGCCTCTTGCTTCAAACACAAAAGAAAAATCTATTCAAACAAGATGGTGAACAAGGGCACCCAATTGTGGGCCGCCCTTAGGCCAACAAAAAGCGGAACCACAGACAAACAAAAGTTAAACTAAATACACAGGAGGTAAAGCAGCAGTGGCAAATTTTCCTCTAAGTGTCCACAAACTAACCATAATGAGGCGGATTCTGCCCAGCGCCTTCCACGCGCACCTTTGGTGGGAAGCAAATGTTCAACCAGGGAAATGTTGAGGACAATCAAACACCTTTTAAAACACCAGTTATAATGGGAGTAGAGAACTGACACCCAAGAGTCTGAACTGTCCTACCAGCAGAGGCTGTAATATGTCGGGAAGTAAACTAACAAGTAATGAATTAATGACAAGCCACCCGAGTGCTATCGGGAGGTAGGGCAGAGAGAGAGAATCAGGACTATGGTGTCTGCAGGGGGAACAACTTGTGAGAGGCGAATCACCTGTAGAATCAAAATCATTTTTAATTATAGGTCACACGTAGAATCATAATCTTGATAAAGTCCACTAATGTGATCATTGCATTTAAGTGAAGCCATTATTTGTAAATAAAGGCATGCAGTCAAGGAGTACAGTTAAAATTCAATGCTAAGATGAGTTTTTGCTCTAGCTGATTACTGTATTTGTATTTTTCATCTGCAATTTACATTCTGCATACTTGTTTGTAAGTTATTGAATTTGCCATTTTAATACCTACAACAGCTGCCTAAGAAGTGAATCTCTTTTTCAGTCACAGTATGTGACTAATAATGATTTAATGAAGCCAAAAATGTCAGCCTATGCACTCCCCTTCCTAAGATACATTTATCCTCGAAAAAGCCAATCAACTTCCATCCAGCACTGCTGAGATGCTGATGGGATCTCTGCGTACAAACTAAACTACAACACTGTTCTGAAAGTTCGTTTGTAATCCCTTTCATCCCTCTTCTGGGAGAATACACTCATCCTCTGCTCTTAGCTGAACTCAGAGCACCTGGGTGTTTAACAGATACTGCTCCTTGTGACCTGACCCACTGTGTGATGCTGCGATGTTGTGGTACAGAAGTGTGTGTGTGTGTGTGTATGTGTGGTACAGCGGCAGCTCTGCTTTGGGTTCTGTATCTGACACAGAGTAGCTCCTCTTCAGCACAGAGAGGTGTGTATTCAGGGCTGTGGCTCATCATCGCCCCCTATAGTCCTGCTGGTAATATCGGTGTCTCAGATCAGTGGCTCCCCCCTCAGCAACTGCAGTAGGTCCCAGCTGCAGCAGTGCAGTCTCTGTGCAGTCTGACTGAGACTGACCGCTCTCTAATACTGTGTGAACACACCACCACTGTGGAGACTCTGACAGTAATAAACACCGGCATCTTCAGCCTGGACTCTAGTGATTTTCAGTGTAAACTGAGTCCCAGATTCACTCCCACTGAAACGATCAGGAATCCCAGACTGGCGAGTTGTGGCCCAATATATCAGAAGTTTAGGAGCCTGACCAGGTCTCTGCAGGTACCAACTGAGGCACTGGTTGGAGTTATAAACGTAAACACTCTGACTGGCTGTACAGCTGATAGTGACAGTGTCTCCAAGTTGAACAGCCTGAGCTGCTGGAGACTGAGTCACAACTATATCTGCCATTGATTCTGGAAAAGACAAACATGGAAATACACTGTTATTGCAAATAAACCTTGACAAATTAAATTAATTTCTGCCATGTATTGAATTGGAAATAATTAAAACTCTGCTGAAAAAGTTGAATAAATTGTCAATTAAAAAAAAAAATAGTAATATGGTATCATCTTTCTCATCCTGTACAAGGAGTCCCGACATCACCAGCAGTAGAAAGTCTGACATTATCATAATGCTGCCCGTGTCAGTGTCGGCGAAAGGACTGGACAGTCACTGATCAGTACTGGGGGTCTTAAAGTGTGTGGAGCGGTGAGGCAGGACAGGTATGCAAAGCCCCTTCCTCTATACAAATCCTGTCACACACAGTTAGAGGAGCTCTGATGTGTGAACAGCAGTGGGTCTATAGTGGGCTGGGAAATTTACACTGTACGCTGAAATTCTGCCCTCACAAAGAAGTAACTGCATTAATTAGAGCTTTTCTGAAATTTTATTTGACTTTTAACTTGGGAACTGAATATAGCTTTAGATTCTGTCAATCGTGTTTAATGAATTCCTCTGAGTTAAGATCAAAGTTTCTGTGACAGAAATGAGAGAGCCAGCGACATCACACAACTAGCTCATAGCCACGCCATCAAACTGTCATGGTTTGTGAGGTGTGCGTGTGGTTTGGACTTTTCTTTGCGGCTCTCGTCCTGGGACGATATCGAATTCCTTGGCTATCGGATTCTTTAATTCTCCTAATTCTACCGGCCATTACAGAACACTCTAGCCTGCATGGAGTCGTCAGCAACGGCTGCGTTAGAGAAAGTTGTGGCTAATCAACAAGCTGTTCTCTCTGGATATGGCAAGCGTCTTTCTAGCCTGAACAATCAGCAGGCAGAGTTGGCGGAGAAAGTCCGCCTTCAGGCGAATGTCATGGAGAGACAGGAAAACACTCTGTTAACTCTCACTGAGAGTATTAGAGCCTTGTCCACTCAGATCACACAAAATGTTGCACAAGCACAATCCGTACACCTTCCCCGAGAGCCAAAACTCCAGTTACCCCCAAGATATGGAGACGAGGCAGGAAGATGCAAAGATTTCATTGGCCAATATGAAATATTTTTTAAAGCGCAGCCTTCACAGTTCGTGAATGAAGAGTCTCAGGTTTCATTTATTTTATCCCTGTTGACCGACACAGCACTCACTTGGGTCGGCCCACTTATTCGATCTAATTCACCGGTCATGAATACTATGGAGACTCTCGTTAGAGAAATGGTATCGGTGTTTGATCAGGATGTTTGTGGTCAGGACGTCAGCTACATGTTTAATCCATCTAAGGCAGGGCTCTGAGAGTGTCGCTGAGTTTTCAATCTCATTTCACTCCTTGGCGACAGAGACAGGTTGGCCAGAAGCGCCTCTTATGACAGTTTTTGTTCACGCTTTGGCTGAGGAGGTTAAAGACGCTCTGGCTACATTGGAGCCTTGTGTTACTCTGGATTCGTTGGTTCGCACTGCGGTGTGAATTGATAATCGCATCCGCGAACGTAGCAGGGAGAAACATACTGCATTGACTCTTGCTGGCAACGAGGCTAATGCTATTAGCAGCATGCATACAGCTCCCATTCTGCCCACTGAGATTTCCACTCCTGGCAAACGTATGCAGGTTGATGGCTCATATGAGAGCCGGGCTTGTAAGCCCGTTCGCAGACGTACAATCTGCTATAATTGTAACAAACTGGCACATATCCGTCCACGCTGCACTGAGCTTCAGGGAAACGGGAAGTCCCTCTTGCAGTATGGGGGGTGCTAGAGGGACAGACCTAATTTCCCTTCCAAACTTTAATTCCTGTAGAATTGACTGTGGGGAGACAGAGAATATTTATTGAAGCTTTTGTTGACTCTGTCGCCGTGGACTGTTTTATGCATGCGGAGTGGGCTAGGAGACATCCCATTCCCATTCGCCCTCTTTTACATTCACGCACTGTAAGATCTTTGGACGGTCGACTGCTGGGAACTGGATTTATAACAGAAGTCTCTGAATTACTGACTATGTTCATCTCTTTCGGTGGCCATTCTCAGGAGGTCCAGTTTTTTATTATCAGTTCTCCTGTTTTCCCTGTCATTTTAGGACACTCTTGGCTACGGGAACAAAGTCCTCACATCATTTGGGGGAGTCAGAATAACCCAATCGTCCAGTGGGGAACTGATTGTAGGTCCCGCTGTAGGGAGAGTTTGGCGTGTCATCCCGGGCATAGACTCATGGGGGAGGCTGACGCCTGGAGTGATTCTGAGGAGTTTGTCTCACAGAACCCTCCTAATCTTGAGAAAGAGGCAGAGGAGGGGTCCAAGTGGGATCCTCAATTTGACTGGCAGCAGCCAGAGGAAGATTGGTAATCGGAGGATTTCTGTGACTCAGAATCTGACATAGAGATAGCAGGTTCCAAACAGGGTGAGAATTTGGGGGCTGCTCTGAACTTTTGTTTGCCTCCTAATGTTCCTAACGATTATGCTGATCTCGCAGAGGTTTTTAGCAAGCGACGAGCCTCGACTTTACCTCCTCATCACACGTACGATTGCAAGATCAATCTCTACCCGAGTACCACTCCTCCCAGGGGTTCATTGTACTCGCTGTCAGGGCCTGAGCAAAGGGCCATACGAGAATATATTCAAGAGGCTCTGGCTAATGGATTGATTCGGCCCTCCACGTCTCCTGCCGGAGCGGGGTTCTTTTTTGTGGGCAAAAAAGATGGCGGCCTGAGACCCTGTATTGATTAAAGGGGCTTGAATAATATCACCAGTAAAAACTGATACCCCCTTCCGTTGATGAACTCCACATTTGAATGTCTGCAGGAGGCATCATTTTTTACTAAGCTAGACCTCCGGAATGCTTATAACTTGGTATGGATCCGGG
This sequence comes from Gymnothorax javanicus, assembly GCA_029692085.1. NCBI lineage: Eukaryota > Metazoa > Chordata > Actinopteri > Anguilliformes > Muraenidae > Gymnothorax > Gymnothorax javanicus. The sequence continues at coordinate 124,641,711 of CM056197.1, read as the reverse complement.
AGGGGGATGAGTGGAAAACGGCGTTTAATACGCATGACGGGTAATACAAATATTTGGTCATGCCATTCGGATTGGTTAACGCCCCTTCCGTGTTCCAGGCACTCGTTAATGACGTCCTCCGAGAGATGTTGGAGAGATTCGTCTTTGCCTAACTTGACGATATTCTGATTTTTTCTTCAACTCTCTCTGAGCATAAACAACACATCAGAGAAGTGCTTGAGGCCCTCCTTAAAGCCAAGCTTTTTGTCAAGGCTGAGAAATGCGTTTTCATGCTAAGACAGTTTCATTTCTTGGCTTCATTGTTTCAGAAGGGTTGGTCCGCATGAATCTTGATAAGGTGGCAGTGGTCAGGGATTGGTCTGCCCCTCAAATCGTCAAGGAGGTGCAACGGTTTTTGGGGTTTGCTCATTTTTATAGGAGGTTTATCCGTAATTTTAGCGCGGTAGCTGCCCCCATTATCGCGCTCAGTAAGAAAAATACCTCCTCGTCATTTGCTTGGTCTCCAGCAGCTGAGGCTGCTTTTCAGGGTTTAAAAAAAACAATTTAGCTCAGAGCCCATTCTCGTTTTGCCCGACCCTCCTCCCATTTGTTGTGGAGGTGGATGCGTCGGAAGTCGGGGTGGGTGCAATTTTGTCCCAGCGCCCCCTTCGGGACAATAAGTTGCACCCATCGCCCTTACTTCTCCCGGTCTTTGGCGGCGGCCGAACAGAGTTACAGCATTGGTGACCGGGAGTTGTTGGCTGTCAAGTTGGTGTTAGAAGAGTGGCGTCATTGGTTGGAGGGGCTGAACATCCGTTTGTGGTTTGGACGGATCATAAAAATCTCCAATACATCCAACAGACAAAACGACATAATTCTCGGCAGGCGCGGTGGTCGTTGTTTTTCAACCGCTTTAACTTTTTTTACGTTAACCTATCGCCCGGGTTCTAAAAACATCAAGCCCGATGCTTTGTCGCGGATTCACGACCGCTGTGGTCGCGACCCTATTCCTGAGCCAGTTATCCCGGCAGCTCAGATTGCGGCTCCTATTCAGTCGGACATTGAGTCTCTTGTGCGGGAGGCATAGAGAACTGATCCCGGTCCTGGTGGGGAGCCGCCTGGCTGTTTGTTTGTTCCGTTGGCAGTACGGTCCCACATTCTCCAGTGGGGGCACTCTTCCCTTCCCGCCTGGCATGTCACCGGGGTTCATCGGACCAAGCAGTTCTTGGCCCGACGTTTTTTGGTGGCCCAGCATGATTGAGGACATCCGGGAGTTTGTAGCGGCATGCTGCATCTGCGCTAGGAACAAGACTTCCCATCTCACCCCCTCTGGTCTGCTGCGGCCGTTGCCCATCCCTAAGCACCCGTGGAGTCATATCGCTCTTGATTTTGTTACGGGGCTGCCTGTTTTGGAAGGCAACACGGTCATCTTGGTTGTGTTCGACCATTTTTCTTAGGCCGCCTGTGGAGGATTTTCTCTTTCTGAGTCGTAATAAGAGAGTCTTAGAGCAGGTTAAAAAAATTGATCAACAGTTTATTGCAATATAATTCTGCAGAATGAGAGAGCAAACAGGTACTATGTGTCCACAGCAGTCAGAGGTTGGTCTCTGCTGAATAATTTTCACAAGCAATTCTTATGCCCTTCTAGCCAGGCATCCTTCAAGCAATCAATTACAAAATTACACAAACATTTTATTCTTTGAAGATTTCTGCTCTAGGGATGCGCTTGGAGGAGTCACATCTTGTGCTTAGGGGCTCAGTTTCAAGGCCTGGTACAGATAAAACAATTCTGTTATCTTGCAAAGTTAGGACATTTCCCAGACATGAGTCGATAACTCCTATCCAGGTGCATGCACCCCTCCTATCAGTACTTTCCCATAGATAGTTTCCTTGGAACCTAAAGCTGAGAACAAAATAAGTATTTACATTTCTAACAAGTATATATATATTTTTTTTAAGCAGTAAAACTATAATGTAGTAAAATCAAAGTGCACTAAACACTACAAGGAATTTTAAAACTATAACAGTAACAACAAAAATTCCTTCACACCTCCCACTTTATCGTGCTGCCCAAGCTGCCTTTGGTGCGGGAGACGGCCCTACTTGTTGTGGACCATGTTTTCCGGCTGCATGGTCTCCCTCAAGATGTGGTTTCTGACCGGGGCCCTCAATTTAGGGCCAAATTCTGGCGTGCGTTTTGCAACCAATTGGGGACCACCGTGGGCCTTTCCTCTGGTTTCCACCCAGAGACTAACGGGCAGACTGAGCGAACCAACCAGTCATTGGAGAATACTCTTCGATGTTGACAACCCATCTTCGTGGAGTCGATTTTTAGCATGGGCCGAATATTCCCACAATTCAATGGGTAACTCCTCCACAGGCCTTTCCCCGTTTGAGGCTCAGTTGGGTTATCAGCCTCCGCTGTTTCCTGAGACTGACATGGATTCAGAGGTTCCTTCGGTCAATCACTTTGTTCAGCGTTGTCGGTCAGTTTGGGCCAGGGTCCGTTCCTCTTTGTTGCGCTCTGGACGGAAACAAAAGACCGCCGCAGATAGAAGGCGCCGTTCGGCCCCATCTTATCGGGTTGGCTAAAAGGTCTGGCTTTCCACGCGGGACCTGCCCTTGAGAGTGGAATCACGGAAGTTGGCTCCCCGCTTCATCGGTCCTTTAAGATTTTGTGAAAGATCAATCCTGTCACAGTCTGGTTGAAGCTCCCTACCCCTCTTTTCATGTCTCCAGGCGCAATCCTGTTAACACTTGCGTCCTGGCTCCGGTCGACAAACCCCCGCCGCCACCGCGGATGATTGAGGGGGGGCCTGTTTACACCGTGCGTCGTATTTTAGCCGAGAGGCATGTGGGTCGTGGGGCTCAGTTTTTAGTCGACTGGGAGGGTTATGGTCCTGAGGAGCGGTGCTGGGTCCCTTCTCGGGATATCCTGGATCCCACCCTTATCTCAGAGTTCCGTGCACAGGGTTCTCTGGGAACTTCTGGAGCCATTCCTTAGAGGGGGGGGGGGTCCTGTCATGGTTTGTGAGGTGTGCGTGTGGTTTGGACTTTTCTTTGCGGCTCCCGTCCCAGGACGATATCGAATTCCTTAGCTATCGGATTCTTTACCCAGCTGGCTGATTGAGCTGGGGTGGCGCCTTCCTGTACTCTATATAAGCAGGAAGTCCGGCATGCTCCCTTCACTAGAGTGTCTGTTTTTAGCTTTGCACTATAGCCGAAGATATCTGTAGTCAGGTTTTGTATGACTGTCTATCTTCTGATTTTTGGAGTTTCTTCTCCCTTTTTTCTATCTCGCTTTGCTTTCGTTTTTCAGACTATTAAACGACGTTTGGAGGCGCGAGTACTTTCGTTTGGTCTGTATTTTTCTCTGTGTTTGTATAGTGTCCGTGCTGCTCACTTTCTCTCTGGTCGTTGCACTTGGCCTCATAATTCTACCGGCCATTACACAAACTGTCACATAAATTAAAAGATTATTTGTTGAGCAGTTGTTTACAATCAAATGAAATAAAAGTTGCTGTGGCCAATCTTTTTAGTGCATATACACATCTGAATACACTTCTATGTGTGTGTGTGTGTGTGTGAGAGAGAGAGAGAGAGATGGTGGAACAGCTGTACAGTAATGAACTGTACTAATGTAACAGAGCACTGGGGACAGGAAGGTTTCATAAGGATCAAGCAGAAGGGGAAAGTTTGAGTTGTGAATCTGCTCCTGAACCTCTGCTCTGTAGCTCTGTAATGTACATGTGGACATGGGAGTGAAGTTTAACTTCACTATGCTAAGTTTTTCCCGCACCATCATGATCAGGTCCTGCTTTCGCATTTTACACTGTCGTCTTCAGATGTTAAAGGTCCCCTATTATGCTGATCCTTCTTTTAATGCATACATGCAGTGTTATAATGTTGGATGTCCATACTCAACCTCTGCAAAGTTTCTAAACATAAGATACAGGGGTTTTGCCGTAATCCGAGAACATGATTTCCTGAACGTGATTTAATCTCTGAACAGCTCATCCCGAGATCTCCACAAGATTTTGTCCAAACCTGATGTCAGGTTGTTGCGTCTTTGACAGTTGAAGGGTCCTGTCACTAGAAATGCCTCCTAATAAGTACGTGCCCTGGCTAACTTGCCAATGAGCCTGGCTCTTTGGCGATGTGGTCAGCTTGTTTCACTCTTACCTGGGAGTCTGGGGTTCAATTCCCCGGCTGGGCCCTCCTTTGGCCTGCCACACGTCCAATCAGGACAGACCTGGCCAGAGCCAATCACAGCGCTGGCCCTGTCCACCCCGGAATTTATTCTATCAGACACAAACAAGCACAAATCATTTATCAGTATGTCTCCCAAAGCTGTTTGTACGTGTTTTTTTTTTTTGGATGCGGGAAAAAAGCACAACTATTTTCTCTTCAAAAAGACGATGCCACCAGGAATCAGTGGGTAGCTTTATTGTTTGCCAGCGGCAAACAGCTGCAGCCAAAGGGAACATTGGCTGTTTGTGCTCGGCATTTCAACGAAGACTGCTTTGTGAATAAAGGATAATTCGATGCTGGATATGCGTCTCAGCTGTTTCTCAAACCTGGGGCAGTTGAATCGATCAAGAGCTCGGAGCCACAAGCAGAAAGTAACGATATAACAGCAAATAATGTAAGTGAAGCTAACGTGTTACGAGTGGCTAGCAGGACCAATAACGATAGTTAGCACTAATAACTGGCCTCAAACACAGGCATTGTAAAATATCTGAAGATAAAGCCTGGATCGGTACCCACTGTCCGTGGCTCAACAACTGATGTAGAAGCTGTAAGTTTTACTATTCTGTGTTGCTTTACTGCATAAGCCTACCTAACGTGATAGCCTGTTGAATGTGGCTATAGCACTGCTCCTAACGTAGCTAAATTACTTTTGCTAATGTTTGTGTCCTAAATACACAAGAGTAAATAATATCAGGAGACATTCAATAGAAAGTGTGTGAACATAAACCTCATTTGAAGATAACTTTTTAAATTTTTTTGTAATTTGGATGCTTGATAAAACTCTTCCCGGTAAGGGAACTTACTGTCTGTAAAACCTGTATTGCAGTGTACCGTTTGTCTCTGTCGTTGTAATGACTGCTTGGTTACTACCGTATTTTAGTTTGCATTCTGTGCTATTTAAAAAATGCTCCTGGTTAACTTATATGCAGTGATTCAGATTGGTATGCCTCTGTTATATTGGTTAGCATCAAGGTAGTAGTTTCATCATAATGTTACCTGACCATAGCCGCAACAGTTGAAGGTAACTGGAGAGGTGTTGTGCATGTCTGCAAAGTTGCGCTGACAAGGCTGCAGTTTACACAGTTAGACCAGACGTAGGCTTTCCAGAGCTTAGGGTACATGTTTGGGTTTGTTTACTGCTGCTGTGAAATGATTGTTTTACTTATTCATGACCGGGGTCAGCCAGGTACTTTGCTGTGGTGTGGGCTAGCTTTCTGATCCTGCCGAGGTGAAAGCAATCGCGAAACGCGCTATAACATGTCTGGTATAACAAACGATTTATCTGCATTGCTGTGGCAGAATTTCATCCACCTTTGAAAATTGTTCTGGCTAATAAAAAGCCGGAAAAAAGTGGAGGTTGGACGTGGATTTTTTTCCCGTAGAAGTTATCGATTTGCTAGCTCCACATAAGCAATGTTTGCGATGATTGTGTTTTTTTTTGTTTTTTTTTTATTTGGGATCTCCAATCCCACCCGAATCTGGAATGCCCAATTGGTGAACTATGTACAAGGCTTGCTCGAAAATTTACCCCTGCTGCCAATTCAGGAGAGTGAAGACAGTTCGCGCTCTCCTCCGAGCACGCACCTGTCAACCACCGCTTCTTATACACTCATTGGTTGAATCTTCGCAAGTTCAGAACGAGGGCGGAGGACACCCGGACATAACCAGGCTTAGAATCTTCCTGACAAGCGCCCGTCTGGCCAACAGGAGGCGCTTGAGCAACGAACAAGGCAACTATTGTAATCCCTTCCCAATTTGCAACCCTGTAGCGCAATAGCCAATTGCGCGCTACTCTGAAAAAGCTGCCGACCACTGCCGGCTGGTATGAAGCGGGGCTCGAACCCGCGCGATGATTGTGTTTTTGCTACGAACTCATTTAATAGCTTGCTCTCGGAATTATATTTCGTTTTGGTAGAAATGGTTAACAGGATCTTTTAGCAACGTTTCCTCCGGATAGCTTAGTGGGTATATAACATGACTATTCAACAGTACAGCTACAACCTCATGCATGCAAGGCGAGACAGTTAGAGCAAAACACTAAAATTTCAACTTGCCACTCACTGACATCCTGCTTTAAACGTTGCTGCAACTCTTCAATTGCTTCCTCCTCCTATTCAGGGTCAGATTCGGGATCAAACAAGTATGGTCTTACAGCAATAGATGCCGCAGAGAACTGTCCTGAAATACCTGCCATCTTGGTTTCCTGGTTTTTTGGGTCTGTACCCTCCTCCGGAATAAAAGCAGCCAGGCAGTCAATCAGAGCAGCGCCTCATTAGCATAGCCTCCCCGCCCACTCAAAACAGCTCATGTTTCAGGCCGGCACAGACGGGGTGAGAGAAGAGGTCTCCAAAGGCCTGGATGCGTGTGATTTTCAAAATACCACACCGGATTACATTCCTTTCAGCTAAGAATAGGAAACTGAGGCTACAGAGAGTAAAAGCTCAGCAAAACCTAACAGTAGAATATTGGAAAAATATCACTTAGTCTAATAAATCTCAATCTCTGTTGTGACATGCAAAAGGTGGGGACCAACTTTGGTCAAATTTTCATAAATTTCATGGATCCATCCTGCTTTTTGTCAACAGTAAATGCTGCTGGTGGTGGTGATGCAATGCTGTGGGAATATTTTCTTGGCACACATTAGGTCGCTGAATACCAATTGATCATTTATATGCTAAAAAAAAAAAAAAGATTTGGACCAATTCCTTTGCCTCCATTGTCTTCTTTCAGTGAAGTTTCAAATTATCAAAAAAGGAACACAATTTTCAAAAGAAGGTGTAGATATTCTTGTGTTACCATGTGCAGAAAGTTCAATAAGATTGAGAATATGCAAGTTATAATTGCACACAGTATCTCATTGTTACAGAGCAGAGCCTCTTTATGTTTCAGATCAGTGCTCCCCCCTCAGCACCTGCAGTAGGTCCCAGCTGCAGCAGTGCAGTCTCTGGGCAGTCTGACTGAGGGAGGTTTTTGTACGGCTCTCTAACACTGTGTGAACACCCAGCTACTACTGATATAATGTAGACTCTGACAGTAATAATCTCCTGCATCTTCAGCCTGGACTCCGGTGATTTTCAGTGTAAACTGAGTCCCAGATCCACTCCCACTGAAACGATCTGGAATCCCAGACTGGCGAGTTGTGGCGAATTTAATCAGGAGTTCAGGGGCCTGACCAGGTTTCTGCTGGTACCAGTGCAGATACTGGCCGGCGCTATCAGCATAAACACTCTGACTGGCTGTACAGCTGATAGTGACAGTGTCTCCCTGCTGAACAGCCTGAGCTGCTGGAGACTGAGTCAGAACTATATCTGCCATTGATCCTGGAAAAGATAAACATGGAAATGGATAACAATATTGTCCATGAATATGATCAAACAATGTGCAATAATTTTGATTAATTCTCACGACCATCTGATTAAAAGTTGTGAAAACATTTTTGCTGCAAAAAGTAAGCAATGAATCTGTGAAGTGTAACCAAAATCCAAATTCAAAAGTTTCCATCATTCTCACCCTGTACAAGGAGTCCCAGCATCACCAGCAGTAGAAAGTCTAACATCATCATAGTGCTTCCTGTGTCAGTGTCTGTGAAAGGACTGGACAGTCACTGATCAGTACTGGGGGTCTTAAAGTGTGTGGAGCAGTGAGGCAGGACAGGTATGCAAAGCCCCTTCCTCTATACAAATCCTGTCACACACAGTTAGATGAGCTCTGATGTGTGAACAGCAGTGGGTCTATAGAGGGCTGGGACACCTGCTGCTTTTAATCAAACTCACCAATTTAATGACCATTTTTCTGACATTTCGTGATTCTGTATCTGCTGCTGATGAAGAATTGGAGGTCGTAAATATTTCATAATTTCACATAATGTGTCCTGTAGGAATATTTTAATGCTAAGAACCTTGTATCATCCTTGTCTTCACGCTGACACTGAAGTTAAGATAAGAATGAGCAGCTTTGTTCTAACAGAGGAAATGCGTAGTAACAGAAAAAGGAAACTTTGTTCTTCCTGTGTTTGATTGCTATGTTATTTTGTCCAGGGCTACAGAAGGACTTGTTACTTTGAATCATATTTCAGAGCTCTGAAACTTTTTTTTATAGTTGTGCAAACTTAATTTGTAGATCATAATTACAAGCCCATTTTTATGAACTGGGCAGAATGGCAGCCTATTGCAATGTTGAGCTACTTCACCCCCCATTACTCTCCTCTCTAGAACCACTGATAGTAAGTTGGTTACTTCTTTTCCTATTGTTGGCTTTTCTTGAGCCACAGACATTTACAGACTCTCTCTGCTGCTTCAGTGCTGTTGCGTGTGGCTTTTCTATTCCTCTCTCCATCTGTTCCTAATATACTGAGGGCTCCAACCAAAGAACAGGCTGTGAAGCCCCTGCACCTACTTCCACTGAGAGGCATCTTGTGCTCCAGACACCTCACCTGCATTCACTGACCAGCCCCTCAGACTTGATGAGTTTCCTCTCAAAGCTCTCATCCAGGTGATCATCTCAAGGGATCGATATGTCCAGCAGGACAGCCTGTTTGATGGACTCTGAGGTGAGGTGAGGATCATATCAGGCCTCAAGATGGAGGCCACAGTGAGCTGGAAGAACTTCAGCTGTTTCCCCAGATCCACCATCAGCTGCCAGTTCCATGCAGAGGCCAGGATCCCTGCAGATCTTTTCTCAGGGAGGGGTGTCAGCTGCTCCACAGCTTTAATGAGACTGATGGCCTGCTAAAAAAAAGGACGAGTCCTCTTGCTCCACTCAACCCTGGTCCTGTGATGGCTTTCAGGGCTTGATCACAGAGCCACCTGTACCTTCCTTCTCCTTGTGCGTTGGAGCAGCTGATTGAGATGAGCTCCGAGGTCCATTGTTCAGAGCTTGATTGACAAGATGATGTGTCTGCCTCGCCCCATGTGTGTTGGTTAGATCAGCTGTGGAGCACTTAGAACACTGTATTAGCATGGCAAATGGGCTGTGATCCCTCAACAATCACTTGGCTAATGAAACAGTACATAGAAACTGGCTCTACATTTGATAGACTAAGTTCTAGCTGTCCAAAGGCCACAGCACCAGTGCAGGCCTGCTGTATCAACCTTGTACACCTTGTAATTGTTTACAAACTGCTGCTCAAACAGCCAGAGACACTAGATACCCATAACTCACCTATCAGCCACAGGACACAAGACTTTTTCAAGAACAGAGACTTCATTCCCAATGACTGAACTGAGTAATGATCCTAGTGGACTAGCATTGGCAACGACACCTTTTAACTGGGTCAGATCCCACCTCCACTGGATTCTGCATCAGTGGAAATCTGTCTCTTTTCTGATGAATCCAGATTCCCTCAGCATAATACAAACGGCCGGTAAAGGGCGGGGTGGAGATGTGACAAAAGTAATGCTAGATGCTGCGTGCGCCAGGTCAATCATTAGGGTGGGACAACTGTGATGATCTTTATTTTCAAAAAGCACATCTGGTGGTCATCACTGGTAACCTAACTGCACAGCAGTAACTTTGTAAGGTCCTGCCAATACGCTGCCAAATACTTTTCCTTCTGAACCATGATGACTGGAATTCTACAGCAGGATAACACTCATCATCTTGCCGCAAGTGTTACTATGGCCCAGCAGAGAGACCACAATGTGGATGTTCTGCTATGACCTGCATTTTCACCCAACACTGTCATACACTCAACTCCTGTGGGACCAGTTGGGCAGAGCTGTTGGGACAAGATGTCCCCAGTGATTGAGTCTCTATCAGCTGCTCTGGGTAGAATGGCCAAACATTCCTGACATACACATTGATACTGTTAGCCTGCATTCAATCCATGTGTTGCCATTGTCAGAGCTGTATTGAAATAAATGGAGGTCACACTGGCAGCAGAACTTTGACTTTATGAGTGACAGTGATATTTCATCATTTCAGACACTGGTGAATTAAAAAAAATAAAAAAATAAAAACAATATAGTAAAGAAACTCATCTGAGTATTTGCAAAAGGTTGTTGGGACAATATTTTTTGTTATTCAATATTAGGTCTTAAGAGTTTTTTTATGCGTGAATGTCAGGCGCGTAGCCAGTAATGGGCCTGGGCGGCACTGGCCCGCCTAGTTCGTTCACTGGCCCGCCCAGGCTCCCACTCGGTCTTGATGTTTTTTTGTTTTTCTTTTTTTTTTTTAATTGTATAATGATTGAGTGGTTGGTGGAGTGAATAATTCGCTTTGAACATGGACTGTATGTTTGCGTGTGTAGTAATGTCATTTGTGTTTTGGATGACTGACGTTTAGAAAATACATTGAACGTAGGCTATGTAGTTTTCCGGTTCTGAACCCCACCCTTCTTGTCATAACGTTGTGATCAATGAACAATGCTTTCAAAAATACATGCCCCTATCAATTAGTAATTGTTGCTAATCAGGCACAGAAAACTGCGAGAGGAGGATTCGGTAATTCCTAAACAAAACTCCTTTGCTTTATTAATAAAATTCCCCCTTGGTCAGAAACCATTAAAATAATTCCTCCTCATGAAAATTAATCTTTGGCTACCATATGCACCCGTCTTCTAGAAGTTACAGACCACTGGCTGTCTGTGTTATCTGTTAAACTGGAGTAAGGACTGATATAAGCCAGATTCTGTTTAATCAGCACAAAATAGCCAGTGGGTGCAGTTACTTTTTTTTTTTGAAGGGTTACGGTACAGATCTACAGCTCTGCATCACGAGTAAAAAAAGCTAATTAAAGGGAAAATCTTAAAGACTCACGGCAGCTACCTCAATTTCAAAACCGATTAAGTGACGTTTGTCCAAGCTTGCTTGTTCTACAGATTGAAAACATTGACAGGCTTTTAGCTCTGGATGGCTACCAAGGTAAGATAATCAATTTCAACATATTTTGACAAACCTGAACAATGCTATACAACTGAACTAATGGGACTCCATTGACAGGTGGAGGGTCATGATTTTCGCTATTGTATTTGCATCATAAAGCGGCTAACACAGTTATGTTGCTGAGGCAACAAACTTTTGAACACGATATAGCTAGTTCTCCAATGTAGCACAGTATCTGTAGGCAGGCTATAAAAACACAAATAGGCGGCCCACCCCGGGACCGATGCTCGTTAAAGGGTTAGCCAGCTTTTCTTTACTTCAACTTAGCTAGTAAAAATAAAATTTCTTCATACAAAACTTTTTTTGAGTTTCTTGAGTCATTAAATTTATGATGACATAGTTACCTCTATACTATACTACCTCTATATCTGTGTAAGTGTTGCCACTTACTTAGGGCCTATTTTTATTCAATGGATACTAGACTTATTTGCTTGGTTTATTTTTTCACTGCTGTGAATATAATGCAAATGAAGCTTACGATTCCATTAGCCGTCAGGCTTAATGAGCTAATGATGGTTCTGAAATAACAGTGTAAAGGCTGATACATACTCCACAAGAACAGAGAAATATGTTCTCGTTCTCGAGGATGTTTTTGTAAGCCGAATGAAAGCATGATATATATTTTTCATTTTAATCTGTTTTCTAAGCCATTTTCTGGGGTAAAAAATGGCCCACCTACGTTTGTTCAGGCCCACCCAAAAAATACATTGAACGTAGGCTATGTAGTTTTCCGGTTCTGAACCCCACCCTTCTTGTCATAACGTTGTGATCAATGAACAATGCTTTCAAAAATACATGCCCCTATCAATTAGTAATTGTTGCTAATCAGGCACAGAAAACTGCGAGAGGAGGATTCGGTAATTCCTAAACAAAACTCCTTTGCTTTATTAATAAAATTCCCCCTTGGTCAGAAACCATTAAAATAATTCCTCCTCATGAAAATTAATCTTTGGCTACCATATGCACCCGTCTTCTAGAAGTTACAGACCACTGGCTGTCTGTGTTATCTGTTAAACTGGAGTAAGGACTGATATAAGCCAGATTCTGTTTAATCAGCACAAAAATAGCCAGTGGGTGCAGTTACTTTTTTTTTTTTTTTTGAAGGGTTACGGTACAGATCTACAGCTCTGCATCACGAGTAAAAAAAGCTAATTAAAGGGAAAATCTTAAAGACTCACGGCAGCTACCTCAATTTCAAAACCGATTAAGTGACGTTTGTCCAAGCTTGCTTTGTTCTACAGATTGAAAACATTGACAGGCTTTTTAGCTCTGGATGGCTACCAAGGTAAGATAATCAATTTCAACATATTTTGACAAACCTGAACAATGCTATACAACTGAACTAATGGGACTCCATTGACAGGTGGAGGGTCATGATTTTCGCTATTGTATTTGCATCATAAAGCGGCTAACACAGTTATGTTGCTGAGGCAACAAACTTTTGAACACGATATAGCTAGTTCTCCAATGTAGCACAGTATCTGTAGGCAGGCTATAAAAACACAAATAGGCGGCCCACCCCGGGACCGATGCTCGTTAAAGGGTTAGCCAGCTTTTCTTTACTTCAACTTAGCTAGTAAAAATAAAATTTCTTCATACAAAACTTTTTTGAGTTTCTTGAGTCATTAAATTTATGATGACATAGTTACCTCTATACTATACTACCTCTATATCTGTGTAAGTGTTGCCACTTACTTAGGGCCTATTTTTATTCAATGGATACTAGACTTATTTGCTTGGTTTATTTTTTCACTGCTGTGAATATAATGCAAATGAAGCGACGATTCCATTAGCCGTCAGGCGAATGAGCTAATGATGGTTCTGAAATAACAGTGTAAAGGCTGATACATACTCCACAAGAACAGAGAAATATGTTCTCGTTCTCGAGGATGTTTTTGTAAGCCGAATGAAAGCATGATATATATTTTTCATTTTAATCTGTTTTCTAAGCCATTTTCTGGGGTAAAAAATGGCCCACCTACATTTGTTCAGGCCCACCCAAAAAAAAAAAAAAAATTCTGCCTATGCCACTGATGAATGAATGTTGGAGAAACACTCAACCGCTCATCTCAAACCTCCACACCTATCTTTCGGAACATAGCATCTAAATTCTAAGTTGTCATTTGAATATTGCCCAGCAGGGGACGGAGACAGCACAGCCAGGCAGCCTCCGTGTGTGCAGCAGGCAGGTTTTTGTACAGCCTGTTCATCTGACTGAATCACTGTGGAGGACTTTCGGTGGCGGGACCATACTGGACGTAGGGCGTAAGTGGCTCTCTGTAGCCCAATACAGCCTCATATCGCTTGATTTTCTTGTGCGACAACATGTCGCAATCCTGTATCTTGAAATGGGGAATTTCCGATAGGCTATTATATTTAACATGCTGAAGTCATCTCAGTTTAAAGTCAATTACTGTTTACGTTGTGGCCACTTCAGTAGATTTATATACGTAAGGAACACCTAATAAACAGTGGCGGCTCTAGAACTGGGAATTTGGGGGGGGGCGCAGACACGTCCCTTTAGGAGACTTATTAATTGGCCAATACTTCACGTTGATTGAACTGGTCCGCGTTTCAATGAAATATTGCCTTTCACTTTCGGTATTGCGTGGTTGATAAAAAAAAGTGGCACTCAGCAGTTAAATAGGCTATAAAAAGGCCTGCGGCTCAAGCTATTTGCGCAGGTATGCAATTTTGAACAACATTGATTTAAATACAGCAAATACGCATCCAGATGAATGATTGTAGTCTTACCTAATTGGGGAGAACAAGCAGCTCCTGTTAAGAGTGGAGTGCTCTCAGAGTGAACCTTTTGTTGATTATGAAAATGACTAAGAACAGGTCAGGACTAATATTCTTTTAAATGGATATTTTGTGCACCCAATTCTCAGTTCTGGCTTTGCCACTGTAGCCTACTGAATTTAGCCCATGATTTCATCGCTGTTAGATCGCATATGGAGAGAAACCATTTCTTCTGTTGCCAGTTACGATAATTGGAAAACGCGTCAATAAAGGAAAATGATTGAGAAGTTGCCAGGACTAAAGGGTACGTGTCTGTGCCCCCCCAATTCCCAGTTCTAGAGCCGGCACTGCTAATAAACCTTATGGAATATGATGTATTCTGAGTTGCTGTATGCAAACAAATCTTTTCAAAGAGTTGTGAATGTAAAATTGGATTCTATCACTGAAATACCTAACAGTTCATGCGGTATGCGTCCGGCAGTATGCGATTGCAGTCTTTACAAAATCATTGGTTGCGCTGAGAAATTTTTCATTGAAACCGATGTTGTCGCACTTTTTTTTATTGTTAGCCTCATGGCATAATGGCCTTAATCATATTTTTGCCAAATTGAGATATTCTTTCCTGTTGGCGAAAAATTGATTTTTTTTCCCCCTTTTTTTCTCAAAACCTTAAAAAAAATCCATTCTCTTAAATAATGGAAAAAAAAAACCCTCAAAAAATCAGATAGGTAATTATGCTATGAGGCTGACAATAAGAAGGTCAATTTTGGGTGTGAATGTTCCTAAATTGTATGTTTGAACATCTGTGTAAAATATTCTTAAAATATTCCTATTTTTCAGTTTAGAAGTCTGGTTGAAAATATTGGTCTTCATCAATAATGGCTTCAGATATTGTAAATATTTTTTCCCTCTCGAGCTTTTTAAGCAACTGATAAATCACTCTCACGAAAATTACAGTTTAGAGATGATTCTTTTCATTCTGTTATCATGAAACAAGTTCCTTTCCTCCATACTCATTCTCAGCCTCGGTGTTTTTTATAAAAGAAACAATAAGATAATAAAAAGAATATATTATGATAGCTATGGTTTGCAGAATAAAATCTTAAAAATAACAGTGCTCATCGTATCATATAATTTGAAGCCATAACAGATAAAAATTTTCTTTAGCCACTGCATAATCGTAACATCGGCAGTTTCTATATCACATTAATGTCTGATTACAAGAACAGAATGATTGACACATGGGGGCGTGTCCCCTGTCTGACCTCACATCTCTGCTGCGTCTCCCAGGTGACACAGTTCCCGCTGTTATGGCCCCAATTTGTTATGGCGTAGCGGACAGCAAGGGATGACAGACAAAATTTTAAAACTTTAACAGATTTAATTAAACAAACACTTTGAACTAATCTACAATCTACTCTACTGACCAAGATTGAAATAAAAAAAAATGAGATATTTACAGTCCCTTGGTAATTGAGATGGGCTGCTATGTTGCGATGTCCTGGGACAGGAAAATGCTCCAACACAGGCAAAAAATCCACAAAAAGCTTCACAGGTCTTGAAAAGAGTGACAGGTCTAGTCAAATGTATCCTTCCAGAATTTCTCCTTGCAATTTCTCCAACTACCTTTCACTCTCTCAATTTTTCTCCTTATATACTCTTTTCCAGCCCCCTCCCACCTTCCAGACTTTTCTCCAATTCTCTGGGACATTCCCCTCTGAGGCATGCCCAGGACATGCCCCAAAACCTAGCTCCAGACTGGGCTTAACAAAAAAAATTGTCAATACCGCCATCTAGTGGCTTTTTTTTTTTTTCCACATTACACCGCCCTCACAGTCCTGCCCCCCTCCAGTGAGGAGCTGGAGCAGGGAAAGGCCACACTGGTGTGTCTGGCCAACAAGGGCTTCCCCTCAGACTAGACTCTGCGCTGGAAAGTGGACGGTACCAGTAGGAGCTCGGGCGTGGCCAGGAGCGTGGGGGTCCTGGGGAAGGATGGCCTGTACAGCTGGAGCAGCTCCCTGACTCTCAGTGCGGGCGACTGGATGAAGGCGGGGTCACTGACCTGTGAGGCCACAAAGGGCTCCCTGTCTGCCACCCCTCAGACACTGAGGAGAGACCACTGTCCTGCGTAGCTCACACACTCTGTTCACACTGTTTTTACCCTGTTCTGCTCCTTACTGCTGTCACACTGAGCTGAGCCTGTGTGTGAATCCTTCCTCCAGCCTGAGCTCTCAGTGCTAATATCTTACATGGGCTCTGCTTGTGCTATTCAACACATATGCACACACACCTTCTTATCTGTGTTTGTGTGGCTGTGGGAAATAGCTTTTAGATCAATGACATTCACTTAATAAAGAGTCTCTGAAGAGGTAAAAGTTTTCCTGTCTCTTCTTGTAAAAGTCATCTGAGGCTTTTGATTAAGTCACAATATTATATTCATGTGAGTAAATACAAAGCTATCAGTCAAGAGATGAAAAAAGGGAATGTATCATTGAAAATATGCTAATTAACAAATAGAGCATTATTCAAGTGTTTTCATTGTAAATAAATATTCATGTAACCCCTTTGTGCAGAAGCCAAATATGGCTATTTATGCATCACCCTATTTTAGGCTTTATAATTCAAGAGCTGAGCTTCACAGAGAAGGAGTAATTGGCTTTAATGATACAGCATACTTGCAGCATTGAGAATTCCATCGTATTTCAGTTTTTGGGTTTTTTTTTTTCATAATTATAGGTCAGAGTAAGGCCCACAAACACAAAAAATCTTCATGAAAAGTCAGCAATAAAATTATAAAAAAAATAAGACTGAGAATTGAAAAATGGCTGGGAGTTCAAACAATACATTTCTGGGATCATAAACTTCTTGACCACAAATGCCATTCATCTGACAGTGATTTTCTTTTAATGATCTATCATTCATAAGCCAAATTAGATGGCTCTCCAGGTGGTTCCCCAAGCTGTGAGAGCTCTCAAAATTATGCTCTGTCAAATCGTAAACTTATTAAATGTTGAACACAAATCAACTTTTGACTCAGGAAATTCAACGTGAATTAATGGTTTTCTGGCGGTATTTGGCATGAGTTTATCAATATAGGCGGGGATGGACATCAGTAGGCACCAGTAACCTCTCCAGACCATGCCTTTTCTCCATGATAAAGTTCAAAGTTTAGTCCATTTTTGTACAAAGCTGCATCAGCAAGCTCACGTACTCATTAAAGGGATATTTCAACATTTTGGCAAAATGGCCTATTGCCATAATCCCTATAATTATATGAGTAGGTGCATTACCTTTAGTTATCCGTGCCCGTTGTTTTGAGATTTGGGGGGGGCCTTGAGCTGCTCAGCGAACATAATGAAAGTGAACGGTACAGGCCCCTCCCTCCTTCAAAACTCATCAAATACGCAATCCAGCAGCTCTAAAACGCTCTCGTGGACAACTTGTGACCTGCACATTCACCACGCTATAAAATAATGATGTATAATAACGAGACAGAGTTATTTGCAAGGCAAATGCATAACCAGAACTACATTCCAGACATACCGGCTGAGCGGAGTGATTTCAAAAGCGTATGTTTACTGCAGCTACTCGCAACGTCTGAGGTGCGCACTGTGCACTGTGTTAATCCCCCCAGCAGATTACTTAAAAAAAGTAGTTCTGAGTATTTGCTTCATGTGTCGTATTGTTTAATAATTATACATTATCATTTCATAGCGTGGTGAATGTGCAGGTCATAACTTGTCCCGAGAGCGTTTTGGAGCTGCTGGATTGCGTATTTGAAGAGTTTTGACGGAGGGAGGGACCTGTACCGTTCACTTTCATTATGTTCGCTGAGCAGCTCGCAACTTTCCCCCTCGAATCTCAAAACAACGGACACGGATAACTAAAGGTAATGTACCTACTCATATAACTATAGGGATTATGGCAATAGGCCAATTTGCCAAAATGTTGAAATACCCTTTAAAGCAACAGCTTATTTTACAGTCATTATTACACACAGTGGCCACTTTATTGGGTACATCTGCTCACCTGCTTGTTAATCCAAATATCTATTTAGCCAATCATGCAGCAGCAACGCAATTCATGACAGCATGCAGATATGGTTCAGCTGCTATTCAGACCAAATATCAGACTGGTAGAGAAATGGGATCGAAGTGACTTTGACAGAGGAGTGACTGTTGGAGACAGATGGGGTAGTTTGAGTGTCTCACAGTCTGCTGATCAGAATTTTCAGGCAAAACAGTCCCTGAAGTTAATGGAGAATTGTGTGAAGAAAATAAAGAAACATTGATTTAGCGGCAGCAATATGACATGGTTTAAGCTGACAGAAAGGCGGCAGTAACTCAAATAACCGCACATAACAACAGTATTATACAGAAATGCATCTCTGAAGCGCAACATGTCGACTCTTGAAGTGGACAGGCTACAGCAGCAGGAGACCACACCGGGTTCCACTCCTGTCAGCTAAGAACAGGAAACTGAGGCTACAGTGGAAAAAAAAATAAATAAAAATACTCACCAGAACAGGACAGTAGAAGATCAGAAACATCACTTGTTCTGATGAATCTCAATTTCTGATGTGACATGCAGATGTTGGGACAGATTTTGGCCGAATCCACATGAATTCATGGATCCATCCTGCTTTATGAAAACAGTAAAGGCTGGTGGAGGTGCAATGAGAGAACATATTCCTGAATCAGGAGTTTGGGAGAGAGCAGGGGGAGCACTGGCAGAGAGTGGAAGAGCATTCCTCCCTCCCTCTGTGTCTATCAGTGCAGATCAGATCTGGATTAAGCTCAATTAAGTTTCTCTGGTAAATAACTTTAAAATCATTTAAGGCTCTCTTTTATCTCAGAGTTCTTTGCCTCATATATGAGTACTTTATGTACGTAATCTCTGAATGGTTTCTCTAGCCTCTGAATACTTTCTATAATCTCCAAATACTCTGTCTAATCTCTGAGTACATTTTCTCACCTCTGAATACTCTCTCTAATCTCTGAATGCTCTGGAGATTCAAGATAATTTATTCCTTCCATTAATTTCCAAAAATGCCATGTAATTTCAATGAATGTATTAGCCAAGCAATCTTTATCACGTCATCGAAACTTTGGTCATATTGACAAATGTGAAAAATTCTTACATCTTACATCTTACATTATGATGTACCCCACGTCAGAATTATAAAATGTAAAAGGGTGAACTCAAGAAATGCCCCTGTTAATGTCTGACACAAATAGCCCACTTTTGCTCCAGTGAACTCACTTTAAATTCCAGTATATAATTGTGTGGTTTTGTTTTTTTTTTTGTTCGCCTTTTCTTTGTGTTTATTCGAAAGTAAGGAAAAATCTTTCTATGAGAATGAAATTGGTTTTACTATAATAAAAAATAATATTTGGACCAATTTATTTATCTCTACTCTGCTCTTTCAATTAAGTTCCGAAATTATCAACAATTAAACACTTAATTTTCACAAGATGTGTGGATACACCTCTCTTACCATATACAGACAGTGCCTTACTTTTGAGAAATTGAGTCTATTGAGCAAACTATTTTACAGCAGAACCTCTAAGTTTTCATATCAGTGGCTCCCCCCTCAGCACATGCAGTAGGTCCCAGCTGCAGCAGTGCAGTCTCTGTGCAGTCTGACTGAGGGAGGTTTTTGTACGGCTCTCTAACACTGTGTGAACACCCAGATACTACTGATGACATCTACACTCTGACAGTAATAATCTCCTGCATCTTCAGCCTGGACTCCAGTGATTTTCAGTGTAAACTGAGTCCCAGATCCACTCCCACTGAAACAATCAGGAATCCCAGACTGGCGACCTGTGGCCCATTAAATCAGAAGTTTAGGAGCCTGACCAGGTTTCTGCTGGTTCCAGCTGAGGAGCTTTTTGGAGTCATGAACGTGAACACTCTGACTGGCTGTACAGCTGATAGTGACAGTGTCTCCCTGCTGAACAGCCTGAGCTGCTGGAGACTGAGTCACAACTATATCTGCCATTGATTCTGGAAAAGACAAACATGGAAATAGATATCAATGCAGGTACACCTTGTCAAACAAAATTAATTTCTATTGCGTATTTAAATTGAAATAATTACAGCTCCACTGTCAAAACTGTGTAAATTTTTATATTAAAAGACAGTAAGACGGATCTGTCTTTCTCACCCTGTAAAACGAGTCCCAGCATCACCAGCAGTAGAAAGTCTGACATCATCATAATGCTGCCTGTGTCAGTGTCTGTGAAAGGACTGGACAGTCACTGATCAGGGGGTCTTAAAGTGTGTGGAGCAGTAAGGCAGGACAGGTATGCAAAGCCCCTTCCTCTGTACAAATCCTGTCACACACAGTTAGAGTGTGAGCAGGGTTTCTGTGAGCAGGGTTTTCATCATGATTTATGGCACTTTGATTGGTCCAGGATCTCACTTTTTAATGATGTAGAGCTGGCCTGGAAGTACTTTTATGATGCTTTTAGCATTATTATAAATAAACATGCCCCTCTCCGCAAATTTAGAGTGAAGGGTCGAAACAATCCTTGGTTCTCCCCTGAGTTGTCCAGTCTCCTTAAAGCAAGGGATGATGCCTGGGCTAAGGCCAGAAATTCTAAATCCCAGGGTGACTGGCTGATATTCAAACAGCTCAGAAATCGCTTTACTTCCCTTGTTAAAAAGGCTAAGTCTGATTTTTATGTTGATAAAACTACCCGTAACCTAAATGATCCTAAGAAGTTTTGGAAAGTAGTCAAATCTTCATTTGGGGATGAAACCACAGACGAATTGCCTGCTTGCATAGTAAAAGATGCACATATTCTAGCTGACAAATCAGCCATTCTTAATTATTTTAATGAACACTTTGTCTCTTCAGGATCTCTATTTGAGTCCTCACATCCACATCAATCTAATGTGCAGGGGTTTGCCTTCAATCACCACCTATTAATGCTATGGCTCCGGGATTTTATCTGACACCTTTTGATGTAGTCCAGGTCCATAGAGCTTTACAGCAATTGGATCTAAGTAAATCTGCCGGACCTGACAACCTCGAGCCTTTCTTTTTGAGGTCAGCTGCAGACTTTATTGCAGAACCTCTGTGTCATATTTTTAATCTAACTCTTTCTGAAAATAAGATTCCGAGAATATGGAAGTCTGCTTATGTTCTTCCCATGCTGAAAGGTGGTGATCCCTCCGTAGTTAACAACTATAGGCTGATCTCTAAATTGTGTGTTCTCTCCAAAATTTTAGAAAGGTTGGTTGGTGAACAACTTAAATGTTTTTTAGATGCATATGGTCTCCTCTCACAACATCAGTCAGGTTTTCGTAAACAGCACAGTACAATAACTGCTGCTGTTAAAGTGGTAAATGACATCATAGAGGCACTAGACGGCCGAAAATATTGTGCAGCTCTTTTTATAGACTTGTCAAAGGCATTTGACACAGTCGACCATGTCATCCTGGCAGATAGACTCCACAATATCGGCTTATCTAACCAGGCTGTAAACTGGTTCTCTAATTATTTATCAGATAGAACGCAGTGTGTCCAGACCGCCGGGTCTTTTTCCTCCTTCCTCCCAGTTCTAAAGGGCGTGCCTCAAGGTTCCATATTGGGGCCACTGTTGTTCACAATTTATGTGAATAATCTTTGTGAAAATTTGTCTGATGCTGTGTCCCATTTTTATGCTGATGATACTGTAATTTATTGTTCATCTTCTTCAGCTTTAAAATCCCTTGAGTTGTTGCAGTCAGCCTTTGACACTGTTCAGACCCGTTTGACTCAGCTCAAGTTAGTGCTGAATGCAGATAAATCAAAGACCATGCTATTTTCAAATGGCAAGCAGCTTCCATCTCACCTTCCTAAGTTGTAAACTGTTCATGGGGTTAAAATCTAAATGGTCATATCTTATAAATACTTAGGCATTCTGATTGATGAGAACCTGTCTTTTAAACTGCACATAGATAAACTTGTTTCTAAGCTCAAACTGAAATTGGGTTGTTTTTAGAAATAAATCATGTTTTTCTTTGCAAGTCAGAAAACATTTGATCTCCACAACTTTTTTACCCTTGTTGGACTATGGAGACCTGCTTTTTATGAACGCTCCTGATCAGTTTTTAAAGAAATTGGATACAGTATACCACTGTGCTTTTATGCTTTATTACTGGTTGCAGCTATCGTGGTACATCACTGTTCCTTATTTGCCGTCGACATTGTCAATCTTTGTATGTTCAGAGACTCTCTCACTGGCTGACTTTTATTTATAAATCTATTCTTGGACTTTTTGCCTACATATTTTGTGTCTACACATGTGCAGAAACCTCAGTCAATATGGCCTGCGCTCTCAGGACATCATACAGATGCAGGTCCCGAGAGTCAGAACTGAACTGGGCAAAAGGCTTTTTAAATTTTCTGCCCTGTCTACCTGGAATGATGTGCAGAAGGACTTGAAATTGACACATCTTGTAACTCTGGGGGAATTCAAGACCATCTTAAAAGACAGAGAAATGAGCTCTATTGGATCTTTGTGATTGCACTGTATAATCATGTAATCCCACTCTTTGTTTTCCCTGTAGTGTGTGACCGAATTTTATTTGTGTCTTGTGTGTTTGTTGTAACCGTTCTGTTTTTTGTGCTGCCGTCTTGGCCAGGTCACTCTTGAAAAAGAGGTTTTAAATCTCAATGAGTTTTTTACCTGGTTAAATAAAGGATATTGATTGATTGATTGATGTTCTGCTAAATGTTTGTTATTACTGAAGTGCTTGGCGCATTCACGTGGTGCACGTCAGGATTACAATATCATGCACTTTTCTTTATTTCCACTCGTGCCTCACCGGAAAAGCAATAGAAATCAATCGATTCTTCAATTTGCCGCAAATACAGTACATACCTCACCTGTGCGTTTTAATGGCGCTGAGTATATTTTTACTAATTTTATTTAGATTTAGACCTTCACATTCAGTGTTTTGTGGGGTTTCTATGGCAACAGCTACCTCAGTATTTATAGTTGTGAGTTCAGTTTGGTAAATTGCATAAAACTCCATAAATTCTTGCTTCTGTCCAAAGCTCAAGTCAGTGGGATAAGTACTTTTGGCAAAACTACTGTTTGAAGTCATAAAACCAAGTTTTTGAGAAAAACGCATTGGAAGTTTGTGCAGTTCTTACCCACAAACAGCTTTCAACATGCAACGATTTGGCCTAAAATGCCCCAGACTCGTACAGTGTTCCTTTCAGTGGGGCTTCCTAGCAGTGGGGCTTGCTACAGCCTTAGTCACTGGGGAGGTCCATATGGCACTGGTGGTAGTGTTAAGTAAATCCATGCGGAACCGGTGGCACTGAGCATGCATCAACGGTGCCAGTGGGGCTTGCTACAGCCTTAGTCACTGGGGAGGTCCATATGGTAATGTTTAGTAAATCAATAGTGATCTTACAGCCTGGTGTAAGTGTAGGGCTTCTGTGCTGCAGGAAGTGGATGGAGGGTTTGACTGTTTCTTGACCAGTCTGCTAATAATTTCCCACTTGGCGCATGACACAGGACGGTATTTTTATTAACATGCAGTAGTTTTATCCAGTGCCTCACCCCACTTTTTTTCTGTCTCTTTCCGAGGATCTTTCCGTCCCCCACCCTGAGCCCATGGACCATCCAAGCCCTGTCCCTCACCATGCTGCTGCAGTCCTGCTGCATGCTGCTCCATGCTGCTGCAGTCCTGCTGTCCTGATCCGGTCCTGGTCCAGTTCTGCACCATCATCTCCATGCCACTTCCTGGAGCGACCGATGCCACTGTTTAGATGGACTTTAATGGATCTCTTTTTCCATTTCTATTCGGCTCTACTTTATTTTGTTATTAATTAGCTAGCCCGCGGAGGATGGGCTTCCCCACTATAGCCGGGTTCCTCCTGAGATTTCTTCCCACTGGGGAGTTTTTTCTCACCGCTGTTTTGAGGATTTTTCTCCCTACTGGGAGTTTTTTGCCTCATTTGCTGTAGTGGGGAAAAGGATTAGGCTGGGCGCTGCCCTTTCATTCTACTCATGAACTTGACTTGACTTGACTTACTGGCATTTGAATCTTTCTGTGTTCTTATTCTATCCCTATTTCTATTGTATTTTATTGTATTTATTCTTTTCTCTGTGTAAATGACTGTGAAGCACTTTGTGACCCTGTCTGTGAAAAGTGCTATATACACTGAACAAAAATATAAACGCATCACTTCTTATTGTGAGAAATATGACCATGTTCAGAAGCTCATTGTACTTTCATTGAGTGTTGACAGATTGTATGACCATATTGCAATACATTTCGATCAATGATTTAAAAAAGACAAACAAGAATCTCGCGATGGGCGTGATGATAAAGGGATGGGGTCTATTGTCCAAATTTCACAAATCAATATTGGGTATGTCCGCCTTTGGCCTGCTGCATTGCTACACATCTCTGCTGTGTGGACTGTAACAAATGGTCAATGGTGACTTGGTGGACATGTTCCCACTTCTCTTCAAGAGCTGTGCAGAGTTGGCGGCTATTGGCTGAAAATGGGAACCAATGACAACTCGTTTAGTTTGTGGACATCCCAAAGATGCTGGAAGGGGACAAATCGAGGAATAAGCCAGCCATTCAAGCACACAAATGTTTTCAGGCTCAAGGAATTCTGTGCATACACGGGTGACTTGGGGCTGGCATGGTCATGCTGGATGGTTATTGTTTTGATGGATGAATGGTAGGACGATAGGCAGCAGCATCTTATCGTAAAATCACACTGCATTCGAGTTGCTGTTCATCAACTGCAGTTGGGTGCAATGTCTTGGAATATTCCCACCCAAACCAGCACTCCACCACCATGTGCCACCGTGCGCACCACCATCATGTCAGCATAACGATCCTCCGTCCATCCGCTCTGTGAAGTTGGAAACGTGACTTGTCTGTAAAGAAAACAGTCCTCCATTGTGCCATTGGCCATAAAACGTGTCTATTCACTCAGTCGAACCAGTTTTTTCATCGACCTGAGGAGAGCTCCATTCCACAAAGGGCAAAAGACGTAAAGATATGGACTTCCTGGAGATTATTTTTCGCGGTTTCGGCAAAAATGGGTCGATGGTGGGGACCAGCTGTCTCATCTGCAGTGGGAGTTACTGGTCTCAGACGATCACAGAGATAAAGAGTCCAGATATGGTGGTCTTGGGTGGGGTTGTCACACATAGTCGCTATGCATGCAGGCGGTCTGCTGTCTTGCCTCATTCCTCAAAAGGTGTTTTATGCGACTTTATTGTTGAAACATGGACATTAAGAGCCCTTTCAACATCCCTGAGAAAAACATTCTGCATTGAGCATGCCAATGGCACGCACGCTCCCTGATGGCTCAAGTCATTTATGGCATTTTGAACAATGGCAGAACTGGGACTTTTGAGGTTGCCTTTTATTGACCAGAGTACAGGATGTGCCTGGGCTGACTGTACCTGATTTCAGTAGCTCTGGATCATGCCTCACCTGTCTGACAGGCCAGTTTTGACAAAGGGCATGAACTTGACAATGATATGGAGAAGGTGACTGAAATGCACACAGACCAGTGTCACACAACCTTGGTCACATAAATAAACCCAACTATGCAACTAACTGTGACTAAACTGTTGCATTTATATTTTTGTTCAGTATAAATAAACTTTACTTACTTACTTCCTTTTCTTGAAGCCAGTCCTGTCTGCCCTTCTTTTTCCATCTGAGATATTTTCTCCTCCTGGATTCCTTTTCAGAGACTTAACGCTCAGCCTGGTATCGCCTATTGCCATCGATTTCATGATACCCTGCCAAACAGTATGACCCAGGATCAAGTGGATTGAGGATGTAAACAAACCTTTTGCACAGAATAAACTATTTTAAAAACCCTTTTTCTGCCAAAATAGACTTATTAATCAAAATACTAATTAGCTGACTTGAAAGTGTATTCAGTATGGTAGCCTGTGAAGATTAAAATAAAATCTTAAATTTGGATTTTTTCATGAAAATGATGGGTAGTTACCACCTTAAGTCCCTTTCAAATGCCAGCTGCACCAACTTGGCCTTCCTCTCGTGGTGCATTATCGTCCTGGGGTCCTAAAAGAATGTGTTTTTAAAGTGGAGAATGAATTCTCGCACATTGCGGTGGATGCCCCATATGTTACGGCATGTTTGAAAGCTTTCAGTACGCTGGGTATCACAATCAGATGTGTGTGGTACTTTGAGAGTATGTGTTCTACAGTCCAATCCTCCTCGGTTTGCTATGATTGTTTTTGTGAGCTTAAAAACTCTTCAGCAACTTCGAACTCAGTCTGAATTATAAGCGATAGTGAAAGGCCCATGATATGTTTCACAGCCTTTACTTCAAGGAATGTATCACTCTCTGGATTCAGTGCAGCAAGCGCACAAACCAACTGTGAGTTGTGCTCACTGACTCTGTGATCCTTCTCTCCAAGCGCTGAATCGATAGAGTTGTAGTACAGTAGTACAGTCTCTGGAGTTCCGTTTTTTTCGTCATCATCCCTGTGTCCAGTAGTTCCCATAACAACATACTGATCCATACTTGTTTTTGCTGTTTGTTGAGGCATCGCGGGCATGGCCCCATACCTTATTAAGCTTAATTAAACTCCTCATCACAATGGAGTTTCCATACACAAGCTGTTGCGCTATAGCCACAAAATTTAATCCATTCATTACGTCAGTATCCTCTCTTTGTAGGAGCTTGTTAGATGGATCCAATAGGGCAAGAACTGTGTGGACTAACTTGGCAATGAATTGGAAACTGGGCTCGGTAATCTCGCGCCGCAGGCCATCTGCCTCCATCCGTATCTCTGCACCATAGGCCTGGACAGACTCCATCTCAATCAAAAGAGATGTTATGTCATTGAATGATTCAAGAATGACTGACACAGTGGCAAGATGCCCCGTCCACCTCTAGTCGAGACGGCATTTAAGATGCACACCCTTATAGTGCACAGCAATTGTGGGCTCCTTGCAGAATTTGTAAAGGGCATTACTCATATGAAAAAAGTCCACTACAGCTGCCTCTACTGACATTGCATGTAATACCACTAAGTGCAGCTGGTGGTCTAAAACAGTGTAGATAAGGTATCTCACAGCCTAGTTTCTTTTTGGTAGCTTCTGGACGCCACCATGTTTCCCAGACATCAGAGCAGCCCCACAAAATACCTGGCTTAGAATCTTTGATGTGTCCAATCCAGCTTTTTTTGACCTCTGCCAAAACAGTGTTTGATAATGTCTGGCCACCTTTTGTCAGCTGTTGCTATGGTTAGCAGGCTCTGTGACTGCATATGACTCATTTACAAATCAAATGACAATCAATATATTTTCGCCCTGGTGGGGTCACCCGGCTCCATCGACTTTCAATTTGTTATAGAGTTCGCCTACTTCCTCCACAATATTGTCTGTCACCACACTGCTGAGTGCCTTTATGAGTTCATCTTGCATTTCGTGACCAGTATACGCGCATTGCGAGGTATTGTTTTTAAAATAGCGCCAATTCAGGGTCCTTAATATTATAGTCCAGTAAGGTGAGGAAAAGTCCACTTTCCGCCACCCAGCATGTTATCAAAGGCCTTTATCTTCCCTCTTAAAGGCAACTGGTTTTCTGCTAAGAACATGACAATGTCAATGATAGAGGAAACATAATACCTGTTCTTTTCAGAGTCGGTCTAAGTTATTGATCAGTGTAGAAATTTCCTACCCAGTATCGCAACGCCACCCGCTCCTTCCACATTGTAGACCCATAGCAAGAAATATGGTCTTTTGAAGATTTATGTTTATAAAAACCCCGATCTCGCCCACAGCATTTTACCGTTATGGAAACTCACACTCACAAAAGCATCCAGCGTCCAAGACCTCCGTGGTGGCGCTTAGACAGCCGACAGTAAAAGCAAAAGGCCACATCGCCTTTTAAACTATATTCCAGCTATATTCTCGGTTGTGATATCAGGTGGAGACAATGAACATTTCCTACCACTGAAAATGGTGGCAGGATATTGTTGCAAAAATGATTGGTTGGGCTGGTCTGTCCCGGGGTCATCTATGCCACTGCTTTTGTCTTCCACAGCTAGCGCTTAAATGCTAGGTTGCATTTATATTTTGTTCAGTATAAATAAACTTCACTTACTTACTTCCTTTTCTTGAAGCCAGTCCTGTCTGCCCTTCTTTTTCCATCTGAGATATTTTCTCCTCCTGGATTCCTTTTCAGAGACTTAACGCTCAGCCTGGTATAAGCCTATTGCCATCGATTTCATTATACCCTGCCAAACAGTATGACCCAGGATCAAGTGGATTGAGGATGTAAACAAACCTTTTGCACAGAATAAACTATTTTAAAAACCCTTTTTCTGCCAAAATAGACTTATTAATCAAAATACTAATTAGCTGACTTGAAAGTGTATTCAGTATGGTAGCCTGTGAAGATTAAAAAAAAAATCTTAAATTCTGACTTTTTCATGAAAATGATGGGTAGTTACCACCTTAAGTCCCTTTCAAATGCCAGCTGCACCAACTTGGCCTTCCTCTCGTGGTGCATTATACGTCTGGGGTCCGAAAGAATGTGTTTTAAAGTGGAGAATGAATTCTCGCACATTGCGGTGGATGCCCCATATGTTACGGCATGTTTGAAAGCTTTCAGTACGCTGGGTATCACAATCAGATGTGTGTGGTACTTTGAGAGTATGTGTTCTACAGTCCAATCCTCCTCGGTTTGCTGTGATTGTTTTTGTGAGCTTAAAAACTCTTCAGCAACTTCGAACTCAGTCTGAATTACAAGCGATAGTGACAGGCCCATGATATGTTTCACAGCCTTTACATCAAGGAATGTATCACTCTCTGGATTCAGTGCAGCAAGCGCACAAACCAACTGTGAGTTGTGCTCACTGACTCTGTGATCCATCTCTCCAAGCACTGAATCGATAGAGTTGTAGTACAGTAGTACAGCCTCTGGAGTTCCGTTTTTTTTATCATCATCCCTGTGTCCAGTAGTTCCCATAACAACATACTGATCCATACTTGTGTTTGCTCTTTGTTTAGGCATCGCGGGCATGGCCCCATACCTTATTAAACTTAATTAAACTCCTCATCACAATGGAGTTTCCATACACAAGCTGTTGCGCTATAGCCACAAAATTTAATCCAGTCATTAAGTCAGTATCCTCTCTCTGTAGGAGCTTGTTAGATGGATCCAATAGGGCAAGAACTGTGTGGACTAACTTGGCAATGAATGGGAAACTGGGCTCGGTAATCTCGTGCCGCAGGCCCACTGCCTCCATCCGTATCTCTGCACCATAGGCCTGGACAGACTCCATCTCAATCAAAAGAGATGTTATGTCATTGAATGATTCAAGAATGACTGACACAGTGGCAAGATGCCGTCCACCTCTAGTCGAGACGGGGTTTAAGATGCACACCCTTATAGTGCACAGCAATTGTGGGCTCCTTGCAGAATTTGTAAAGGGCATTACTCACATGAAAAAAGTCCACTACAGCTGCCTCTACTGACATTGCATGTAATACCACTAAGTGCAGCTGGTGATCTAAACAGTGTAGATAAGGTATCTCACAGCCTAGTTTCTTTTGCAGTAGCTTCTGGACGCCACCATGTTTCCCAGACATCAGAGCAGCCCCACAAAATACCTGGCTTAGAATCTTTGATGTGTCCAATCCAGCTTTTTTGACCTCTGCCAAAACAGTGTTTGATAATGTCTGTGCGTCACCTTTGTCAGCTGTTGCTATGGTTAGCAGGCGCTCTGTGACTGCATATGACTCATTTACAAATCAAATGACAATCAATATATTTTCGCCCCTGGAGGGGTCACGGGCTCCATCGACTTTCAATTTGTTGTAGAAGTCGCCTACTTCCTCCGCTGTAGCGTCTGTCACCACACTGCTGAGTGCCTTTATGAGTTCATCTTGCATTTCGTGACCAGTATACGCGGCATTGCGAGGTATTATTTATAAAATAGCGGCCAATTCAGGGTCCTTTTTAATATTATAGTCCAGTAAGGTGAGGAAAAGTCCACTCCCGCCCACCAACATGTTATCAAAGGCTTTTATCTTCCCTCTTAAAGGCAACTGGTTTTCAGCTAAGAACATGACAATATCAATGATAGAGGAAACATAATACCTGTTCTTTCGTAGTCGGTCTAAGTTGATCAGTGTAGAAATTTCCTACCCAGTATCGCAACGCCTCACCCGCTCCTTCCACATTGTAGACCTGTAGCAAGAGATATGGTCTTTTGAAGATTTGCGTTTATAAAATCCCCGATCTCGCTCCACAGCATTTTACCGGTTATGGAAACTCACAGTCACAAAAGCATCCAGCGTCCAAGACCTCCGTGTGGCGCTAGACAGCCGACAGCAAAAGCAAAACGGCCACATCGGCCTTTAAACTATATTCCAGCTATATTCTCGGTTGTGATATCAGGTGGAGACAAATGAACATTTCCTACCACTGAAAATGCTGGCAGGATATTGTTGCAAAATGATTGGTTGGGCTGGTCTGTCCCGGGGTCATCTATGCCACTGCTTTGTCTTCCACAGCTAGCGCTAAATGCTAACCGGTGCATCATTGATGGCAGCACGAGGATTTTGTTCTTCAGAAGTGGCCGTGGTGGGTACAGTCGCACTCATTTGTGGAGCTAGAGGAGACCTCGAGGAAGCAGCACCTTTGGCGTTTAGCCATTTTTGAATATCCATAGTTCAGTCTGATTAGAGCTAAGCGCCATTTAGGAATGCATCTAATGAAAAGACAGCAAAACCAGTACCGCCATAGCACAAGACCAATGAGAATGCTTCGTCCCCAAATGTGACCTTATGCAAATAAGACGGGATAAAATATGACATGGGGGTTTTTTTTTTAATTATTCTATTACTTTGTTTTTATTTAATTTCATTTATGGAACAGGTTTTCACTTTTAAAATGATAAATATAAATTAATAAAAAATTTGGTAAATTTGGGCACAAAGGTCTTGGCCTGCTGTTGGGGGGGCATTGCCCGCGACTTTGGTGGGAAAAGCAATCCCAATTGCAACCCTCCTACTGATTCCAGCTCTGGCCAGTTTTGCACAAACTTGTGGGGCTGCTTTAAGCAGTCAGCACTGGCCAGATCTGAATGCAGTCTAGCTTGTAATTTCCTTTCTCTTATTCTACTGTGGTGCTTCTAAACACAGGCAATATTAGCACTCTGTCTTCATCCTGTGGTTTGCGAATGTAATTGTGGCTTGGGTGATATCAGAGAGAGCGCATTTCAAACACAACCCATGATGATGTCATGTGAAGACACAGTAACACTTGTGAGCACAGGTTCTATATTGCTTTATTCATTCCACTTTGGCCAAAATTACACCATAGTTAGCATTTTATAAGCGTAAAGACAAAGGGCTCTAATTTCTTGGCGCAGCGCAGGGTGGCGCAGTGTGGCGTAGGTATAATTTAAATCGGTGCAGCCAGCGCAGTGGTAATTTCGTCTTGTGCAACACCGTGCGCAGCCACTTTGGCAATTTGGTAGATGGACGTGCGCCAAGATGGGTGTGGCAGCGTAGTAGGGGGAGGTGTCACATATTCATCATGACGCAGTGACAATTTCGTGGATAAAGGCCCCGCCGAAAATGCGCAGAGAGCTCGCCAGCTCCAACCTGGTTTACTTTCTGTGCAGTGGTAATTTAGCTGACCGGCGCACAGTGCGCACACCGAAACCTCACAGGCAGGTTTCCAGAATGTCAGGCACATTTCAATGCAATAAATAATTACAGCAACCAAATGTAACTATCTGAATCAGCTCATAAATTATAGTAACTGTATCGATTGTCCTGATGTCAGATCAAAGGCGGCTGGCACGCGTAATGGAAACTCGACCTGACAGCCCTCAGAGTGTCAGTGCATTCTCTGTGGCATGTTGCGTGCTACACAACATAGCTGTACGCCATGGATGTCACTTTGACCTCACGCAGGAGACATTACAGGCCTTGAGACAGAGAGAGGCCGAACCGCATGTGCCGTAGCAGCAGGGAGAGCAGCAGCGCGCACGGGAGAGGAGAGACCACCGCGGCTGCACGGCTCTGTCCTTAACACTAGAACCGCGGCACTGATGTTAGTAATGCATGGTATTTCATGTCAATAAAAGATTTGAGTCCATCCGTCCATGACTTTTTCTAAATATGTGTTTTCTATGTTATATCAAAGTTTTGAACTTCTGTTATAAAACGTAAGTGAGTATTGATATTAAATTACTTTGAGAGCCATAGCCACTTTTTTGCAGCAGTGGCTTTGACTGCAAATACCCCTGTCTGCAACGTACGAGAGAGAGAGAGAGAGAGAGAGATGTGTGTGCATGTGAGCACGTGAGTGGTGTGTAGGCTATGTGGGTATGTGTCCTTCAGCACACACGTGTATTCGCGTCTTTGCATTGACTTTGAATGTAATCTGTCGTGCGAAAAATTCATTTTGCGTCCAGTGTGCAAGCGGCTTAATACTATTATTGTCACTTAGGTTTTATCGTTTTTTAGTGGGGGAAAGGAATACAGCCCGATTGCTATGATCTCGTACTGAGTTAAGATCACATATTGAAAATAAATGTGTAACGTATCTTGCATTGTTGTCCATGCATGTTAATCCCAAAATTTTAAGCAGCAACAGGGTGTAATAATAGGAACACGCTATCCATGGTTTCTCTTCCCAATGATGCAGGCAGAAGAAATAAATGAGCAACCATCGTATTTCATTCCAACTTCATAAGTTTGAATGATCTGACGTAGTTTTGTTTTGAAATTCCATTCAAGTTCGCTAATGGTAATAATTCGCGAATGCCCTCGCTAGCCAGCTAACTCATATTCGTAATGCTTAATATAGACGTAAGCGGTGCACAAAACATGCCTGAAGCAGCAAAGTAAAATGCAAAATTAATGCATCATGCAGATATAGGACGGAGGCTTCTATATTCCAACATCCTAAAGGTGAGGAGAGGAGCTCATTTGATTGGTGAAGATTTGACTCGGCTGTGTTAAACCCACTCACGCCTTCTCTCCTCCCTCTTTGCCACTTGCACTGGCAGGAGGGACAGAGGCAGGACAGATGAGTCCTTGCGCTGGGCTGCGCAGGGCACGAAATTGCAAAATTTGCCTGGATACACCCCGTTGGCGCGGTGCTCCCCCTATTCGCCGCGCCTGCGCCTGGTCAACAAATTTAGAGCCCAAAAACTTGACAGTGAGATAAAGACAAATGCAAAACTGTGATTTTTTTTTCCAGCCTACAATGAGAAGGAAAGAATGAATTTTCCTGTGATTCAGTATATCAGTGTTTTCCACAGTGAATGAAGTTTCTGGAGAACATATTCCTGAATTAGGAGTTTGGGAGAAAGAAGGGGGAGCACTGGCAGAGAGTGGAAGAGCATTCCTTCCTCCCGCTGTCTTTTTGAGCAGAACAGATCTGGATCAAGCTTTGTTGAAGTCTGTCAGCAAATTATTCACTCGTTGCTGAATTGTAACACTTCTTGCATCCACAGTATTCTCCAACTCCCCGTATCCAACACCCAAACAAATTATATCACAGGTAACAAACTCTGGTACCTCTCTGAATGCTTTGTCTAATCTCTGAATACTCTTTCTAAACTCTGAATGCTCTCTCTAATTAGGAGTTCAAGCCCGAAGGGCTGAAACCTTATTGTTTTCCTGCTGATTTATTATTTTATTATTATTATTATTATTATTATTATTAATCTTCAGAAATGTTTGTGCAAATTCTCACGAGGTGGAACATCGCAGAGACATGATACTTTCATAAATGATCGGACAGTGTGTTCATTACTTGCACAACAAATGTGACCCCAATCGGCCCAATGGTGGCGCAATAATTAAAGGTAGAATCTTTTTCTTTAAAAGGTCATAACTCCTACGTCGTGAGTCTGATTTACACAAAGCTTTCTCCAGATGTGTATTGGACTTCCCTCTACAAATTGCAGGAGGACCCTTGAGGTCCGCCTGGGTAAATTGTCCGCCATTTTGAATTTTTAGAAAAACACATTTTTGACATCTTCTCCTAAATCGTGAGTTCAATTTGCACCAAATTTGCTGTGCATGATCAGTGGAATTAGCTTTTTATAAAAACTGCATTTTCCGTGTTGATATCTTTATTGTTTTGAAGATATTGACCAATGAATTTAACAGGGGGCGTGGCTTAACATATAAATAAATTTAACTCCACTAACATCTGGCCAATCATCACCAAACTTGCATGATGTGTTTAGAGCAGGACTTGAAACATCAGCTGAAAATTTCATTCAGATCAAATCATAGGGGGCG
Source organism: Gymnothorax javanicus (assembly GCA_029692085.1). NCBI lineage: Eukaryota > Metazoa > Chordata > Actinopteri > Anguilliformes > Muraenidae > Gymnothorax > Gymnothorax javanicus. The sequence continues at coordinate 124,607,560 of CM056197.1, read as the reverse complement.
CTACAAATACAAAAAGTGTGTGTAGCACTACAGAAATCAGACTATAAATCAAACAATTTTTGTCTAATTATTACAAAACTCCTAGGATATGTTTCATAACACTTTTCAAACGTGTGTGTAAAATTAATTTGAAATTGCCCGATAGGGGTAGCCACCAGCTCCAAACATGCCCATGGGCTGCCTGGCTCATATTTGGCTATAAATCAATGACATTATGTCCCATACATCACCAAACTTGGCAGTTAATTTTCAATGAGCTTTTAAAATTGTCCCTAAAATATTTTTGAAATTCAGAGAGATTCAGAGTCAGAAGATTTATTGTCATTCCTACCACATACACAGTACACAGTGAAACAAGATACTGTTTCCCCAGGACTCGATACATAGACACATGTAACCTATCATACTACCCAACTAACAGGCTAATGAGCTACAGCTAACTAAGCAATACTAACTAAGCCTACAGATCAGTAGACTAAGGGGAGAGCGATACAGGAATATAGGGAGAGGAAAAAAGTATATTGTACAAAGGGAAAAAATATACTATCCTTTATTACCTTATATATTATGCATCCGTACATACAGTGGGGTGCAAAAATTTCAGCACCCCTGGTTTAAATGTCTGTTACAATTAATCTCCAAGTGATTGAAAGCAAACCTGAACACTAAATGCAACAAAGTTAAACATGACACCTTTCTGCAAATTTAAAAGCAAGGTTTCTTTTTATTTAAATCTTTCTGAGTTTTTAAATGATAAGAAAGGAAAAAGGGCCCTGTGCAATAGTTTGGGAACCCTTTTGGATTATTCTTTGTTACCTTTTAAGAAGATGATTGCTAAGGCTAAGACCCAGGTGATTTACTCGTTAGGGCTTCAATGAGTCAGGTGAATATAATTCCAGGTTTGAACTATATATTCTGAAGTAACTCCATGCCTTTTAAAGTATCCGACTGTGGTGGCTGTTGTGTCTGGTGTTAAAATCCATGTGTTCCTCTAAACAGTTGTCCAAGGATGTCAAAATCAAGATAATTCACTTCCACCAACAAGGAAAGGGCTACAAAAAACTCTGACAATGTTTCAAACTACCCATTTCTACTGTCAGAAACATCATAAGAAAACGGAAAATAAATGGAACAATTGAAGTCAAGGCAAGATCTGGAAGAACAAGAAAAATTTCAGATAGAATGGCCCGAGATCTGGTGAGAAATGCTCAGAAGAACCCACACATCACTGCAAAAGAGCTGCAAAAAAGAGTAGCAGACACAGGTCTAGTTGTTCACAGGACACAATACAGCATACCTTTAAACAACAAAGACCTACATGGCAGAGTTGCAAGAAAGAAGCCTTTCCTACGACCTCAACACAAAATTAAGCGTCTGAAGTAAGCAAAAGAAAACCTTGAGAAACCTCAAGCCTATTGGAACAATGTCCTTCGGACTGACAAACCCAAAATTGAACTTTTTTTCCACAACCAAAGACGGTATGTTTAGGGAAAAAAGGGTGAAGCATTTGTAGAGAAGAACACGTTGCCAACTGTTTAGCATGGAGGTGGATCCATTTTGCTTTGGGGTTTTGTAGCAGCTGGGGGCATAGGCAATATTGCGCAGGTGGAAGGAAGAATGGATTCCACCAAATATCAAGACATTCTAGAGGCTAATGTTCAAAGCTCAGGCTATGACTTTACCTGCCCGGAGCATTCAGCTCACTGCGTAGTTTGTCAGGATGTACTGTTGTAGTGATGTGTACAGTAGGAGAGATGCTGAAGTTCCGGGCAGGTGAAGTTATCGTTTTCGAAGCACATTCACTGTTTCTGGCTCTAACCATCACCGACGACAGCTCGACGCGGGGCTGTCTTCTCCGCCTCACCTGTCCCTCTGCAGACAGTCACTAGATACACAACAAGAAACTACACTCCAAGCTAAGCAGCTAAAGTCAGCTATAACTTTAGATTGTTGATTAGCGCACTGCTAACGCGCTGAGCTTCAGCATCTCTCCTTCTGTATTATATTCTGTAAATATTCTGTGATTTTCAACAAATCCTCCTTGCGACACTTATGAAATTGAGCCTAGCCAGGATCAACAACAAAGGCGGACAAATCAAACTCCATACCGCCCCACACAACCGAAGAAAAACAGCCAAACAAATAATGCTGTCAGCAAGCCAATCGGAAGATAAACAGTAAAAAGGAAGAATTTGGACGAGCCCCCACTTGTTATGGCCCCCATCTAGGGTAAAGCTGTGACAGCTTCGAGTGAGCGTCCCCTTTCCCGTCCCCAGAACACGCAAACACTGTAAGTGTGAAAAAGATAACAGAATTTTTTGCAATGCTTACACATGTCACATGACGCTGGCTGTTTTTAATCAAACTCACCAATTTAATGACCATATTTCTGACATTTGGTGATTCTCTATCTGCTGCTGATGAATACTTCCGGGATATGTGGGAAGGTTGTAAAAAATATTTAACAATTTCACATCATGTGAGCTGTGGGAATATTTTAATGCTTTGAACCTTGGATCGGTCTTCGCATTGATACTGAAGTGTAGATAAGAATGAAAAGCCTTGTTCTTACAGAGGAAATAAATACTTACAGAAGACGGAAACTTTATTCTTCCTGTGTTTGATAGCTGTGATATTTTTTCCAGGGTAGCAAAAGAAATTGTTACTCTGGATCATATTTCACAACTCTGAAACTATTTTATTGTTGTTCAAACTTAATTTGTAGATCATAATTACAAGCCCATTGTTATCACCTGGACAGAGTGGCAGCCTATTGCAGGATTGAATATGAGCCACTGCGGCAGGTTTATAATGAGGAGGATGGGGACAAATGGAAGGAGGCATGAAGGACCGTCTGTACCTATTAATGACCTCACTAATGATTCAGTTCTCTAGAAGGGACATCGAGGAGGAGAACTGGTATATGAACAAGGCTATTAGAGTATCCTCTTACCATGAGATAGTCCATTCCTAACTGACACAACACTGTCCACCTAAAATTAGTGAACAATCAGACACAACCGAGTCATTACAGCTGATCACAATATTGGAGTTAATGAGGTAATCAACCAATTTACCAGAAAACCCCACGCACACTCAGAGCCAGTTCGGCAGGTGTGAGGGCTGTGACAGCCATGCAATGTCATTAACATCCTCCATCACGCTGTGACAGCACAGAGGAAGACTGCCTCTCCCATAATGCACTTGTTCCCGCACTGCAGCTCATTCACATACATGTACAGCCATTGTCATGGGGGACCGTACATCCTGTTCATCTAATACAGGCTGACATGTAGACAGACAATGAGCTGCCAAAATGTTCTTGTGTTACGACACAAAATAAACTGAGCCGAGACTGACTCCCTCTCAAAGTGTTGTATGACTCTGGCCGATTTTGCACCGGCATGAATGTAATACCAGCCTGAAGTTTTTTTTTTTTTTTGCTTTTATTTACAAATGTGCTGTTACTTCAAAAGACATAATAGCACTCCCAATGGTTAGCATGTGTAATTGCAGCCTGAGTGACATTTAGGGTAAGTTCTTTTTGGAGGAAACATACAGTGTGTTCAATCCAGAAAAAGTTTGGCTAAAATATCACTAAAATTTGAGTTCTTTAACTGCAAAAATCAGCAGTAATTCACTGTGATGTGGAAAACCAATACTCTCCCTCTTGCGAATGTCAAAGAAAAGGAACAAAAGACTTAGTTTGATGATTCAAGAATGTAAGTGGAGTTTCCGGTGAACATACAGTATTCCTGAATCAGGATTTTGGGAGGGAGCAGGGGGAGCACTGGCAGACAGTGGAAGAGCATTCCTCCCTCCCTCTGTCTTTATCAGTGCAGATCAGATCTGGATTAAACTCCATGAAGTGTGTCTGGTGAATAGCTTTAACCTCACTGAATGGTCTCTCTCATCTCTGAATGCTCTCTGTAATTGCTGAATAATCTCTCTAATCTCTGTATACTCTCTCCAATCTCTGAATGCTCTTCAAGATAATTTTTTCCTTCTATTAATTTCCAAAAATGCCACGTAAGTTACAGGGACTGTATTATCCGAGAAATCTTTGGTATCTCTTCATCTAAACTGTGGACATATTGACAAATGTGGAAAATTCTTCACAAGACAAACATCCTACATTATGACGTACCCCATGTCAGAATTAGAATGTGTAAAAGGGTGAACTTAAGAAATGCCCGATTATTTCTTACACTAATGGCCCACTTTTGTTCCAGTCAACTCAATTCCAGTATATAACGGAGTGTTTTGTTTTTGTTCACCTTCTCTTTGTGTTTATTCAGAAATAAGAAAAAATCTTTCTCCAGAAAGAAATCCATTCTACGATAATAAAAAAATAGTATTTGGACCAATTTATTGATCTCCATTGTGTTCTTTCAATTAAGTTTCTAAATTATCATGAGGAATACATTTAATATTCACTAGATGTGTGGATATACTTACCAAATGTAAATAGAGCATTACTTCTGAGAAAATGTGTGTAATTATTGTGCACGCTATTTCAGAGCAGAACCTCTTTGTGTTTCAGTCGCTCCCCCCTCAGCACCTGCAGTAGGTCCCAGCTGCAGCAGTGCAGTCTCTGTGCAGTCTGACTGAGGGAGGTTTTTGTACGGCTCTCTAACACTGTGTGTGCGGCCAGCTACCACTGATGGAGTGGTAACTCTGACAGTAATAATCTCCTGCATCTTCAGCCTTGACTCCAGTGATTTTCAGCGTAAACTGAGTCCCAGATCCACTCCCACTGAAACGATCAGGAATCCCAGACTGGCGAGTTTTGGCATATCTAATCAGGAGTTTTGGAGCCTGACCAGGTTTCTGCTGGTACCAGTGAAGCCAGTCACCATCTCTATCAGTATAAACACTCTGACTGACTGTACAGCTGATAGTGACAGTGTCTCCCTGCTGAACAGCCTGAGCAGATGGAGACTGAGTCACAACTATATCTGCAATTGATCCTGGAAAAAATAAGAATAGAAATAGATGTCAATAAAGATCAATTTTGCCAAACAAGATGAATTTCTGCTGCATGTTTGACCATAAAATATTGAGACCTTTAATTAAAAAGTTGAATAAATTGCAAATTAAAATGTAGTAAAATGTATTTATGTTTCTCACCCTGTACAAGGAGTCCCAGCATCACCATCAGTAGAAAGTCTGACATCATCATAATGCTGCCTGTGTCAGTGTCTGTGAAAGGACTGGACAGTCACTGATCAGTACTGGGGGTCTTAAAGTGTGTGGAGCAGTGAGGCAGGACAGGTATGCAAAGCCCCTTCCTCTATACAAATCCTGTCACACACAGTTAGAGGACCTCTGATGTGTGAACAGCAGTGGGTCTATAGAGGGCTGGGACATGTGCACTGTATACTGTGAAATTTTGACCTCACAATAAAGTAACTGCATTAATTACAGCTTTTCTGAAATTTTATTTGACTTTTCACTTGGAAATTGTATATAGCTTCAGATTCTGTAAATTGTGGGTTTAATAAATTCCCCTGAGTTCAGATCAAAGTTTCAGTGACAGAAATAAGAGAGCCAGTGACATCACACATGCACGGCCAACTGCCTCCATCCATTTTACCAGCTTAGAGCTACGCAATCAAACTGTCACATAAATCCAAAGAAGACTATTTGTTGAACAGTGGTTTACAATCAAATGAAAAAGTGTGTGTGTGTGTGTGTGTGTGTGTGTGTGTGTGTGTAGAGAGAGAGAGAGAGAGAGAGAGAGAGATAAGGTGGGGCAGATGTACAGGAATGAACTGTACGGATTTAACAAAACACAGTGGGCAGGAAGGTTTCATGAGGATCGTGCAGAAGGGGAGAGTTTGAGGTGAAATTCTGTTCCTGAACCTCTGCTCTGTAGCTCTGTTATGTACATGTGAACATGGGAGTGAAGTTAAACCCCACTATGCTGAATATTTTCCTCACCATCACAATGAGGTCCTGTTTTCACATTATACACTGTTGTCTTCAGATATTAAGAGTGAAAATTCCTGATCAAACTGCAAACACAGGGCTGACACCCTCTTCAGTGCTATCAGTGTTTTGGCTAATTTTGCACTGACCAGGTCATAGTATAATACCAGCCGGTAGTTTCCTCTCTAACACACAGTGGCCACTTTATTGGGTACATCTGTATGCCTGTTTGTTAATCCAAATGTCTAATTAGCCAATCATGTGGCTGCAACGTGAGTCATGAAAGCATGCAGCAGTGTTTCCCCCACATAGACTTTACCTGGGCGGGCCGCCCAGGTATATTAACGGCCGCCCAAGTGAGAAAATAAGAATAATATAACATCCTTCCGAGATAACAACGCGACCTGTGCTTATTGTGATCGATTAACAAGTTTAGCAGGCCTTTCTTGAAAAATCTGAAGGTGCGCAAATATTTTTGTCTGTAAACTTTATTTTTCAGCCTTAGGCCCGCATTTTTTATTTTTTACTAATCTCAAATGCAATTTCAAGCGTGCACTCGCAAATGCACGCCTTCCTTAAAAAGGTTAAGGCGATATCAGTGTTGTGCATAATTCATATAAACTAATAAATGCAACATATTACAGTATTTTTTAATATGCAAATCTAACATGTGTAACACCTCATTTCAGCCCTGTGTTCCACTTGAATAGGCTCGTCAATGTGCGTTTTTTAAAATTAAAATTGTTGCTTAAGATCTTCTGTAGCCACAGTTAAGATCGGTGAAGTAGGCTGGCTTTAGTTGCTCACTTCGATATGGCCATGGAACATTATGCTAGGGCAAAAAAAATCTCGAGCTGGGCTACATTTTTTTTAAGACGCAATCCAACTCAACATCGAGGCTATGAATCAGCCTACTTTGTGTTCTCCGCGCATGAACGTGTTTAATATGCTTTATAGGTGAGCATTAAGATCAAGTTGTATTTTTCCGCTAGTGGTAATGCGAACTAAGTTATTTAAGCTAGTTAATTTGATAATTTGAAACTGTATTAAAAGGTGCATTTCCATTACATCGCGAGCAGTCCTACTGCAGCTTTCAGGTTTATCACAAACTTTGGCTGCCGGTGTCTCCAAAAAAGCGAGAACCATAGCTGATGCTCTTGTCACCGAAGCAATAAAATTTGTCATTTTTGCTCATCTCGTTTATAAGCGGAATGGGATTACCCCATTTCAAACTTTACATCGCAGAACATTCACTGGGCATGTATGGCATTTTTAGTGCAATTTAGTTTATGTTCACGCGGCTTTGCAATTCGTAAGTTGCGATAATTATATGCAATAAAATGCATTAAATTCTAATCTCATACAGGGGGCACAAAGTAAATTGAAGACAAATGAATTACAAAATTTGTTAATAAATGTACACAAAAAAAAGTTGACATGGTTTTGCTGTTGCATTTTTATGTCAATGTGTGGATATTTGGGGAAAAATACTTCGGAACACTATTGGTTACATCTGGGACAATACAGAGTAGGATTCGGGACCATTGCAGGACACTAAAGAAAAAAGTTAAAGAGACCTATTATGCTGATCCTTCTTGTAATACAGATAAGTAATGTTATAATGTTGGATGTCCATACTCAACCTCTGTAAAGTCTCTAAACATAAGTTACAGGGGTTTTGCCGTAATCCAAGAACGTGATTTCCTGAACGTTATTTCCTCTCTGAACAGCTCATCGCGAGATCTTCACGAGATCTGGGCAAAACCTGACGTCAGGTTGTGCTGTCCAATTAGTACAGACCTAGCCAGAGCCAATCACGGCGCTGGACCTGCCTACTCCGGAAACTATTCTAAGCAGGCACAAACAACCATGGATCATATTGTGCCTTAAAAACGTCTACACTTCTGAAGCTTTGTCAATAAAGGATAATTTGACGCCGGATAAGCGTTTCAGCGGCTTCTCAAACCTGAAGCAGTTGCATCGATCAAGCGCTCGGAGCCACAAGCTGTAAGCAACGATATAACAGCAAATAATGTAAGCGAAGGTAATATGTTACGGGTGGCTAGCAGGACCGCTAACGATAATTAGCGCTAACAACTGGCCTCAAATGCAGGCTTTGTAAAATATCTGAAGATAAAGCCTGGGCTGCGTTGCCTTGCACAGAACATATAGCAGCTGTTCGCCACGAACATTTGCCTCAGTAAGCAACGCTTTGCTGTTCTCTGGTGTCTGAACCTTTGTTGAGAGAGAACGCCGCTCACAAACCATTCCATTGTCTCGATGCAGAAAATACAGCCACCTATGGCTATTAGGTTTTGACCGAGTACCTTGATACATTTGTACCATCTCCTTGCTTTAAACATATGCCGTGAAAGACTAAGTGTCAAGTATACTCACCAGATTGTAAAAGATGCAACTGATCGGCTGAAACTCACCATTGAAAGAAAATCCTTTGGAGAAATGAAAACAAGCTACTTCAATGCCATCTTTGTTTTCTCTTCTTTTTTTGGGAATTTTTCCTTTATTTGATAGTTATACAGTATAGAGAGACAGGAAAGTTGGGGAGAAGAATGGGGGAAGACATGCAGCAAATGACCCGAGCCGGAATCGAACCCAGGTCGCTGCGGGGAGGACACAGCATTTATGGTACGCGCGCTTTACCGATGAGCCTCCGGGGCGCCCCATGTTTTCTCTTTGAGCTACCGAAAGTAATATCAGGGGACATTCAACAGAAGGTGTGTGAACATTAACCTCATTTGAAGCTAACTTTTTATACTTGTTTGTAATCTGGAAGCTTGGTACAACTGTTCACGGTAACAGAACTTACTGTCTGTAAAACCTGTATTGCAGGGTAAAGTTTGTGTCTGTCGTTGTTATGACCGCTCGGTTACTAGCTACTGTATGTTAGTTCGCGTGCCGTGCTACTGAAAAATGCTCCTGGTTAACTTATATGCAGTAATGCTGATCGGTATGCTTGTATTACTTCAGTAAACATCAACGTGGCAGTTTCATCATAATGTTGCCTGATTGTAGCCACTCAATCGAAGCTAACTGGAGAGGTGTTGTATGTGTCTGCAAAGTTGGGCTGAAACAGCTGCAGTTAAACCAGAAGTAGGTTTTGCAGAGCTTGGGGTACGTGTTTGGGTTTGTTTACTGCTGATCACTTTACTTATCCATGACCGTGATCAGCCGGATACTTCAACAATATCTGGGCTAGCTCTCTGATGCTACCGCGGTGAAAGCAATCGCGAAATGCACAAGCTCTAATGTGTCTGGTATGATAATTTATCTGCATTGCCATGGCGTAATTTCATCCCCCTTTAGAAATTGTTCTGGCTAAAAAAAAAAAAAAAAAAAAAAAGGCGGAGATTGGATATGAAATTCTTTCCTGTAGAAGTTATCGATTCCCTAGCTCCTCATGAGCAACTGTTCACGCTAACGGAAATTACGGTCTGTAAAACCTGTATTATGTTCATTATGTATTATGCTCTCTCCGGGTCAGATTCGGGGTCCAAGACGTACGGCTGTATTTCACTACTTGTCATTTCTAAATATCTCGATTAAAAACGTTTAGGTATAATGCCTTTCGGTCTGTAACATAGGGACACACTAGGGAGGCGGACCCGGAAAACTGCGTTCTGCTGCCTCGTCCTGCCCAGCTCCGCCCTCCACAGAGCTGGCCAATCAGAAGAAAGTGGGCACACGGGGAGGGGGGCCATAGCGGAAGAGCTGCCCAAACAAGGCGTTTCAGGCAGAGACTACAATGGACCATAATTGGGGTTTTTTGAGGATGGCAGTATGAGCTAAATACGGACCCTTTTTTGGACTTTGAACGATCATGAGTACTCTAGGGGAGTCCAAGATTAAAATATAAACTTGGAAATGTGGCATTATAGGGGACCTTTTGTTATGGTTCTGCCTCATGTGTGCTGTTTTGTCATTGTGCTTATTACTTTTATTTTTGTGCTTGTGCCTTTTCTTCCCTGCCTTACTCTTGGTTTATTTTTTCAGCTTCCATTATACCATCTGAGGATTGATTCACTCTTGCCCAATCTCCTGTGATAGATTACCTTGATCTAAACCGTCTAGTTTGATTGATTGTCTCAGCGTCTTGTCTCGAGTCATTATTGTTAACCCGGTTCTCGTGAATTTGTCTATTAATCCCATGTGTTTCTGTTTCCTTCTGAGATTGCCTACCGAGTCCCCGCCTCCTTCCGTGTGTATTTCTGTGGGCAGGAGTGAAGAGATCTTCAGGTGGAACTTTGTCTGCATTGCGCTACATTGTGAAATTTCAGCTCCTCTGCCTTCCCGAGTATTTCTTTTGAGCCATTCCCGAGTCCTGTGTTTGCTGCGTCCACGTATTGTTTTTCCCTAGTCTAAGTCTCCCAGTGTTTCTTGTTCCGTCAGTTAGTTAGGTTAAGTTTTTGTTTTCTAGTTTAGATGTGTTTTACCACTCTTTGAGTGAGTACTTCTGTTTCCCTCTGCCTTGGGCAGTGTACCTCAGTTTTTCCCAGTTGTTCAGTGCATTGGCACGGTGTTTTATTTCTGGCCTGCTTGCCTACCTTTCACCTTGTGTTTGGTGTTTATTAATAAACTCATTGTTCCTGCATCTGGTGTCCCCCCGACCACTTCTCTTCTTGACACCTTTAATTTCGAGCCCTGCTGAGGTCGGTGAAAAAGAGAAATGTGAATTAAAAAATAGTGTACCGTTGCATTTTCTGTTTAATTAGGAACATAACGGATGAATATGAATATGTCATTTTTGTCCCATTAGTTAAACTAGAAGGGCACTCAGTAGAGCGCATACCTCCACCATGCCACTTGTTTGACCGATCGCTGTCAAAATCAATAGGATCCATCCCTGATATAATGGCAACCCACTCACAAAATTAGAGATATCCTTTCATTACATTTAGAGTTATGATGTACACAAACAGACAGACAGACAAACCAACACTGGCAAAAACATAAACTCCTTGGAGGAGGAAATAATAAACACAGGATGCGATTTGCCGAAGAGGATGGGGGATCTAGTCTGTATATAGTCTGTATATACCTGCCTCAGATTAATTATTAATATCTCTGGTGGGGATAAAATGTATCCTCCCTCCCTCCCTAGAGATTAATGATAATGCACCCGGAGACCATATAAAATACCTAAAAATATTTTAAAGAAATATATCTAAGTGAAGCGCTTCCATGCTAATACTTGCATTACTCTTGCTTAATTTTTGATGGTTCTGTATTTTGTTTTCTACCATTTTCTGCCCCAAGGAACAAGTTTAAAGGACAGCAGCAGGCTGTGTGCCTAAGACTTTCAATAAATAGACCTGCCCTGGACCATACTGACAGGCATTCGAAATGTTTTTTATTTTTTTCAAACCAAGAAAAATAAAATGTTCAAACAGGGAATGCCAAAAGTGCAATTAGGCACATTACAAAAGCATTATGACACAAAGCAGGGTATTAAAGAGAAACTGTAATATTTTAAAATGGAAATTTATTTTGATATGTAAATAGTTATTTATTAAGAGTTATTTATGTTGAAATAAGATATTTAGAGTGATTAGTCGTTCAACAATGGGAGTTTATACAAATTTATAAATACTTATTTATTTTCAAATATTTATTCATGTTGACCTAAGATACTTATTTTTGGTGGTTATTAATTGGTAATAAATTAGTTCGACTAGTTTATTAGTGAACCTGTCTGCCACATGCCATGCTGCATCACCTACCACCACAAGTAAATTCTTAACCTGAGGGAAACACTGATGCAGACATGGTCAAGAGATTCAGACCAAACATCAGAATGGTGGAGAAACTGGATCTAAGTGACTTTGACACAGAAATGATTATTGGTGCCAGATGGGGTAGTTTGAGAGTCTCACAGACTGTTGATCGGAATTTTCTGGCAAAACAGCCCCTGAAGTTTATAGAGAACTTTGGGCAAAAAAAATGTTGACTGAGTGGTAGGTATGTGGAAAAAAAAATGCCTATTTAATAAGAGAGGTCAAAGGAGAAAGGCCTGACAGGTTCATGCTGACTGATGGGTAACAGTAACTCAAATAACCACACATTACAAAAATGTGAATCAGAAATGCATCTCTGATGCACAACATGTTGACCCTTGAAGTGGACAGGCCACTGCAGCAAAAGACCACACTGGGTTACATCCCTGTCAGCTAAGAGCAGGAAACTGGGGCTAAAGAGAAAAAACTGATCCAATAAACCTGGACAGAGGAAAAATATCACTTAGTCTCATGAATCTCAATCTCTGCTGTGACACACAGATGGTAGGGACCAAATTTGGCCAAATTTTCATGAATTCACGGATCCATCCTGCTTTATGTCAACAGTAAATGCTGTTGGTGGTGGTACAATGCTATGGGAATATTTTCTTGGCACACATTAGGTCCCTGAATACCAATTGATCATTTATATGCCACAAAAAAGACTTGGCCAATTCCTTTGCCTCCATTGTCTTCCTTCAGTGAAGTTTCAAATTATCAAAAAAGAACACAGTTTTCAAAGGGCGATGTAGATATTCTAGTGTTTCCAGGGGTAGAAAGTTCAATAAGATTGAGAATATGACAGTTATAATTGCACACAGTAGCTCATTGTTACAGAGCAGATCCTTTCAGTGTTTCAGATCAGTGGCTCCCCCCTCAGCACCTGCAGTAGGTCCCAGCTGCAGCAGTGCAGTCTCTGTGCAGTCTGACTGAGGGAGGTTTTTGTACGGCTCTCTAACACTGTGTGAACCAGCTACCACTGATGGAGTGATAACTCTGACAGTAATAATCTCCTGCATCTTCAGCCTGGACTCCAGTGATTTTCAGTGTAAACTGAGTCCCAGATCCACTCCCACTGAAACGATCAGGAATCCCAGACTGGCGAGTTGAGGTTGAATAAATCAGAAGTTTAGGAGCCTGACCAGGTTTCTGCTGGTACCAGTTGAGGTAGCTGGGGCTCTGACTGACTGTACAGCTGATAGTGACAGTGTCTCCCAGCTGAACAGCCTGAGCTGCCGGAGACTGAGTCAGAACTATATCTGCTAGTGATCCTGGAAAACATGGAAATGGATAGAAAGAAAAAGCTGTGAAAACATTCATATCACAAAAAGTAAGCACTGAATCTGTAAAACCAAAAATTTCAGTAAAAACAAAACAAAAAGTAAATCCAATATTATTAAAATGTATCCATCTTTCTCACCCTGTGCAAGGAGACCCAGCATCACCAGCAGTATAAAGCCTGACATCATCATAATGCTGCCTGTGTCAGTGTCTGTGAAAGGACTGGACAGTCACTGATCAGTACTGGGGGTCTTAAAGTGTGTGGAGCAGTGAGGCAGGACAGGTATGCAAAGCCCCTTCCTCTATACAAATCCTGTCTCACACAGTTAGAGGAGCTCTGATGTGTGAACAGCAGTGGGTCTATAGAGGGCTGGGACATGAGCTCTATTCACTGCTCTTTTTATTGATTATACTGCAGGGACTGGATGCCGAACCCAGCTGTGGCTGATCTTTCTCTCGTGTGTTTTTCTCTTTCCACTTCATCCTGTGTTGATATGTGCTCAGGCACACTGGCAATTTGAGGGATGTATCACACAGGAGTGGGAAGATGCAGGTATCTCCACTGTATCATATAATAAACACTTTGAATATGTTTGCTGAAGTTGTCTTCTAATCAGTCTTTCATTAATGTCAGTCAACCATTTTTTTTACCCCACCTGTAATGTTTGCTGCCTTTAGTACATTTTACAAGATCAGCCAATATTCTAGATTATTGCACTTTTTGTAATAATGAGCAATAATGAAATGTTGTGAAATGACATCTGGGCACATCCTCAGTGAAGTTCCTGAAATCCTCCAGTGTCAGGAGTTTTTCACCATCACACACTCTCCTCCAGGTGACCCAGCTGAGGCTGATCAGACCTCAGTTTGTGGGCAGACAGCAGTGAGCTACTTCACCCTCCATTACTCTCCTCTCTAGAGCCGCAGCCATCTAGAGACTCTCTCTGCTGCTTCAGTGATGTTGTGTGTAACTCTTCCCTTCCTCTCTCCATCTGTACCTAATATACTGAGCGCTCTGACCAAAACCCAAGCTGTGAAGCCCCTGCACCTACTTCCACTGAGAGACACCTTGTGCTCCAGACACCTCACCTGCATTCACTGACCAGCCCCTCAGACCTGGTGAGCTTCATCTAAAGGTCTCATCCAGGTGATCATCTCAAGGGACTGATATCTCCAGCAGGACAGCCTGTTTGATGGACTCTGTGGTGAGGATCATATCGGGCCTCAAGATGGAGGCCACAGTGAGCTGGGAGAACTTCAGCTGTTTCCCCAGATCTGCCATCAGCTGCCAGTTCCATGCAGAGGCCAGGATCCCAGCAGATCTTTTCTCAGGGAGGCGGTGTCAGCTGCTCAACAGCTTTAATGAGACTGATGGCCTGCTAAAAAGGGCGGGTCCTCCTGCTCACCTCAACCCTGGTCCTGTGATGGCTTTCACGACTTGAGCACAGAGCTACCTGTACCTTCCTTCTCCTTGTGTGTTGGAGTTGCTGATTGAGATGAGCTCCAGGGTTCATAACTAGGAGCTTGATCGAAAAGATCTTACCTCTGCCTTGCCCAATGAGTGTCGGTTAGATCAGCAGTGTGGGTTCACATCAAATAAAGCAGTAGCACGGTGAATGGGCTGTGCACCTCAACAATCACTCAGCTAATGACACAGTACATCGAAACTGGCTCCACACTTTATATAGTGAGATCTGGCCATCTAGAGGCCACAGCACCAGTGCAGATCTACTATATCAACCTCGTACATCTGAGCGATTGTTTCCAAACTGCTGGTCAAACAGCCAGAGAGACACTGGATACCCATAACTCACCTATCAGCCACATGACACAACACACGTTCAGGAACAAGGATTTTATACCCAAAGACAGTATTTTGTAATGACTCTGATGGGTTAAAATTGGTAGTGGCATCTTAACTGGGCCAGACCCCTCTGCCACTGGATGCTACTTCTCTGCAAATCTGTCTCTTTTACTGATAAATCCAGATTCTGCCAGTATAACGCCGATGGCTGATAACGGGTGTAGTGTAGATGTGGTGTTAAGCTGGATGCTGTGTTCACCAGGTCAACCGTTAGGGTGGCAAAAGTGTGATGATCTTGAGAAACATCTCTTATCCTCAAAAAGCACATCTGCTGGTTATCACTGGTGACCTAACTGCACTGCAGTACCTTTGCAAGATCCTGACACGCTGCCAATACCAGTCCGACCAGCGCTCGGAGCCACAAGCTGTAAGCAACGATATAACAGCAAATAATGTAAGCGAAGGTAATGTGTTACGGGTGGCTAGCAGGACCGCTAACGATAATTAGCACTAACAACTGGCCTCAAATGCAGGCTTTGTAAAATATCTGAAGATAAAGCCTGGGCTGCGTTGCCTTGCACAGAACATATAGCAGCTGTTCGCCACGAACATTTGCCTCAGTAAGCAACGCTTTGCTGTTCTCTGGTGTCTGAACCTTTGTTGAGAGAACGCCCGCTCACAAACCATTCCATTGTCTCGATGCAGAAAATACAGCCACCTATGGCTATTAGGTTTTGACCGAGTACCTTGATACATTTGTACCATCTCCTTGCTTTAAACATATGCCGTGAAAGACTAAGTGTCAAGTATACTAACCAGATTGTGAAAGATGCAACTGATCGGCTGAAACTTCACCATTGAAAGAAAATCCTTTGGAGAAATGAAAACAAGCTACTTCAACGCCATCTTTGTTTTCTCTTCTGTTTTTGGGAATTTTTCCTTTATTTGATAGTTATATAGTATAGAGAGACAGGAAAGTTGGGGAGAAGAATGGGGGAAGACATGCAGCAAATGACCCGAGCCGGAATCGAACCCAGGTCGCTGCGGGGAGGACACAGCATTTATGGTACGCGTGCTTTACCGATGAGCCTCCGGGGCGCCCCATGTTTTTTCTTTGAGCTACCTCGGCCTTCCATCACGGAACGTTCCAGGCACTCACAGCGAACACACTTTTGCCCGGCAAAAACATTCAAAGCACTTTGAAACGTTCCGCCCAAGCAACGCACCCCTGGATCGGTAGCGACTTTCCTTGACTCACAGACGCAGAAGCTGTAGCTAAGTTGCTTTACTGCATGAGCCTACCTAACATGATAGCCTGTTGAATGTGGCTGTAGCACTGCGGCTTACGTAGCTAAGTCACTGTTGCTAATGTTTGTGTCCAAAATATCCGAAAGTAATATCAGGGGACATTCAACAGAAGGTGTGTGAACATAAACCTCATTTGAAGCTAACTTTTTATACTTGTTTGTAATCTGGAAGCTTGGTACAACTGTTGACGGTAACAGAACTTACTGTCTGTAAAACCTGTATTGCAGGGTAAAGTTTGTGTCTGTCGTTGTTATGACTGCTCGGTTTCTAGCTACTGTATATTAGTTCGCATGCCGTGCTACTGAAAAATGCTCCTGGTTAACTTATATGCAGTAATGCTGATCGGTATGCTTGTGTTACTTCAGTAAACATCAATGTGGCAGTTTCATCATAACGTTGCCCGATTGTAGCCACTCAATTGAAGCTTACTGTAGAGGTGTTGTATGTGTCTGCAAAGTTGGGCTGAAACAGCTGCAGTTACACCAGAAGTAGGTTTTGCAGAGCTTGGGGTACGTGTTTGGGTTTGTTTACTGCTGATCGCTTTACTTATCCATGACCGGGATCAGCCGGATACTTCACCAATATCTGGGCTAGCTCTCTGATGCTACCGCGGTGAAAGCAATCGCGAAATGCACAAGCTCTAACGTGTCTGGTATGATAATTTATCTGCATTGCCATGGCGTAATTTCATCCCCCTTTAGAAATTGTTCCGGCTAAAAAAAAAAAAAAAAAAAAAAAAAAAAAGGCGGAGATTGGATATGAAATTCTTTCCTGTAGAAGTTATCGATTCCCTAGCTCCTCATAAGCAACTGTTCACGCTAACGGAAATTACGGTCTGTAAAACCTGTATTATGTACATAACCTAACCGGAGCTCTCTCTCGGTGTCGCGTACTATCCATAACGCGCCCATTTTCCACAAGCAAATGCTGGTCATTCTGGCGCAATAAGTAAACCATTTCCACTGGCAATTTCCGAAAAGCCCGTTTAGCCTGGAGCTTTCACCCCTCCATCATATACCAGCGCAGAAGCTGTTCGTTACTCCATGCTAATGACACACCACAATTATGCACACGGACCAGCAGGTCCTTATAGTACACACCGAAGCAATTAATAAGTTGTTGGTCCACTTTTTGCTGCTCCTCACTGTCCATGTTTCCCTCTAAACTCTGCCCCACCAGATTTCTATGGTCTCCGGTCTACACTTGGGTATGTCGACCCATTCTACAAATGTGTCAATATGGGGTGGATTCTAGCTTTCCCTGAATCCTATAGAGTAGAAACACCGCTATACTCACCACAGCAGCCGTAGATAGATAGCAAATTCAACCCACGTGAATCAGAAGAATGCAGCACCGGATCACACTGCCGAAGGTCGATGACGACTGACGACAGTGTTCGCACTTTCATAATGCTTGTGTTATTTTGGTTTATTAATTTAGTCCATAAATCTCTGAGTTTTTCTGTTTGCCTAAATTTCGAGCAAGCATTGAATTTATTTGTTTGAATGGAGAGATCTTTTTGCCGCTGCATTTATTAGAACAAGTCCATTTCATTTGATCTATACACATGTACAGCGTTTGATAGCGGAATTTCCCCGCTGATTCCTTAGATAAGATGGCAGACGCGTCTCACGTTTCACGGTTGGTTCAGCCAATGACGTTGTCCTCTCTTGTGTTTTCCTTAGCCCTGTGGTCATAATACTTACCAAGCTGAGACATCTTGGTCCATTCTTCGTTGTCTGGGTGAATGTCTCTCTTGTTCTCTCTCCGGGTCAGATTCGGGGTCCAAGACGTATGGCTGTATTTCACTACTTGTCATTTCTAAATATCTCGATTAAAAACGTTTAGGTATGATGCCTTCTGGTCTGTAACATAGGGACACACTAGGGAGGAGGACCCGGAAAACTGCGTTCTGCTGCCTCGTCCTGCCCAGCTCCGCCCTCCACAGAGCTGGCCAATCAGAAGAAAGTGGGCACACGGGGAGGGGGGCCATAGCGGAAGAGCCGCCCAAACAAGGCGTTTCAGGCAGAGACCACAATGGACTACAATTGGGGTTTTTTGAGGATGGCAGTATGAGCTAAATAAGGACCCTTTTTTGGACTTTGAACGATCAGGAGTACTCTAGGGGAGTCCAAGATCAAAATATAAACTTGGAAATGTGGCATTATAGGGGACCTTTTGTTATGGTTCTGCCTAATGTGTGCTGTTTTGTCATTGTGCTTATTACTTTTATTTTTGTGCTTGTGCCTTTTCTTCCCTGCCTTACTCTTGGTTTATTTTTTCAGCTTCCATTGTACCATCTGAGGATTGATTCACTCTTGCCCAAACTCCTGTGATAGATTACCTTGATCTAAACCGTCTAGTTTGATTGATTGTCTCAGCGTCTTGTCTCGAGTCATTATTGTTAACCCGGTTCTCGTGAATTTGTCTATTAATCCCATGTGTTTCTGTCTCCTTCTGAGATTGCCTTCCGAGTCCCCGCCTCCTTCCATGTGTATTTCTGTGGGCAGGAGTGAAGAGATCTTCAGACGGAACTTTGTCTGCATTGCGCTACATTGTGAAATCTCAGCTCCTGTGCCTTCCCGAGTATTTCTTTTGAGCCATTCCCGAGTCCTGTGTTTGCTGCGTCCACGTATTGTTTTTCCCTAGTCTAAGTCTCCCAGTGTTTCTTGTTCTGTCAGTTAGTTAGGTTAAGTTTTTGTTTTCTAGTTTAGATGTGTTTTACCACTCTTTGAGTGAGTACTTCTGTTTCCCTCAGCCTTGGGCAGTGTACCTCAGTTTTTCCCAGTTGTTCAGTGCATTGGCACGTTGTTTTATTTCTGGCCTCCTTGCCTAACTTTCTCCCTTTGTGTTTGGTGTTTATTAATTAACTCATTGTTCCTGCATCTGGTGTCCCCCGACCACTTCTCTTCTTGACACCCTTAATTTCGAGCCCTGCTGAGGTCGGTGAAAAAGAGAAATGTGAATTAAAAAATAGTGTACCGTTGCATTTTCTGTTTAATTAGGAACATAACGGATGAATATAAATATGTCATTTTTGTCCCACTAGTTAAACTAGAAGGGCACTCGGTAGAGCGCATACCTCCACCACGCCACTTGTTTGACCGATCGCTGTCAAAATCAATAGGATCCATCCCTGATATAATGGCAACCCACCCACAAAATTAGAGATATCCTTTCATTACATTTAGAGTTATGATGTACACAAACAGACAGACAGACAAACCAACACTGGCAAAAACATAAACTCCTTGGAGGAGGAAATAATAAACACAGGATGCGATTTGCCGAAGAGGATGGGGGATCTAGTCTGTATATAGTCTGTATATACCTGCCTCAGATTAATTATTAGTATCTCTGGTGGGGATAAAATGTATCCTCCCTCCCTCCCTATAGATTAATGATAATGCACCAGGAGACCATTTAAAATACCTAAAAATATTAAAAAAAAATATATATCTAAGTGAAGCGCTTCCATGCTAATACTTGCATTACTCTTGCTTAATTTTTGATGGTTCTGTATTTTGTTTTCTACCATTTTCTGCCCCAAGGAACAAGTTTAAAGGACAGCAGCAGGCTGTGTACCTAAGACTTTCAATAAATAGACCTGCCCTGGACCATACTGACAGGCATTAGAAATGTTTTTTATTTTTTTCAAACCAAGAAAAATAAAATGTTCAAACAGGGAATGCCAAAAGTGCAATTAGGCACATTACAAAAGCGTTATGACACAAAGCAGGGTATTAAAGAGAAACACTGTAATATTTTAAAATGGAAATTTATTTTGATATGTAAATAGTTATTTATTAAGAGTTATTTATGTTGAAATAAGATATTTAGAGTAATTAGTCGTTCACAAATGGGAGTTTATAAAAATTTGTAAATACTTATTTATTTTTAAACATTTATTTATGTTGACCTAAGATACTTATTTTTGGTGGTTATTAATTGGTAATAAATTAGTTCGACTAGTTTATTAGTGAACCTGTCTGCCACATGCCATGCTGCATCACCTACCACCACAAGTAAATTCTTAACCTGTGGGAAACACTGATGCAGACATGGTCAAGAGATTCAGACCAAACATCAGAATGGTGGAGAAACTGGATCTAAGTGACTTTGACACAGAAATGATTATTGATGCCAGATTGGGTAGTTTGAGCGTCTCACAGACTGTTGATCGGAATTTTCTGGCAAAACAGCCCCTGAAGTTTATAGATAACTTTGGGCAAAAAAAATGTTGACTGAGTGGTAGGTATGTGGACAAAAATGCCTATTTAATAAGAGAGGTCAAAGGAGAAAGGCCTGACAGGTTCATGCTGACTGATGGGCAACAGTAACTCAAATAATCACACATTACAAAAATGTGAATCAGAAGTGCATCTCTGATGCACAACATGTTGACCCTTGAAGTGGACAGGCCACTGCAGCAAAAGACCACACCGGGTTACATCCCTGTCAGCTAAGAGCAGGAAACTGGGGCTACAGAGAGCAACGGCTCATCAAACCTGGACAGAGGAAAAATATCACTTAGTCTCATGAAGCTCAATCTCTGCTGTGACACACAGATGGTAGGGACCAAATTTGGCCAAATTTTAATGAATTCACGGATCCATCCTGCTTTATGTCAACAGTAAATGCTGTTGGTGGTGGTGCAATGCTGTGGGAATATTTTCTTGGCACACATTAGGTCCCTGAATACCAATTGATCATTTATATGCCACAAAAAAGATTTGGCCAATTTCTTTGCCTCCATTGTCTTCCTTCAGTGAAGTTTCAAATTATCAAAAAAGAACAGTTTTCAAAAGGAGATGTAGATATTCTAGCGTTTCCAGGTGTAGAAAGTTCAATAAGATTGAGAATATGACAGTTATAATTGCACACAGTAGCTCATTGTTACAGAGCAGATCCTTTCAGTGTCTCTGATCAGTGGCTCCCCCCTCAGCACCTGCAGTAGGTCCCAGCTGCAGCAGTGCAGTCTCTGTGCAGTCTGACTGAGGGAGGTTTTTGTACGGCTCTCTAACACTGTGTGAACCAGCTACCACTGATGGAGTGGTAACTCTGACAGTAATAATCTCCTGCATCTTCAGCCTGGACTCCAGTGATTTTCAGTGTAAACTGAGTCCCAGATCCACTCCCACTGAAACGATCAGGAATCCCAGACTGCCGATTTGTGGCCGTATAAATCAGGAGTTTAGGAGCCTGACCAGGTTTCAGCAGATACCAGCTGAGATAGTTGCTGCTGTAGACACGCTGACTGGCTGTACAGCTGATAGTGACAGTGTCTCCCTGCTGAACAGCCTGAGCTGCTGGAGACTGAGTCACAACTATATCTGCCATTGATCCTGGAGAAGATAAACATGGAAATATATATCAATAGAGACAAACCATGTCAAACGGAATGAATTTCTAAAGCGTATTTGAAATTCAATAAATTCACTGAGAAAGTTGTATGAACTGTAAATTTTAAAAAAATTGAGATGTTCCATCTTTCTTACCCTGTACGAGGAGTCCCAGCATCACCAGCAGCAGAAAGTCTGACATCATCATAATGCTGCCTCTGTCAGTGTCTGTGAAAGGACTGGACAGTCACTGATCAGTACTGGGGGTCTTAAAGTGTGTGGAGCAGTGAGGCAGGACAGGTATGCAAAGCCCCTTCCTCTATACAAATCCTGTCACACACAGTTAGAGGAGCTCTGATGTGTGAACAGCAGTGGGTCTATAGAGGGCTGGAACATGAGCTCTATTCACTGCTGTTTTTATTGATTATACTACAGGGACTGGATGCCGGGAGCTGTGATCAATCCTTCTCTCCCGTGTTTTTCTCTTTCCACTTTACCTTGTGTTGATATTTGCTCAGGCACACTGGCAATTGAGGGATGTATCACACAGGAGTGGGAAGATGCAGGTATCTCAATTGTATCATATAATAAACACTTTGAATATGTTTGCTGAAGTTCTCTTCTAATCAGTCTTTCATTAATGTCAGTCAATCATTTTTTTTTCCCCCACCTGTAATGGTTGCGGTTAGTACATTTTACAAGATCAGCCAATATTCTAGATTATTGCCTTTTTTTTTTTTAAAAATCATGAAATGTTGGAAAAGACATCTGGGCACATCCTCAGTGAAAACCTGAAATCCACCAGTGTCAGGAGTTTTTCACCATCACACATCTCCTCCAGGTGACCCAGCTGAGGCTGATCAAACCTCATTTTGTGTTCAGACAGCAGTGAGCTATAACCCTCCATTACTCTCCTCTCTAGAGCCACAGCCATCTACAGACTCTCTGCTGCTTCAGTGATGTTGTGTGTAACTCTTCCCTTCCTCTCTCATCTGTACCCTAATATACTGAGCCCTCTGACCAAAATCCAAGCTGTGAAGCCCCTGCACCTACTTCCACTGAGAGACACCTTGTGCTCCAGACACCTCACCTGCATTCACTGACCAGCCCCTCAGACCTGGTGAGCTTCATCTCAAAGGTCTCATCCAGGTCAGTAATTTGTCCAGCTTGAAACACAGTGACATCTTTTCTAAGATCATGGGATGTGTCCCCAACATGGTTGTTCAAGAAATGAGAAGCAACACGCTTCATCAGTCAGGGTTAAAAAAAAGTTTTTTCCAGCTGAAACAAGTTAATTTCTTCAATAATTCTTCAATCATAGGCTTGAGGGTATTTGTGTATTTAAATCTGAACAGCGACTTTTATTTGGCCAGGCAGTGTATATGACACAGTGTTTTTTCTGACACAGTGTTTAGAATAAGAATCCTTGTGCTAACAGAAGCAGTACAGGGCTGACTTCAAAGGGAAATTATCTCCTTCATCTCCTTCACTGATTGCTGTGGCATTTTCACCAGGGCAGTAGAGGAGCCTTTATATATGGCCTATATCCTGTCTCTGATTGTTACAGTTTTCCTAACTTTGTTTGATGGATGTGTACAGACCCATGTAATGTCATACACTCCATCATGTTTTGAGGGCAAAGAGAGAAACTGCATTTCCCACAGTGCACTTGTTACCTGTAGCCACTACTGATTTAAATGAAAAAAAAAAGGACTAAACCTGAAGAACACAGCAAAATGTAAATTATGATGTACTTCCTATTAGATCTTTAAAAACCAGGAACATTTTGATTCAAAAATTCCACTTTATCTAACACAAAGAACCAAATCCTGGTCCAGGAGACTTAATCTAAATTGTAGCTCATGATTTGTGCATATAATCCAACGTTTTCAGCCACTCTTTGTATTTACTGACAGATTAAGGAAAGTCTTCCCCCCAGAATGAAATCTGTTTCTACAGAATGGAAAAAAAAAATTTGGAACAATTTATCTTCATTATGTTCTTTCATTTCACCCTCAGATGATGAATAAATAAATACATAAATTAATTAATTAAACTTAAGTTTCAGCAAACTGTTTTTATTTTCTTGCATTACCATATCCAGAGAGTGTAGACCTATTGCATTTCAGAATCGTACTTATTATTATACAAATTACCTCAGTGTTTCAGATCAGTGGCTCCCCCCTCAGCACCTGCAGTAGGTCCCAGCTGCAGCAGTGCAGTCTCTGTGCAGTCTGACTGAGGGAGGTTTTTTGTGCAGGCCTCTAACACTGTGTGAACACACCACCACTGTGGTAACTCTGACAGTAATAATCTCCTGCATCTTCAGCCTGGACTCCAGTGATTTTCAGTGTAAACTGAGTCCCAGATCCACTCCCACTGAAACGATCAGGAATCCCAGACTGGCGAGTTGAGGTTAAATAAATCAGAAGTTTAGGAGCCTGACCAGGTTTCTGCAGATACCAGTGGAGGTAGCTGGGGCTCTGACTGGCTGTACAGCTAATAGTGACAGTGTCTCCCAGCTGAACAGCCTGAGCTGCTGGAGACTGAGTCAGAACTATATCTGCCAGTGATCCTGGAAAACATGGAAATGGATAGAAAGAAAAAGCTGTGAAAACATTCATATCACAAAAAGTAAGCACTGAATCTGTCAAACCAAAAATTTCAGTAAAAACAAAACAAAAAGTAAATCCAATATTATTAAAATGTATCCATCTTTCTCACCCTGTGCAAGGAGTCCCAGCATCACCAGCAGTAGAAAGCCTGACATCATCATAATGCTGCCTGTGTCAGTGTCTGTGAAAGGACTGGACAGTCACTGATCAGTACTGGGGGTCTTAAAGTGTGTGGAGCAGTGAGGCAGGACAGGTATGCAAAGCCCCTTCCTCTATACAAATCCTGTCACACACAGTTAGAGGAGCTCTGATGTGTGAACAGCAGTGGGTCTATAGAGGGCTGGAACATGAGCTCTATTCACTGCTGTTTTTATTGATTATACTACAGGGACTGGATGCCCAACCCAGCTGTGATCAATCCTTCTCTCCCGTGTTTTTCTCTTTCCACTTTATCCTGTGTTGATATTTGCTCAGGCACACTGGCAATTAAGGGATGTATCACACAGGTGTGGGAAGATGCAGGTATCTCCACTGTATCATATAATAAACACTTTGAATATGTTTGCTGAAGTTCTCTTCTAATCAGTCTTTCATTCATGTCAGTCAACCATTTTTTTTTACCCCACCTGTAATGGTTGCTGCCTTTAGTACATTTTACAAGATCAGCCAATATTCTAGATTATTGCCTTTTTTTGTAATAATGAGCAATAATGAAATGTTGTGAAATGACATCTGGGCACATCCTCAGTGAAGTTCCTGAAATCCTCCAGTGTCAGGAGTTTTTCACCATCACACACTCTCCTCCAGGTGACCCAGCTGAGGCTGATCAGACCTCAGTTTGTGTGCAGACAGCAGTGAGCTACTTCACCCTCCATTACTCTCCTCTCTAGAGCCACAGCCATCTAGAGACTCTCTCTGCTGCTTCAGTGATGTTGTGTGTAACTCTTCCCTTCCTCTCTCCATCTGTACCTAATATACTGAGCGCTCTGACCAAAACCCAAGCTGTGAAGCTCCTGCACCTACTTCCACTGAGAGACACCTTGTGCTCCAGACACCTCACCTGCATTCACTGACCAGCCCCTCAGACCTGGTGAGCTTCATCTCAAAGGTCTCATCCAGGTGATCATCCCAAGGGACTGATATCTCCAGCAGGACAACCTGTTTGATGGACTCTGAGGTGAGGATCATATTGGGCCTCAAGATTGAGGCCACAGTGAGCTGGGAGAACTTCAGCTGTTTTCCCAGATCCACCATCAGCTGCCAGTTCCATGCAGAGGCCAGGATCCCTGCAGATCTTTTCTCAGGGAGGGGTGTCAGCTGCTCAACAGCTTTAATGAGACTGATGACCTGCTTAGAAGGGCGGGTCCTGTTGCTCCACTCAACCCTGGTCCTGCGATGGTTTTCAGGACTTGATCATGGTCCCACCTGTACCTTCCTTCTCCTAGTGCCTTGGAGCAGCTGATTGAGATGAGCTCCAGGGTTCATAACATGAAGGTTGAGCTAAAAGATTGTGTCTCTATCTTGCCCAATGTGTGTCAGGAAGATCAGCAGTGTGGGTTCACATCAAATAAAGCAGTAGCACAGTGAATGGGCTGTGCACCTCAACAATCACTCAGCTAATGACACAGTACATCGAAACTGGCTCCACACTTTATATAGAGAGATCTGGCCATCTAAAGTCCACAGCACCAGTGCAGATCTACTATATCAACCTCGTACATCTGAGCGATTGTTTCCAAACTGCTGGTCAAACAGCCAGAGAGACACTGGATACCCATAACTCACCTATCAGCCACATGACACAACACACGTTCAGGAACAAGGACTTCATACCCAAAGACAGTATTTTATAATGATTCTAATGGGTTAAAATTGGTAGTGGCATCTTAACTGGGCCAGACCCCTCCTCCACTGGATGCGACTTCTCTGCAAATCTGTCTCTTTTACTGATAAATCCAGATTCTCCCAGTATAACGCAGATGGCTGATAACAGGTGTAGTGTAGATGTGGTGTTAAGCTGGATGCTGTGTTCACCAGGTCAACCGTTAGGGTGGCAAAAGTGTGATGATCTTGAGAAACATCTCTTATCCTCAAAAAGCACATCTGCTGGTTATCACTGGTGACCTAACTGCACTGCAGTACCTTTGCAAGATCCTGACACACGCTGCCAATACCAGTCCGACAGAACCAAGATGACTGGAATTATACAGCAGCACGATGCTCAAACTATTGCTGCAAGTGTTACCATGGCCCACCAAAGACCTGCATGTTCTCCCAACCTCTCTCACTCTACTCTACTTGGCTTTTTTGCTTTTCCATTTGGGAACAAGTACCCGGTACCAGGTACTAGTAGATACTTTTTCTGGTACCTGCTCTCCTGGGGTTCCAAAAAACAGCCGACCAGGTACTAGTAAGTAAAATGTGACGTGCAACATTGCTGCCCAGTGATTGGTCAGAGAGAATCGTCACTGTGAAAGACGACTCTGTAGTCGACCTCGGGACATCTCATTCGAGTTAGACTGACGAGTCTCAAGATTAGCGTAGTTATTATGATCATCGACTGATATTGTTTTAGGCTACTTGTTCGATATACTGTGCGTTGCCTTACCTTTCAAACACGGTTTAGCTTGTTCACCAAAGCTGCTACATTCATGAAATGCGTTTCTCTTTGCCTGTGACCCCGTTCGTGGCGAAATTAAGTGACGGTATTGTGTCTAGTTATGGTTCCCTTAATAATTCTATTTGAGAAAGTTATGTGATGCTAGCCCAGTTTAACCTTCCTGTCGTGTTCGGGTCAAATCTGACCGATTTACAACTTAAAACACTCATAAATATTGTGTTT
Organism: Gymnothorax javanicus; assembly: GCA_029692085.1. NCBI lineage: Eukaryota > Metazoa > Chordata > Actinopteri > Anguilliformes > Muraenidae > Gymnothorax > Gymnothorax javanicus. Next base: position 124,580,645 of record CM056197.1, on the reverse strand, counting down.
TACATCTGATTGCCTCAAGGCCTTATGATATCCTCCACACTGGGTACTTGAACATATAAAAGTGATGCTCACCACTTTCATTGAATTTTGAGTGGTTTAGTCAACCTTGTTACACCTGTGGTGTTCCCGGTCAAAAGTGACCGTCATAGGAAATGAACGGGTATCCAGATTATATTCATCCATCAGATGAGAAAACATCCCCATACACACACACACACACACACACACACACACACACACACACACACACACACACACGTGCACTCATACACACACACACAGACACGACTTCATGTTGAGGAGTTTAGTCTCTGGTTTTCCATTTCTTTTCTACATTCCATGTTCATTTTGGAATACATTTTCAGTGCCTATTTGTACCACCCCATTTTCAAAATAGTTGGGACAAAGTGTAAATTCTGAATAAAATCAAAATGCAATGACTTTCAAATCACACCGGCCAGTATTATATTCACAATAGAACAGAGATAAAATAGCAAATGTTGAAACTGAGATTTTATCCTCAAAATGAGCTCATTTCAAATTTGATGGCTGCTACAGGTCTCAAAAAAGTTGGGACAGGGGCCTGTTTACCATGGTGTAGCATCCCCTCTTCTTTTTAACACAGAGTGGAGGCGTCTGGGCATTGAGGAGACAAGTTTCTTGAGTTTAGCCATTGGAAATTGATCCCACTCTTGTTTAATATAGGCTTCCAGCTGCTGGAGAGTTTTGGGTCTCCTTTGACGGACTTTTCGTTTAATTATGTGCCAAACGTTCTCAATCGGTGAAAGATCAGGACTGCAGGCAAACCAGCTCAGCACACGAACTCTTCTACTATGAAGCCATGCTGTTGTAATAGCTGCAGTATGCGGTTTTGCATTGTCCTGCTGAAATACACAAGGCCTACCCTGGAATAGATGTTGTCTGGAGGGGAGCATATGTTGCTCTAAAACCTTTATATACCTTTCAGCATTCATGGTGCTTTTTAAAACATGCAAGTACACCATATGCGCTAATGCATCCCCATACCATCAGAGATGCTGGCTTTTGTACTGAGTGCTGATAACAGGAGGAGTGGTCTTTCTCCTCTTTAGCCCGGAGGACACAACGCCCATGATTTCCAGCAAGAATGTCAAATTCGGACTCTTCTGACCACAGGACACTTTGCAACTTTGCTACAGTCCATTTTAAATGAGCCTTGGCCCACAGAACATTGCAGCGCTTCTAGATCATGCTCAACAAAGGCTTCCTTTTTGCATGAAAGAGTTTTTGGTGGCATCTGTGGATGGTACGGCGGACTGTGTTTACAGACAGCGGTTTCTTGAAGTATTCCTGGGCCCATTAAGTAATGTCAATGACAGAATCATGCCGGTGAGTGATGCAGTGACGCCTGAGGGCCCGAAGATCACAAGCATCCAGTAAAGGTCTTCGGCCTTGTCCCTTACGCAGAGATTTTTCCAGTTTCTCTGAATCTTTTGATGATGTTATGCACTGTTGATGATGAGACCTTCAAAGCCTTTGCAATTTGACGTTGAGGAACATTGTTTTTAAAGTATTCCACAATTTTTTTTACGCAAGCCTTCACAGGTTGGAGATCCTCTGGCCATTTTTACTTCTGAGAGACTCAGCCTCTCTAAGACATCCCTTTTATAGCCAATCATGTTACACACCTGATGCCAGTTAATGTAATTACTTACTAGCTGCTCTTTCAGCTGATATATGCATTCAGCTCTTATATATTGATTGCTTTTTCAGCCCTTTTTTGCCTGTGCGTGACAAGACATGGAGTATTTTGCATTTCGCGTCCGACAGTCTTGATCATGCATGCAATATTTAATTCACAATGTCAATGGTCATGGAATTGATTTGCTCACTGACTACAAGCACTATTTTATCTCTGGTGTGGAAATAAAGTGTGAATCTGTTCGATCCATCTGTCTAATTTTCAAAAGAGAGACCGAATAAAAACTGTTGTCTATCTTCAATGAAAGAAAACGGACGAATAAAAAGACCAAGAAAAGTCGATAGCTATCAATTTGCATTTTGTGAAGGTCGAACACAAACATGGCCAAGTTTGTACGTCTAATAATTGCTGGAATACTCGAAAAATTAAAGCTTTTATGACTTTCGGACACGGAGTATTTTAGGATCTCTGTCCGGCAGTTGCTAAATTCGTCATAAATGCACTAAGTCCCGCGCCAATGTCGACTCACTTTATTGAGCAGAGCTTTAACAGAAACATTAATTGAAATTCTTGGTTCTCATCTTGAAGAACTGAGCCCTCTGATTAAAACATTCACGTTTAATATCTAAAAGATTCAGTAGATTTTAAGAAATTAAAAACAATAATCGACTGTCGGACACGGAGTTATATTGAAACCATCCGACTGTCGGACACGGAGTTATATTAAAACCCTGTCCGACTTTCGGACACGTAGACACTGCGTTTTACGAAAGGTAAGGCAATCGTAGAGCTTATTCTTTAGCTTTGCCAAGTAATGTGCATCAATATTGTCGTTCAATTACAATTCCTTCTTCGTGTCCTTTTTTAAGAACGAAAAGATAAAAAAGAACACGGAAAACAAGTCCCCCACCCCAAAAAATGATAATTGCCGACACCCACATTTACTGTTTACATGCGTGTCATTGGACATTTATACATACACAAGATAGCGGAGCTATTCTGCCATTGCGCTTTGGTGCAGCCAATGACGTTGTCCACTCTAGTTTTTTTTATCTCTGTGCCAAAGACCGTCTGCTATTTTTTCCCCCACATCTTTATTGACATCAGATATACATCCAAAGACAAACCGAAGCTTGTTTTAGCATCTGTGTTATCGCAACACGGGGTAACACTGACGTTTATATACAATAGTGCAAATAATCGCCCGGGCGTTTAATTGAACCGGCGTTTAATACGCAAACTGAGGTCGGAACCCCGGCAGCTTTTTGCACACAGGCGCGTATTTGCACGCAGGCGATTATTTGGTCATATACGGTATAACAATATGGGTGTTGAACAAAGTCAAACATGTCATCTCGCCATATGAATATTTATAATACTCACCGATGTTTTGTTGTTGAGTTTTTCCTATTGAATGTGCTTCTGAGACGATATGCACTCTAGCTCGTGTGAAAATAAACTGATTGGTATTGGAACGTGACACCTATATACACATTGGCTGGCACGGTGAGGCAACGCTAATGCATCAGTATAGGAACGGTTGGCACAGTATCGGAATGCTATTGGAACCTTAATACAACGCTAGGGGAACTGTGGGAAAATATTAATCCATTATATTCAAATGTGTTCTCAATCTAAAACTAACAAAAGCATTACTGTATTGATCTATTGCTGAATTGTTGTATTAATTCATTATATATACAAATGCATTAATAATCAAGTATTAATTGATATTAACTGAAACAATGTATTAATAATCAAGTATTCACTAAAGCAATGTATATCTGAGTGAATTGTGCTGTAACTCTCTTTGTCTTCTCCATCTGGGATTTTCCACTTTTTGTTCCTCTTATCTAAAGAACACAGAAGTGCTAAATTTAAAGTCAAGAGGTGAACCATAGTTGAAGTCTCAGCCTAACCGCAAGCTGAAATTTATAGCAGCAAGCTAGTCAATGAGTAAGGAGCAATACCATGTCAGGTGTAGGTCAAGTATCTTTAGATCTGAGAAGGGGCACAATGGTTGGTTCTCATGGAAACTATGAAACTGGCAAGTTAATATGATACATTGTATATGAGTGACATGTAAACCCCTCCAACTGAAAAAGGAAGTTAAGGAACTATAAAGATGGGGACTTAGAAGAACTCGGGGCTGCTCTCAGCCCTCTGGTCCTCTACGACCAGAGATTCTGTACTCACAGAAGCTTTTGTTTATCTGAGTATTCTTCTTTCCAACTCTTTGCTAAAGATCATCGGCTGTATATGGTTTCTGTATCATTTGATGGTTTGAAGGCTATTTTTCATTTGTCTGTATCTGTGCACATGAATTTCCCTTATTGTACTCATGTTTTTACCTTCTGAATTATTACAGTAAAATTGTTGAACTGCTAAACTGTTTTTGGGTCCTTCATTTAAAAGTCAACGCTAACCAGTACGAATTCCTCAACAAATTTGGCGATCACGAAGGGACTGGTTGTTGACAGCAGGAAGGACAGATTTGACCCCGTCCGGGAAGGTTTCCGGCCACCTGGCATTGGACTCCCGGACAACAGACACGGTACACCGTCGATAGTCGGACACCTATTGGGCTCAGAACAATTGGGAAGGTAAGCAGAGCTTGTTTTATCTAGGCCTGCTTACGACTCAAATGCCTTAAAATAGGTGTCTGCAATTGAGGGTTTTCCTGTCTGTGTAAAGATAAATATAGTCTTTAAATTTTTATATGTCAATATTATTGAATTGATTATTGATCTCATACGCTACATTGAAATATTTCTGAATTGATTTTTGATCAATTTTTAAGTTTTCATATATCTTTCTTGAATGATTTTGAATTCATGTGCATGGTGTAGACAAAGTTCTGTGATTGACCATAGCAGAGATATGACTAAGTCCTAGATTACGCCTGAATAAAAGGAAAATTTGGAAAAAAAAAAAAAAAGGAAAAAAAAGGAAAATTTGGGGATCTGGGCTACTCTCACTAGGAGAGTATTTAGTAAGTCCTATTATATCATTAGAGAGGTCTGAATTATAGGCTATTCTCTTATTAAAGAGAATATAGAAGTCCTATCATATCATTAGAGAGGTCTGAATGATAGGCTATTCTCTCACAAAGGAGAATATAGAAGTCCTGCTATATCATTTGAGAGGTCTGAATAGTGGGCTATTCTTATTAGAAGAATATAGATTTAGAAATCCTACTTGTATCATTTGAGAGGTCTGAGCAAGAGGTAATTCCCAAAAGTGGAATTTAGAAGACCTTTAATTAAAAGGCACAGGCACTAAGCTTGTACAAGACCTGTTACTGCTACGGGGAACAGGCAGTCTTCTTTAGGAAGGCTTGCGTGCAAGTTTATCTAGCGCCCCTATAACCTTCACGATTTCAGATTGTGTTCACTAGCATCTTTTTCGCCCCGATCAAGCGTGGAGGTGGAACGTGGTCAGTGCGTGAACAAGGTAGGAAACGACATATATAGGTATTCGGTAGCATAGACTTAGGATAGGGAAATAATAGGAATAATAGGAATAGTAAAAATAATAATAAAAAAAAGATATATAGGTTTGTTCATTTAGGAAAATAAGAATTCATTTCCCTGCTTTGGTCATCACACTCTTTGCTTGTTGTAAATAAAATGTTGTAAATATTTGGAGAAATTGTAGTTTTTATCTTTGGGTCGATACATACACAAGACCCTAAGAAAATATTTCCTTGGAGAAGTCTTTTGATCTCTGTTGGGATACCTCTGACCGATCCTCAGTTTCTCCAAACTGTTTCTGGGTGAGTTGTGACCCATCGAAGCAGGTCATAAGAAAATTTGAACCTTGGAGCTTTTTCAATGTGAATGAATGTGAGAGCAGAAAGTGCACTGAGGTGTGTGTGGGTGTGTGTATATGTATTCTGAGCTCAGATTGTGTGTGTGGAAATCAATGTGGATGAACCTAACTCTGTGAGTGTCTGTAAGCAACTGCATGGCATATTTGTCAGTTCTGTCTTTGTTAGAATGAATACTGTTGTCATATCATTCCATGAAGGGCCTTACATAGATGTCGACAATAATATTAGCATTAATCAAGTGACTGACAATTCGTTTAAGAATAATTTAAGGTGCCCGTTGATTAGCTTATATTAATAGTATTTTATGGAATTCTTATAATAATTGCAGGATTGGTAAAAAGCAAAATTTCCTATGTTTGAAAAAAAAAAAGAAAGGCAAAAGGAACTAAACAAGAGATATCATTGATTGGACAAGTAGATGGATATTAACATTTTCTAAGATAACACTGGTTTAGGAATGCGTAACAAAATACGATCTGTTGACAATGGAGCGAGGCATTCCCAAGGGGGGAGAAAAGAACAAGTGAAACTGACTAGAGAGAGCTGGTAAGTTGTTGAAGTGTCTGAAGTTTGATGACCGAGGAATCCGTTGAATATGGTGATTTAAGTTGTAATGTTGTACATGGTTTCTCAGAGAGGCAAGAAGGATGATTTTGTTAGTAAGAACATTAGCTGGTTATTGTCATCAGAGTGGATTTGGCAGTTGGTAAGCATGTCATGTAAGTCTTGAGATGACAGATGGAGGTATTAAATCTGCATTGTGCAACATGGATGTGGTTGGTTAAAAGTAAGTGGAATTAATTTAGGTGGCAGACAGAGCAAGAATTTTGCCTTTTTAATGGGTGTGGAGTTGTAAAGGGACAAAGTTGATTTGCAAAATTGTGTGTTCATTATTACTGTTAATTGTATGTGTTTGTCATTGGAGTAGTGGCCAGACTGAAAAATAGACTAAAAGGGACACTAAGGTGATCTTGATATTAAATATTTGGTTTAAAGTAAAAAAATTTGCTTGGGTGTAATAACATTGTTCCTATTTAGTAATTAAACAAACATATGCCCCCATTGAATGGTCAGCTGGCACAGAATTGAAAAATTTTGAAGAAAGAACAATTGAATGTTCATTGCACAGTGGCATACTATTGTTTCCAATTTGTGGTAAACAGCGTACACGTGTTCCTAATTTTATGGACAGTAGTATTTTTCTAATAACAGCTAATGAGTGGAATTTAAAGGCGGGAGGTAGGGAATATTAACTGTCTACTATTAGAGTATTACATGATTAATAAAGACAATTTGAAGAAATATTTTTTATAGAAAGACAATAATGATACAAGTAGAAAGAATAAGTGACAAGAACAATAGAAAATTATAAAGAAAAAAGAAAAATATATATGCGATGACTAAAATATTATTGTTGATTAAACATTCAGATTGCTGATGGAAAATTAATTGTTAGTCCTTTTATTGAAAAAGTACCATTGTGGTATACTGAGTTAAAAATCGAAAAGTACCTAGGAAATGTAATTGTTAACTCATTCGGGATCAAAGTGGGTAACCTCAAAAAGGTTCTAAGGTCTTAATAATATTTTTAAAGAAATGCTCGAAGGAAAAGCAGCAATAGGGGACGCAAATCCTGAATACCGTCAGATAAACAGCAGTGCAAAGACGAATAATTAATTACAGCATGTTGCTTCAGTTGTAATCATTGCAATCTGATGGGCGGGTGCATGAGAGGCACTTTGAGTGCATAGGAATGAGTGGCATATTGCTGATCGATCGTCATGCTGTTTCGGATTATAAGTGGATATTAGAGATAAAATTTTGGGTATATATTGTGTATTGAGCATGAGAAGAACACTGTGGGAAGTTATTTGTAGTGAGAACATAATACCCTGAGTGTAGGATACTGGAGTAATCTTTTACTGTAAGTAATATTGACTGAGCCACTCGCATTTATAAATATCGGTTTGATAAATCTTTCAAAGTATTATTGTAAGCGTGCGCTTAAACAATTTGCGTTAATAAATACTAATGTAATAAACTTGTTGTAATTAATTTTGTACACGTTATTAAGTTGATGAGGGACGGGAAAAATTTTTAAGGAAAAAGACATTTTGAGCGGAGCAAATATAGATCAAATTGAGTTGATAAGGAATAGGCCCTTTAAAATAAAGCACATGAATAAAGATATAAAAAGTGAAAATATAAGAAGACACCGAAGTGGGAAGAAAGTGCATGTAACAAACTTAATTGATTCAGAAGTTTCTATTTTAAAGAAAAGGAAGAGTATATGCCTAAAGCAGTAGTAAATATTACACATAGCATGAAATCTAATGGTACATAAGTGGTTTTAAAAGAATCAAATAAAATTCAAATTGTGAGATTGGATGGGTTTTTTGTATATATGAGCCAGCTCAACTAAGTGAACATGATTGGCAGCGAAAATATCTTTTATTTGGGAATCTAACTAAAATATTAATGACTTTATTAGGGATGTTGTGCTTCTTACATCAGAGATAATCAGTCTTGAAAATGAAAAGTCTTTGATCAGAAGTCAGAGAACAGAAGGGGAGAAAGGGAGGTCTAAGCAATACGATTTCATGTGGAATTTTCTTCATTTGTTTAACAAGAATAAGTTTTGCCCAGTAAATGAGTCATGAGAAGGATCAGTTTTATAACAAATGATGCATTGTGATTAAAATTGACTGAAAGCTTTCCTGACCAAAGAAATTCATTGAATGAGTAATGAAAGATCTTTTCTGTTTTTTGGACAGGATCTAAGTGCTACAACTCAAGGAAAGTAACTGACTAATAAACTTTCTCTTTTTAATTTTTATAGGAGAGGATCCAAGCGAGTGGAAAAGCAACAAAATAATGTTGATGGAGTTTTTGTGCATCTAACTCATTCTATTGAAACTTTTCCACAGAGTGCGGACTGCAGAAGATAAGTAATTAGAATAATAGGCTGGCCAGCTGGGGAATCAACTGGGGATTTTCAACTTAAAAGTTTACCTTCTGAAATAGATTTGGGGAAATTCGGAGTATTAACACAAGACTAAATTCAAAAGGTGGTACCACCATATAATTGAAAAAGTCGACTAATAACGTGATCACATATTATTTTTCTTCCAGTTCTAAATTTATTTTTTATTAGGCTATTGAGAAAGACGGGAACTGTGACAGCGACGGGGACAGCAACTTGCGGGACAGTGACGACAACTGGAGTCCTGAGTGTTCAAATAACAGAAACGGACTGAGCTGATCTAATTTGAAATGATTATTTACCTTTACGTGCTGGGATCCCAATGAAAAAACTGTATCATGATTGAACATTTATCCATTTTTTTGAATCAAAAAAAAAAAAATTGCTTATTGTAACACGGTCTAAAGCAACTCCACCTGGTTCTGCTGATGACGTAGTGAATTGTCACAAGCTGGGGCTAATAAGCCCTGCCTTTGACTTTCCTCCATTTTTTTAGCGGAACCCTAGACTGAGGTGGGTTGCTCAATCATAATTCATTGAAAAACACTTTGAAAAGATATTGTTACTGTTCCATTTTTTTACCCTGAATATACTGAAGCACAAAAATTATGAGTACACTACCCAAAATTATTGATTTAAAATTGACAGGGGCTCAGATGTGAGGATGAGCAATGTGGTAATTATGGATTTTTAAATTATATTAATTTCTTGCGGTGGCATATGCACTGTGGTCAAGAAGGCATTGTATTCCGAATAATTAAGGTGAAATTAATGATTTTGTAAAGCACATCCAGAACGAGGGGACAAAAATACACTAATCAAATTTCTCGAATTGGGACTTATTTGGTTGGTGTCAGAACCATAATTCAAAAACCCTTTTTGCTGAGTCAAATTGTTACTGATGAATTGTAACTTTGACTGTTTCATCTAATATTCTCACAAAGCAACTGCAATACCGCCAGTTTAACTGGAATCACCATTTGACCATCTCATTAGGAGGATCAAGGAAACCTATCCCCTCCACAATACAGAGCTCAATGCTGAACGCCTGAGTCTGTGTTGTGACTCACTCCAGAGACGGGTAAGATCTCCTATCGAAGAGACAACCTAAGGCAGGGGTGAGTCGACCCCCAGGTGACACGGTACTGTATTTTGGCATGAAGTGGTCATTTTTGAGGTCAAGGTCTTTTGGGAGATTATTATTATGGGCTATTGCATGGAGGCGCCAGGGTGTTCTAAATGTAAGTACTTGGGAAGGCCTGGATGAAACTGATCTTGAAATGTTCTGACTCCAAATTGTCTGCACATTCTTAGCAGCAAAAGTAAATATTATAAAATCTGATACATCTAATGTTAAATTATGCAGGTGAATGTAACCCTCGTTCTGTATATGCTGAGTACATAGTGGATCTGCATGTGCCTGTGTCGGTGCTTGTGTTTGTATTTTATTTTCTCACTCCACTGACGGGCAGGTGGCAGTTTAACGTACCAGCCGGTCAAAGCCTGCTCCTTTCTGGAGCCTCCCTGAAGTTTTGAGTGAATATCCTGAGACAGTGGTGTTAGCAGGACTACTATTGCTGTTCCAGACACTGCCACAAAACCCCGATTTTTCTAGGATACTGACGGAGTCGAGGAAGGCTGGGCCAGATGCCCAGCGCTGTGTGATAGAAGCTAGAATGCTAATGTAAAATATGCACAAATCTTAGAATATTACTTAAATGCATTATTACCAGCTTACGAATGTATTAATATTTTCTGGTTGTTGTCACCATAAAATGGTGCCAAAGGGGCGAATTGTGGGAAAATATTAATCCATTATATTCAAATGTGTTCTCAATCTAAAACTAACAAAAGCATTACTGCATTGATCTATTGCTGAATTGTTGTATTAATTCATTATATATACAAATGCATTAATAATCAAGTATTAATTGATATTAACTGAAACAATGTATTAATAATCAAGTATTCACTAAAGCAATGTATATCTGAGTGAATTGTGCTGTAACTCTCTTTGTCTTCTCCATCTGGGATTTTCTACTTTTTGTTCCTCTTATCTAAAGAACACAGAAGTGCTAAATTTAAAGTCCTGAGGTGAACCATAGTTGAAGTCTCAGCCTAACCGCAAGCTGAAATTTATAGCAGCAAGCTAGTCAATGAGTAAGGAGCAATACCATGTCAGGGTGTAGGTCAAGTATCTTTAGATCTGAGAAGGGGCACAATGGTTGGTTCTCATGGAAACTATGAAACTGGCAAGTTAATATGATACATTGTATATGAGTGACATGTAAACCCTCCAACTGAAAAAAGGAAGTTAAGGAACTATAAAGATGGGGACTTAGAAGAACTCGGGGCTGCTCTCAGCCCTCTGGTCCTCTCACACCAGAGATTCTGTACTCACAGAAGCTTTTGTTTATCTGAGTATTCTTCTTTCCAACTCTTTGCTAAAGATCATCGGCTGTATATGGTTTCTGTATCATTTGATGGTTTGAAGGCTATTTTTCATTTGTCTGTATCTGTGCACATGAATTTCCCTTATTGTACTCATGTTTTTACCTTCTGAATTATTACAGTAAAATTGTTGAACTGCTAAACTGTTTTTGGGTCCTTCATTTAAAAGTCAACGCTAACCAGTACGAATTCCTCAACAGAACGTAAGACAATCTGGTTCAAACAGTGAGGAGGAGATTGGGTCGGATCAGAACGTTACCAGATCGGTATGAGAATGGTAGGGAACGGTAGCAACGGTATGAGAACGTTACGGGTGTGGGGCGAATATTGGCGACCGTTCTCTCCCGATGCATTAGCGTTGCATTACCATTGCTTACGTTCCATTAACGACCCATCAGTTCTCATAACGATGTGCTCATCGTTATGTATTCAATCGGTAAGTTGTTACAAATGGTTCAAACCATGCACGGCACTCCTGGTATCCCTGTTATAGATGAGGACATCCCTCCATTGCTACACATATATCTCCCGCTGTCCATGCGCGGCTATACCCACTGTGTTTCGCCGCCACCCACGGACACCTCTATTTGCGGCCAACAGTCTCATAGATTCAACTTCATCCCACTACCATCAGACGTATGAGTGCGCCGCAGATGCCCCGCATTATGAACCATTATAAACCATTATTTTGACGCTCTACACACTCCTCAGTCCCACAGTCAAAGTCACAAAGTCACGTCACCTGTCCCACAACCAGACCCGGGGTCAGATTGTAATCCGGATTACAATTACGATTATGATTACGATTTTGATTGTAATTGTAATCGTAATCACTAATTTCGATGGGCCTGTAATCGTAATCGTAATCTCTAATTTTGCAGGGACTGTTGTTATCATTTGTTGTTGTACAAGTTGTTATTATTTCACAAGTAATTCGACAATACAAAAACAATGTTTAATCATTTCACATGCTATTTTATAAATACATAAATGCATCAATATACATGTACCATTATAAAGATATCTCCACAAAGAAACCTTAGTCTAACCAGTCGTAATCATGATTGTAATCTAGATTGTAATCGTAATCATAAATTCTAAACCCATGTAATCATAATTTTAATCATAAATTTTTGGAGTACTGTAATCGTAATCGTAATCTTTAAAAAATGTCTCGTAATCATCGTAATCGTAATCGCACTGATTATGCGTAGTTCACCCCAGGTCTGCTCACAACAGTACAACAACACAGTCCCCCATTACTGTTAGTCTGTCCCATAGTTTTAGTTTTACTCTCTCTGTCTCACAGCAATAAAACCGAATTCAGGAAAATCCCGTCACTCACCCACTCCTCCTCTGTTTTATGGAGAACCTCCCTTCTGGCCTCACTACACACTCAAAAGAGCCAAAACAAACGCTCCAAATTGATGACTTTCCCTTTCGTCTCCCAAAACGACCGTGCACGGTTTTCAGATTCTCCAGGGACTGCAGGTGAGATATTGGAACCCCAGACGAAGCCCCCAATGTTGTGGGAATTTTCATTTGTATTCCTGTAAGAAAACACTCAGAGACAGAGAAATAGTAAAATATGATCCAGTCTTTACTACGTGCATGTAGGGTCCCCGTTACAAAGAACAAAAGACAAAGAATTCCTCTTTAGCTTGAATATTTGTATGAGCAGAATGTCATAATCCCCTCCCCCCCTTGGGACTGATTCATTATAGCTGTGTGCGCGCATCCCACGTAGATTCTGGCTCCATGAATCTCTTCGGCCCAGGGAGAAGGAGTTTCTCCCCCCACAGTGATTCACGTTTCCTTAGGTCTTATCTAGGTCCAGCAAGCTACACAGGAACAAACTGTACAGAGATTAACGGTCTGGCCTTGCAGGTTCCCTAGGCTTCAGAGGGAATACGCACATCTCATCTCATACACTTACAGAAAGCACATTTCATTATGTACAGGTTAGATTGCAATGATTAACAATTACGCAGACTCAGGCCACAACCTAGGTCAATCAAGGATAAGCAATTTATAACTAAATAAGCAATTTATGACTAAATTCCTCTCACACACAGCATGCGGTCTTCGACATGTGAAAGGCTAGGTAGTGCGGCCACTTGCTGATGATAACTTGGCCATATGTTGCACATCACATGCCACAGGATATCGGGATACCAGCAATGGGCATTCTTTGCCGTCCGTTTGTGATCAACATACAGACGTAGCCAAGTCGGTAAAGTGAGCTGGCGTTATGGTGCAAATACAATGAGCAATAAAAGAAACACAAGCTTATTAAAGGCAGACTGGAAAATAAGTTTGCGTGCAATTATTATAGAAAATCAAATTTATTACTAGCGTGTGCACACTTACACTCATTTCATCAAACTTTTCTTGTTTTGCGGTCACTTTGACTGAGTAACCATAAGAGTACATTAACAAACTAGCTAACTTGCGTTTCTTTTGTTGCTCAGTATATTTACCCATTTTATTTTAATTGATGAATGGCCATAATATGTGTAGCAACTCGATTGCCACACTTCATTATGTAGCGCGGCAAAATATACAGTAAGCTAAGGCCGCTGTTGTGACATCCTAGAACCATGTACGCTGCCAACACCCACCTTACTTTTTAATATTAAAATGATATGGATATATCCATGAACTGAGTTGTATATTTCCATAAGTTTGAATAGCACCAATTCACATTACTGTATTTTGATGCGTTATGCATAATGTGTCAGCTGAGTAGCATCTAACCTAATGTCCATTTATAGCACTACATAAATTCAGTTCGAACACTGCTTAGCAAACCATTTATTAACCATTCTTCATTCTTAAATTATTTACAGACCTTCATACTTGATGACGAAACTTTTCAGCAACTTGACAGATGAGATCCAAAATGATAACTATTTTTTGTACATGACCCGAACTTCCATGAAAAGCACTGAACACACATACACATTATTTGTGTTACAGCCTTTATTAGATCGAAGTTTTTGGTAGGTGGAAATGTCAGAGTATTTGAAATCCGAACATCTGTTTGTGAGCAGCATCTGAGATCAACGACAGTGCTGCAGGTAGATTCGACGGGGTGGCTGATTTTCATCTGAACGAAGATAATACGAGTCCCAAAAGAGAATGCAACAGTTGAGCATGAGACGAAGATCGATTAGATGTACATCTTAGAACAGAGATGGTGATTATGAGAAAACAGGGTAGGACAGAAAAAAGGAGCATTAAAACAAAGGTATCAATAATGCAATAAAATGTGCATTATATTTCAGGGTAGACCCACATTTTACTATACTCCACGGAATGGTTGTGTGTCTAGCGCGAAGCTAAGTTACGTTAGCTAAAAGTAAATTAGCTTGCCAGAATTGGCAAAAGTTTAAGGCTCTTCACTTTAAAACATATCGGTTTATAAGGCACGTGCAATGCGTTGTGTGTTCGGTTTATCGTCTTGAATCCGGAGAAGATAATGGAGTTTGCACGCAGACAAGCAAGAATCATCTGACTATAAATGTAGTTATTCAACGTTGAACTAAAGAGGACACGAGCCAGAGCAATGCCATGTTACACAACAGCAAGTCAACTATTTTGCCGACATTTTTGCATTGAAATCAATAGTATTACTTCCCTGTAAAATAAAAATAATTTTAAACATTTGATATTGCATTTGAGTTTTAAAAATGTATTTCAAACTATGATTAAGCCTTTACCGACAGCTATGTTTTTCCGATCTGAAGAACACAGCAAAATACGAATTATGATGTACTCCTTCCTATTTGATCCTTAAAAAGTAGGAGTATTTTGTTCAAAAATTTCACTTTGTCTAACAAAAAGAACAAAATTTTGGTCCAGCAGACTTAATTATTACCTCCGCCTACGAAGTTGGGGCGGAGGTTATGTTTTCACCTGTTTGTTTGTTTGTTTGTTTGTTCGTTTGTCTGTTTGTGAACAACATAACTCAAAAAGTAATGCATGGATTTGTCCGAAATTTTGTGGGTGGATTGCTATTACATCAAGGATGAACCCTATTGATTTTCACCTTGATCACTGAAACAATATGGCCGCCACGGCAGCCATCTTGAAATCCTATCACACGCGATAACTCAAAAAGTAATGCGCGGATTTGTCTGAAATTTTCTTGATGGATTGCTATTACATCAAGGATGGACCCTATTGATTTTGACCGCGATCAGTGAAACAATATGGCCACCGCGGCAGCCATCTTGAAATCCTATCACACGCGATAACTCAACTTTGCTCCCACTCATGCACATTTGGATTGTGCTGGCTTGGCGGAGGTTTGCACTCTACGAGTGCCTCTAGTTTATGTTGTAGCTGAAGACTTGTGCATATAATCCAATGTTTTCAGCCACTCTTTGTATTTACTGACAGATTAGGGAAAGTCTTCCTCCCAGCATGAAATCTGTTTCTACAGAATGGAAAAAAAGAATTTGGAACAATTTGTCTTCATTATGTTCTTTCATTTCACCTTCAGATTATGAAAAAATAAATAAATAAATAAAACTTAAATTTCAGCATACTGTTTGTTTATTTATTCTTGCATTACCATGTCCAGAGGGTGTAGGGTTGCATTTGAGAATCTGCCTTATTATTATAAAAATTATCTCAGTGTTTTGCATCAGTGGCTCCCCCCTCAGCACCTGCAGTAGGTCCCAGCTGCAGCAGTTCAGCCTCTGTGCAGTCTGACTGAGGGAGGTTTTTGTATGGCTGTGGTATTTTGTTTAGGGCACCAGTGGAAGATTTTCATTAGGATCATGTTTTAATCTCTGATTTCTCCTTCTGTCCTGACTTCATTTGTTTGATCATATTTACAGGTCTGTATCATGTTATTAATATCCTCCATCACTTTGTGAGAGCAGAGTAGAAAGAAACTCCCATCATGCACTTAATACCAGCAGTCAGTTCTGTTCACTGACTACAACTCACTCATAGACATGTACAGCCATGGTAATGGTAATGATTAACTCCCTCCCACTGAGCTATCAGTGCTGCAGCCTATTTTACTCAGGCCGGATCTGAACGAAAGGCAATTCTATAGTTTCCTCACTCTTATTCTACTGCACTCTCTGTGGGAGGAAATTATTCATTTGCATCTGTGGTCAGTGTGAACTGAGTTAGCTCACAGTGGGTTATTTTTTGTTCCACTTGAAAAAAAATTGTAATGTGTTTTCTGATCAGTGGAAAAATACTGTGTGGTAGAAATCAAGTGTTACAACGCGTGAGTGTGTGTCTGTGTGGTGTGTAGGTGTAGGTGTGTGGTGTGTGTGTGTGAGTGTGTTTTGTTTTCAAAGAAGGAGAACAACCATTTGGGGCATCTTTACAGAATCCCGTTCGTTAAGAGACAGGTTGGTTCATACTATTATGCCCTGCCCCTCCCCTTCTACCTGGCTCCCTGCACCCCCTAATGGATTTTACCGATGCGGACGTTGCACACATTGTTCAAACTCTAACGACACGAAGTACTTTTCCCATCCGTCATCTGGCAAAAAGTACATCATTAATTTATTTATTAATTGCAATACCACCCATGTGATTTACATACTGAAATGTCCATGTGGCCTTATCTATGTTGGTCAAACTAAGCGCCCTCTGAAGCAGCGGATTGCGGAACACAAAGCTGCCATCCGCAATCAGAACATGGACTATGCCATTGCGAGGCATTATATTCAAGCAAGCCATGGCTCCAGTGCCTCACTTAAATTTTGGGGCATTGAAAATGTAAGCTGCGCTGGGAAGGCAGGGAAACTCTGTCCACTTTGTCACAGACCATGGCTCTGGTAGCCTTATCTTTAGGGCCCATGCATCCTGACTGAGACAATTCTGGGGTCATGAGAGCAGACGCAATTAGGGTCTGTATGGCTTCACTTGGTCTGCTCAACTTAGTTCACGACAGCTGGAGCGGCCCTCTACCTCGGGGTTAATGGACAGTCTTTGGGGTAAAGGTCGGCGTTGAACGTCTTGCAAACCACCCGAAAACAGCTGAGACAACTTGGCTGGGAGAATGCCGCAGTGCCATAAACTGGCCCATGGACTCAGTTTGACGCACTGGGTTAGAGCTCGTTGGAAACATCAGAACCCATAGAATCAAATGGCTACCGGCAAAGTCTTACTGACAGCATCACAAGCCGATCACAGAGAGGAAAATACATTGCAAGCAGGCTGAATGCTAAGGAGCTGAGATCTTTGAAGCAATGCTTCGGAAAAAAAATGCTTGGAGACTGGGAGATCTAGTTTCATTATAACACGAACACATTGGGCTAACAATAGCAAGCGCAGATTTACCCTTGAACAGTATTTTATTTCAAAATATCAAAGGTAAGACATTTTTTTGTTCATCTCTGTCGACTGTAAAGTGTATGCCTGCTGTTCTTTGAGTGTACTGTCGGTTTAAAATGACATGGCTTATATTGTTGTATTCTGTGGACTTTCCTCTTTAATTTGAGGTATCGTTCGTATGCATTACGATTTAATATGACAATTGGTAGGGACACATTTGCAATGCGAGCGCGCGTAGCGCACGAGCTGGAAAATTTTTGCAATCTGAGTGCAGATAGTGCCTTTTCTGTGCATGGAGATTATCCGAATGAGTGTTTCTTTTATGATGCTAAGCAAACTACTGTCATAATTTTCATAGATACTTCCGTTTCTATTTTGTAGCCATCCAAATACTTTTGATTTGATTTTTTAATTCAAGTTTACAACTGTTACTAATGTTATGAACATTTATTATGAAGGTTAGCAATATCGAACAATTAAAATACTCTTACCAATTCATAAGTTCATCAATTACATAATGGTATGTTTTACTATAAGAGAATGTTAAAATCATTATAGGCAATTTATGTCTATTAAGCATCTGTCTGTACGGTAAAGTGACTGCAGTTGAGTTAAACACTTCAAAATGGACCACTGACTATCTGTGAATTGGACAAGCCGCAAACCGAGCGTTTTATCGGACTGGATCATGTTAGATTTACGATTTACGATAACTTGTTTCTTTCATTTTCCCCACTGAGGCAAAGTTGGTCGGGACATTTCGACTTTCAAAGGTTATATTTGCTGAACATCATGAGACTAACTTTAATGCTTTCTCTATAATTCATTGCTATAATTCATAATTAAGACCTCACCTGAAGCTCTGATACGCCTGTATCCTCAATAGCTCGCTGAAGTGGTTCCTGCGAACAAAATAATAGATTAATAATAGCACCATCGCGGTATTTCTAGACTGAAATTCACCTCATAATTTGACATATCCACCCGTGTTATGTCCACTACAGCTAGCAACCTGACAACTAGCCAACATGTGACAGAAACCAGGTTACGCCCTGGATGGTTAAAAAAAAAAAAAAGCTTCTTATGTCGCCTCTTTTTTTGGTGGCCTCTCGGTTTTCTTCCTCTGTCAACTGAGTGGCTAGCTGCCGTTAGTTTGCTAGCAAACAAACTGATGTTATATAATCGTTAGCTAAGGAAAGGTACTGCAAGCACACTTAGTTATGAGAGTGACAGTTAGTTAGCCTGCTACAGTGCTAAGCTGCACCGATTCAAGTTCCCAACATTACACTTGGCATTAGGGCTGCGCGGTTAACCGAATCGGGATTATTTTTAAGCGCAATAAAAGTAACTGCCACTATGAGGCAGACAGACGAGTTGGCTTATTACCTTTTCTATGACACTTACCTACTGCGGTCATTTGAAATGCTTCCGGGAAGAAAACTGTGATTTGAAGTCCGCTAATTACCAGCGAGGTTGGACAGCCTCCATCGCCTTGGCATAATTAGCTTACCTTAAATCAATTCCCCTGTACTTTGCCTAACCTGCAATCAAGCCATTTTTTCAGCCAACTGACTAATGAAAACCAAAATGTGGCCTATAATGATTAAGAAGAGATAATGAGAAGCAGACAGACCTAACCAGGCTACCGTGTTCGATTGAAAGAATGTCAATAATCTGAATTAACAGCAGACCTCTGAATTCCACCTCTCATCAGGGAATTTTACCTTAGGATATTACCGAAGGTAATATCAAGTATAAGACATGAGTTGGGCCATGGGAAAAGTGCTATAGTTGTGTGATGAAGAAAAATCTGGAACAAATGCCAAATTACGGTTCTCTTCAACTGGCAAGCCATTGCAAACACCATGTAATGAAAGCTGGCAGTCCGGTTGCGCGTCTCAAGACCTGCTTTGGAAAAAAAATGAATAATCATGATTTGAATAGAGTGGTCAATTTACACTTGACTTTTAGCCTTCAGGTAGCCCCTCCCTTTCAACCAATCAAACGCTAGAATGCGTGAATGGGTTGTCTTTGAGACGTAGCCTCCACAACTGGGTCTTATATGGCTTATCTGGAAAGATGATAAGAACGAGTTCACTGAAATATTGGTAGGGACAATCTTGCTTCCCAAAATATTGGTAGGGACATGTCCCTACCATCCATACGCAAACCTACACCCTTGGTTTGCATAGTACAAATTCAGTAGAAATGCTAGCGACTCAGCGCTGATATGATTTTAACCTATGTTTTGCTACATGGTTATTTACTTGCTTGGTGCTTGAATTGTGTTGAGTAGAGGTAAAAATGATCAACATGAGCTTTTTGCAGAGTCTCTTTGCATAAAGTGGATAAGCTGCATGATGATGTTGTGATTAGTAAACATACTGTATTTATTATCCGTAACAACCACCCTCGGTACCGGGGGCATTCGGGTTTAAGGGGTTATAATAAAATTGGCATGTAATAACAACGGAAAAAAAGCTGTTTAATTCAAGATTGCAACTGCGGAAAATGAAACCGAGAAATATCCTGTTACACAGCAGGAAAACAACTAAAGATGACAGAGATGATTCTGGGGAACATGGACCTGCCCTTCCATGACTCTCCTCTGGTTTAAGGTACTGGCTCACTGTTCTCATTCTTTAGTCATGTCACCAAAGGCTAAATCTTCTGGAGGTTTTCCTAATAGCACATTGAGCAATCATTGGTCCCAATATTTTGCATTCCATCAGTGCATGGTTTTTTAGTAACACAGCTCTCTCCCCATCTCTCCTCCCCTCCTGGGTTGAAGCACCTTGATCATGAGGCTGGGCTCTTCTGTCTGGTTTACTGGGGCATCACGATTAGAATGAGCATGTAAAACCCACAAAACAATACCAAAAGATGGAAATTGTAGGGGCTAAGGCTCCACGTGTTCTTTTGGCTGGCGTTAACTCGCGCGACCTCCTGGCGGGTGAATCGCAATAAAATGGATCTGTTTTCTCCGTTCGAACAACGGGGCACAAAAGCACAACGGTTACAATTAATCTGACTCCATAATAAATTTATAATGATGAATTTAGTTATACCCTCGTTAAATATCTGACTCCAAATTAGAATTAGAATTTATAGTTTAGGGACACATGCGTGAATCTCGAGGCAGCTACGCCGCCAGACTCTTCCGTGAAAACCAGTTACACAACTGACGCCCTGGGTAATAGCGCAGTTGCCGGATCTTAGTTCGGTGAGAGTTCTAGAGGATGGAAGAAATTACCATGATAGTAGCAACTTTGGCATAAACATATCATGAACCCAGATTTATGTGCACCACAGGGCCCCCTTAAGGGGATCGGCCAGGCACCGCTTATAAGCCCAAGGGTGCCCTTAAGGCCAAATCCCCAGGACCGATACCACATAAACCCTTCATATAAGTAGACCGTAATCTGCAATCCAACTTAAAACCCATCACTACCTATAAACATCAGCTAGCTAGTCTGGAATGATAAGGACTCGCCCCCTAAGTACCGGTCGTAACATGGCTAGAAAGGATAAAAGGATTAGGAGTCACGGAGACCACGCAAGCTCAAAGGAATAACTATAATTTATTCACCAGGTAGGCAAAAGCTTAAATCAAACAAATCAACGTTAAACCAATTACAAGTTACACACAATTTAGAAAGAGAGAATAAAGTCATACTTAGAGGAAAAGCTACACACGCACTGACGTGCGCGGGAAGTTCGAATTACGATATTCCATAATTGAAAAGGACTACTCACGCACTTACGTACGCGGGGACAGATCGGATACGATCTTCGCAGAATGAATTTCTCTTTGCTTTAAGCCCAACCACGTCTTTGATCCAGGCGGCATGGCCATAAACACCTGGAAGGGGGGTCGAATCCGGTTTTTGGGTTTCCACCATTGGGAGGATGCAGAGAGAGAATAGGGTGATTACCAGAGAGTATTCTGACCAAATTCTCTGGAGTTTCCAAAAGGGAATGAACCATAATTTCAATGGGAATGAAACATACTCCATTCAACTCTCTGGATTCCCCTGAGAATAACAAGACCAAACATGATATGAATATGCACTAATATGATGCAGTTGTCATGAAAAAGTCTTAAGATGAATTATTATATAGGTAAATTGGGTTATAAGTCCAGAAGTGATTTCTTAGCAAAATATTGAAATATAAGCATATTATGAAGTTTTCAGGGGTTTAGATTATTTTAAACAGATTAATATAGCTGGACTTTAACTTAAGAATAAGGACAGTAATATAACTCCCACAGGGGCATTGTGTCAGCCAGAGCTTTGCAACTACCCCCCCGTACAGAGTAACAGTAAGACCGTTAA
This sequence comes from Gymnothorax javanicus, assembly GCA_029692085.1. Classification (NCBI taxonomy): domain Eukaryota; kingdom Metazoa; phylum Chordata; class Actinopteri; order Anguilliformes; family Muraenidae; genus Gymnothorax; species Gymnothorax javanicus. The sequence goes on along the minus strand of CM056197.1, from coordinate 124,559,052 downwards.
CACCTTAGCAAGCATCTTGGGGAGGAAGTCCGCAAAAGCTTTATTGCTATCTGGCATGGCTCTGGACCGAGCTTATCAGCCATTTGTCGCTTACAGTCTCTGGGCTCCCCCACACATCAGCGTTTGCAGATCTTGCAGAGGTGCCGCTCAGAACCCAACCCAAAGGCACAGATGAATTTTACTGGTTTCGGAATGGAACAATCTTTTGTAAAATGAAATATGCAGTGAATTCTTACCCGCCATTCTACAAGCATGCAGCGCCACCATGATGTCACAAAGATCCCTGTACTGACCGAAACCTCGCCTACCCCCAGAGTTTCTTCCCCAGTCAGACTCATGTGAAACTAAACTCATCCTGGACTGTCAATGCTCTGAGCCCCATTTGACTCATTTGAATAAACCACTGATGCCCACAGCTCCATTTTGCTCCAGCCAAAGCCAAACCCTTACCCTATCCTGCACTGCACCTCTTTTTTTTTTTTTTTTTTTTTTGGCCAAGTCAAGCACGAATGCATTTATGCTGTACAATGCAATGTATATCTGCTTTCTGCTCACCTTCTCTCCTCCCTCTGAAATGTTGCCCTCGTCTTCCTGGCTCCTCATCCCAATTTGCACGCTCCATTCTTGCATCTTCCTCCTTCCCCTTTACTCCTCATTACTCCAAAGATAATTAACAGCAGTTAGGTTCCTCCTTTTAGAGTCGAGTTCTGCCTTAGGGATTATTTGTTCTCTGATGGAGTTTTTCCCATGCCACCATTCTCATTGGTTTGCTAATTTGGGTTTTGGCCATGTCATATGTGAAGTGCTTTGAATCAATTTCCATTGAAAAAAGTGCAAAATAAATAAATAAATAAATAAATAAATAATAGTGATAATAATATGAAATGAACTGAAGACAGAGTTTGAGAGAGAGCAAGGGAGAGCACTGGCAGAGACTAGAAGAGCATTCCTTCCTCCCTCCGCCTCAATCAGTGGGGTCATATCTGGGTGAAGCTTTATTTAAAGCTGCTGTAACTGATTTAGTTGTTTTTTCTGGCTCCCTGCCCGTGGCCGAAGATCAAACCCCTGCTGCAGCATCGGTTTCCGACAGAGGCAGAGCTTGAAAGCAGCAACCCAGTTACAACAGAAGTACAAAATAAACAAACACTCTCAGTGATTGTCGTGTGAAAGCCACACTGAAAACATGGACCAACAACACATTACATCCATGCAGAAACTTTGGCATGAATGGCTTTTTGAAGGTATAGCTAAAGCTAGTGAGTGTCCTATAGCCACACCAACAATTAATGGCACAATGGTGTTCCTAAATATGATGAGGAGATCATTGTTACAGAAAAAAATCAGAATCGTCTATACAAAAACACTTTTCTGCTAGCCCTTTTAAAGTATGTTTTTTTTCTCATATAAATACATGCCATTGCCATAATACAGCCTCCCTTTGTCAGAACAAATACCAATAGCTACCAAGTTTTGCGGCTACACAACTAATCAAGCTGTAGTTGGCCACAAATGATGACTGTACATTTATAAATTAATATTTGCAGGATTAAAAACCACCAACAGGACTACCCAAAATGAATACAACTGCATAACTACTACTGAATAAAACATAGGTTACCTGTTATACTCCGTAGCACGGTCCAGCAGCAGCAAGGCTAGTTGCGCATCGCTTTTTAGACCCTTAGATTCCTTGTTTTCTCTACCTTCCGAAAGTGGCACTGATATATACACGGCTATTGGCCATCTCCCATTTTTTCTTCCTTGGCTCTCTGTTCCACTACTGCTTCTTTTGTACACTGTCTCTCGCAGTGCTGGGATCGGAAGCTTCATCTGCTCCGCAGCGTAGGCTATCAAAGATAAGTGCTCTTCTTCTCGACTGTTGTAGATCATGCACATACAGATACCGTAGACCCCCTGAGGTCACAGAATCCGATGGGTCACAGATTTTGGTGGAACAGTGCGCGTTCACAAGCAGTGAGGACCGCCTCTTTATGGCGTCTGGCAGAAAACGCAACGGTAAAAACATAAAAATGTATTTTCCCCATTTCTGATTCCAATTTGTTCTTATAAGGAAAAGTTTTAAAATATAGAATAAACATTTAATCTCCAGAGAGTGGTTTGGACAGTGTGTGCATTATACAATGCCTATCCAAAAAAAAAAATTAAAAAGTCGCCATTTGGGGTTAAATAAGCCTGGTGATCAGGCAGGCCTCATAGCCCTACATTATACCCCATTGGGTGACAAGACTCCGGGCTGGAAGAATATAAGTTAGTTAGAGTCAGAAAACCACAACAGAATACAATTAACAATTTATTTAGCCAGGTAGGCACAAGCTTAAATTAGATAGCAAATCATACTGTTACAAGAATTGTAAAGAATAAATGTCAAACCTGGCACGAATCGTAGCCACACATATACACAACGTGTACAATGCGGGAAGGTTGAATACAAGCTTCCCCGACCTCTTTGTTTCTCCCCCTTTTATACCCAAACTCCAGATTATGTCCTATGGCGGGGTCATGGGTCATTTGGGTAATTAGAAACAGGAAAGGCTCCCCCTCTCCGGAGGGACTTTGGAAGGAGACATTACCACAGGGACAACTGAAGTATATTTCTTTTCAAAGTTGTTGAATGAGGGTATGGCACAATTTTAATTCCTTCAAAATATGCCCCATGCGGCTCTGGAAATTTAGTGGAGTAAAATGATACGAAACACGACCTGCCTGCATTAGAGTTGGCCATGAAATGTCCGGTACAATACAGAATTACAAGGATAATCCGTATTACTGTTATTAATCAGCTCTTATCATCCAATATAACAGAAATACGCATTATTCTAGTCGCATTGTGTGTGAAATGAGTATTTTAAAACAGAAAATAAAAAGTCTTTGGAAATTTCTACATAGGGGGCAATGCAATTTATGGTTAGTGGTGCAGTCCTGTCAAAGTGGCATTTTGATGGCACTGTGGCATTGTCCAGCATGGGCAGCACAGGCCAAAAGTTCACGGTGGGCTGTTTTCTGGTGGTTTGCAAGACATTCAACGCCAACCATTACTTCAGAGATTGTCCATCAACTCCGAGGCCGTTGGCCGCTCTAGCTGCGGAAAATTAAGTTGGCGCTATACAGACCCTAATTCAGTCTGCTCCCATGACCCCGGAGGATCTCTGCTAGGTGCTGGAGCCCTCAAGACATTAAGGGTCTGTTTGCCAGGATCCTGCGTACGTGACACAGTGCACATGGTCCTTTCTGCCTTTTATTGCTGCTTACACTAGGATTGGTTCATAAACTGTCCAAAAATTTATTAAAACCTGGAGGGATAGTGGTGAACTGTCAACTTTGGGGAATAAATAGGTTGGGGAAAAATCGAGACTGATCGGGATTGTTGATGACTAAAATGCTTTGTGAAGTCTCGTGTTAAAGGTCTCCCATTATGCCACCAGGTGCACAGCTAATTAGCCATTTCGAGCCAGTTCAAAATCTCCCCTTCCTGACATCACAATGGGGAGTGAACACCCAGAATAATGAAATCTGATTGACTGTTTGGCTGAAGTTGATCAGTTCTTCTTGCCTCTGGTTGGTTACTTCCCCATGTGATGTCAAGAGGGAAAAGATCTTGAAATGGCGTAGAATAACTAATTGGCTGTGCACCTGGTGACATGATAGGGACCTTGACTCATGGCTAAGTTTAATTATGAAGGTAGGAGCATTTCCACATGCACAATGCAACAAGAATTTGGAGGATTGGAATTAAACTGCATGGCTAATAAGTTAGCCACTTGTTAGTGAGGCTAACTGGGAGAAAAAATGAGTTTAATTTGCAAATGAGCATAAATATTGACTAAGGAGCAATGGAGAAAGGTTGTGTGGTTTCATGAGTCCAGATTTACCCTATTCCAGAGTGATGTGCAGGTCAGGTAAGAAAGGAAGTCCATGAAGAGATGTAATCTGTATGCATAGTGCCCAAAGTACACACGCCTGGAGGCAGCCTTATGATTTGGGGTTGCTGCAATTGGTCAGGTCTAGGCTAAGCACTGTTCTGCAGCAATAAAATGAATGCACACTACATGAATATACTGAATGACCAGTAACCCATCAATGGACTTTTAATCTCTGAAGGCACAGCCATATTCCAGGATGACAATGCCAAGATTCATTGAGCTCAAATTGTGAAAGAGTGGTTCATCGAGCATGTGGAATCATTTCCACAGATGAATTGGTCACCCAAAGCCTGTACCATGACACATTGATAGTCTTTGGGGTGAGCTGGAGAAGGCTTAATGAAGTGGTTTGACTCACACAAAGTGAGTACAGTATCTTAGCCAAAAAGATTAATGCAAGTCTGGTTTGAAATAAATGCTGTAACATTGTATAACATTTTTGAAACGACACCACAAAATATATGTGCTGTGATCAAAGATAAATGTGGCCCAACAAAACATTATAATTTAGATTTTTTTTTTTTTTTCCCTCTCCTAAGGGGGTTTCCAAAGAGGCAGAGCTTAAAGCAGCAACCCAGTTACAATAGAAGTACAAAATAAACAAACACTCTCAGTGATTGTTGAAAGCCACACTGAAAACATGGACCAACAACACATTACATCCATGCAGAAACTTTGGCATGAATGGCTTTTTTTGAAGAAGGTATAAAAGCTAGCGAGTGTCCTATAGCCACACCAACAATTAATGGCACAATGGTGTTCCTAAATATGATGAGGAGATCATTGTTACAGAAAAAAATCAGAATCGTCTATACAAAAACACTTTTCTGCTAGCCCTTTTAAAGCATGTTTTTTTCTCATATAAATACATGCCATTGCCATAATACAGCCTCCCTTTGTCAGAACAAATACCAATAGCTACCAAGTTTTGCGGCTACACAACTAATCAAGCTGTAGTTGGCCACAAATGACGACTGTACATTTATAAACTAATATTTGCAGGATTAAAAACCACCAACAGGACTACCCAAAATGAATACAACTGCATAACTACTACTGAATAAAACATAGGTTACCTGTTATACTCCGTAGTACGGTCCAGCAGCCGCAAGGCTAGTTGCACATCGCTTTTTAGACCCTTAGATTCCTTGTTTTCTCTACCTTCCGAAAGCGGCAGTGATATATACACAGCTATTGGCCATCTCCCATTTTTTCTTCCTTGACTCTCTGTTCCACTACTTCTTTTGTACACTGCCTCGCATGCTGGGATCAAGCTTGATCTGCTCCATAGCGTAGGCTATCAAAGATAAGTGCTCTTCTTCTCGACTGTTGTAGATCATGCACATACAGATACCGTAGACCCCTGAGGTCACAGAACCGATGGGTCACAGATTTTTGGAACAGTGCGCTCGTTCTAAGCAGTGAGGACCGCCTCTATATGGCGTCTGGCAAAAAAACATAAAAATGTATTTTCCCCATTTCTGATTCCAATTTGTTCTTATAAGGAAAAGTTTTAAAATATAGAATAAACATTTAATCTCCAGAGAGTGGTTTGGACAGTGTGTGCATTATACAATGCCTATCCAAAAAAAAAATAAAAAGTCGCCATTTGGGGTTAAATAAGCCTGGTGATCAGGCAGGCCTCATAGCCCTACATTATACCCCATTGGGTGACAGGACTCCGGGCTGGAAGAATATAAATTATTAGAGTCAGAAAACCACAACAGAATACAATTAACAATTTATTTAGCCAGGTAGGCACAAGCTTAAATTAGATAGCAAATCATACTGTTACAAGAATTGTAAAGAAATAATAAAGTCATACCTGGCGCGAATCGTAGCCACACATATACACAACGTGTACAATGCGGGAAGGTTGAATACAAGCTTCCCCGACCTCTTTGTTTCTCCCCCTTTTATACCCAAACTCCAGATTATGTCCTATGGCGGGGTCATGGGTCATTTGGGTAATTAGAAACAGGAAAGGCTCCCCCTCTCCGGAGGGACTTTGGAAAGAGACATTACCACAGGGAAACCTGAGGTATTTCAAAGTTGTTGAATGAGGGTATGGCACAATTTTAATTCCTTCAAAATATGCCCCATGCGGCTCTAGAAATTTAGTGGAGTAAAATGATACCAAACACGACCTGCCTGCATTAGAGTTGGCCATGAAATGTCCGGTACAATACAGAATTACAAGGATAATCCGTATTAATGTTATTAATCAGCTCTTATCATCCAATATAACAGAAATACGCATTATTCTAGTCGCATTGTGTGTGAAATGAGTATTTTAAAACAGAAAATAAAAAGTCTTTGGAAATTTCTACATAGGGGGCAATGCAATTTATGGTTAGTGGTGCAGTCCTGTCAAAGTCCATTTGATGGCACTGTGGCATTGTCCAGCACGGGCAGCACAGGCCAAAAGTTCACGGTGGGCTGTTTTCTGGTGGTTTGCAAGACATTCAACGCCAACCATTACTTCAGAGATTGTCCATCAACTCCGAGGCCGTTGGCCGCTCCAGCTGCGGAAAATTAAGTTGGCACCATACAGACCCTAATTCAGTCTGCTCCCATGACCCTGGAGGATCTCTGGTAGGTGCTGGAGCCCTCAAGACATTAAGGGTCTGTTTGCCAGGATCCTGCGTACGTGACACAGTGCACATAGTCCTTTCTGCCTTCTATTGCTGCTTACACTAGGATTGGTTCATAAACTGTCCAAAAATTTATTAAAACCTGGAGGGATAGTGGTGAACTGTCAACTTTGGGGAATAAATAGGTTGGGGAAAAATCGAGACTGATCGGGATTGTTGATGACTAAAATGCTTTGTGAAGTCTCGTGTTAAAGGTCTCCCATTATGCCACCAGGTGCACAGCTAATTAGCCATTTCGAGCCAGTTCAAAATCTCCCCTTCCTGACATCACAAGGGGGAGTGAATACCCAGAATAATGAAATCTGATTGACTGTTTGGCTGAAGTTGATCAGTTCTTCTTGCCTCTGGTTGGTTACTTCCCCATGTGATGTCAAGAGGGAAAAGATCTTGAAATGGCGTAGAATAACTAATTGGCTGTGCACCTGGTGACATGATAGGGGACCTTTGACTCATGGCTAAGTTTAATTATGAAGGTAGGAGCATTTCCACATGCACAATGCAACAAGAATTTGGAGGATTGGAATTAAACTGCATGGCGACAAGTTAGCCACTTGTTAGTGAGGCTAACTGGGAGAAAATGAGTTTAATTTTCAAATGAGCATAAATATTGGACTAAGGAGCAATGGAGAAAGGTTGTGTGGTTTCATGAGTCCAGATTTACCCTATTCCAGAGTGATGTGCAGGTCAGGGTAAGAAAGGAAGTCCATGAAGTGATGCACCCGTCATGCATAGTGCCCAAAGTACACACGTCTGGAGGCAGCCTTATGATTTGGGGTTGCTGCAATTGTTCAGGTCTAGGCTAAGCACTGTTCTGCAGCAATAAAATGAATGCACACTACATGAATATACTGAATGACCAGTGACCCATCAATGGACTTTTAATCTCTGAAGGCACAGCCATATTCCAGGATGACAATGCCAAGATTCATTGAGCTCAAATTGTGAAAGAGTGGTTCATCGAGCATGTGGAATCATTTCCACAGATGAATTGGTCACCTCAAAGCCTGTACCATGACACATTGATAGTCTTTGGGGTGAGCTGGAGAAGGCTTAATGAAGTGGTTTGACTCACACAAAGTGAGTACAGTATCTTAGCCAAAAAGATTAATGCAAGTCTGGTTTGAAATAAATGCTGTAACATTGTATAACATTTTTGAAACGACACCACAAAACTATATGTGCTGTGATCAAAGATAAATGTGGCCCAACAAAACATTATAATTTGCGATTTTTTTTTTTTTTTTTTTGGAAGGGCTTTGTATGTCAGAATAAGAGATAATAATGCAAAAATTAGCTCCTTTTTTAAGAGCAAAACCTCTGAGGGTTTCAGATCAGTGGCTCCCCCCTCAGCACCTGCAGTGGGTCCCAGCTGCAGCAGTGCAGCCTCTGTGCAGTCTGACTGAGGGAGGTTTTTGTACAGCTCTCTAACACTGTGTGAACACACCACCACTGTGGTAACTCTGACAGTAATAATCTCCTGCATCTTCAGCCTGGACTCCAGTGATTTTCAGTGTAAACTGAGTCCCAGATCCACTCCCACTGAAACGATCAGGAATCCCAGACTGGCGTGTTGTGGCATATCTAATCAGGAGTTTAGGAGCCTGACCAGGTTTCTGCTGGTACCAGAAGAGGTTGTTGCTCGCACTCTGACTGACTGTACAGCTGATAGTGACGGTGTCTCCCTGCTGAACAGCCTGAGCTGCTGGAGACTGACTCACAACTATATCTGCCATTGATCCTGGAAAAGATAAGCATGGAAATGATGTCAAAACAAATAAATATTATCAAACAGTGTGTGATAATTCTGGTAAATTTTGACATTACTACTATGGCACCGTGGTGCAAACATTTATGTTGTAAAAAGTCAGCAAAACAGGTAAAATGTAACCAAAATCACAGGTTCAAATGGATCCGTGTTTCTCACCATGTGCAAGGAGTCCCAGCATCACCAGCAGTAGAAAGTCTGACATCATCATAATGCTGCCTGTGTCAGTGTCTGTGAAAGGACTGGACAGTCACTGATCAGTACTGGGGGTCTTAAAGTGTGTGGAGCAGTGAGGCAGGACAGGTATGCAAAGCCCCCTCCTTTATACAAATCCTGTCACACACAGTTAGAGGAGCTCTGATGTGTGAACAGCAGTGGGTCTATAGAGGGCTGGGACATGTACACTTTATACTGAAATGTCACCCTCACAATAAAGTAACTGAATTAAATCCAGCTTTTCCAAAATTTTATTTGACTTTTAAGTTGATAACCAAAAATAGCTTCAGATTCTGTAAATTGGGTTTAATCAATTCAGGTCAGTTCAGATCAAAGTTTCAGTGACAGAAATGAGGGAGCCGGTGACATCACAAATGCACAGCCAATTGCTCGCTTAATTTTCAATGGCTTACCCGCCACACTATCAAACTGTCACTTGAACTCTAAGAAGATTGTTTTGTTGAGCAATTGTTTACAATCAAATAAAATAAAGCTGAGAGAGATAGAGTGTGTGTGTGTGTGTGTGAGAGAGAGAGAGATGGTGGGGCAGATGTACAGTAATGAACTGATGTAACAGAGCATTGTAGGCAGGAAGGTTTCATGGGGATCATGCAGAAGGAGAGTTTAAGGTGTGATTCTGCTCTTGAATCTCTGCCCTGTAGCTCTGTTATGTACATGTGAACATGGGAATGAAGTTTAACCCCACTATGCTGAGTTTTTTCACACCACTGCGACCAGGTCCAGCTTTCACATTTTATACTGTAGTCTTCAGATGTTTAGAGAGAGTTACTTCTGTTCAAATAGCAAACACAGACACCCTCTCACACTGGTATCAGGGCTTTGGCCAATTTTGCACTGGCCAGGTCATGGTGTCATACCAGCCTGTAATTTCCTCTCTCTCTGATTACACCCAGTGGCCACTGTATTGATCTCATCTGTACACCTGCTTGTTAAGGCATTTTTCTAATCAGCCAATCATGAAGCTGTCAAGCAATTCATGAAAGCTTGAAAACATGGTCAAGAGGTTCAGTTTTTCAGACCAAACATCAGAATGGTGAAGAAATGGGATCTTAGTGACTTTGACAGAGGTGGGGTGGTTTGAGTGTCTTAGAGACAGCTGATCAGAATTTCCAGGCAAAACAGTCCCTGAAGTTTACTGACAATTTTTTGGGAGAAAAAAGAAGAGAGTGAGTGACAGGTATGGGGACAAAAATGCCTATTTCACAAGAAAGATCAAAGGACAAAGGCCTGACTGGTTCAAGCTGACAGAAGGGTGGCAGTAACTCAAATAACCACACATCACAACAGTGTTACGCAGAAATGCCTTTCTGATACACAAAATGTCGACGCTTGAATTGGACAGGGTACAGAAAGTCAAGTGAACTTTTTTAATAAAGCACATTTAAAAAAACAACATGCTGTATGTTAAGCCAAAGTGCTGTACAATAGTTATTGTAAAATAGATAAAATGGGGAAACTAAAATCATCGATAAAATCTATAAATCTGTAAAACAAAATAAATACAAACCTTAATTCCAATGAAGTTGGGACGTTGTGTAAAACGTGAATAAAAACAGAATACAATAATTTGCAAATCCTTTTCGACCTATATTCAATTGAATACACTACAAAGACAAGATATTGAATGTTCAAACTGATAAACTTTTTTTTTTTTTTGAAAATATTCACTCATTTTGAATTTGATGCCTGCAACATGTTCCAAAAAAGCTGGGACAGGGGCATGTTTACCAGCACTCAGTAAGTGTTTGTTAGAAGCTTTGAAGATGGAATTATTTCCCATTTTTGCTTGATGTACGACTTCAGTTGCTCAACAGTCGGGGTCTCCGTTATCGTGATTTTGCACCTCATAATGCGCCACACATTTTCAATGGGAGACAGGTCTGGACTGCAGGCAGGCCAGTCTATTACTCGCACTCTTTTACTACGAAGCCACGCTGTTGTAACGTGCAGAATGTGGCCTGGCATTGTCTTGCTGAAATTAGAGGGGATGACTGAAAAAGACGTCACTTGGATGGCAGCATATGTTGCTCCAAAACCTGTATGTACCTTTCAGCATTAATGGTGCCTTCACAGATGTGCAGGTTACCCATGCCATGGGCACTAACACATCCCCATACCATCACAGATGCTGGCTTTTGAACTTTGCGCTGATAACAATCTGCATGGTCCTTTTCCTCTTTAGCCCGGAGAACACAACATCCATGATTTCCAAAAACAATTTGAAATGTGGACTCGTCAGACCACAGCACACTTTTCCACTTAGCGTCAGTCCATCTTAGATGAGCTCAGGCTCAGAGAAGCCGGCGGCATTTCTGGGTGTTGTTGAAATATGGCTTTCGCTTTGCATGGTAGAGTTTTAACTTGCACTTGTAGATGTAGCGACAAATTGTATTAACTGACAATTGTTTTCCTAAGTGTTCCTGAGCCGACATGGTAATATCCTTGACAGAGTGATGTCAGTTTTAATACAGTGCCATCTGAGGGACCGACGGTCAGGAAAATGCAATGTTGGTTTTCGGCCTGTGGAAACAATTTAGTATTGATTTACTTGTTTATTCGATTTACTTGCTTATTTAGTTATTGTTTATCCTTGCTTATCCTTGAGTAATCTAGGCTGTGCGTAATTGCTAATTCTTGTAACCTAGCTTGTACCTATGTAGAAGCGTCATGAAGTGTGTTTACTGAACAGTGTGTTCCGTCTGAAGCCTGGAGTGTTCTAGATAAGACCCAAGGAAACGTAAATCACTGCGGGGGGAGAGACTTTTTCTGTTTGTGCAGGAGGATCCCTGGAGCCAGATCTACGTGAGATGCGTACGCATGACGACTATGGAATTTGGGAGAACATGCGTCTACGTAAATCAGTCCCAAGGGGAGGGGATTATGACATTCTGCTCATACAAGTATTCAAGCAAAAGAGGATTTCAGGGTCTTGTTTTTTGTATCGGGGATCCTACACAGCAAAAATCTCAGTGTTAATTCAGCTCCAGTAGAGTTTATGCGAGACCAACTGGTCTCGCATAAACTCTACTGGAGTTGAATTAACACTGATTTTGCTGTGCAATGCCAAAATGTTTTCACCATCTCTGCCTCAGTCTGATTTCTTGCAGGAATACAATATCAAAAATTCCTACAACAGGCTTTGCCGCTTACGTGTAGAGATTTCTCTGGATTCTGAATCTTTTGATGATATTATGGACTGTAGATGATGAAATCCTAAATTCCTTGCAATTGCAAGTTGAAAAAATGAAAACTGTTGGACTATTTGCTCACGCATTTGTTCCCAAACAACTGTAGGAGACTCAATCAGACCATGCGATTCCGTCTTTGTTATGTTAAGCTATTTAACTATTTTTACAATGCGATGGGCGTCATAAAGTGCTGGTTGTTTGCTGTTCTGCATATATATATCGTGCAGTCTTTGGAAAATCACGGGTGTTATGCCCTCTCTTTTGATGAACTGAAAGAGATTGGAGCTGGCCTGAACCATTGCTACCGGGCAGAATATGAGATTCTGGACCAAAAAGATTCAGCAAATATTATTTGACTGTTAAGTTGATAACCCAAAATAGCTTCAGATTCTTTAAATTGGGTTTAATCAAAACAGGTCAGTTCAGATCAAAGTTTCAGTGACAGAAATGAGGGAGCCGGTGACATCACAAAATGCACAGCCAATTGCTCGCTTCTGGACAGTCTTACCCTCAGGGTCACTAAAACTGTCACTTGAACTCTAAGAAGATTGTTTTGTTGAGCAATTGTTTACAATCAAATAAAATAAAACAGAGAGATAGAGAGAGTGTTCAGATGTACAGTGTACTGATGTAACAGAGCATTGTAGGCAGGAAGGTTTCATGGGGATCATATATCGAGTTTAAGGTGTGATTCTGCTTTGAATCTCTGCCCTGTAAAATGTGAACATGGGAATGAAGTTTAACCCCACCCTGAGTTTTTTCACACCATTGCGACCAGGTCCAACATTTTATACTGAAGTCTTCAGATGTTTAGAGAGAATAATTAACCTGTTCAAATGAACCCTCTCACAAACTGGGTCATGGTGTCATACCAGCCTGAATTTCATTACACCCAGACTGTATTGATCTCATCTGTACACCTGCTTGTTAAGGCATTTTTTCTAATCAGCCAAAGGCTGTCAAGCAATTCATGAAAACATGGAAACTGGTCAAGAGGTTCAGTTTTTCAGACCAAACATTAGAATGGTGAAGAAATGGGATCTTAGTGACTTTGACAGAGGTGGGTGGTTTGAGTCTTAGAGACAGCTGATCAGAATTTCCAGGCAAAACAGTCCCTGAAGTTTACTGACAATTTTTGGGAGAAAAAAAGAAGAGAGGAGTGACAGGTATGGGGGACAAAAAATGCCTATTTCACAAGGGATCAAAGGACAAAGGCCTGACTGGTTCAAGCACAGAAGGGTGGCAGTAACTCAAATAACCACACACCACAACAGTGTTACGGGAAATGCCAAAATCAGAATATCAGGGACGTAATCCAAACTGTACACAGGGCAGCAAACACAAAACTCAGGGTCGGGCAAAACAGGTTCAGTACACAGGCACAGGAATGTCAGAGGTGAATCCAAAGCCAAAATCCAGTAGACATAATCTGATTCGTTAACAGGGCAGCAGAGACAAAACTCAGGGTCAGGCAAAACAGGTACGGTACACGGGCACAGAAGTATCAAAGAAAAAGCCAAAATCAGAATCGGGGACATTTCAGTCAGAAGTATAACACTAAGAATACAAGGCATAAACGATCGCAGCACAGGGAAAACATTCTGACGAGAGCTGTGAGTGAAATGACTGCTTAAATACACGTAGGGGAAGTCACATGCTATGATAGGGAACAGGTGAGCTGGATCAGACTAATTAACAAAGGAATGAACATGAGGAAGTTCCTGACTACATGAAATTGGCAAAAGCCAAAACGCGGACAGGGATCACAAGACAGCCTATAGACAGACATTCGACTCCGGTTGGGGAGTTCTAACGTGCACAGATAAGGAGGGAGAACAGAGTCTAACAAGTGCGGAGGTTCCGCTGAAACTGCAGCAAAGTAGATTGAGTAAAGCCAAAGGGGTGGAGACTAGAATAGGGCGAATGCTGAGAGCTCGTTAGTCAATTAGTAAAGTGCAGCTATACAATCCCTAGTGCTCGTTAGTAAGTTACTACTATAAACAGTGTTAGTTTGGGTTAGTATCTTTAACTAAAATAATAAACTGTTAGTCTGGTTAGTAATTATAGAAAAGCAAGGTGAAGGAAGCAAACGAGATTGGACGGAATGATTGAAATCCCAGAAACCATGAAATCACCCGAAAGTGTGGCACGCAATACTGGGGCAGTGAGCGATCACCTGACATAAGACCAGACAGGGGGAGACAAAGTGCAATGCATGGAATGAGACAAAACATGGACTGGAATAAAACTGCAAAGGTGGAATATGGCAAGTCAAACAGAGACAAGGCAAAAACAAAACATGGCATGGAATACAAATCACAAAACGATCATGGTCAGACAAAGCAGAGTCATGATAAACATGGCAAACAAGGCAGAATCACAACAAAAAGAGATAACAAGACGTAGGAGAGGTAAATCTGGCGGAGTTTTAAAGAGACTGAAGTCACGGAGATGTCGGCCCTATATTCCGTCTATGATAATGGGCAATGTGCAGTCGATTGGGAACAAAATGAATGAGCTGAGAGCAAATGTTCTGTTCCTACATGTTCCTCCGAAAATAGTGCGACGGACATTAATGAACTTACTGAGTCTGTCTGTGGGTATATAAATTTTTGCAATGATGTATTGTATAAGAAAAGAGGGTTAAGGTTTATGCAAATTGTAAACCTTGGATGAATTCTGAAATTAAAAGGTTAATTAATGACAAACGGAAAGTTTTTGCTAAGGGAGACAAGGATACACTAAAAAAGATCCATAAAGAACTTAAAAGGGAAATTAATAAAGAGAAATACCAGTATAAATGTGAAATAGAAAATTATTTTAAAGAGAATGACATGAAGAAGGTCTGGGAAGGAATGCGGTTAATGAGTGGATATGCAGGGAAAGGGAAGGTAGACAGATCTCAGTTAACTGGCACAAGAGAATATGCCAATGACCTTAATAAATTCTATTATAGATTTGATCAAATAGATTTTTCTGATGAAAGACTGAGACTTAAGGAAATCATTGGGAGTATAGAGGATGATGACTATACCCTGCAAACAAACAAGCAGGAGGTGTATGGGATGTTTTTGAAGCTGAAAGCTACTAAAGCAGCAGGTCCAGATGGACTTTCTCCAAAAGTGCTAAAAGGCTGTGCCTTCCAGCTAGCAAGCATTTTCTCAAGTATTTTTAACTATTGTTTCTCTCATAATGTGTTACCTGATGTATGGAAACAATCATGCATAATACCAGTACCTAAAAAGAAAACTGTTGAGTGCATAAATGATTTAAGACCAGTGGCTCTAACCTCCATAGCCATGAAGGTATGTGAGAAAATAGAGTTGAATAGTCTGAAGCCCCAGGTTGAGAAGTATCTTGACCCTTGCCAATCTGCTTACCAAAAAGCGAGAGGGGCAGAGGATGCTATTGTTTTCAAATTGGACAGTGTCTATGCTCACCTGGACGCAGGAGGACGGTGTGTGAGAATCCTGTACTACGATTTTAGCTCAGCGTTCAATACTATACAACCACACATCTTAGTAAACAAGCTGTTAATGATGAAGGTACCATGTGCATTTATTTATTTTATTTTAAATTTTTTAGAGAATAGGTGTCAATTTGTGAAATTAAACTCAAAAATCAAGTCAGACAAGATCATGACAAACACAGGTTCACCTCAAGGAACAGTTTTATCACCTTTTCTGTTTACCATTTATACTGCAGGTTACCGTCCACAGAATGCAACTTGTCAAGTGGTTAAATCTGCTGACGACACAGCACTCATTGGGTTGATTGAAAATGATGATTATAGTCACTATCAAAATGAGATAAAAACTTTTGTTAAGTATTGTGACGCTCATTTCCTAGAACTCAATGTTAAGAAAACCAAAGAATTAGTTATTGATTACAGGAGAAACAGCATGACGACTGAGGCAGTGGAAATCAAAGGTTCAGTAGTAGAAAGAGTGAACACATACAGGTATCTGGGCGTTGTTTTTAATGACAGGCTTACATGGTCTGATCATGTTAACTTATTGATGGAAAAACTTAGTCCACATGTATATTGTCTGAGGAAGTTGCAGTCTTTTAAGGTAAATATTGCTGTGGTGAGAATGTTTTTTATGGCAGTAATATGTAGCGTCTGGAGTTACTGTGTGGTGGGATGGGGTGGGAATGTTGGGGAAACTGAGAAGGCCAGGATTGACAGAGTGACTAGAAGGGCTGGAAAAATGGTGGGAGAGTCGAACACAGTAGATAAAATATATGATGACCGCCTGGCAAAAATGACACAGAAAATAACTAGGGACCCTACTCATCCTCTGCATGGGAATTTGACAGGTAGGGTTATGGAACGCAGTGGTAGGCTAAGGCCTCCTGTGACGCGAACAAAGCGTTATGCTCTCTCTTTCATACCTCAGGCTATCAGACAGCACAACAAGCACTTTAAATGTACTTTTCCATAATATTTATAGTGCATTAAGGTCTTTTTGTATTTATGTAGTGTTCTTATGATCTGACTGATCTATTTTATTTATGGTCTAGGCCTGTGTATGGCTTATCTAACTGTATTTATGATTTTAATTTTTTTTGTGTACCCTCTTATAGGGACTGTATATATATTTATGCTACTGTTTTTATGGGCATTAGACGGGTATGAGCACTGCAATTTCCATGTCTATGGATGAAATAAACTTGACTTGACTTGACTTGACTTGAAACCTCGCCCCATCCTTGCTTGAGAACGACTGAGCCTTTCGGGGATGCACCTTTTATACCTCATCATGACACTCATCTGTTTCCAATTAACCTGTTCACCTGTGGAATGTTCCAAACAGGTGTTTTTGAGCATTCCTCAGCTTTCCCAGTATGTTGTTGCCCCTGTCCCAGGTTTTTTGGTGCAGGCGTGGTGCAGGCATCAAATTCAAAATAAGTGAATATTTCCAAAAAACAATAAAGTTTATCAGTTTGAACATTATTATCTTGTCTTTGTAGTGTACTCAATTGAATATAGGTCAAAAAAATATTTGCAAATCATTTTATTCTGTTTTTATTCACATTTTAGACCAATGTCCCAACTTCATTGGAATTGGGATTTGTAAAACATGAATAAAGAGAAAGTTTAAATAAAAAAGCAAACAAGTTAATGAGAACAACACAGAATGCACAAAATTACATGCAACAGATGAAAGAGACAGAACCATAAAAGAACAACAGGAAAACAGCACAATAAGAACTTGACACAATGAAAAATAAAAGACCAAGTGGATTGAAAAGTAAGGGAGTACAAATAAGTTTTTATATGAAATTTAAAAATGGCAATCAATGTCTTTCAGTAACTGTGGAAAGTATACACTCTGGAATTCGATAGAAACGTGTCAATCAATGCATCATTACCGGGGAAGTTTCACATGAGCATGAACCTAAACGTGCGTAAAGCAGATGAGCCTAAGTGAATAATTTAGTGATTGGCTATCAACACAAGGACTTAGGAGGATTTCAGGGAGCGCTGAATTCGTCAATGGAGGAATCTATGCGTAAATCCACAGTAAGGAACTACGTGTTTTTGATATGTGATGACTATAGTTGATAGTAGAATTACATAGTATCAATACCATGTGGAATTTCTGCTTCTGAAAACTGACTTTTCTTAACTACTAATTGGGATACCATTGGCTCACTGTAGCTAAAGCGGTTCTTACAAAGGATGACAATTTTTTTCTGTGGCAAGAGGTAATTTTTTTAAACTGCTGGATAGATAGTATGGGCAAGT
This sequence comes from Gymnothorax javanicus, assembly GCA_029692085.1. Lineage (NCBI taxonomy): Eukaryota > Metazoa > Chordata > Actinopteri > Anguilliformes > Muraenidae > Gymnothorax > Gymnothorax javanicus. Next base: position 124,541,515 of record CM056197.1, on the reverse strand, counting down.
ATAATGAGCAGTTTGCGTACGAGGCTGGGTTGAGGAGTTTGGTTCATGCAACTCCTGAAAAACAGGGATTGGACTGAACTCGTCCATATTCTAAACTGTGATTGAGCATGGCTTGCTTGTGAATATTCAATAACTGATCTGGGTGTGCCATTAAGTGATAAAATAGCGTAACTGCGTGCATAAATAGAGCAGCTCCATTCATAGCCGCAGGAACGTATTCTGAACAGGGGGTGCTGAGGAAACAGGGGTGTGTGTATGTGGGTGTTACTGGCCGGAATGAGGTTATCAGTGCGCATATAAACGCTTAACTATCAATCCATAAAATATGGTCTACCTATGGGCGCGACTTTACTATGGAGTGCTTGCTCACTGTGCATGGTGCTTAACACCACGGCAACAGTAAACAATATATTGCAACATTAATATATCATACCATTACCACGTTCATCAACACTAGAAATTAAACGCTAAATTTTCTTGACTGGATGCACGCTTGATGTTTTTGCACACCCGAATGTTTCTCTGGGTACTCAAACATCAAGGTAAGCCTTAAAGTGCTGATTTCATTTGGTGGAGGTTGAATACGGAATTCTATACCTTCCATTTATACCGGAAATTCCTAAGTCATCTCATAGTCAGCAGCCCAGATATAAAATGTTCATTAAGTCGATTTTCATTTCGCTCTCATCTGTCTCATTCCTCTGGGACTATCGTATTTTCTTGGTGCAGATGGAGTTCAGCCGCATCATCGTATCTCCGTAGTACCTCTGTAGTATCTCCCTTTTTTTTTTACTTTTGTTGGAAATGTATCATTTTTTATTTACGGTTTCTTTCCTATGGTTACTATTGTTGGGGTAATGCCTCGCACAGCACACCGATGTTGGGGAAATGCCTCGAATGGTGGCACCTTTGTGGTGATAATGCCCAAGCAGTGGCGACGTTGTTGTACGTGCAATGGCACGTCATACAAGGGCGCCGGCTCTTGGGGTTACGCCTCACAAGTGGACACCATGTGTTGAGGCAATTTGCCTATTGATGTTATTAATTTGACTATCAAAAAAAATATGATATTAAATATTAATATGAATACCTCAGGGCACCACCCTTCCTCAGTGAAGGGAAAACGATAGCCAATTAATAAAACCTCAGTCTCAATATCCACTAAGCTATTAATATGGAAATTGATTAATAATTAAATTAATAATTGTAACCAACTTGCCCAATCAATAGTAAGATTGAAGGATTCGGAGTTCTACATAAAAGAGGTTGGCAATTTCATTCACTCTTGTACAACATCAATAACCACAGCATATGTCTTTAAGGAATATTTATTTAAATGAAACAAATAAAACACACAATCTAAACTACACTAAACACTAGCACTATATGCACAATGAAGGAGGTGTGTGTGTGTGTGTGTGTGTGTGTGTGTGTGTGGTGGGTGACAGAAACAAAGGTATGATCTAAGGTGTGAGTGGAGGAGCCTTATTGACCATGTGAAAGTGGGGGAGGGCAACCCTACTGTAACAAGTCAAGTCTTTGTTACAAAGAAAAGTTTAAAGAGAGTGTTTAAAGTCAGTTTAAATGACTTAAATATTCAGTGTTGTGTTTGTGTGTATGTATTACATTAAAATGAAGAGATGTGTGTGTGTTTTGCACAGGAAAGGTGCCGTGTTAGTCTACAGGAGGTTATTTGCATGTCTTGTCTTGTCTGCTACACAGTAATACCATCCTAACCTAACTAAAACACAATCCTAAAAACAATCACAACAACTATCATTTTACAAATACACACAGTCTGTCTTAGTCTCAAAAGAAGGTTTGGATGCCCAGTTGTTACCAGTCCTTAGTAGAGGAAAGAGGTTTGGTAGTTTCTGCTTGGTGGAGGATCCGATCCTGGCCGATGCTGATCCGGCTGGAAAGAGCGGTTCTGGAACTGTAAAAGGTCCGTGTCTTCGTTGTGGAAAAGGAGGGAGGCTGGCCGCTCCTCAAAAGCAAGCTGTTGCTTCCAAGGCTTGTTCTACTCCTGGTAGCATGGCTGATGCTTCAGCTTGGCCACGGGAGAGAGAGAGGCCCAGAGCGGGGGAGGAGTACCCCAGCCTGAGCAGTCCCTGGGGGTCCAGGAGCCTCACCAAGGGGGGAGAGCAGAGCCAAAAGAGAGAGTCCAGAGAGCCGAGAGCCGAGAGCCAAGAGAGTGATAAACTGGTTGACCACTGCTTTTATATGCCTGGCCTGCTGGCGGGAGGGGCTTACAGGCAGCAAGTGGTCATGGGAAATCCGGGGCTCCATTTTGAATTTCCTCACATATGAAAGTTTTCCTCCGTGTGACCCCAACACTATTGTCAGCTGTATTATTACTTTTCATTATCCTTATATTCTTTATATTAAACTTCCTTCTATCACATTTTCTTACATACATCCACATCCTTTTAACTGCCCTCTTTTTTCTTTTTTTTCCCCTTCCCCTTCTCCCCTGCCCCATTGTATTGTAATGTGAAAGGGTGCATTGTCTGGTATCTCTGGAATGGGCAGCACTGGAAGGAAAGGCTGGATCACCATATTTTTCCCTTCCATTTCCACCTCACTTTAACAGCTGCTGGGTATCTCCCCAGTTAACTTTGGGCAGGGGCGCACACTGAGCAGGTCGCCAGGTGATCACAGGCTTGCACCATTAACTGACAGACTCGAGCCTGAGGGCAGTCTGGAGTCCTCAGTCAGCCTGACACGAGACACGTGGGGCTGTAGGGGGAGGATGGGTGCTGTAGGTGCCTGGAAACGACTCAGGCCAGCGTGAGGAGAGCATGCGAGCTCCACAATGGGCCAGGTTTCAACCCGCCCGCTTCAGATGGGCCGGGTTTCAACCTGCCCGCTTCAGATGGGCCGGGTACTAACCTGCATGCCTCAAATGGGCTGGGTATGAGCCCACGGTCTGCTGGCTCAGATATGGTGGCGCTGGCCATTGCACCAACGTGCGGCCCCTAGCGCCTTACAGTATTCAAATTCTCATATCAATAACTGTATAAGAAGGAAGGAGAAGGAATAAATGGATAAATAAAATAAACAATAACTTGGATGATCCTGTCTGACTGACCCTGCTGACCTGTTCTAGAGCTCCCTGATGATGTCCTGACCCTTGCCCTATCCGTATTTATTTTCATTTATTTCTTTATTTTAGTTTATTTTACTTTATTCATTTATTTTTGATTTTTCTTCTTTTTAGGCTTCCCTTCCCACGTGTCCATATAGCTCTGGTTGTCCTCCCCCCACCCCCTTTTTTTCCCCCTTGTCTTTTTGATGGGAGGTTAGAAACTACACACACACACACACACACACATTTACACCCCCATAACTTCTTCTTCATCTCTGATTTATCGCTTGAAAAATTTTTGTTGATTGGCCTACCTTTTCTGTTCTTGTCTTTGCTTTGTTGTTAATGTTTTGTCTTATTTTGTCTAACAAAAAAAAAAGTATGCACATCCGCTATTGTTTTAATAATTAAGAATGTGCATGCAATAGTAAATAAATGATTAGCTATGCAGTTTTTTGGGCTGAATTTATACCTTGCTGAAAGTGCGCACATGGACGTAGTCAATGCTACTTAGCTAGCCACATAGCCAGCCTATAATAGATGAAGCAGCAAAACACAGTAGCGTGAATCGGTGTAAGATATTCAAAGTAATGGAAATATACAACTCAGTTTAGGTGCAGCCTGAACATTTTATATGAAAAAGCAAAGCAAATGTTGGTTCCATGCACGATTACAGGATGTTATTTTTAATAGTTACTAAGTACATGCCTGTTATCCAACATAAGTTCACCAAGAACAGCCTTAGCTAGTTTACTGTTAATTCTGTAGCGTTACATAAAGGCTAGGAGTAGCAAGCAAGTTGCTACATAACAAAGCCATTCATCAAATACAATAAATGAAAACAATTGTGTTGTTATCTGGCAATTACCTTTGACAGCACGGAATCACCGAAGACTCCAGTGCTCACATCCGCAGACTGTGCTACGAAAACGCATTTAGAGACAAGGTCCCCTTGGTGTTAACGTAGCCTGAATAAAAATAAAATTTTGTCACTGCCGTGGAAAAAGACAGCAACGATTTAAGTAATATTATGACCAAATGTTGCTGTCATTTATGGCTTAATGTTACCATTATACTGTTTCTAATGAATATTAATCAATTTTCATATCATAAATTTTATTTAATTTATTTAATTTTGGATAAATACATTTTTGGGAGCTGCTGCGCCAACAGGGGGTGCTACAGCACCTCCAGCACCCCTACTTCCCGCGGTTATGGCTCCATGTCTGCTGGCGTCTACATCTGCACTAAGGGGTTAAGGAGACATAAAGGTAAGATATCAAGAGGATAATTTGAGGGCTTCATATATGAAAAAATGTCACCAAGCTGAGAAAGAGACACAGGCAGAAAATGGCTGAGAGGGCAGGATGAGATAGCTAATGCAGATGGATCATTACTACAGAGAGAAATCTGAGAGCTTATGAGATGACATGAGACCACATTGTGCTTCACTCTTGTCAGCCAAGACCAGGACACACAGGCTACGGTGATCAAAATCTCACCAACACTGAACTGTAAAAGATTTGAAACATGTTGGCTGGTCTGATGAATCTCGATTTCTGTCGTGACATGCAGATGGAAGGGACAGAATTGCATATAAAAAAACATGAATTTGATGGATCCATCTTGCCTTATGCCAACATTTATGGCTGATGATGGAGGTGCAATGGTGTGGGGAATATTTTTTCTTTCCACACACAGAAAGAGTAATAATTCTGAGAATTAAACAGTGGAATATTTTTTCTTTCCACACACAGAAAGAGTATTAATTCTGAGAATAAAACAGTGATTACTGCATAAAGTACCTCAATGCTTTGGAGTGTTTCAGATCAGTGGCTCCCCCCTCAGCACCTGCAGTAGGTCCCAGCTGCAGCAGTGCAGGCTCTGTGCAGTCTGACTGAGGGAGGTTTTTGTACGGCTCTCTAACACTGTGTGAACGGTAAGCTAGCACCCTGCTGACAGTAATAATCTCCTGCATCTTCAGCCTGGACTCCAGTGATTTTCAGTGTATATTGAGTCCCAGATCCACTCCCACTGAAACGATCAGGAATCTCAGACTGGCGAGTTCCGGCGTTATAAATCAGAAGTTTAGGAGCCTGACCAGGTTTCTGCAGGTACCAGTGGAGGTAGCTGCTCACACTCTGACTGGTTGTACAGCTGATAGTGACAGTGTCTCCCAGCTGAACAGCCTGAGCTGCTGGAGACTGAGTCAGAATTATATCTGCCATCGATCCTGAAAAATATCAGGATGTACTTAGATGTCGAGACACATGATTGTTATTAAACAGCACAAGACAATTTTTGACAACACTGTAATGGCACAGTTCTGTTGTCAAATGTCAGCAGAGAAAATGTACCAAAATTGATAAATATATCAATTTTTCTCACCTTGCACTTGGAGCCCTAGCACCACCAGCAGTAGAAACTGTGACATCATCATAATGCTGCCTGTGTCAGTGTCTGTGAAAGGACTGGACAGTCACTGATCAGTACTGGGGGTCTTAAAGTGTGTGGAGCAGTGAGGCAGGACAGGTATGCAAAGCCCCTTCCTCTATACAAATCCTGTCACACACAGTTAGAGGAGCTCTGATGTGTGAACAGCAGTGGGTCTATAGAGGACTGGGACGTGCTCCATTCATCACTGTTTTTAATGATTATATTACAGGGACTGAATGCCCTGTCCAGCTGTGCTCACTCTTCTCTATCTGTCTCCTCTGTTTGGTCTTTCCAGTCCACTCTGTGTTGAAGTTTGTTGGGACACCTTGTGTAGAAAGTGGCAGGTAACTCAACTGTATCATACAGCAAAAACTTTAAGAGTCTTTGCTAAAGTTCTGTTCAAATATATCTTTCATTAATGTCAGTCAATGAAAAATGTTTACCCCACTTGTAATGGCTACTGCCATTAATATTATTGACAAGATTGTCCAGTATTCTTGGTTATTGCTTTTAATGTTTAGCAATATTGTAATATTGTGAAACAGCATCCTGTAATGCATCATGAAACATTTTCTGTGAAGTTCCTGAAATCCTCCAGTGTTGGGGGTCTTTCAGCATCACACACTCTCCTCCAGGTGACCCAGCTGAGGCTGATCAGACCTCAGTTTGTGTGCAGACAGCAGAGAGCTACTTCACCCTCCATTACTCTCCTCTCTAGAGCCACTGATAGTAAGTAGGTTACTTTTTCTCCCATTGCTTGCCTTTCTTGGGCCACAAGCATTTACAGACTCTCTCTGCTGCTTCAGTGGTTTCACTTGTGTCTCTTCTATTCCTCTCTCCATCTGTACCTTATATATTGAGGGCTCCAACCAAAGCCCAGATTGTTCAGACCCTGCACCACTCTTCCACTGGGGGGCACTTTGCACTCCAGACACCTCACCTGCATTCACTAACCAGCCCCTCAGACTTGGTGAGCTTCATCTCAAAGGGCTCATCCAGGTGATCCTCCCAAGGGCCCAATATCTCCAGCAAAACAAATTGTTTGATGGACTCTGAGGTGAGGATGATATTGGGCCGCGAGATGAAGGCCACAGTCAGCTGGTAGAACTTCAGCTGTTTCCCCAGATCCATCATCAGCTGCCAGTTCCATGCAGGGGCCAGGATCCCTGCAGATCTTTTCTCAGGGAGGGGTGTCAGCTGCTTTGCAGCTTTATTGTCTCAGAAAAGTGGCTCCTATGGATTGCGTTCTCAGGACATTGTGCTCATGAATGTTCCTAAGACTCAGACTGAGTTGGGCAAGAAGGCCTTTAGGTTCTCTGCACCCTCAGCCTGGAATCGCTGACAGAGGGAGACTAAGCTTCGATATTTAGTGACACACAATGAATTTAAAGCTATTATAAAGTGTATGGAAGCAGAGTCTATCAAAACCTGTAAATGTTCATTATAATGGTGCTGTGGCTGCTGCACTTTTTTACATATATTTTAATTTGTATTGTTTGATTGTCTTGTCATGACGTGAGTTTGTCGATGTACTATATGTACTGCTGCTAGTCTTGGCCTGGTCTCTCTTGTAAAAGAGATATTAATCTCAATGGGACCAACCTGGTTCAATAAAGGTTGAATAAATGAATAAATAAATAAATAATGAGACTGAAGGCCTGCTTAGAAGGGCGTAGGGCTGGGCGATAAATTTATCTAGATTATTTTATTTGCAATAAAAGTAACTGCCACTTTGGGGCAGACAGGCGAGTTTGCTTATTATCTTTTCTATGACACATACCTAGTGCTGTGTTGAACAAACATCAGAGGGAATTCGAAATGCTTCTGGGAAGAAAACTTTGTTTTGAAGTTCGCGAATTACCAGCGAGGTTGGACAGCCTCCATTGCCTTGGCATAATTAGCTTTCCTTAAATCAATTTCCTTGTACGCTGCCTAACTAGCAATCAAGCCATTTATTCAGCCAACTGACAAATCAAAATCAAAATGTCGCCTTTAATGATTAAGAAGAGATAATGAGAAGCAGGCAGACCTAACCAGGCTACCATGTTAGATTGAAAGAATGTCAATAATCTGAATAGATAGTATAAAAATAAAAAATGATCTTTGAATTCCTCCTCTCATTATATAATTTTTTTATCCCGTCCCGGGCTGCGACTTACGCCCAGGTAACCTGGTTAACCTGCTGCCTTCTGATACTCATGTAGACCCACCAGCAGCGATAGGTGTACAAAACTCCTTTAGTAGTCTTCACAAGCTTTGTTCCCTTACCTAGCATTATTCTTGAACGTCAACATATTTTACATACACTGCGAGATTTGAAATAAGCGGTATCGCATCACATTTGCGATCTAAAAATGCCTACTTTCCAACCAAAATGAACAATACCGGATGAATGAATCGCAGCCGCTACGAAAGAAAATCCTAACAACATAGGTTGAATAACTTCAAATTCTAGCATAGAATCATACAACTAGTGTATTATCAAGTAGGTTAACAAACTGTTACCAAGCTATACTATTCAAAAAAAGTAGGGGATATTTTATTTTGAGATCAAAATTTTCACATATACAAAGGGATACGAAACCATGTTGTATAGTTCCTTACTGAGGAAGCATTTCCAAAGAAATTCATCACCCAAACACATCAATGACACTCTCACGATCTGCACGGGATGCTATTGATGATCAAGGGGGTTGTGCCACAAATTTGCATGACTCTGAATTGGAAGGTTAGAGCCACTGTAAAGGAAGATTTTGAAGAGAAAGCATCAGATTATCAGTGGTTGAAGTCGTTAATTAAACAGAGACCATGCGCCGTCTAACACAGAAGGAGAAGTTACGTGCCCTTGGCATGCTACAGGTTGGCACAAGACAGGTCGTTGTGGCAAGGGCAATGAATGTTTCCCAGTCTGTCATCGGCAGATTATGGTCCAGACATCGTGCTACAGGGTCTGTTCAGGATAGACCACGATCCGGTCGACCAAGGGCAACAACTCAGGCTCAGGACAGATTCATCCGCACTATTGTCTTGAGAAATCGTATGGTAACAGCAAATCAGATAAGGTCTCAACTTCAAAGGGATACTGGCTTGGTAGTGAGTGGCCAGACCATCAGGAATCGTCTGCACAGATTTCACTTACACGCCCGACGCCCTCGTGTCATTCCCTGTTTGAGGGATCGTCACATTAGGGCCAGACTCCAATGGTGTCGCCATCATCAATGCTGGGATAATCGCCGATGGAACAACGTAATGTTCTCCAGATGTTTCACTGTGGACTTCCTTGACAGACGAGGGAGGGTTTGGTGCCGACGTAATCGAACGTTTCCATGACGTTAACATCATTAGACATGATCCGTATGGGGGTGGATCTGTAATGGTGTGGGGAGGCATCACTGCTGCCGCAGAACAGACTTGCATGTTGTTGCTGGACGTGTCACAGGGCAGTACTACCAGGACAACATCTTGGCACCCCATGTTGTGCCGTTTGCACGCCGTTATGGCCGCCGTTTCATTTTCCAAGATGACAATGCCAGATGTCATAGGGCCAGGATCATTACAGATTACCTCCAGCAGCAGAATATCACCACATTACCATGGCCAGCACTCAGTCCGGACCTTTCCCCATCGAGCATGTCTGGGACATGCTTGGACAGCTGCGGCTACGCCAACGTCAACAACCTCCTGCCAATGTCCAAGAACTTGCTGCAGCATTGCAACAGGAATGGAATAACGTTCCCCAAAATGACCTGGGACGCCTCCGTTAGGAGTATGCCATGCCGAATTCGAGCTTGTCTAGCCAACCGAGGGGGTTTTACCCGCTACTGACTCTGTTTCACAATGGTGGTAAATTTGCTGTGTGACCCTGTGTTTGTGTCGACCCTTATTCTGGAGAATCTGTCCTTTACTGACTGTACACAGGGTTTCGAATAAATTGACAAATGTTTCCTTAATGTTTTTATGTCATTTGTTTCCTTCCTGACCTCATGATCTGCATTTCATGGTACTTGTAAATCCAATATCCCCTACTTTTTTTGAATAGTATAGCTTGCCGCTACAACCCTGTCTCAGGAGTCACAAATTAAAGTATGAATACTAAGTCTCCCCCGTTATCCTGCCGTGATTCGAGGATTTAACACTGCTTTTGCATTTCTGTAGCTGGCTAAGCGCAAACTGAAAAAAAGGGTTGTTATTGTCGCGGTTTGTGATATCTGGACTGCCCCTTATCTGTGTTTCCCCGTTAGCTGTCGATGGTGAAGTGAATTTTTTCAGAGCTATTGTTACTATTGCTCGGTCTGCTCTGCCGAGCCAGGAATGCGTTTCTCCAAAGAACAGGTGCAAACTTACATAGTTGGAGCAATTGACGGTGAATAGACGAACTATGTAAGTTGCTAGCGTAGTTAAAAAAAACTATGCTTTTGGGAAATGCACACCAGGTCCCCATTGTCAACACAAGTTGGATCTAAAATGAAAGTTGATAAAATCGCCTAAAAACCTATTTTTTCTAACTCAGCACATTGCCTCCTGTTGTTCGCTTGCCCTACTTCCAGGTTCGGAGAATGACGTTCACCTTACGTACAGGCTATTTTTAGATATCGGGCGGGTCCCCATTGGTGGATTCAATAAGGGCCCATCTCCACAGATTTTCAACATGGAGTTGAGCCCTTATTGAATTCACCGATCCAATTATTTTGGCATTGCACACAATATTCAAATGCACAGAAGACGTCGCCGATAAATGCTGAAGTCAGTAAAGTTATTTTCCGGAAGCATTTCATATGGCCTCTGATTTTTGGCAGCTGTTTGTTCAAGACCACATCAAGTATGATTCGTGGACAATAAAAGGGGCAAGTTCGTCTGTAAGCCCCATGGCGGCAGGTACTTTAATTCAGCGACGTGCTGAAAAGAGCAAAGTTAAGGGGAGCTTTCACACGAGGGACTCTGGCACGGATCCAAGTGTGTTGGTTAGATCAGCTGAGGAGCACATCAAACACTGTAGAAGCACGGCGAACGGGCTGTGCTCCCTCAACAATCACTTAGCTAATTATACGGAGCATAGAAACTGGCTCCACATTTGATAGACCGAGTTCTGGCTGTTCAATGGCCACAGCACCAGTGCAGGCCTGCTATATCAACCTTGTACATCTGAGCGCCTGTTTCCAAGCACCTTCACTGGATTCTGCATCAGTTGAAATCTGTCCCTTTTACTGATGAATCCAGATTCTCTCTGCATAGTAAAGATGGCTGATAAAGGGCGGGATGGAGATGTGATGAATGTAATGCTAGATGCTGTGTGCGCCAGGTCAACCGTTAGGGTGGCAGAACTGTGATGATCACAGTGGCCATCTTTTATTCTCAAAAAGCACATCTGGTGGTCATCACTGGTAACCTAACTGCACAGCAGTAACTTTATAAGATCCTGACACACACTGCCAATACTTCTCCTACTGAACCATGATGATTGGAATTCTACAGCAGGACAACGCTTGTCCTCTCACTGCAAGTGTTATCATGACCCACCAGAGAGACCAGAATGTGAACGTTCTGCCATGACCTGCATGTTCTTCCAACCTCTCTCATACACTCAACTCCTGTGGGACCAGTTGGGCAGAGCTGTTGGGACAAGATCTCCCCAGTGATTGGGTCTTCATCGGCTGACCACTGTGCTCTGGTAAGAATGGCGAGACACTCCTGAGAAACACATACCCACTGTTAGCCTTCATTCGAGCCATCTGTTACCATTGTCATAGTTGTATCAACAAACATGGAGGTCACACTGATGGCTGAACTTTGTCTTTATGAGTGACTGTGATATTTTATCATGGTTTATACAGACACTGGTGAATTAAAAAAAAAAAAAATCAATTTAGGTATTAATGAAACTCACCGAAGTATTTACAAAAGGTTGTTGGGACAATATTTTTTGTTATTCAAAATCAAGTCTTCTGAGTTCTTTTATGCATGAATGTATGTTGGAGAAACACTCAACACCTAATCTCAAACCTCCACACCTATCTTAATTTTAATGGTTATCATTTCTTTTGAATTTATCAACATTGGTTTAATAATTTCCATTGACAGTTGATTAATGTTATTGATTGAAACACATGTGATTGAAACACGGTAACCACCTTTGTTTATCAGCTTTCCTAACACAGCAGCCCAATCCCAAACCGGCCCCAATCCACTCCCCCTCCGTTTGCGCGTTCCCGCGGAGGGTCCGCCACATTAAGTGCCATCCAAGCCAATCCCCGTGGAGTGTAAGTGGCTTATTAAACCCTCTGCAGCGAGTCTACACTGCTGCAAGCTTACAAACCACCCTTCTTTCAAGTGCAGCATTTATTTTGTGTCCGGGATGGAAGAAACACTGCAAATCTACAAATGTCAGTTCCATGCAGCTATTTCCAAAAGATAAGTAAAACGTTACCTAACCTCAAACGGACATTTGATTGACTATTTCATGTGCACATCACAGAACTAAAGTTTACATTGTATTTTGAAATGAATGTGCAGATGTGCACCCGAGAAAACATTGAGTGAGTAGTTTTATTCATTGAATCAATGACTGCTCTTTTTCAAAATGTGCCATTTCATGCACAAACACCTCCATCTTTGTCAGTGCTCTGTATTAAATTTTTTTTTAGAAATTTTATTCAATTACATGACCCTCTCTAAAATACTTTGGGTAAGAAATGTATCATGAGGGAATTTGACTGACATAAACAATGCAATGCTCCTATCGGTTGGCATGGTGATGATTACCTCCGCTTCCCGTTGGATAAAGGGCAAGGGCAATGGCATCCCAAAGTTCATACTCGTTTTTACACCCTCCTCCTTTATGAAGCTCCTCCATCGCTGTGAGGGGGACTTCACACGGAGTGACTCTCAGTCGTGAAATGCTAGTGGTGAGGGAGCGGTTTGGGATTGGGCCAGCATCTCAATTTTTAGCTGTCGTTTGAATATTGTCCAGCAGGGGACTGACACAATGTAGTCAATCAGCCTCCGTGTGTGCAGCAGGCAGGTTTTTGTACAGCCTGTTAATCTGACTGAATCACTGTGGTGGACTTTCGGTGGCGGGACCAGACTGGAAGTAGGACGTAAGTGGCCAATAAACAGGATTTTCGGAATTTATTCTCGGCCTATGCGCGACAATAAATTTGTGTCTTATAGATCCTTTTTGTATAAAGTTTGGGCTGCATGTTTTAATTATATTCTATACATAGCCTGCTAGACAATCCTGTGCCTGTTGAATCGGTGGTTAAGAGCAGTAGACAAGAGAGAGAGAAAAAAAAAACATTAAATCAACGTTCAAAGCTCAGAATGAAAACATTTTGCTTCGGACGTAAACCAGGACATGCAACAATGCTTTTTCAAACTGATAAACTGCGTGAAGTCAGAACGAACGGAGTAGGCTAAGACAAAGGATGGCTGTGTATTTTAAGCACCGGTGTTTAGTCAGAGGTTTTTGTACGACGGGTTAATGAGTCTGTATCACTGTGGCTCACTTTCGGTGGCGGAACGAAACTGTCAGTTGGACGTAAGTAATCTTTCCTTTCACTACATCCCAATTGACTTATTTACTTTCTTGTTCAATTTAGTTGCCTACAATTTTCTAAACTTTGATGTAATGTATGAAAACGTAATGCTTTTGAACCATGATAAAGCAAAACAGCAAGAACATTTTCTACCATTGGAAATGGATCTCAAATCTCGTAAATGGCCGTGTTGACGTGAAGCAATAATTTACGTCCAGTAACTGATTTTGAATGAATAGACGACTGCAACATTTTATCTCACACTCGACATCTACGAATGTTAAATAAAGTCTTTTTGCTGTTTTGGCTGACGCGATCATAGCGTGTTTGAAGACTTGGAACGGCAGGCAAATATCTCACTCAGGGAAAATGAGAAATCGCAGTGTCTAGAGATATGGCAGTTTTTTGGGTACGGCAGCCGATTTGAAGGGATTAGGATAAGGATTAGGGATTATTGTTATAATTCATTTCATCATGTATCCATCGCCATAATATTGAATAAATAGTTCATATTTAGAATTCGTTCGAAGATTTAAAAAGGTCTTACGAAGATTTAAAAAGGTCTTAGGGCTTTAATTTGCAAAACAAATGCCGATAGTTGTTGGTTTAAAATAAGAGCGAGATGAAATGCTGAACAACCGTCTTCTCTGCAGCCCCATGCAGCCTCACATCGCTTGATTTTCTTGTACGAAAACATTTCGCAATCCTGTAACTTGAAATGGGGAATTTCCGATACTGTATTTAACTTGGTGAATTATTCATCTCTGTTCCGTTATTATTGTATGCGTTGCGGCCAGTTCAGTTGATTAATGTAGGCTAAGTAGCAAGTAATAAACCTTATGAAATATTATGTATTTTGAGTTTCTGTATGGAAACACATCTTTTCAAAGAGTTGTGAATGTAAAATTGGATGCTGCATTGAAATACCTTACAGTCCACGCAGGAAATATGTGCTTGCAGCTTTTACAAAATCATTGGCTGTGCTGAGGATTTTTCTTTGAAACGTATGTTGTCGCACTTAAAAACAAAAACAAAAAAAAAAATAAACAACGTTAGCCTCATTGCACGACTGCCAAAGTATTTTTGCTAAATTGAGATATCAACTGCCTATTCTTTCGTGCTGGCAGAAAAAAAAAAAAAAGTTTTTCCACCCTTTTTCTCTCAAAACCTTAAAAAAAATCAATTCTTTAAAATCATTTTTTATAAAACCTTAAATGTGGGAGGAAATTATGCTCATGAGGCTGACGATAAGAAGGACAATTTTGGGGGCTGAGTGTAAAATGTGCTTAAAATATTTTTATTTTTCAGTTTACAAATCTATTTGAAAATATTGCTCAACATCAATAATGGCTTCAGGCATTGTATATTTTTTTCTGTTTAGCTTTTTAAGCAACTGATAAAGCACTCTAATGAACATTACAGTTTAGTGATGAGTCTTTTCATTCTGTCATCATGAAACAAGTTCCTTACTTCTTCTTCTGTACTTATTCTCAGCCTCAGAATGTCTTTGACACGTTTTTATTTTTAAGCCTCAGTGTTTTTTTTTTTTAAAAAAAAATGACAAGAGAATGTAATATGATAACAATTGATTGCAGAATAAACATCTTAAAAAAGACACTGCTCATCCTATCATGCAATTTGACGCCATCACAGATAACAATTTTCTTTAGCCACTGCATATTCGTAACATGGGCAGTTCATATCTATATCACATTAATGTCTGATTACAAGGACAGAATGATTGTCACATGGGGGCGTGTCCACTGTCTGACCTCACATCTCTGCTGCATCTCCCAGGTGACACAGTTCCCGCCCTCACAGTCCTGCCCCCCTCCAGTGAGGAGCTGAAGCAGGGAAAGGCCACACTCGTGTGTCTGGCCAACAAGGGCTTCCCCTCAGACTGGACTCTGCGCTGGAAAGTAGACGGTACCAGTAGGAGCTCGGGCGTGGCCGGGAGCGTGGGGGTCTTGGGGAAGGACGGCCTGTACAGCTGGAGCAGCTCCCTGACTCTCAGTACGGGCGACTGGAAGAAGGCGGGGTCACTGACCTGTGAGGCCACAAAGGGCTCCCTGTCTGCCTCCCCTCAGACACTGAGGAGAGATCACTGTACTGAGTAGCTCACACACTCTGATCACACTGTTTTTACCCTGTTCTGCTCCTTACTGCTGTCACACTGAGCTGAGCCTGTGTGTGAATCCTTCCTCCAGCCTGAGCTCTCAGTGCTAATATCTTACATGTGCTCTGCTTGTGCTCTTCAACACATATGCACACACACCTTCTTATCTGTGTTTGTGTGGCTGTGGGAAATAGCTGGTAGATCAATATCATTCACTAAATAAAGATTCTCTGAAGAGGTAAAAGTTGTCCTGTCTCTCCTTATAAAAGTCGTCGGAGGCTTTGGCCCTTATTCAGATTAAGTCACAATATTATGTTCATTTGAGTAAATACAAAGCTAGTGAGTCAAGAGATGAAAAGGAAATGTATCGTTGGAAATATGCTAATTAACAAATAGTGTTATTCAAGTGTTTTAGTTATAAATAAATATTAATTTAAAGGTCTCTACATTGTAGTTTTGTTTGTGAGGCAAACAACAAATACATGTTTTTTTTTTGAATGAAAGAATTGTTTTAATAAGTTACAATGAGATTCAAATTTTAAAATGTAAATATTATGCATTTTCACGTCTTGATTTACTAGCAATACTTGATAGTGTGTTTAATTCAAATATCTAATACTGAATTAATGCGCACAATTATCTCACCAAGTGTCTTTAAATGATCATGTGACCCTGCTGAGAGAGTAAAATCCACTCCGAAGCATCAGTTAATGAGCAGTGAAAAGACGGGGTGTAATAACTGATCTGGGATCAGTAAAGGAGGGGTCTGAAGAGAGGAGCAGCAGTGATCTGGGATGTGGGGTCAAGAGAGGAGCTGTGCTCAGATCAGTTCAGTGCAGCAGGATGTGAGCTCAGCTCACACTAACCCCCTGGGGACGGCCCAGACACCTGGCCACAGTGCTGCTCTATTCTGAGATTGAGTCAGTCCCACTGAGGGACAGCAGAACCAGCCTGTCCCACCCTGCAGATGCAAATCTGAGTTTCAGCCCCACAGCTCACAGTTTCTCAGCCCAAAATACCCCAGCACTGAGACAGGTGTTTGAACATGAGGAGGTGGGGGGTTTATTTCTGTAGTGGGGTGAGAGAGGGAGGGGTGAACCTTACACCTGCTTTAGCATCAATATCTGATTACAGATTCCACTGCTAACTCAAATACTACAATTATTTCTTTTGAACTATGATATTCATGACAAAAAAATCAAGTGTGTATGTGACCTAGTGGGTGCTTGAAAACAAGGTCTTGTCTCAGGGATGGTGACTACGCCACCTGGGGACTCTCACCCTCAGAGTTGGAGTAATTCAGATCCCTACAACCTTGTACCAGAGTAAGAGGGTTCTCCTGTACAGATAAGCAGAAGGTAAGGACAGAGACATAGTGCTTCAGATTCAAACCAACAACGTTTTTTAATAAAAAGCATCAGCGATATACAGCAGGTTGCTGTGAATTCACAATGTACATCAGATCATACTAAAATCCAGTGCACAACTGCAAGAGGGAGATGTACTGGCTGTCAGCAGAAACAAGCTGCTTTCTATCCTCCCTAAAATGGATAAAGGGAAAGATAAGCTGGCTGCTGGGGAGGTCACCTTTCCTGGGATAAGAGGGAGTCCAACACACCACCCTTGCTCTTGTTTGAGGTGCCTGCTTACACACACACACACACACACACACACACACACACACACACACACACACACACACAAGTGTATTCATATATGTGCAATAAAAGAGTGGTCACAGCCAATGGTGAGGTGCACATTTCCACTGCAGCTTCACTTCATGCACTGTGCAGAGGGGCGACCCAGATCCAGTGACCTGCGCACGGAGCACAGCAGCTTTACCGTTAAATTGAGGAAAAGGAAGGGGGAAGGAAATAACGATTCGAGCTCCAGCCGGCTAGACCAGGATCAAACATAGACTTCATTAAGTACCAACTATATCACAGCCGCCAGGCTCAGGAGAGCACTGGGACAGCCAATGCGATGCCTCTTACTCATGCACCACTTCAGCAGCAGCGCAACAAAACATAATGATCAATTAAAACAAGACAGTGAACAACAGGACCTTAATGCAGGCCAGCCTTAGGCCCACATAAAGTGGAACTACAGCCAAACAGAAGTTAAAATAAATTTATAGCAGGTAAATCAGCAGTGACAAATCTTCCTCTATGCATCTTCAAACTGACCAAAAGGGGGTGGAGTCTGCCCAGCGCCTTCCACGCAGCCCTTTGGTGGGAAGCAAGTGTTCAACCAGGTAAATGTTGCGGACAATCGAACACCGCATAAAACGTCAGTAATCATAGGAGCAGAGAGCCGAACCCCAAGACTCTGAACTGTCCTACCAGCAGAGGCTGTAATATATAGGGAAGTAAACTAACAAGTAATTAATAATTAGCCACCCAAGTGCTATAGGGAGGCGGGGCAGAGACGAAGAATTGGGACTACGGTGTCTGCAGAGGGAACAAATTGCGAGAGGCAAATCACTAAGCCGGTTACATGTGGAATCATATTCTTGATAATGTCCACTAATGTCACTCTTGCATTTAAGTGTAGCCATTATTTGTAAAGACGTGCAGTCAAGGAATACGGTTAAAATTCAATGCTCAGACGAGTTTTTGTTCAAGCTGATGATTACATTTTACATTGGCAATTTACATTCTATGAAACTTGTTGGTAAGTTATTGAATTTGCCATTTTAATACCTACAACAGCTGCCCAAGAAGTGAATGTCTGTTTCAGTTATAGTATGTGACTGTTTGATAATGATTTAATGAAGGCAAAAATGTCATCCTATGAACTCCCCTTCCTCAGTTGCATTTATACTTGAAAGGGCCAATGAAACAACTAATATCCCAGCGTAATCTGATGGTATAAGATTCAGTCCAGCACTGCTGAGATGCTGACTGGATCCCTGTGTATTTATAAAACTGATCTCACTCATTCCTCCTCTGTGAGAAACACACATCCTCTGCTTTAGGCTGAACTCAGAGCTCCTGTGTGATTAACAGTCACCGCTCCTTGTGACCTGATACATTGTGATGCTGTGGTACAGAAGTTTGTGTGTGTGTGTGTGTGTGTGTGTGTGTGTGTGTTGTGTGTGTGTATGGTTCAGCAGCAGCTCTGCTTTGGGTTCTGCATCTGACACAGAGTAGCTCCTCTTCAGCACAGAGAGGTGTGTATTCAGGGCTGTGACTCATTGTTGCCCCCTACAGCCCTGCTGGTAATATTGGTGTCAGAGATCAGTGGCTCCCCCCTCAGCACCTGCAGTAGGTCCCAGCTGCAGCAGTGCAGTCTCTGTGCAGTCTGACTGAGGGAGGTTTTTGTACGGCTCTCTAACACTGTGTGAACGGTGTGCTATTGTCCTGCTGACAGTAATAATCTCCCGCATCTTCAGCCTGGACTCCAGTGATTTTCAATGTAAACTGAGTCAATGCTGTTAAATACAGGCAAACAACAATTTATATTGAACATGCTTTTACAAAGCCATAATGGCAACAATTGTGAAAGCTTTGATGGTGTGAAAAGAAAACACAGGAAATGAAAAATATCAACAATATCTGAGTTGTGATGAATCCATCTTTCTCACCCTGTACAAGGAGTCCCAGCATCACCAGCAGCAGAAAGTCTGACATCATCATAATGCCGCCTGTGTCAGTGTCTGTGAAAGGACTGGACAGTCACTGATCAGTACTGGGGGTCTTAAAGTGTGTGGAGCAGTGAGGCAGGACAGGTATGCAAAGCCCCTTCCTCTATACAAATCCTGTCACACACAGTTAGAGGAGCTCTGATGTGTGAACAGCAGTGGGTCTATAGAGGGCTGGGACATGTGTACTGTGTGCTGAAATTTTGACCTTACAATAAAGTAGCTGCATTAATTACAGCTTTTCTGAAATTTTATTTGACTTTTCACTTGGAAATTGTATATAGCTTCAGATTCTGTAAATTGTGGGTTTAATAAATTCCCCTGAGTTCAGATCAAAGTTTCAGTGACAGAAATAAGAGAGCCAGTGACATCACACATGCATGGCCAACTGCCTCCATCCATTTTACCAGCTTAGAGCTATCCAATCAAACTGTCACATAAATCCAAAGAAGACTATTTGTTGAACAGTGGTTTACAATCAAATGAAAAAGTGTGTGTGTGTGTGTGTGTGTGTGTGAGAGAGAGAGAGAGAGAGAGAGAGAGAGAGAGATGGTGGGGCAGGTGTACAGGAATGAACTGTACGGATTTAACAAAACATAGTGGGCAGGAAGGTTTCATGGGGATTGTGCAGAAGGGGAGAGTCTGAGGTGTGATTCTGCTCCTGAATCTCTGCTCTGTAGCTCTGTTATGTACATGTGAACATGGGAGTGAAGTTAAACCCCACTGTGCTGAGTTTTTCCCGCACCGTCACGACCAGGTCCTGCTTTCACATTTTACACTGTAGTCTTCAGATATTAAGAGTGAAAATTCCGGATCAAACAGCAAACACAGGGCTGACACCCTCTGCAGTGATATCAGTGCTTTGGCTAATTTTGCACTGACCAGGTCAGAGTGTAATACCAGCTGGTAGTTTCCTCTCTAACACACAGTCGCCACTTTAGTGGGTACATCTGTTTGCCTGTGTCTTAATCCTAATGTCTAATTAGCCAATCATGTGCTTGCTACATGATTCATGAAAGCATGCAGACATGGTCAAGAGATTCAGCTGTTGTTCAGGCCAAACATCAGAACGGTGGAGAAATTGGATCTAAATGACTTTTTCACAGAAATAATTGTTGGCAACAGATTGGGTGATTTGAGTGTCTCACAGACTGTTGATCAGAATTTTCTGGCAAAACAGTACCTGAAGTTTTTAGAGAACTTTGGGGGAAAAAATGTTGACTGAGTGGAAGGTATGTGGACAAAAATGCCTATTTAATAAGAGAGGTCAAAGGAGAAAGGCCTGACAGGTTCACGCTGACAGATGGCAACAGTAACTCAAATAACCTCACATTACAAAAATATTATGCAGAAATGCATTCTGGTGCACAACATGTTGCCCCCTAAGTGGACAGGCTACAGCAGCAGAAGACCACACCGGGTTACATTCCTCTCAGCCAAGAACAGGAAACTGGGGTTACAGAGAGCAACAGCTCACCAAACCTGGACAGAGGAAAAATATCACTTAGTCTCATGAATCTCAGTCTCTGCAGTGACACACAGATGGTAGGGACCAAATTTGGCCAAATTTTCATGAATTCATGGATCCATCCTGAGTTATGTCAACAGTAAATGCTGGTGGTGGTAGTGGTGCTGGGGGAATATTTTCTTGTCACACATTAGGTCCCTGAATACCAACTGAGCATTTAAATGCCACAAAAAAAAAAAAAGATTTGGACCAATTAACGTGCCACCATTGTCCACTTTCAGTTAAGTTTCAAATGATCAAAAAATGAAAAAAAAAAAAAAAAATTGAAAGAAGGTATGGATATTTTAGTATTACCGTATGCAGGAAATGCCATGACATTGACAATATGAGAGTTATAATTGCACATAGTAGCTCATTGTGACAAAGCAGAACCTCAGTGTCTCAGATCAGTGGCTCCCCCCTCAGCACCTGCAGTAGGTCCCAGCTGCAGCAGTGCAGTCTCTGTGCAGTCTGACTGAGGGAGGTTTTTGTACGGCTCTCTAACACTGTGTGAACACCCAGCTACTACTGATGCTATGGAGACTCTGACAGTAATAATCTCCTGCATCTTCAGCCTGGACTCCAGTGATTTTCAGTGTAAACTGAGTCCCAGATCCACTCCCACTGAAACGATCAGGAATCCCAGACTGGCGAGTTGTGGCATAATAAATCAGAAGTTTAGGAGCCTGACCAGGTTTCTGCTGGTACCAGCTGAGGTAGCTGCTGCCATGAACACTCTGACTGGCCGTACAGCTGATAGTGACAGTGTCTCCCAGCTGAACAGCCTGAGCTGCTGGAGACTGAGTCAGAACTACATCTGTCATTGATTCTGAAAATAGAGAAGTTTAAAAATAAGTGTCAATACAGATAAACCATGTTAAATGATATGCATTACTATAGCATATTATAATGAAAATAATGGCAACTCCAGAGCAAAAGTTGAATAAATTGTCAACCAAAAAAGGTCAAATGTATCCATCTTTCTCACCCTCTACAAGGAGTCCCAGCATCACCAGCAGTAGAAAGTCTGACATCATCATAATGCTGCCTGTGTCAGTGTGTGTGAAAGGACTGGACAGTCACTGATCAGTACTGGGGGTCTTAAAGTGTGTGGAGCAGTGAGGCAGGACAGGTATGCAAAGCCCCTTCCTCTATACAAATCCTGTCACACACAGTTAGAGGAGCTCTGATGTGTGAACAGCAGTGGGTTTATAGAGGGTTGGGACATGAGCTCTATTCACTGCTGTTTTTACTGATTATACTGCAGGGACTGGATGCCGAACCCAGCTGTGCTCAATCTTTCTCCCCTGTGTTTTTCTTTTTCCACTTCATCCTTTGTTGATATTTGCTCAGGCGCTCTGGCAATTTGAGGGATGTATCACACAGGAGTGGGAAGAGGCAGGAATCTTCATTGTATCATATAATAAACACTTTGAATGTTTGCTGACGTTCTCTTCTAATCAGTCTTTCGTTAATATCAGTCAATATTTTTTTTCAACCTACCTGCTGCCTTTAGGATATTTTTACGAGATAAGCCAATATTGGTAAATGGACTGCATTTATATAGCGCTTGCCATGACCCCAGAGCGCTGTACAACTATGCCACAAATTCACCCTGTTAGTGGAGGCTGCCATGCCAGGCGCCAACCTGCACATCAGGAGCAGTGAGGGGTTCAGTGTCTTGCTCAAGGACACTTCAACACATTCTCTGGAGGAGCCGGGGAACAAACCGGGAACCCTCTGATTCATAGACCGCCCGCTCTACCTCCTGAGCCATGCCGCCCCATTGTAGATCATTACCTTATTAAATCTGGTGATGCATCTAGGCACATCCTCAATGAAGTTTCTGAAATCCTCCAGTTTTTCACCATCACACACTCTCCTACAGGTGACCCAGCTAAGGCTGATCAGACCTCAGTTTGTGTGCAGACAGCAGTGAGCTACTTCACCCTCCATTACTCTCCTCTCTAGAGCCACAGCCATCTAGAGACTCTCTCTGCTGCTTCAGTGATGTTGTGTGTGACTCTTCTCTTCCTCTCTCCATCTGTACCTAATATACTGAGAACCCAAAACCCAAGCTGTGAAGCTCCTGCACCTACTTCCACTGAGAGGCACTTTGCACTCCAGACACCTCACCTGCATTCACTGACCAGCCCCTCAGACCTGGTGAGCTTCATCTCAAAGGTCTCATCCAGGTGATCATCCCAAGGGAACTATATCTCCAGCAGGACAACCTGTTTGATGGACTCTGAGGTGAGGATCATATTGGGCCTCAAGATGGAGGTCACAGAGAGCTGGGAGAACTTCAGCTGTTTCCCCAGATCCACCATCAGGTGCCACTTCCATGCAGAGGCCAGGATCCCTGCAGATCTTTTCTCAGGGAGGGGTGTCAGCTTCTTCCCAGCTTTAATGAGACTGATGGCCTGCTAAAAAGGGCTGGTCCTGTTGCTCCACTCCGCCCTGGTCCTGTGATGGCTTTCAGGGCTTGATCAAAGAGCCACCTGTACCTTCCTTCTCCTTGTGCGTTGAAGCAGCTGATTGAGATGAGCTCCAGGGTTCATAACATGGAGCTTGATCTAAAAGATTGTGTTTTTATCTTGCCCAATGTGTGTCAGTTAGATCAGCAGTGGGGGGTTCACATCAAACACTGCAGTAGCACGGTGAATGGGCTGTGCACCTCAACAATCATTCAGCGAATGACATGGTACATCGAAACTGGCTCCACAATTTATATAGAGGGATCTGGCCGTCTAAAGGCCACAGCACCAGTGCAGGCCTGCTATATTAACTTTGTACATCTGAGCGATTGTTTCCGAACTGCAGATCAAACAGCCAGGGAGACACTGGATACCCATAACTCACCTTTCAGCCACATGACACAAGAAACGTTCAGGAACAAGGACTTCATACCCAAAGACAGTATTTTGTAATGATTCTGATGGGTTAAAATTGGTAGTCGCTCCTTAACTGGGCCAGACCCCTCCTCCATTGGATGTGACATCTCTGCCAATCTGTCTCTTATACTGATAAATCCAGATTCTCCCAGCATAACGCAGATGGCTGATAACGGGTGTAGTGTAGACGTGGTGTTAAGCTGGATGCTGTGTTCACCAGGTCAGCCGTTAGGGTGGCAGAAGTGTGATGATTTTGAGGAACGTCTCTTATCCTCAAAAAGCACATCTGCTGGTCATCACTGGTGACCTAACTGCACTGCAGTAACTTTGCAAGATCCTGACACACGCTGCCAATACCTGTCTTACAGAACCATGATGACCAGAATTATACAGCAGGACGATGCTCATACTATTGCTGCACGTGTTACCATGGCCCACCAAAGACCTGCACGTTCTCCCAACCTCTCTCACCCACTCAACACCTGTGGATCCAGTTGGGCAGAGCTGTTGGAACAAGACGTCCCCAGGGATTGACTCTCCATCAGCTGACTTTGCTCCGGGAAGAATGGCCAAACATTATTGAGAAGCACATACACTCTGTTTGCCTTCATTCAGATCATGTGTTGCCATTGTCAGAGCTGTATGCACATTGAGGTCACACTGGTGACTGAACTTAGTCTTTTTGGATAGCTGTGATATTTTACAATGGTGTATACAGGTACTGGTGAATTCAAAAAAATAATAATAAAAATATAAAAAGATTAAAGTTCATTCATGAAACTTACCCAAGAATTTACAAAGTGATGTTGGGATAACATTTTTGTTATTAAAAAGTGTTATTAGTGTTCTAAGTTGCTCTGCTTTTATGCATGAATGTATTGTATGTTGCTGAAACACTCAACAGCTCATCTCACACTTCTATCCCTATGCTAATCCAAACGTTTAACCTTTCTTTTGAATTTATCGGCATTGGTGTTATAGTTTCTATTGACATTTGATTTACGTTATACAGTGTGTCCCAAAAAAAAGGAAACCGGGAATAAAATGAGAAGTTTTCTGTTGACACTTATCGATAAAAGTATCTATAAAACTAATTAACACTATTTATTACCCAACTGTGGACTTTTTCACATCATACAAAGAAAACAAAATTAGTCAGGCATTGTTGTCAGAACTCGTTGTTCTGTTGTCAGCTGCATGATTTGTGCACGTCTGTCATGCAGCTCGTAGGGTTTAATTTAATAAGAGAGGTCGAAGGAGAATGACCTGACCGGTTCACGCTCACAGATGGGCAACAGTAACACAAATAACCTCACATTACAAAAATGTCATGCAGAAATATATCTTTCACGCACAACATGTTGACCCTTGAAGTGGACGGGCTACAGCAGCAGAAGACCACACCAGGTTACATTCCTGTCAGCTAAGAACAGGAAACTGGGGCTATAGAGAGCAAAAGCTCACCAAACCTGGACACTACAATATTGGAAAAATATCACTTGGTCTGATGAATCTCAATCGCTGCTGTGACATGCAGATGGTTGGGACCAAATTTGGCCAAATTTTCATGAATTCATGGATCCATCCTGCTTTATGTCAACAGTAAATGCTGGTGGTAGTGGTGCTGTGGGAATATTTTCTTGGCACACATTAGGTCCCTGAATACCAACTGAGCATTTAAATGCCACAAAAAAAGATTTGGACCAATTCATGTGCCTCCATTGTCCACTTTCGGTTAAGTTTTAAATGATCAAAAAATGAACACAATTTTTAAAAGAAGGTGTGGATATTTTAGTATTACCGTATGCAGAAAATGCAATGACATTGACAATATGAGAGTTATAATTGCACATAGTAGCTCATTGTGACAAAGCAGAACCTCAGTGTTTCAGATCAGTGGCTCCCCCCTCAGCACCTGCAGTAGGTCCCAGCTGCAGCAGTGCAGTCTCTGTGCAGTCTGACTGAGGGAGGTTTTTGTACGGCTCTCTAACACTGTGCGAACACCCAGCTACTACTGATGTAATGTGCACTCTGACAATAATAATCTCCTGCATCTTCAGCCTGGACTCCAGTGATTTTCAGTGTAAACTGAGTCCCAGATCCACTCCCACTGAAACGATCAGGAATCCCAGACTGGCGAGTTGTGGCATAATAAATCAGAAGTTTAGGAGCCTGACCAGGTTTCTGCTGGTACCAGTGGAGGTAGCTGCCATGAACACTCTGACTGACTGTACAGCTGATAGTGATAGTGTCTCCCAGCTGAACAGCCTGAGCTGCGGGAGACTGAGTCACAATTATATCTGCCATGGATCCTGAAAATAGAGAAGTTTAAAAATAGGCGTCAATACAGATAAACCATGGTAAATTATATGCATTATTACAGCATATTTTAATGAAAATAATGACGAATCCAGAGCAAAAGTTGAATAAATTATCAACCAAAGAAAGTCAGATGTATCCATCTTTCTCACTCTGTACAAGGAGTCCCAGCATCACCAGCAGTAGAAAGTCTGACATCATCATAATGCTGCCTGTGTCAGTGTCTGTGAAAGGACTGGACAGTCACTGATCAGTACTGGGGGTCTTGAAGTGTGTGGAGCAGTGAGGCAGGACAGGTATGCAAAGCCTCTTCCTCTATACAAATCCTGTCACACACAGTTAGAGGAGCTCTGATGTGTGAACAGCAGTGGGTCTATAGAGGGCTGGGACATGAGCTCTATTCACTGCTGTTTTTATTGATTATACTGCAGGGACTGGATGCCGAACCCAGCTGTGGCTGATCTTCCTCTCCTGCGTTTTTCTCTTTCCACTTCATCCTGTGTTGATATTTGCTCAGGCACACTGGCAATTTGAGGGATGTATCACACAGGAGTGGGAAGAGGCAGGTATCTCTATTGTATCATATAATAAACACTTTGAATGTTTGCTGAAGTTTTCTTCTAATCAGTCTTTCGTTAATATCATTCAATAAATTTTTTTTACCCCACCGTAATGGTTGCTGCCTTTAGTATATTTTACAAGATTAGGCAATATTCTAGATTATTGCTTTTTTTGTAATAATGAGCAATAATGAAATGCTGTGAAATTACATCTGGGCACATCCTCAATGAAGTTCCTGAAATCCTCCAGTGTCAGGAGTTTTTCACCATCACACACTCTCCTCCAGGTGACCCAGCTGAGGCTGATCAGACCAGGTGCGTCGCTAGAACAGGGAATTGGGGGGCACAGACACGTCCCTTTATGACAAGAATTAGTCCGGCAAGTTCTCAATCATTTTCCTTTATTGGCGCGTTTTCCAATTATCGTAACTGGTAACTGAAGACACGGTTTCTCTCCATATGCGATCTAACAGCAATGAAATCATGGGCTAAATTCAGTACAGAAAAATAATTTATGTACTAATAAGCCAGTGCTTCGTTGATTGAACTGGTCTTTGTTCCAATGAAATATCGCCTTTCACTCTCGGTATTATGGGTTGATAAAACAAAACGTGGCACTCGGGGGTTAAATAGGCTATAAAAAGCATGTGGTTCAAGCTATTTGCGAGGGTATGCAATTTTGAATAACATTGATTTAAATGAGCAAATACGGCGTCCAGATGAATGATTGTCGCCTTACCTAATCGGGGAGAACAAAGCAGCACCTGTTAACTGTGGAGTGCTCTCGGAGTGAACCTTTTTGTTAATCATGAAAATGACTGAGAACAGGTCAGGACTAATGACTGTTTTAAATGGATGTTTTGTGCAACCCAATTCTCTGTTCTTGTTCCGAACTGTACTGAATTTAGCCCATCATCTAATCGCTGTTAGATCGCATATGGAGAGAAACCATGTTTTCAGTTGCTAATTACGATAATTGGAAAACGCGTCCAGTAAAGGAAAATGATTGAGAACTAGCCAGGACTAATTCTTTTCAGAAAGGGGAGTGTCTGTGCCCCCCAATTCCCTGTTCTAGCGACGCGCCTGGATCAGACCTCAGTTTGTGTGCAGACAGCAGTGAGCTACTTCACCCTCCATTACTCTCCTCTCTAGAGCCACAGCCATCTAGAGACTCTCTCTGCTGCTTCAGTGGTTTGTGTGTAACTCTTCTCTTCATCTCTCCATTTGTACCTAATATACTGAGAGCTCTGAACAAAACCCAAGCTGTGAAGCTCCTGCACCTACTTCCACTGAGAGACACCTTGTGCTCCAGACACCTCACCTGCATTCACTGACCAGCCCCTCAGACCTGGTGAGCTTCATCTCAAAGGTCTCATCCAGGTGATCATCCCAAGGGACCGATATCTCCAGCAGGACAGCCTGTTTGATGGACTCTGAGGTGAAGACGATATCAGGCCAAAAGATCAGCAGCCAGTTCCATGCAGAGGCCAGGATCCCAGCAGATCTTTTCTCAGGGAGGGGTATCAGCTGTTCTCCAGCTTTAATGAGACTGACGGCCTGCTAAAAAGGGCGGGTCCTCCTGCTCACCTCAACCCTGGTCCTGTGATGGCTTTCAGGACTTAATCACAGGGCCACCTGTACCTTCCTTCTCCTTGTGCGTTGGAGTTGCTGATTGAGATGAGCTCCAGGGTTCAAAACATGGAGGTTGATCTAAAAGATTGTGTCTCTGCCTTGCCCAATGTGTGTTCCGAGTTGTTATTAGTGTTCCAAGTTGCTCTGCTTTTATGCATGAATGTACTGTATTTTGCTGAAACACTCAACAGCTCATCTCACACTTCGATCCCTATGCTAAATGTTCAACCTTTCTTTTGAATTTATTGGCATTGGTGTTATAGTTTCTATTGACATTTGATTTACGTTATACAGTGTGTCCCGAAAAAAAGTAAACCAGGAATAAAATGAGAAGTATTCTGTTGACACTTATCGATAAAAAGATCTATAAAACTAATTAGCACTATTTATTACCCAACTGTGTACTTTTTCACATCATACAAAGAAAACAAAATTAGTCAGGCATTGTTGTCAGAACTTGTTGTTCTGTTGTCAGCTGCATGATTTGTGCACGTCTGTCATGCAGCTAGTAGGGTTTACATTCAAAGCAGCACACATTATTTAACCTAAAGCACTAATAGCTCTGACAATGAAAAGTTGAAACTGATCATCCAGGTTCATCCGCATTTAGGCCTGTCATCATTTTATGTAATCTGGCGCAAAGTGGTTACTGACCTACTCCAAAAGTGTCTTTTGTTTGTTGTTCAGTTGAATGTGGCACAAGCTCCACTTACTTGACATCATTAGATAGAAGACATAGTTTTGTAATACCGAATGCTATTTTTAATAATAGAATGTTAAGCAATTGTTATAGGATTAACCATTCATTCTTGGTTTCCTTTTTTTTTTGGGACAAACTGTAGATTGAAACACCACAGAAAGCACAGTTTTGCTATCAAATTAGGGCCAAAAGTTTTGTGCGTGTGCAAAAAAGTTTTGAACTTGTAGAAATATTATGTGTGTGTAAAAAAACTTTTGAGCTTATGAAATAACTTTGTGCGTGTGTAACAAAAGTTTTGAACTTGTAGAAATATTTTGTACGTGTGTAAAAAAGCTTTGAGCTTGTGAAATAGTTTTGTGCATGTGTAAAAAATTTCCATGAACTCTGTAATTGCTGCTATGGTCCTCACTGACAAAAAAATAATTGGGAGAGTACCCCGATGTCCCCCCCCGGCCCTTACCGTGCAAGTGATGAGCGTTTGAAGGGCACTCATAGTTCTTTGGCTTTGCAAGCTCGCCTGTTGAATGCAGCTACTCTGCTTCAGTCTTATCAGGACCTCTTGATATCTCGTGTGTCGTCTGACTATGACCAGTCTTTAGTCGATGAGATGAAGCAGGTGTCCACGCTCCTCACTCATCTATACACTGAGATGGCTCGCGCTAATGGTGAGAGCTTAGCAGGGGTAATTCTATCACGCAGACAGCTCTGGCTTTCTCGGCTCAGAAACTGTTCCTGGACTTCCCAGTTACTGCCGGCCACGTTTTTGGCCCTGGTGCAGATGCTATTCTAGAAAGACAGCGAAACTGCGGAAGGACAGGGAGGCCCTGCAGTCTTTCATGGGCTCCCCTCCAGCGCGGGGTCCGACCCAAGGTTAATGGGAGCCAAGACCACAGTTTTCTTCTATTGTCACAGGGCGCATGAGTTCGACCTCGAAACAACCTCACCCCTGTCTGCCACGCCAGCAGGCTCAGCGGCTGTCTGCTGCAGATTGGCGCCAGCAAGGAACACTGCAGAACAGAATCATAAGGACTGGCGCAAAGATTTCAAGATGCCGAGGACTCCAGCGGCCACTCAGTCGTCCTGACTCGAGCGGCGCCGGCACGGAACGCTTCTCCCATGCCCAACGGGTAAGTGGGAGGAGTTTGTGGAGTCCCCTTGGGTACGAGAGACTGTACTTCAGGGGTACAGACTCCAGTTTTGTTGCTGTCCTCCAGCCTTCAGGGGTGTTCGGGAGACTAAGGTCTCAGATCCCCTGAAGCGCAAAGCTCTTCAATCAGAAATAACATCCTTGCTCACGAAACATGCAATAAGTCCTCTCGATCAGTCAGAATGGCTCAGTGGGTTTTATGCCACTTATTTCCTGGTTCCCAAGAAAGAAGGTGGGTTTCGGCCCATTCTGGACCTGCGGAATCTCAACTGCACTTTGAAAGACCTTCCATTCAAGATAATGTCACCATCACGAGTCTTGCAGACGATAAGCTCAGGTCTTCGATTTACCACCATAGACCTCAAGGACGCTTACTTTCACATTCCCCTACACCCAGATCACAGAAAGTTTCTACGTTTTGCATTCAACGGGGTGGCCTACGAGTACCTGGTCCTCCCATTCGGCCTGTCACTAGCCCCCCAGACGTTTATGAAGTGTATGGATGCTGTCCTGGCCCCCCTAACTTTACGGGGTCTGACCGTCCTGAATTACATTGACGATTGGCTGATTTGCTCCCCATCACAGGAACAAGCAGCTTTGGACACTGCTGTCATTCTGAGTCACATCTCAGACCTGGGCCTCAGCTTGAACCGCTTCAAGTCCCTGCTCATTCCCACACAGGAGGTGAGCTTTGTGGAAATGCGTAACAATTCTGTTCAGATGCGGGCCCACCTCGCAGTGGAGCGGGCTCAGGCCATCGTCGACCACCTCAGCCTGTTTGTGGAGGGCCAGACGGTGACTCTACTACAGGCTCAGAGGCTTTTGGGCCTCCTGGCTACAGCCAGTCCCCTGATACCCCTAGGTCTTCTCCATCTACGCCCCTTGCAAAGATGGCTGAACGACCAGAATCTCCACCCCTCGCTACACAGAAACTGGCGCATACTGGTATCCAGGGCATGCCTTCGGGGGATAAGAAGGTGGAATTCCCCTGTGTTCCTCCTACAAGGGATTCGTTTGGGGAGAGTCCATCGGAGGGAACTAGTCCAGACAGATGCCTCCTTGGTCGGTTGGGGTGCTGTGCTGAAAGGGAGGACGGATTGGGTCATGGTGCCCCAGCTGGGAAAAACGTCATATCTATGTGCTCGAGCCGAGAGCCATTCAGCTTGCCCTACAACACTTCCTGCCTTTGGTGCAGGGAAAGCATGTTCTTGTGCAGACGGACAGCACCACAGTGGTGTCGCATATAAATCATCTGGGGGGCTTGGGCTCACCCCAGCTGCATGCGTTAGCATGCAGCCTTCTGCTGTGGGCACACCAGAGCCTGGCATCTCTGAGAGCCATACACATTCCAGGTGTACTCAACACAGCAGCGGATATGCTTTCCCGGAGTGGTCCCCCGGAAGGGGAGTAGAAACTCGATCCGATGGTTGTGCCAGCTATGGTTCTCAATGTTCAACCCACCAGGTCTACTCGGCCAGGATGCATTAGCCCACGAGTGGCCGAGGCTCAGGCTGTATGCATTCCTACCCTTTCCACTGATTCCAGCAGTCTTGGACAGGGTCAGGGAAGTGCCTCTCCGACTCCTCCTTGTAGCGCCGAAGTGGCCCAGACGCCCATGGTATGGGACGCTACTGTCTCTGATAGCAGGGAAACCATGGCAGCTGCCACAGAGGCCAGATCTTCTGTCTCAGTTGCAGGGGAGGCTGTGGCATCCCAACCCTCAGCGTCTCAGTCTTTGGGCTTAGCCGCTGAGTGGAGGAAATGGTCTGGTTTGGAATTAGAGCCCACAGTTTTGAACGTATTGGAGAGTGCACCGGTACCCTCAACCACTTCAGCTTATGGCAAAAGATGGAACATTTTTAGCCAATGGTGTGAGGAGCAAGGCCTCTGCCCCGAATCCTGTGGAGTGACCTCAGTCCTCTGTTTCTTGCACTTACTTTATGACGCTGGCCGTGCTGCATCTACCCTAAAGGTATATGTTGCGGCAATTTCAGCATGCCATGATGAAGGTCCAGACGGTCCGATTGGTCAGCACCGACTTGTGACCAGGTTTCTCAAAGGTGTTCGTCGACTCAAGCTGTGAAGCCCCCGCACCTACTTCCACTGAGAGGCACCTTGTGCTCCAACCACCTCACCTGCATTCACTGACCAGCCCCTCAGACTTGATTAGCTTTACTTTAAAGGTCTCATCCAGGTGATCTTCCCAAGGGACTGATCTCTCCATTACAACATCCTTTTTGGTGGACTCTGAGGTGAGGATCATATTTGGCCTCAAGATTGAGGTCACAGTGAGCTGGGAGAACTTTAGCTGTTTCCCTAGATCGACCATCAACAGTCAGTTCCATGCAGAGATCAGGATCCCTGCAGATCTTTTCTCAGGGAGGGGCGTCAGCTGCTCCACAGCTTTAATGAGACTGACGGCCTGCTAAAAAGGATGGTTCCTCTTGCTCCCCTCAGCCCTGGTCCTGTGATGGCTTTCAGGACTTGATCACAGATCCACCTGTACCTTCCTTCTCCTTGTGCGTTGGAGTTGCTGATTGAGATGAGCTCCAGGGTTCATAACATGGTGGTTGATCTAAAAGATTGTGTCTCTACCTTGCCCAATGTGTGTCGTTAGATCAGCAGTGGAGGTTTGCATCAAACACTGCAGTAGCACTGTGAATGGGCTGTGCACCTCAACAATCATTCAGCGAATGACATGGCACATCGAAACTGGCTCCACACTTGATAGAGAGAGAAATCTGGCCGTCTAAAGGCCACAGCACCAGGGCAGATCTGCTATATTAACCTTGTACATCTGAGCGATTGTTTCCGAGCTGCAGGTCAGTCAGCCAGAGAGACACTGGATACCCATAACTCACTTATCAGTCACATAACACAACACACGTTCAGGAAAAAGGACGTCAACCCAAAGACAGTGTTTTGTAGCAGTTAAAATTTGTAATGGCACCTTAACTGCGCCAGACCCCTCTGCCACTGGATGCGACTTCTCTGCGACTCTGTCTCTTTTACTGATAAATCCAGATTCTCCCAGCATAAGGCAGATGGCCGATAACAGGGGTGATGTAGACGTGGTGTTAAGCTGGATGCTGTGTTCACCAGGTTAACCGTTAGGGTGGCAGAAGTGTGATGATCTTGAGGAACATCTCTCATCCTCAAAAAGCACATCTGGTGGTCATCACTGGTGACCTAACTGCACCGCAGTAACCTTGCAAGATCCTGTTGCATGTTGCCAATACCAGTCTGACAGAAGCATGATGACTGGAATTATACAGCAGGACGATGCTCATTCTATTGCTTCAGGAGTTAACCATGGCCCACCAAAGACCTGCATGTTCTTCCAAACTTTCTCACCCACTCAACCCCTGTGGAACTAGTTGGGCAGAGCTGTTGGAGCAAGATGTCCCCAGGGATTGACTCTCCATCAGCTGACCACTGTGCTCCTCCTTGTAGCGCCGAAGTGGCCTAGACGCCCGTGGTATGGGACGCTTCTGTCTCTGATAGTGGGAAAACCATTGCAGCTGCCACAGAGGCCAGATCCTCTGGCTCAGATGCAGGGGAGGCTGTGGCATCCCAACCCTCAGCGTCTCAGTCTTTGGGCTTTTTGCCGCTGAGCGGAGGAAATAGTCTGGTTTGGAATTAGAGCCCACAGTTTTGAACGTATTGGAGAGTGTACAGGCACCCTCAACCACTTCAGCTTATGGCAAAAGATGGAACATATTTAGCCAGTGGTGTGAGGAGCAAGGCCTCTGCCCAGAATCCTCTGGCATGAACTCAGTCCTCTGTTTCTTGCACTCACTTTATGACGCTGGCCATGCTGCATCTACCCTAAAGGTATATGTAGCGGCAATTTCAGCATGCTATGATGAAGGTCCAGACAGCCAATTAGTCAGCACCGCCTTGTGACCAGGTTTCTCAAAGGTATTCGTCGACCCCCCCAGAGTGCATGCCTTTCCCTCATGGGATTTGTATGTAGTTCTGAATGCACTGACCAAGGCTGCCTTTGAGCCCTTGGACTCAATCAGTATGAAACATTTGTCGTTGAAGACCATGTTCCTGATGGCCATTACTTCAACCAAGAGAGTCAGTGAGATACATGCTCTCTCAGTTAGTGAGAAGTGTTATCGTCTTGGCCCGGATGAGTCCAGCATCATCCTCCCCAATCCTTCGTTCTTGCCTAAAGTTCTTCCCCACAGGAAATGATGCTGACAGCCCCTCCCTCTCAGGTTTCTGAAGATGAAGACAGTTCTTTGCAGGCTCTGTGCCCAGTGCTGAGCCTTGACCCATTTTGTGGATAGGACTCATTCTTTGCGCCAGACAACATTTGTCTGTTTCGGTGACGGTGTGAGAGGTAAGCGTCTCTCAAAACAATGCCTGTCTCACTGGATTGTTGAAACAATTGAACTTGCTTACAATTTAGCTGGTAGGCCCCTTCAGTCATCCGTGAAAGCGCACTCCACCAGGGGAGTTGCGACATCTTGGGCCCTGCTCAAAGGTGTCCCTCTGGCAGATATTTGTGCTGTGGCCAGCTGGGCTTCAGCAGGCACCTTCGCGAGGTTCTATCAGGTGAATGTTGTTTCACCTCATGGAGTGGGCTCGGCTATACTCCATTCCTTTGTGCTTTCTCAGTAATGAGTCTTGTTTGCTATTGTGGTTAATAAACTGTGTGGATTAGCAGATTTGGCTCCTTGTTTTTCTTGGGAATCAACGTACTCTGGTATTGTCATCCCATTAGTATGTGACTAGCATAGTCCCAATGTGAAATAGAACGAAGGTTACTTATGTAACCACGGTTCTATGAACTAAGGGACAGTGTTTGTCTAGCTGTTGCTTCCCTTGCCTCGGGAAGTCTGGAGGAAGTTTTGTGGTACTGTCCAGTTTTGAGCATCCAGTTTTCCCTTACCGACTTGATCGCGATAGCTACCCGTTTATTGAAAAGCCGAACTGTTCCTTGCACTTTTTGTGCAGAAAACTGAGAGACAGTCCGTTATTGCGATCGACTCTGATATAACACAAGGTTCATCAGACTGTTACAAACAATGTAAAAAATACTTAACTGGTAGTTTCTGGTGACCGATCGCAATCTAGTCAAGTTTAATAAACTGGAATCAAGTTTTATACTGTGGTTGTTCGTAATGCTCGCCAGTTTGCAGGAGACTAGCTAGCTAGCTTGCTAAACAGCTAATTAATGTGAAGTGAGTCAATTGAACCGTGTTGATGAAAAGCGTGCACATCAATTGCCCGAGACATATCACTGTTTCCACATCTGGCTATTGCTGGTGAGACAAAAACAGCAGGGATATTTTTACAATTGGAAATGGATTTCAAATCATGTAAATGTATCCCGTGATGACGCCAAACAATCTATTTTATTTCACTCCCTTTGGTATTAATAGGCGACTGCAAAATTTCACTTCACGATCTCGATCTGGGAACGTTAAATACATTGTACTGGCTGACTTGACGTTGACGGGTTTGAACACCTCAAACAAATATTCCTTTTTCTCTCAGGTGACAGAGAGCAGGTTTTCTAGGTGACAAAGAATTATGACGGGAAATATTTCGTTGAATGTAACACATTTCATCACCTAAATATTTCATGATTCAAACGAAGATTTTTACTTATTTTGCATAAAGATATACCAATTTTTTTTCATGGTAACATTGGCAATGATCATATGAGCAAAAATGCTTAATATATTACAAACATCTCAGTTTTCCCTACCTCAGTTCGTTGATTTTCTTGTCGACAGCATGTCTGAATCCTGTTGCGCATAGTGCGGAATCTCCGAAATATTCAACGTGTTAAGTTACTCATTAGTTTAAAATTAATTACTTCTTTAAAAAATTCTTAAATTATTTTATTCTATTGTTTGCGTTGCTCCCAGTGTGTTCAGTCAATTAATGTCAGGGAACACCGAATGAACCTTAAGATATATGATACATCCTGATTTGTTTTATGCAAACAAATATTTGGAAATAGTTATGAATGTAAAATTCGATTGTTGTACTGAAATACCTGACAGTTCATGCAGCAGAGTCAGAACAATATGTGATCACAGCCATCAAAAAATCGTCGGTTTTTCATTGCAATGTACTGTTGTACTGTACTTATTTTTGAAAAGAACGTCTATTTTGGGGCTGAGCATCAACAACTGCCTAATACGTCCTTAGTGTTCTTATTTTTTTCAGTTTAGAGGCCTATTTGAAAATATTGATCTTCATTGATAATGGCTTGAGATATGCTTTTTTCCTAAGAATTTTAGCAACTGATAAAGCACTGCCAGGAACCATACAGTTTAAGGAGGAGTCTTTCCATTCCGTTATCTTGTTACTTCAATACGCGTCCTCAGCCTCATGATGTCATCAACATGCTCTTCATTTTTAGGCAGTTTTCAGCCTCAATATTCTTAAAAAGTTAGGTTCTTATACAACCCCAATTCCGAAATAGTTGGGACAAAGCGTAAATTGTGAATAAAATCAAAATGCAATGACTTTCAGATCACATGAGCCAATTTTATTTACAATAGAACATAGATAACATTTCACATGTTGAAACTGAGACATTTTACATTTTTATCCACAAAATGGGCTTATTTCAAATTTTCTGGCTGCAACAGGTCTCAAAAAAGTTGGGACTCGGGCAAATAAGGGCTGAAAAAGCAATTAATATATAAGAGAATCAGCTGAAAGAACATTTAGCTAGTAATTAAGTTGACTAGCATCAGGTGTGTAACATGATTGGCTATAAAAGGGATGTCTTAGAGAGGCTGAGTATCTCAAAAGAAAAGATGGCCAGAGACTCTCCAACCTGTGAAGGCTTGCGTAAAAAAATTTTGGAATGCTTTAAAAACAATGTTCCTCAACGTCAAATTGCAAATGCTTTGAAGGTCTCATCATCGACAGTGCATAACATCATCAAAAGATTCAGAGAAACTGGCAAAATCTCTGTGCGTAAACAAGGCCAAAGACCTTTACTGGATGCCCATGATCTTCAGGCCCTCAGACGCCACTGCATCACTCACCGGCATGATTCTGTCGTTGACATTACTAAATGGGCCCAGGAATACTTCAAGCAACCACTGTCTGTAAACACAATCCGCTGTGCCATCCACAGATGCCACCTAAAACTCTATCATGCAAAAAGGAAGCCAATGTTGAGCATGATCCAGAAGTGCCGCCGTGTTCTGTGGGCCAAGGCTCATTTAAAATGGACTGTAGCAAAGTGGCAAAGTGTCCTGTGGTCAGACGAGTCCAAATTTGACATTCTTGTTGGAAATTATGGGCGTTGTGTCCTCCGGGCTAAAGAGGAGAAAGACCACCCCTCCTGTTATCAGCGTTCAGTTCAAAAGCCAGCATCTCTGATGGTATGGGGATGCATTAGTGCACATGTTTTAAAAAGCAACATGAATGCTGAAAGGTATATAAAGGTTTTAGAGCAACATATGCTTCCCTCCAGATGACATCTATTCCAGGGAAGGCCTTGTGTATACAATGCAAAACCACATACTGCAGCTATTACAACAGCATGGCTTCATAGTAGAAGAGTCCGTGTGCTGAAATGGCCTGCCTACAGTCCTGATCTTTCACTGATTGAGAACATTTGGCACATAATTAAACGAAAAGTCCATCAAAGGAGACCCAAAACTCTCCAGCAGCTGGAAGCCTGTATTAAACAAGAGTGGGATCAAATTCCAATGGCTAACCTCAAGAAACTTGTCTCTTCAATGCCCAGATGCCTCTACTTTGTGTTAAAAAGAAGAGGGCATGCTACACCATGGTAAACAGGCCCCTGTCCCAACTTTTTTGAGACCTGTAGCAGCCATCAAATTTGAAATGAGCTGATTTTGTGGATAAAACTGTAAAATTTCTCAGTTTGTGATGTTATCTCTGTTCTATTGTGAATAAAATACTGGCTGGTGTGATTTGAAAGTCATTGCGTTTTGATTCTATTCACAATTTACACTTTGTCCCAACTATTTCGGAATTGGGGTTGTAGAAAAAAAGAGTGCTTTACGATAAAGATTGATTGCAGAATCCTTGAAAAACGCCAGTCTTCCATGTACTGTACAATATAAAGCCATCAATGATAATTTATCTGCAGCCACTGTAAAGTAGAAACAGGGACACGCTCTTTATTACTTTAATGTCTGACTATAAGGACAGAATGATTGACACATGGGGGGAGGGGGTGGGTCCATTGTCTGACCTCATGTCTCTGCTGCATCTCCCAGGTGACACAGTTCCCGCCCTCACAGTCCTGCCCCCCTCCAGTGAGGAGCTGAAGCAGGGAAAGGCCACTCTGGTGTGTCTGGCCAACAAGGGCTTCCCCTCAGACTGGACTCTGCGCTGGAAAGTGGACGGTACCAGTAGGAGCTCGGGTGTGGCCGGGAGCGTGGGGGTCCTGGGGAAGGATGGCCTGTACAGCTGGAGCAGCTCCTGACTCTCGTGCGGGCGACTGGAAGAAGGCGGGGTCACTGACCTGTGAGGCCACAAAGGGCTCCCTGTCTGCCCCCCCTCAGACACTGAGGAGAGACCACTGTCCTGAGTAGCTCACACACTCTGATCACACTGTTTTTACCCTGTTCTGCTCCTTACTGCTGTCACACTGAGCTGAGCCTGTGTGTGAATCCTTCCTCCAGCCTGAGCTCTCAGTGCTAATATCTTACATGTGCTCTGCTTGTGCTCTTCAACACATATGCACACACACCTTCTTATCTGTGTTTGTGTGACTGTGGGAAATAGCTGGTAGATCAATATCATTCACTTAATAAAGATTCTCTGAAGAGGTAAAAGTCGTCCTGTCTGTCCTTATAAAAATAGGCTCTGATGCTCCTTGTGAAGTGTGTTTTTGTGCTCTAAGGCATTTGCCCTTCCTCAGATAAAATCACAATATTATTAATGTCAGGAAAATAAACCCAAAAATTCAAGAGTAGACGAAGTTAATGAGCAATGAAAATTATGTCTACAGTCAAAGAACTTTGTTTTCAATGTTTTCACTGTAAAAGATATTCCTTCCCAGATCTGCACAGTGAAGTTGAGATAAGAGTGTGGACAAACAGAAATAAATTTGGTCTTTTTGTTCTAGTCATTGACACATACTTAAGAAATTTTTTTTTTTTATCAATATGAAGTTATAATGAAACTCTTATGAAAAGATCAGAGAACCATCTCACATTTTCACTGCATGTTTTATTTGCATGACTTAATTCAGAAAAACGGAACATCCAGTAAATGGGGGGCTGAAGAGAGAGTGTGTGAAATAACTGATCTGGGATCAGTAAAGCAGGTCTGAAAAGAGGAGCAGTGATGTGTGCAGTAACTGATCTGGGATCAGTAAAGGAGGAGTCTGAAGAGAGGAGCAATGATGCGTGCAGTAACTGATCTGGGATCAGTAAAGGGGGTCTGAAGATAGAGTGTGTGAAATAACTGATCTGGGATCAGTAAAGGGGGTCTGAAGAGAGGAGCAGTGATGTGTGCACTGTGCTCAGATCAGTTCAGTACAGCAGGATGTGAGCTCAGCTCACACTAACCCCCTGGGAACGGCCCAGACACCTGGCCACAGTGCTGCTCTATTCTGAGATTGAGTCAGTCCCACTGAGGGACAGCAGAACCAGCCTGTCCTGCCCTGCAGATGCAAATCTGAGTTTCAGCCCCACAGCTCACAGTTTCTCAGCCCAAAATACCCCAGCACTGAGACAGCTGTTTGAACATGAGGAGGTGGAGGGTTTATTTCTGTAGTGGGGTGAGAGAGGGAGGGCTGTACCTAACACTTGCTTTAGCATCAATGTCTAGATTCCACTGCTAACTGATCTATTACAATTACAATTACTTCTCCTGAGGCTTTTCACACTATTACTAAATAATAATCTCGGTGGACACATACTCAGTGCAGACTACTAATGTGACCATTTGATTCAAGTGTGAAACCTTTTTTTTTTCTTTTTTTAAATAAGGACTGGATATCCAAGACAGTTTGTGGTTAAAATTATAATGCAAAGATGCCTTTGTGTTTAAGCTGGCAATTTCATGAAACATCATTTTACACTGCACAAAACAAGATGATAAATTATTGCATTTACTTTTTATAACAACAAACACTGCCTCAGGAGTGGATATGTAATTCAGCCATGTCATTATTTTGACAATGATTCAATGAACTGAGAAATTTCATCTGACTCAATTCACTGTCAGATATGCTTATATTATGATGAAAAATCCTGCATGCATTATTCCTGAAAAAGTCAATTAAATCATTTCTGTCACAGTAAACAGTAAACTCTGATTATCAGTCCAGCACAGTTGAGATACTGACTGGATCCCGACATATATGAACTAAACTCCTTTGATATGTTCATATTCCAAACCTTGTTCACTTCTCATTTTTTGCTCAAATCTGATTTGCCTGTCTTGATGGTTCTTATTCATAATTGCAAGTGACCTGCAAGTATCTCTAATGAGATCACTTCTGCTCTCTGAAACAGCAGGCATGCGCACATTGATACCATTATGCACGTCATCTCCGTCACCAACATCAAAAAGGTCATAATTGTGAGAGCACTCATGGTATTAAAACTGAGAAAATGAACATGCTTGCAGTGAATGTATAGATGGGATTTTGCCCTGGACAACGGTAAATGGCTCTTCCGCTATATCTGATGAAGTTGAGAAAGTGATAAAAGCCAACTGCACTGAGCGCGTGCATACAGGAAAAAAGCCACATGGATTCCGATCTGGCTGTTGTCATTGATGTTGCTTGACCACGTATTAGATTCGTATCCAATCTAGGACCATACATGAAAGTGGCTCAATTTATATTTGAAGATCAGATATTAGATCAGATTCCTGTGCCTACACAGCCCTGAAAACATCAGGTTTGTGTCACATGAAGGAAACAATTCTGATTTGAGTTACTTCAGCCTGTTAATGCGACCATGCAGTAGCATGTTGTGATGTTGTGGCACAGAAGTGTGTGTGTGTGTGTGTGTGTGTGTGTACGTGCGTGCGTGTGTGTGTGTGTGTGTGTGTGTGTGGTTCAGCAGCAGCAGCTCTGCTTTGGGGGTTCTGTATCTGACACAGAGTAGCTCCTCTTCAGCACATCGTATTCAGTACTGTGGCTCATCATCGCCCCCTACAGCCCTGCTGGTAATATTGGTGTCAGATATCAGTGGCTACCCCCTCAGCACCTGCAGTAGGTCCCAGCTGCAGCAGTGCAGTCTCTGTGCAGTCTGACTGAGGGAGGTTTTTGTACGGCTCTCTAACACTGTGTGAACACATAGCTGCTGCTGATGACATGGAAACTCTGACAGTAATAATCTCCTGCATCTTCAGCCTGGACTCCAGTGATTTTCAGTGTAAACTGAGTCCCTGATCCACTCCCACTGAAACGATCAGGAATCCCAGACTGGCGACTTGTGGCAGCATAAATCAGAAGTTTCGGAGCCTGACCAGGTTTCTGCAGGTACCAGCTGAGACGGTTGCTGCCGTAGACACTCTGACTGGCTGTACAGCTGATAGTGACAGTGTCTCCCAGCTGAACAGCCTGAGCTGCTGGAGTCTGAGTCAGAACTATATCTGCCATTGATTCTGAAAAGGATTAACATAGAAATGGTGTCAAAACACATAAATATTATCAAACAATGTGCTATAATTCTGGTAAATGAAAATGCTAAAATGGCACAGTTGTGCAGACAGTTTTGCTATAAAAACTCAGCAAA
Source organism: Gymnothorax javanicus (assembly GCA_029692085.1). Classification (NCBI taxonomy): domain Eukaryota; kingdom Metazoa; phylum Chordata; class Actinopteri; order Anguilliformes; family Muraenidae; genus Gymnothorax; species Gymnothorax javanicus. Next base: position 124,500,224 of record CM056197.1, on the reverse strand, counting down.
GAAAAAGTAAAATGTCACCAAAATCTATATCTAAATGAATCGATCTTTCTCACCCTGTACAAGCAGTCCCAGCATCACCAGCAGTTGCAAGCCTGACATCATCATAATGCTGCCTGTGTCAGTGTCTGTGAAAGGACTGGACAGTCACTGATCAGTACTAGGGGTCTTAAAGTGTGTGGAGCAGTGAGGCAGGACAGGTATGCAAAGCCCCTTCCTCTATACAAATCCTGTCCCACACAGTTAGAGGAGCTCTGATGTGTGAACAGCAGTGGGTCTGTAGAGGGCTGGGACATGTGCTCTATTCACAGCTGTTTTTATTGATTATAACTGACACGCAGGCTGTTACCAGACTGGCGTTGAGGATAGTGTCAGACCCAACTAATTTTCTGTACCTAGAGTTTGAGTTGTTACCTCCTGGTAGAAGATATAGAGTTCCACAGACTATGTGTAATTGCTACAAACACTCTTTCCTGCCTGTGTCCATTAGGCTGCTAAACCTAAGGGAACAGACACCATGCAATGTAATGAGCTTGAGGTGCACTTGAGGCAACGTGTAATGGGGGCTGTGCAATGTGTAAATGGGGGCTATTCAATAGTTAATAGTTAATAATGTGCAATTGGGTCTGTGTAATGTGTTATGTTTTGTATCATTTTGAGGGCTGTGCAATAGTTCCTATCTAAATTATGTTACTATCCTAATTTATATTTCACTATTTTATTCCAAATGTATGTAAGTAACTGCATTTCTGAATTCTGCTTTCTTAAATTTTATTTGACTTTTAACCTGTGAACTGAATATAGCTTCAGATTCTGTAAATTGTGTTTAATTAATTCCTCTGAGTTCCGATCAAAGTTTCAATGACAGAAATGAGAGAGCCAGTGACATCACACATGCTAGGCCAACGGCCTCCATCCGTTTTACCACCTTAGAGCCATGCTATCACTGCCATATAAACTACAACCCCAATTCCGAAATAGTTGGGACAAAGTGTAAATTGTGAATGAAATCAAAACGCAGTGACTTTCAAATCACACCAGCCCGCATTTTATTCACAATAGAACAGAGATAACATAGCAAATGTTGAAACTGAGAAATTTTACACTTTATGCACAAAATGAACTCATCTCAAATTTGATGGCTGCTACAGGTCTAAAAAAAGTTGGGACAGGGGCCTGTTTACCATGGTGTAGCATCCCCTCTTCTTTTTAACACAGAGTGGAGGCGTCTGGGCATTGAGGAGACAAGTTTCTTGAGTTTAGCCATTGGAATTTGATTCCACTCTTGTTTAATACAGGCTTCCAGCTGCTGGAGAGTTTTGGGTCTCCTTTGATGGACTTTTCGTTTAATTATGCGCCAAATGTTCTCAATCGGTGAAAGATCAGGACTGCAGGCAGGCCAGTTCAGCACACGGACTCTTTTACTACGAAGCCATGCTGTTGTAATAGCTGCAGTATGTGGTTTTGCATTGTCCTGCTGAAATACACAAGGCCTTCCTTGGAATAGATGCCGTCTGGAGGGGAGCATGTGTTGCTCTAAAACAAGGCTATTCAACATTATCCAGAAAGGGCCGGTGTGGGTGCAGGCTTTCATTCCAACCAAGCAGTTACACACCTGATGCTACAAATCAAGGTCTTTAGCAAAGACTCTTGGGGTTAATTAGTGGTGTCAGGTGTGTAACTGCTTGGTTGGAATGAAAGCCTGCACCCACACCGGCCCTTTCTGGATAATGTTGAATAGCCCTCCTCTAAGACCTTTATATACCTTTCAGCATTCATGGTGCTTTTCAAAACATGCAAGTGTCCCACACCATATGCACTAATGCATTACTTGCTTGACAAGTGAAAATGTACTTACTCCATTGGCAAGATAGTCAAAATGACCTCAAATCAAGGACAAATTTCTTGTCTTAGTAAGAAAAATGGTGATAGAAATAAGTGTTTTAAGTCTTAAAATAAGTACATTTCCCTTTCTTGAAAATCACTTTTTGCAGTGAAGATTGGATTTCTGTGTCTACACTGCCCTGAAAACATCAGATTTGTGTCACATTAAGGAAAAAAATTGATTCGAGTCACTTCACCATCTTAATGTGACCATATAGTAGCATATGTGTTGCTGTGATGTTGTGGTACAGAAGTGTGTGTGTGTGGTTCAGCAGCAGCTCTGCTTGGGCTTTTGTATTTGACACAGAGTCGCTCCTCTTCAGCACAGAGAGGTGTGTATTCAGGACTGTGGCTCATCATCGCCCCCTACAGCCCTGCTGGTAATATTGGTATCAGAGATCAGTGGCTCCCCCCTCAGCACCTGCAGTAGGTCCCAGCTCTAGAAGTGCAGTCTCTGTGCAGTCTGACTGAGGGAGGTTTTTGTACGGCTCTCTAACACTGTGTGAACACCCAGCTACCACTGATGCTAAGTTGACTCTGACAGTAATAATCTCCTGCATCTTCAGCCTGGACTCCAGTGATTTTCAGTGTAAACTGAGTCCCGGATCCACTCCCACTGAAACGATCAGGAATCCCAGACTGGCGAGTTTTGGCATATCTAATCAGGAGTTTAGGAGGCTGACCAGGTTTCTGCAGATACCAGTGAAGCCAGTCACCATCTCTATCAGTATAAACACTCTGACTGGCCGTACAGCGGATAGTGACAGTGTCTCCCTGCTGAACAGCCTGAGCTGCTGGAGACTGAGTCACAACTATATCTGCTGTTGATTCTGAAACAGAAAACATGGAAATGGTGTCAAAACACATAAATATTATCAAACAGTGAGCAATAATTCTGCAAAATTTTGACAACGCGACAATGGCACAGTTGTGCAGACGTTTATGCTGTAAAAATTTAGCAAAGAAAAAGTCAAATGTAACCAAAATCTATATCTAAATGAATCCATCGTTCTCACCCTGTAAAAGGAGTCCCAGCATCATCAGCAGTAGAAAGTCTGACATCATCATAATGCTGCCTGTGTCAGTGTCTGTGAAAGGACTGGACAGTCACTGATCAGTACTGGGGGTCTTAAAGTGTGTGGAGCAATGAGGCAGGACAGGTATGCAAAGCCCCTTCCTCTATACAAATCCTGTCACACACAGTTAGAGGAGCTCTGATGTGTGAACAGCAGAGGGTCTATAGAGGGCTGGGACATGTATACTGTGTGCTGATATTTTGCCCTCACAATGAAGTAGCTGCATTAATTACAGCTCTCTGAAATTTTATTTGACTTTTAACTTGGGAACTGAATATAGCTTCAGATTCCGTAAATTGTTTTTAATGAATTCCTCTGAGTTCAGATCAAAGTTTCAGTGACAGAAATGAGAGCCAGTGACATCACACATGCACGACCAATTGCCTCCATCCATTTAACTCGCTTCGAGCCACGCTATCAAACTGTCGCATAAATCCTAAGAAGATTATTTGTTGAGCAGTTGTTTACAATGAAGTGATGCTGAGTTTTTCCTGCACCGTCACGACCAGGTCCTGCTTTCACATTTTACACTGTAGTTTCAAATGTTAAGAGAGTGAATTTCTGTTCAAACAGCTGATACAGGACTGACACCCTCTCACAGTGAGGAGAGTGTAAAAGAAAGTTTTATCACGAGACACAGGCTGCCCAAGCAATTACATTCACCAAATCGTTGCCATCGGTCCTCAGTAAAAATGCCCATAATGTGTTTCTGTTTGCTGTTTGCGGAGATTTCACATCACCCACCATCACCAGCTCCTGACTCCAGCCTCTTCAGCATCAAACCCATCATTTCCCAGCTGACCAGAGGACCCTTCCTTCCACATGGGGGATGGCTTCACCACTGCCTGCTACACTGGCAGATCTGCACCCACCTTACTGAAGGGTCCTTGAGGACGGAGTCATCGCCAAAGATATTTTTGTATTTATTTCAATGTTCGTAAATCTTTTCAATCTTAATTTCAGAGTCTCCATGATTGAACTATCAGTGTTTTGGCTGATTTTGCACTGGCCCGGTCAAGCATAATACCAGCCTGTAATTTCCTGTCTCATTACACCCAGTGGCCACTTTATTGGGTACATCTGTACATCTGCATGTTAATCCAAATATCTATTTAGCCAATCATGTAGCTGCAACATGATTCATGACAGCATGCAGACTTGGTCAAGCAGTTCAAGTGTTATTCAGACCAAACATCAGAATGGTGGAGAACTTGAATCTAAGTGACAGAGCAATGACTGTTGGCGACAGATGGGGTGGTTTGTGTGTCTTGAGATCAATATTTTCAGGAAAAACAGTCCCTGAAGTTTATGGAAAATTGTGTGAAGAAAAGAAAACATCAATAGAGCAGCAGTTATGTTGTCAAAGGAGAAAGGTCAGAGGAGAATGACTAGACTGGTTCAAGCTGACAGTAACTCAAATAACCCCACGTTACAACAGTGTTATGCAGAAATGCATCTCTGATGCACAACATGTCGACTCTTGAAGTGGACGGGCTACAGTAGCAGGAGACCACACCGAGATCAACTCCTGTTAGCTAAGAACAGCAAACTGAGGCTACAGTGAATAAAAGACTCACCAAAACAGGACAGTAGAAGATGGGAAACACATCAGTTGGTCTGATGAATCTCAATTTCTGCTGTGACATGCAGATGGGAGGGACAGAATTTGGCCTGATCTACATGAATTCATGGATCCATCCTGCCTCATGTTAATGGTTAAGGCGGGTGGAGGTGCAATGATGTAGGGAATATTTTCTCTGTACACATTAGGCTCCTGAATACCAATTGATCATTTAAATGCCATTTAAAAAAAATTGTATAAATTAATATGTCTTCATGGCGTTCTTTCCATTAAGTTCCAAATAATCAAAAAACGGTATTTTCATAAGAATGAGAAAATTTTCTTGTATTACCATTAGCAGAAAGTGTATTATCATTGAGAAGATGAGTTATTATTGCACATAGTAGCTCAGTGCTTTTAGAGCAGAACCTATCAGTGTTTCAGTGGCTCCCCCCTCAGCACCTGCAGTAGGTCCCAGCTGCAGCAGTGCAGTCTCTGTGCAGTCTGACTGAGGGAGGTTTTTGTACGGCTCTCTAACACTGTGTGAGCGGAAAGCTATTATCCTGCTGACAGTAATAATCTCCTGCATCTTCAGCCTGGACTACAGTGATTTTCAGGGTAAACTGAGTCCCAGATCCACTCCCACTGAAACGATCAGGAATCCCAGACTGTCGATTTGTGGCATCATAAATCAGAAGTTTAGGAGCCTGACCAGGTTTCAGCTGGTACCAGTGGAGACGGTTGCCGCTGTAAACACTCTGACTGGCTGTACAGCTGATAGTGACAGTGTCTCCCTGCTGAACAGCCTGAGCTGCTGGAGACTGAGTCAGAACTATATTTGCTGTTGATCCGGGATAAGAAAAGAAAAGAAATAGATGTCAATAAAGATCAATTTTGTCAAACAAGATGAATTTCTGCGCATGAAAAAGATTCTGTGCCGAAAAAGTTGAATAAATTGCTAATTAAAATGGAGTAAAATGGATTTATGTTTCTCACCCTGTACAAGGAGTCCCAGCATCACCAACAGCAGAAAGTCTGACATCATCATAATGCTGCCTGTGTCAGTGTCTGTGAAAGGACTGGACAGTCACTGATCAGCACTGGAGGTCTTAAAGTGCGTGGTGCAGTGAGGCAGGACAGGTATGCAAAGCCCCTTCCTCTATACAAATCCTGTCACTGTTATGATTCTGCCTTGCTTGACCATGTTCTGCCCATGATTCTGCTTTGTCTGAGCATGTTTTGATTATGATTCTGATTCCATGCCATGTTTTGTTCTTGCTTTGTCTGTATGTCTGCCATATTCCATTCCCTCAGTTAGACTCCGGTTCTTGTTTTGTTTCTTGCCATGCATTGCACTTTGTCTCCCCTGTCTGGTCTCATGTCATGTGACTGCTCATTGCCCCAGTATTACGTGCCACACTTTCGGGTGATTTCATGGTTTCTGGGATTTCAATTATTCCTTCTAATCTCGTTTGCTTCCTTCGCCTTGCTGTTCTATCATTACTAACAGTACTAACAGTTTGTTATTTTAGTTAAAGATACTAACCAAGACTAACATTGTTTATAGTACTAACTTACTAACGAGCACTAGGGATTGTATAGCTGCACTTTACTAATTGACTAATGAGCTCTCAGCACTCGCTCTGCTCTAGTCTCCGCCCCTTGCCTTCACTCAATCTACTTTGCTGCGCTTCAGCGGATTCTCCGCACCTGTCTAACTCTGTTCTGCCTCTCATTATCTGTGCACGTTAGAACTCCCTAACCGGAGCCGTATGTTTGTCAATAGGCTGTCTGTGTGATTCCCATCCGTGTCTTGGCTTTCGCCAATTTCTGTGGTTAGGGTTTCCCTCATGTGATTCCCCCATTGTAATTAGTCTGATCCAGCTCACCTTTTCCCTATCATAGCATGTGACTTCCCCTACGTGTTTTTAAGCAGTCTTTTCACAACCAGCCTCTGTCAGAACGTTTCCCTTGGTTTGCCTGTGCTACGATCGTTTATGCCTTGTACTCTTTGTGATTCTTTTCTGACTGGACCGTCCCCGTTTGTGATTTTGGCTCTGATTTGGATTTGTTTGCATCTGTGAACCGAACCTTTTTTGCCCGACCACGAGTTTTGTGTTTGCTGCCCTGTTTACAACTTGGATTATGTCCCTGGGATTCTGATTTTTGGATTGTGGACTTTGTACTGTTGCTTCCTGCTCTGCATGGGTCCACCCCCATTCCTAATAAAACAAGTTTTTTGGATTGCTTGGTTCTCGCGTCTGGTTCCTGAGGGTAACCTCACAGTCACACACAGTTAGAGGAGCTCTGATGTGTGAACAGAAGTGGGTCTATAGAGGACTGGGACATGAGCTCTATTCACTGCTGTTTTTACTGATTATACTACAGGGACTGGATTGACCCAGCTGTGGCTAAACTTCCTCTCCTGTGTTTTTCTCTTTTCACGTTACCCTGTGTTGATATTTGCTCAGGCACACTAGCACTTTGAGGGCTGTATCACACAGGTGTGGGAAGATGCAGGTATCTCCATTGTATCATATAATAAACACTTTGAATATCTTTGCTAAAGTTCTCTTCTTCAAATCAGTCTTTCGTTAATATCAGTCTTTTACTACCCCACCTGTAATGGTTGCTGCCTTTATACTTTACAAGATTAGCCAATATTCTAGATTATTGCCTTTTGTTTTGCAATAATGAGCAATATTGTAATGTTGTGAAAATACATCTGGCGATGTGTCTGGACACATCTCACTGCCACACACACACACACACACTCTCCTACAGGTGACCCAGCTGAGGCTGATCAGACCTCAGTTTGTGTGCAGACAGCAGTGAGCTACTTCACCCTCCATTACTCTCCTCTCTGGAGCCGCACCCATCTACAGACTCTCTCTGCTGATTCAGTGCTGTTATGTGTGACTCTTCTCTTCCTCTCTCCATCTGTGTAATGTCTGGTAAAAGGAACCAACTGCAAGTGTTCAAAAGTGCAAAAATTGTGGTCTGTATTCAGTCCGAGTCCAAAGCCACGTAAACACTGTGATGGTACAGAAAGGCAATCCAAAAAAACAGAGTCCAAAGACAGGCAGGGGTTCAAAAACCAAAAAGCACAGGCAACAGTACCCAATCTTGAGGCAGTGGGAGTGTTGACTGCCGAATTCCAAAGTCAGGGCAGCAATACTCAGTAATTGTAGGCAGGCAGAAAATGGGTCGTAATCAGAAGCAAACAAATCCAGGCAGATGGGAGGGTGACAATCCACTGGACAACTTAAATTATCCAATAGTAGATGAGAGTCTCAATAGTGATCTTGGGGCACCCATAACCCTTCAAGAGATTCAGGAGGCTATTAAAACAATGCAATCTGGGAAATCACCGGGTCCCGATGGGTACACCGTTGAATTTTATAAGAAATTTTCCAATTTGATTTCCCCAGTTTTGCTAAGTGTCTTTAACGAGTCCTTTAAAACAGGTCGATTACCCCCCACTTTAAATCAGGCCTCTATCACATTGTTGCTTAAGAAGGATAAAGACCCTCTTCTCTGCGGTTCTAGGAGACCGATCAGTTTGTTAAATGTAGATTTTGAAGTTGTTTCAAAGATACTTGCCAGTCGTCTACAACGGGTCATTTCTAACATAATCTCCAGTGATCAGAGTGGATTCATTCCAAACGGGCATTCTTTTTACAATGTACGCAGACTCCTCAACATAATCTACTCTCCACCTTGTCACTCTCCTGAATTTGTTTTGTCGCTGGACGCCGAAAAGGCATTTGACAGGGTGGAGTGGAGATATCTCTTTTTTTGCATTGAAAAAATTTGGTTTTTGTGAGAATTTCATTTTGTGGATAAAGTTATTGTACTCCTCCCCCTCGGCTTCGGTAGTGACCAATAATATACACTCAGAATACTTTCCACTTCAACGAGGCACACGCCAGGGGTGCCCGCTTTCCCCATTGTTGTTCACTATTGCTATTGAGCCATTGGCTATGTGGCTACGTAGTGAACAGCGATTCCAGGGCATTTCACGTGACCATTTACATCACAAAGTCTCACTTTACGCAGATGACCTCCTGTTATACGTCTCTGACCCAGTCTCCTCCATGCCACATGTCACATCAATATTAGAACAATTCAGTAAATACTCCGGATATAAACTAAATCTTCAGAAAAGTGAGCTTTTTCCCATTAATTCATCTGCTACTCAGATTCCTCAGTCACTCTTCCCCTTTAAATGGTCAGACTCTGGTTTTAATTACCTTGGTATTTGTATAACTAAGTCTTTTAGCTCCTTATTCTCTAAAAACTTCATGCCTCTATTAGTTCGATGTAGGGAAGATCTAAAGCGGTGGGCCACCTTACCTTTATCTTTGATTGGCCGTATTAGTTTAATTAAGATGGTCGTCCTTCCTAGATTTCTTTACCTTTTTCAGAATCTACCCGTTTTCATTAAAAAAAATTTTTTTTACAAAATTTGATACACTGATCACTGCATTCTTATGGGGGAACAAAACTCATCGAATTAGGAAAACGTATCTTCAGAGACCAAAGGACATGGGGGGTATGGGTCTTCCCAACTTTATTCATTATTATTGGTCCTGTAACATCCATAAACTTATTTATTGGTGTGAGCAAGAAGCAGGTATCTCTTGGACAGAGATGGAACTGGCTTCATCTGAACTGTCCCTCAATTCTCATATTAGTTCACAACTACCCTTATTATTGAATTCGAGCTTTAACCCAGTGGTCAGAAATACAATGAAGATTTGGAGTCAGTTCAGAAAGCATTTTGGTATGCATAGACCTTCTCTTCACTGTCCCATTTTGTCTAATCATTTGTTTACCTCATCCTGCACGGATCCTGGATTTCAGGTCTGGCACAGCAAGGGCATTCAGACCATTGGAAACCTTTACATAGACAGCGTTTTTGCATCATTTACTCAATTATCAGAGAAATTTGATATTCCGAATACACACTTATTCCGTTATTTTCAAATTCGGCACTTCGTTAAAAACAATTATTCGCAATTCCCCAATCTCCCCCCTTTATCTATTCTTGATGATCTTCTCGAACTAAATCCAACTAAAAAGGGTATTGTTTCTGAGATCTATAATAGAATTGCTGACATTATTACTTTACCTTTATCTAACCTTAAGAATTCCTGGGAACAAGACTTAGGAAGAGACCTATCAGAGGACCATTGGAAGGCAGTTCTACACCTTATCCATTCGTCATCCATATGCGCCAGGCATTCACTCATCCAGTTTAAAATTTTGCATCGCACACATTACACAAATGCAAGACTTGCAAGATTTTTTCCATCTGTTAGCCCTGCCTGTGCCAGATGTAAACAGACTCCTGCGGATCATATTCATATGCTCTGGTCCTGTCCTGCTCTCAGTGACTTCTGGACAGACATTTTTAACACATTCAGAAAAATATGTAATAGACACTTTGACCCAAATCCTATTACTGCTGTCTTTGGGTTTATACCTGAAAGGGGAATACCCATTGAGACTCGCTCTGTTGTGGCCTTTTCTTCACTCTTAGCCAGACGCTTAATATTACTGAAATGGAGGCATGTTTCCTCACCAACCCACTCTAGTTGGATCAAGGAGGTTCTACAAGCTCTGGAATTAGAAAAAATTAGGTTCTCATTGAAAGGTTTTCTGGGCAAATTTGAGAAAACCTGGAGACCCTTTATTAACCACGCACAGACCCTGATTCTTACAGAAGAGTGATGTGAGCTCGAGCTGCAGCAACCCACTATTGTAGACCGGTATGGATATAGTGATTGTCCCTTTCCCTTTAGTTTTGTTTCCCTTCTTCTCCCCCCCTTTTTTTTCTTTTTTTTTTCCTTTTTCTTCACCTTCCTTTCCTGTAATTATTTTTGTTATTAATTTGATATCATTGCATCAGGATCCTTGACTATTATGTTCAGTGATGTGGGGGATGTGGGAAATGGGGGGGGCGGATGTATATTTGTACAATTTCTGCTGTATTTTATTTTGTATGTAAACTGATAATCTGCAATAAATAGATTTAAAAAAAAAAAAAAAAACAAATCCAGGCAGGCACAAACAGAAGGGCTTCACAGAATCACAAACAGATCACTGGTGTACAAGGAGCTCGGCACAGAGAAAAGTTGATCAACAGTGTGACAAGATGTAAGCAGAAGTGAGGGACTATATATACACAAGGGAGGTAACGAGCTAAACATGAACTGAGGGGGAAAACACAAGAGGTAATTAAACAATACAAAATGGGAAACAATGACTAAGACTAGATTGCACAGGACATCCTTGCACTACAACCGCTCCATTCAAGGAGTACCTAAGTGGAGAGAGTTGGAAGAATCAGATTAGTATAAGAGATAGTTGCAAGTATCTGCAAAAACAAAGGAAAAGCACTGAGAGAGCAAAAAGGGTGGAGTTACAGATTAGTGTGAAAAGTGGAGAGAATCAATTCGTAGATTTAGTTTTCTGTGCAGAATTTATATTGCCCAAATGTGCAAGTTAGTACGTTAGTTATTTGCAGGAGTAGTATATTAGTGAGGGTTAGTCGATAAACTAGACAAAACATACAGTGTTAGTGTGATTAGTACTTAATTAGTAATTAGTGTTGAAGGAAGAAAACGAGGCATGAAGAAACTTTTAAAACAACGGAAACTTACAAAATCACCCGAAATGTGACAGCTCGCAGAAAGGGGTGTGCACTGGCAAAGAACATCACAGGGGAAAAACAATGTGCATAAACTGGTAGATAATACTGAATGAATGAAGTAAACAAATCAAGTGGAAATAAACAAAAAACCAGAATAGACAGCACACAGATCATAACATGATGGGAATGACAGATAGTGCCCGTGCAGTTTTTTTCTTGGCGTGCACTGTTACTTTGAGTCGTGCAGATTTGCTGGATTGTCCTTGCCTATTGCCCTTAAGCTGTCATGGTTCTGGATGTTTGTGCGTGTGTTTTGGACTTTTCTTTGTGGCTCTCCTCCCGGGACGATATCGTATTCCTGTTCAATCGAATTCTTTACCCAGCTGGCTGATTGAACTGGGGCGGCGCTTTCCCGGACTCTATATAAGCCAGACGTTCGCCACGCCTCTTTGCTAGAGTGTCTGTTTATAGCTAAGCACTATAGCCGAAGATATCTGTAGTCAGGTTTTGTTTGACTTTCTATCTTCTAATTATTGAAGTTTCTTCTCCCTTTTTCTATCTCTCTTTGCTTCTGTGGTTCGGACTATTATATATCCTTTGGAAGCGCGAGTACTTTCGTTTGGTCTGTATTATTCTCTGTGTTTGTACTGTGTCCGTGCTACTCTCTCTCTCTCTCTGGTCATTGCACCTGGCCTCCGTATTCCACCGGCCATTACATAAGCAACCAGTCCATTTGTTTATTTGTAGTTTGAGAGTTTATCTTCTTCCTAAATTATTGTAACCAGTGGCGACTGGTCATTAGGGGCAGGTGGGGCACAGCCCCACCTGGTGTCACCAGAAAGGACTGTAGGCAAATTACATTATTAATTCTCAAACATGATTATCTGATTAAATGTATTGTCTATAAATTTAGCATTTTCCTAAATTGCATGGAATTTGTGTTTGGATTTAAGTTCATGTTTGTTGGTCTCTGTTTTGCTGCTTCAGACCGATCTCCTGATCCATGTCCGCATGAATGGGGCTAGCCCCCCTTACGCAATGCAATGTCTACGATCGTGTGAAAATATAAGTGTTGGCGTATGCTCAGAGTGTTGGCTGTATTAGTGGAGGTATCATAGACATATCGAATTTGTTAACATGTTTGGGGCTGACAGCCCCAAATTTCCCCCTTACTAGCGAATCATTTCATCAGGCATCATAAACGACATATTTACGTATGATCCAGGATGCCCTGATACTCTAAAACAGTGGTTCCCAAACTCGGGGGGACCCACTGGAGAGGCGTGCCTACCGCTCAAATCTTAGAATGCTAATGAGTTGCCATGTTTGTACAGGGTTAGAAAACCACATGTATCAAACAAAATTTTTCTACAAATCATTACTTCTCTAACATAAAAAATGGAAATTTGCTGAATTTTATAAATGGGCGTAGATAAAATTGTGGACCCAAGGTTTCCAAGCAGTTTGATTAAAGTTATAAAAACGATGAGTAAACACATTTAGCTATGATCCAGGATGCCCTGATAATCTAAAAATGCAGTCTTGCATTTTACTATAAAAATATACTGCCACCTTTGATTCACAATACATCAAAATAAAAAATATGAATGTTGGGCTTTGAAATCAAATCTACACCAAAGATGCCAGATTTTTGCGCAGCATATAGATGTTGAAACACACAAATTGTTGCATAGAATCACCCCATACCCCTCATTTACTGTGCCTCCTGGAAAAAAAGTGAACAATTATTGCCTCTGATTGGCCAGACTTTCTTTACACCTGACTTTCAGGGAAAGGGAGGCTTGAATACCAGCAGGTCTTGACCCATGAGGACTGTGATTTGGGGAACACTGTCCTTGAGCTTGGAGTGCCTGCTTGTAATGAGCTCCAGTTTTCTACACTTGGAGCTTTACCTTTAAGATGGTGCTTGTTCCTCGCCCCATGTGCAATGGTTGGATCACTGCATCAGCACAGCGAATGGTTTGTGCTCCCTCAACAATCACTCAGCTACTGATACGGTACCAAGTGACTGGCTCCACATTTAAAAGACCAAGTTCTGGGCATCCAAAGGCCACCGCACCAGTGCAGGCCTACTATATCAATCTGAGGAATTGTTTATGAACTGCTGGTCAAACAGCCAGAGAGACTCTGGATACCCATAACTCACCTATCAGTCACATGACACAAGACATGTTCGGGAACAAGGACTTCATACCCAAAGATCGTACAGTGTAATGATCCTGATGGACAAGCATTGGTAGCGACACCTAAATTGGGCCAGACCCCACCTCCACTAAATTCTGCATAAATGGAAATCTATCTCATTTACTGATGAATCCAGTTTCTCTCAGCATAACACAAATGGCCGATAAAGGACATGGTGGAGATGTGATAAACGTCATGCTAGATGCTGCGTGCGCCAGGTCAACCGTTAGGTTGGCAGAACTGTGATGATTTTGGGGGCCATCTTTTATTTTCAGAGACGGCAGCTGGTGGTCATCACTGGTAACTTAACTGCACAGCAGTAACTTTGTAAGGTCCTGAAAAACGTTGCCAATACTTTTCCTTCTGATCCATGATGATTGGAATTCAACAGCAGGATAATGCTTGTCCTCTCACTGCAAGTGTTACCATGGCCCACCAGACAGACCAGAATGTTCTGCTGTGACCTGCATGTTCTCCCAACCGCTCTCATCCACTCAACTCCTGTGGGACTAGTTGGGCAGAGCTGTTGGAACAATACATCCCCAGTGATTGGGTCTCTATTAGCTGCTCTGGGAAGAATGGCCAAACATCGCGGAGATACACATTGATTCTGTTAGCCTTCATTTGAACCATGTGTTGCCATTGTCAGAGCTGTATCGACACAAATGGAGGTCTCACTGGCAGCTGAACTTTGTCTTTATGAGTGACTGTGATTGTAATGGTCGGTAGTATATGGAGGCCAAGCGCAACGACAGAGAAAAAGAGAGGAGCATGAACACAGTACAAACACAGAATAATACAGAACAAACGCAAGTACTCGCGCTTCCAAAGGACGTATAATGGTCTGAACCACGGAAGCAAAGCGAGATAGAAAAAGGAAGAAGAAACTCCAACAATTGGAAGATAGAAAGTCATACCAAACCTGACTACAGATATCTTCGGCTATAGTGCAAAGCTAAGCACAGACACTCTAGTGAAGGAGGCGTGCCAGACTTCCTACTTATATAGATTCTGGGAAAGCGCCGCCCCAGCTCAATCAACTAGCTGGGTGAAGAATTTGATGGCCCAGGAATTCGATATCGTCCCGGGACGAGAGCCGCAAAGAAAAGTCCAAAGAACATGGACACCTCACAAACCATGACAGGACCCTCCTCTCTAAGGAACAGCCCCAGAAGTTCCTGGAGAGCCCAGCGCATGGAATTCAGAAGTAAGGGTAGGATCCAGGATATTCCGAGAAGGGACCCAGCACTGCTCCTCAGGATCACAACCCTCCCAATCTACTAAAAACTGAGCTCCACGACCCACACGCCTCTCGGCTAAAATACGACACACAGTGTAAACCGGCCCCCCCTCTATCATCCGCGGCGGCGGCGGGGGTTTGTCGACAGAAGCCAGGACGCAAGTGCTAACCGGTTTGAGCCTGGAGACATGAAAAGAGGGGCGGATCCGTAAGGATATAGGGAGCTCCAACTGGACTGTGACAGGATTGATCCTTCGCACAATCTTAAAAGGACCAATAAAGCGGGGAGCCAATTTCCGTGACTCCACTCTTTTTTTTTTTTTTTTTTTTTAATTTTATTGTGAAACAAAACAGAATACATAAAAGGACATGTACAGTGAGGTTACATACGTACGTGGAAGCATGACTTAAGGGTTCATAGAACATGATGAAAGAACAGTCAGTGATTGTGGGTGCGTGAATGCGTGGGTGCGTGCGTGCATTGCAAGTAATGAGCAACAGAATATAAATGGTGGTGACAGACATAGCAATAATAATAATAATAATAATAGTAATAATAATAATAGTGATAGTAATAAATAATAATAATAGAGATAGAAATAGTAATAATAATAATAATAATAATAATAACCATAAAAGAGGTAATGATCAATAACATCATTATCATCATAGGCATTGGAGGAAGGGGACAAAGGAGAAAACAGACAAACAAATAAATAAGATAAGCAAATAAAAGAAAAAATAAATTAACAGGTAATAATAATAATACTAATAATAATAATAATAATAATAAATAACTTGATGAAGAGAAACAAGGATCTGCCTCAGATCCCCATATAGCCATAGAGCAGGCCGATCCCCCATGTCTGCTATGGGGCCTAAAAGAGAGCAGGCTACACCATGCAGCTCTGGCCCGCAGTTACCCACCCATCTTCCCTCCCGGCCAACCCCTCCATCCCCAGGCACCCCAGGCCCCATGCCGCACGCCCCACCTGCCCTATATACATATAGCTGTGTTTGTCTGTAACTGGACATGTGGTGCATTAAAAACAATGTGGGCATTCCATTGTGGGGCCCGTCCTACGACCGGCCGCCACATGCATGCCCCACTTGCCCTATTCTTATTTTTATTAATTTTTATTTATTTATTTATTTTTTAATTTAATTTTTTTTTCTTGTTTATTTTGATTTGTTTTTGTTTTGTTTTGTTCTTTTCCTAAGCTAGTGTGTGATGCATTAAAAAAGTGAAGCGCGCAGCATGGACCCAGCCCATTTTCTGGAAGAAACCAGAGCTGAGAGGAGGCCGAGAGGGGGAGGAAATACTACCCCACCATCAGCCACCGGGATCGCTCAATTGCAGGCAGGGCCCGGCCTGCCCAAGCCCATCAGGGACCCGAGGCAGAGCCTATGTAATCATAATAGTAATAACAATAATAATATTAGTGACGACGACGATGACAACAAGGATAACAACGACACCGGTAACAATGATGAGGACAACAACAACAATAATAATGATAATAATAATAACCAATAATTATAATAATCAATAATAATAATAACAATAACCATAATAAAATGAAAAGCAGGAATACATTTTTTGTTTTATCTGCGTCCCCTCCTTCTTTATCCCAAACTAATCATCTAATAATAATAATAATAATCATAATAATAAATAATAAATCAATAAATTAGAAAGATAATAGTATATACGCATATGTTTTCTCTCGCTTTCTTTCCCTTTTTTTGTGTGTGCAAGTGTGTATGTATATGCATGCGTGCGTGCGCGCAGTAGGATCCATGTATGCATGCGTGCGTATTGCGATGCCCTGAGAGGGCCAGGAGGTCTCAGCCCCTTAGGACATCGCAACACGCACGCATGTGAAGATATTGATAAAGATATTGGGTAAATTGGCTGACAGACAAGAAAATAAGTCAGATGGAATTCAGGAATTCATGTTAAAAAATTAATGAAAGCTGACCAGACGGACTGAGGTTCTGTTGTGTTAATGAGAGGGGAGGGTGCGCACTCCAGGGAGATGTAGTCAGTGAGTAAGTTTTTCCAGTGAGCTAGATGTATGGTGTTCCGTGATTTCCAGTTCATGAGGATAGTTTTCCTGGCGATAGTTAGGGCCACAAGGAGAAGTCTATGGTTTGTTCCATCTAAGCTGAATGCTGATAAGTCTCCTAGGAGGCAAAGTAGGGGGGATAATGGAATGCGGCAGCCCATGAAGCGGGATAGTGACTCAGTGACTTCTTTCCAAAAATGTTTGATGGGTGTGCAGTGCCAGGTGGCGTGAATGTAAGTGTCAGGACAGTTTTGTGTGCAATGTGAGCATATTTCTGATGTGAAACCCATTTTAAACATTTTTTGCCCAGTGTAGTGAGTTCTATGGAGTATCTTATACTGTATGAGTTGTAGGTTAACATTTTTAGTCATGAAATAAATATTTTTACAGATTTGGGTCCAGAAGTCAGCATCAGGAGCAATGGAGAGGTCTTGTTCCCACTTTATTGAAGGTAGAGATATGGTTTTGTCAGATTGTGATATTATTTTATATATTTTGGAGAGGAGTTTTTTTGGGGTATATTCATAAATTCTGAAATTACAGGGGGAAGGCATAGACTGGTGGTTTTAATATTGATTTTCGATTGAACAGATGATTTGAGTTGTAAATATTCCAGAAATTGATTACTCCTGATGCCGAACTCCTGGACCAAATGAGGAAATGATACCAGGGTGTTAGTGTGAAAAATATGTTTAAGATGTGTGATGCCCTTTTCTGCCCATGTGTGGAAGTTGAGTGGTTTCTTATTGCTCAAGAAGTCTGGATTATTCCAGATGGGGGTGAAATTGGATGGTGAGAGAGAGGAGTTGGCGATTTTGTGAAATTTCCACCAGGCTGTCAGAGTCGACGCTATTGTTATTGTATTGAAGCATGAGTGACGTTTGATCAATTGACTGAGAAATGGAGTGTCCGAAATCTGGATGTCTTTACAGAGTGTTTGTTCTATGTCTAGCCAGGTGCGGTCTGAGTGATTGGGGTGTGTCCACTTGTATATATACTGCAGTTGATTTGCCAGAAAGTAGTGATAGAAATCTGGTGCATCTAGGCCGCCTTGTGGTTTTGGTTTTTGAAGTGTGGTCAGTTTGATCCTTGGTGTTTTATTTTTCCAGTAGAATTTAGTGATTATTGAGTCTAGAGTTTTTAAACCAGGTGAGAGTAGGGTGGGGTTGGAATCATTGAAAAGAGGTAATTTATTTTAGGAAGTATTGTCATTTTAATAGTTGCTATTCTGTCCAGAATGGATAGTGGTAGGTTTATCCAACGGTGGAGATCGTCATCTATTGTTTTTAGTAGTGGAGTGAAATTGAGTCCAGTCAGCTCCGACAGCCTGGGGGAAACATTGATGCCTAAATATGTAATGTGACCCGTGCATAGAGGGATGGGTGATACATGGGTTGTCGCATCCCATCTGGTGTTGTGCAATGGGAGGATAGAGGATTTGTTCCAGTTTATAGAGTAATCGGAGATCTTGGAGAATGATTCGATGAGTTTAATTGTTTCTTGCAGAGATTATTGAGGGTTTTGAAGAAAGAGTAAAATGTCATCTGCATACAAACTAATCTTATGCTGTGTTTGGGGTGTTTGAATCCCTTGGATATGGGGGTTCTGACGGATGGCTGCTGCTAAGGGCTCGATGAAAATGGTAAATAAATAGGGAGAGAGTGGGCATCCCTGCCTAGTCCCCCTGTGCAGTGTGAAGCTTTGTGATGTTAGTCCATTTGTGGTGACGGTGGCTGAAGGTGCAGTGTAGAGAATCTTGATCCAGTTGATAAATGATTCCCCAAAGCCAAATGTTTGTAGCGTGGTAAAGAGAAATTTCCAGTTTACCCTGTCAAAAGCTTTTTCTGCGTCTAAAGTGGCTATGATGGTGTCTTTCTGTTGTAATGATGAATAATGGATTAAATTAAACAGTCTACGTGTATTATTGGATGCCTGTCTGCCTTTGATGAAGCCGGTCCGATCTGGGTGAATTATGTAAGAAATGACTTTTTCTATCCTGTGAGCGATTAAGGGTAGATCCCGCATGGAAAGCCAGACCCTTTGGCCAACCCAATAAGATGGGGCTGAATGGCGCCTTCTATCTGTGGCGGTCTTTTGTTTCTGTCCAGAGTTCAACAAGGAGGAACGGACCCTGGTCCAAACTGACAGACAACGTTGAACAAAGTGATTAACCGAAGGAACCTCTGAATCCCTGTCAGTCTCAGGAAACAGCAGAGGCTGATAACCCAACTGAGCCTCAAATGGAGAAAGGCCTGTGGAGGAGTTACCCAGTGAATTGTGGGAGTATTCTGCCCATGCTAAAAATCGACTCCACGAAGACGGGTTGTCAGCTGCCAAACATTGAAGAGTATTCTCCAAAAACTGGTTGGTTCACTCTGTCTGCCCGTTAGTCTCTGGGTGGAAACCAGAGGAAAGGCTCACGGTGGCCCCCAACTGGTTGCAAAACGCATGCCAGAATTTGGCCTTAAATTGAGGGCCCCGGTCAGAAACCACATCTTGAGGGATGCCATGCAGCCGGAAAACATGGTCCACAACAAGAAGGGCCGTCTCCCGCGCCGAAGGCAGCTTGAGCAGTGCGATAAAGTGGGAAGCCTTCGAAAAAACGGTCAAACTCGACCAGGATGACTGTGTTGCCTTCTGAAACAGGCAGCCCTGTAACAAACTTAAGAGCAATATGGCTCCACAGGCGCTTAGGAACGGGCAACGGCCGCAGCAGACTGGGGGTGGGGGGTGGGAAGTCTTGTTCCTAGCGCAAATACAGCACGCCGCTACAAACTCCCGGATGTCCTCCATCATGCTGGGCCACCAAAAACATCAGGCCAAGAACTGCTTGGTCCGATGAACCTCCGGGCGTCTTTAACCTCCTCTGCCAAAGCGTGAACGAAAACTGTCATAAGAGGCTCTTCTGGCCAGCCTGTCTCTGTCGCCAAGGAGTGAAATGTGATTGAAAACGCAGTGACACTCTCAGAGCCCTGCCTTAGATGCACTAAATGCGTAGCCGCGTCCTGGCCACAAACATCCTGATCAAACATCGATACCATTTCTGTAACAAGAGTCTCCACAGTATTCACCACCGGTGAATTAGATCGAATAAGTGGGCCGACCCAAGTGAGTGCTGTGTCGGTTAACAGGGAAAAAATAAATGAAATCTGAGACTCTTCATTCACGAACCGTGAAGGCTGTGCTTTAAAAAATATCTCACATTGGGCAATGAAATCTTTACATCTTCCTGCCTCGCCTCCATATCTTGGGGGTAATTGAAGCTTTGGCTCTCGGGGAAGATGTACGGACTGTGCTTGTGCAACATTCTGAGTGATTTGCGTGGACAAGGATCTAATACTCTCAGTAAGAGTTAACAGAATGTTCTCCTGTCTCTCCATGGCATTCACCTGAAGGCGGACTCTTTCCGCCAACTCTACCTGTTGATTGTTCAGGCTAGCAAGACCCTTGCCATAACCAGAGAGAGCAGCTTGTTGGTTAGCCACAACTTTCTCTAACGCAGCCATTGCTGACGACTCCATGTTGGCTAGAGTGTTCTGTAATGGCCGGTAGTATACGGAGGCCAAGTGCAATGATAGAGAGAAAGAGAGTAGCACGAACACAGTACAGACGCAGAGAGTAATATAGAACAAACGCAAGTACTCGCGCTTTCAAAGGACGTATAATAGTCCGAACCACAGTAGCAAAGTGAGATAGAAAAAGGAAGAAGAAACTCCAATAATTAGAAGATAGAAAGTCATTCAAAACCTGACTACAGATATCTTCGGCTATAGTGCAAAGCTAAACAGACACTCTAGTAAAGGAGGCGTGCCGGACGTCCTATTTATATAGATTCTGGGAAAGTGCCCTCCCAGCTCAATCAACCAGCTGGGTAAAGAATTTGATGGCCCAGGAATTCGATATCGTCCCGGAACTAGAAAAGTCACAAAGAAAAGTCCAAACAATACGCACACCTCACAAACCATGACAGTGATATTTTATCATGGTTTTTTATGGAGCTAGAACGGTCTCAAAATAGATAAATGCACAGAAAAAATTCACAAATGTATTTGGGGATTTAGATATATATATGACTCAAAACACAAATACATTTTCAATGCACACACAAATATGTTTCATACACAAATACATTTTCAATGCACACACAAATATGTTTCATTCCATATATAAGTTAAAAAAATCCACATATTAAAAATAAGATTGATAAGCATATTTTCGATGCACACGCAAATAGAAAAAAAATTCACAAATATATGCATGTAAAGCATTTGCAATCTTCATCAAATACATATGTGGAGCTTGTTACATTCATTTATGAACTGTTGGATCTGCATTTACAAAGTGCTTGTAATTTGTAAACTTCGTTGCATTTGTGTGAGACTTTTGAGATTCCCCTGAAGTGACTCCGATCCACAAATGCATTTTTTTCTAAGAGGGATCATCTGTAGTCAATCAGATGTCTCACTCCTTTACAGCCAATCACCTGAGTGCCTCCCCACGAGGGGTGTTTTATGACGTCATTAAAACACGCGTAGGCGGTCAGAGGCTGGAGGTTTTTAGCCATGGATCCCAGAGCCATAGAAACAGAGTTGCGACAACTCCATTGACTTCAATGGGCCACTGCAATGGCGGATCATGGAGGCGTCCAATAGTTCCGAATGAAGCTTCCTGGGAAACCGTATCGCTGTGGAGAAGTTGTGTGTCTCGCATCTTCTAAGTGATTATTTAAGGGTAAGAAGTAGCAGGTCAATGTATTATGATAACCATTTTAAAAGCATATTTTAACCGAACTAACGGCGTGATTTAAAACATTATAGCTTGTCACTTTCGAGCAGATTTTAAGATATAACGCAGTTAGCGAAGATTGACACGGCTATGTCCGTCTTTGCTAACTTTGCTTAACGCCTGTGAACGAAATGTTTCACTGAGCTATAATTAAGTTTAATAGCGTATCTCTGTGATGTGTGAATTGAAGTTATATGATTCACTTAAACCTTTAAATAATGCTAAATAGTTAATACAACATTATAGCCCTAATAACTAAAACGTAGATGCTAGCATGCTATGCTGACCATGTGAACCGTCAACGTTATCTGACCATGAATGTTCGTGGTTATTCAAGTAATTTGAACTACTAATAATGTTCGATCATCATCAGTCTCTTTTGGCGTGAACGACAGCTTATCACGTTATTCTCTCAAGTTACTATGAGGTGTTATGTTATAAATCAAACCAGCTTGTGAAAACCATACTTGTGAAAATTATGGCACCTATATAATTTGGTTTTCCATCGATCTTGTTCTTTTTTTAGGTCCATTAATAGGATTCCCATGTTTCCTGGAACACCTTGAAGACCTGGAGATTTTATAGCCTGTTGGACCTATACTTTGTGTCATTGCCCCATTTCTTCCCTTTTGTTGTTTTCCTACCCAGTGCCTTACTTTGGTCTATTAAAAATATTTTTCCAATTCTCTGTCCTTAATATTTGTTTTCTTCTGGAGAGCTGCCTTTTAATAATTTCAAAAAATTATTTCTCAAAAGATGCATATGGTCTCCTGGAGCGTCAAATATTGTGATCAAAGTGATATTGCAAATTTGTCTCCAATAGTATCATATGACTGTCCATCAATATAAGATGCATATATTGTGTACATACACGCAATATTGGCCGCGCTATGCAAATTATTTCCACGGACGGCCGAGATGTGTATTTCAGAGCAGAAAAGCATTAATTCCGCATTTATGTACACTGTATATGCATCTTACATTGATGAATATTCAAACGATACCATTGGAAACAAATTTACAATATTTTATCACAATATTAGATGCTCCGGGAGACCATATGCATCTTTTTGATCTCATGTAATTTCTTTATTTTTGTGAATGTATTTTGTTACTGAGTTACTGAATTAAATGCATATTTTAGTCATGATTGATACAACTAAGCCTAAAGTATATTGTACTTGTGTTAAAAATGGCCTGTATGTGTTATCTTATCATTGAAAGGTTTTGAAAATTGTCAAAAAGTCGACATGAATGAACAAGATTTCCCTCCAACTACAGAACTCTTAGTATGGACAGTCTATGCATATTCTCATTCATCCAGGTCATAGGCAGACTAGCCAGTCTAGCCTAGTGAACAGCATGACCAGATGAAGCCATTTGAAGAGGGAGCGAAACGTCTTCTAAGACATAACTAAACTTAGTTCACCTGATTCAATTTCCTTAGGATACTTGGTGTGGACTCCATGCAGTGACTACCATCTGACTGTGATAATGAATTAATGCATTTGTTGTACTGTATTGGTAGTTATTACTAGTACTAGCAGTAGAAATCCACAATTCTTGATTTCCATTTCAAGACCACAGAGGAAACAATATCCGATCAACTTTATTATATTGGTTATCATGGCCAGGTGAGACAAGAGTTGCTCTTGCTCTTTGTATTTATTTATTTTTATGGTAGCTCTCAAAGGCAAATTTTAAGAAGGAAATAAGGCAAAGGTTGGAGAACCCCTGCATTAGATGACTTTTTTTCGTGTGCCTATTATGATCACACTGATTTTCATCCTTGCAAAGAATAATTTTTGTTCTTCCTAATACTGAAAGTTGCAGTATCTTACAATCGCTATTGTGTGTGGTCAGTAGAGTGATCATTTCTGATATTGTATGCTAATCAAGACAGAGGTTATGAAATGGCCTTAAATTCACTTGGCTTCAACAGTCATTGTGTGTGTGTATATATATATATATATATATATATACTCAGCGCCATTAAAAATGCACAGGTGAGGTATGTACTGTATTTGCGGCAAATTGAAGAATCGATTGATTTTTATTGCTTTTCCAGTGAGGCACGAGAGGAATTAAAGAAAAGCGTGTGTTATTGTAATCCTGACGCGCACCACGTGCACGCGCCAAGCACTTCAGTAATAACAAACAATGAGTTGTTCGTGATGTGAACAGTGACACTTGACTTGTTCTTTTTGGTGTGGTCAATAGCCTACATAAAGCCAACAAAAAAAATTAAAAATGCTACCGCATCAAGAAAATGGAACGGCTTGTGACACAGGAGAGAGAAAAAGAGCCATTAGCATGTTACGGGCAGATCTCAGCTGCCGAGAGGTGGTGCATCATTTGCACTGTCACCGTTCAACAATCAGTTGGCTGTCTATCCGAGAATGGAAAACAGGCACTGTCACTGACTGACCCTGCCTAGGGCAGCCACGAGTGACGATGGCAGCTCAAGAGCGCCACAGCTGGTTACAGCCTGTATGTGACAGATTCCGGACAGCAACCAAAACTGATCATGAGATGAGGGGTCCGAGACGATTGAGGGTGAGCGCAAGTACCGTTTCACGCCTTCTATGTGAGCAACACATGCATGCACACGGGCCCTACAGAAAACCCAGTTTTTGCCTATTTACGCATGGGTGGTCAGTCAGCAACAGTCCCTGTTTTCTATTCTCAGACAGAGACAGGGAAATAAAGTGCCAAAAAATTACACAGAGGCAGGTGCCCACAGTCGGAAGTGAAGAGTTCCTACTCCTGTTGATGGACAAAAAATGGGTTTTCTGTAGGGGGCCGTGTGCATGCATGTTTTGCTCACGTAGACGGTGTCAAACGGTACTTGCGCTCACCCACAATCGTCTCGGACCCCTCACCTCATGATCAGTTTTGGTTGCTGTCCGGAATCTGTCGCATACAGGCTGTAACCAGATGTGGTGCTCTTGAGCTGCCATCGTCACTCGTGGCTGCCCTAAGCGGGGTCGGTCAGTGACAGTGCCTGTGTTCCATTCTCGGATAGACAGCCGACTGATTTTTGAACGGTGACAGTGCAAATGACACACCACCTCTCGGCGGCTGAGATCTGCCCGTAACATGCTCTTTTTCTCTCTCCTGTGTCATAAGCCGTTCCATTTTCTTGATGCGGTAGCATTTTTCGTTTTTTTTGTTGGCTTTATGTAGGCTATTGACCATACCGAAAAGAACAAGTCAAGTGTCACTGTACACATCACGAACAGCTCAAAGTTTGTTATTACTGAAGTGCTTGACGCGTGCACATGGTGCGCGTCAGGATTACAATACCACACGCTTTTCTTTATTTCCTCACGTGCCTCACTGGAAAAGCAAAAAACATCAATCGATTCTTCAATTTTCCACAAATACAGTACATACCTCACCTGTGCGTTTTTAATGGCGCTTAGTATATGAACGTGTTTTTTACTCAGGAAGATCCACAAAAACCTTTTCACTCCTCGTCTTGTTCTATTCCAAATCGTCTCTTCTGGAAGTCAAACAGAGTGTGATGAGATTACTCGTAAAAAGTCTAGAATTAAATATATTAGAGATGGTAACCTATAAACAGGGAAAATTAGTACAGCGTAAAGCAGTGATTTGCTAATCAAGAGGCACTTTATTACACAGATTCCGCAACAGCCGCAATGATGACTCTACACCGCCTTTGTGTGCTTACACAGATACTAGCTATCTTTGTTAACAAGCCAACTGTTAGAAGCAAGCTAGCCACCGAGATACGTGAAACACTGGCTGCCAAATGAGAGCTGCGGTTTTCCTGTAACGTTACTAGCCAGCCAGCTAGCTTGCTACGAAGGTGACGTTAGTGCAGTTTCCTGCAACAGGTCCAGAAACACGAAGCAAACATCGTTTGCATAATTGGTAAAATCGAGACTTAATCGAGATTCGACTGGACCGCGAATAATTTTATTAGCACGATAGCTAGCTTGGTTAGCAAGGTACAGAAATGTAAGTCCTGCTGCTGTTGGCAATGGTTGCTGCCACTGATAAATATTTTGCCCAGGTGTGATACAGCCTGTATGTTAAAGGTGATATCACCGGTGCAGATTCCCAAAAAATCTCCAGCCTCTGGCCACCTATGCACATTTTCATGACGTCATAAAACACCCCTCGTGGGGAGGCACTCAGGTGATTGGCTGTAAAGGAGTGAGACATCTGATTGGCTACAGACGATCCCTCTAATGCTGGGTGCACACTACAGGAGTTTCCAAATCTTTTAAGATCTTAAAATCGCGGGGGGCTGCACACATAACGGTAATCCTTGCCGATTTTAATCAACGAGCTGTGTACGAATTCGGTCAAGAAGAGGGAATCTGCACACTACAGCTCCCGATATCCTTATCTTCCAAGATTTCACAAAAACTCGCATGATCAAATGTGACTTCGATGTAATTTCCCCTTTCCTGGGCACGAGATTTTTATGAGTCCAGTGCAAGCTTTCTAGCGTTAACGCAAAACAAAGCTGTCTCCAGCTGTCCGTCAGGGCTCTTTTAACGTTTGCAGGTTTGTTTCGCCAAAATGCCAGATAGTTGTTTTGCTATAGTCTGAGCTGTGTGGGGGCTCTAACATAACTAACATTAGGGGTGAAGATAAATAAATAATAGCCACAACTCGGAAGTGTCGGAGATGGCTGCAGTATTGCAACAAAGTTTCAATATTTCAGCAGCTCGTTTATGAGCAACGCTTCCACTTGTATCAGTAATTTAGCTCGAAAACAAAGCTAGCCATACTTGACGTAATGCCTGGTAGGATCATCCCCGAACACCCGATAATATCCAACATGTTGGATATTAGGCCTGGTTCAGACTACAGGATTTTCGGGCCGATTTATCCCCGATTCACCCCTCCCGACAATTGGCAGAGAAATCTTGTCTGGGACCTCGGTCGGTACCGATGTTCAGTCCAGATTATCTGGTAATGTGCAGGGTTTACCGATCCAATCTTAACCCTCCTGATTTGCTCGCAGACTGATCGGGGCCGCCCCGATATTTTTCAAACATGTTTGATATTTTGGAGTGAAAATCTGGATGATTATGTCATTACTTTCCGAACGGAACCACAATAGCCAATGAGAGACAAGACTCAAGCTGACGGAGCTGAATGACGGTAGCTTGAACCCACCAAACAAGAATACGTCCAAACGACGTCTACTGGAGGTCTTCCACATACGTCTAAATGACGTCCCCTGAGGAGCCAGAATGAAAGTTTTTATGACTTATTTTTACGACGTCTTCTGGATGTCCAGTATAAACATCCACCGGACCTCTACACAAGGTTAAAAATGAGTTCAAATGTAACAATTCTGGACGTCTTTTCAACTTCAAAAGAACACTCATCCAACGTGGCAAACACGTTTAAAAGATGTCTTTTTGACATCTTACCCATACGTCTAAATGAAGTTCGCTGAGGAACCAGAATGAAAGTTTTTATGACGTATTTTTACGACGCCTTCTGGATGTCCGGTATAAACGTCCACCAGACCTCTGCACAAGGTTAAAAATGAGTTCAAATGTAGCAATTCTGGATGTCTTTTCAACATCAAAAGGACACTCATCCGACGTGGCAAACACACGTTTAAAAGATGTCTTTTTGACATCTTTCCCGTACGTCTAAATGAAGTTTGCTGAGGAGCCAGAATGAAAGTTTTTATGACTTATTTTTACGACGTCTAATGGATGTCCGGTATAAACGTCCACCAGACCTCAGCACAAGGTTAAAATGAGTTCAAATGAGGTAATTCTGGACGTCTTTTCAACGTCAATTGTACACTCATCCGACATGGCAAATACGCGTTTAAAAGATGTCTTTTTGACAGCTTTCCCGTACGTCTAAATGAGGTTCCCCGAGGAGCCAGAGTGAAAGTTTTTACGATGTGCTTTTATGATGTCAATAGGGGATGTCCATTAGACATCTGCCGGACCTCAGTACAAGGTTAAAAATTTGTTCAAATGTGGTCATTCTAGATGTCTTTTCAACATCAACTGCAACCTCATTTTAGAGATACTACTGCTTTTGGACAAATTTTAGTCCTGTTAAAAATAACAGCCTCACACTGAATTCAACAGAAACCAAAATTTAATCGACGTCAATTTCCATATTTGAGGTGGTCTGCAGCTTAATGTCGGACCCCCTCCTCGGTTGCATTCCGATTCCACATCATTACAGCAACTGCAAAGATGATTAAATATATATATATATATATATATTCTATATATTATAAATGCCCCAAGGCATTCTGTAGTTATGTACCAGGTCTATCTGTATGTAAAATAAAAAAAAAAAAAGGCTTGTAAACCCCACATACCCATCTTTCACATGCCATAAGTAAATTGCATTTCCGTACAAACTTGAACAAAAATGTACTTTACCATTTAGAGATGTTTTAGTCCCATAAGACTGTTCGATTATCACTTTTGCAAACATACAGGTGAGTATGGTTGGGACTCAAGGTCAGCCAACTGTGAGGCAAAAAAAAGACTCCAGCCTTTACAAAATACAAGCTGTTGTGAACTGGAAAAATCAGGCCTTAAGTTGTGTTGTGTGAACAAGCTCACAAGGAAGACGCTGCTTACCCTTTATTGCTCTGTTGAAGTTTGTGTTCTCCAGAGCCATTTTGTCTTTATTTCCTTTCCCCTTCATGTTGAACCTGGCCATTAGAGGATTACTTAAGAGCCTGGAGGAAAGAATGAATAATTAAATGAGTCTGGAGGAAAGAATGAATAAATAAATAAAAAATTATACCTAAGTTTTAGTCAACGTTTAACTTCTACACAAGCCACCACTTGATTTCATACCCGGTTATTGTATTTTCATATACAGGTTTATGGAAAAGAGCATTTAGAAATCAAATACTGTGACCACTATAAATCATTATCCAAAAAGTGTAACACAAGTTGTCATTTTATCAGCTGGAGAATACGTAGACGCAATGGAACATGGACGTAAGAAAAAGTGCATAAAGGGGAAAATAAAAAACTATATCACACAATTATATATATAGGGCTCTAAATTCATTGACCAGGCGCAGGCGCGGCAAATGGGGGGAGCGCCGCGCCAACGGGGTGTATCCAGGCGTATTTTGCAATTTCGTGCCCGGCGCAAGTACTCTTCTGTCCCGCCTCTGTCCCTCCTGCTGGCGCAAGTGGCAAAGAGGGAGGAGGGAAGGCGTGTTTGGGTTTAACACAGCCGAGTCAAATCTTCACCAATCAAATGAGCTCCTCTCCTCACCTTTAATGTGTTGGAATATAGAAGCCTCTGTCCTATATCTGCATGATGCCTTAATGTTGCATTTTACTTTGCTGCTTCAGGCATGTTTTCTGCACCGCTTACGTCTATATTAAGCATTACGAATATGAGTTAGCTGGCTAGCTAGTTATTATTATTAATAATACGAATGGGTATAATTGCGAACTAGTACCATTAGCGAACTTGAATGTAATTTCAAAACGAAACTACGTCAGATCATTCAAACTTATGAAGTTGGTAATGAAATACGATGGTTGCTCATTTATTTCTTCTGCCTGCATCATTGGGAAGAAAAACGATGGATAGTGTGTTCCTATTATTGCACCCTGTCGCTGCTTAAAATTTTGGGATTAACATGCATGGACAACAATGCAAGATACGTTACACATTTATTTTCAATATGTGATCTTAACTCAGTACGAGATCATAGCAATCAGGCTGTATTCCTTTCCCCCGCTAAAAATGATAAAACCTAAGTGACAATAATAGTAGTATTAAGCCGCTTGCACACTGGACGCGACACGAATTTTTCGCAAGACAGATTATTCAATGCAAAGACGTCTTTACATCATGCGAAAA
This sequence comes from Gymnothorax javanicus, assembly GCA_029692085.1. NCBI lineage: Eukaryota > Metazoa > Chordata > Actinopteri > Anguilliformes > Muraenidae > Gymnothorax > Gymnothorax javanicus. Next base: position 124,470,889 of record CM056197.1, on the reverse strand, counting down.
ATTCGTTTTGCATCCAGTGTGCAAGCGGCTTTACTGGGCATAGAACGCAAGCATTTTATATATTTACATATAGACACGCACTGCCTGATGCCGAGGCAGTTTGTGGTTGGATGAGAAAGATGCGTAGTCGTTCGTTTGCCTCACAGATTCAGCTGCGTTGATTTAGCCAGGTCGAGTTTCCATTACGCGTGCCAACCGCCTTTGATCTGACATCAGGACAATCGATATAGAAACTATAATTTATGTCCTGATTCAGTAGTGACATTAAATAGTGGTTGCTGTAATTATTTATTACATTGAAGTGTGCCTGACGTTCCGGAAACCTGCCTGTGAGGTTTCGGTGACGTGTGCGCACTGCCGGTCAGCCAAATTACCACTGCACAGAAAGTAAACCAGGTTGGAACTGGCGAGCTCTCTGCGCACTTTCAGCGGAGCCTTTATCCACAAAATTGTCACAGCGTCATGATGAATATGTGACACCTCCCCCTACTACGCCGCCAAATCTCGGCGCCGCCGCCTAAAATAGCCAAAGGGCTGGAACTGTTGCACCACACTAAATTACCACTGCGCGGGCTGCGCCATGTCTGTTCGCCAAGAAATTAGAGCCTTTAGTCACAACTTTGCCATGACTGAATTAGTGGATTCTCATGACCTATAAACATTTTCCCTCCTTTTTAAATTTATACACACACACTCACACATACACACACACTTCAGATTCTAAGATTTTAAGTTTTTGCTTTATTCTTTGAGGTTACATTGGCACGTCCCACACCATTTCATGATTTGTCCCGAGAATTATTTAAATTCTCTGATCTCCCCTGTCTAGAACAGATTTTTCAAAATTTCAGACATTCAAGAAGTTCTTATCAAAATGTTGAAGCATACCGGTCAAAAACCTTGCGGACACAGTACTTCACATCCTTTCCTCCAATTCGGGAAAGTGTCAGCACCTGTTGAACAAAGTACAAACCCAAAACCAGTGAAGTTGGCACGTTATGTAAATCGTAGATAAAAACAGAATACAATGATTTGGAAATCCTTTTCAACTTATATTCAATTGAATACACTGCAAAGACAAGATGTTTAATGTTCAAACTGAGAAACTTTATTTTTTTTTGCAAATAATCATTAACTTAAATTTAAAGGCAGCAACACATTGCAAAAAAAAAGTTGGCACAGGGGCCTTTTTTTACCACTGTGTTACATCACCTTTCCTTTTAACGACACTCAGTAAACGTTTGGGAACTGAGGAGACCAATTTTTGAAGCTTTTCAGGTGGAACTCTTTCCCATTCTTGCTTGATGTACAGCTTAAGTTGTTCAACAGTCCGGGTCTCCGTTGTCGTTTTTACGCTTCATAATCGCCACACATTTTCAATGGGAGACAGGTCTGGACTACAGGCAGGCCAGTCTAGTACCGCACTCTTTTACTACGGAAATGCTGTTGTAACACGTGCAGAATGTGGCTTGGCATTGTCTTGCTGAAATAAGCAGGGCGTCCATGAAAAAGACGTTGCTTGGATGGCAACATATGTTGCTCCAAAACCTGTATGTACCTTTCAGCATTAATGGTGCCTTCACATATGTGTAAGTTGCCCATGCCTTGGGCACTAATTTCCATCACAGATGCTGGCTTTTGAACTTTGCGCCTATAACAGTCCGGATGGTTCTTTTCCTCTTTGGTCCGGAGGACACGACGTCCACAGTTTCCAAAAACAATTTGAAATGTGGACTCGTCAGACCACAGAACACTTTTCCACTTTGCATCAGCCCATCTTAGATGAGCTTGGGCCCAGTGAAGCCGGGATTCTGGGTGCTGTTGATAAATGGCTTTCGCTTTTGCATTGTAGAGTTTTAACTTGCACTTGCAGATGTAGTAGTTACTGACAGTGGTTTTCTGAAGTGTTCCTGAGCCCATGTGGTGATGTCCTTTACACACTGATGTCGGTTTTTGATGCAGTACCGCCTGAGGGATCGAAGGTCACGGGCATTCAATGTTGGTTTTCGCCTTGTCGCCACGTGCAGTGATTTCTCCAGATTCTCTGAACCTTTTGACGATATTACGGACCGTAGATGATGAAATCCCTAAATTTCTTGCAATAGCTCGTTGAGGAATGTTGTTTTTAAAACTGTTCGAAATCAGCTCACGCATTTGTTCACTAAGTGGTGACCCTCGCCCCATCCTTGTTTGTGAATGACTGAGCATTTCAGGAAGCTGCTTTTATACCCAATCATGGCACCCACCTGTTCCCAATTAGCCCGTTCACCTGTGGGATGTTCCAAATAAGTGTTTGATGAGCATTCCTCAACTCTCTCAGTCTTTTTGCCACTTGTGCCAGCTTTTTTGAAACATGTTGCAGGCATCAAATTCCAAATGAGCTAATATTTGCAAAAAATTACACCTGTTCGAACATTAAGTAACTTGTCTTTGCAGTGTATTCAATTGAATATAGGTTGAAAAGGATTTGCAAATCATTGTATTCTGTTTTTATTTACGATTTACACAACGTGCCAACTTCACTGGTTTTGGGTTTTGTACATGGCAAAACAATTTATCAAAATTTGTCAAGGTAACAGGGATTTCACAAGAACCGATACTACTGAAACATAGGTACGAAATTTTTAAGTCCCTTATCGATCATTCATAAAGTTGTAAACAAGTTATATTTTCAAACATTGGTGTATGTTCTCTTATGTCTAATGGAGCAGTCAAATTAGAAATAAGTTCAAATTTAAGCATTAGTAAAATTAAATTTAAAATACTTTTTGGGCCTGCAGACACCCTGATTACACATTGCACTTGAGCAACAAATGCATTTACTCATTAACTTCAATAATGAGAAACAAGAGCACAGTATATTGTGTTTTACTGATCATTACTTTCAGTTTCCTACCAGGTTATCAAAAGCTTGGCTGTCATTAAGGCATTGCTCCTCTCTCTGGAAGTCCTCCATGGTCTCCAACCTCTCAACATGGGCAGCTGAAAGGGCAGGGTGACTTCTACCCAGACTTTTTACCTCCATGTGGATGTCAATTAATTTACTTAAGACTTTTTTCTGAAATTCTGTAATGAAATAAATGTTGATCATTATGGTTTGTCCCTCTAATCAGCACTAATCATTGATAGTTTACAATGGGAAGTCATGAATAATATTATGAATCTCTCGTAGGGTTGGGTGGTAATGAGATGTTTTACAGTGATGAACACAAATTCAGCCTTTACATACTTCTTCAACCCCATTAGGAAATTATTTTTAAAATTGGTCGGTCATACCATTTACATATTCCACACTATAATTTCAGGACTCGAAATGTTATAACATTTAGATGTCACCAAAGCTAATAGGCGTGCCCATTGTGTCCCATTTTTGATTTTGGGTGCTTCTTGACAGTGGCTGAAATACTTTGGCACTTACTTTCTGTAGGCATCGGGAAAGGGTCTCTTGCTCTCTGAGACCCTAGCCCTACAGTGCCTGTAAAAGGAAACAAGTCTATTTAAGAGATCGCCAAATGGCAATTGGAGAACATTTACAGTGCCATGAAAAAATATTTGCCCCCTTCCAAATTTTGTACTTTTTTTGCATATTTTTCACTCTTTGCATGATGATCTGAAACATTTAATATCAGACTAAGATAACCTGAGTAAATACAAAATGCAGTTTTTAAATGATGATTTCATTTATTGAGGGGAAAAAGCTATCCAAACCTACCTGGTCCTGTGAGAAAAAATAATTGCCCCCCCCCCTTTAAATAATTAACTAACTGTGATTAACCACACTTTTTCAGTCCAATTTCACGAGCCACACCCAGGCCTGATTATTGCCAGACCTGTTGAATCAAGAAATCACTTCAGTAGAACCTGTATGACAAAGTGAAGTAGGCTAGAAGATCTCAAAAAGCAACACGTCATGCCGCGAACTAAAGAAATTCAAGAACAAATGAGAAACAAATAAATTGACATCTATCAGTCTGGAAAGGGTTGCAAAGCCATTTCTAAGGCTTTGGGACTCCAGCGAACCACGGTGAGAGCCATTATCCACAAATGGAGAAACTTGGAACAGTGGTGAACCTTCCCAGGAGTGGCCAGCCTACCAAAATTACTCCAAGAGCGCATCAACGACTCATCCAGGAGGTCACAAAAGAACCCAGAACAACATCTAAAGAACTGCAGGCCTCACTTGCCTCAGTTAATGTCAGTGTTCATGATTCAACACTAAGAAAGAGACTGGGCAAAAATGGCATCCATGGGAGAGTTCCAAGGCGAAAACCACTGCTGACCAAAAAGAACACAAAGGCTCATCTCACGTTTGCCAAAAATCATCCTGATGATCCCCAAGACTTTTGGGAAAATATTTTGTGGACTGAAGAGACAAAAGTTGAACTTTTTAGAAGGTGTGTGTCCCATTACATCTGGCATAAAACTAAGACAGCATTTTCATAAAAAGTACATCATACCAAGAGTCAAACATGGTGGTGGTAGTGTGATGGTCTGGGGCTGCTTTGCTGCTTCAGGACCTGGATGACTTGACGAAATTAATGGAACCATGAATTCTGCTCTCTACCAGAAAATTCTGAAGGAGAATGTCCGACCATCAGTTCGTGACCTCAAGCTCAAGCGCACTTGGGTTATGCAGCAGGACAATGATCCAAAACACACCTGCAAGTCCACCTCTGAATGGCTTCAAAAAAAAAAAAAACATAGGTTTTGGAGTGGCCTGGTCAAAGTCTGGACTTAAATCCGATTGAGATGCCGCGGTATGACCTTAAACAGGCCGTTCATGCTCAAAAACTCTCCAATGTGGCTGAATTAAAACAATTCTCAGCAACGTGAAAGACTCATTGCCAGTTATCACTAACTCTTGCAGTTGTTGTCCCTGATAAGGTTTATGGGACAATTACTTTTTCACTTGGGGTGAGGTAGGTTTCAATCGCTTTTTCTCTCAATAAATGAAATCATCATTTTGAAACTGCATTTTTTATTTACTCAGGTTATCTTTGTCTAACATAAAAATTTGTTTGATGATCTGAAACATTTAAGTGTGACAAATATGCAAAAAAAAAAAAACACCAGGAAGGGGGGTCATTCCATGCCATTCATTCCATGCAGTCTGCGCCAGGTTGGCTAGCTAACGTTAGCACGTTAGCCGTCTTATCGGCTATGAGTCATCCAGAAACAAGCAAACGCCAACCAATTGTTCAATTTCAGAAATAATGCCAGGTTAGTTTTGCGACTAAAGTTTAGCTAACACTAGCTAGTGGTTACCACGAAGGAAAACCACCAACTACGTTAGTTTACAGAAAAAAGAACTTAAAAAGCTAACAGAAACTTCATATTAACTTAATTCAGCTTAGCCACCTTGAATGTGTATTCGTATTCAGTCGCACGTAAACCCTCTCTGTCCGTCGCAGTCAGTAACCTCAGGCAGAGTGTTAACCGAGTCCTTCTTCTTCGTCGTGATTTTGAGTTTATTTACAAACAGTGTTACCACCATCCGCTAAATCCACTCCGCTCATGCAGCCATGTTGGCGCTTGCGCATAGTTAACGGTTTGGCATAAGCACCAAAGGGAACCTAAAACCCTTTATCTCTTAATAATAATAATAATCATAATCATCATCCTCTATGCTCTCGCTCCAGTTTTTTTTTTAAAGATTTTTTTTTGGGAATTTTTCCTTTATTTGACAGTTGTCCAGTGTAGAGAGACAGGAAAGTTGGAGAGAAGACATGCAGCAAATGACCTGAGCTGGAATCGAACCCAGGTCGCTGCGGAAAGGACACAGCCTTTATGGAACGCGGGCTTAGACCAATGAGCCACCGGGGCGCCCCAGTTCCAGTTTTTAATCACTTGTTGGACCTTTTTTTTTTTTTTACAAAGGCCATTCTGTCATGTCAAAGCAGCAAGCACAGGTGAAAAAAAAATTATGGTCCCATTTCAAGGTGTTTCGGGACCTTATTGCCCTTGCGCTGTGGTTGCTGTTTCACTAGAATACCGTAGTTGTGGCACACCAATGTGAAATCGAACCATGATCAATTTTATTAACCAATCACACATTTGCTTGCCCTGCTTTGTCTTGTAAAATGGCAACTGTGAAAACGACCTAAATCCTGCACCTATCTTGCACGTCAATAGGCGTCCAAAAAATACCTTATATTGATGGATAAGTGTAGAACCACGTATCAGTTGTGTCATCTGAGTTAACACTGCAGTGTTTTTTATTTTGAAGAGAATATACGTTGAGCTACAGGAAGTGGTGGGTTTGTATTGTGGAGACAGGACTGTGGGGGATGTCCATGCTCTTAAACAGCGATACAAACAGTTGAATGCAATCTTAAAAATTGCCGACGTGATCTGCACGTCAAGCAGACGATCTTCTGAGGTTCAGTCTAAGGATCAATCTTGAACCTTATTTGTGCGTCTTATTGACATACAGATATGGTCCTGGACCGACCGACACGATATAGACATGATCTGCTCGTCGGGCGGACGTCTCATGTTTGCTGGATTGTTCAGGGCAGCAGAAGAATTTGTTACTTTGGTTCATATTTCACAGTTCTGAAAATTTTTTATTGTTGTCTAAACTTAATTTGTAGATCATAATTACAAGTCCCTTGTTTTGACCTGGGCAGAGTGGCGGCCTATTGCAGGATTGAATATGGGCCACTGCGGCAGGTTTATAATGAGGAGGATGAGGACAAATGGAGGGAGGCATGAAGAACCCTCTGTACCTACCCAGCTGGCCACGATGCCAACACAACAGACGTTGATCTGTGGTTGGATTCATGTCACGACGTTGGGTGACCAAAAACCAACGTCCATTCAATGTCTATTTTCAACGTTGATTTGACATTGAATATTGACGTCAAATGACGGTGATATTTTGTTGGTTTTAAGTTGTGGTGTTAGGCAACCAAAGCCCAATGTCTATCAAACGTCATAAAATAAACGTCGTATCAACATCATATTCTGACATCCTTCGACATTGGAATTTTGTTGGTTTTAGGTTGTGGCGATCAGTAACTAAAATCAAACATCTGACAAACGTCTAAAGCTAACGTCTATCTGACGTGGAATGCCGACATATGTAGTGACCAAAACCCAACGTCTGTTAAACATCATAATATAAATGTTAAAACAACATCATATTCTGAAATCCTTCGACATTGGAATTTTGTTGGTATTAAGTTTTGGCGATAAGTAACTAAAATCCAATGTCTAAAGCCAACGTCAATCTGGTGTAGAATGCTGACATATGTAGTGACCAAAACTCAACATTTGTTAAATGTCATAATGATAACATCTACACAGCGTATATTCAAAACATCAGTTGACGTTGATATTTTGTTGTTTTTAAGTTTGGTGTAACGTAACTGATATCCAATGTCAAACAAACGTCTGATGCCAACGTCACTTTGACATATAATTCTGATATTTATGGTGACCACAATCCAATGTCTGTTAAATGTCATAATATAAATGTTAAGACAACGTCATATTCTGACATCCTTCAACATTGGAATTTTGTTGGTTTTAAGTTTTGGCGATAAGTAACTAAAATCCAACGTCTTCCAAACGTCTAAAGCCAACGTCAATCTGGCGTAAAATGCCGACATAGTGACCAAAACTCAATGCCTGCTAAACGTTGGGTGGCTAATTTAAATGCCTACCCTGTCCTTCACTTGTATTTATTTTCGGTGTTGTTTAATATTCACTGTTTTTAACCATTACACCCCTATTACTTAGGTACGGTATCAAAGTACTTGTACTTTATTACTTTATACCACTGCTGGTTACTTTATTAAATTGACCATCTGCTCGTCGGTCCGTATGGCAAGTTGATAGAAGAAAACGTCTGCTCCTATAAATGAAGTTCAAATACGGATGAAACACTGAAAATGAAATTTCCTCCCGCATCAGCTTTTACTCCTTACTGTAGCCTCATTTATCCTGTATTCTAAAGTTTCAAATATTTCTTGCAGAGTGTCCTGAAGGTTTTAGGACGGGAGGATGAAACGGAGGCTATCCAATTGCAGAAGCTGTCGCCTTCTGCCTAAAGTATGCCCCAGACCGGTTTATGGTGGCAGGAAAAAACCGAGGATAAAAAAAAAAATCTTCTTGTTTAAACTAAGTGTTTTAAATGCTGGAACAGTTTTGTAGATTTTTGTTTAGCTAAAGAAAGCATTTATGAAAAAAATCAAATGTCGAGGTTTGTTCTTGAAGTTTTCTATTAAAAGGCGATTTTGTTAACCAGTCTTTGTCATTTGTCCATAGTCTTGAGGTTGTCATGCCAACAAAATCCATACAACATTATTCTTTTGAAGTTGTTATTTGACAGCTAATGTGTTTTTCGATATATGTTTTCATTTCCAACCATCATCTGTTGATGATCAGGTTGATGAAAATTTGAACTTGGTTAATGTTGAAATCAGACATTGTTTAGGCATTAAATTCCAATGTTGGATAGGCCCTTAATTTTTGTTGAATTTTAAAATTGTGTCGACGTCAAAACTCAACGAAAATCGGGTTGACGTCAAATTCAGCTGACATCAAATTCCCACGTTGGGTAGACGTTATATTGTAGTTGAAGATGAAACTCGGGTGACATCAAATCCCACTGTTGGTTAGACGTCAAATTACCACGTTAGATAGACGTTATATTTTAGTTGAAAATGAAAATCGGGTTAACGTCAAAACCGAAAATGTTACAACATCGTATAGACGTTGGAATTTAGTTGAGAATGAACATCAGGTTGACGTCAAATCCCAACGTTGGTGTGACATCAAAATACAACATTGTACAGACGTTGGAATTTAGTTGAGAATGAAAATCGGGTTGACGTCAAATCCCAACGTTGGTGTGACATCAAAATATACTGGACAAAGAAAGTTAGGGATCACTCTGATTTTTAATATTGAAATATGATATGGAACATAATTTGAACTATCAAATATTTCAAATTCGAAAATTGGGGTGATCCCTAATTTTCTTTGTCCAGTATACAACATTGTACAGACGTTGGAATTTAGTTGAAAATGAAAATCGGGTTGATGTCAAATCCCAACGTTGGTGTGACATCAAAATACAACATTGTACAGACGTTGGAATTTAGTTGAAAATGAAAATCGGGTTAACGTCAAAAACCCAACGTTGATTTGATATCAGAATTGAACGTCTGTCCAATGTTGAAGTTTGACGTTAAACCAACGTTAGGTTTTGACGTCAACCCGATTGTCATTTTCAACTAAATTCTAACGTCTGTTCAACGTTAGAGGCCAACGTCTTCATGACGTCTAATTGACGTCCGGTGCCAGCTGGGTTAATTCATTATCATCATCATCGGTGTTGGGTAAAATAAAACACAGTTACAGATAATCACCAAAATGCCGGATATCGGCCTTGATAATTGGCGAGGCCGATGATTGGTCGATCAAGTTTCTGCTTTTATCGACTGTCCTTCATATGTTTGAACAGTGCTTTTGTCTTCACATTCAAATATTACACAGCATCAAGTCACTTTCAGAATAAAACTTACTATGCTTATTTTTTCGAGTGTACGTTGCTGTTGGCTCCACTGAAGTGTTAATTGCACATTATCTGTTATGTGGTGTGATGTGGTGGCAACGATGGGATATAAAGTCTATAATATTAGAAATTATATGTTAATATCTCTGATTGAGCAGAAGTGTGTAGTTTGTGAGTTTTTAAATGGGCCGTGTATAGTCTGAACATTTTTCATAGCAATATGACTGTTAACATCGACATATTTGTTGAAGCATCTGAAATAAAGCCACTGAATGCTGTTGAGCTAAAGATCCAAATGGAGGTCTAGAAATGTATAACCTATTGTATTTTAACCTTGACGCTTTTTCAAGCGCAAATCACCAAACACATTACTGAATCAGATTCTGAGTTTACAATCATGTTGCTATGTTTTTTTTTTTTGGGGTGTTGTTGTTGTTAACGTAACATAACATAACATGAATGGCGAGAACAGGCCGTTCAGCCCAACTAGGCTCGCCAGTTTCTTTATACTACTGTGAATATATCACTTCAGATAGTCAATGACTCAATGGTATCTAGCTTTAAGTCAAGCCTGCTCTTGAAAACTCCCAAGGTTTCTGCCTCAACAATATGGTCAGGCAAGCTGTTCCACATCGAAATTACTCTTTGAGTGAAAAAATATTTCCTAATATCAGTGCTAAATTTACCCTTGGTCAACTTCCATTTGTGACCCCAAGTTCTACTAACAGAACTTGGCCGAAGGAATCCTTGATAATTCACTTTGTTAATCCCTTTAACATATTTAAAGACCTCAATCAAATCACCCCGGAGTCTCCTTGTTGTAAGGTTGTGCCTTGATAATATTTCTTTGCTTTTTAATAATTATTTTTTATTGTTTTCAGGTCCATTTCAAGAAAGTACATTTTTTTAACAAGCTTAAATACAGACCTGTTAGAATGAAACAAATACAATCACCCAATGTAAAGTATAGAAACAGAACATAGACTAGGGGTTCTATAGGGGTGCCCCTTTCCGCAACACTCACTCTCTTCACATTAAATGAATTATGGTCTTAGCCTTGATAATATTTCTGATTAAATAATGACCTGTCTCAATGCATTAGAATTCCAGAGAAAGGTGATGGAGATGCTGGTGGAAATGAGAGAGGACACGCGCTCATTGAAGAGCTGCGGATCAAATGCTGAAAGTGGGGAAAGCACAATAATATCAAAGGCATCAACAGTTGAGGCACTAGACCTCCTGGATAAAGGACTGGACTCCCTGGAGGAAAAGCAGAAACTGGTAAGATCATATCTGTAGTCATAGAAACATTAATGCAATTTTTCTCTAATATGCAGTATTTCATTCTTAGTGTGACTTGTCACAGTCTTGGGAATCAGGGTTTTCATTAGCAGGTAATTGCCAGCTTTTGGCCGGTATCATGTGTAGTTGTCCAGTAGAGTAAAACATCAACTGCCTAAATGTCTGAATGGAAATGTGTCAAATAATACATGGCACGGGCAAAAGCGGAATAGCTTTGCAGTCGCCGTTGACCCGACACTGCTTCAACTTCTGTGGATTTGGTTGTTCGCAGACGTAAGGGCTGGAGCGACACACAACGCTTCATCCTCCGCCCCCCCCCCCCAAAATGCATTATCCTACCACCAAAGCTTAATATTTACACTGAATCTGTGCTATGGAACCGTCAAGATGTCAAAATGCTACAGAGATAGGACAGGGATCAGCTAATCAGATCTTGCAGCTGAAACAAGTCTTCATGCTGGTGGCTGCTTACAGCAGCGGGGTATTGTCAACATAATGACATCATTAATAAAGTCAGATTAACATTTGATCATGTAGTCTGTTATAGTTGAGACAACTTAACCATCCATCCACTCCAGTACTTAAAGGTTGAATATGGAGAATACAGAGAATGCGTATTAAAAACTGTATTAAAAGCTGTATAATTTTTTAAAATAATTCATCCACGGGGCTTTTAGAGGGTTGCAAAATAGTCTGAATTAACTAATTTAAGAACTTTTGACGGGCTCGACAATGACTCTATTTACCTTCTACCAGCCAATAGTAGCCGTCATTCGGCTTGCCTTGGCAGGCCAGACACAGTTAAGCGCATTGTCATTTTCGCTTCTATTTGTCATTATCGGAATTATGCATAACATTGATTAACCAATTTATCAGCGTCAATTATTGTGAATCCCTTTAAAACTTTCTTTGTGGTTAAATTATTGTTTGTTCCTCTAATTTTAGATTAATGGGTTGTCCAAGGTGGGAGGAATTCACTTGAAAGACAACATGAAGAGGATCATGGAGAAGTAAGTTTGTGTATCTCTGTCAATGAGAGGTTAGTTATATATATTATAAAGGAAGCATGTCGTTTATACCTGGCAGGTATGTTCCACCCATGGTACTTTGGACTTGATTCGATTTTGGAGTGGATCTGGATTACAGGGCGGATTAGAGAATTCTGGAAATGAGTTATTGCTGTAATACTTTCTGACCCACCAAAGGGCAGCCATGGCTATTTCCTGGTGCTGCTCCGGTGTATCAGGCATTAACTCACTTGACGGCTTCATGCAGCTGTAGTCACCAGATTGCAGAGTCAAACATCCACTTATCCAATAATAACCTTCTTGTTTTGTTGCTGTTTTAAATGCTAGAAAAGTTTTGTAGATTTTTGTTTTGATTTTTTTCATAAATGCTTTTTTCCATAATGCTTTTAAGATAATGTTGAGGTTTGTTGCCCCAAGTATGCCCCAGACCAGGTGGGCGGAGGTGGCAGGAAAAGCCAGGGATAAAAAAATAATAATCTTCTTGTTTCGTTGCTGTGTTTTAAATGCTAGAAAAATTTTGAAGATTTTTGTTTAGATTTTTTTCTTAAATGCTTTCAAGCTAATGTTGAGGTTTGTTCTTAAAGTTTTATATTAAAAGGTGATTTTGTTAACCAGTCTTTGTCATTTATCCATAGTCTTGAGGTTGTCATGCCAACAAAATCCATACAGCATTATTCTTTTAAAGTTGTTATTTGACAGCTAATGTGTTTTTCGATGGATATCTGTTTTCATATCCAACCATCATCTCTCAGACGTTGGAGGTTGATGAAAATTTAAACTTGGTTAATGTTAAAATCAGACGTTGTTTAGGCATTAAATTCCAACGTTGGATAGACCCTTAATTTTTGTTGAAATTTAAAATTTTGTCGACGTCAAAACCCAACGAGAATCGGATTGACGTCAAATTCGGCTGACATCAAATTCCCACGTTGGGTAGACGTTATATTGTAGTTGAAGATGAAAACCAGTTTGACGTCAAAACCCAACGTTGGTGTGACATCAAAATACAACATTGTACAGACGTTGCAATTTAGATGAGAATTAAAATCGGGTGGACGTCAAATCCCAATGTTGCTTAGATGTCAAATTCCCACGTTAAATATGTGTTATATTTTAGTTGAAAATGAAAATCGGGTTAACGTCAAATCCCAATGTTGGTAAGACGTCAAATTCCTATGTTGGATATACGTTATATTTTAGTTGAAAAAGAAAATCGGGTTGACGTCAAAACCCAACGTTGGTGTGACATACAAATACAACATTGTATAGACGTTGGAATTTGGTTGAAAATGAAAATCGGGTTGACATCAAATCCCAATGTTGGTTAGAAGTCAAATTCCCACATTAAATATATGTTATGTTTTAGTTGAAAATGAAAATCGAGTTGACGTCAAAAACCCAACGTTGGTTTGACATCAAAATTGAATGTCTGTCCAACGTTGAAGTTTGACGTTAAACTAACATTAGGTTTTGACGTCAACATGATTTTTATTTTCAACTAAATTCTAACGTCTATTCAACGTTAGAGGCCAACGTCTTCATGACGTCTAATTGATGGTGCCAGCTAGGTATTAATGACCTCACTAATGATTCAGTTCCCTGGAAGGGACATAAGGGAGGAGAACTGGAATGTGACTTAGACTATTAGATTCTCCTTTTGACATGAGACAATCCTGTCCCAACTGCCACATGATTAGTAATTTAGAGTTACTGAACAATCAGACACAATGGAGTAGTTACAGCTGATCACACTTCTGGAGTTAATGAAATAATTAACCGATTTACCAGAAAACCCACACAGACTCAGAGCCAGTTCGGCCGGCGTGAGAGCTGTGACAACCATGCAGTGTCATTTACATCCTCTTTCACCTTGAGATAGCACCAAGGAAAACTGCCTCTCCCATAATACACTTGTTCTCAGCAGCCTTTTTTCAAACACTGAAACTCATTCACATACATGCACAGCCATTCTCATGGAGGACCGTACATTGTTTTCAGCTAATACAGGCAGACATTCAGACAGACTGACAATGAACAGAAGAAATGTTCTTGTGTGACGACACAGGGTAAACTGAGCTGAGACTGACTCCCTCTCAAAGTGTTGTTTGACTCTGGCCGATTTTGGTCTAACCTGAATGTAATAACAGCCCAAAGTTTTTTTTTTGCTTTTATGATGCAAATGTGCTGAACTCAAGACATAATAGCACTCCCAATGGTTGGCAAGTGTAATCTCAGCTTGAGTGACATTTAGGGTCAGCTCTTTTTGGAGGAAACATACAGTGTGTTCAATCCAGAAAAAGTTTGGCTAAAATAACACTGAAATTTGTGTTCTTTAACCGCAAAAATCAGCGGCAATTCATTGTGGGGTGGAAAACCAATACTCTCCCACTTGCTAATATTAAAGGAAAAAAAAAAACAGTGTGATAATTCAAGAATGATCTGTGAGAGTGCGTTCAGGAACCAGAAGCGAGAACCAAAAGATCCAGCAAACTTGTTCTTTATTAATTCTGGGGTGGAAACCCCTGCAGGGCAGTAGGCAACAGTACAGAGTCCACAATCCAAAATCAGAATCCAGTAGTCGTAATCCAGTTCGTAAACAGGGCAGCAAACACAAAACTCAGGGTCGGGCAAAGCAGGTTCGTTACAAGGGCACAAGAATATCAAAGACGAAGCCAAAAATCAAAATCCGGGACGTTCCAGTCAGAAGTATAACACGAAGAGTACAAGGCATAAACAACACAGCACAAGGAAGACGTTCTGACAAGGGCTGGCTGTGAATTGACTGCTTAAATACACATACGGGAAGTGACATGCTATAATAGGGAACAGGTGAGCTGGATCAGACTTATTACAAAGGAATGAACAAGAGGAAGTTCCTAACCACATGAAATTGGCGAAAGCCAAAACGTGGACAGGGATTACACAGACAGCCTATGACAAACAAACGGCTCCGGTTAGGGAGTTCTAAAGTGCACAGAGTGAGAGGCAGAACAGTGTTTAACAAGGTGCGGAGAATCTGCTGAAGCACAGCAAAGTAAATTGAGTGAAGGCAAGGGGCGGAGACTAGAGCAGAGCGAGTGCTGAGAGCTCGTTAGTCAATTAGTAATGTGCAGCTATACAATCCCTAGTGCTTGTTAGTAAGTTAGTACTATAAACAATGTTAGTTATTGTGAGTAATTTATCCAAAATAACAAACTGTTAGTATTTGTTAGTAAAGACAGAACAGCAAGGCGAAGGAAGCAAACGAGATTGGAAGGAATAATTGAAAACCCAGAAACCATGAAATCACCTGAAAACGTGACACGCAATACTGGGGAATAAAACTGTCACATCACATATGACCAGACAGGGGAGACAATGTGCAATGCAGGGCATGAGAAATACATAAACCAGAATAATAACTAAACTGTGAATATGAGTAATGGCAGGCAAAAGACATGGCAAAGAAAGACAGGCAAAAAACAAAACATGGCATGGACTAGATCAAAAAACATGGCTTGGAAGCAGAGGCATAGCGAAAACATGGTCAGGCATAACAGAATCATAACATGATAGTGATGATTCTAGAGAACATATTCCTGAATCAGGAGTTTGGGAGAGAGCAGGGGGAGCACTGGCAGAGAGTGGAAGAGCATTCCTCCCTCCCTCTGTCTTTATGAGTGCAGGTCAGATCTGGATTAAACTCCATTAAGTTTCTCTGGTACATAACTTTGTAAACCTCACCGAATGCTCTCTCTTATCTCTGAGTTCTTTGTCTCATATCTGAATACTTTCTCAAAATACTTTTTTTCCAAAAACTCTGTCTAATCTCTGAGTACATTTTCTCACTTCTGAATGCTCTTTCTAATCTCGGAATGCTCTGGAGATTCAAGATAATTTTGTCCTTCAATTAATTTCCAAAAATGCCATGTAGGCTACAGGGAATGTATTATCCTGGAAATCTTTAGTATTTCTTCATCGAAACTATGGTCATTTTGACAAATGTGAAAAATTCTTGACATGATAAACATCCTCCATTATGATGTATCCTAAGTCTGAATTATAATATGTAAAAGGGTGAACACTAGAAATGCCCGTTTATTTCTGACACTAATAGCCCACTTTTGTTCCAGTGAACTCAGTTTAAATTCAAGTAGATAATTGAGTGCTTTGTTTTTGCTCACCGTCTCTTTCTGTTTACTCAGAAATAAGGAAAAATCTTTCTCCAAGACCGAAATCCATTTTACTATAATAAAAAATAATATTTGGACCAATTTATTTATCTCCATCGTGTTCCTTCTATTAAGTTTCTAAATTATGATACGGAATACACTAAATATTTGCCAGAAGTGTGGATATACTTGTCTTACCAGATGCAAATAGTGCATTACTTCTGAGAAATTTTGTGTGATTACTGTGCAAACTATTTTGGAGCAGATCCTCTAAGGCAGTGCTTCCCAAACCTCTCCTGGAGGCCCACCTGTGCTGCATGTTTTAGAACTCTCCCTGCTCCAGCACAGGAGATTCAAATGATCAGCTCATTAATCACCCCCTGAAGCTAATTGATGACAACCTGATCATTTGAATCACCTGTGCAGAAGCTGGGAGAGATCTAAAACATGCAGGACAGGTGGTCCTTCAGGAGAGATTTGGGAAGCACTGTACAAAGGGTTTCAGCACCTGCAGTAGGTCCCAGCTGCAGCAGTGCAGTCTCTGTGCAGTCTGACTGAGGGAGGTTTTTGTACGGCTCTTTAACACTGTGTGAACGGTCTCCTATAGTCCTGCTGACAGTAATAATCTCCTGCATCTTCAGCCTGGACTCCAGTGATTTTCAGTGTAAACTGAGTCCCAGATCCACTCCCACTGAAACGATCAGGAATCCCAGACTGGCCAGACTAGCAGTATAAATCAGAAGTTTAGGAGCCTGACCAGGTTTTTGCTGGTACCAGCTGAGGTAGTTGCTGCTGTAGACACTCTGACTGGCTGTACAGCTGATAGTGACAGTGTCTCCCTGCTGAACAGCCTGAGCTGCTGGAGACTGAGTCAGAACTATATTTGCTGTTGATCCGGGATAAGATAAGAAAAGAAATAGATGTCAATAAAGATCAATTTTGTCAAACAAGATGAATTTCTGCGCATGAAAAAGATTCTGTGCCGAAAAAGTTGAATAAATTGCTAATTAAAATGGAGTAAAATGGATTTATGTTTCTCACCCTGTAAAAGGAGTCCCAGCGTCACCAGCAATAGAAAGTCTGACATCATCATAATGCTGCCTGTGTCAGCGTCTGTGAAAGAACTGGACAGTCACTGATCAGTACTGGGGGTCTTAAAGTGTGTGGAGCAGTGAGGCAGGACAGGTATGCAAAGCCCCTTCCTCTACACAAATCCTGTCACACACAGTTAGAGGAGCTCTGATGTGTGAACAGCAGTGGGTCTATAGTCGGCCAGCACATGTGCATTGTATACTGACATTTTGACCTCACAATGAAGTACAACCCCAATTCCGAAATAGTTGGGACAAAGTGTAAATTGTGAATAAAATCAAAATGCAATGACTTTCAGATCACATGAGCCAATATGTAATTTACAATAGAGCAAAGATAACATTTCAAATGTTGAAACTGAGACATTTTACATTTTTATCCACAAAATGAGTTCATTTCAAATTTTCTGGCTGCAACAGGTCTCAAAAAAGTTGGGACACAGGCAAGAAAGGGCTGAAAAAGCAATTAATATATAAGAGAATCAGCTGAAAGAACATTTAGCAAGTAATTAAGTTAACTGGCATCAGGTTTGTAACATGATTGGCTATAAAAGGGATGACTTAGAGAGGCTGAGTCTCTCAGAAGTAAAGATGGCAAGGGGCTCTCCAACCTATGAAGGCTTGCTTAAAAAAAATTTTGGAATACTTTAAAAACAATATTTCTCAACGTCAAATTGCAAAGGCTTTGAAGGTCTCATCATTGATAGTGCATAACATCATCAAAAGATTCAGAGAAACTGGAAGAATCTCTGTGCGTAAGGCACAACGCCGAAGACGTTTACTGGATGCCCGTGATCTTCGGGACCTCAGACACCACTGCATCACTCACCGGCATGATTCTGTCATTGACATTACTGAATGGGTCCAGGAATAATTCAAGAAACCACTGTCTGTAAACACAGTCCGCCGTGCCATCCACAGATGCCACCTAAATCTCTATCATGCAGAAAGGAAGCCATTGTTGAGCATGATCCAGAAGCGCTGCCGTGTTCTGTGGGCCAAGGCTCATTTAAAATGGACTGTAGCAAAGTGGCAAAGTGTCCTGTGGTCAGACGAATCCATATTTGACATTCTTGTTGGAAATCATGGGCGTTGTGTCCTCTGGGCTTAAGAGGAGAAAGACCACTCCTCCTTTTATCAGTGTTCAGTTCAAAAGCCAGCATCTCTGATGGTATGGGGATGCATTAGTGCATATGGTGTGGGACACTTGTATGTTTTAAAAAGCACCATGAATGATGAAAGGTATATAAAGGTTTTAGAGCAAGATATGCTCCCCTCCAGACAACATCTATTCCAAGGAAGGTCTTGTATATTTCAGCAGGACAATGCAAAACCACATACTGCAGCTATTACAACAGCATGGCTTCGAAGTAGAAGAGTCCGTATGCCGAACTGGCCTGCCTGCAGTCCTGATCTTTCACCGATTGAGAACATGTGGCGCATAATTAAACAAAAAGTCCGCCAAAGGAGACCCAAAACTCTCCAGCAGCTGGAAGCCTGTATTAAACAAGAGTGGGATCAAATTCCAATGGCTAAACTCAAGAAACTTGCCTCCTCAATGCCCAGACGCCTCCACTCTGTGTTAAAATGAAGAGGGGATGGTACACCACGGTAAACAGGCCTCTGTCCCAACTTTTTTTAGACCCGTAGCAGCCATCAAATTTGAAATGAGCTCATTTTGTGGATAAAATTTTAAAAATTTCTCAGTTTCAACATTTGCTATGTTATCTCTGTTCTATTGTGAATAAAATACTGGCTGGTGTGATTTGAAAGTCATTGTGTTTTGTATGGCGTTAGAACACTGCCAAAAATCGCGAGTGCGAAAGAGACCTGCGCACAACATCCGCGTACGCGAATCAAACATCCGAGGAGAAATACATGCTCGCAAAACTTTTTGCGAGCGCTTTCAAAGCACTCGCAAGCTATATTGTATCCCCATCTTTTGCTCCCTCGAGCAATGTTTTAGCCTGCGAGGAGAAATACATGCTTGCAAAACGTTCACCTGCTCGCGCGCGAGTGGGGTTTTTTTTTCAGTGGATGATTTGCGAGTGGGTTTTTTCGGTGGCTGATTTTTGTCAGTGAGGAGGCGGTTATTGTCAGTAAGGAGGCGGGCCTGAGGGCATGCCAACCCCCGAATATGATTGGTTGGGCGACTTCGCCAGTTGGACAGCAAGGTACGGCACACCATTGGGACAAATGGAACAAACCACACAGCTCTGAATAACTTGTATTGTGAAAGTTGTTTGCGTTCCGCCTGTTCCTTCAATAGCCAAAGCATGACCGATCGCAAAGAGGTAACGTTAATTTTGTATCTAAGAAAATGTATAATTACTATTCAGTGCATAATTGTTGTAACATAGCTTGCCTTATTATTTCCTGTGCTTGACAGGCAATACAGATATTTCAATACCTTGCACTGCGTGATTTGCGTTTATAGCCACGTGTCCGCAGACTTTGAAACAGCTATCTGTCCGCAACAGGGTGTCTCGAAAACACAGGACCTCAAAATATTGAAATATGAATATATGTGTCTCGTTTTCGCCTCGGAAATTTTTAAGTCTGTTCCTTATTTATTTATTTATTACAATTTAATGGCCAGTGATAACACAAAAACTATATAGATAATTTAAGTCTGTATCGTGTTACCCTTACCATTATTGAAAGCTAACCGTAAATAGGCTATTCAGAGCTATTCAGGCTGACCGGAGTCAGGCACCTTTTTTTCAAGATTTGTGAACCTTGTTCATGAAAAATAGTTTAATAACAATAATCGACTGTCAGACACGGAGTTATATTGAAACCATCCGACTGTCGGACACGGAGTTATATTAAAACCCTGTCCGACTTTCGGACACGCAGACACTGCGATATATTTTTGGAGAACGCTTATATCCAAGTCACTATTTTTCATGAACACGATCTTTATGGCATAATGCCGTTCGCCTATTTATAATTAAGTGAAGCTTCCTGACTTCGCAAACCGCTCGTTCAGAAAATGAGTAGGCCTACTACGAAAAAAAAAATGAACAAGGAATTTCGAAGTGTCTGAGTGACCGGCAGCCGGTCAAGGTTTTAAATAGAAAACATGACCGGCCATCGAAACGCTTTTGTAGTTTAGCCTAAAAAGCACTCCTATTAGCCTGAATAACACTCCGTTTAGCCTGAATATCTCTGAATAGACTGTTTATGGTTAGCTTTCAATAATGGTAAGGGTAACACGATACAGACTTAAATTATCTATAGTTTTTGTGTTATCACTGGCCATTAACTTGTAATAAATAAATAAGATACATACTTAAAAATTTCCGAGGCGAAAACGAGACACACAGCCTATATTCATATTTCAATATTTTGAGATCTGTGTTTTCGAGACACCCTGTTGCGGACAGATAGCTGTTTCAAAGTCTGCAGACACGTGGCTATAAACGCAAATCACGCAGTGCAAGGTATTGAAATATCTGTATTGCCTGTCAAGCACAGGAAATAATAAGGCAAGCTATGTTACAACAATTATGCACTGAATAGTAATTATACATTTTCTTACATACAAAATTAACGTTACACACTAAAAAATGTTGGGTTGAATATAACCCAAATTGGGTTGTTTCTGCTACCCAGCACTGGGTCAAATATGGACTAACCCAATGCTTGGTTACTTTGACCTAGCACGATGGGTTGTACAATCAACCCAACTTACGGGAAGCTATTACTCTAAAATGGGTTAAGATAACCCATATTTTAAGTTTAGTGTTTTAAAATACAACACTGATGTTTCTGAATTTTTCCTCCCCCATTACGACTCATGCACATTACTACTGACCAAGTAACACAGTGTCTTGCATATTCTGACCTTTTTTGCTTACCAGTTGCTTACTATTCATGGAGCATAATATTTAACTTTGACAAGTTGAACATCTTTCCAAATGATCAGTGTATTTTCTTTTTCAATTAAAACAGTACAGCATTATCCATGTAAGCAATCTCTATTCAATTTCCTGATCAGAAGTCTAAAAACCTTACACAGTTAAAGTTATAAACAGTACAAATGGCAGTTTATATAACATTTGGGTCAAGACAGCCATATAGGATCACATGGTTAAAATACTGCAGGCAGACAAATGAACAGCCTTAAGATCACACACAACTGTCTGTGGAAAGAATGACCAGTACATTAAAAACTTGAGTCCACAGTACCAAGGAGAGTGGGTCTGCTTCAGTGCCCATCTTCTAAAACAAATGCTTGAGAGCATTGACTGTGGTCTTTAAGGCCAAGGAAGAAAGGGAAGGGAAATCAACATTATAAAGAACCACAATATTGAACATTAGATAAAAAAATCTTAGCAAATAAAAAAAAAATCTAAACACAGGATGTAAACTGCTTCTGAAGATTTCAGCCACATATTGCGGCATTCCTCGGTGGATGAAGTGGCTCAGTTCTTAAGGAGACAGTTTTGTTATCATGAGATTAAGTT
This sequence comes from Gymnothorax javanicus, assembly GCA_029692085.1. NCBI lineage: Eukaryota > Metazoa > Chordata > Actinopteri > Anguilliformes > Muraenidae > Gymnothorax > Gymnothorax javanicus. Next base: position 124,449,322 of record CM056197.1, on the reverse strand, counting down.
GTCTCATGTGATAACAGCTTGTTGTATACAAGGTAGATGGTAGTCCCCCCCATCTCTGTTCAAAGATGGTCTGATGTTGGATGTAAATGTCCTTGAACTTTCTTTGACCGTCCATGAAATCATGGATGATGACCTCTGACCACTTTCCAGTGGATGGAGTGGTTGGGTATGGTCTGGTATTCTGACACCTGATGTGTTTTCACAGCCCTGTGTGTTTCCTCAGCAAAGTTGTTGAAAAAGAGGAATAATTATCAAGCAATAGCTCAACTTACTCTATGTCTCAATGGGCAGGTTACAGAGGCAGAAGGAGATACACTGCTTTGTCTAGAATACCTTGTGAATTGTGAATCACAATATGCCACCGAGTTAGGGCCAGGGCATGGTGTTATTGCCAAAAATTAGCTGAAAATGTGTTTAATTACATCCAAAAATATTGGGTCCATTTTGTTGAATGCTGAGTATTCTCCATGGATTGTTCCCAAAGTATGTCCAATGTTATGTATGAGTATTTTGTGTACAGCACTGTATATCATTTGTAAATTGAGATTTGTTAGACACTATTTAAATGCCCATGATGACTGGTCAGCGATTTGTTTATTTTGGTTATCATTTAGCAACCTCTAGTGGTATGTCTGCAGAAAAACCTGATCTGATGCAATACCACTTCTTTACGATGAAATAGACTAGTGCTTTCTAGAAGCTTCTGGCATCTTCCTGCCTGGAGGGGGCGGGATTACCCAGGAATCCTGTAGATCTTTCCAGAATATTGCTAGTCTATATAAATGCTGTGATTTTGGTCAGCAGAAGCAGAGTTTTTGTTTTGGCAACAGAGTTACATAGTGGCATTACAGTGTTATTAGAGGATTGAACAGTGGATTATTTGTAGAAGTTTTTTTTTTTTCTCAGTGAAGAATAAATTTGTTTAAGTTGTCATTGCTGGTTTTCTTTGTAGTGATTTTCAAGTCATAACAAATTGGAGGTTCCACCGAGATAAACCATTCATTGGATCAACCATTGGATTCACCAAAGATTTAAGCCGATCTATCATTTTTAAATCTTGTGACTATTTGAAAAACTAGCAATCATGACTTTTGATGTTGAAAATTTTTTGAAAACTCCAACCCAGGAATCAATTGTGCTGGCAAAGAAGAAGGACTTGCTACAAATAGCCTCAACCCTTGGATTATCTGATGTGAAATCATCAATGAAGAAACAAGAAATATTCAACATTTTGGTGCAACATTTCATCGATGAAGATATCTTTGGGGAAGAAGCAGCAGAATTGATTAAAGATGTAGAAGTGTCTGCAACAGAGCTGCAAAGACTTGAGATTCAGCTACGCCAAAAAACAACTAGAACTGGAAGAAAGAAGGTTGGAGAAAGAACTGGAAGAAAGAAGGTTGGAGAAGGAGAGAGAACTGGAAGAAAGAAGGTTGGAGAGGGAGAAAGAACCGGAAGAAAAAAGGATGCAGTTTGAACTGGAAATAAAGAAAATAGAAGCAGGTACTGTACCAAAATCTTTTGGACTTTCTGATCATTTTGATGTGGTTAAACACATCAGACTTGTTCCTCCCTTCCTAGAAAATGATGTTGACCAATACTTTACCCATTTTGAGAAAATTGCTGAAAATTTGAAATGGCCAAAAGAGCATTGGACAATGATGTTACAAAGTGTTCTTACTGGTAAAGCTAGGAAAATCTATAACCAGTTATCTGTCCAACAGTGTTCTGATTATGATTTTGTCAAATCTGCCATTCTGAAGGGTAATGAATTGGTTTTCGAGGCTTCCAGGCAAAAATTTAGGAATTCTCGCAAGGAAGCCAGTCAAACTCATGTTGAATTTGGCAGGTTGAAGGAACAGTTGTTTGATCAGTGGTGTAATTCCATGAAAGTTGAGAAAGATTTTGACTGAATGAGGCAACTTATTCTGGTTGAGGAATTCAAAAGGTGTATGCAGCCTGATATCAAGACTTTCCTTGAGGAGAAACAAGCCATTACTTTGCAAGATGTTTCCACCCTGGCTGATAGTTATGCATTAACTCATAAGTCTTCTTTTTGTCCAAAAATCCACTTTTTTCTAAATTTCAAGGCAAGTCTCAGTCCAAGACTTCTTCTAATAACACTTCTAATGATTCTAAGGCCACTTCTGAGAGGAAACCTTCCAGTGAGAAGCAATCCTCTGATTCTTTACCTGCTGTGTCTTGCCAATACTGCAAAAAGCAAGGTCACCTTATTTCTGAGTGTTATGCTCTCAAGAAAAAAAACAACAACGAGAAGAAACCAAGCCAACTGCTTTCACTAAGAGAGAATCTCTTGTATCAAAGGTCAGTTCGCCTGATCTTCTACCTTCTGTGTCTGATTTTGTTATGGAGGGTTTTGAGCCATTCATCACCGATGGTTTCGTCTCACTTTCACATGATTTTTCCTCATCTGCTCCTGTTCGAATTCTGAGGGATACTGGGTCTTCCCAATCTCTTATTCTTGCAGATATTCTGTCTTTTTCGGACAAATCATCTACTCAGGTTAATGTCCTTATTCAAGGAGTAGAATGTGGTTTTACAAGTGTACCTCTCCATAATGTTCATCTCAAATCAGACATGGTCTCTGGGCCTGTTACTGTTGGTGTTAGGTCTTCTCTTCCTTTCAAAGGCGTTCATTTGCTTCTTGGTAATGATCTTGCTGGGGATAAGGTTGTGCCCTACCCTGTTGTAACTGACACTCCTTTGATTGATCAAGAATCTGACTCTATAGAGGAGGAAATTCCAGACCTCTATCCTTCATGTGCAGTTACTTGTTCTATGGCCAAAAAGGCTATTCAAGATGATGCTGACCTGGACTTCAACCCGGCTGCCACCTTCATTGGGCAGTCTTTTCATCAGGAACCGTCCAGTCCTGAGATGTCTGGGAAATCTTCAGACTTGTCCTTGTCAGGTCATTCAAATGACATTCTGTCTCAGAAACAATTTATTCAGGAGCAACAACAAGCTCGTGATCTAGCACATCTTCTACCACAGGCTGCAAGTGAACAAGAGGCTACTCAAGTTCCTGTCTGTTTTTACTACAAAAATGGTGTGCTTATGAGAAAGTGGTGTCCACTTGATGTTTCTGCAGATGAAGAGTGGATGATCACCCATCAAATTGTTCTTCCAAAGTCTTATCGTCAAGAAACTCTTAGTCTGGCCCATGACAATCCTATGTCAGGTTATTTGGGTATCAAGAAGACCCTTCAACGTGTCAGGAACCATTTCGTCTGGCCTTCCATGAGGTCCGATGTACAGGAGTACTGCAAATCCTGTCATACTTGTCAAATGGTTGGGAAGCCGAACCAGAATATTCCAAAGGCTCGATTTAAGCCCATTCCCGCTATTGAAGAACGTTTCAGTCGAGTCATCATTGACTGTGTTGGACCATTGCCAAAGACTAGATCTGGTTGTGAGTACCTACTAACTATCATGTGTGCTTCCACCCGGTTTCCTGAGGCAATTCCACTTTGTAATATCAAGGCGAAGACTATCATCAAGGCTCTTACCAAGTTTTTCTGCTTAGTTGGTCTTCTGAAGTCTATTCAGTCTGATCAGGGGGCAAATTTTATGTCTGGCTTATTTCAACAAGTTATGCATGAGCTTGGTATTAAACAATACAGGTCATCAGCTTACCATCCTGGGAGTCAAGGTGCTTTGGAGAGGTTCCATCAAACCCTGAAGAACATGATAAGGACCTACTGCCTTGACACAGAGAAAGACTTGGATGAAGGTGTCCATCTTCCTCTGTTTGCTGCCCATGAAGCTGTTCAGGAGTCTCTTGGGTTCAGTCCTTTTGAGCTTGTTTTTGGGCATACAGTCCGTGGACCTCTGAAGCTTCTGAAGGAAAAGTTGCTGGCCGAAGATGATGTCCCAATGAACTTGCTTCAGTATGTCTCGGACTTCTGTATTCATCTTGCTAAGTCTAATCTCAAAGAGGCTCAGGGCAAAATGAAAGCCAGGTATGACCTTCATTCCCAAGACAGAAGTTTTTTTTTTTTTTCAAAGATTTTTTTTTTTGGGATTTTCACCTTCATTCGACAGCTGCAGAGTAGAGAGAGACATGAAGGCCGGGGAGAAGAACGGGGAGACATGCGACAAATGACCCGAGCCGGAATCAAACCCGGGTCGCCGCGGGAAGGACACAGCCCCCATGGTCCGCGCGCCCAGACCGCTAAGCCACCGGGGCGCCCCAGACAGAAGTTTTAAAACTGGTGACAAAATCCTTGCGCTTTTGCCAGTTCCTGGAAACCCTCTAAGAGCCCGATATTTCAGCCCTTACACTGTCCTCAAAAAGGTCAGTGATCTAAATTACGTAATTTTAACCCCTGGAACGAGGAAACAAAACAAATGTGTCACATCAACATGCTGAAAGAATACATTGACAGAGACACTTAACAGAAGCTATTCAATGTGGTAAATACAATTGAACTGGAAAATTCTGAAGAAGATTGTGACTGCCCCTTGGAAAATGAACCTGGTCCAGCCACCTTCCAACGTCTGGTAAACACAGTGATCGCTGAACTACCAGGATGTGAGGCCTACATTGATGACATTATCATCACCAGCGACAGCTTCCTAGAGCACCTCACCTACATCAGAGACTTCTTTCAGAGAGTGAGTGATGCCAAGCTGACTATCAACCTTGTTAAAAGTGACTTTTGTGAAGCTACAGTTGATTACTTAGGTCATATTATAGGACAGGGTCAAGTCAAACCATTTGATGCAAAAGTAAAAGTTATCACTGAATTTCCTGAGCCTACAACTAAAAGAGAACTAATGAGATTTCTAAGGATGGCTGGCTACTACAGAAAATTCTCTTAAAAAATGTTCTATCATTTCTGAACCTTTGACAAATTTACTGAAGAAAAATGTAAAATTTGTTTGGGATGAAAAATGTCAAAATTCATTTGACCAACTGAAAGCCATCCTCAAAAACTCACCAGTTCTCTTATCTCCTAATTTCAAAAAGGAGTTTGAGTTAGTTGTTGGCGCCAGTGATATTGGTGCAGGCGCAGTTTTACTGCAAGAAGACACTGATGGAGTAGATCATCCTGTTTGTTACTTTTCCAGAAAGTTTGATAAACATCAGAAAAACTATTCAAAAATTGAAAAAGAATGTTTGGCACTTTTTTTGGCTTTACAACATTTTGAAGTCTATTTGACTTGTTCAGCTACTTCCATCAAGGTCTTCAGTGATCACAATCCCCTCACATTCTTGCATGAGATCAAAAACAAGAATCAAAGATTACTGAGATGGAGTTTGCTTTTGCAAAAGTATGATTTAGATAGTTCTCACATCAGGGGATAAGATAATGTTTTTCCAGATGCACTTTCTCGCATATAAATTTTACTTCTCTATTTGATTGTGAAAATTGCACTGGTTGTTAGGTATATGATTTTTATAATGATCAATGATACTTTATGTGTAAAGTTTCAAGATTATACTGATTATAAAACGGTGTTAATTTTAACAAAAGAAAGCTTTTAGCAAACCTTTCTTTTCTTAAAGAGGGGAGGTGTTATGTATGAGTATTTTATGTACAGCACTGTATATCATTTGTTAATGGAGATTTGTTAGATTTGCTCTGCCTTACTGGTCAGCTATTTGTTTATTTTTTTCATCATTTAGCACCCTCTGTTGGTATGTCTGTATAACAGTCGATTTATAGCAACACATGATCTGATGCAATACCACTTGTTTGTGATGAAATAGACTAGTGCTTTCTAGAAGTTTCTGGCATCTTCTTCCCTGGAGAAGGCCAGATCACCGGGGAATCCTGTAGATTTTTCCAGAATGTTCATAGTCTTTATAAATGCTGTGATTTTGGTCACTTGGAGAGAGTTTTTGTTTTTGCATCAGAGTTGCATAGTGGCATTAGAGTGTTATTATAAGACTAGCACTCTGCCTGTGGGGATCCACGGGTTCTATTTTATGTAACTTCGTCTTTATATTATAGTGAACAATGCACCATTATGATGCCATCACATGCACCTCTATGATGTCATCACGTTGCTATGGTGTTTCCATAAACACCAAAGTGGCTGTCACGTGACCAATGTTTTTATAGTAACTAAAACCAAGTAACCATCAAGGGGAATACGCTGCGCTGACATTCCGCGCTCAGTGGAACACAAAGTCGCCTGCAAGACGGAGCAAAATAGCGTCGCTCACATTATGCTGCAGATCACGCGTTACTTTCTCTTGCGGCCTTGCATCTCTTTTTGGGATTCAGGACTCCTGTGGATGAATTGGCTTGGGTTCAAAAGGGGGAATCCCCAGGAGAGGGGGATACTGGGGGATTTCCCCTGTATGTCTATATTATAATAGCGTCGCTCACGTTATGCTGTAGATATGCGCCCGGCGGAGTCTAGCACTGATTAGCCGGACACAGTCGCCTGCAAGACAGAGCCAAATAGCGGCGCTCACGCTATGCTGCAGATACACGCCCAGTGGAATCTAGCACTGAGTGGCCGGACACACACGCATGCACACACGCACACAGAGGCCACTCGGCTATTATAATATAGATTACACAGTGGATTATTTATAGATATTTTTGGACCTAATCAGTGAAGAATAAATTTAAGTTGTCATTGCTGGTTCTCTTTGGTGTGATTTTCAAGTCATAACAACTGAATCATCCCATAAACTGTTATCTGTTATATTCTGTCTGCCTTATGCCTGTTCTAAGTCTTGTCCCTCACTGCCAAATGGAATCCTCCACATGTCTGCATTCCAGTCCACGTCTTGTTTTCTCTAGTGCATGCACTGCTTCTTCACTATTGGCTGGCTGCAGTATTTCCACTTTCCTTCAGCGCTGTTCTGGTTTCAGGGCTTCCTAAGCATAATGCCAATCAACTGTTTTTAGTTACTAACAGCCACTAACATTCACGGGAGGTGTTTTTCTTAAACAGGCACTTTAACTAGCATTACTAATTTAGGTAGGGCGTTAATTGTCATGATTTCCTGCTTTGATATTATTTCAGATCTTGCTTTAACTTTGCTGTGTAACTTTTTCGCTCTTCCTTCAATCTACATACTTCATTGGTACTCAGCTGAGCACGCCCATTTTCTTAATGGGCTTGTCATGTCATTAAGCCTTTGTCCAATGTCTTATGTTCATGCTTCGTTTCCTCCCTGTTCTGCCCAGGTCTTCCTCGTTCTCTGTTCAAGCCTTGTCCCTTTATATTCTGTGGAGGCATTCCAATTGGCAGTCGGTCCATTGTTTTCATGCTGGTTGTTTCATGTGTATTTCCTAGTGAATTTTATGCCATGTCTTTCATGCTCTGTCATTGAATCGCGTTTATACTACCATATAGTTCAGCTCTTTGAGTGTAGTTTTTTGTTGGCCTCGTGCCCCCTTAAGCCTGCAGTGTTTTTCAGTTATTATTTTCAACTTCTTAAGTGTAGGTTTTTGTTGACCTCGTGCCTTCCTTTTTCCCAGTATTATTCTGCTCTGTTGTGGAGTTTTTGTCGGCCCACGTGCCGTATTTGTTTGTCCTTTTGTTTGATAGAATTTTCATTCATTGGATTCAAGACTCGTTGCTGGTGTCCTTCTGCGAGCGTAACATCACGGACCGACTCCCAGACACCAGTGAGATGGACCGTCGTCTTGCCATGCAAAAGGCTGAGCTGGTGCATCAGCGGCTGCAGCTGAGAGCTCACGGATTCCCTGGCAGGCCTGCAAACCACCATACCTGCGGCGAGCACCGCCGGTGCTGCTTCCACCCCTGCACTGCCTTCAACTCTTCAGCGACCACTGCCGCCCTTGGCCACGTGCATACCAGCCCAGTCAAACCCGACTATTGGCTACGTCGGTCCTGAGCCTCGCCTCCCGCGACCGGAGCGGTATGGAGGGGATACAGGTCATTGCCGAGCCTTCCTCATGAGGCGTGAGATGCACTTTGCTTTCCAGCCCCACACCTTTACCTCAGAACAGGCTTGAGTCGCCTTTGTCGCCTTTGTGTTGACCCATCTCACAGGGCAAGCTCGCCTGTGGGGGACAGCAGCCTGGCAGGCCTTGAGGAATGGAGGCACTGGCTGGAGGGTTCCCGAATCTCGTTCGTCATGTGGATTGACCACAAGAATCTTGAGTACCTCCGTACTGCCAAGCGACTAACGCCGCACCAAGCCAGATGGTCGCTTTTCTTCAGCCGCTTTAATTTCACCCTTGCTTACCGCCCTGGGTCAAAGAACACGAAGGCTGATGCCCTGTCCAGGCAATTTGAGTCCTCGTCGCCTGAGACACCGAAGACCATTTTTCCATTCTCGTGTTTCATCAACAATGCACTCCTGAACATCGAGGAGGTGGTCAGGGGTGCCCAGGACGGTGAGGCCACGCCAAGTTCTTGTCCTGACAACTGTCTGTTTGTTCCTTTCTCTGTTCCATCCGAGGGACTCGAGTGGGTCACTCTTCCAACCTCAACTGCCACCTGGGGGTGGGCCGGACCATCCGGTTCATCGGACGATGCTCCTGGTGGCCTACCATGGCCAAGAAAGTTTGAGGGTTTGTGTCCGCCTGCCCGGTTTGTGCCCGATCGTAAGCCACTCGCATCCCTCTGTCAGGTCGCGCCACGATTCCTGGGTCCATTCCGGATCGACAAGCTCGTTGGTCCCTCAGCCATGTGGCTCAAGCTGCCATGTGCCGCCTCCATCCGGTGTTCCACATCTCGCGGCTGAAACCGGCCATCACCCATCCCCTGCTGCCTAACCCTGCACTGCCTCCTCGCCTCGTGAATGGCGGAAAAGCCTACACCGTGCGCAGGTTCCTTGACTATCACCGTTGAGGGAGAGGGTACCAATATCTGGTGGACTGGGAGGGGTACAGTCCTGAGGAACGTTCCTGGGTTCTGGCCCGGTTTGTCTTAGATAAATTTTCAAATTTCTGATTATCATAGATCTCACCCTAAGCCTTAGTCAGCCATGTTTTGCCATGTTCTGCCATAGTCCTGTTCCTAGCCATGTTTTGCTAATCCCTACCATCGTCTTCTTCCTAGCCATGTTTTGCCATGTCCTGCCCAAGTCCTGTTCCTAGCCATGTGTTGCCATGTTCTGCCATAGTCCCATTCCTAGCCATATTTAGCCATGTTCTGCTTTTGTCATGTTCCTAGCCATGTTTAGCCATGTTCTGCTTTTGTCAAGTTCCTTGCCATGTTTTGTCATGTTCTGTCTTAGCCATGTTTCTAGTAGCGCCTGGAGGCGCCCTTTAGAGGGGGGTAATGTCATATTCTGTCTGCCTTATGCCTGTTCTAGGTCTTGTCCCGCACTGCCAAATGAAATCCTCATGTCTGCATTCCTGTCCACGTCTTGATTTCTCTAATGCATGCACTGCCTCTTCGCTATTGGCTGGCTGCGGTATTTCCACTATTCTTCAGCGCTGTGCTGGTTTCGGGTCTTCCTAAGTTTTATGCCAATTAACTGTTAGTTACTAACAGCTACTAACATTCACAGGAGGTGTTTTTCTTAGACAGGCACTTAACTAGCATTACTAATTTAGGCAGGGCATTAATTGTCATAATTTCCTGCGTTGATATTATTTCAGATCTTGCTTTACTTTGCTGCGTAACTTTTTCACTCTTCCTTCAATTTGCATACTTCATTGGTACTCAGCTGAGCACGCTCATTTTCTTAATGGGCTTGTCATGTCATAAAGCCTTTGTCCAATGTCTTAGGTTCATGCTTGGTTTCCTCCCTGTTCTGCCCTGATGTTCCTCGTTCCCTGTTCAAGCCTTGTCCCATTATATTCTGTGGAGGCATTCCAGTTGGCAGTCGGTCAGTTGTTTTCATGCTGGTTGTTTCATGTATATTTTCTAGTGAATTTCATACCACGTATTTCATGCTTTGTCATTGTATCGCGTTTATACTACCCTATAGTTCAGCTCTTTGAGTGTAGTTTTTTGTTGGCCTCGTGCCCTCCTTTTTTCCAGTATTATTCTGTTCTGTTGTAGAGTTTATGTTGGCCCATGTACTGTATTTGTTTGTCCTTTTGTTTAAAATTTTCGTTCATTGGATTCAAGACTCGCAACTGGTGTCCTTCTGCAAACGTAACACTATCTCAGGAAATGACAAATTGCCTTTAAGACCAAACAATAGCTAATTGCCCCACACCTGTGTGGAATCACAGCAATTAACTTGATGACATGAATAAAAACAGCTGTTTACCATTGTCCCTTAGTATGCAAGAGCAGTGTCACTGAAAGGCAGAAGCATGGGCTCCAGAGATCTTGCAAAAGAAGTCTGTGACAAAGTTGTGGAAAGGTGCACATCAGGTGAGGGATATAAGAAGATTTCTAAGGCTTTGAAGATACCTTGGAGCACTGTTAAAACCATAATTAAGAAATGGAAAGTGCATGGCACCACTCACAGTCTGCCAAAATCAGGGCGTCCATCTAAACTGGATGACCAGAAGAGAAGACCACTGGTCAGAGAGGCTACCAAGAATCCAATGGCAACACTGAAAGAGCTCCAGGATTTTATGACCGACAGAGGGAAACTTGTGCATCATACAACTATATCAAAGATATTGCACACATCTGGCCTGTATGGAAGGGTGGCAAGAAAAAAGCCATTTTCAAAAAGGTCCAACAGGAGCCCTGCTTGAAATTTGCAAAAGAACACCTTGGGGAACCTGTAACAAACTGGCAGAACGTTTTGTGGTCTGAAGAAACCAAAATAGAACTTTTTGGCATGAATGCCAAATGCTATGTTTGCCGAAAATCCAGCACCGCTCATCACCAAAAAAAAAAAAACACCATCCTGACTGTAAAACTTGGTGGCGGCAGCATAATGTTATGGGGATGTTTCTCATCTAAAGGGACTGGGGAACTTGTCAAGATTGAAGGGAGGATGGATGGGGCTAAATACAGGGATATTCTGGAGAAGAACGTGAAGAAGTCTGCAAGGAGACTGAGAATGGGTCCAAATTCATATTCCAGCACAACAATGACACAAAGCACAAGGCCAAAGCTACCACTGGCTTGAAAAGAATAAGGTGGATGTGCCGGAATGGCCAAGCCAAAGCCCTGACCTAAATCCAATTGAAAACTTGTGGAATGACTTGAAGGTTGCTCTCCATCAGTGCAAACCAACAAACCTCTCCCAGCTTGAACAGTTCTGCAAAGAGGAGTAGGGGAAGATCTCCAAGTCCAGGTGCACCAACCTTGTGCAGAGCTACCCAAAAAGACTGGTAGCTGTAATTGCTGCTAAAGGCGCTTCCACCAAGTATTGACTCAAGGGGGTGTATACATAAAAAAATTAGGAAATTTCAGTTTTGTTCATTAAATGCCCTCTTTCTTTTTCAAATTAAAATAATTTCACTGGTTTTATATGGTATGTTGTGTTCTTTGGGTCAGGGAAAAACAAGTCCCATTTTAAAGGTGATAGCTAATTTAATTTAAAGTTTAATTCCTCCCGGCCAGTAGGTGTCGCACTCACACTCTGCCGCTCTCGCTCCAACCTTCAATTGTACTGGTTGCCAGGTACGCCAAATACCGGAGGTGGACGGAGAACAAGAGAGATGTCAAGCGAGGAGTCTTTCATGGTATATTAATTATTAAATCATAAATCCTTTCTGTGTGCCTATATAACGCCATCACTCACTGTAACAATCTCCTTGTAAAACATGTTTAGATTGCTAACTAAACAGCTGACTGATGAATGCCATCATATAACGTCTTTTTGAATGTCTTTTAACGTCAGGCAACCCCTGAACTCCGCCTCACGTGACATCAATGTACTAATGCTGTAGGCGCAGAGATCATTTTATTTCGACGCTGCCAACATAACCAGATGTAAATATTTATATATTTTGGACCCGTGAAATTTTATAAAACAATTATTTCTATGCTATCATATTTTTTTTCAGTAAAATTAATACTTTTACTCTGTACCCTTCTAGACGTTCTGTGGATGTATTGTTTTTGAAAAATTTATCGTTTTGATGAAAAAGTTGTAGCTATGACCTTTAATCCATTAAATTTGCATTCCGTGACACAACAAGACGTAAAAATATTGAAGGGGGGTGTATTCATTTTCTATCCACTGTAAATGTAGCCAATAGGCATTCAGTTTTTTCATTATCATTTCTTATTATAGGCCATGGATTGTTCTTGGTTGTTCCGCTGAAAATTTGTTTGATTTTTAATCAGGAGATCTTGAACGAAAACAGCTTAAACACAATCGAGTGGTAAAGGGTGAGGTTACCCTTCTGAACATCTAACAGCACGCCTCTGATAAACACGAATTTGAAGATTCGTGTTTATGAAATCCCCCAATCTCACTCAACAGCATTTTTCCAGTCACGGAAACTCACGCTCACACAAGCATCCAGTGTCCCAGACCTCCGTGTGGCGCTAGACAGCCGACAGCAAAAGCAAAACGCCACATTGGCCTTTAAACTATATTCCGATCAGTCTCAGTTGTGATATCAAGCGGAGCCATATGAGCATATCGCACCACTGAAAATGCTGGCAGGATATTGTTGCAAAATGACTTGTTTGGGCTGGTCTGTCCTGGGGTCATCTATGCCACTGCTTTGTCTTCCACAGCTAGCGCTAATGCTAGCCGGTGCATCATTGATGCCAGCAGGACGATTTTGCCCTTCAGAAGTGACTGTGCTTAGCACATTCCCATTCATTGGTGGAGCTAGAGGAGGCCTCGAGGAAGCAGCACCTTTGGCGTTTAGACATTTTTGAATATCCATAGTTTATTCAAAGTGCCGTCTGATTACCTCCAAGCGCTGTTTAGGAATGCATCTAACGAAAAGACAGCAAAACCAGTAGCGCCAAAGCACAAGACCAATGAGAATGCTACGTCCCCAGATGTGAACTAATGCAAATATGACGGGATAAAATATGACATGGTGGGTTTTTTTTCTTATTATATTATTTTGTTTACATTTTTGGAGCAGGTTTTAACTTTTAAAATGAGAAATATAAATGAATAAAAATTGGCAAATTTGGGTGCAATTTTGGCCTGCTGTTGGGGGGGCACAGTAACTGTTGGGGCGGCATTGCCCGCAACTCTGATGGGAAAGCAACCCGATTGCAACCCTGCCACTGATTCCAGAACTGGCCAGTTTTGCACAAACTTGTGGGTCTGCTTTAAGCAGTCAACGCTGGCCAAATCTGAATGCAATCTAGCTTGTAATTTCCTTTTTCTTATTCTACTTTGGTGCCTCTAAACACAGGCAATATTAGCACTGTCTTCATCCTGTGGTTTGCAAATGTAAGTGTGGCTTGGGTGATATTAGAGAGAGCTGCGTTTCAAATGCAACGCAACCCATGATGGCGTCATGTGAAGACCGGAAAGTCTTGTGAGCACAGGTTCTATATTGCTTTATTTATTCCAATTTGGCCAAAATTACACCATAGTTAGCATTTTATAAACGTGAAGACAAAAACTTGATTGTGAGGTAAAGACAAACAAAAAACTGTGATTTTTTTTTTCAACCTACACTGAGAAGGAAAGAATGAATTTTCCTGTGATTCAGTATTTCAGTGTTTTCCACAATGAATGAAGTTTCTGGAGAACATATTCCTGAATGAGGAGTTTGGGAGAAAGCAGGGGGAGCACTGGCAGTGAGTGGAAGAGCATTTTTCCCTCCCTCTATCTTTAACAGAGCAGATCAGATCTGGATCAAGCTTTGTTGAGGTCTCTCAGCAAATTATTCTCTTGTTGCTGAATTATAACACTTCTCTATTATTATTTATTTATCCTTTATTTAACCAGGTAAAGACTCGTTGAGATTAAAAATCTCTTTTCCAAGAGTGACCTGGCCAAGACGGCAGCATGAAGCAATTTCAACAATAAAACCAACATTACAGCCAGACAAGAACAATCACACAGTATATATGAGCAACAAAAGTATGCAGTATAAAACATGAATCACAAATAAATTATTATAATAGGCTTAAATTCAACAGAAAACTATTGGCTTTAACAGAAAAGGATTAGACACAATCACATTTCCCGAGACTCTCAGATTCCAGTACTGCATCCACAGTACTCTCCACCTCCCCGTACCCAAAACCCAAACAAATTATATCACAAGTAACGACCTCTGGTACCTCTCTGAATGCTTTGTCTAATTTCTGAATACTCTCTCAAAACTCTGAATGCTGTCCCTAATTAGGGGTTCAAGCCCGAAGGGCTGAAACCGTATTGTTTTCCTCCTGATTTATTATTATTACCTCTGCCAAGGAGGTTATGTAATCGCTGGAATCTGTTTGTTTGTTTGTTTGTTTGTTAGTTAGCAAAATTACAGAAAAACTAATGGACGGATTTGCACGAAATTTTCACAGTAGGTGGGAATTGGTCTGAGTTAGATCCCATTAGATTTTGGGCTGGATCCGGAAGGGATTAAGCATCTGGGGGGACCTTGGCGGAGGTATGCACTCTCCGAGTGCTCTTGTTGTTATTGTTGTTATTATTATTATTTAATATTCAGAAATGTTTGTGCAAATTCCCATGAGGTGGAACATCGCAGAGACATAAAACTTTCATAAATGATCGGAAAGTGTGTTCATTACTTGCACAACAAATGTGACCCCAATCTGCCCAGTGGTGGCGCAATAATTAAAGGTAGAATCTTTTTTCTTTAAAAGGTCATAACTCCTACATTGTGAGTCTGATTTACACAAAACTTTCTACAGATATGTATTGGACCTTCCTCTACAAATCTGCAAGCAGGACCCATAAGGTCCACGTGGGTATATTATTTGCCATTTAGAATTTTTTGAAAAACACATTTTTGACATTTTATCCTAAATCGTGAGTTCAATTTGCACCAAATTTGTTGTGCACGATCAGTGGAACCAGCTTCTTAAAATCCAGCATTTTCCATGTTGATATCTTTATTGTTTTGAAGATATTGACCAATGAATTTAACAAGGGGCGTGGCTTAACATATAAATAGATATAACTCCACTAACATCTGGTGAATCATCATCAAATATGCAGGATGTGTTTAGAGCAGGACTTGAAACATCGGCTGAAAATTTCATTCAGATCAAATAGTAGGGGGCGCTACAAATACAAAAAATGTGTGTAGCACTACAGAAATCAGACTATAAATCAAACAATTTTTGTCTAATTATTACAAAACTCCTGGGATATATTTCATAACACTTTTAAAACGCTTGTGTAAAATTATTTTGAAATCGCCCAATAGGGGGTAGCCACCAGCTCCAAACATGCCCATGGGCCGCCTGGCTCATATTTGGCTATAAATCAATGACAATATGTCCATACATAACCAAACTTGTTGGTCAGTTTTCAATGAGCTTTTAAAACTTGTCCCTAAAATATTTTTGAAATTCAGAGAGTCAGAGTCAGAAGATTTATTGTCATTCCTACCACATACACAATACACAGTGAAACAAGATACTGTTTCCCCAGGACTCGATACATAGACACATGTAACCTATCATACTACTCTACTAACAGGCTAACAAGCTACAGCTAACTAACCAATACTAACAAGGCCTACAGATCAGTAGACTAAGGGGAGAGCGATATGGGAATATAGGGAGAGGAAAAAAGTATATTGTACGGAGGGAAAAAATGTACTATCCTATACTACCTTATATATTATGCATCTGTACATATGATGTAACAGTCTTTCCTGAAGTGCAATAAAACTCAAACAAAACAAACGTAATTAGCAGTGGATTACAGTAATTGACCAACTGGGGGCAAAGGCGTTGCCCAAATAGAGTGCAGCCGGCCAGAGAATTGGCTGTAAATGAATGACCGTCAAAATAAAACCTGTTAGTTATTGTTAATAAAGTTGTCAGAAACTGTAGGTCTTACTCCCGCTTTCATCTTTGAACAGTCTTCATTGGCTTGAACCCCGGAATGGCCGCTCATGGCTATATTCTCTAAAATGCTCTCTCTAATCTCTGAGCGCTCAAAAGGCATCAGCTCATTTTTTATTTTTAGCAATTTTTGGAGATTTCATGCATTATCAGGGAATATATTACCCAGGATATCCACTGAGTGTATTTATAAAAATTCAGGTCATATTGTAATGCCCCTCCCCTCTGGCATTCCGATTCCCTGGCTACCTGTCCGGCAATTCATTAATCAATTATCTGTTGCCCCAATTATGTTCACATGGCACCTTTCAGTTAATTAGACTTCCTTGGAGTATTTATACCTTAGTTTCTCCCCATTCAGGCAGGTAGCCTTTAACGGGGTGCCCTGGAATGAGCCCCTGCAAGAGCACCCCATGGAGAAGTGGATTGGCCCAGGACGGGGCTCTCGGGGGACAGTAATGTACAACACTCTACTTTACTGTTCGGTCAAGACACTGGCAGTCGAAAAGGTATGGGACATGGAACTTAGCAGAGATGGTCTAGTACCAAATCGGAAAACGATATGGTCCAACTTTGGCAGTACATCTAAAAATTTATACATCAACTAATACATTTCAAGAAAATTCACAGGGCATATGCCACACGTATTAAATGCTTTAAAATGAAATTACTTCCGAGTCCTAATTGCACTCACTGTCAGGATCAGCCATTGGGTACAACAATGCATATGTTCTGGGAGTGCTCGCTGATCAGTGATTTTTGGACCCGTGTTCTGTTGACGATCTCAGAGTTACTAGGAGCCTCAATAGTAGCTAACCCCTGTTTGTGTCTGCTTAATGATGATTTGTCTCTCTCTCTTACCTTGAATCAGTGTAGACTACTTTTAGGAGGCCTTACTGCAGCAAAGAAAACCATACTGTCAGTGTATTTTCATCCCAACCTTTCGGTGTTTACATGCTGGTTGGCATTTTATCAGAGTATAGTCTCTCTTGAGTGTACAACAGCACGACCTAATAGGGCCAAGCCAGCCACTACAGAAGCATGGTCAGGCATTGGTGCGTCCATCAGGGACCACCTTAAATGAGGGCTATCTCAGCCCCCACACTCTTCCACATCTGGTGATACTGGACCTGGATCATTTCAGCTGTAGAATAAGTGAGTTCTCGGTCTATAAAATTGCATTGCTTTAGTATCTCTGCCTCTCGCTTTTAGTTTTCACTGCCAATTTTTTTTTTTTTTTTTTTTAAAGATTGTGTGGGAGCATCTTCAGGCGAAAACATAACTGAAAGTACACACATGCGCATTAGACCTTTAACTCAACTTAGACTATATCACTTCACCTGACATCTCCCCCCCTTTTTCAAATATAGGGATGCAAAATATTAACATACCCCCTTTTTGTTTTATCTTCTGATAATTACCAAAAATCTAAACAAAAGTCTCTCCTTTTTATCTTCATTGAACAAAACAGCTCTTTGTTTCTAATTCAGTGCATTTCCAGTGTTTCTCTTTTTTTTTGAACATCTCTAACTAAGGGTATGGGTAGACTGCCACAATCCCTTGAGATGGGATGGGGTTATTCTGCCTTGTGAGTCCGGCATCTCTCTAACTAGCATACCTTGGGTTTGGTTTTACAGTTCTTCCAAACCTGGTGACAACTTGACCCAAGGACTTGGGAGTCCCGGGGGCTTCAGCTGGGACACTTGGAGTGTCATCAAAGTCCGGTTCCGCGGACCCCCATTGGTCTCGCGGTCGAAGTGAGTCCATCTTTGGGGGTGAGGAGGGCTCTCGACTCACCAACTGGATGTGGCGCCGGTTCTCCTAGGCGTGTCACCTCGCTCCGTCTCTAGTGTGAAGGAGCGCAGCGTAGCCTCCTGGTGCTGCACGATCGCGGTGGTTGTCCAGGCCTTTTCTCCGTCGATCTTAAGTCTGACTTTGTCACCGACAGAAAGTGGTAGGATTGCTTTGGTGGAGTACATGTGATTATAGTACCTTTCATAGTTCTTCTTTGCCTTTGCGTCGTTTCTTTTGATGGCCTCCAGGTTAGGCCATACAGGCCGCAGGTTCTCTTTCAGGACGGGGAGCGTGGTGCGGATCTCTCGACCCATCAGCAGCCTGGCAGGGCTTTCCCCTGTTGGTTCTGTTGATGTTTAGCGGTAACTCAGAAGAGCCAGGTGCGGGTCTTCCTGCCTCAAGATCCATTTTGCCGTCTTTACGGCCCGTTCAGCCATGCCGTTGGATTGAGGAAAATAAGGACATGACGTCACGTGTTGGAAATCATACTCAGCGGTGAAGCAGTTGAACTGATCAGCTGTGAATTGAGGTCCTTTATCGGCCATTAACTCTTCTGGTGTTCTGTAACGTACGAAAATGCTTTTCAGCTTCTGTATGACTGTTTCTGAGTTTGTCTTTGGTAGCTCTAAGATTTCCAGCCATCTTGAAAAGTAGTCTATCACGACTAAGAACTGACGACCTTTGTACTCACACAAGTCAGCTACAAGCTTTTGCCAAAGTAAGTCTGGCTGTGGTGTAGTGAGCAGCGGTTCTCTGTTTTGGCTTGGTCTGTGGATATTGCAGTGTTTACATGGCAACACAAGTCTTTTCACATCACAAGAGATACCAGACCACCACACAGCACCTTTGTAACATTCTCTGCATTGAGTAAGGCCTTGGTGCCCCTGGTGGATCTTCTGAAGCACTTCGTCCCTCATGCTTTCAGGGATCACGATCCGTTTGCCATGGCGCAGCAGTCCGTGGGCTTCACTAAGTGAACCCCACTCTTTGAAGTAAGGACTTTCCTGCACCGCAACACTCTTCATATGTTCCGGCCAGCCCTTCTGGATGTACCTGAGGACACACTGGAGTTCGCCGTCAGTTCTTGTCTTTTTTTTTATCTTGTCGATGACAGGCTTTCTCACCCTAAGGTCATCCTCAACTGAGTCGACGTATGCCCAAACTTCTGCTTCTAGGTCACCCGGTGGAGTGTCTGCCATTGGTTGCCTAGACAGGGCATCTGCTACTACTAGAAGTTTTCCCGGAACATATTCAGCGACTGGATTGAACTTCATTAACCTGATGAGCAGGCGCTGACAACGTAGTCTGCACTGACGACCGTTGGCTTTGTTGGATCAAAGAACATGAGGACAGGGGCTGACGATATCAGCTGTTTAACCAGTGTGAATGCTTCTCTTTGCTGTGGTCCCCAACACCACACATGATCAGTCTTGAGCAGCTGGTTGAGCAGCTGCAACACGGTGGACAGGTTCAGCAGGGACCTGCCAATGTAATTGACCATCCCCAGCAGTCATCTCAACTTGCTGACATTTTCAGGCGGGTCCATCGCTATAATGGCCTTGACCCTCTCTGGGCTTGGCGTGATGCCATCTTTGGTCACCTCTTGACCGAAAAAGTCCAGCTGAGGCTTGCTCAGCCTACACTTTTCTTTATTCAGCCTTAAACCAGAGGCTTGTATGGTTTGCGTGAGTCTGGAGTCTCTGGTCGTGGATTTCTTGTGTTTTTCCAAACACTAGAATGTCGTCCATGTACACAACGGTCCCGTCATGTCCATGCAGCAGCTCTGACATCTTTCTTTGAAATATTTCCGGTGTCGACGTTATACCAAAGGGTAGCCTTTTGAAGCAGTACCTACCCAGAGGTGTGATAAAGGTGGTCAGGCGCACACTATTTTCTTCTAGAGGGATTTGCCAAAATCCACTCTCGGCATCCAGGCTGGAGAACACTGTGCTCTTGGATAACTTGGGAAGTATATCATCCAGTGTCGGCAAGATGAACTTTTCTCGTTTCACACTCTCATTAAGTCTTTTCTAAGTCCACACAGATCCTGATTTTTCCATTTTTCTTAACTATGGGTACCATAGGGCTACACCATTCAGTAGGCTCAGTTACTTTCTCTATAATGCCTATCGACTCCATTCTTTTCAATTTTGCTTCTGCTTTGGGCAGTAGCGGGGTGGGAACCCGTCGGGGTACGGCCACGCTGTAAGGCTGAGCGTCGTCTTTCAAGGTGATTTTCACCAGTTCTCCATCAAGTGTGCCCACACCACTGGATGAGCTGACTTCATCAATGTGCTTAATTAAGCCTAATTTAGTAGCCACAGTTCGGCTAAGGAGGTTTTCTCCACTAGTTTTCAGAACTACTACACAAAAGCAGCAGTTCTGTAACTTGCCATTGACACGGGCCTTAATCTTGGCTAAAAACTGCCCCGTTGTGGCCACAACGCCGCCAGGGCTCTGCAGCATGTTTTTCACTTCATTGAGTTTGGGCTTTTCTTTCAAGGATTCATATGTGGCTTCAGACATCACGGTGATAGTAGTACGCCAAGGTGGCTCATCCTCAGCAAACAATGAGCCTCTGCTTTGTTGTTGGACTGACCTTAGGAACATACATGCATCCTCATTGGCCTTGGTTATCTCTTGCACTTCTGTTTTTGAGTAAAAAGCAGCAGCGAACTGCCCCACTTTACTGTACTTCGGGCACTTCTTTCCTTTTGCAGGACACAGTTCATTTTCATCATGATTTCGGCCACATCTAGAACATGTTCCTTTTCTAGTCTTATTGAGTGCTTTTCCTGAGTTGCCAGTTCATTTATGTTCTTTCTTTTTGACTGATTTTAAGTTATCCACATGCTGCGCATTTTTCTCTCCTTCAGAGTTCTGAGATTTAAATCAACTCGCCGTGTCTCGCCATTTCAATCGCTGTACGCAGCGTGAGGTCACTTTTCATTTGCAGTTTTTGTGAGACTTATTTATCACGAATTGCAATAACTAAATGGTCACGCATCTGTTCATCTCTGTGCTCCAAAATCACAGTTTTCGGCAAGTTCATAAAGCTGCCTGACAAACTCCACATTTTCCCCAGGGAGCTGCACTCTAGAACAGAACCTCACACGTTCATAGATAACATTCCACTTCGGGATAAAGTGTTCGTCAAACTTGAACATTACAGCCTTTTCTATCAGTCTCTTGAATAAACGTGAATGACCTGAATATGTGCTCGGCCTCTGCTCCCATCGAATATATACAGGCATTTACCTGTACCACTTCCTCATCCTCAGCGAGGAGCAATGCGATTCTATATCTGGCGAACCTCTGTTTCCAATCCGGCCAGGATTCAGGCTTGGAAAAGTCGAACTGCACGGGCGGTAAAAACTTTGCCATAGCCATGGCGATGCACACTTCAGTCCAAAATCATGTCTCCACTACTTTTTACTTTCTGACACCTTGAGGGAGCACCTGCAGGCAAAAACACAACTGAAAGTACACACATGCGCATCAGACCTTTAACTCACACTATATCACTTCACATGACAGATTGTGTGTGCCACACTGTTGTTGTCATCCATTGGTTTGTATTGTCTGTCCTAAAATAAAAAAAAAAATGTTGATCACAAAAAAAGCTTACAGAAAGGCAACTGTAACTCAAATAACATCATGTTACAACAGCGTTATGCAGAAATGCATCTCTGACACACAAAATGTCGACCCTTGAGGTAGATGGGCTACAGACAGCCAAGACCACATCAGGTTCCAGTCCTGTCAGCAAAGAACAGGAAGCTGAAGCTGCAGAGGGCAAAGACTCAACAAAACTGGACAGTAGAAGATTGGAGAACCTTCTTTTGGTCTGAAGAATCTCAAAGTATGCTGTGACATGAAGATGGTAGGGAGAGAATTAGAGTAAACTATATAAATTCATGGAACCATCCTACCATATGTCAACAGTAAATGCTGGTGGCGGTGGCGGAAGGTTGTGGGGAATATTTTTTGGCACTCATTAAGTCCCTGAATAAATACCAGTTGATAATTTAAATGTCATAAAAAATATGAGAATAAATACATGCACCTCCATTTTTTTTAAAGTTCCAAATCAACAGAAAAGAACAAAGTTTTTAAAAGAGGATGTGGATATTCTTGTATTACCATATGCAAAAAGTGTATTAAGATTGGAATGTGAGTTATTATTGCACATGGCAGCTCACTGTTTTGAAGCAGAACATTTCAGTGTTTTGCATCAGTGGCTCCCCCCTCAGCACCTGCAGTAGGTCCCAGCTGCAGCAGTGCAGTCTCTGTGCAGTCTGCCTGTGGGAGGTTTTTGTACGGCTCTCTAACACTGTGTGAGCGGATCGCTGTAACTCTGCTGACAGTAATAATCTCCTGCATCTTCAGCCTGGACTCCAGTGATTTTTAGTGTAAACTGAGTCCCAGATCCACTCCCACTGAAACGATCAGGAATCCCAGACTGGCGAGTTGAGGCAAAATAAATCAGGAGTTTAGGAGCCTGACCAGGTTTCTGCAGGTACCAGTGTAGATAGTTTTTTCCGTTCACGACTGTAGTAAACACTCTGACTGGCTGTACAGCTGATAGTGACAGTGTCTCCCTGCTGAACAGCCTGAGCTGCTGGAGACTGAGTCAGAACTATATCTGCCATTGATTCTGGAAAAGATAAAAATGGGAATGGATGTACATACACATTAATGTAATCAAACAATATGCAATAATTCTGCTAAATTTTGACAACATTCTAAAGGTACAATTCTGAAATGACTTACATGGTAAAAAGTAAGCAAAGAAAATGTCAAATATAGCCAAAATCTAGGTTCAAATGGACCAATCTTTCTCACCCTGTACAAGGAGTCCCAGCATCACCAGCAGTAGAAAGTCTGACATCATCATAATGCTGTCTGTGTCAGTGTCTGTGAAAGGACTGGACAGTCACTGATCAGTACTGGGGATCTTAAAGTGTGTGGAGCAGTGAGGCAGGACAGGTATGCAAAGCTCCTTCCTCTATACAAATCCCTTGTCACACACAGTTAGAGGAGCTCTGATGTGTGAACAGCAATGGGTCTATAGAGGGCTGGGACACGTGCTCTATTCAATGCTGTACAACCCCAGTTCCGAACTAGGTGGGACGAAGTGTAAATTGTGAATAAAATCAAAATGTAATGACTTTCAGATCACATGAGCCAATATGTTATTTACAATAGAAAATAGATAACATTTCAAATGTTGAAATTGAGACATTTTACATTTTCATCCACGAAATGAACTTATTTCAAATTTTCTGGCTGCAACAGGTCTCAAAGAAGTTGGGACACAGGCAAAAAAGGGCTGAAAAAGCAATTAATATATAAGAGAATCAGCTGAAAGAACGTTTAGCAAGTAATTAAGTTAACTGGCTCAGGTGTGTAACCTGATTGGCTATAAAAGGGATGTCTTAGAGAGGCTGAGTCTCTCAGAAGTAAAGATGGCCAGAGGCTCTCCAATCCGTGAAGGCTTGTGTTAAAAAAATATTGTGGAATACTTTAAAAACAATGTTCCTCAACGTCAAATTGCAAAGGCTTTGAAGGTCTCATTATTGACAGTGCATAACATCATCAAAAAATTCAGAGAAACTGGAAAAAACTCAGTGCGTAAGGGACAAGGCCGAAGACCTCTACTGAATGCCTATGATCTTCGGGCCCTCAGACACCACTGCATCACTCACCGGCATGATTCTGTCATTGACATTACTAAATGGGCCCAGGAATATTCAAAGAAACCACTGTCTGTCAACACAGTCCGCCATGCCATCCACAGATGCCACCATAAAACTCTATCATGCAAAAAGGAAGCCATTGTTGAGCATGATCCAGAAGCACCGCCGTGTTCTGTGGGCCAAGGCTCATTTAAATGGACTGTAGCACAGTGGCAAAGTGTCTTGTGGTCAGACGAGTCCAAATTTGACATTCTTATTGGAAATCATGGGCGTTGTGTCCTCTGGCCTAAGAGGAGAAAGACTGTTATCAGTATTCAGTTCCAAAGACAGCATCTCTGATGGTATAGGGATGCATTAGTGCATATGGTGTGGGACACTTGTATGTTTTAAAATCACCATGAATGCTGAAAGGTATTTAAAGGTTTTAGAGCAACATATGCTCACCTCCAGATGACATCTATTCCAAGGAAGGCCTTGTGTATTTCAGCAGGACAATGCAAAACCACATACTGCAGCTGGAAGCCTGTATTAAACAAGAGTGGGATCAAATTCCAATTCAGAACTAGTTGGGACAAATTGTAAATTGTGAATAAAATCAAAACGCAATGACTTTCAAATCACACCAGCCAGTATTTTATTCACAATAGAACAGAGATAACATAGCAAATGTTGAAAAAATGTTTTACAATTTTATCCAGAAAATTAGCTCATTTCAAATTTGATGGCTGCTACAGGTCTCAAAAAGGTTGGGACAGGGGCCCTGTTTACCTTGGAGTAGCATCCCCTCCTCTTTTTTAACACAGAGTGGAGGCGTCTGGGCATTGAGGAGACAAGTCTCTTGAGTTTAGCCATTGGAATTTGATCCGACTCTTGTTTAATACAGGCTTCCAGCTGCTGGAGAGTTTTGGATCTGCCTTGACAGACTTTTCATTTAACTATGCGCCAAATGTTCTCAATCGGTGAAAGATCAGGACTGCAGGCAGGCCAGTTCAGCACACAGACTCTTCTACTACGAAGCCATGCTGTTGTAATAGCTGCAGTATGTGGTTTTGCATTGTCCTGCTGAAATACACTGAAAAGGCCTTCCCTGGAATAGATGTCATCTGGAGGGGAGCATATGTTGCTCTAAAACCTTTATATACCTTTCAGCATTCATAGTGATTTTGAAACCATGCAAGTGTTCCACACCATATGCACTAATGCATCCCCATACCATCAGAGATGCTGGCTTTTGAACTGAGCACTGATAACAGGAGGGGTGGTCTTTCTCCTCTTTAGCCCAGAGGGCACGACGCCCATGATTTCCAACAAGAATGTCAAATGTGGACTCGTCTGACCACAGGGCACTTTGCCACTTTGCTACAGTCCATTTTAAATGAGCCTTGGCCCATAGAACATGGCGGCGCTTCTGGATCATGCTCAACAATGGCTTCCTTTTTTGCATGATAGAGTTTTAGGTGGCATCTGTGGAAGGCACGGCGGACTGTGTTTACAGACAGTGGTTTCTTGAAGTATTCCTGGGCCCATTTAGTAATGTCAATGACAGAATCATGCTGGTAAGTGATGCAGTGGTGTCTGAGGGCCTGAAGATCACGGGCATCCAGTAAAGGTCTTTGGCCTTGTCCCTTATGCACAGAGATTTTGCCAGTTTCTCTGAATCTTTTGATGATGCTATGCACTGTCGATGATGAGACCTTCAAAGCCTTTGCAATTTGACGTGAGGAACATTGTTTTTAAAGTATTCCACAATTTTTTTTTACTCACACCTTCACAGGTTGGAGAGCCTCTGGCCATCTTTACTTCTGAGAGACTCAGCCTCTCTAAGACATCCCTTTTATAGCCATGTTACACACTTGATGCCAGTTAACTTAATTACTTGCTAAATGTTCTTTCAGCTGATTCTCTTATATATTAATTGCTTTTTCAGCCCTTTTTTGCCTGTGTCCCAACTTTTCTGAGACCGGTTGCAGCCAGAAAATTTGAAATGAGCTAATTTTGTAGATAAAAATGCAAAATGTCTCAGTTTCAACATTTGAAATGTTATCGATGTTTTATTGTAAATAACATATTGGCTCACGTGATCTGAAAGTCATTTGCATTTTGATTTTATTCACAATTTACACTTCGTCCCTACTATTTCAGAATTGGGGTTGTATAATGCATCAAATAAATGTCTCTAATGGTGAGTTTTTCTTTTAATCGTTACAGGTAGCTCCTGTTTTCAAACACTGCTTGGCCAAAAAAAAAAAAAAAAAAAAATGCTGCACACTGTAATATTTTGTTTGCCCGCCTTTAACTCTAATCACGGTGTGCAATTTGTTGTGGCATTGCTTTTTTAATTTTATGCAATGTTCATCCATCCATTACCTATACCTGCTCATTCCGCAGTAGGGCCATAGGGGAGCTGGAGCCTATCCCAGCTGACTCTGAGCGAAAGGCAGGGACCCACACTGACCAATCCATCACAGGGCACACACACCATGTACACACTCATGCCTATGGGCAGTTTAGAGTCTCCAGTTAGCCTGATGTGCATGTTTTTGGACTGTGGGAGGAAGCCAGAGTAAACCCCAGTGATCACGGGGAGAGGATGCAAACTTCATACAGAAAGGCCCCAGGCCAGAATCAAACCCACAACCTTCCTTCTTTGTGGCAGAATTGCATTGCAGCCAAAATTAACCACTCTGTGACAACTTACAGCTGGTTAATGTCAGTACTCTATGGTGGCCATTTCATGTGTGAAAATGATTCCTCATGGTCATTGAACTACTCTTCCACAATTTGAGCCCGATCAATCTTGGCATTGTCATCCTGGAATATGCCTGTGCCTTCAGGGATTTAAAAAATCCATTCATGGGATAACCAAGCTGTTCAGTATTTTACGGTCGTCTGCTGACTTCATTGCTGCATGATGCTGCAGAGCTTTGACATGTCCAATTGAATCAACCCCAGATAATAACACTGTCTCCAGAGGCTAATACAGTTGGCACAATAGATGACGGGTGCATTGCTTCATGGACTTCCTTTGTTACCCAGGCGCGCCCATCACTGTGGAATAAGATAAATCAAGACTCATCAGACCACATGACCTTTTGCCATTACTTCACAGTTCAATTTTTGTGCTCCCTCTGAAACTAAAGTTCTTTTTTCCCCTTTTAGCCTCACTAACAAATGGCTGTCTTATGGTCACTCAGCTGTTTAATCCTAATCCTGCAAATTATTGTTGTATTGTGTATGTATAAATTCTCTTACTTTTTACAACTCATTGCAATGTTCAGTTGTAATTCGATCTTTTAGGGTGAGACTTCGCTAAGCGTCTTTGTGATCTCCAATCATGTTTGTTCATGATTTCTCTCCGACTGATTTGTTCCACAAAGTTGACAGTTCACCGCTAGCTTTCCATGTTTTTGTATGTATTTGATATTTCTTCACCCAATTTTAGCGATTTTAGCAATCTCCTCAGTTGTTTTCTTTGCTTCATGCAGGTCAGTAATTTGTCCTGTAGGAAACACAGTGACATCTTTTCTACGATCATGGGATATGTCCCCCAACATGGTTGTTTAAGAAATGAGAAGCCACACGCTTCATCAGTCAGGGTTAAAAAAAGTTTTTGCCAGCTGAAACATGTTAATTACTGCAATAATTCTTCAATCATAGGCTTGTGGGTATTTGCGTATTTAAATCCGAACAGCGACTTTTATTTGGCCGGGCAGTGTAAATGACACTGTTTTTTCCGACACAGTGTTTAGAATAAGAATCCTTAAGCTAACAGAAGCAATACAGGGCTGACTTCAAAGGGAAATTATCTTCTTCATCACCTTCAGTGATTGCTGCAACATTTTCACCAGGGCAGTAGAGGAGCCTTTTTTCATTAGGCCTGTATCCTGTCTCTGATTGTTACAGGTTTCCTAACTTTGTTTGATGGATGTGTACAGACCCATGTAATGTCATCACTTTTTGAGGGCAAAGAGAGAAACTGCATTTCCCACAGTGCACTTGTTACCTGTAGCCACTACTGGTTTAAACATAGACTGTATAAAAAGATGGATGCAGCACTCTGGTTTGAAAAAAGAAGCCCATGCGGAAGTACCGTAAAATGGCATTCTATTTAATGGCCAGCAGATGGCGACGTCGGTGGTTGCAGAAAGAAGTTCAATGCTATAGAAGTCTATGAGAAAATGACCCTACTTTCCCACCTGATTTTTCATTTAAATTATGATTTTTCACATTATTTTATGGTAGCTATAGCAAGTTTCAAGTCTTTGATATATCATGATGTTCATTTTTGTAAATTATGGTCCCAAGTAGACTAGAATAAAGGATAAAGTCAGAATATGCTTTAGAGGCGTGGCTATCCTCTGGTCCTTGTCCGATGCGGTCAGATCTATCTCTGACGTCCTTCCCCGGATCTTGATTCTCGCTCTCGTCGAATAGAAATCACATCCGGTTTCAAAATGACAACATGGCGCAATTCAAATTGCCAAAATCGAGGCTTCCTTTTTGGTATGCTGAAACCAATGGGTGACGTCACGGTTGCTTCGTCCATCTTTTTATACAGTCTATGGGTTTAAATGAGGGGAAAAAAAGGACTAAACCTGAAGAACACAGCAAAATGCTAATTATAATGTACTACTTCTTCCTATTACTAGATCTTTAAAAAGTAGGAGTATTTTGTTCAAAAATTCCACTTTGTCCAACACAAAGAACCAAATCCTGGTCCAGCAGACTTAATCTAAATTGTAGCTCATGACTTGTGCATATAATCTAAATGTTTTCAGCCACTCTTTGTATTCACTGACAGATTAGGGAAAATCTTCCTCCTAGAATGAATTCTGTTTCTACAGAATGGGGAAAAAAAAAATTATTTGGAAGAATTTGTCTTCATTATGTTCTTTCAATTCAACTTCAGATTATGATAAAATTGTTAACACCTCACAGCTATACCAACGGCGGAAATAGCCACAGGGGAAGGCATAGCACATTCTTCCTCAGTTGATGTGAATCGGGATAAAACAGATATTAATTGATCAACTTTCGTTGTTCGTAAGAACAGGGCGCATAGCATAGCGGTTACAGCGCATCTGACTCCATATTAAATTTAGAACATAAAATTTAGTTTTAATCAATCGTGGTTTCAATTAACCCATGAATTTTATTAGTTTGATCTGACTCCAAGTTATGAATTTAGAGCTATGTTGTGCGTTGGACTCATAACTGGTCTATACCTTACGTCCGCCGGACCAAAAACATCTGTACAGCCCAACTCGGTGGAGAACTCAGAGGCTGGCGGTCCTATTCTGCCCGGTGGTTTGACATAGAGAATAGCTATGATTAGTGACCACGGGGGCTGGAATTAATGTACAATTAAAACTTTTAAAGTATACTGCAAGAGGCATTCAGTGACTATATAAAAGTATAACGCAATAAAACAAACAAAAAAAAAAAAAAAAACCTGTAGGGACTCTCAAGTTTAATGACACATTCTCGAAGCCAATCAGAATAACACCAATCGCAGCATGGAACACCACCGTGTACCTAGCAGGAAGGCCTGGTGATCAGACAGGCCTCACAGCCCTACATTATACCCCATTGGGTGACAGGACTCCGGGCTGGAGGAATATATGATAGTTAGTTCATTGCATTCTGTTGTGGTTTTCTGAATTTATTTCACCAGGCAGGCACAAGCTTAAAACAGAAAAAACAAATTATACCATTACAGGAAATGTAAAGAAGAAGTCAAATCATACCTGGCACAGCTCACAACTACACATGTACACAAAGTGTACAATGCGGGAAGAATGAATACAAGATTCCATAGCTATATCACGTCTGCACACGGCTGCAAAAGCACGTGTGGGAAATCGCCTAAGATCTTCCATGACTAGATTAAAGCTAACCACGGCATGGAGGTGTGAGTGGGGGAAGTTGAATGTGTGACGCGGCGTTCAGGAACCACACGCGAGAGAGATAAATCCAAAAAACGTATGCCTTTAATGAGTTCCGGGTCAGTACCAAAAGACACAAGAATTGCCAAGCCACAAAACGAAATCCAAAAACAAAGTCGACTAGACAGGCCAGGGTCAGAACCAGAAAAACAGAAGTGCGACGATACATAGACAGCAGGCAAAAAGTCGTAGTCGAAATCCAAAGCAGTGGGTCATACACAGGGCATCCAAACACAGGAATTGTGGTCATACAAAAATGGGTCTAAATCCAGAAAGACAAAAACATACAAAAAGGGCAATGGCAAGAATCTTGGTCGGACAAAACAGTCGAAGAAAAACAATAATCAATGGCAAACAAGGTGAAACTCTGCCCAATGAAATATTGATCAACATTCTGACAAAGTCAGAACAGCAGTGAGGACTCTAAATAGACAGAAGGGAAGTCACATGCTATGCAGGGAACAGGTGAATGGGATGAGAACTAATTACAATGGGAGGAACACATGAGGGAAATCCTAACCACGAAAATTGGCGAAAGCCAAGACACGGACGGGAATCACGCACACAGCCTATGACATTTAAACAGCTCCAGTCAAGGAGTTCTAAGTGCACAGATAACGAGTGCAGGAAAATAACTAAACACGTGCGAGAGATCTCGCAGAAACGCAGGGGGAGACAGGTAAAGCTGAGCAAGAGGCGGAGACTAGAACAGGGCGATTGCTGAGAGGGAATTAGTATTAATTAGTAGCGGTGAAACTTTACAGATTTAACTAGAGTGCTCGTTAGTGAGTTAGTAATATATACATGGATTAGTTGGGTTTGTAGACTGTGATACAAAATACAAATGTTAGTCTTGTTAGTAATCAAGAACAGCAAGGCGAAGGAAGTAAACAAGAATTGAAGGAATAATATGAAACACCAGAAACCATTGAAATCACCCGAAGCAGGTGAGCACACAGACCGGGGAGACGGACTGAACCAACTAGATCACAAGACAGGGGAGACAAGTGCAATGAAACTGAAAATGGCAAGAACTGAAACCTGAGAATTACAATAACCAAAAAGAAAAAATAAAAGACATAATCCTGAACATAAAACATGAGCACAAAAACCATAACCATGACAGAATGCAATTTTTCATTGTGATAATGGCTACACACATACACATACATGCGTGGGTAGTCGTCTGTGATCTTCCATAACTATAGATTATTGGCTACACGCGACACGGAGATGCACTTCTGGCAGTGACGTGCGGTCGGAGGTTAGTTTGGTGAGGCAGAATCCTTCCCTTTGCTTGATTAGCAATCAGACGATTAACTAGTTTAGTAAGACTATTCGGCAGGATGACGGGCCAGTTTAAGTTTCCATGGCGTTATTACTCAGTAGGCTACATTGAACCTGAAATGCTCACGAAACTACAGATTTGCGAGTACTTGCTTCGCCAGAGACGTGCGGTGAGGTGAGGCAGTGACCCAAACTTTTATCACAGGATTATGTGAACCTGTTCCCACGTACTATTCCTGATTGACAATCAAAACAATTAAGACCAAGCCTATTGGAAGCCCGTGTACTGATAGAGGAGATAATGACAAAAAGATTAATTCACGTATACGCTTAAATTCGAGACTGCAAGGATGGAAATCTGAATAATCAATTAGGAAAAATTCTCGGCTCTCTGTGATTCTGTACATCGTTTAAACATTTTGTTAATCGGATTATGAATGAAGACTGAAAATAAACGGCCGCTTTTTTTTGGGGTGTAAAAGCGCGTATTTAAAGGGGAATACATTGTATATTGATGAAGCATTGAACTCTGCAGAAGTCAAACTGTTTTAATATTTGTTGATGACATTGCTTCGGCTTCCTGGAAGCAAGTGCGCGTAAATCTGCTGTCTAGTGAGCATTTCAGGTTCGATATACTGAGTAATAACGCCGCGGAAACTTAAACTGGCCCGTCATTCTGCCCAATAGTCTTACTAAACTAGTTAATCGTCTGATAGCTAATCAAGCAAAGGGAAGGATTGTGCCTCACCAAACTAACCTCCGACCACACGTCACTGACTTGTGGGAGGTCGGCTGCGATCTTCCCCAAATAGTTTGTTTTCCTACCTTTTATGCCCAAACTCAAGAAGCGCTTCCTATAGCAGGATCAAAAATCATTTGGGTAATCAGGAAGGCAACCCCTCCTCAGAGGGAATTTGGGAGGGGACATTACCACGAGGAGAAGTAGCAGTACATTTCTTTTCATTCTTACTGAATGAGGGTTTAGTACAATTTTAATCCCTTTGAAATATGCACCATGCGATTTTGGAATTTTAGTGGAGTAAAAGGATACCAAACACGATATGCTTGCACTACAGTTTGCCATGGAACGTCTGGTACAATACAGAATTACAAGGATAATCCGCATTAATGTTATTAATCAGCTCTTATCCTCCAATATAACAGAAATACACATTATATTTGTAACATTGTTGGTGAAATGAGTATTTTGCCACTTTGATCCTTCGATCCCATTCCCAGGGCGCAGTTCTGTAAATGTCTGACCCTGTTGCATTGTTCCCAGGGTAAGTTCAGGAAGGTCGTTTTTAGGGTGAATCGGGGACACCCTGATCTATATGCTGTAAATATCTCTGCTGGATGACCCTGTTGACAATTGTTAACCAGTCCTGCTTCTGTGAGGAAGGGTTCTTTAAATATGTAAAAGGGATTAACAAAGGAATTATGTTTCCTTCGAGGTTGTTAGCAGAACTCGGGGGTCACAAATGGAAGCTGACTAAAGGTAAATTTAGCACTGATATTCGGAAATATTTCTTCACCCAAAGAGTAATTTCGGTGTGGAACAGCTTGCCTGACCATATTGTTGAGGCAGAGACCTTGGGAGTTTTCAAGAGCAGACTTGACTTAAAGCTAGATACCATTGAGTCATTGAGTATCTGAATGATATATTCACATGGTACAAAAGAAACCTGAACGGCCTGTTCTGCCATTCATGTTATGAAGTTATGTTATGTTATGAGTTTAGTTCCCTCTGCATTTCATGGCCCAGAAGTGTCTCTGTCAGGATGAATGCGCCATTAAGATAAGTTTACCAGCATGCGTCTGTGAGAAAGTGCACACAGTCCTCCCTGCCTTTGCAGTGCGGCTCACAAAATAAATAAATGAATAAATAAATCTTAAATTTCAAAATACTGTTTGTATATTCTTGTATTACCATATCCAGAGAGTGTAGACCTATTACATTTCAGAATCTGACTTATTATTATACAAATTACCTCAGTGTTTCAAATCAGTGGCTCCCCCCTTAGCACCTGCAGTAGGTCCCAGCTGCAGCAGTGCAGTCTCTGTGCAGACTGACTGACCGAGGTTTTTACAGCTCTCTAACACTGTGTGAACGGTATGCTAGCACCCTGCTGACAGTAATAATCTCCTGCATCTTCAGCCTGGACTCCAGTGATTTTCAGTGTAAACTGAGCCCCAGATCCACTC
Organism: Gymnothorax javanicus; assembly: GCA_029692085.1. Lineage (NCBI taxonomy): Eukaryota > Metazoa > Chordata > Actinopteri > Anguilliformes > Muraenidae > Gymnothorax > Gymnothorax javanicus. The sequence continues at coordinate 124,416,552 of CM056197.1, read as the reverse complement.
CCACTAAAACGATCAGGAATTCCCAGACTGTCGAGTTGAGGTTGAATTAAACAGAAGTTTAGGAGCCTGACCAGGTTTCTGCAGGTACCAGTGGAGGTAGCTGGTGCTGATGCTCTGACTGACTGTACAGCTGATAGTGACAGTGTCTCCCTGCTGACACTGCCTGAGCTGTACAAATTCAAAATTATATTACGCAGGGGTGGAGGAATAACGCGTAAATCTCTCAATTCGCAAATTGCAGGTTTTTTCACTTGCTTGCGGGTCCATGGGTTTTGCTATTTAAATGCGGGTCGGACCCGCCAGATGCGGGTCACTTGGGATCTAAGGCGACAGAGCACGGTCCTTCAATGGAAACGTACATGGAAGTGGGGAACACTTTTCGTAAGGCGATTGTATATTATTGATTGTATATTATTTGCGATTTCATGTACGCAAAAGCATTAAAGCAAACTAAGGTACATTTACGGTAACAGTTCAGGGGTACAGTTCCCAAAAGCTTGGTTTGAACCAGACTGTGGAAGTAGTTAAAAGAGTTAGCTTGCTAGCTAATTCTGAGAATTCCGAAATATGACGAAAACTTCACAAGCATTCCACGAGCATTTGGAATGCAAGATCGGGCGCTCGGATATGGCATCGACCGTCCAAAATGGCATCGACCGTTTCAAATGGCAACGAAGGTTCACGAGAGGGAAAATTACAGCGCTGACTAGCATCGGCGGAACCCTGCAGTAGCGCACGCTGGGCCTTAACAGAAGTTGAAAAATTGAATCTCCTTTGATTTTTCGTCGAGATATTATATATGCCTTATATATATATATATATATATATATATATATATATATATATATATATATATGTTTGTTAAAAATTGTAAAAAAAATAAATAAATACGGGACAAAAGTGCGTCTCGGTAAGGGTTGATACGGGGCATGGGACAAATGAGTCAAATACGAGACAATCCTGTATAATACGGGACATCTGGTCACCCTGTCTGACAACCACCACCCCCCTTTAAGCCAAGGCAGGGTAGATGTTTGCCCTCTTTTGACTTTATTACATTATCGGTCAAAAGTTTATTACATTATCGGTCGGCATACTTTAATACATTTTCGGTCAAAATGGTATTACATTATCGGTTAGAAATTGTTATTACATTATCGGTCAATTATTACATTATCGGCCGGTTAGTGTAATAATTTATTACATTATTAGGCGTTATTACATTATCGGTAATTTATTACATTATCAGTTGTAACAAGGTGCTGAAGGTGGGGAACGAACTTGGATCGCCCACACCGCAGGTGGGAGAGTTACCACTGTAACCACCAAAAAAGGTCAGATGTAACCATCTTTCTCACCCTGTACAAGGAGTCCCAGCATCATCAGCAGTAGAAAGTCTGACATCATCATATTGCCGCCTGGGTCAGTGTCTGTGAAAGGACTGGACAGTCACTGATCAGTACTGGGGGTCTTAAAGTGTGTGGAGCAGTGAGGCAGGACAGGTATGCAAAGCCCCTTCCTCTATACAAATCCTGTTACACACAGTTAGAGGAGCTCTAATGTGTGAACAGCAGTAGGTCTATAGAGGGCTGGGACGTGTGCTTTATTCACAGCTGTTTTTATTGATTATACTGCGGGGACTTGATGCCCAACCCAGTTGTGGTCACTCCTCTCTATCTCTCCTGTGTTTTTCTCTTTCCACGTTACTCTGTGTTGATATTTGCTCTGGCACACTGGCAATTTGAGGGATGTATCACACAGGGGTGGGAAGAGGCAGGTATCTTCATTGTATCATATAACTAGAAAAGCACTCAGAGAGCGCAGACCTCCGGCAGGTAGCAGCCAAACCCAAAAGCACGGCGATTGGAACTCCGGTCCATTGGAAAGACTTGAAATCTTGAACTTTGGCATGAACTTTGGCGTATATCTCAGCTGTATTTCGGTCTAGATATACCAAAATTTAATCACCTGTTCCTTGTCCTAATACCCACCTTCTCTGAAAATTTCATCAAAATCTGTGCATTACTTTTTGAGTTATCTTGCAAACAAACAAACAAACAGACAGACAAACAAACAAACAAACGCCGGCGATCACATAACGGTAATAAACACTTTGAATATGTTTGCTGAAGTTTTCTTCTTATCAGTCTTTTGTTTATATCAGTCAATTTTTTTTTTTTACCCCACTGTAATTGTTGCTGCCTTTAGTATATTTTACAAGATTAGCCAATATTCTAGATTATTGCCTTTTTTGTAATAATGAGCAATAATGAAATGTTGCGAAATTACATCTGGTGATGTATCTGGGCACATCTTCAGTGATGCACTGAAATCCTCCAGTGTGAGGAGTTTTTCACCATCACACACTCTCCTCCAGGTGACCCAGCTGAGGCTGATCAGACCTCAGTTTGTGTGCAGACAGCAGTGAGCTACTGCACCCTCCATTACTCTCCTCTCTAGAGCCACAGCCATCTAGAGACTCTCTCTGCTTCAGTGATGTTGTGTAACTCTTCTCTTCCCTCCTCTCTCCATCTGTACCTAATATACTGAGCGCTCTGACCAAAACCCAAGCTGTGAAGCCCCTGCACCTACTTCCACTGAGAGGCACCTTGTGCTCCAGACACCTCACCTGCATTCACTGACCAGCCCCTCAGACCTGGTGAGCTTCATCTCAAAGGTCTTATCCAGGTGATCTTCCCAAGGGACTGATCTCTCCATTACAACATCCTGTTTGGTGGACTCTGAGGTGAGGATCATATCGGGCCTCAAGATGGAGGCCACAGTGAGCTGGGAGAACTTCAGCTGTTTCCCCAGATCCACCGTCAACAGCCAATTCCATGCAGAGGCCAGGATCCCTGCAGATCTTTTCTCAGGGAGGGGTATCAGCTGCTCCCCAGCTTTAATGAGACTGATGGCCTGCTGAAAAGGGCTGGTCCTCTTACTCCATTCAGCCCTGGTCCTGTGATGGCTTTCAGGACTTGATTACAGAGCTACCTGTACCTTCCTTCTCCTTGTGCGTTAAAATTGCTGATTGAGATGAGCTCCAGGGTTCATAACATGGAGGTTGATCTAAAAGATTGTGTCTCCACCTTGCCCAATGTGTGTCGTTAGATCAGCAGTGGGGTTTGCATCAAACACTGCCGTAGCACGGTGAATGGGCTGTGCACCTCAACAATCACTCAGCTAATGACATGGTACATCGAAACTGGCTCCACACTTGATAGAGAGAGATCTGGCTGTCTAAAGGCCTCAGCACCAGTGCAGGCCTGCTATATCTAACCTTGTACATCTGAGTGATTGTTTCCAAACTGCTGGTCAAACAGCCAGAGAGACACTGGATACCCATAACTCACCTATCAGTCACATGACACAACACACGTTCAGGAACAAGGACTTCATACCCAAAGACAGTATTTTGTAATGATTCTAATGCGTTAAAATTGGTAGTGGCATCTTAACTGGGCCAGACCCCTCCTCCACTGGATGTGACATCTCTGGGAATCTGTCTCTTTTACTGATAAATCCAGATTCTCCCAGCATAACGCAGATGGCTGATAACAGGTGTAGTGTAGACGTGGTGTTAAGCTGGATGCTGTGTTCACCAGGTCAACCGTTAGGGTGGCAGTAGTGTGATGATTTTGAGGAACATCTCTTATCCTCAAAAAGCACATCTGATGGTCATCACTGGTGACCTAACTGCACTGCAGTACCTTTGCAAGATCCTGACACACGCTGCCAATACCTGCCCTACAGAACCATGATGACTGGAATTATACAGCAGGACGATGCTCATACTATTGCTTCAGGTGTTAACCATGGCCCACCAAAGACCTGCATGTTTTCCCAACCTTTCTCACCCACTCAACACCTGTGGGACCAGTTGGGCAGAGCTGTTGGAACAAGACGTCTCCAGGGATTGACTATTTGACTCTCCATCAGCTGACTTTGCTCCGGGAAGAATGGCCAAACATTATTGAGAAGCACATACACTCTGTTTGCCTTCATTCAGATCATGTGTTGCCATTGTCAGAGCTGTATGCAAATTGAGGTCAGACTGGTGACTGAACTTTGTCATTTTGGATGGCTGTGATATTTTACTATGGTGTTTACAGATACTGGTGAATGAAAAAAATAAATAAATGAAAATTAAAAAAAGATTAAAATCTATTCATGAAACTTACTCAAGAATTTATAGAGTGATGTTGGGAAAACATTTTAATTATTAAAAAAATGATGTGTTCCAAGTTGCGCTGCTTTTATGCATGAATGTATTGTATGTTGCTGAAACACTCAACAGCTCATCTCACACTTCGACACCTATGCTAATCCAAACGTTTAACCTTTCTTTTGAATTTATCGGCATTGGTGTTATAGTTTCTATTGACATTTGATTTACGTTATTGATTGAAACACCGCAGAAAGCAATGTTACCACTTTAGTTTAACAACGCAGAACTCAATTCGTTTACTTGAGTTTGTTGGGATAACATTTTTAATTATTAAAAAAATGATGTGTTTCCAGCTTTAAACGTTTAACCTTTCATTTGAATTTATCGGCATTGGTTTTTCTTAGACATTTCGTTTGAATTGATTGCCACCGCAGTTTAGTTTAACAACTTTCATAACTCAGCTTCTTTTTCTTAGTTGTCGTTTGAATATTGCCCAGCAGGGGACTGACACAACACAGTCATGCCAGACCCATATTAAGCAGCCTCTGTCTGCAAGAGGCAGGTTTTTGTACAGCCGGTTAATGTGACTCAATCACTGTGGTGGACTTTCGGTGGCGGGACCAAACTGGAAATTGGACGTAAGTGCACAATGAACAGTGTTTTCAGAATTCATTCTTTATACAAAAAAATTGCATTTTATTGATCAATTTTCTATTAAGTTTGGGCTTCTTGTTTTTATTATATTCTACAGATTCTATCTTGAGCCAGCTGAATCGGTAGTTAAGGGCAGTAGACAAGAAAAACATTAAATTTACGTAAAAGCCTCATTTGCTCCGGACATAAACTAGATGAGGGACATGTAACGATGCTTACTCAAGCTAATAAGCTGCGTAAAGTGGAAACAAATGGAAAACAACCGTAGAGGGCCGTTTTCTTTGGCATTGCTGTTTAGTCAGAGGTTTTTGTACGGCGGGTTAACTAGTCTGTATCACTGTGGCGCACTTTCGGTGGCGGAACGAAACTGTCAGTTGGACGTAAGTAATTTTCCTTACGCTACGTCTCTATTGACTTCTTTGCTTTCTTATTCAATTTCATGCAATTTTCCAAAATAAGTTGCCGTGCGTGAAAATGTTAAGATGCTTTTGATTTATGAACAGACAAAACAGCAGGGATATTCTTACACTTGGAAATGGATTTCAAATCATGTAAATGTATCCCGTGATGACGCCAAGCAATCTGTTTTATTTCACTGCCTTTGATATTAATAGGCGACTGCAACATTTTACTTTATGCTCTATATCTGGGAACGTTAAATACATTGCACTGGCTGACTTGACGTCGACGGGATCATAGCGTGTTCGAACACTTCAAAGAAATATTCCTTTCTCACGTGAAATAAAGTAGGTTTTCTAGGTGACCAAGAATTATGACGGGAAATATTTCGTAGGATATAATACATTTCATGATACATTCATCGCCTAAATATTTCATGCTTCAAACGAAGATTTTCGGGTCTTACTTTTTTGCATAAAGTATAGAGATTTTTTCAATGTAAAATTGGCAATGATCATATGAGTAAAAATGTTTCATGTATTACAAACATCTCCTCTGTTCTCCCTGCCTCATTTCGTTTGATTTTCTTGTCGACAGCATGTCTGAATCCTGTCGCGCATAGTACGGAATTTCCGATATATTCAACATGTTAAGTTATTCATTAGTTTAAAATTAATTACTTCTTTAATTTTTTAAAAATTATTCTATTGTTTGCGTTGCTCCCAGTGTGTTCAGTTAATTAATGTCAGGGAACACCAAATGAATCTTATGATATATGGTACATCCTGATTTGTTTTATGCAAAGAAATATTTGTAAACAATTATGAATGTAAAATTCGATTGTGGTACTGAAATACCTGACAGTCCATGCGGCAGAGTCGGAGCAATGTGTGATCACAACCATCAAAAAATCGTTGGTTGTGCTGTGGAGTTTTTCATTGCAACGTTAATGTCGTACTTCTTATTTTTGAAAAGAACGTATATTTTGGGGGCTTGAGCCTCAGTAACTGCTTAAAAAGTTCTTGAAGTGTTCTTATTTTTTCAGTTTAGAGGCCATTTGAAAATATTGATCTTCATTGATAATGGCTTGAGATATTGTGTTTTTTACCTAAGATTGTTTGGCAACTGATAAAGTACTCTAATAAACATTACAGTTTAATGAGGAGTCTTTCCATTCTGTTATCTTGTTACTTCAATACGCGTCCTCAGCCTCAGGATGTCCTCAACATGCTCTTTTTTTTTAGGCAGTTTTCACCCTCAACATTCTTAAAAAGTTTGGTTCTTCTAGAAAAAAAGAGTGTTTTACGATAAAGATTGATCACAGAATCCTGGAAAAATGCCAATGCTCCATGTACTGTACAATATAAAGCCACCAATGATAAATTATCTCCAGCCACTGTAAAGTAGAGACAGGGACACACTTTGTATTACTTTAATGTCTGACTGTAAGGACAGAATGATTGACACATGGGGGCGTGTCCACTGTCTGACCTCACGTCTCTGCTGTGTCTCCCAGGTGACACAGTTCCCGCCCTCACAGTCCTGCCCCCCTCCAGTGAGGAGCTGAAGCAAGGAAAGGCCACACTCGTGTGTCTGGCCAACAAGGGCTTCCCCTCAGACTGGACTCTGCGCTGGAAAGTGGACGGTACCAGTAGGAGCTCGGGTGTGGCCGGGAGTGTGGGGGTCCTGGGGAAGGACGGCCTGTACAGCTGGAGCAGCTCCCTGACTCTTGATGCTGGCGACTGGAAGAAGGCGGGGTCACTGACCTGTGAGGCCACAAAGGGCTCCCTGTCTGCCTCCCCTCAGACACTGAGGAGAGACCACTGTCCTGAGTAGCTCACACACTCTGATCACACTGTTTTTACCCTGTTTTGCTCCTTACTGCTGTCACACTGAGCTGAGCCTGTGCGTGAATCCTTCCTCCAGCCTGAGCTTTCAGTGCTAATATCTTACATGTGCTCTGCTTGTGCTCTTCAACACATATGCACACACACCTTCTTATCTGTGTTTGTGTGACTGTGGGAAATAGCTGGTAGATCAATATCATTCACTTAATAAAGATTCTCTGAAGAGGTAAAAGTTGTCCTGTCTCTCCTTATAAAAATAGCCTCTGGTGCTCCTAGTGAAGTCTTGCTTTGAGTGCTCTAAGGCACTGGCCCTTCCTCAGATCAAATCACAAAATTATTAATGTGAGGAAAACAAACCCCAAAAATTCAAGAGTAGACAAAGTTAATGAGCAATGAAAATTATGTCTACAGTCAAAGAAATTTGTTTTCAGTGTTTTCAGTGTAAAAGATATTCCTTCCCAGACCTGCATAGTGCAGTTTAGATAAGAGTGTGGACAAACAGAAATAAATCTGATCTTTCTGTTCTACTCATTGACACATACTTTGGAAACAAGAAATATTTTTTTATCAGTATAAAGTTATGATGGAACTCTTTTATGTGAAGATCAGAGAACCATCTCACATTTTCACTGCATGTTATACTTGCATGACTTAATTCAGAAAAACCGAACATTCAGTAAATGGGGGGCTGAAGAGAGAGTGTGTGAAATAACTGATCTGGGATCAGTGAAGGGGGTCTGAAGAGAGGAGCAATGATGTGTGCACTGTGCTCAGATCAGTTCAGTACAGCAGGATGTGAGCTCAGCTCACACTAACCCCCTGGGGACGGCCCAGACACCTGGCCACAGTGCTGCTCTATTCTGAGATTGAGTCAGTCCCACTGAGGGACAGCAGAACCAGCCTGTCCCACCCTGCAGATGCAAATCTGAGTTTCAGCACCACAGCTCACAGTTTCTCAGCCCAAAATACCCCAGCACTGAGCCAGCTGTGTGAACATGAGGAGGTGGAGGGTTTATTTCTGTAGTGGGGTGAGAGAGGGAGGGGTGAATCTTACACTTGCTTTAGCATGAATGTCTACAGATTCTGATGATCTGATTATCAGACTAGCACAGTTGAAATACTGACTGGATCCCCACATATAAAAACTGAATTCCTTTGCTGTGTTCACATTCCAAACCTCGTTCACTTCTCATTTTTTGCTCACATCTGATTTTCCTGTCCTGATGGTTCATATTCATAGTTGTAAGTGCCCTGCATTTACCTATAAAAAAGATCACGTCTGCTCTCTTTTACAGCAGGCATGTGCACATTGATATCGTTGTGGAATTCATATTTGTCACCAACATCAAGAAAGGTCATATTTGTGAGAGCACTCATGGTATTAAAACTGAGAAAATTAACATGCTTGCAGTGAATGTGCAGATGGGATTTTGCCCTGGACGACAGCAAACAGTTCCTCTGATGTACCTGATGAGGTCAAGAAGGCAGAAGAGCCAGACTAGCTTTTTGTCTTTTTAACTGCACTGAGCACATGCATGCAGGCAAAAAGCCACATGGATTCTGATCTGACCGTTCTCATTCATGTCGCATGGCCATGTACAACCCCAATTCCAAAGTAGTTGGGACAAAGTGTGAATTGTGAATAAAATCAAAATGCAATGACTTTCAAATCACACCAGCCAGTATTTAATTCACAATAGAACAGAGATAACATAGCAAATGTTGAGACTGAGAAATTTTACAATTTTATCCACAAAATGAGCTCATTTCAAATTTGATGGCTGCCACAGGTTTCAAAAAAAGTTGGGACAGGGGCCTGTTTGCCATGGTGGAGCATCCCCCCCTCTTATTAATACAGAGTGGAGGCGTCTGGGCATTGAGGAGACAAGTTTCTTGAGTTTAGCCATTGGAATTTGATCCCACTCTTGTTTAATACAGGCGTTCAGCTGCTGGAGAGTTTTGGGTCTCCTTTGACAGACTATTTGTTTAATTATGCGCCAAATGTTCTCAATCGGTGAAAGATCAGGACTGCAGGCAGGCCAGTTCAACACATGGACTCTTCTACTATGAAGGCATGCTGTTGTAATAGCTGCAGTATGTGGTTTTGCATTGTCCTGCTGAAATTCACAAGGCCTTCCCTGGAATAGATGTCATCTAGAGGGGAGCATATGTTGCTCTAAAACCTTTCTACAGTGCCTGACAAAAGTCTTGTCGCATAAAGACATAGCAACTAAAAATAGCATATAACTTTATTTCTAACCAATCAATTGTTATAATAAATGGTCCATTTTAATGTCAAGGGCTTTCACATTAATAATTTGCTGCAAAATGAAACCGTCAAAAAGGGTTATGATGTTCACAGCCTGGCAAAGCCCATAATATGTGTTTTTGCTGGGACAAAAGTCTTGTCGTCTCTTCAAATGATGCAACAAATCATAGATTAGAGTTTAACCTATGACAAACACTATAATTAACACATTCCCAGATGTGTATAGAAATAACCCCGCGCACCAGACTTTCATATGAAGTGCGACTAGACCTCTGACAACATGCCAAAGATTCAACCACAGACCCAAGTACTGATCATCAAGAGCCTGAAGACTGATTCTGCTGCTGAGGTGGCAGACATCTTTAATGTATCCAAATGTCAAGTGGAGGGGATAAGAAAAATATTTGAAGAAACTGGTGATGTTCGTGGCAAGTGCAGGTCAGACAGACCCCGGTATGACAACTGTTTGAAAGGACCGTTTGTTGCTTCAACTGTACAAGGCTAGCCCTTCTTCAACTACAGCAAAGCTACATGAGGAAATATCACCAAAAATCCCGGTATCTACAAGAAGAGTTTGTCAAATTCTCTCTCAAAGTGGTTTTCATGGCCGAATTAGTACACAGAAGCCTGCATTAAACAGAAAACAAATAACCTGCATTGCATTTGCCAAGGCCCACAGCTTGCAGAAAGGATTGATACTGGAAAAGTGGCTGAAAGTTTATTTTTCTGATGAATCATCCATTGAACTGCATCCCAGTCGCCGTACAAGACCTGTTGGAACCCTCATGGACCCAAGATTCTCCCAGAAAACAATCATGTTTGGTGGAGGAAAAATCATGGTTTGTTGTTCAGCCAGTATGGGGGTGTGAGAAAGATCTGCAGAGTGGATGGCAACATCAACAGCCTGAAATATCAAGAAGTTCTTGCTGCCCGACTTATACTGCTGCTCCTTCTCATTCTTCTGCCTCCACATCACAGTTCCTTAAAGCGAAGAAGGTGAAGGTACTCCAGGATTGGCCAACCCAGTCACCTGACATGAACATTATTGAGCATTTCAGGGGTAAGATGAAGGAAGAGGCTTGGAAGATGAAACCATAGAATCTTGATGAACTCTGGGAGTCCTGTAAGACTGCTTTCTATGCCATTCCAGATGATTTCATCATCAAGTTATTTCAGTCATTGCCAAGACGTATGGATACAGTCCTCCAAGCTCATGGGGGTCATACGCAATATTAATTCTTTTTTCCAAGGCACCATGAATTTATGTTCAAATATTATGGTGGCATATTTGTGTATTCAAAATAAAGTGTATGTATAATTTCCACATTTTTTTTCAATGCGACAAGACTTTTGTCCAAGCAAAATCTGACCTTTCTGTACTAATTAAATAATAAAACTCAATGAATGACACAAAACTCTATTTTGGTATATTTCGCATAATCTAGAGGGCTTTGCCTTTCATATGAGCCATTTTTTGATTCCAATTGATCAACTACAAGCCAGGTTATTATTTGTTGTTCCTACAACTTGGATAAGCGACAAGACTTTTGTCAGGCACTGTATACCTTTCAGCATTCATGGTGCTTTTTAAAACATGCAAGTGTCCCACACCATATGCACTAATGCATCCCCATACCATCAGAGATGCTGGCTTTTGAACCGAACGCTGATAACAGGAGGGTTGGTCTTTCTCCTCTTTAGCCGGAGGACACGACGCCCCCATGATTTCAACAAGAATGTCAAATTTGGACTCGTCTGACCACAGGACACTTTGCTACAGTCCATTTTAAATAAGCCTTGGCCCACAGAACATGGCGGAGCTTCTGGATCATGCTCAACAATGGCTTCCTTTTTGCATGTTAGAGTTTTAGGTGGCATCTGTGGATGGCACGGCGGACTGTGTTTACAGACAGTGGTTTCTTGAAGTATTCCTGGGCCCATTTAAGAATGTCAATGACAGAATCATGCCGGTGAGTGATGCAGTGGCGTCTGAGGGCCCGAAGACCACGGGCATCCAGTAAAGGTCTTCGGCCTTGTCCCATATGCACACAGATTTTTCCAGTTTCTCTGAATCTTATGGAGCTTGACGTAAATTCTAATAGGCACGGAGTCAAGCTTGCCAACTATAGGAGCCGCTTCTCGAGCTTGAGAATCACCTGAGTGCTCATGAATGTCATCTGATTTGCTGTCACGTGATTGCTTGATTGATATGCTAGTTTACTTAAGCTCGCATTCTGAGCAGAGGCTCCGCAGCATGTACGCTTAACATCCCTCCTCCTCCCCAGCTCCTCCCGTCGATTTTTAGCATTCTGCAATCCTGTTCTTTTATGACTAAACTGTTGTACAATAACAATGTCTCTTCTTTTTGAGGTCATTGTTGCTATAGGCTCTGTTCTGTGAAGGGGGGTTAATTGCAGCTCCCTGCCTTTGGTTCCACGCTGGACAGGCAGGGATCTCTCAAACAGAGCCATACCGCCAAACTCAATGTATGCTTGTATGCTTTTAATAAATATTCTCTTTGACAAAGTGTCCTGTCAGAATTGATGATATTGTGCACTGTCGATGATGAGACCTTCAAAACCTTTGCAATTTGATGTTGAGGAACATTGTTTTTAAAGTATTCCACATTTTTTTACGCAAGCCTTCACAGGTTGGAGAGCCTCTGACCATCTTTACTCCTGAGAGACTCAGCCTCTCTAAGACATCCCTTTTATAGCCAATCATGTTACACACCTGATGCCAGTTAACTTAATTACTTGCTATATGTTCTTTCAGCTGATTCTTTTATATATAATTGCTTTTTCAGCTCATTTTGTGGATAAAAGTGCAAAATGTCTCAGTTTCAAAATTTGAAATGTTGTCTATGTTCTGTTGTAAATAACATTGGCTTGTGATCTGAAAGTCTTTGCATTTTGATTTTATTCACAATTTACACATTGTCCCAACTATTTCAGAATAAGGGTTGTATTAGATTTGTATCCAATTTAGGACCACATATGAAAGTGGCTCAATTCCTATGTCAAGATCAGATAAAAGATTGGATTACTGTGTCTACAATGCCCTGTACTGAAAACATCAGATCTGCGTGACTTTAAGGAAAAAAAATAGATTTGAGTCACTTCACCATCTTAATATGACCATACAGTAGCATATGTGATGCTGTGATGTTGTGGTACAAAAGTGTGTTTGTGTGTGTGGTTCACCAGCAGCTCTGCTTGGGGTTTTGTATTTGACACAGAGGCTGTATTTCATTCTGTAGGCTTAATCCCTACGACCTAAACCCTACACCTCGCAAAGTCACTTCCCTTTGTAATGAAAACTTTGAAGGGCAGGAGGGAGTAGGTTTTCAAATAACAGTCATTTGGAATGCCCTTTGATGCATTTTGGGGCTGCTGTATTCCGCTATGCAAGTGTAAACAAACGCAGCCAGTTCACTGGAGAACCCCTTTCACTGGCCATTTATGGGTTTCATAGTAGCTTTATAACCAACTGCATAGCTTTCATAAGGCGACAAATGGCTGAGGTTGACATAACTAACATTAGCCAGTCGACTAAGCCAGCAAGCAAGGTTCATCAGCTTATGTGCGCTAGCTAGCTATTAGCCACTGTTGCTATCCTCTTCTTGAATGACGTTGAATCACACACGTCACTAAGCTTGGGTCGTTGCACGGCATTCTGGGAGCAAATTTGCCTGCTCAATTTGGAAACGGCCGTTTTGTAGGGCCCTTTGAAGGGAGTAGTTTTATACACTTTTGACTGGAATGCCCTTCAATATGGCTTTTGTGGGCGTGGGCCTCTTTATGTGCACTTTGAGGTGATTGACTGTACCTTTTGGAATACAGCCAGGGTCACTCCTGTACAGCACAGAGAGGTGTATTCAGGACTGTAGCTCAACGTCGCCCCCTATAGTCCTGCTGGTGATATTGGTGTCAGGTCAGTGGATCAGTGGATCTCCCCCTCAGCACCTGCAGTAGGTCCCAGCTGCAGCAGTGCAGTCTCTGTGCAGTCTGACTGAGGGAGGTTTTTGTATGGCTCTCTAACACTGTGTGAACACACCACCACTGTGGCGACTCTGACAGTAATAATCTCCTGCATCTTCAGCCTGGACGCCAGTGATTTTCAGTGTAAACTGAGTCCCAAATCCACTCCCACTGAAACGATCAGGAATCCCAGACTGGCGAGTTGTGGCATATGTAATCAGAAGCTTAGGAGCCTGACCAGGTTTTTTCAGGTACCAGTGAAGTTCATCATTGTCATAAACCCTGACTGACTGTACAGCTGATAGTGACAGTGTCTCCCTGCTGAACAGCCTGAGCTGCTGGAGTCTGAATCAGAACTATATCTGCCATGGATCCTGAAACATGGAAATCATGTCAAAACACATTAATATTATCAAACAGTGTGCAAATATTCTGCTAAATTTTGACAATGCTACAATGGCACAGTTGTGCAGATGTTTATGCTGTAAAAAGTCATCAAATGAAAAGTCAAATGAAATCAAAATCTATATCTAAATGAATCCATCTTTCTCACCCTGTACAAGGAGTCCCAGCATCACCAGCAGTAGAAAGTCTGACATCATCATAATGCTGCCTGTGTCAGTGTCTGTGAAAGGACTGGACTGTCACTGATCAGTACTGGGGGTCTTAAAGTGTGTGGAGCAGTGAGGCAGGACAGGTATGCAAAGCCACTTCCTCTATACAAATCCTGTCCCACACAGTTAGAGGAGCTCTGATTTGTGAACAGCAGTGGGTCTATAGAGGGCTGGGACATGAGCTCTAATCACTTCTGTTTTTATTGAAACTCACCCATTGAATACCCCAGTTCCTGATATTTTACCATGTGATACAATCAACTGCAACTGTTCATGACTTATGGAATATGCGGGATGATCATGAAAAATGTTTTCACCAGAAATCCACATTATGTTCTCTGTTAGCAAGTTCTAATAAGGTCATCAACATGCTCTGTCACTTTGTCAGAAAACAGAGAAACTACATCTCCCATAATGCACTTGTCACCACCAGCCACTTCTTCTCACACACAGCAGCTCACTCACACACATGCACAGCCATTGTAATGGAGGACTGTCCATCCTGTTCAGCTACTACAGGCAGACATACAGTGAGACTGAAGATGAACAGAATAAATGCTCTTGTTTGATGAGATACAGTAGGGAAGACTGAGCTGATTGACACCCTGCCACAGTGTTACCTGTTACATCCTGAATAATTTGTTAATTATTGTTTTCCACAGCCAGTCCGTCTGTGTCATTTTGGTTTTGTTTTGTTACTTGTCATTCTAAGTTCAATTATTGTCTCGTTCATTCTCCTGTGTTTCCTCCCCCTGCTGTTGTACACCCATTCCCACTTTGCAAATAGTTCTTTGTGTATCTGAGTTCCTGGTTTTCGTCTTTGCTGTGCTAAAATTTAATCTCCCATCTTTGGTGTTTTGCTCTTGCTCTAGAAATATGTAGTAGAGATTCAATTCCCCATTGCGTCCAATCTAGGCAAGTTTCTCTTTCTCAGGCAAAATGCAATATATCCACATAAGTGCAAATTGAGGTCAAATGCCTGCTGGCCAATATCATAAACAAAAACATTTCCATGTTTCTGTAATAATTTGTAATATTCCTCCTTGTGAAGTACATTGTCCTTTTTGCAAATCAACTGCTAAATGTGGCTATAACTCGTCAGTGGGGAGAAAACTGTGTCCATTGATGGGAAATGCATTCCTGATGGATAAATGAGAAAATCCTTTTTTCCACAGAGCTTGCAGCAGTTTTTGGGCAAAACAAGAGGAGCCAAACAATTGGAACATGTTGGCAGTAGGAGATTCTCCATTGCTGATTCACTTTATGGATATATCACAGTTAGGGGAAAAAGTGGCTAGGCATTTATTGCGCTTTGGAAGGAAAGCTGATGTTCGAGAATGCTAAACTGTGGGAAATATAACCTGTTGCTCAGGGCTGAACTCGGCATGAATAACGGCACGCCAATGATGATCTTCTCACAGGGGTGGTTCAAATATTTCAAAAGTGGTGTTTTTGGATTTTGCAACAAAACTCTTCATTTATTGAAGACACTCTTCATAGTTTTGTCTGAGATCTGCATTTGGCTCTTGTGTTCTGATTCATAACAGTTATCTGTATTCTGGCCGATTTTGCAGTGGCCAGATCTGAATGTGACACCAGCCTCTAGTTTCCTTGCTTTTATAGTGCTTTACAGCAGTGGTTCTAAAACTTGTTCCTGGGGGAGCCCTGCATATGCTGATTCTTGTTCCAACGACTTTTACAATATCTGAACATTGACTAGTTTGTAATATTGCTTTATAAGGAGCTTTTGATGTTTAGAGCAATTATTTATGTTCTTAATCCACATTACATCAAAAATATCATTATAATGGTGATAATACTATGATTCCTGTGTTTATATTGCATTTGGGACTGTGTGATGGGCAGGGCTTTGGCCTCATACTAAGAAGGTTGAAAGATTTGGCCTGGGGCCTGTAATGTGGAGTTTGCGCATGTCCCAGTATTTATGTGGGGTTTCTCTCACAATCCAAACACATGCATGCCAGACTAACTGGAGACTGTAAATAGAGTACTAAAGTGATGATGTCACAGCTACTTAGCTTCTGGTGGCGGAGGTAAAATGCCTATGGGAATTTATAATGGGGTTTGGACACTTTCTGGCATTGCTCGAACTCGTATTAATTTTATGAGCCACCTCGCTCCGAGATTAGCCTATGGGGTATATAGATACAAATGATCACATCAAATTTGTTTTTGTCCAAAATTATATGCTTTTGCTCTTGTAGTCCAGTTTGTAGTCCACTTCTGCGAACTACATATCCATTGCATAAGCTGGCGAGTACCCCGTGACTTGTTCCCAGCCAATGGGGTACCTCAGTTTCAGCAAACGTTCACAATGTACAACGACAGTAGGCCGATCAGTGCCTTAAATTGCCATTGTCTATGTCCGTGCATCCATTGCCACATACGGGGCCACCATTAGCTGGCTACATGCCTAGAGATGAATGGACCACGATGAGTTATTTTGCCATTTAGCTAGCTAGCATTTAGCTGCACTAGTGAACCACCTAGCTAGCCAGCTAATGAGCTTATTATATCTTGTGCACATTGCTAAATCAATAGAAACAGTAAATGGTTAGTTTAATGTCACCTACTGTCATTTAGCAAACTAGCTAGCATTAAAATTCACTGACTATAAATGGCTAAGGTAGCAAAATCACTAGTTCGCTAGCCTAGCTAGCGAGCTAGTTAAAAGGCATCTAAAGTCGATTCTCAGATGGGACGTTGAACGTCCAATGTTTACAAATAAATCACTTGCTTTTGTTGACATCTTGCATTGTCATATGACCAATTTCATTCATATAAACCAATGTTTTGTGTACATGCGTAGATAATCCTTCTATTTCAGTTCATTTGCGCAGGTGCAGCTCGCTGATTGGCCGATAAACAAAAACAATGGGAATCGACTTTAGATGCCCTTTATGTCAATAAAAATGGTGAATAGCCATTATTTGACTACTTAGCTAGCATCAAGCCGAGAACATTTTGCAAGTTGGCATTTACATATTGCCACCTAATATGATGTTAGTCAGCCACCAAAGTCGGTAAACTAGCTCACTGGCTAAGTTAGCCAGCTAAAAGTCAGTTTGCTTGCTTGGCTTGCCTCACATGGTGAATATTAATCACTAAAAACAATGAATTGCGATTATTTTGGCACTTAACTAGCGTTAAATGAGCAAGCAGACCTGAATTAGCTGCACAGCCTGGTCAGTTATGCGTTGACAAAGCTGATTAGCTCATTCGCTAGCTAGCTAGCTAGCGAGTTTTTAACCAAACAAACAATGGCCAAAGATGCTTGGCTATTACAGTAAATTGGTGCTAGTTGTAAAACTTGATATCTAACAAGTAAATATAACTAAGCAGAGCGTAGAGTGGCTGACGAATTCAGTGTCTCACCAAGCTAAGCCAACAAATAGCTATGGCAATTGGCAAAATGCAAGTAATTTGTAACACATTTTAAACTCGTTCTGCCCAGGAATCACTATCATGGGATGTGTAGTTTTTAGACTACAAACAGGATTAGCATGGTGGCGAACAATTAAAATGATTTAAATTGTAGCTGACTCTGGTCAAGAAAAACATTTTTTGTTACTCAGAAATAAGACGTAAAATCTCGAAATCGATGGAGGCTGGAAAACAACGGAAAGTGCTTCAAAAGTGAATTGAAAAAAACATCTATGGGTAAAATGAATGGGAAATTTTACTTCCGACACCAGCGTGACATCATCACTTTAGTACTCCATTGCCTATAGGTATGAGTGTGTGGAGGAGTGCTGTGTGAGCACTGTGATGGAGTGACTCTCTGTACAGGGTGTGTTCCTGCCTCTCACCCATTGCATGCAGGGAGCCAGTCTCCTTACAACTCTACCAGTAATGAGTAGGTTAAATAACAGATGTACAGTATATGGTTCTTGTAGGACTATGTGGCCAACAATGACGTAAAAGGAAATAGCAAAAAAAAGGACTAGCGGCCCCTGACTTATTTTTTGAATGTGCAATACTGTGTTGTCATTTTTATTTCTGTAAAATTTAACCCTTTGTTGCATTGTGGTTACTACAGTTTCCAAACCCACCCACCACCCTTAATACTGAAAGAGGAGAGGAGGAGTCATGCAGTAAAGGCATTACACAAATACAAAGCCTAATAAAGTTTAGTCAGTCAATCACCCCAGGTGCATCGGCTGATTCCCAGTTGAGTCAGATTGTCAGTCAGTCTCTCCCATGACACGAGGTCTTTTCCACATGGCTTCCCAGGACACTAATGATCCCCAAATCTGGCCCTCAAGCCAAAATCCAGCCCTGTATTTTTTTCCCTCCCTTCAAGGCAATTAAGTGAACCATTATTATAACTGATTGGCCAGAATATCACATCACACGACTCCCTGTTAAAAGGAGGGTGCAAAACCAAAACTTCTCGTCCCTTGAGGACCGTGATTAGAGGCACAGGGATTTGCTCCCTGTGGGGGTCTGGGGGAAGGTGGGAGGGGTAAAATAACAGATTTAAGGCCAACAATTTTCTAATAAAATCAGATTTTGATGAAAGTGGTCCAGATTGAATGACAGGTTTGCCTCTATCATTTACATCGTCTTTGAATTCTTCTTGATCTTCCAGGTGGAGAGGTTTGGTGCCTGTATGTGACTAACTTGGAGCCTACTGATTCACTTCAGCGGTAATTTCAGTCTGTTGTTGAACCACTTTAATTGCAATTGATGACCTTTACAATGCATGTACTGCTTGCAATATAGACCAATGCCCATAAAATTAATTTGATTCCCCATGACTTGCTGGGATTTCTGACAATATATTATATAGGATTGGATTGGCTCGCTCAGTAAAGGTGCTGATTCACACTGGAAGAGTCACCAATAAGGTCTCTGATCAAATCCAGCTCTGCCAATGGGACTGAGGCCAGCAGCTTTGCTACAGCAGTGCATGTTTGGCTTTGTGCTGCTCAGGGATATGGGAGGGATTCAGGTGCTTTTGGGTTCACATTTCTTGTTACTCAAGCACTTCTAACTGCCCATCCAGGCACGCACTGGTTGCTTTTTAAGAAAGTGCTTTTGAATTTCATCCGCCATTGTTCTGTGCATTTTAGGACTGAGAACATGAGTGAGAAGAATCTGCCAATGACAGGCCTTTGTTTGAGAGTTGAACGAGAAACTATCAGCAATCTCCTGAGATGGCAGTATCAGCTTTATATTGCATGCTTGTACAGTACATATACTGAATTGGATGGGATTGGAGATCCCAAATTGAAAAAGTGGTATCTCCAAGTGTGTGTGTGTGTGTGTGATATATATATATATATATATATATATATATATATATATATCAGTGGCGGCTCGTGAACTGGCAACAGGGGAGGCTGAAACCCATCCCTTAAAAATGATGATTGGCCATGACCCGTTTTCAATCATTCATTTAAATTGCCATTTCATAAACTCCGAAAACTCTCAACATTATCAGGTTTGGTCAGTTTTCATTCATAATGCATACCTGTCAACTCTCACGCATTTCGCGTGGGTTTTAGTGACATATTTACGTTCCCCTGCTGTAGTCAGCAATTATTCAATCAAAGCATATGTAAGAGATTCTCACGCAGAATTGAAGTCCGTGTGCATGGAGGTTAATCAGTTTCACCTGCGTTATGACTCCGGACTTCTCACGCTTTTTTATTCAGGGGTTGGAAGCAATGCATGTGTTTCATGATCTTTCAAATTGTTTAAATGAAATAAGATCATTTGAAAAGTCTTTATGCAATTCCATTGCTTCCAATGATCTTATTTTATTTAAACAGTTTACAGAGTCAATCCAGGACACATGAAAATCAATAAATTGATGTGAATAATCATAGAATACAAAACTAAATATGTCTTCGGTGACAGTCGTGATTTAGTGGACATGAAATTATTTTTTTGTGTTTAATTATCCTCAAAAATGACAGAAATTGGGGGGTGGGGGGAGGTTCATCAGCGTAAGGAAAGTCAGTTTTTCTGTGGAGCGGCAGAATGTATGAACAGTGCCACTCAATCAAGAACTGCCGGCTGTGGTAGCAGTCGTGAGCACAGTGGACACGTCGGTCAAAACCGTAACCCGATAATTTTAGTCAGATACCGTCTTATATTCTCACTAGAAAAGTTTTCTAACAAAGTGTAATTTATTCACTGGACTGTGACTGAATAACATACGAGCAAGTCTACATGATACTGTCTAATTTTAATTTCCCACATCCTTTCAGTTAAAAAACAGATTTTATGTCACATTTTGGTGTCCTCTTTAAGCCAAAAAAACATTTTAATTAATTTAAAAAAAAAAAACTACAACGTACTTGGGTTCAAATGGTAGTTTATTCCTCACTATATCTCTATCATGTGCTTAACAAAATAATCACAAATTACCTGCTGATAGTAAAACAATGAACAATACCTGTCCCGAAAATCTCTCCAGTATTGTGAAAACACACACACACACACACACACACATATAGATATATATACACTGAACAAAAATATAAATGCACAAACCAAAAATGCTGAGTTAAATTGACCTATAATGAAATATGGCCACAAATCGTGTTTATTGGTGTACCGAATGATTTGTTTTGCTGAATTCTGGTGACCCACTTCTCATTGACCACTCCCTTTGAGATTACTCACTCATTGAGTTATTCCAGCCCTGAGCTGCATAGACCATAACATTGAGATGGTCAGTCAGTGTGACCAATACACAGGCACTCCTTGCACCACAGTCAATAAAAAGCCACCACAAAATGTGCACTTTCATCACAAGTCACAATGTCACAGATGTCACAAGTCATGAGGGAGCGTTCTATTGGCAAGCTGAATTCTGGGATACCTGTGACAGCAGTGTCAACACACTTGAATGTGCATCATTCCACCATCAGCCGGTTGAGAATTCGATTCAGAGAGACTTGCAGCACTGTGAATCGTCCACATGCCCGATGACCACGTGTGACCACGCCCACACAGGATCGGCACATGTGGCTCCAGCACCTTCGTGATCGGCTCCGACCAGCCACCAGGACAACTGACAAGACCATGGGACTGCACAACAGGCAGATATCAGCTCAGACTGTCCGAAACCACCTGAAGGAGGTAGACCTCCGAGCCCACCGACCGCACCGAGGTCTCGACCTGACCGCCGTCCGTCGCTAGTACAGACACCACTGGGCCAACAGTCACCTTCGCTGGACGCCTGCACTGTGGAGGACGGTGTTATTCAGCGATGAATCGCGATTCCAACTGTACGGCGCTGATGGCAGACAACGTGTATGGCAACGTGTGGGCGAGCATTACGCTGACACCAATGTCGTGTATTGGGTGGCAGATGGTGGTGCAAGTGCAGTGGTGTGAGCAGGCATATTCCATAGACAGCATACCCGTCTGCATTCCGTTGAGGGTAACTTGAATGGGCAGCGGTACCTCAACGAGATCCTGAGGCCCATAGTCGTACCGTTTGTGCGACTCCATCACGTGACATTCCAGCACGATAATGCCCAGGCACACACTGTCCGGATCTGCTCAGAGTTTCTTGATAAGGAGGATGTCCCTGTTCTCAATTGGGCAGCACATTCACCCAATATGTCGCCAGTTGAGCACCTTTAGGATGTTCTGGATTGGCGGGTCAGAAAACGTGTTCCGGTTCCAGAAAACGTGCACCAGCTCCGAGTTGCGCTGCAGGAGGAATGGGACAACATTCCACAGGCTACTATTGACAATCTCACCACTCATGATGGTGGACACAGTTGTTACTGAGTGCTGTGAACTCTGCCCGCTGACCCCTGGTGGGTTCAGGCTGTCATAACTCATGAATTGTGTGCAGTAAATTGTTAATCATGTTTCTGTTGCTTGAATATTAAGGCAAGAATAAAATAATAATTGTTTTGTTGAAATATTGCCCGATTGATAAAAAATAATTTGAAAAAAAATTACTTTGTGCATTTATATTTTTGTTCAGTGTATATATAATAATGTATGTGTATATATTTCAAAAGTACTGTGTAAAAGTCATTGGCACCCTACATTAATTATTTTTTTTTAATTTAAATTTGACGTTGGATCTTTATTTTAGTTCTCCATGTTAGTGCTACTGCAAATAACAACAAGCACCTTTGAGTCTTCAAATGATAATTTAAAGAAATCTTTCTAAAGAACATTGAATTTCACTAAATACAGTTGATACAAAAAATACGCCGTGACAGAGCCCTGATCTCAACATCACCAAGGCTGTCTGCGAATACATGGGGAGACAGATGCAAGTGACACTGTGAACCTGCAGAGGATCTATTCTCCTGTATGCTCAGAACAACCATACAGCCAATAATCTTATAAAACTACAAAACTGCAGGCAGTGTCCCAAATTTTTAAGCTGAGGGTGGTCAACGAATTGTGTCAAATGCGCTTTTTACACAGTACTGTATATATTCAGAGGTTTATGCAATTCAACATAAAAAATGGCAGATTATTTGGAAAAAATTAGCGTCTTATCAAAATTCTGATATTGCAATGGTGTTAAGAGCAAAAACCAGCCCTTTTCCATCATGTTCTTTCAAAAACAAATTTTAAAATAAACAGCATTTAATACTCAGAGAAACGACTTGACGGAAAATCACTTAAGTTTGAGAAAATGGAGGTATTATGTATCTAAGTAGCTTATTCTATGAAAGTAGATTATCTCAAAGTTTCAGATCAGTGGCTCCCCCCTCAGCACCTGCAGTAGGTCCCAGCTGCAGCAGTGCAGTCTCTGTGCAGTCTGACTGAGGGAGGTTTTTGTACGGCTCTCTAACACTGTGTGAACGGAGAGCTATCATACTGCTGACAGTAATAATCTCCTGCATCTTCAGCCTGGACTCCAGTGATTTTCAGGGTAAACTGAGTCCCAGATCCACTCCCACTGAAACGATCAGGAATCCCAGACTGGCGAGTTGTGGCAGCATAAATCAGAAGCTTAGGAGCCTGACCAGGTTTCTGCAGGTACCAGCTGAGGTAGCTGCTCACACTCTGACTGGCTGTACAGCTGATAGTGACAGTGTCTCCCTGCTGAACAGCCTGAGCTGCTGGAGACTGAGTCAGAACTATATCTGCCAGTGATCCTAAAAAAGAAAACATGGAAATGAATGTAACTGCACCTATCCAAGTGCCAAACCAGATTGATGAATTATTATTGGATTTTTTTATAAATCAACACAAGTCTTGGGAAAACTGTAAAAAAAAAAAAAAAAGTTAGTTCAAAAAGAGTAAACTGGATCAGTCTTTCTCACCCTGTACAAGGAGTCCCAGCATCACCATCAGTAGAAAGTCTGACATCATCATAATGCTGCCTGTGTCAGTGTCTGTGAAAGGACTGGGCAGTCACTGATCAGCACTGGGGGTCTTAAAGTGTGTGGAGCAGTGAGGCAGGACAGGTATGCAAAGCCCCTTCCTCTATACAAATCCTGTCACACACAGTTAGAGGAGCTCTGATGTGTGACCAGCAGTGGGTCTATAGAGGGCTGGGACATGTGTACTGTGTGCTGATATTTTGCCCTCATAATGAAGTAGCAGCATTAATTTCAGCTTTTCTGAAATTTTATTTGACTTTTAACTTGGGAACTGAATATAGCTTCAGATTCTGTAAATTGTGTTTCATGAATTCCTCTGAGTTCAGATCAAAGTTTCAGTGACAGAAATGAGAGCCAGTGACATCACACATGCACGACCAATTGCCTCCATCCATTTAACTCACTTGAGCCACGCTATCAAACTGTCACATAAATCCTAAGAAGATTATTTGTTGAGCAGTTGTTTACAATGAAGTGATGCTCAGTTTTTCCTGCACCGTCACGACCAGGTCCTGCTTTCACATTTTACACTGTAGTTTTCAGATGTTAAGTGAGAGAATTCCTGTTCAAACAGCAGATACAGGGCTGACACCCTCTACAGTGATGAGAGTGTAAAAGAAAGTTTTATCACGAGACACAGGCTGCCCAAGCAATTACATTCACCAAATCGTTGCCATCTGTCCTCAGTAAAAATGCCCATAACGTGTTCCTGTTTGCTGTTTGCAGAGATTTCACATCACCCACCATCACCAGCTCCTGACTCCAGCCTCTTCAGCATCAAATCCATCATTTCCCAGCTGACCAGCTCTCCGTAAAGCGAACGATTACTCCCCTCTGCTTGATTAGCAATCAGATGATTCACTAATTTAGTAAGACTATTCGGCAGAATGACGGGCCAGTTCAAGTTTCCGCGGCGTTATTACTCAGCACATCGAACCTGAAATGCTCATGAAACTGCAGATTTGCACGTACTTGCTGACAGGAAGCCGAAGCAAGCAATGCCATTCAGTTCTTATGCGGAGTTAAATGCTTGATAAATATGCAATATATTCCCCTTTAAATACGCATTTTTTTAAACCCCAATCAAAAAAATGGGGTTTTTAGTTTCAGTCTTCTTTCATAATCCGATGAACAAAAGGTTAAAACAATACACGAAATTATCGAGAGAGCTCAGATTTTTTTCTATTGATTAAACGTATTTCCATCCTTGCTGTCTTGATTTGAAGCATATACGTAAATGAATCTTTTTGTCGTCATCACCTATCAGTATACAGGCTTCCTATAGGCTTGGATTTAATAGTTTTGATCGTCAATCAGGTATTGTACGTGGGAACAGGTTGACAAAATCCAGCAATAAAAGGTTAGGCCACTGCCACACATCACTGCACGCCTCAGGAATACACCAATAAATAACAGCACATGGGTCTGTCCAAGCAGAGGGGCATGGAAGTGTGACATTGCCAGTATTATTTTCAAATTATAGTTTGTAAGAACTGAACACACATAATGGAAGCTTAGTTTGTGTACTTCCATGACAAAATCATGAGAAGATAACTGTATTTACAGCAAAAGGGGAATTCCAATGAAAAGTTGAAAATATCCTTATGGTCCCATATATGATGTGGACAATAGAGAAGCCAAATTTTTTCATCAAAAAGCATTTAGCTTGAGATTTGAATCTTTCACCATAGAAAACAACCATCCCAACACACATTTAGCACAAAACCTGCTGGGCAACACTTGAAATGCAAAGATTCCAATCGATTTTAAGTACGTCAAAATGTCCATGCTGGAGGGCAGGACAAGATATATTTTTCTATTCAAAAAGGGGTAAGCAGCATTCAAAAGAGCTTCATATCTTATTAACACTGCCAAGTTATGAGGTAATGAAAGGCAAACCATTTCATTTAAACTAGGCATAGTGTCCATAGAGTGGTGAACAGGTCACCTATGTGATGCATGTCAAGATGGGTGGTTCCGTATGTGATGCTTGACAAAAAATTTTATTGCTCCAACTTTTTTTTTTTTTTTTTTACCTTTTTTGGGATGTTAGTGGTGCACTTTGAAAATATATGAAGAACAATTGCATTGAGCACAAACTGCACTTTTATTGAACCTCACAAACAGTATTTTATTTAAAATACGACATCATCGTCGCCAACATGACGCTGGACAACTTTTGCACAAATCAACCATCACACACCTAACCTCCATACAAAAAGATCGTTTGAGATGAAATTGCGCAAAAACTATCACCAAAAACAGTCATATCGGCGATCAAAAAAAGACAAAATACTGAGATGGGTTCCCTATCACAGCGTACAAGACACTTATTACCAGTTTTCCATGATCTATATTTGGCGTGGCGTGACGATTGACCACCGTTTCACTGTCCAAATCACATAACGGCACCGACTTGGCACACTGTCAAAACAACTTTTGAATCACGTGCGAAGAATCGGCATGCATTCCAACGCCTGCCACGCTAAAAAGATGGGTTGGAAATGGAAGATATATAATCCAGAATACTCCGTGAATATTCCACCAAATAACTGAGTAGCGAACTGAACTTTAATTGTACGTGACGATGGTCACATATGTGATTTTGTTGACGGAAAACCTACCTCCGTGTATGACAGCGGGAAGACGCTATTGATGTAAACAACAAAATTGGTGACGTCATCATTTCGGGGGGTATCATCCAATGCTAATGAATTTGTTCTATTTCTGGCGGGCGTTTGGAATAGAGGAGCATCCAAAAATGCCGGTCACGTAATGTGATTATTGACGGAATTCCGGGTGGCTGAAATAAGACGTGTTTTTCTTTGTAACTACGCAAGAAACAAACCATCACACCACTTATGTTGCGAGGAGATTAATAGTTTTGAAGCTCCAAACAGAAAAATTTCTTTCAAGGTGTTTATTTCATGATATTTGTTGAGAATGTATAAGGGGTAGCTGATGGACGGAACAGCATCACATACGGAACCCCTCCAAAAAAACAACATCAAGTTTTTTCCGCTTGCACCTAAATTTGAATCTTTGTATGGAATAAAATCTTCAAACACTTATTTTCAAGTAGAAAATAAAGTTAATATGAAAGGAATGCCCTTAAGGTGTTAATAAGGCTTCTCTTTCAACGCACTCAAGAATGTCACAAAAATAAACTGAAAAATTGCCCCTAAATAGACATATTAAATGAGATAACTTTTCAGTGGTTTATGTGAGGGGCATAAAGTTATCTCTGTTATCTCTCTGGGATGTGTACTAAATACCTATCTGCTTAAATTATGCATCTGACCCAAAGAAAAAAAAGAGGGTGGAAGTTGAGGGTATGCAAACCACCCATTCAGAAAAAAAGAGGGTGGAAGTTGGGGGTATGCAAACCTACCTTTTGCTTGGACAGACCCATATATAAACAGTATTACAGTAGGCCTATGTATATATAAACAGTGTGCACAGAATGCATGAATACTTAAATAAGTAGTATAAATATCAAATAGGGGACTGGGAGGTCTGTTTTATATTAATGCCATCCAATTAATCTAAAATTGTATGATTTTAAAGAATTCCATGGCACCTTGAAAATACTTCAATTTACCAAAAGATTATTAATTTATTTTATATGCC
Organism: Gymnothorax javanicus; assembly: GCA_029692085.1. Taxonomy (NCBI): domain Eukaryota; kingdom Metazoa; phylum Chordata; class Actinopteri; order Anguilliformes; family Muraenidae; genus Gymnothorax; species Gymnothorax javanicus. The sequence goes on along the minus strand of CM056197.1, from coordinate 124,389,650 downwards.
TTTAAAACTGACATAGATCATTATGAGTTTCTGCAACACTGAGTTCTAACATACTTATTCTGTTCTGTCTGTTATTATTCTGCCATTGAAGGGATGGAGAAAAAAAAACTTCAATACTTTTGCCATCCCTGAATTCCATTTTTGCTGCCCTTTTGCACTTTTGTCAATTTTTTTCAGTCAGTGCATCCTAATTTACATTAAGATTGCAATACTTTAAAAAATATATTCAGCGTTCAAAAGAATAGTCTCCGCCTTGCCTTCACTCGCTCCTCCGCACTTGTCCTTTTTATTCTGGGCACGCGAACCCCTAACCGAGCTGTATCACTGTCTCGTGTGATAATAATCTAATAAATTACCATTGACTTCTTCAGGGAAATGTGATTATATAATTGATTAACCTAAATTGATTTTCGCCCGCCTGTTCTAGTCTCCGCCTCTTGCCTATTAGTTTTATCCAGTTCCCACCTTTTAGCAACTAAATTTAAACTGAATAACGTTTAGTAAATTGGGAATCTAGTGCCATTGTTTACTGATTTTGGCTCTGATGCATTGCATGTCTGATTGAAAATCATTTAAAGTTCATTTTTGGATTGTGTTGAACTTTCCTGCTCTGCAGGGTTCAAAAAAATGATGAGGTTCTGTCGTCCAGATCGCTTCTGGGAGAGGTGATGGAAGGATTCATTTTTAGCCAAAATAAATGAGATTTTACTCAAGCAAATGGCAATTTTTACTAAATGAAATCAATTAGAAATGAAATCTAAACCTTTGTTTACTTTAAATGCCATCTTCAAGCAACCATTTACTACAAGCAGAATTTTACATTTGTTTTTTACATCTCATTTTACTATACATTCATGTTATTTAATGCACATCCATTATTATGTAATCTCAGTGCATATTATAGCCTTCCCAGTTTTATTTGCCAGATCTGAATGCAATCCCAGCTTGCATTCCTTTTTCTCACTTTAGTTCGTTTTATCCATTTACACAGAGTCAAAATCAAGGGCATCCTTGACAATGGTGCAAGACCCCTGTTTAAGGCTTTATAACTCAGGATTTAAGCAACACAGAGACTGGAAAAATGATTTTTTTTTTTTGAAACAAGACACATGTAAAATTTGGAAATAAAACTTATTTCTATTCATTTATTTTTTTTTTAATTTTTACATTTTTTGGAAATAAAGTGCTAAACACAAGGAGACTTAATAAAAATTCAACACTAAAGTCATTTTGCATGAAAAAGAAAAAATAACTTGGAGGTAAAACCTTGTATCATAAAATTGACCAGAAGTCAGCAGCACTCCCCATTTTTACAACCCAAATTCCAAAATAGTTGGTACAAAGTGTTAATTGTGAATAAAATCAAAACACATTGGCCCTCATTTATAAAAATGGGTTTTGGCATTTATCAATCTGAACGTGAGCGAACGGTCCAAAAAAAATCTCACGCCAGGTCTGACCAGGTGTATTGCACTTTTATTTTACATGTAAAACTGGTGACAGATAGCTGCTTATGGGCTACGACTGACCAGGTGTATGTCAAAATGAATAGTAAACCATATGCAGGAAAACAAAGGAATTACAAATTCTGGAAAAATGAATAAATAGTCTGAATAGATAAATAGGCTAAATTAATAAATGAATAAAAAATCAACACCTGTCTCTTTATTTTATATTTTGAGTCAACCTGCTTGTCAATGGAACCATCAATGCAAAATTAAAAATGTTAGTGAGAGTTAATGACAACAAACTTATCCAGTCAGATTCAACAAAAGAAACTATGAAATAAATCAAAGAAAAGTGTTTAGAGAAGCATTTTAGTCCCGCGTCACTAGTCTCAGGTCCCTTTAAGTTTTACAAAGATGTTTACTGTAGAATGAGAATGCTATTTACAAGACCAGAAACATGGCTTTAAAAGTTTTCCTATCATGCAACTATTTTTTGTCTAATGACTGTTTGTTGATTTAGTCCCAGACTCAGGTGCCAGACTTCATCTTCAGGTTGTTGACTGTCCAGTTTACAAAAAAAAACTCAAAGCAGAATTTTTTTCCGACTTTTTTGTTATTGACTGTTTGGTTTCCTTAATGCACTTTTGTCAGTGCTCATCTATTGGTTTTTGTGTTACGTATGATTTGCAGCCTGCCAACACGTTTGATATGATCCAAAGCCCAAGACTAGGGAAAGACTGGTATGAAACGCGTTGCAGACCGCAGATTACCACCTTAAACTTAACGATCGAGATGACGGAGCACAGAGACTCCAGTTAGACTCCTAAAGACTGTCAGTTTTAGTCTGGGACTGTGAAAATCGTTTGGTGTAAGCCCACTAATAAGAGTACATTGACTAACTAGCTAACTTGATTTTTTTTTGTTGCCCAGTATATACAGGCCTCTCGGACACTTTGGCCATGATCACATTTTGACAATGGCTGATCTTCTATTTTTATTGGAATAAGCTTCTGTCCAACGTGTGAGGAACTTTCGGCACAAAAGATTTCCTCCGGGAAAGTGACATTGGCTGCTCGTTTTGTGTGGCACCCAATAAAATGTCATAATAAAAGTAAAATGAAGAGTGATCTCTGCAGACTGTATTTTAACAATTACCCTCATGCAGCTCCGATCGAGGCAGTGGGGGACTCATCCGTGTCCGTACCACCTCGTATTCCCAAATGGAGTTGGAGGTACCCTGCTGCCACGTGCTCCTAACGATGGCAGCTGGAGGTTTGAGCCTGACTAGCCTCCACCGGTCTGTCGCTCATTGCGCCAAAGCACCGCCACCCGTTTTTTGGTGGCGATCTTAAAATCGGACCACTTTTTTTTTAACCTACATGTAAACATTTGGATTGTCAATTATGTAGGCAATATAACCTGAAATATCATGGATCTATAAATTGAATTTATTAAGGCCGATGTTATTCGCGACTTATACGTGCAGCCAATGCTGAATTTTTTTTTCTTGACCACACTTATAAGTGCGCAGGTTGATGACCATTCCAGGGTTGCTTATAGAAAGTACCGCTTAAAAATAAGTTTGGCCAAATAAAAAAAAAATTAATAAATGGATACAAATAAAATAAGTGTGGGCAATGGAGCAGTGTGCATCTTGGCCACACTTATAAGTCAGAATAACGCAATTTCAATCAATTTTTGTGCTTGGACAAGTGCAAATAGTCACTTCGATTTATTAATGAATTAAATCAGACTGGAAAAAAACGTCTGCTGCACTCGGTTTTCCACCTCAACAGTGTTTACCGCAGCAGCAATAGTTTTTCCAAACTGCAGCCTTCTGGGCTCCTTTATGCCACTCTTAAGGCTTCCAAATAAAATTATTTTGTTTTTCCACCTCAGACGTGATAATTTATATTTCCTCCTCAGTGAAGTTCTCTCTTCTTTGCCGTCTTTCGAGAGTCCATGTCGAAAGTGGGCAAGACCATGCCTCCCGGAGCATGAATTTATAGGGGCGTGTCAAGTAAATTACGATGGTTTCAGCCACCAGATTTATCAAAGACCACGCCAGTTTGTACACCAAATCAGCGACGTTACAAGACTTTTAGTAAATCAGACGTAACACCTGGTGAACGCTGATATTTACACCAGAATCTATACCAGATCCTCACTGTTTGATAAATGAGGGCCAATGACTTTCAAATCACACCAGCCAGTATTTTATTCACTACAGAACAGAGATAACATAGCATATGTTGAAACTGAGAAATTCTACAATTTTATCCACAAAATGAGCTCATTTCAAATTTGATGGCTGCTACAGGTCTCAAGAAAGTTGGGACAGGGGCCTGTTTACCATGGCGTAGCATCCCCTCTTCTTTTTAACACAGAGTGGAGGTGTCTGGACATTGAGGAAACAAGTTTCTTGAGTTTAGCCATTGGAATTTGATCCCACTCTTGTTTAATACAGGCTTCCAGCTGCTGGAGAGTTTTGGGTCTCCTTTGACTGACTTTTTGTTTAATTATGCGCCAAATGTTCTCAATCGGTGAAAGATCAGGACTGCAGGCAGGCCAGTTCAGCACACGAACTCTTCTACTATGAAGCCATGCTGTTGTAATAGCTGCAGTATTTAGTTTTGCATTGTCCTGCTGAAATACAGGCCTTCCCTGGAATAGATGTCGTCTGGAGGGGACCATATGTTGCTCTAAAACCTCTATATACCTTTCAGCATTCATGGTGCTTTTTAAAACATGTGTAAGACCCACGCAGCTCGACCAAGGGAGGAAGAGCCCGGGTTGAAGGTTTATGCGTGTGGATTCCTAGTATTAGCATACGCGACGTCCTGGCTGGTGCGAATCACAATAAAATGGATATATTTTCTCCGTTCGAAGGACGGGGCACAAAAGCACAACGGTTACAATTAATCTGACTCCATTTTAAATTTATAATAATGAATTTAGTGATACCCTGTTAAATATCTGACTCAATTAGAATTAGAATCCATAATCAAGAAAACCTGAATTTATTCGAGTGACTACACCTTCAACTCTTAGGAGACTACCGCTGTCGCTAATTTTTTACTCCCGGTTTTAGTACTGTTACTGGATCCTAGGTTCGTTGATTAGATTAGAGGTTGAAGTCAGCCATCACTGCAACAGCATCTTTTGGCTTGAATACACTTAACCCAGATCTATGCACGCAATGGATGGGTTCCTTCAGGGAATTTTAACAGATAACCGACTTTTCGTCCATGGGTTTCCTTTAGGCTAAAATCCCAGAACCTGCAATACATAAACCCTTTATGTAAGTAGATCATGGTTGTCTCTCCAACTTAATAAAACCAATCTCCAGAACAGGCCGCTGGCCAGTCGTCCAAACTCGGTCGGGATTATACCCCTTTATCCACTCTTAAGCGCTTCCAGAATAAAAGGATTTTGTCCCGGAGACCACACCTCAGACGTGGAAAGACAATAATTTATTCACCAGGTAGGCAAAAGCTTAAATCAAACAAATCAACGTTAAGCCAATTAAAGTTACAGGATAATTTAGAAGAGGAGAATAAAGTCATAACTGGAGTCAAAATTATACACGCACTAACGTGCGCGGAAGTTCAAAAATACGATGTTACATCATTGAAAAGGCTACTCACGCACTTACGGGGACGGATCGGAAATCATCTTCCCAGAATGGATTGTTTCTCTTTGCTTTAAGCCAAATCAGAATCTTTGATCCAGATCCTTCATAAACACCTGGAAGGGGGGCTCGAATCTGGTTTTTGGGTTTCCACCATTGGGAGGATGTAATAAAACACTTCAGCAGAGAGAGAGAGAATAGGGTGATTACCAGAGAGGATTCTGGCCAAATTCTCAGGAGTTTCCCAAAAAAATGAACCATAATTCCAATGGGAATGAAACATACTCCACTCAACTCCTTGGATTCTCCCTGAATAACAAGACCAAACATGATATGAATATGTACTAATATGATGCAGTTGTCATGAAAAAGTCTGAAGATGAATTAATATATAGGTAAATTAGGTTATTCCAGAAGGGATTTCTTTGCAGAATATTGAACATATAAGCATATTATGCAGTTCTCAGGGTTTTAGATCATTTTTTGTTTAATTAATATAACTGGACTTTAACTCAAGAATTAGGCCAAATATGGACTGCACAGGGGCATTCAGTCAGCCAGAGCCTCTAACAACCCCCCATACAGAGGAACAGTAAGACCGTTAACACCTTAGTTTTGCATTTTGGGGAGGAAGTCCACAAAAGCTTTATTGCTATCTGGCATCTGGAGGGGCCATCTGGACCTAAAACTTATCAGCCATTTGTCATTTATGGTTCCAGATTCTACACATGCAAGTGTCCCACACCATATGCACTAATGCATCCCCATACCATCAGAGATGCTGGCTTTTGAACTGAACACTGATAACAGGAGGGGTGGTCTTTCTCCTCTTTGGCCTGGAGGACACAACGCCTATGATTTCCAACAAGAATGTCAAATTTGGACTCGTCTGACCACAGGACACTTTGCCACTTTGCTACAGTCTATTTTAAATGATCCTTGGCCCACAGAACACGGCGGCACTTCTGGATCATGCTGAACAATGGCTTCCTTTTTGCATGATAGAGTTTTTGGTGGCATCTGTGGATGGCACGGCGGACTGTGTTTACAGACAGTGATTTCTTGAAGTATTCCTGGGCCCATTTAGTAATGTCAATGACAGAATCATGCCGGTGAGTGATGCAGTGGTGTCTGAGGGCCCAAAGATCACGGGCATCCAGTAAAGGTCTTCGGCCTTGTCCCTTCGTAAAGATCTTGCCCTTGTCCTGAATCTTTTGATGATATTGCACTTTCTCTGAATCTTTTGATGATGTTATGCACTGTCGATAATGAGACCTTGAAGCCTTTGCAATTTGACGTTGAGGAACATTGTTTTTAAAGTATTCCACAATTTTTTTACACAAGCCTTCACAGGTTGGAGAGCCTCTGGCCATCTTTACTTCTGAGAGACTCAGCCTCTCTTAGACATCCCTTTTATAGGCAATAATGTTACACACTTGATGCCAGTTAACTTAATTACTTTCTAAATGTTCTTTCAGCTGATTCTCTTATATATTATTTGCTTTTTCAGCCCTTTTTTGCCTGTGTCCCAACTTTTTTGAGACCTGTTGCAGCCAGAAAATTTGAAATAAGCTCATTTTGTGGATAAAAACATAAATTGTCTTAGTTTCAACATTTGAAATGTTATCTATGTTATATTGTAAATAACATATTGGCTCATGTGATCTGAAAGTCATTGCATTTTGATTTTACTCACAATTTACACTTTGTCCCAACTATTTCGGATTTGGGGTTGTATTAGTTCTAGGGCACCACCTCCTGATGATCATTCAATCTATAGTTATGTGCTCAAGGAGCAATTACAATGACGGCATCATTTAGATACCAGCATCTATGCTTCTGCACCTCAGCGCAGAGGACTTAAATACAGGCATGTGATTGTAGAATGTAATTGTTGCTTGACTGACATCAGAGAGAGTGCACTTCAAACACAACCGACAATGCTGTCATGGCAAGACACAGTAGTCTTGCCAGTGCAGGGTTAATGCTGCTTTACTTATTCAAATATGGCCAAAATTATACCATAATTAGTTCAACTGTCAGGGCTACATCTCCAAGCTTGAGTACTGAGAGCACCGAACTGCAGAAGAAGAAGAGCCAGAGATCAAGAAGCAGTTCACTTCTTGTATATTTGCTAAAGTGAAAAAAAAAAAAAAATTGCAAACAGGGTAAGACAAAGGGCTACAAGAAAAACTATAAATAAAAACACTAGTATCAAAGCTACAACTATTCAGAAAATACTGCCGAAAAACAGGAAAAAAAAAAAAACTCAGAAAAGCAGCCAAGAATCAAATATCTAGAGATATCAGGGTAGAATCAGAAAACCCACTGGCAAAGTGAATAGAGTACGAAACCAAAAGGGAAGAATCTACACAGGAAGTTGTCTTCACACTGCTTAAATAGAGCTCCATTCGGTCAAGAGGCATGGCCGCATTCCATCGCGGCAAATCAAATAATATGTTTTTTTCCCCTCCGGCGCATTTTCTCGCATTGCTGGGATTACGCTCCAGGACCGCGACTGGTGGCTGTGCCGACTTAAGCACCGCAGATAGCGGCCGGGAAACCAGGCGGAAATGCAGCGGTAGCATTATTAAGTGCAAAAAAATTAAAAATCAAAAATCTTTTCATCAAGATGATAAATACAAAACACTGATTTTCCACATCCGACATTCAGAAAACAGAAAGAGTGAATTTTTCTGTGAATCAGTATCTCAGTGTTTTCTAGAACGAAAGTGAAGTTTCAGGAGAAAATGGAGCTGAATCAGGAGTCTGAGGAAGAGCAGGGGGACCACTGGTAGAGAGAGGGAGAGCAATCCTCCTGTGAGGCAGAAGGAATTTATCAACAAACTCTACTGGCTCAATCACTCTGTATCAGTGAGCCAAGGAGGTGCCAGGTAGTCTGAGACCATTCCTGTTCATTTGGTCATAAAATCTGTTCCACTTTCTACAGAACCCAAAATTTTGTTTCCCAGCCCCAACCGTCTTGACATTCCTTCAGTGCAGGAATGTGTGAGATAACAGCTTCCACAGTCTCTCTAAATATTTGTTTTCCGCACCCCCCTGAGCCCCCGTTTCCATCTTCCTTTAGCAGGTTTGGGTCACTGTAATGTTGCAGATGACATAGGATGTTCCATGACAATCCAAGTTCCGAGCATCGTCATGTTTGGTGTCATTTTTCTTTTTTCTCACTGAGACTGGTGCAATGGTCTGATTTCCACAGCAGTTTTCCTACGTCTCAATACACATCTAAGAGACTAGGAGTAGACCGGACCAGTGTGGAGATCTGCCCCTACGAAAACCACAGGCCTGAAACTGTGATCAACACCCACCTCCTGTGGGCCTGGAAACTGTGGGTCAAAGTTCTAAATTGTCCATTTATGGTTTTATGGTTAAGAGAATAAATGCCTGGTTTGTATGCAGAAAATGAGGAAACAAAGAGTTTTAGAGAACTGCAGCCCGACTCCCACATGACCCGTCGTGTGTAGCTTTACTTGTTGCCAGGTATGATAATATTCTATATTGACTTTGGAATTTGTTTTAATCTTTCTGTTTTGTAATGTATTCCAGAAATTTACCTGTATTTGATTTGTAACTGAATTGGCTATGAGGTACCTACCTGGCAAATATATAACGTGATCTGTGTGGTTTCTCTGAAAATTTTTCAATTCTCTCTCTTGAAGTATATGTTGGGAATACCCACTCAAGCTGGTCTAGGCAGGATACATATTTACACTTATTGTATCGCAGAGCACTGCAGCCGTTGACCTCGGTCATTAAATCAATCTCCTCCACTTATCGATGTTCCACATGAGAAGGGGGATTGCAAATGTTGGTGTTCTTGGGTCCCTGAACCCCCACTGGATATATGGAAAGAGGTGGCATCCTATGTAACCTCTGAGTTACCGCAGACGTCTAGTCAGCTTGTGAGACGTGCACATTTCGGCTGGTGTGACGTGGTGGCACCATCATGCAATGCTCTGAGAGTTGTAACAAAAGTACTGGACTGTTTTTATGATCAAGGCAAAATTATCACTAATGATGCATCTTTTCAAATTTTATTCAAATTATTATATCGGAGTCAGATAAAACAAAGAGTCGAGATATGTTCTTAAATAAATTTAACAAGATCTTCCCGTCAGCTGTGTACAGGAGAACTCACACACACTACCTTCACCCCACTCAGCTAAAATTCCTTCATTGGGACTGTGAAGGGCTAACACTTCCTCCCTCTGTCTTTATCAGAGGGGATCATATCTGGATTAAGCTCCATTTAAGTTGGTAAACAAATTATTTCTCATTGGTGAATTATAACACTTCTCTGCATTCACAATCCTCTTCAACTCCACCATCCCCAAAACCCAAACTAATTACTTTACAGGTAAAGAAATTTGTGACCTCTCTGAATGTTCTCTCTAATCTTTGAATGCTTGCTCTAATTGTAGCCCCTGGACAAAGTCGGGCGACTACTAGAGATTCACACGTGTTGGCTCCACCGTCGCCGCTGCCTCGTCCGTAGACACTTCCTTGTGGACGATCCACAGGCTGTAATTTTTGACCAATTGCTTTCATATTTGGTATGGACATGTGTTACACTGATGACACCTATCGATTTTGGTTGCCATGGCGGCAGTATTGGCCGAATAATACAGAAATTAGAGGCAAAACATAGAGATTTCCTTGTGGACGCAGTACAGGCAACAATTTTTGACCAATTTTTTTTACCACAAAAAAGGGGAGAAGCGGGCTTTCGGGGCTACTCCCAGCTCTCTAGTCTGTAGATGTTCTCACTAAACTCTGAATACTCTGAAACTCTGTTTCTACACTACATGATATTCTCGCATATTGAAGATTGCATTACTATTTGGTCTCTAACAAATGCAACAACCATGGAACTTATTGAATCCTGGTTTAAAAAGGCATTGAAAGTACTCAACATAAAAACGGTCACTTACCATCACTGTAATATACTCGGAAAGTACAACTGCAACCTGTAAAGCTCTGATCATTTTAAGAACTTCAAAACTGCCAGCTTGATTTACTAAGTCTTTCATGAATTGGCTTCATCTCCTCTGAACGAATCTATCAAGCAGCGCACAACCAGTGACTCCGCCACCCGCCTAACTAGAGCAACCAATAGAGGAGAATGATCTAACTGGTTTAAGCTGACAGAAAGGCGGCAGTAACTCAAATAACCGCAAATAGGAGAAAGTTTATTCATAGGATAAATCCCTTAAGTTGTAGCAACTCATTTTTGAGGGGGTCCCACACACATCACTTACAAAAAAGTACAACCCAATAAAACAATGCGATAGAATAAGAAACAATACAATAAAATGAAATACAGACAGGCAATGGAAAATAATATAACAAGACAGGACAAACAAACAATCATTCAAACAAGTTGCGACCTCATTTTGGACAAAATGTCAATAACAAATGGTGACAGATTAAATGAAAGCATGAACAAGTTGTTTCCAAGTAGGAAAACAGGGCTTGTTTAAAGCAGCTTAAGGATGGAGAAGATCTAAAACCCACAGGTTGGTGATTCCAATCATTTGGAGCTTTGAACATAAATGCTTTTCTACCAAATAGATTACTTGTACATGGAACAGAAAAATAAGGTTGAGTGCAGTACCTGATTTGATAATTAGAGGTATGTTGGACAAAATATTGTTTAAGATAAGGGGTATTTGTACCTTTAGGGGTAAAAGGCTTGTCACTGGGGCAGTACCCTCAAAGGTACTGCTGTTGTACCCTTAGAAGTGGGTTCTTATTTGTTTTGGAACGTAAAAGTACCTTTTAGAGCCTAAAAGGTCACACAGGTACCTTGAGGACCTATAATTAACCCTAGGGGGTACATAAGAGCTGAATGTACCTTGGGGAACAGAACTGGACTCCTGCTGTACCCCTATTTCTGAGAGTGTGCAGAAATGCATCTCAGAAGCACAACATGTCGACTCTTGAAGTGGACGGGCTACAGCAGCAGGAGACCACACCAGGTTCCACTCCTGACAGCTAAGAACAGGAAACTGAGGCTACAGTGAAAAAAAGGCTCACCAAAACAGGACAGTTGAAGATCAGAAACATCACTTGGTCTGATGAATCTCAATTTCTGATGTGACATGCAGGTGGTGGAACAGATTTTGGCCGAATCCTCATGAATTCATGGATCCATCCTGCTTTATGAAAACAGTAAAGGCTGGTGGAGGAGCAATGATGTAGGGAATATTTTCTCGGCACACATTAAGCTCCTGAATACCAATTGATAATTTAAAGGCCATAAAAAAGATGAGGATAAATTAGTGTCTCAACTGTGTTCCTTCAAATTAGTTCCAAATTATCAAAAAAAAACTCAGAATTTTGAAAATAGGGTGTACATTTTCCAATATTAACATTTGCAGAAAGTGTATTAAGATTGAGAATATGAGTTATTACTGCACATAGTTGATCAGTGTTTTAGAGCAGAACCTCTTAGTGTTTCAGATCAGTGGCTCCCCCCTCAGCACCTGCAGTAGGTCAATAAACAGCATTTCATACTAAGAGAAACAACTTGACAGAAATCACTTGAGTTTGAGAAAATGGAGGTATTATGTATCAAAGTAGCTATGAAAGCAGATTCTCTCAAAGTTTCAGATCAGTGGTTCCCCCCTCAGCACCTGCAGTAGGTCCCAGCTGCAGCAGTGCAGTCTCTGTGCAGTCTGACTGAGGGAGGTTTTTGTACGGCTCTCTAACACTGTGTGAACCCGCTATATCCCTGCTGACAGTAATAATCTCCTGCATCTTCAGCCTGGACTCCAGTGATTTTCAGTGTAAACTGAGTCCCAGATCCACTCCCACTGAAACGACCAGGAATCCCAGACTGACGAGTTGTGGCAGCATAAATCAGAAGTTTAGGAGCCTGACCAGGTTTCTGCAGGTACCAGCTGAGGTAGCTGCTCACACTCTGACTGGCTGTACAGCTGATAGTGACAGTGTCTCCCTGCTGAACAGCCTGAGCTGCTGGAGACTGAGTCAAAACTATTTCTGCCAGTGATCCTGAAAAAGAAAACATGGAAATGAATGTAATTGCACCTATCCAAGTGCCAAACCAGATTGATGAATTATTATTGGATTTTTTATAAATCAATACAACTCTTGAGAAAACTGAAAAAAAAGCTCAAAAAGAGTAAAATGGATCTGTCTTTCTCACCCTGTAAAAGGAGTCCCAGCATCACCAGTAGTATAAAGTCTGACATCATTATAATGCTGCCTGTGTCAGTGTCTGTGAAAGGACTGGACAGTCACTGATCAGTACTGGGGGTCTTAAAGTGTGTGGAGCAGTGAGGCAGGACAGGTATGCAAAGCCCCTTCCTCTATACAAATCCTGTCACACACAGTTAGAGGAGCTCTGATGAGTGAACAGCAGTGGGTCTATAGAGGGCCGGGACTCCTGCTGCTTTTAATCAAACTCATTAATTTAATAACCATTTTTCTGACATTTAGTGATTCTTTATCTGCTGCTGAGGAACACATTTGGAGTCCATGGGAAGGTTGTAAAAATATTTAATAACTTCACATCATGTGAGCTGTAGGAATATTTTAATGCTAAAAACCTTGGATTGTCCTTGTCTTCATATTGACACTGATGATAATCATGAGAAGCCTTGTTCTCACAGAGGAAATACATACTAACAGAAGAAGGACACTTTATTTTTCCTGTGTTTGACAGCTGTGATATTTTTTTCCAGGGCAGCAGAAGAAATTGTTACTGTGGATCATATTTCACAGCTCTGAAACTATTTTATTGTTGTCCAAACTTAATTTGTAGATCATAATTACAAGCCCATTATTATCAACTGAGTAGCAGCCTATTGCAGGATTGAATATGAGCCACTGTGGCAGGTTTATAATGAGGAGGATGAGGACAAATGGAAGGAGGCATGAAGGACCCTCTGTACCTATTAATGACCTCACTAATGATTCAGCTCCTGTAGGGACATCGGTGAGGAGAACTGGTATATGAACTGGACTATCAGAGTATCCTCTCACCATGAGATAGTCCATTGCCAACTGATACAACACTGTCCACCTAAAATTAGAGAACAATCAGACACAAGGGAGTAGTTACAGCTGATCACACTCATGGAGTTAATAAGATAATCAATCAGCTTAACAGAAACCCCACACAGACTCAGAGCCTATTCGGCAGGTGTGAGGGCTGTGACAACCATGCAATGTCATTTACTTCCTCCATCATGTTGTGACGGCACAGAGGAAAACTGCCTCTCCCATGATGAACAAAGAGAAGGAACAAAAAACTTTGTGTGATGATTCAAGAATGAGAGTGATGGTTCGAGAGAACATATTCCTGAATCAGGAGTTTGGGAGAGATCAGGGGGAGCACTGGCAGAGAGTGAAAGAGCATTCCTCCCTCCCTCTGTCTTTATCAGTGCAGATCAGATCTGGATTAAACTCCATTAAGTTTCTCTGGTGAATAACTTTGTTAACCTCACTGAGTGCTCTCTCATCTCTGAGTTCTTTGTCTCATATCTGAATACTTTCTGTAATCTCTGAATGCTTTCTCTAGCCTCTGAATACTTTCTCTAATCTCCAAATACTCTCCATAATCTCTGAATGCTCTGGAGATTCAAAATTATTTAGTCCTTCAATTAATTTTCAAAAATGCCAAAAAGTTTTGGGCCACCATCAGATTTTTAATGGTGCACCAAGTGCAATGTGACCCCTTGGTTTTGGGGAAGGCATTTATACAGCATGCCTTCATGTTACATAAAATTGTTCACGTCCTAGTGACATAAAATTATGTAACACAAAGGCATTGGAACTCAATTATAAAACATTGTGGTCAGTGATCAATCAGTCAAGACAGCTTTAAAATGTGGTCTGAGGTCTGGACTTCACCCAAAACCTATTGGCTTCCTATATTTTATGCACTGAAGTTATTTCATGTGGAAAAAATAAGGGAAGAACAGTTGATGTGTGATTTTTTTTTTTTAAATCTGAGGGTGGCCCCATACTTTTGGTCTGTAATGTACAGTGCCTGACAAAAGTCTTGTCGCATAAGGACATAGTAACTAAAAATAGCATATAACTTTATTTCTAACCAATCAATTGTTACAATAAATGGTCCATTTTAATGTCAAGGGCTTTCACATTAATAATTTGGTGCAAAATGAAACCGTCAAAAAGTGTTCTGATGTTCACAGCTTGGCTAAGCCCATAACATCTGTTTTTGCTGGGACAAAAGTCTTGTCGTCTCTTCAAATGATGCAACAAATCGCAGATTAGAGTTTAACCTATGACAAATACTGTAATTAACACATTCCCAGATGTGTATAGAAATAACCCCAGCACACCAGACTTTCATATGAGGTGCGACTAGTTCTCTGACAACATACCAAAGATTCAACCACAGACCAAAGTGCTGATCATCAAGAGCCTGAAGACTGAGTCTGCTGCTGAGGTGGCAGACATCTTTAATGTATCCAAATGTCAAGTGGAGGGGATGAGAAAAAAGATTTGAAGAAACTGGTGACGTTCATGGCAAGCGCAGGTCAGACAGACCCCGGTATGACAACTGTTTGAAAGGACCGTTTGTTGCTTCAACTGTACAAGGCCAGCCCTTCTTCAACTGCAGCGAAGCTACATGAGAAAATGTCACCAAAAATCCCGGTATCTACAAGAAGAGTTTGTCAAATTCTCTCTCAAAGTGGTTTTCATAGCCAAATTAGTACACAGAAGCCTGCATTAAACAGAAAACATAAAACCTGCATTGCATTTGCCAAGGCCCACAGCTTGCAGAAAGGATTGATACTGGAAAAGTGGCTGCAAGTTTATTTTTCTGGTGAATCATCCATTGAACTGCATCCCAGTCACCGTACAAGACCTGTTGGAACCCTCATGGACCCAAGATTCTCCCAGAAAACAATCATGTTTGGTGGAGGAAAAATCATGGTTTGTTGTTACATCCAGCATGGGGGTGTGAGAAAGATCTGCAGAGTGGATGGCAACATCAACAGCCTGAAATATCAAGAAGTTCTTGCTGCCCTACTTATACTGCTGCTCCTTCTCATTCTTCTGCCTCCATGTCACAGTTCCTGAAAGTGAAGAAGGTGAAGGTACTCCAGGATTGGCCAACCCAGTCACCTGACATGAACAATTATTGAGCATTTCAGGGGTAAGATGAAGGAGGAGGCTTGGAAGATGAAACCATAGAATCTTGATGAACTCTGGGAGTCCTGCAAGACTGCTTTCTATGCCATTCCAGATGATTTCATCATCAAGTTATCTCAGTCATTGCCAAGACGTATGGATGCAGTCCTCCAAGCTCATGGGAGTCATATGCAATAATAATTCCTTTTTCCAAGGCACCATGGCTTTATGTTCTGATATTATAGTGGCATATTCGTGTATTCAAAATAAAGTGTATGTATAATTTCCACATTTTTTTTCAATGCGACAAGACTTTTGTCTAAGCAAAATCTGACCGTTCTGTACAAATTAAATTATGAAACTTAATGAATGACACAAAACTCTATTTTGGTATATTTCGCATAATCTAGAGGGCTTTGCCTTTCATATAAGCCATTTTTGATTCCAGTTGATCAACTACAAGTCAGGTTATTATTTGTTGTTCCTACAACTTGGATAAGTGACAAGACTTTTGTCAGGCACTGTAGGTTACAGGGCATGTATTATCCTGGAAGTCTATGGTCATATTGACAAATGTGAAATTCTTGACAAGATAAACATCCTACATTATGACGTACCCCATGTCAGAATTATGATATGGAAAAGGGTGAACTCAAGAAATGCCCCTGTTTATGTCTGACACAAATAGCCCACTTTTGTTCCAGTGAACTCACTTTAAATTCCAGTATATAATTGTGTGGGCATTTTTTTGTTCGCCTTCGATTTGTGTTTATTCGAAAATAAGGAAAAATCTTTCTCTCTGAATGAAATTGGTTTTACTATAATAAAAAAAATTTGGACCAATGTATTTATCTCTACTCTGCTCTTTCAATTAAGTTCCGAAATTATCAACAAGAAAATACTTAATTTTCACAAGATGTGTGGATACACCTCTCTTACCATATACAGACAGTGCCTTACTTTTGAGAAATTGAGTCTATTGAGCAAACTATTTTACAGCAGAACCTCTAAGTTTTCATATCAGTGGCTCCCCCCTCAGCACATGCAGTAGGTCCCAGCTGCAGCAGTGCAGTCTCTGTGCAGTCTGACTGAGGGAGGTGTTTGTACGGCTCTCTAACACTGTGTGAACACCCAGATACTACTGATGACATGTACACTCTGACAGTAATAATCTCCTGCATCTTCAGCCTGGACTCCAGTGATTTTCAGTGTAAACTGAGTCCCAGATCCACTCCCACTGAAACGGTCAGGAATCCCAGACTGTCGACCTGTGGCCCAATAAATCAGAAGTTTAGGAGCCTGACCAGGTTTCTGCTGATACCAGCTAAGGAGTGTTTTGTAGTTATAAACGTGAACACTCTGACTGGCTGTACAACTGATAGTGACAGTGGCTCCCTGCTGAACAGCCTGAGCTGCTGGCGACTGAGTCAGAACTACATCTGCCATCGATTCTGGAAAAGATAAACATAGAAATAGATATCAATGCAGGTACACCTTGTCAAACAAAATTAATTTCTATTGCGTATTTAAATTGAAATAATTACAACTCCACTGTCAAAACTGTGTAAATTTTAAATTAAAAGACGGTAAAATGGATCAGTCTTTCTCACCCTGAATGAGGAGTCCCAGCATCACCAGCAGTAGAAAGTCTGACATCATCATAATGCTGCCTGTGTCAGTGTCTGTAAAAGGACTGGACAGTTACTGATCAGTACTGGGGGTCTTAAAGTGTGTGGAGCAGTGAAGCAGGACAGGTATGCAAAGCCGCTTCCTCTAAACAAATCCTGTCACACACAGTTAGAGGAGCTCTGATGTGTGAACAGCAGTGGGTCTATAGAGGGCTGGGACATGTGCCTTGGTTACAGCTATTTCTGATGTAAAAACAAAATTAAAGCATAAATTTCTCCTTTTCTGAAATTGTGCTTTAGTATGTGTGAAAATGGAGATGGATAGCTGCTCCTGGGGTGATTTTCTGTAAGATGTGTGCAATATTTATTCATCTGAGTTCTACTGGAACTTTTAGTGTAAAATACAAAAGACTGTGACAGTAAATAACATAGGAACTGATTCAGACCCCGTTTAACCATGTGAAATAAATCAAGTGAAAGTTTTGGAGAGGGTTTACTTCTGTCACTATGAGCAGGTCCTGTATTTATATTTGAAACTGTAATTATCAGATGTTTAGAATGAGAATCTATCTGTTATCAGGTCATACAGGGCTGACTATGGAACTAAACTCTATGCTTTAACCCTCTGATGGTGGTCTGTTCAGTCAGAGATTTTATTTTTTTATTTTATTCATTTATTTCTATTTCTTCAAAGCCCTTTCTTTGGGGAAAGTACCCAGACAATTTTAGAATACATAACATCTTCAAAAGAAAAAAAAAAAACAATCAACTATACTTCAAAATTCACAGCATTTTTTAAAACAACCGATCAGAGGGGGTCAGCGGTTCCCGGCAGCTCCACTGGTGATGTGTGCCAACTGTCACTTGATCGGGGCGAGAATGCAGGAGGAGGGTAGGATCGGCTCTTCTGCCTCCGGATCTTTCTCCTTCTCATATCTTCGGGCTTGAGCGTCTGCTTTGATGTTCTTGGAGCCTGGGTGATTGGTTATTGAAAAATGGAAACGAGTAAAGAAAAGCGCCCACCTGTCCTGACGTGGATTCAACCGTTGTGCCTTTCACAGATATTCCAGGTTTTGGTGGTCAGTCAGCATGAGGAAAGGATAACAGGCCCCCTCCAAGCAATACTTCCACTCTTCAAGTGCCACCTCTTCAAGTGCCAACAGCTCCCGGTTGCCCACATCGTAGTTGGCCTCTGCGGGTGTGAGCTTGTGGTAGAAATAGGCACACGGGTACAGCTTCTCCGGCTGCCCGTGCCTCTGGGACAGGATTGCTCCAAGCCCCGCATTGGAGGCGTCGACTTCCACTACAAAGGGCTTTTCCGGGTCTGGTAACTTGAGTATAGGAGCAGCGATGAACAGGCTTTTGAGTGTGTCGAAGGCATGTTGAGCTTCTGGATTCCATCCCAGGTTTTTGGGTTTTCCCTTGAACAGATGCATCAGAGGGTGGGCAACCGCGCTGAAGTTTTTAATGACGCTTTGATAAAAGTTTGCGAACTCCATGAAACGTCGGAGATTCTTTAAAGTCTGTGTGATTATCCATGCTGCTACTGGCTTTAACTTCTTCTCTTCCATAGCCACTCCCTCTGGTCAAATCACGTAGCCAAGGAAGGCTGGTGGAAGACACACTTTTCGCCTTGACGTAAAGTTGATGTTGTAACAAGCGTTTGAGTGTTCTCCTTATGTGTTCCATATGTTCTTCATCAGTGGTTGAGTAGATAAGGATGTCGTCGAGGTAGGCAATGACAAATCTTCCCAACATCTCTCGCAGCACATCGTTGATGAAGGACAAGAACACTGAGGGGGTATTAACAAAAAATGGGGGACGGCATTACTCAGTACTCATAGTGCCCTGAGGTGGTGCTAAAGGCCATCATCCACTCATCTCCTTCCCTGATGCGGATGAGATTGTATGCCCAGCGGAGGTTGAGTTTCGTGAAAATCTTCGCTCCTCAAAGTTGCACCATAGTGCTGGGGACCAGAAAGGGTGGATATCGATACTTCACCGCAACATCATCTCGTCCTCCATAGTCTATAAAGGGGTGCAGACCTCTATCCTTCTTCTGGACAAAAAAGAAGCTGGGGATGCAGGTGAAATGGAAGGATAAATTAAGCCCTGCTGTAGAGCTTTTTGTACATACTGCTCCATTGCTAGAGTTTCAGCCACGATAGGGGGTATACATGGCTCCTAGGGGGTGTGGTGCCAAACAGGAGCTCGATGGCACAATCCTATGGATGATGAGGAGGTAACTGGGTTGCTTTTGTCATGCTGAACACCATCTTCAGGTCCCAGTACTCTTTGGGAATTTCTGTCTGGTCTCCTTGATCAGGGCTCTCGACGGACGTGGAGGCATTGAGGAGGGGGCTATGGTGCCACCGACAGGAGGGTGACCGGAACATGAGACGCCTGGTGTGCCAGGAGATGGTGGGATTGTGTAATAGTAGCCACGGAAGGCTAAGGATGAGTGGATGGCTTAAATAGTTGAGGAGCAGCAGCGGGAGTTCCTCCAGATGGCACTCTTGATTGCAGAGGGAGATCGGCGCCATCTGTTGGGTAACGTTGCCGCTGCTCAGAGGTTTCCCGTCTACAGACTAATAATAATGACGCGCCACCTCTCGGCGGCTGAGACCTGCCCATAACATGCCAATGGCTCTTTTTCTCCCTCCTGTGTGACAAGTCATTCCATTATCTTGATGCAGTAGCATTTTTCGTTTTTTTTGTTGACTTTATGTAGGCTATCGACCACACCCAAAAGAACAAGTCAAGTGTCAATATTCAGCTAAATGTTTGTAATTACTGAAGTGCTTGGCGCGTTCACGTGGCGCACGTCAGGATTACAATACCACGCGCTTTTCTTTATTTCCACTCGTGCCTCACTGGAAAAGCAATAAAAATCAATCGATTCTTCAATTTGCTGCAAATACAGTACATACCTTACCGTTGCATTTTAATGGCGCTAAGTATATTTTTCCAAATTTTATTTAGATTTACACCTTCACATTCAGTGTTTTGAGGGGTATATATCCGTGTGTGATCTAGACGGACAGATGGACGCCAAAATATCAGAAGCCTACAATTTGAAAGAACTTTGTCGACAATACCTCCTGAGGGGTAATAAAAAAAAAAAACTGAAGACGTTTCAGACAATTTTCCATTGAAAAATGCATCTGTCTTGACTAAAATTGATGCAAAATGTAAAGTTCATCTTGAAAAACAAAATGTCTAAAAAAAAAAGGTTCCTATGAAAACACACCTAAGATATTTTCACAAAAGTTGCCTCATATAGTTGGCTAAATGATGTGTGAGTGTTGTTAAATTGTGAGACCAAAAAGTAACATGGATCCGGATTGCAAAATTGGAACCATCCCTGTATTCAGCGCGCTCACTTTTTCCACATTTTGTTATGTTACAGCCTTATTCCAAAATGGATCAAATTCATTTTTACTCCTCAGCCGACGAAAGTTGGTCGAGGGATATTGTCATGGAGAGCGGCGTCCGTCTGTCTGTCCGTTTGTCCACAAACTTTTAGTTTCCGGACGATAGCTGAAAATCGCCTTGGCCAAATGTTCTCATTTTTGGTGGTATGTTGGCGGTGGTTAGAGGAAGCTCCCTATCGATTTGTGTCTTGCTCCGATAATCAGTATGGCCGCCACGGCAGACATCTTCATTTTCATTTACGGACTATAACTGAAAAACGCCTTGGCCAAATGTTCTCATTTTTGGTGGTATGTTGGGGGTGGTTAGAGGAAGCTCCCAATCGATTTGTGTCCTGCTCCGATAATCAATATGGCCGCCATGGCAGCCATCTTTATTTTTGTTTCTGGACAACAACTGAAAAACGCCTTGGCCAAATATTCTCATTTTTTGGTGTATTGGGGGTGATTAGAGGAAGCACCCTATTGATTTGTGTCCCGCTCGATAATCATTATGGCCGCCACGGCAGCCATCTTCATTTTCGTTTCTGGACAATAACTGAAAAACGCCTTGGTCAAATGTTCTCATTTTTTGGTGGTATGTTGAGGGTGGTTAGAGGAAGTTCCCTATCAATTTGTGTCCCGCTCCGATAATCAGGCAGCCATCTTCTTTTTAGTTTCCGGACGATAACTGAAAAACGCCTCGGCCAAATGTTCTCATTTTTTGGTGGTATGTTGGGGGTGGTTAGAGGAAGCTCCCTATCCATTTGTGTCCCACTCTGATAATCTATATGGCCACCACGGCAGCCATCTTGATTTTCCTTTCCGGATGATAACTGAAAAATGCCTGGGCCAAATGGTCTTGTTTTTTTACGGTATGTTGTCGCTGGTTACAGGAAGCTCCCTATTGATTTTGTGTCCCACTCCGATGATCAATATGACCGCCAATAAAGCGCAAGTCTGAGGGGTCCCACTCGTGACAGCGCACTATTTTTTCCCATAAAATTCTCCACACAATGCCAGACAGAATTGTCTCTAGGCACAAATCTGGGGAAGGGTAAAGAAAAAAGGAAGAAGTTCGGAACCACCAGGACTCTTCCTAGACCTGGCTGCCTATCTAAACTGAGAAATCGGCTGAGCGATCGGGGGAGAAGGGCCTTAGTCAGGGAGGTGACCTGTCTGTCAGAGCTCCAGCGTTCTTCTGTGGAGAGAGGAGAACCTTTCAGAAGGACAACCATCTCTGCAGCAATCCACCAATCAGGCCTGTATGGTAGAGTGGCCAAATGGAAGCCACTCCTTACTAAAAGGCACATGGCAGCCCACCTGGAGTTTGCCAAAAGGCACCTGAAGGACTCTCAGACCATGAGAGACAAAATTCCCTGGTCTGATGAGACAAAGATTGAACTCTTTGGCGTGAATGCCAGGCGTCATGTTTGGAGGAAACCAGGCACCGTTCATCACCTGGCCATTACCATCCCTACAGTGAAGCATGGTGGTGGCAGCATCATGCTGTGGGGATGTTTTTCAGCGGCAGGAACTGGGAGACTAGTCAGGATTGAGGGAAAGATGAATGCAGCAATGTACAGAGACATCCTGGATGAAAACCTGCTCCAGAGCGCTCTTGACCTCAGACTGGGGCGACGGATCATCTTTCAGCAGGACAACGACCCTAAGCACACAGCCAAGATATCAAAGGAGTGGCTTCAGGACAACTCTGTGAATGTCCTTGAGTGGCCCAGCCAGAGCCCAGACTTGAATCCGATTGAACATCTTTGGAGAGATCTGAAAATGACTGTGCACCGACACTCCCCATCCAATCTGATGGAGCTTGAGAGGTGCTACAAAGAGGAATGGGCGAAACTGCCCAAAGATGGGTGTGCCAAGCTTGTGGCATCATATTCAAAAAGACTTGAGGCTATAATTGCTGCCAAAGGTGCATCAACAAAGTATTGAGCAAAGGCTGTGAATACTTATGTACGTGTGATTTCGTTATTTATTTTTAATAAATTTGCAATAATCTCCAAAAAACTTTTTTCACATTATCATTATAGGGTATTGTGTGTAGAATTTTATGGGAAAAATGAATTTAATCCATTTTGGAATAAGGCTGTAACATAACAAAATGTGGAAAAAGCGAAGCGCTGTGAGTACAGGGATGGTTCCAATTTTCGCAATCCGGATACATGTTACTGGTCTCGCAATTTAACGACACTCGCACATTATTTAGCCAACTATATGAGGCAACTTTTGTGAAAATATCTTAGGTGAGTTTTCATAGGAACCTGGTTGTTTTTCAAGATGAACTTTACGTTTTGCATCAATTTTGGTCAAGACAGATGCATTTTTCAATGGAAAATTGTCTGAAACTTCTTCAGTTTTTCACATATATACTCATGTTTGGTATCAAAATGTCCGTCATGTTGTTGTGTATCCATTAAAAATCGTCTGGTTTTTCAGAACAATCATTTATGGGTTTAAATATGGACTTTTTGAGGCCTTGTCCCACAAAAATCTTAAAATCACTAAATAGGTCACAGTTCACTTCCTATATGCAAATTTCACATTTCAAATCTATTTTCTGGACAGTCCCACAAGTAGGTACATATAACAGAAGATGGTTCAAATTGGGCTGTGGGCAAAACCTCCTTTAACCCATTCAGTTTAGTTTACCCAACACAACACCCCTCTCTCACTCGGAACTTCTTGGCACATTCTGCTCCTCTTCATCAAGCCTCGGACGTGTGACAGAAAATTGATATGTTGCTCCGCCTGACATTTCTTTGCTGGTTGACCGATTTACTCAGTTGTCAAAATCTGCGAACCACATCACCACCTAAAAATGGAGGCAAACCTGACCTTTGCAAAATCTATGTGCAGCAACTCTTCTTCTTGTCTTGACACAAGACACAAGAGGTCACACAAATTCCTTGTCACAATTTAATTTCCAGGTTTTCAGGAGCCTTGGCCTGAAAGCAGCTCATCACCGGTTGCAGTCCCCTCTCTAGGTTCAGCCTCCCATGCAGCCCTATTTGAATTCTGCTCGGTTCTATATGAAGAGTTTCGCTATCTCTGCTCTAAAACTGCATGATTTTGCTGGAGGATCCCCAGAATAGCCAGGTTCCTCCTGAGATTTCTTCTCAATGAGGATTTTTTTCTCACCACCGTTCAAGGCTTTTTCTCCCTACAGGGAGTTTTTTGCCTGCTATTCGGGGATTAGGGATTAGTCTGGGCTCTGCCCTTTTCTCTATGTAAAGTGTTATATAAATAAAATTGAATTGAATTGAATTCTACTTATGCTCAACACATATTAAAATTTTTCTTGATTTCACTTGAGTCTCTCCTGATTGAAATGTATTTGATTACAGCAGCTTTGATCAATATTTTTCAGTAAAATCATTAGTTGTAACTGAAAACATAATCAGTTGAATCATTTATGTATCTACTTGTATCCTATTCCTTTGACTGTAATTTTCCTCTCCTTTCTAGTATATTTCCTTTCATTTGTTCTCATGTTCCAGGATTACACTGGAAGAGGGTTGTTATATTTTGGTTGCAGTTTTCAAAGTAAATTGGCAGTGTTTTGGTTTGCCTGGTCCTGGGAAAACCTATGACCCAAAAACCTGTGACCCAACCAAAAGTCCTCTGAAACAAGTTGCTTTGAAGTTGTTATTTTGCAAAGGATGCCAATTAATGATAAAAAGAGAAAAACAAGTAACATGTAGACACCACATGATTGTACCATTGAAAAACAACTAAGAAGCAGACATAACGTTATTGAACCATTGTAGCGTGAGCGAGCGGAAAAACCATATTTGGAAGATGAAGGTATAAAAACTGGGTGTGAAAAGCAGAATGTCAGTTCTTCTTGCGCAAAAAGAACTCAACTTTATATTTATCAATATGCCTCAATAAAGCCTAATTTTCTGAAGAATCTGTCTCTCTCCATTTGTTTGAGGATGGGGGAACCTCATAATATGAAATGTCTGAATGAAAACCACGACAGTGGGAAGGTTGTAAAAAATTTTCAATAATTTCACATAAAGAGCGCTGTAGGAATATTTTAATGCTAAAAACTTTGGATTGTCCTTGTCTTCATATTGACACTGAAAATAGTTATGAGAAGCCTTGCTCTAACAGAGGAAATAGATTCAGTCGGCAACAATGGGAACGCCCACAAAAGACCCATCCGGTAGAGCCGAGGGGGAAAAGAAACCGGTCTCTGCCATTAGCCATAATGCTGAAGAGTTGCTGTGTGCCTTTTTGCACTGCAAATAAACAAAACAATCATCAATTAAAGTTTTATATTTTACCAAATAATAAAACGGAACCAGAAAGGAGGACAAAATGGCTTGAAGCAATCAGAAGAGAGGACGAGTTTGGCAGATTATGGGACCCAACAACAAAACATGTGTATGTCTGCAGTCAGCACTTCATTTCACTTCAGGCCACGGAGTCGGATCATTCGCCCAGTCTTTTAAAACATATGGACAACAATCCAAACCCAGTGTATTTAATTTTTTAATATATCGATCCTTGTCAGCAGGCAATAGCAACTCAAAGTACGTCATGACAACTTGTTAGCGTTAGCAAAACAAGTTTTAATTCTGCGTTTTTACAGTGTAGCAGACGGGGGGAAGGCTCTGACCGGATGTGACGTTTGTGGGCGTTCCTGTAATTGCCGACTGTATCTTTACATACTAAAAGAAGAAGGGAACTTTATTCTTCCTGTGTTTGATTGCAGTGACATTTTGTCCAGGGCAGCAGAAGAAATTGTTACTCTGGATCATATTTCACAGCTCTGAAGCTTTTTTATTGTTGTTCAAACTTAATTTGTAGATCATAATTACAAGCTCATTGTTATGAACTGGGCAGGGGAGCGATTCCGGAAATCACAGATGCTAACTTACATTGCAAACCATTGACTGTGAATGGAAGAACTATGTAAGTTGCTAACTCAGTTGGCGACTACGCTGTTGGGAAACACACCCCTAAGTGGCAGCCTATTGCAGGATTGAATATGAGGCAATACGGCTGGTTTATGATGAGGGGGATGAGGACAAATGGAAGTAGGCATGAAGGACCTATGAATGACCTCACTAATAATTCAGTTCCCTGGAGGGAACATCAGGGAGGTGACCTGATATATGACTTGGACTAGTAGAGTGTCCGCTTAATATGCAACTATCATGTCTCGACTGACACATGATCAATAATTTAGAGCTGCTGAATAATCAGACACAAGGGAGTAGTTACAGCTGATCACACTAATGGAGTTAATGAGATAATCAACCAATTTACCAGAAAACTCTCGCGGACTCAGAGCCAATTCGACAGACATGAGGGTTGTGACGACCATGCAATATCATTCATAATCGTCCATCACGTTTTGACAGCACAGAGGAGAACTACCTCTCCCATAATGCACTTGTTCCTAGCAGTCTTTTTTTCCACACACTGCTGCTCATTCGCATACATGTACAGCCATTGTCATGGAGGACCATACATCCTGTTCAGCTAATGTTGAGGATTATATTTCAATATTTCTAATCATATTCATCAGTAGATCAATTGCCATGTTGAATAACCATAATCAATAATCATAATTAATAACCATATTATGTAAGCAGCAGTAACACACACACACACACACATACACACACACATAACATAACACACACATACAAGTAGTTCACATACGCATAGGGAGGGGATGAGCAGTGCAAACACACAGACACATACACATACACATAAAACACACACACACACACATACAAGCAGTTCACACACAGACACACACACATACAAGCAGTTCACACACAGTCACACACACATGCAAGCAACTCAATTCACACATGAGCAGCTCACACACACATAAGCAGCGCGCTTCTGTAGCTTTGATTAGTAAGCAGGCTTCTTTTTAGTTGATTCAAAAACATAATCAGGTGATGCATTTGATTTCTGTAGCTTTGATCAATATTTGTTCAGTAAAATCATTAGTTGTTACTGAAAAAAACATAATCAATTGAATCATTTATGTATCTACTTGTATCCTATTCCTTTGGCTGTATTTTTCCTCTCTTGACTGTAATTTTCCAGTCCATTTTAGTATATATTCCTTTTATTTTTTTAAAAACCTATACTTCTGTATTCCACCATGGTTTAGTGGGACAGTTAAAAAATGTTAAAGATAAGATGGTTACAACCCATGAATTGTGATTGGAGCAAAGTTTGTTAGAGATAAGATGGTTACAACCCATGTATTTTGATTAGAGCAAAGTTGGTTGAGTTTTTCCCATAAATATTGCTCTGTAAAGAATGCCGAGTTAGCACTGCCTGGCCAGGGACTGCTCACCGGTTTTGGATTATTGCACGATTCAAGGCTGAGAATAAAGATGGCTTCTGAGGATTCTGTCTCTCTCCAATTATTCACGAACAAGGCAACCTCAAAAATATGTAAACATCTAGTCGGGAAACCACAACACTAATACAGGCAGACATGCAGACAGACTGAAGATGAGCAGCAGAAATGCTCTTGTGTCTTGTGTGACGACACAGGGGAGACTGAGCTGAGACTGACTCCCTCTCAGAGTGTTGTTAGAGCTCTGGCCTATTTTGCACTTGCCTGAATTTAATAAGAGCCTTAAGTTTTTCTTCTCTTTTCTTTTTTTTGCTTTCATTATACTAATCATAGACTGTATAAAAAGATGGATGAAGCAACCGTGACGTCACCCATTGGTTTCAGCATACCATTCAGGAAGCCTCGATTTTGGCAATTTGAACAGCGCCATTTTGTCATTTTGAAACCGGATGTGATTCCTATAGGACGAGAGCATAGGGTGGATCTATGGGTGGATCTGACCATATCGGACGAGGACCAGAGGATAGCCACGCCCCTAAAGCATATTCTGGCTTCATCCTTTATTCTATTCTATTGGGGACCATAATTTACAAAAATGAACATCAAGATATATCGAAGGAGATTTGAAACTTGTGATAGATACCATAAAATAATGTGGAAAACCATTATTGAAATAATAAATCAGGTGGGAAAGTAGGGTCACTTTCTCATAGATTTCTATAGCATTCAACTTCTTTCCGCTGCTACCGACATCACTGTCTGCTGGCCATTAAATAGAATGCAAATTTTAGATATTTCAAGGCCTCACTTTTCAGACCCAGGGGCTGCGTCCATCTTTTTTTTACAGTCGATGATACAAATGTTCTGTTACTTCAAAAGTCATAATAGCACTCCCCGTGGATGATAAGTGTAATAGCACCTTGAGTGACATTTAGGGTAAACTCTTTTTGGAGGAAACGTGCAGTATGTTCAATCCAGAAAATTTTGGCTGAAATAACACTGAAATGTGCATTCTTTAACCACAAAAATTTGCAGTAATTCATTGTGGTGTGGAAATCAATACTCTCCCTCTTGCTAATATCAAAGAGAAGGAAAAAAAACTTAGTGTGATGATTCAAGAATGATAGTGATGATTCTAGAGAACATATTCCTGAATCAGGAGTTTGGGAGAGAGCAGGGGGAGCACTGGCAGAGAGTGGAAGAGCATTCCTCCCTCCCTCTGTCTTTATCAGTGCAGATCAGATCTGGATTAAACTCCATTTAAGTTTCTCTGGTAAATAACTTTGTTAACCTCACTGAATTCTCTCTCTTATCTCTGAATGCTCTCTGTGATTGCTGAATAATCTCTCTAATCTCTGTATACTCTCTCCAATCTTTGAATGCTCTGCAGACTCAAGATAATTTATTCCTTCTAGTAATTTCCAAATATGCCAGGAAGGTTACAGGGAATGTATTATCCAAGAAATCTTTGGTATCTCTTCATCTAAACGATGGCCATATTGACAAATGTGAAAAATTCTTGACATGGTAAATATCCTACATTATGACGTACCCCATGTCAGAATTATAATGTGCAAAAGGGTGAACTCAAGAAATGCCCGTTTATTTCTGACACTAATAGCCCACTTTTATTCCAGTGAACTCAGTTTAAATTCCAGTATATAATTGAATGCTTTGTTTTTGCTCACCTTTTCTTTCTGTTTATTGGGAAATAAGGAAAAATCTTTTTCCGAGAACGAAATCCGTTTTACTATAATAAAAAATAGTATTTGGACCAATTTATTTATCTCCATTGTGTTCTTTCTATTAAGTTTCTAAATTATCATAAGAAATACACGAAATATTCACCAGATGTGTGGATTTACCTTCCAAATGCAAGTAGAGCATTACTTCTGAGAAATTGTGTGTTATTACTGCGCAAACTAGTTTAGAGCAGAACATCTAAGGATGTGAGATCAGTGGCTCCCCCCTCAGCACCTGCAGTAGGTCCCAGCTGCAGCAGTGCAGTCTCTGTGCAGTCTGACTGAGGGAGGTTTTTGTACGGCTCTCTAACACTGTGTGAACACAGGACCACTGTGGAGACTCTGACAGTAATAATCTCCTGCATCCTCAGCCTGGACTCCAGTGATTTTCAGTGTAAACTGAGTCCCAGATCCACTCCCACTGAAACGGTCAGGAATCCCAGACTGGCGAGTTGTGGCAAGATATATCAGACGTTTAGGAGCCTGACCAGGTTTCTGCTGGTACCAGCTGAGGCGCCAGCCATAGCTATCAGTATAAACACTCTGACTGGCTGTACAGCGGATAGTGACAGTGTCTCCCTGCTGAACAGCCTGAGCTGCTGGAGACTGAGTCAGGACTATATCTGCCAGTGATTCTGGAAAGGATAAAAATGGAAATAGATATCAATACAGACAAGCCATGTCAAACGGAATGAATTTCTAAAGCGTATTTGAAATTAAATAAATTCAACTCCACTGAGAAAGTTGTATAAACTGTAAATTAAAAAAAAAAATTGAGATGTTCCATATTTCTTACCCTGTACAAGGAATCCCAGCATCACCAGCAGTAGAAAGTCTGACATCATCATAATGCTGCCTGTGTCAGTGTCTGTGAAAGGACTGGACAGTCACTGATCAGTACTGGGGGTCTTAAAGTGTGTGGAGCAGTGAGGCAGGACAGGTATGCAAAGCCCCTTCCTCTATACAAATCCTGTCACACACAGTTAGAGGAGCTCTGATGTGTGAACAGCAGTGGGTCTATAGAAGGCTGAGTCACGTGCTCTGGTACTGTTATTGAAATTGAGATAATTCACTTCTTTGTCTTTGTTTTTTTTTTAACTTCTTAAGGGGTAACTGCAAATGGACTGTGATCTGGTATTCACACGCATTGATCATACTCAGTTTATGAATACATAATGAATCAAATTAATATCTCTTATGGTGAGCTTTCCCTTTAATAATCACAGGTCTTCATACACTGCTTGGCCAAAAAAAAAAAAAAAAAAAGATGCTCACTGTAATATTTTGTTTGCCCACCTTTAACTGTGATCATGTTCGGCATTTGTTGTGGCATTGCTTTTACAATCTCTTGCAATGTTCATCCATCCATTACCTATACCTGCTTATTCCTCAGTAGGGCCGCAGGAGAGCTGGAGCCTAACCCAGCTGACTCTGAGCGAAAGGCAGGGACCCACCCTTGAAGCTCACCAATCCATAACAGGGCACACACACCATGTACACACTCATGCCTGTGGGCAGTTTAGAGTCTCCAATCAGCCTGATATGCATGTTTTTGGACTGTGGGAGGAAATCAGAGTAAACCCCAGTGATCACGGGGAGAACATGCAGACTTCATGCAGAAAGGCCCCAGGCCAGAATCAAACCCACAACCTTCCTTCTTTGTGGCAGAATTGCATTGCAGTCGAAATTAACCACTCTGTGACGACTTTCAACTGATTAATGTCAGGACTCTATGGTGGCCATATCATGTGGGAAAATGATTCCTCATGGTCATTGAACTATTCTTCCACAATTTGAGTACGATGACTCTTGACAGTGTCATCCTGGATTATGTCTGTGCCCTCAGGGATTTAAAAAATCCATTAATGGGAAACCTAATCATTAAATATATTCCGGTAGTCTGCTGACTTAATTTTATTGCTGCATGATGTTGCTGAGCCTAAACATGACCAGTTGAATCAACCTCAGATCATAGGCCTCGTCCACATGGAGACAGAGATTTTCGAAAACGGTCTTTTTTTTTGTCGTTTTTAAAAAATCTCCCGTCCGCACGGCATCATTTCAAAAAGTATCTCCGTCCACACAGAGACGCCTGAAATGACCTAAAGCACTGTAGTAAATATTCCAGGACTGCATGTGGCGCTGTATGGAGCTGTAGGGTTTCTACGGAAATAGACCACAAAGGGAGAAGAAGGGGGTGAGCATTGGTATAAAGCTTGCGCTCTATGTATGGACTAGATGGGGTGGGGGCTGTGATGGGGAAAATCACGTCATCGTTTTAAAAAAAAAAAAACAGTTTTGGTTGTTCACATGAAAACGCTGGGGTGGACTTTTCAGATTTTTTCACTCTAGACCCCGTTTTCAAATAATACCGTTTTCGGGCTGCGTTGTTGCCGTCTCCGTGTGGACACAAGGCCGAAACAAAAAAATATTTATGCGTTTTCAAAAAAATTGTTTTCGTGTGGACGGGCCCATGACGCTATCTCCAGAGGCTAGGACAGTTGGCACTATGGATGATGGGTGCGGCGCTTCATGAACTTCCTTTGTTTCCCTGGCGCGCTCATCACCCTTGAATAGGATTAATCTGGACTCATTAGATCACATGACCTTTGGCCATTACTCCACAGTTCAATCTTTGTGCTCCCTCACAAACTAAAGTTCTTTTTTCCCCTTTTAGCTTCACTAACAAGTGGTTGTCTTGTGGTCACTCAGCTGTTTAATCCCAATCTTTCAAGTTCTTGTTGCATTGTGTATGTGTAAATGCTCTTACTTTTACAATCAAACTTAGCAATGAGATCTAACTTTGATTTTTAGGGTGAGACTTCACCAAGGATCTTAGTGATCTCCAATCATGTTTATTCATGATTTTTTTTCCACCTATTTCTTCTGCAAAGTTGATGGTTCACCACTATCCTTCCATGCTCTAGTAATGTAATTGGATGCTTCTTCACCCAATTCCAGTGATTTTAGCAATCTCCTCATTTGTTTTGTGTTGCTTTATGAAGGCCAATAATTTGTCCTCCTTGAAACAGAGTAACATCTTTTACACATCTTCCAACATGGTTGTTAAAGAAATGAGAAGCTGCAGACTGTATCAGTCAGAGCTGAAAGAACTATTACCAGCTGAAACATATTAATAACTGCAACAGTGCTTCAGTCATAGGCTTTTAAGTGTTTATGTATTTAAATCCGAACAGCAACCTTTTTTTTTTTTTTTGGCCGGTCAGTGTATATGACACAGTGGTTTTCTCATACAGTGTTTAGAATAAAAATCCTTGTGCTAAAAGAAGCAGTATGGGATTGACTGTAAAATGAAATTATCTCCTTCATCTCCTTCACTGATCGCTGTGACATTTTTACCAGGGCAGTAGAGGAGCCCTTTCATTACTCTTGTATCCTGTCTCCGTTTGTCGCAGTTATCCTGACTTAGTTTGATGGATCATGTGCGCAGACCCATGTAATGTCATACACTCCATCTCTTTTCAAGAGCAGAGAGAGAAACTACATCCTCCATAATGCACTTGTTACATGTAGCCACGCCTGGTTTAAAAAAAAAAAAAAAAAAAAACTAAAGGTGTAGAACATTGCAAATTATGATGTACTCTTTTTTTCTTAAATGATTAAAAACCAGGAGTATTGTGTTTAAAAATCTGGCTTTTTCTGAAACTAACAACCAAATCCTGGTCCAGCAGACTTAATCTAAATTGTAGCTCATGACTAGTGCATTTTATCTAATGTGTCTAACCACTCTTTTTGTTTATGGACAGATTAGAGAAAGTCTTCCCCCCAGAATGAAATGTTTCCTCATAATGGGGAAGAAAGGTATTTGGAACAATTTGTCTTCATTGTGTTCTTTCAATTCACCTTCAGATTATGAAAAAAAAAAAAAACTTAAGTTTCAGCAAACTGTATTTTGTTGCATTACCTTATCCAGAGAGTGGGGGCCTATTACATTTGAGTATCTGACTTATTACTATACAAGTTACCTAAGTGTTTCAGATCAGTGGCTCCCCCCTCAGCACCTGCAGTAGGTCCCAGCTGCAGCAGTGCAGTCTCTGTGCAGTCGACTGAGGGAGGTTTTTGTATGGCTCTCTAACACTGTGTGAATGGATAGCTATTATCCTGCTGACAGTAATAATCTCCTGCATCTTCAGCCTGGACTCCAGTGATTTTCAGTGTAAACTGAGTCCCAGATCCACTCCCACTGAAACGATCAGGAATCCCAGACTGGCGAGTTGAGGTTGAATAAATCAGAAGTTTAGGAGCCTGACCAGGTTTCTGCAGGTACCAGTGGAGGTAGCTGCTGCTGACACTCTGACTGGCTGTACAGCTGATAGTGACAGTGTCTCCCTGCTGAACAGCCTGAGCTGCTGGAGACTGAGTCAGAACTATATCTGCCATTGATTCTGAGAAAAAAAAATATATATATACAATATCAATGCAGATAAACAATTTCAAATAAAATACATCATTGCATCATAATTAATTAATTGTCACAAGCTTCCATCTTTCTCACCCTGTACAAGGAGTCCCAGCATCACCAGCAGTAGAAAGTCTGACATCATCATAATGCTGCCTGTGTCAGTGTCTGTGAAAGGACTGGACAGTCACTGATCAGTACTGGGGGTCTTAAAGTGTGTGGAGCAGTGAGGCAGGACAGGTATGCAAAGCCCCTTCCTCTGTACAAATCCTGTCACACACAGTTAGAGGAGCTCTGATGTGTGAACAGCAGTCGAACAGCAGAGGGCTGGGACATGTACACTGTATGTTGATATTTCACCCTCACTATAAAGTAATTTCATTAATTACTGCTTTTCTGAAATTTTATTTGACTTTTAACTTGAGAACTGAAAATAGCTTCAGATTCTGCAAATTGTGTTGAATCAATTTGTGTCAGGTCAGATCAAAGTTTCAGTGACAGAAATGAGGGAGTTGGTGACATCACAAATACACAGCCAATTGCTCACTTAAATTTCATTGGCTTGCCGCCACACTAGCAAACTGTCATTTGAACTCTATAGAGAGAGAGAGAGAGAGAGAGAGAGTACAGTCATGAACTGTACTGATGTAACAGAGCACTGGGGACAGGAAGTTTTCAGGAGGATTGTGCAGAAGGGGAGAGTTTGAGGTGAGATTCTGCTCCTGAACCTCTGCTCTGTAGCTCTGTTATGCACATGTGAACATGGGAGTGGACTTAAACCCCACTATGCTCAGTTTTTCCTGAACCGTCATGACCAGGTCCTGTTTTCACATTTCACACTGTAGTCTTCAGATGTTAAGAGAGAGAAATACTCCTGCTCAAACAGCAAACACAGGGCTGACGTCCTCCTGCAGTGCTACCAGTGCTTTGGCCAATTGTGCACTGGCCAGGTCAGAGTGTAACACCAGCCTGTAATTTCCTCTCTCTCTAATTACACCCAATGGCCACTTTGTTGAGTTCATCTGTACACCTTCTTGTTGAGGCAAATATCTAATCAGCCAATCAAGTGGCTGCTATGCAATTGAAAGCATGAAACATGGTAAAGAGTTGTTCACACCAAACATCAGAATGGTGAAGAAATGGGATCTAAGTGACTTTGACAGAGGAATGACTGTTGTTGACAGATGGGGTGGTTTGAGTGTCTTAGAGACTGCTGATTTTTCAGGCAAAACAGTCCCTGAAGTTTAAATACAATTTTTTTGGGGGGAAAAAGAGTGAGTGACAGGTATGTGGACAAAAATGCTTATTTCACAAGAAATGTCAAAGGACCCAGGCCTGACTGGTTCAAGCAGACAGAAGGGTGGCAGTAACTCAAATAACCTCACATCACAACAGTGTTATGCAGAAATGCCTTTCTGATGCACAACATGTCGACTCTTGAATTGGACAGGACACAACAAGTCAAGTGAATTTTTTTTTAATAAAGCACATTTTAAAAAAACAACATGCTGTATGTTTAGCCAAAGTCCTGTACCATGGTTACGAGTACAGTAGATAAAATGGGGAAACTAAAATCATCTCTAAAATCTATAAATCTGTAAAACAAAATAAGTACAAACCCCAATTCCAATGAAGTTGGGACATTGTGTAAAATGTGAATAAAAACAGAATACAATAATTTGCAAATCCTTTTTGACCTATATTCAATTGAGTGAATGTAACCAGTGCACAAGGATGATGATTAGTTGACTGATTGAATGATTGACTGCTAATTAGACCAGAAGGAACCAGGTTTGCATGGAGCCCCAATGTGTGTGATAATACCAATGAAAAAAACACTTCAGGCAGATGGCAATTTTAACCATGAATATATTGGAATAAGACATGAAAAAAACAACACATAACACAGATAAACAAAATATGGGCCCTTAAAGTTTCAAAGTCCAATTTCAAAGTCCACTTGCTTTGGGTTTACCAGTTCCAGTTGGGTGGAAGAGAGGAAAGGGGGTTAAAAGAGTAGTGAGCTCAGTTTTTCCAATATCCTACCACACGCTGTGGGAGGAAGAGGGATCCATAGGTTCGGGGAGGCTCGCCATCCAGATTGAAGATCAGTTTCAGCTTATAGATCCTTCTTCAAAAAAAAAAAACCTGACCTAAAAGGTCAGGTCAAATAAATAAAATCAGTATCCAAACTAAACTAATTTTCTTTCTCTTTAGTTGTACAACATAAATCTTCATCATTCATTTAACATAAATCAAAGCCGGCATATTAAATCTCAGAAAGTAAACACATTCAAATTAAATCATTCAACAAATTTTAAATAAATTGAACATGAATATCTTCATTCAGCTCATTTAACAAATCAAATAATCATTTCAAATAAACACTACAGAACAACAGCATGGTAATACATCTGATGCATTTGATTCACTCATATTTTGGAATGAAATGCTAGCCTGCAAATCACCCACCTTCAGCATTTAGCTAACAAGCTAACTCAATGGGAAATCTCATATTATTAGCCTTAGCACCAAACAATTTCAACTTTTGAAATTGGTCTTATTCAACAACCTTTTTTTTCTTTCTTTTTTTCCTGTTTGGCAACCAAATGACACAGCTAGAGACACTGAACCATGTTAAAAGGTAAGTGCAAGATTTAAACTCACCGTTGAGTGTAGAATAAAGTTAAGATTGAGAACAGGAGCACATGCTGGCAGCAGCACCAAACACTTGCAGGTGAGGAGTGGGAAGAGGCTAAGAGGAAGTGACCTTGTCATGACCCGGAACCTATACTGTTGAGACTGATTTTTTTTTTTAGTTTGGTTCCCATGGTTTCCTGGGTTACATACACTACAAAGACAAGATGTTGAATTGACTGTTTAAACTGATAAACTTTATTGTTTTTTTTTTTTGGAAATATTCACTCATTTTAATTTGATGTCTGCAACATGTTCCAAAAAAAGCTGGGACAGGGGCATGTTTACCACTGTGTTACATCATCTTTCCTTTTAATTACACTCAATTAGCGTTTGGGAACTGAGGATACTAATTGTAGAAGCTTTGAAGATGGAATTATTTCCCATTTTGCTTGATGTACGACTTCAGTTGCTCAACAGTCGGGGGTCTCTGTTGTCGTATTTTGTGCTTCATAATGCGCCACACATTTTCAATGGGAGACAGGTCTGGACTGCAGGCAGACCAGCCCATTACCCGTACTCTTTTGCTACGAATCCATGCTGTTGTAACCCGTGCAGAATGTGGCTTGGCATTGTCTTGTTGAAATTAGAAGGGATGACTGAAAAAGATGTCAATTGGATAGCAGCATATGTTGCTCCAAAACCTGTATGTACCTTTCAGCATTAATGGTGCCTTCACAGATGTGCAGGTTACCCATGCCATGGGCACTAACATATCCCCATACCATCACAGATGCTGGCTTTTGAACTTTGCGCTGATAACAATCTGAATGGTCCTTTTCCTTTTTTGCCTAGAGGACACAACGTCCATGATTTCCAAAAACAATTTGAAATGTGGACTCGTCAGACCACAGCACACTTTTCCACTTTGCGTCAGTCCATCTCAGATGAGCTTGGGCCCAGAGAAGCCGGCGGCATTTCTGGGTGTTGTTGATATATGTCTTTTGCTTTGCATGGTAGAGTTTTAACTAGCACTTGTAGATGTAGCAACGAACTGTGTTGCCTGATAATTGTTTTCTTAAGAGTTCCTGAGCCCACATGGTAATATCCTTGACAGAGTGATGTCAGTTTTAATGCAGTGCCACCTGAGGGACCAACGGTCAGGAAAATTCAGTGTTGGTTTTCAGCCTTGCCGCTTAGGTGTCGAGATTTCTCTGGATTCTCTGAATCCTTTGATGATATTATGGAATGTAGATCATGAAATCCCTAAATTCCTTGCAATTGCACGTTGAGAAAGGTTGTTCTTAAACTGTTGGGCTATTTGCTCACAGTTGTCCCCAAAGTGATGAACCTCACCCCATCCTTGCATGTGAACGACTGAGCCTTTCGGGGATGCTCCTTTTATACCTAGTCATGACACTCACCTGTTTCCAATTAACCTGCTCACCTGTGGAATGTTCCAAACAGGTGTTTTTTGAGCATTCCTCAACTTTCCCCGTCTGTTGTTGCCCCTGTCCCAGGTTTTTTGGAGCATGTTGCAGGCATCAAATTCAAAATGAGTGAATATTAAAAAAAAAAACAATAAAGTTTATCAGTTTGAACATTAAATATCTTGTCTTTGTAGTGTACTCAATTGAATATAGGTCAAACAGGATTTGCAAATCATTATATCGTTTTTATTCACGTTTTACACAATTTCCCAACTTCATTGGAATTGGGGTTTGTAAAACATGAATAAAGAAAAAGTTTAAATAAAAAAGCAAACCAGATAATAAGAACAACACAGAATGCAAAAAATGACATGCAACAGATGAAAGAGACAGAACCATAAAAGAACAACAGGAAAACAGCACAATAAAAATGACACAAAGAAAAATAAAAGACCAAGTGGATTGAAATGCAAGGGACTACAAGTAAGTTTTTATATGAGATTTAAAAATGGCAATGGAGGGTGAAAACCTGATTTCAGGAGGTAAAGTATTCCACAGTGTAGGGGATGCAGCTGAAAATGCACAGTCACCTTTAGTTTTTAGGTGGGACAGAGAAACTGACAAAAGCAGTTAATCAGAAGATCAGAAGGGAGTGTGCAGTGGAATAGGGAAGGATGAGGTCTGATATGCATTCTGAACCAAACCATGCAGAGTTTTAAAAGCAAGTAATAAAACTTTAAAATCAATTTGAAATTTGACTGGATGCCAGTGTAGGGCTGCCAACTCAGGAGATATAAGATCCCTCTTTCTTGAGCCAGTCAAGAGCCGAGCTGCACATTTTGAACTGACTGCAGCCTGGCAAGGCAAGCCCGTGAAACAACCAAATAAAGAGCATCACAGTAATCCAAACAAACTAGCTCAGTGATCATGATGGTGAAATTAAAATAAGAAATAGCTGGCTAGTTAGCTAGCGGGCTAGAAATAATATAGAGCTACACCATACAAAGACAGGTCGACTAACACTTCAACTCTCCATCATTTCTCCTCCAAATGCTGTCAGTCCTCCAGTCTGTTCCAATCAGAATAACTGCCATTTTCCTTCTCAGAATCACATTTTCATCCCAGAAATATAAGCTCAACACTCAAGGGTTGAGCTTATATGTCTTAATGTAAGGAGTTTGTTGTCAAAAATGGATTGTATTAGGGCTTTGGTTCTTCAAAGTAATCCTGATATATTTCTTGCAACTGAATCCTGGTTGAATGCTTCTGTGTCAGACCTTGATATAGCATTGGCTGGTTATAGTGTTTTCAGGTGTGACAGGAGTAAGAGAGGGGGAGGTGTAGTGATTTTTGTAAAATCCTCTCTCACTGTTAATGTTTTATTATCCTCCTCTATGCCTGAGCAATTTGAGTGTCTTGTTCTTAAAATAGCTGTGGTTAGTGGAAGTATTATACTAGCAGGTGTGTATCGCCCACCGAGCGCGCTTTCCTCCTCCATAATCAATCTCTCTAAAATCTTGTCTGCTTATACACACGCTGAATTAGTTGTTGCGGGCGATTTCAATATCGACTGGCTATCGCCGTCCTCAAACCATTTCAAAGAAGTCTGTGATGAACTGATTCTGTCGCAACTTATCTCAGAGCCTACGCGACCAAATTTTAAAGATTTATCTCGGTCAACTTTAATTGATCTAATTTTAACAAATAGACCGCACAAGTACGCTCTGAGCGGCGTCTTTCCCCTGGATGTTAGTGATCACTGCCCAGTAGCGTGTATTAGGGATATGAAAGTTTCAAAGACACCCCCATGTTTTATTGCTAAAAGAAATTTTAAACATTTCTGTGAACAGGCCTTCCTCCACGATATTTTCTGGAGTGATTTAAGCTTTGCAGGTTTTATTCCAGACCCTGACCTAGCATTAGCTCATTTCACTTCTGTGTTTAATCGTGCTGTTGATAAGCATGCTCCGGTCAAGAGATTCCGAGTAAAAAACAGAAGAAATCCTTGGTTTTCGGTTGCTTTATCCAAGGATCTTCGCATAAGGGATGAAGCTTAGCTTAAAGCTAGGGAAACTCAGACCCTCACTGACTGGCAGGTTTTCAGAAAACTAAGAAATAAATGCTGCTTACTGATAAAAAAGGCAAAATCTGAATATTTCATTACGTCATTGGCTAAATGTCAAGGTAATCCGGCAAAATTTTGGAAAATTGTCAAGTCCCTGAATCATAGTCCTTCTATTTCATTACCTCATTCTATCCACACGGATTCTGGTCCTATTACTGATCAGCACAAAATTTGTGACTTTTTTAACGAACATTTTATAGCGGCCGGAAACCTTTTTGAAAATTTTAATAATCAATCCACTATAGGAGATATGTCTGACCTTAGCTCTAGTGCATTTACTAATTCCCAAAATCCTAGAGTATTGTTTTCTTTCGGGGAATTAAGCGTGAATGAGGTCCTTCTAGAATTAAATCGTATAGATGTAAATAATTCCACTGGAGAGGATCACTTAGTCCCGAGTCTTTTGCATCTTGCAGCCCCACTGATTGCATATTCAATAACTCATATTTTTAACTTGTCATTATCGACCGGGTCTATTCCCAGTATATGGAAAGCGGCTCATGTTTTTCCTTTATTTAAGGGGGGTGATCCCAGTTCAGTAAACAGCTATCGGCCCATCTCAAAATTGCCATGCCTGGCTAAGATTTTAGAATCTCTTGTAAAACAACAACTTTGCAATTTCTTAACTTCCAACAACATTTTAACGTCACAGCAATCTGGTTTCAGGCCTGTACATAGCACCATTACTGCAGGTTCATTGGTTATAAATGATTTAGTAACAGCTTTGGATAGTAAACAAAAATGTGCGGCCCTATTTATTGATTTAGCAAAAGCGTTTGACACAGTAGACCATAATATCTTATTAAATAAGTTGTCCTCCATTGGTCTTGGTTACAGAGCATGCTCATGGTTCCAGGACTACCTCTCAAATAGAACACAAGATATTATTTCTGGGGATGCGCAGTCTCAATTTTTAAAGGTGACAGAAGGTGTACCCCAAGGTTCCATTCTTGGTCCAATTTTATTCACAATTTATATAAATGAAATTGCTTGCAATGTAACGAATTGCAAGGTTCATTTTTATGCTGAGGACACAGTGCTTTATTCCTCTGCTCCAACATGCTTACAGGCCCTCACATATTTACAATCTGCTTTTAACGTTATACAGCATGCTCTAGCTGATCTTAAACTGGTTTTAAACACTGATAAAACAAAGTTCATGATCCTTTCAGCACAGAATGCAATTATGTCAGGTGAATCCATTTTCTCAGTGACTGGTGCTCAAATTGAGCAGGTTCAGTCTTACAAATATCTGGGTATCTGGTTGGATCATGACTTTTCTTTTAAGACGCATGTGTCCAACCTGTCCAAGAAACTTAGAATAAAAATCGGGTTCCTTTACAGAAACAGGTCCTGTTTTTCTTTGGACAATAGGAAGAGAATTGTAGAGGCAACAATATTACCCATACTTGATTACGGAGATGTCCTCTACAGGCATGCCTCTATTAGTACGTTAAGATCCTTGGATGCAATCTATCATGGCGCATTGCGCTTCATCACAGGTGATGGTTTCCGAACCCATCACTGTGCTTTATATAATTCTGTGGGTTGGTTTTCCCTTCATTTTAGAAGGAAGCCACATTGTATTTTATTTATTTATAAAGCCTTGCTTGGCAAACTTCCCTTATATCTTACTAAGCTCTTATCCATCAAAATCAGAAGTCAGCATACCAGCTCACAAGAATGGTTTTTGTTAGAGGCTCCCAGGACTAGAACAAATTTGGGAGGTACCTCTTTTAGTGCATTCGCTCCTTGTATGTGGAATAATTTCCAGGATACCTTGAAGCTAGACTGCCTTATCCCCTTCGTGTCTTTCAAGAAATTAGTGTTGGATATACTGCTTCTGGAGGCCAGATGTATTTGATTTTAGTTTATGGTAGGATTTGCTCATTTATTTTTCTCTGTCCTATGTTCTTATATGTTTATTTATATATGTGTGTGTGTATATATATATATATATATATATATATATTTTAATTAATTTTTATTATGTTTTATCCCAGTTTAAAACTTGTTATTCCTTTAATCTGAAATTGTTGTTGGTGACTTTTGTGTATTTTGTGTGCTGTTTGTCTTTAACCTTCCATTGTAATTGTTTTATTGTAAGCAGGGCTCCCCTGCAAAAGAGACCTCTGTCTCAGTGGGACTTCCCTGCAATAAAGGTTATTGATTGATTGATTGATTGGGTTGGTTCTTGAAGTCTTTTTATTGCATGCAATCATGTCTTTCTCAGCTGCGCAAAGTTGAGAGAATACAACCTAACTGATTACATAAGTGTTTAAATACGTTTCTGATTGTCCAATCAATGTCTTTCAGTTACTGTGGAAAGTATACACTGTGGAATTGGATAAGAAAGGTGTCAATCAATACATCATTACCGGGGAAGTTTCACATGGGCGTGAACCATAAATGTGTGATAAAGCAGATGAGCCTAAGTAAATAATTCAGTGATTCGCTATCAACACGAGTACATAGGAGGATATAAGGGAGCGCTGAATTTGTCAATGGAGTAATCTATGTGCAAATCCACAGTAGAGAACTTTGCGTTTTTGATATGTGATGACTATAATTGATAGTAGAATGACATAGTATCAATACCATGTGGAACTTTTGCTTCAGAAAACTGATTTTTCTTAACTACTAATTGGGACACCATTGGCTCACCAAAGCTGAAGTGGTTCTTACAAAAGGACAACGATTTTTTTCTGTGGCAAGAGATCATTTCTTGAAACTGCTGGATAGATACTATGGGGAAGTATATTGAGCAGTTTGCACATCAGGCCTGGCTGAGGAGTTTAGTTCATACAACTCCAGAAAAACAGGGATGGGACAGAACTCGTCCATATTCTTAAAGGGGACCTATTATGCTGATCCTTCTTTTAATACTGTAATGTGGGGAAGAAAAAAAAAGCCACTAGATGGCAGTATTGACTTTTTTTGTTAAGCAGTCTGGAGCTAGGTTTGGGGCATGTCCCGGGCATGCCTCAGAGGGGGCTGGAAAAGAGTATATAAGGAGAAAAATCAGGAGAGTGTAGTAGTAGGAGAAAGTGCAAGGAGAAATTGTGGAAGGATACATTTGACCAGACCTGTCACTCTTTTCAAGACCTGTGAAGCTTTTTGTGGATTTTTGCCTGTGTTGGAGCATTTTCCTGTCCCAAGACATCGCAACATAGCAGCGCCATCTCCATTACCGAGGGACTGTAAATATCTCTTTTTTTTTTATTTCAATCTTGGTCAGTAGATGTAGATTGTAGATTAGTTCAAAGTGTGTGTTTAATTAAATCTGTTGAAGTTTAAGAATTTTGTCTGTCATCCCTTGCTGTCCGTGACATCATAACAAATTGACGCCATAACAAATTGGGGGCTCGGGTCCAGGATCGACCATTTTGTGAGTCATTTATTGAAAATCTAAAATTTCAAATTGTGAATTTTTTTTTTTTGAATTTTCCTAGATATATATTGACAGATCAACAGCAATGGATGATTTCTTGGCATCACCAACCGTAGAGGTTTTGAAGTCTTTTAAAAAGACAGAACTGCTAGAAATATGCAGACAATTAGAGCTGACAGATGTAAAACCAGCCATGCGAAAAGCAAGACTGGCTAGCGAGATTGTTGAATATTACATTGATGAAAATGTGTTTGCACCAGGAGATCTGGAACAGTTTCCAGTGGAAAATCCAAATGTAGAAATGGAACTTAAATTAAAAATGCTAGAGATTGAAAGAGAGGAAAGAGCATTCGAGAGAGCAGAAAGAGAACAAGAAAAACAAAGAGAGTTCGAGAGCAGAAAGAGAAAAAAGAAAAACAAAGAGAGTTCGAGAGAGCAGAAAGAGAGAAAGAAAGGCAGTTTGAGTTAGAAAAATTAGCAAGAGAAGAGAAAAAAGAAAGAGGAAAGAGCAGAAAGAGAGAGACAGAGACGGAGAGATTTCGATTTAGAAAAATTAGATAGAGAAGAAAGGCTCCAAATGGAGCAACTAAAAATTAAAATGGAAGCCGAAAACAAATTTCATGCTAGCCAGGAGGTAAAGCTGGTGCCTCCATTCTCGGAGAAGGAGGTTGATAAGTATTTCCAGTGCTTCGAGAAGGTAGCTATGAGTTGTCAGTGGCCAAAGGAACACTGGCCTCTGATGTTGCAAACTGTCCTCAAGGGTAAAGCTCAACAAGCCTATTCGGCTTTGTCTGCAGATGATTCCTCTGATTATGAGGTTGTCAAAAAGGTTATTTTGACAGCTTATGAGTTGGTTCCAGAGGCTTACCAACAGAAATTCAGAGGTCTGAAGAAATCTGACAATCAGACTTATGTGGAATTTGCTAACGAGAAGAAGGTTTGCTTTTGAGCTGGTGTACTTCTATGGAGGTCAAGGATGATTTCAACTCACTAAAAGAGATGATGTTAGTTGAAGAATTCAAGAACTGTGTCAAGGATGATATTAAGACCTACCTTAATGAGAAGCAAGCACTGAATTTGCAATCAGCTGCCAAGTTTGCAGACGAATATGTTCTCACACATAAGTCCAAATTTCAGTCTAGCAGTAACAATAGATGGTCCCAATTTCAGAAGAAAGGTAACGGTGATACCCAAGATTCCTCACCCAAAGACAAAGACAAATCTGGTGATGGTGCTCAGAAATCCAGTAAAAGGTCTGATCAAAGTGTGAAAGCTGACAGTGACAAAAGTGGTCTAGTTTGCAATTATTGCAAGAAATCTGGTCATGTTACAACTAACTGTTGGTTCCTTAAAGCTAAGAAAGAAAAAGAAAAGGATACCAAACCTAATGCCTTTGTGAAGACAAGGTTAGAAACCCCTGTAGTAGATGACCGATTTGCTAAATTGCCTGCTCCTTGTGAGGCTAAGAAGCCTGATACTGCTGACTTTGTGAGGGAGGAATTTCTTCCATTTGTGTCAGAGGGATTTGTGGCTCTGAATGAGCATTCTCCTCCTGTCCCCATATATATCCTAAGGGATACCGGAGCTTCTCAGTCACTTTTGTTGATGGACTCCTGGAGTTACGTGATGAGACCGCTTCTGGGGATTTCATACTTGTACAAGGTATTGAAGGGAGGACTGTATCTGTACCCCTGCGCTCTGTATTCTTGAAGTCAGATTTAGTTACAGGACAGGTAAATGTGGGACTTATGTCAAGTCTACCTATCAAGGGTGTTTCTCTGTTGCTAGGCAATGACCTGGCTGGGGGCAATGTAGTTCCCCCTGTTCATCTTACTTTGCAGCCGAGCACTGAAGATGGCGATGAAGACCCATCTCTGTATCCTTCCTGTGCAGTGACTCGTGCTATGGCCAAGAAGGCTCAAGAAGAAGATGATG
This sequence comes from Gymnothorax javanicus, assembly GCA_029692085.1. Taxonomy (NCBI): domain Eukaryota; kingdom Metazoa; phylum Chordata; class Actinopteri; order Anguilliformes; family Muraenidae; genus Gymnothorax; species Gymnothorax javanicus. Next base: position 124,345,346 of record CM056197.1, on the reverse strand, counting down.
TGGTGCCGTCCAGCACCTTGAATAGTCATGATTCAGGTGGTTCGCCTCATGACTTTGTTCATCCTTCTATGGTTTCTCCGTTTAAGGACTTATCAGACACTTTTATCAGTTCTCTATTCAGCCAGCCAGATGGGTCTGGTGATTCTGATGTGTCTGGAGACTTGTCTCTGTCCAGAAAGCGGTTGATTCAGGAGCAAACCAATGATCCTGAAATTTGTGTACTAAAGAAGAGAGCCCTTCCTGATGAAGAAATAGACACAGTTCCAGTTGGGTATTATCTCAAGGATGGAGTGTTGATGCGGAAGTGGCGCCCTCCTGATATCCCTGCCAATGCAGATTGGGCAGTGGTCAAGCAAATTGTTGTTCTGAAGGTCTACAGGAATGAGATCTTAACAATGGCTCACAGTTTGCCTTTAGGAGGTCATCTTAGTGTTAACAAGACTGTTGACAAGATCATGAAACACTTCTTCTGGCCTGGACTTCGGAAAGATGTTTCCAACTTTTGCAAAACCTGTCACACTTGTCAGGTAGTTGGAAAACACCAGTTAGACCCACCTGTAGCTCCATTGCAGCCTATCCCAGCATTTGGGGAGCCCTTCTCCAAGGTCATCGTTGATTGTGTCAGTCCATTACCCAAGACTAGATCTGGAAATCAGTACTTGTTGACAATCATGTGTGCATCTACCAGATTCCCTGAAGCCATCCCTCTACGCAACATCAAGGCAACTGCAATTTCAAAGGCTTTGATAAAGTTCTACACGTTGTTTGGCCTTCCCAGGGAAATTCAGTCAGATCAAGGTAGCAATTTCACTTCCGGATTGTTTCAGCAGGTTGTATATGAACTAGGTGCGAAGCAGATTCTTTCCAGTGCCTATCATCCAGAGAGTCAGGGTGCCTTAGAGCGGTTTCATTCCACTCTCGAGACAATGATGAGGACTTATTGTTATGACCATGAGAAAGACTGGGATGAAGGTGTTCATTTGCTGTTGTTTGCAGCTAGAGAAGCAGTGCAGGAGTCTACTGGATTCAGTCTGTTTGAGCTAGTGTTTGGCCATGAAGTGAGAGGACCTTTGTTATTGTTGAGTGAACAATGGCAAGAGAAAGAGCCGCATATCAGTCTGTTAGACTATGTTAGCAAGTTCAAGGAAAGACTGCGTGCAGCTTGTGACCTAGCCAAAGAGAACTTGAAATCAAGTCAGGGAAAAATGAAAACTTGGTATGATCATAAGGCTAGAAGCCGTGAGTTTAAACCAGGAGACAAGGTCCTTGTGTTGTTTCCCTTGCAGTCCAATCCATTACAGGCTAGATTTCATGATCCTTATGAAATTCTGACAAAACTCAATGATCTCAATTACATTGTGAAGACTCCAGATAGGAGAAAGCCAAAACAGTTGTATCACATTAACATGCTGAAGCCTTATCATGATAGGAATGCTAGGGTTGCAGCTGTTACTTCAGATCCTCCTATGGCCGAGACTTGTGAAGATGAGGGGGAGTTTCAAGATGATGAACCTAGAATAAAAGCTGAAATTCTTTCATGTAAATTGTCAAATTCTGAAGTGTTGCAAAATCTTGATGTAAAACTCCAGCACTTAGAACCCTCACAGAAAGATCAGTTTGAGAGGTTGATCAAGAAATATAAAGATCTATTTCCTGATGTTCCAAAGAGAGTTTCTATAGCCTCTCATGATGCAGATGTTGGTGATGCCAAACCAATAAAACAGCATCCGTACCAGATGAATCCTGAAAAGAGAAAGATTGCTGAGAAAGAGGTTGAGTACATGTTAGAACATGATATTATCAGACCCTCTAACACAGATTGGAGTTCACCCTGTGTTCTAGTTCCAAAACCTGATGGAAGTACTAGATTCTGTACAGATTATCGCAAAGTCAATGCTGTAACTAGAACTGATGTGTTTCCAATACCTAGGATTGATGATTGTATCGATAGCGTAAGGCAAGCAAAGTTTCTGACTAAGATTGATTTATTGAAGGGTTATTGGTGTGTGCCTTTAACTGAAAGGGCCAAGAGCATCTCTGCTTTTGCCACACCATCTGGGTTATACCAGTATGAAGTCCTACCCTTTGGCATGAAAAATGCCCCAGCCACGTTCCAAAGGATGATGCAGTCTACAATCGCCGGATTGCCACACACGGGTGCGTACATCGACGACCTGATCACATGGAGTGACTCCTGGGAAGAACATCTGAAAGATGTAGAGACGTTGCTCCAGCGCTTGACCCAGGCTAACCTGACTGTTAACCTGAACAAGAGTGACTTTGGTTGTGCTACTGTCACGTATCTTGGCTACGTCATAGGCCAGGGTAAGGTGGCACCCATAAATGCTAAAGTCCAAGCCATCATGGACTTTCCAGTTCCTGACAACAAAAAAACTTTGCACTGCTTCCTTGGAATGATCGAGTACTACCGCAAGTTCTGCAAGAACTTTGCTGAGATTGCTCTCAGTCTCACCAACCAACTGAAGAAAGGCGTAAAGTTCACTTGGGATGAAGCATGCCAAAGAGCCTTCGATCGCCTGAAGTCTCTGCTATTTCACTTCCCCGTGCTCAAATCTCCTGACTTCAACAAACCGTTCTCCATGGCGGTCGATGCTAGCGACCAAGCTTGTGGATCTGTGCTCCTACAGAGAAGTGACTCTGATGACATTGAGCATCCCGTGGCATACTTCTCCAGGAAGTTCAATCGCCACCAAAAGAACTATTCCACAATTGAGAAGGAGCTGTTGGCTCTGGTTCTATCCTTACAACACTTTGAGGTTTATGTTTGTACAGGGCAAAAGCCAATGATTGTATATACTGACCACAATCCGTTAATGTTTTTGAGTAAGATGAAAAACAAGAATCAGAGATTCTTGGAGTTTGATTTTACAAGAGTTTGACTTGGAAATTAAGCATGTAAAGGGTACTGACAATGTAATTGCCGATTGCTTATCCCGTGTTTGAGTATGTGTATATATATCACCTGTGTTTATTAGCATATTGTATATATGTATATATATATATATATATATATATATATATATATACAAGTGTCAACTTAACCATTTTTGTATTGAAAAGAAAAATTTTGCCTTTATGAGTCAAAATTTTTCCCTTTTGGAATGGAGGTGTAATGTGGGGGAAAAAAGCCACTAGATGGCAGTATTGACATTTTTTTGTTAAGCAGTCTGGAGCTAGGTTTGGGGTATGTCCCGGGCATGCCTCAGAGGGGGCTGGAAAAGAGTATATAAGGAGAAAAATCGAGAGAGTGTAGTAGTAGGAGAAATTGCAAGGAGAAATTGTGGAAGGATACATTTGACCAGACCTGTCACTCTTTTCAAGACCTGTGAAGCTTTTTGTGGATTTTGCCTGTGTTGGAGCATTTTCCTGTCCCAAGACATCGCAACATAGTAGCGCCATCTCCATTACCAAGGGACTGTAAATATCTCATTTTTTTTTATTTCAATCTTGGTCAGTAGATGTAGATTGTAGATTAGTTCAAAGTGTGTGTTTAATTAAATCTGTTGAAGTTTAAAAATTTTGTCTGTCATCCCTTGCTGTCCGTGACGTCATAACAAATTGACGCCATAACAAATTGGGGCCATAACAATACATATAAGTAATGTCATAATGTTGGATGTCCATACTCAACCTCTGAAAAGTTTCTAAACATAAGATACAGGGGTTTTGCCGTAATCCAAGAACGTGATTTCGTGAACGTGATTTCCTCTCTGAACAGCTCGTCCCGAGATCTTCACGAGATATGGGCAAAACCTGACATCAGGTTGTGCCGTCTAATTAATACAGACCTAGCTGAAGCCAATTACGGCGCTGGACCTGCCCACACCGGAAACTATTCTAGCAGGTACTAACAACGGCAGATCATACTATGCCTTAGTAGCGTCGACACTTTTGGAAATACAAAAGAAGAACCGCAGATCATTTGAGGTGCAGTTTTGTCAGTATCTCTCCCAAAGCTGCTTGTCCGTTTACTTTTGGACGCGAAGAAAAGCACCCATTTCTCTTCCAAAAGACGATGCCACCAGAAATCAGAGGGTAGCTTTTTTTTGTTTGCTGGCAGCAAACAGCCACGGCCAAAGGGAACGTTAGCAGTTTGTGCTCAGCATTTCACCAAAGACAGCTTTGTGAATAAAGGATAATTCGACGCTGGATAAGCGTTTCAGCTGCTTCTCAAACCTGAAGCAGTTGCATCGATCAAGCTCTCGGAGCCACAAGCTGTAAGTAACGATATAACAGCAAATAATGTAAGTGAAACTAACATGTCACGGGTGGCTAGCAGGACCGCTAACAATAGTTAGCATTAACAACTGGCCTCAAACGCAGGCTTTGTAAAATATCTGAAGATAAAGCCTGGATTGGTCGCGACTTGCGACTGTCTGTGACTCACAGATGCAGAAGCTGTAAGTTGCTTTACGGCATAAGCCTCCCTGACGTGATAGCCAGTTGATTGTGGCTGTAGCACTGCGACTAACGTAGCCAAGTTACTGTGGCTAATGTTTGTGTCCTAAATATGCAAGAGTAATATCAGGGGAAATTCAACAGAAGTTGAGTGAACATAAACCTCATTTGAAGTTTACTTTTTATACTTGTTCGTAATTTGGATGCTTGGTACAATTGTCCACGGTAACGGAACTTGCTGTCTGTAAAACCTGTATTGCAAGGGTTTGTCTCTGTGGTTGTTATGACCGCTCGGTTATCAGCTACTCCATGTTAGTTTGTGTGCTGCGCTACTTAAAATGCTCCTGGTAAACTTATATGCTGTAATTCTGATTGGGGTAATGCTTGTGTTACTTCGGTAATCATCAATGTGGCAGTTTCATCATAATGTTGCCCGATTGTAGCCACTACAGTTGAAGCTAACCAGACAGGTGCTATATGTGTCTGCAAAGTTGGGCTGAAAAGGCTGCAGTTAGACCAGACGTAGGTTTGCTGCTTGTGATTGCTTCACTTATCCATGACCGAGGTCAGCTGGATACTTCGTCAATATCTGGGCTAGCTCTCTGATACCAGCGCGGTGAAAGCAATGCGAAATTCACAAGCTCTAACGTGTCTGGTATAACAAACGATTTCTCTTGTGGCATTATTTTATCCCCCTTTAGAAATTGTTCTGGCTAATAAAAACCCGAAAAAGGCAGAGATTGAATAGGAAATTCTTTCCTGTAGAAGTGATTGATTCGCTAGCTCCACGCAACTGTCCAAGCTAATGGAACATACGGTCAGTATATGTTCATAACATAACGGAGCTCTCTATAGCTGTCGCGTACCATCCATAAAGCTACTTTCATACCGGACGCGAAACGAATTTTTCCCGCGACAGATTACATTCAAAGTCAATGCAAAGACACGAATACACACGTTATGGGCGCGTTAAGCCGCTTTCACACCGGACGCGAAACAAATTTTTCCCGCAACAGATAACATTCAAAGTCAATGCAAAGACGCGAATACACGCGTTATGGGCGCGCCAAGCAGCTTTCACACCAGACGCGAAACTAATTTTTCGCGCGACAGATTACATTTAAAGTCAATGCAAAGACGCGAATACACGCGTTATGGGCTCGTCAAGCAGCTTTCACACCAGATGCGAAACTAATTTTTCGCGCAACAGGTTACATTTAAAGTCAATGCAAAGACAATGCATTGACTTTGAATGTAATCTGTCGCGCGAAAAATTCGTTTCGCGTCCGGTGTGAAAGCGGCTTATCACGCCAATTTCCCGCGAGCAAACGCTGGTCATTCCGACGCAATAAGTAAACCATAACCAGGGGCAATTTCCGAAAAGACCGTTTAGCCTGGAGCTTTCGCCCCTCCGTCATATACCAGCGCAGATTGTTCGTTACTCCACGCTAACGACACACCACAGTTTTGCACACGAACCAGCAGGTCGTTATAATCCACACCGAAGCAGTCGATAAGTTGTTGGTCCACTTTTTGCTGCTCCTCACTATCCATGTTTCCCTCTAAACTTAGACCCACCGGATTTCTACGGTCTCCGGTCTACACTAGGGTATGTTGACCCGTTCTACAAATGTGTCTGTATGGGGTGGATTCTAGCTTTCCCTCAATCCTAGTTATAGAGTAGAAACACCACTGAACTCATCATAGTAGCCGTAGGAAGATAGCAAATTAGAGCTTGAGCTGCCAGACTTTCGCACTGCGTCCTCCACTTTCGCCGTTGCGTTTATTAGAACAAGTTCATTTCATTAGATCTATACACATGTTTTGCGTTTGATTGCGGAATTTGCCCATCGATTCCTTAACAGATGGCAGACGCATCTCAGTTTCACTCTGGGGAGGCTGACCCGGAAAACTGCGTTCTGCTGCCTCGTCCTGCCCAGATCCGCCCTCCACAGAGCTGGCCAGTAAGAATAAAGTGGGCACACGAGGAGTGGGGGCTATAGCGGAAGAGCCGCCCCAACGAGGCGTTTCAGGCAGAGACTACAATGGACTACAAATGGGTTTTTTTGAGGATGGCAGTATGAGCTAAATAAGGACCCTTTTTTGGACTTTGAACGATCAGGAGTACTCTTGGGGAGTCCAAGATCAAAATATAAATTTGGAAATGTAGCATAATAGGTCTCCTTTAACCGTGATCGAGCAGCTTTGCTAGTGAATATTCTATAACTGATCCGCTTGTGCCATTTAGTGATAGAATAGTGTAACTGCGTGCATAAATAGAGCAGCTCTATGTCCGTTGGCATCTACATCTGCACAAAGGGGTTAAGGAGACATAAAGGTAAGATATCAAGAGGATAATTTGTGGGCTTCATATATGGGTCAAAACACAATACTTGTCCAAAAACTGTGACATGAACATGGAATTTGGATCATCCATCTACAAAAGCAAATTTGTTGTCAGCACAACCAGAAGGCAGTTCTGCACCTGCAAAGTTGAACAGGAAGATAAAACTCTTTGTATGACTAAGTAAACCTGGATAATTTGCGTGCGACTCTTGGTAACGTGGACAATAGTATTATACTCATTAGACAGTCCAACTGGTTTGGCTGCAAGTCATGCAGTTTTATACTGAATAATGTTATTGCTGCAGAACAGCTGTTTAACAAGTTATTTTAGGAAGGCCAACTTCTGTCCAACAAGTTTCAAAGAATATTTATTGAAGTTTTGGCTGTAGGTAACCTGGACATCATTACGAGTATTGTGTTTTGACCCATATGAAACAATGTCACCAAGCTGAGAAAGAGAGACAGGCAGAAAATGGCTGAGAGGGCAGGATGAGACAGCTAATGCAGATGGATCATTACTACAGAGAAATCTGAGAGCTTATGTGGTGACATGAGACCACATTGTGCTCTACTCTTGTCAGCCAAGAACAGGACACACAGGCTACAGTGATCAGAACCTCACCAAAACTGAACTGTAGAAGATTGGAAACATGTTGGTTGGCCTGATGAATCTCAATTTCTGTTGTGACAGGCAGATGGAAGGGACAGAATTGCGTATGAAAAATATGAATTTGATGGATCCATCCTGCCTTATGCCAACAGTTATGGCTGGTGACGGTGGTGCAGTGGTGCAGAGAATATTTTTTCTCTCCACATACAGAAAGCGTATTAATTCTGAGAATTAAACAGTTATTACTGCATGAAGTAGCTCAATGCTATAGAGCAGAACCTCTTTGTGTTTCAGATCAGTGGCTCCCCCCTCAGCACCTGCAGTAGGTCCCAGCTGCAGCAGTGCAGTCTCCGTGCAGTCTGACTGAGGGAGGTTTTTGTACGGCTCTCTAACACTGTGTGAACACCCAGCTACCACTGATGCTATGGAGACTCTGACAGTAATAATCTCCTGCATCTTCAGCCTGGACTCCAGTGATTTTCAGTGTAAACTGAGTCCCAGATCCACTCCCACTGAAACGATCAGGAATCCCAGACTGGCGAGTTGTGGCAAGATATATCAGAAGTTTAGGAGCCTGACCAGGTTTCTGCAGGTACCAGCTGAGGTGCCAGCCATAGCTATTAGTATAAACACTCTGACTGGCTGTACAGCTGATAGTGACAGTGTCTCCCTGCTGAACAGCCTGAGCTGCTGGAGACTGAGTCAGAACTATATTTGCCATTGATTCTGGAAAAGATAAACATAGAAATAGATATCAATACAGACAAGCCATGTCAAACGGAATGAATTTCTAAAGCGTATTTGAAATTAAATAAATTCAACTCCACTGAGAAAGTTGTATAAACAGTAAATTAAAAAAAAAAAATTGAGATGTTCCATATTTCTCACCCTGTACAAGGAGTCCCAGCATCACCAGCAGTAGAAAGTCTGACATCATCATAATGCTGCCTGTGTCAGTGTCTGTGAAAGGACTGGACAGTCACTGATCAGTACCGGGGGTCTTTAACTGTGTGGAGCAGTGAGGCAGGACTGGTATGCAAAGCGCCTTCCTCTATACAAATCCTGTCACACACAGTTAGAGGAGCTCTGATGTGTGAGCAGCAGTGGGTCTATAGAGGGCTGGGACATGCTCTATTCATCAGTGTTTTAATGACTATATGACAGGGACTGAATTCCCTGTCCAGCGGTGCTCACTCTTCTCTATCTGTCTCCTCAGTTTGGTCTTTCCAGTTCACTCTGTGTTGAAATTTGTTGGGAGACCTTGTGTAGAAAGCAGCAGGTAACTCTACTGTATCATACAGCAAACACTTTGAGATTCTTTGTTAAAGTTCTGTTCAAATATATCTTTCATTAATGTCAGTCAATAAAAAACATTTATCCCACTTGTAATGGCTACTGCCATTATTATTATTGACAAGATTGTCCATTATTCTTGGTTATTGCTTTTTGTGCAATGTTTAGCAATATCGTAATATTGTGAAACTGCATCCTGCAATGCATCAGGAAACATCATCTGTGAAGTTCCTGAAATCCTCCAGTGTTGGGTTTCTTTCAGCATCACACACTCTCCTCCAGGTGACCCAGCTGAGGCTGATCAGACCTCAGTTTGTGGGCAGACAGCAGTGAGCTACTTCACCCCCCATTACTCTCCTCTCTAGAGCCACTGATAGTAAGTAGGTTACTTTTTTCTCCCATTGCTTGCCTTTCTTTGGCCAGAGTCATTTACAGACTCTCTCTGCTGCTTCAGTGGTTTCGCTTGCGTCTCTTCTATTCCTCTCTCCATCTGTATCTTATATACTATTCAAAAAAAGTAGGGGATATTTTTTTTTGAGATCAAAATTTTCACATATACAAAGGGATACGAAACCATGTTGTGTAGTTCCTTACTGAGGAAGCATTTCCAAAGAAATTCATCACCCAAACACATCAATGACACTCTCACGATCTGCACGGGATGCTATTGATGATCAAGGGGGTTGTGCCACAAATTTGCATGACTCTGAACTGGAAGGTTAAAGCCACTGTAAAGGAAGATTTTGAAGAGAAAGCATCAGATTATCAGTGGTTGAAGTCGTTAATTAAACAGAGACCATGCACCGTCTAACACTGGAGGAGAGGTTACGTGCCCTTGGCATGCTACAGGTTGGCACAAGACAGGTCGTTGTGGCAAGGGCAATGAATGTTTCCCAGTCTGTCATCAGCAGATTATGGTCCAGACATCGTGCTACAGGGTCTGTTCAGGATAGACCACGATCCGGTCGACCAAGGGCAACAACTCAGGCTCAGGACAGATTCATCCGCACTATTGTCTTGAGAAATCGTATGGTAACAGCAAATCAGATAAGGTCTCAACTTCAAAGGGATACTGGCTTGGTAGTGAGTGGCCAGACCATCAGGAATCGTCTGCACAGATTTCACTTACACGCCCGACGCCCTCGTGTCATTCCCTGTTTGAGGGATCGTCACATTAGGGGCCAGACTCCAATGGTGTCGTCATCATCAACGCTGGGATAATTGCCGATGGAACAACGTAATGTTCTCAGATGAGTCGAGGTTCACTGTGGACTTCCTTGACAGACGCGCAGGAGGGTTTGGCGCCGGCGTAACAAACGTTTCCATGACGTTAACGTCATTAGACATGATCCGTATGGGGTGGATCTGTAATGGTGTGGGGAGGCATCACTGCTGCCGGCAGAACAGACTTGCATGTTGTTGCTGGACGTGTCACAGGGCAGTACTACCGGGACAACATCTTGGCACCCCATGTTGTGCCGTTTGCACGTCGTTATGGCCGCCGTTTCATTTTCCAAGATGACAATGCCAGATGTCATAGGGCCAGGATCGTTACAGATTACCTCCAGCAGCAGAATATCACCACATTACCATGGCCAGCACTCAGTCCGGACCTTTCCCCCATCGAGCATGTCTGGGACATGCTTGGACAGCGGTTACGCCAACGTCAACAACCTCCTGCCAATGTCCAAGAACTTGCTGCAGCATTGCAACAGGAATGGAATAACGTTCCCCAAGATGACCTGGGACGTCTCGTTAGGAGTATGCCACGCCAATTCGAGCTTGTCTAGCCAACCGAGGGGTTTTACCCGCTACTGACTCTGTTTCACAATGGTGGTAAATTTGCTGTGTGACCCTGTGTTTGTGTCGACCCTTATTCTGGAGAATCTGTCCTTTACTGACTGTACACAGGGTTTTGAATAAATTGACAAATGTTTCCTTAATGTTTTTATGTCATTTGTTTCCTTCCTGACCTCATGATCTGCATTTCATGGTACTTGTAAATCCAATATCCCCTACTTTTTTTGAATAGTATATATTGAGGGCTCCAACCAAAGCCCAGATTGTTCAGACCCTGCACTACTCTTCCACTGGGGGGCACTTTGCACTCCAGACACCTCACCTGCATTCACTGAGCAGCCCCTCAGACTTGGTGAGCTTCCTCTCAAAGGCCTCATCCAGGTGATCATCCTAAGGGCCCAATATCTCCAGCAAAACAAATTGTTTGATGGACTCTAAGGTGAGGATGATATTGGGCCGAGATGAAGGCCACAGTGAGCTGGGAGAACTTCAGCTGTTTCCCCAGATCCATCATCAGCTGCCAGTTCCATGCAGAGGCCAGGATCCCTGCAGATCTTTTCTCAGGGAGGGGTGTCAGCTGCTTTGAAGCTTTATTGTCTCAGAAAAGTGGCTCCTATGGATTGCGTTCTCAGGACATTGTGCTCATGAATGTTCCTAAGACTCGGACTGAGTTGGGCAAGAAGGCCTTTAAGTTCTCTGCACCCTCAACCTGGAATCGCTAACAGAGGGAGACTAAGCTTCGAGATTAAGTGACACACAATGAATTTAAAGCTATTATAAAGTGTATGGAAGCAGAGTCTATCAAAACCTGTAAAGGTTCATTATAAAGGTGTTGTGACTCCTGTACATGTATTTTCAATGGTATTATTTGATTGTTTTGTCATGACGTGAGTTTGTTGATGCACTATATGTACTGCTGCTAGTCTTGGCCTGGTCTCTCTTGTAAAAGAGATTTTAATCTAAATGGGACCAACCTGGTTAAATAAAGGTTAAATAAATAAATAATGAGACTGAGGGCCTGCTTAGAAGGGCGTAGGGCTGGGTGATAAATTTATCTCAGTTATTTTATGTGCAATAAAAGTAACTGCCACTCTGGGGCAGACAGGCGAGTTTGCTTATTATCTTTTCTATGACACATACCTAACGCGGTGTTGAACAAACATCAGAGGGAATTCGAAATGCTTCTGGGAAGAAAACTTTGATTTGAAGTTCGCGAATTACCAGCGAGGTTGGACAGCCTCCATTGCTTTGGTATAATTAGCTTTCCTTAAATCAATTTCCGTGTACGCTGCCTTACTAGCAATCAAGCCATTTATTCAGCCAACTGATTAGTCAAAATCAAAATGTAGCCTTTAATGATGAAGAAGAGATAATGAGAAGCAGGCAGACCTAACCAGGCTACCATGTTACATTGGAAGAATGCCAATAATCTGAGTAAACAGTATAAAAATAAAAAATGGCCTTTGAATTCCTCCTCTCATTATACAACCCCAATTTCAAAATAGTTGGGACAAAGTGTAAATTGTGAATAAAATCAAAACGCAATGACTTTCAAATCACAATAGAACAGAGATATTATAGCAAATGTTGAAACTGAGAAATTTTACCATTTTATCCACAAAATGAGCTCATTTCAAATTTGATGGCTGCCACAGGTCTCAAAAAAGTTGGGACAGGGGCCTGTTTACCATCGTGTAGCATCCCCCTTCTTTTTAACAGAGAGTGGAGGCGTCTGGGCATTGAAGAGACAAGTTTCTTGTGTTTAGCCATTGGAATTTGATCCCACTCTTGTTTAATACAGGCTTCCAGCTGCTGGAGAGCTTTGGGTCTCCTTTGATGGACTTTTCGTTTAATTATGCGCCAAAAGTTCTCAATCAGTGAAAGATCAGGACTACAGGCAGACCAGTTCAGCACATGAACTCTTCTACTACGAAGCCATGCTGTTGTAATAGCTGCAGTATGTGGTTTTGCATTGTCCTGCTGAAATACACAAGGCCTTCCCTGGAATAGATGTCATCTGGAGGGAAGCATATGTTGCTCTAAAACCTCTATATGCCTTTCAGCATTCATGGTGCTTTTTAAAACATGCGAGTGTCCCACACCATATGCACTAATGCATCCCCATACCATCAGAGATGCTGGCTTTTGAACTGAACAGTGATAACAGGAGGGGTGGTCTTTCTCCTTTTTATCCCAGAGGATACAATGCCCATGATTTCCAACAAGAATGTCAAATTTGGACTCGTCTGACCACAGGACACTTTGCCACTTTGCTACAGTCCATTTTGAATGAACCTTGGCCCACAGAACACGGCGGCCCTTCTGGATCATGCTCAACAATGGCTTTCTTTTTGCATGATAGAGTTTTAGGTGGCATCTGTGGATGGCACAGCGGACTGTGCTTACAGACAGTGGTTTCTTGAAGTATTTCTGGGCCCATTTAGTAATGTCAATGACAGAATCATGACGGTGAGTGATGCAGTGGTGTCTGAGGGCCCGAAGATTACGGGCATCCAGTAAAGGTCCTCGGCCTTGTCCCTTACGCACAGAGATTTTTCCCGTTTCTCTGAATCTTTTGATGATGTTATGCACAGCCGATGATGAGACCTTCAAAGCCTTTGCAATTTGACGTTGAGGAACATTGTTTTTAAAGTATTCCACAATTTTTTTACGCAAACCTTCACAGGTTGGAGAGTCTATGGCCATCTTTACTTCTGAGAGACTCAGCCTCTCTGAGTCATCCCTTTCATAGCCAATCATGTAACACACCTGATGCCAATTAACTTCATTACTTGCTAAATGTTCTTTCAGCTGATTGTCTTATATATTAATTGCTTTTTTGCCTGTGTCCCAACTTATTTGAGACCTGTTGCAGCCAGAAAATTTGAAATAAGCTCATTTTGTGGATAAAAATGTAAATTGTCTCAGTTTCAACATTTGAAATGTTATCTATGTTCTATTGTAAATAACATATTGGCTCATGTGATCTGATAGTCATTGCATTTTGATTTCATTCACAATTTATACTTTGTCCCAAATATTTCGGAATTGGGGTTGTAGAATTTTTACACATTATTAAAAAGTTTTCTTAAAAATAAAATCATTTTAAGATGGCCCTGGTTTCGAAGCATTTAAAAATATATGCGAAGTGGGAAAAAAATTTTGAAGCATATCGAACATGAATGTGAGAGAGAAATTGAATTGGTGGATTCAATAAGAGCCCAACTCCACAGATTTTCAACATGGAGTTGGGCCCTTATTGAATTCACCAATCCAGTTATTTTGGCATTGCACACAATATTTTAAGGGGCAAAAAGTGACATCGTTTCACCGCTAGGTTTGCTGTTGTGCACTGCCTGTAGACCAAAAGAAAGTGTGTCATGAGCCACACCTCCCTCTACCTCTGCTCTCCACCCCCCACCCCCACCACTCGCCTCGTCTGCGAACGACTATCTGCAAAGTGCAAACACACAGAGCAAAACAACATCACCATTTTGTGGAACATGTCGAGTAACGAAGTAAGTACCTTATAACGTTAAAGAAAGAGAACTTCCTTTTGCCAAGTTTTCTATGCTGTTTTGTCCGTAAATTAATCATTATGCCAATAATTTAGTGTGTCACCATTGGCATCAAACGTGTCTGTTCACCGCTAATGGTATTAGCAGACAGTTTAGTTTGTAACATATTGACAATATGACGACAGTAAATAGCTTTCTTGCAAATACAATCTATGTTATCTGGCTGCCGGGCTACTCACCTAACACAACCGTAACGCCTGACCCATTGCTGGGACCGAGCCGCTTACAACTCAAGCTCCGAACATTAACCCATGCTACGATTGGTACATTAAATTTAATTGAATCGACATAGCGACATGTGCCTAACGTTACTGTAACTCTAATTAAAGCAGACATTTGACTTAATGTTGTTATTTACCTGTCCAGGAGAAGAAGAGCTAGCTCCAAGTCAAATTGTAGCCCCTTTAGCTCTTGCAGTGCACTCCACCTTGGAAATGCAAGGCCAATTTTAATCGGGTTCTGTCCTTTCTTTATCCAACAACTTTTCTTCGCCAACGACCGTTGTTCCTTTAGAGGTAATCTTGGATCCTGGTCATCTTCAGGTGAACGTTTCGTTCCGCTCTCCGCCATTTCGCTTTGAAAATACACGCTGCCACTGCTCACTGGCTGTAGCCTTTATAGGGAGGGAGGGCCAAGGGCTCCACGAGGAGGGAGGAGGCGGCGATTCACATGAACGTACATGAACGTGCAGCCGGACCGGCTTGTAAACAAGGGGCTGGAGATCAACACAGAGAACGGGTGTGTGACATCATGCTATACTCCAGATCAGGGGTTCCCAAACCTGGTCCTGGGGCCTCCCTGTGTGTGCTGGTTTTTGTCCCAACCATAATTGCCATCATAGGACTTAACAAGCTGTTAATTTGTCCAAATTGGGTGCATTTGTGTTTAAATATGTTATTTGCTGTTTTAAGACAAATTTTTATAGAAATATCCATTTGTGCCATGAAAAATAAAAGACTCTTGCAAATAAAGTTTTTTTTTTTTTTTTTTCCTGTAACCAAGCATTTTCAGGTAAAAACATTTTTAAACAGATCAAATCAGGTACTGAGAAAATCAGTAACCTCCAAATTAGGTAGCTGAAGACAGGTGATTAGAATTCTTTCAAAATAATTTGCTTGCACTCAATCACAAAAACACAACATAAAACAGGTTTGACTCTGTCATTTGCTTGGTTAGTAAATTGTTAGTTTTTGCAACCATGTGCCCAGTTTCATTAATTAGGAGCCCATTGATTTTTTTCCTTTAATTGGGTAAATTTTTTCCCTCTTTTTATGCATTTGTTACTCATATATTGCAACGTGGATCAGGGGCGTTACCAAGGGGGGGGGGGAGCTCTGCCCACCCAATGAAAACTCAAGATAAAAAACTGATTTACTACTATTTGACAGCAAACACACGATATCCCACATGATTCACAGCCGGAGGTAGACAGCCATTAAGAGAGAGCGTTACATATGCTTCATCTATCTATCACTACGTGTGATTGGTGGATTCCTTTGCCAGTCTATTCTGATGTGAAACTAACCAATGGGCACTCTCGAATTACTAGGGACCCTCCCATTCTCTTAGACTGCCGTCTTCACTCAGTCTGAGGTCACGTCTACGCTGATCATGTAGGACCTGTGCTTCTCTCAGGGAATGAAAACTTCGCCCATATCTCTTTTGTTGCTACTTCTTCCACCGCTTATTTTGTCAGTCTTGTTGTTTGACATTAAGGTAATTTGTGTGCTAGTTTGTCATCTGTGTGTGTGTGTCGACTCGTGTGGTTATAACCTGAGTTGGCTACCGAGTGAGCCCAGGCAGCTAGCTAGCAGCTAGTCTGGAGTTGCTAGTCACTCACTGTGGTTGTTGCAACAATAATTCTGTATCATAAGCACATTTCAACATTTCGAACATCGTCAGCACTTCGAACATTTGCCAATAGAAACGCAAACGTGGCTCATTAAAAAACAAGAAGCTCCCACTCCGCAATTGCTGTCTCTACCAGCAGCCCTGCAACCACCGAACAGGGGCGTTGCATCCGTGCCGGGGTCCGGGACTGCCTGTGAATCACCGGCAGATGCACCAGGCTCCAGCAGCACTGCACCCATGCTGGGGGCTCAAAACGTCTGTTCTCCACCATGTTCAGGCCCCCGGCTCTGCTGTGTCCACTCCTACGGACTTAAATATGGATCGCCCATCTCAGCCCATTTTAAGCAGTTATCCTAAAAGCGTATCAAACTGGACCATGGCATGGCTTGAATATTCAGTATCAGGACTACAGGCAGACCAGTTCAGCACATGAACTCTTCTACTACGAAGCCATGCTGTTGTAATAGCTGCAGTATGTGGTTTTGCATTGTCCTGCTGAAATACACAAGGCCTTCCCTGGAATAGATGTCATCTGGAGGGAAGCATATGTTGCTCTAAAACCTCTATATGCCTTTCAGCATTCATGGTGCTTTTTAAAACATGCGAGTGTCCCACACCATATGCACTAATGCATCCCCATACCATCAGAGATGCTGGCTTTTGAACTGAACAGTGATAACAGGAGGGGTGGTCTTTCTCCTTTTTATCCCAGAGGATACAATGCCCATGATTTCCAACAAGAATGTCAAATTTGGACTCGTCTGACCACAGGACACTTTGCCACTTTGCTACAGTCCATTTTGAATGAACCTTGGCCCACAGAACACGGCGGCCCTTCTGGATCATGCTCAACAATGGCTTTCTTTTTGCATGATAGAGTTTTAGGTGGCATCTGTGGATGGCACAGCGGACTGTGCTTACAGACAGTGGTTTCTTGAAGTATTTCTGGGCCCATTTAGTAATGTCAATGACAGAATCATGACGGTGAGTGATGCAGTGGTGTCTGAGGGCCCGAAGATTACGGGCATCCAGTAAAGGTCCTCGGCCTTGTCCCTTACGCACAGAGATTTTTCCCGTTTCTCTGAATCTTTTGATGATGTTATGCACAGCCGATGATGAGACCTTCAAAGCCTTTGCAATTTGACGTTGAGGAACATTGTTTTTTAAAGTATTCCACAATTTTTTTTTTAAACCTTCACAGGTTGGAGAGTCTATGGCCATCTTTACTTCTGAGAGACTCAGCCTCTCTGAGTCATCCCTTTCATAGCCAATCATGTAACACACCTGATGCCAATTAACTTCATTACTTGCTAAATGTTCTTTCAGCTGATTGTCTTATATATTAATTGCTTTTTTGCCTGTGTCCCAACTTATTTGAGACCTGTTGCAGCCAGAAAATTTGAAATAAGCTCATTTTGTGGATAAAAATGTAAATTGTCTCAGTTTCAACATTTGAAATGTTATCTATGTTCTATTGTAAATAACATATTGGCTCATGTGATCTGATAGTCATTGCATTTTGATTTCATTCACAATTTATACTTTGTCCCAAATATTTCGGAATTGGGGTTGTAGAATTTTTACACATTATTAAAAAGTTTTCTTAAAAATAAAATCATTTTAAGATGGCCCTGGTTTCGAAGCATTTAAAAATATATGCGAAGTGGGAAAAAAATTTTTGAAGCATATCGAACATGAATGTGAGAGAGAAATTGAATTGGTGGATTCAATAAGAGCCCAACTCCACAGATTTTCAACATGGAGTTGGGCCCTTATTGAATTCACCAATCCAGTTATTTTGGCATTGCACACAATTTTTAAGGGGCAAAAGTGACATCGTTTCACCGCTAGGTTTGCTGTTGTGCACTGCCTGTAGACCAAAAGAAAGTGTGTCATGAGCCACACCTCCCTCTACCTCTGCTCTCCACCCCCCCACCCCCCACCACTCGCCTCGTCTGCGAATCGACTATCTGCAAAGTGCAAACACACAGAGCAAAACAACATCACCATTTTGTGGAACATGTCGAATGCTTAGTAAGTACCTTATAACGTTAAAGAAAGAGAACTTCCTTTTGCCAAGTTTTCTATGCTGTTTTGTCCGTAAATTAATCATTATGCCAATAATTTAGTGTGTCACCATTGGCATCAAACGCGTGTCTGTTCACCGCTAATGGTATTAGCAGACAGTTTAGTTTGTAACATATTGACAATATGACGACAGTAAATAGCTTTCTTGCAAATACAATCTATGTTATCTGGCTGCGGGCTACTCACCTAACACAACCGTAACGCCTGACCCATTGCTGGGACCGAGCAGCCATAACTCAAGCTCGAACATTAACCCATGCTACGATTGGTACATTAAATTTAATTGAATCGACATAGCGACATGTGCCTAACGTTACTGTAACTCTAATTAAAGCAGACATTTGACTTAATGTTGTTATTTACCTGTCCAGGAGAAGAAGAGCTAGCTCCAAGTCAAATTGTAGCCCCTTTAGCTCTTGCAGTGCACTCCACCTTGGAAATGCAAGGCCAATTTTAATCCGGGTTCTGTCCCTTTCTTTATCCAACAACTTCTTCGCCAACGACCGTTGTTCCTTTAGAGGTAATCTTGGATCCTGGTCATCTTCAGGTGAACGTTTCGTTCCGCTCTCCGCCATTTCGCTTTGAAAATACACGCTGCCACTGCTCACTGGCTGTAGCCTTTTATAGGGAGGGAGGGCCAAGGGCTCCACGAGGAGGGAGGAGGCGGCGATTCACATGAACGTACATGAACGCGTGCAGCCGGACCGGCTTGTAAACAAGGGGCTGGAGATCAACACAGAGAACGGGTGTGTGACATCATGCTATACTCCAGATCAGGGGTTCCCAAACCTGGTCCTGGGGCCTCCCTGTGTGTGCTGGTTTTTGTCCCAACCATAATTGCCATCATAGGACTTAACAAGCTGTTAATTTGTCCAAATTGGGTGCATTTGTGTTTAAATATGTTATTTGCTGTTTTAAGACAAATTTTTATAGAAATATCCATTTGTGCCATGAAAAATAAAAGACTCTTGCAAATAAAGTTTTTTTGTTTTTTTTTTCCTGTGGCAAGCATTTTCAGGTAAAAACATTTTTAAACAGATCAAATCAGGTACTGAGAAAATCAGTAACCTCCAAATTAGGTAGCTGAAGACAGGTGATTAGAATTCTTTCAAAATAATTTGCTTGCACTCAATCACAAAAACACAACATAAAACAGGTTTGACTCTGTCATTTGCTTGGTTAGTAAATTGTTAGTTTTTGCAACCATGTGCCCAGTTTCATTAATTAGAGCCCATTGATTTTTTTTTTTTTCTTTAATTGGGTAAATTTTTTTCCCTCTTTTTATGCATTTGTTACTCATATATTGCAACGTGGATCAGGGGCGTTACCAAGGGGGGGGGGGGAGCTCTGCCCACCCAATGAAAACTCAAGATAAAAAACTGATTTACTACTATTTGACAGCAAACACACGATATCCCACATGATTCACAGCCGGAGGTAGACAGCCATTAAGAGAGAGCGTTACATATGCTTCATCTATCTATCACTACGCAGATTGGTGGATTCCTTTGCCAGTCTATTCTGATGTGAAACTAACCAATGGGCACTCTCGAATTACTAGGGACCCTCCCATTCTCTTAGACTGCCGTCTTCACTCAGTCTGAGGTCACGTCTACGCTGATCATGTAGGACCTGTGCTTCTCTCAGGGAATGAAAACTTCGCCCATATCTCTTTTGTTGCTACTTCTTCCACCGCTTATTTTGTCAGTCTTGTTGTTTGACATTAAGGTAATTTGTGTGCTAGTTTGTCATCTGTGTGTGTGTGTCGACTCGTGTGGTTATAACCTGAGTTGGCTACCGAGTGAGCCCAGGCAGCTAGCTAGCAGCTAGTCTGGAGTTGCTAGTCACTCACTGTGGTTGTTGCAACAATAATTCTGTATCATAAGCACATTTCAACATTTCGAACATCGTCAGCACTTCGAACATTTGCCAATAGAAACGCAAACGTGGCTCATTAAAAAACAAGAAGCTCCCACTCCCGCAATTGCTGTCTCTACCAGCAGCCCTGCAACCACCGAACAGGGCGTTGCATCCGTGCCGGGGTCCGGGACTGCCTGTGAATCACCGGCAGATGCACCAGGCTCCAGCAGCACTGCACCCATGCTGGGGGCTCAAAACGTCTGTTCTCCACCATGTTCAGGCCCCCGGCTCTGCTGTGTCCACTCCTACGGACTTAAATATGGATCGCCCATCTCAGCCCATTTTAAGCAGTTATCCTAAGCGTATCAAACTGGACCATGGCATGGCTTGAATATTCAGTACTGCGCGATGCCAGCTTTTGCTTCGCTTGTCGCAAATTTAGTTCTAATTTGGATCGTGAGGACATATTTACTAAACGTGGCCACACAAATGGGAAAAAAGCACTTGATAAAGACCTTGCAAACACGCAACAAGCATCTCACACTCCAGGGCCATGGTTGCATGCAGGAGTACCGGCGCCGGTCAGAGACAGGTGAAAATATTGTCCATCTGCTGGGTCATACCCAAGTAGAAAAGAACAGATACCACATTAAAAGCATGGGTGAAGTCATTCAGTTTCTCACTGTTAGTGAGCTTGCTCTGCGTGGGCACAATCACAGGGATATGGATGAGGAGGGACTGTTTACTCGGCTCATTGATTGCACTCTCAAAAAAGATTCCAAACTCGTAGATATCGCAAAATCCATCCCGGAAAATGCCAAATATAGCCTACATCATTCTCACATGGAATTGAAGTCCTTGTGCATGAAGGTTTATCAGTTTCACCTGTGTAATGACTCCTGACTTCTCACGCTTTTCTTTGCTCAGGGGCTGGAAGCAATGCATGTGTTTCATTATCGTTTAAATAGTTCAAATGAAATAAGATCATTTGAAACGTGTTTATGCAATTTCATTGCTTCCAATGATCTTATTTCATTTAAACAGTTTAAACGATCATGAAACACATGCATTGCTTCCAACCCCTGAGTAAAGAAAAGCGTGAGAAGTCCGGAGTCATAACGCCGGTGAAACTGACAAACCTCCATGGCAAGGACTTCAATTCCGCGAGAGAATCTCTTACATAAGCGTTGATTGAATAATTGCTGACTACAGCAGGGAAACGTAAATATACCACTTAAACTCACACCGAATGCGTGAGAGTTGACAGGTATGCGTTATTAATGAAAACTGGCCCCACACTTGATGATGTTGAGAGTTTTCGGAGTTTCTGTAATGATAATTTAAATGAATGATTGAAAACAGGTCATGACCAATCATTATTTTCAAGGGATGTTCTGCATGTTGTATTTTACGCCGATTTAGAGGTTCTTTTTTTGCCCTCCCAAAGAGGACAAATGCCCACCCAAGCTTGGCATCCTGGCAACGCCTCTGATGTGGATGCGGAATTTATTCCTCACTGTTTGTATGCATATCTGTCAAAATAATGTTTGTCAAGAGAGGATGCTCTGAACAAAAGTGCTCCTAATTAAGACAAATTAACAGCTTGTTAAAATCCTATGATTGCAAACCAGGGTGGAGCAAAAGCCAGCATACACAGGGAGGCCCCAGGACCGAGTTTGGGGACCACTGCTCCAGATGAAATTACACCTCTCGTTCTTCACATAGCAATTTTTTAATTCCTTCTATCTAGAAATGATGCATTTCCACTTACTGCCCCTTTAAATGCACAGAAGACGTCGCTGATAAATGCTGAAGTCAGTGAAGCAATTTTCCGGAAGCATTTCATATGGCCTCTGATTTTTGGCAGCAGATTGTTCAAGACCACATCAAATATGATTCGTGGAAAATAAAAGGGGCAAGTTCGTCTGTAAGCCCCATGGTGGCAGGTACTTTAATTCAGCGACGTGCTGAAAAGAGCAAAGTTAAGGGGTGCTTTCGCACGAGGGACTCGGGCATGGATTCAAGTGTGTCGGTTAGATCAGCTGAGGACATCAAACTCTGTAGAAGCACGGCGAATGGGCTGTGCTTCCTCAATAATCACTTGGCTAATTATACAGAACATAGAAACTGGCTCTACATTTGATAGACCAAGTTCTAGCTGTTCAATGGCCACAGCATCAGTACAGGCCTGCTACATCAACCTTGTACATCTGAGTGACTGCTTCCTAGCACCTCCACTGGATTCAGCATCAGTGGAAATTTGTCTCTTTTACTGATGAATCCAGATTCTCCCTGCATAACACAGACGGCCAATAAAGGGCGGAATGGAGACGTGATGAATGTAATGCTAGATGCTGTGTGTGCCAGGTCAACAGTTAGGGTGGCAGAACTGTGATGATCACGGTGGCCGTCTTTTATTCTCAAAAAGGACATTCGGTGGTCATCACTGGTAACCTAACTGCACAGTGGTCACTCTATAAGGTCCTGACACATGCTGCCAATGCTTCTCCTACTGAACCATGATGATTGGAATTCTACAGCAAGATAACGCTTGTCCTCTCACTACAAGTGTCATCATGTCCCACCAGAGAGACCAGAATGTGCATGTTCTGCCATGACCTGCATGTTCTTCCAACCTCTCAAATGGCGCTTTTCCGCTGTGTGATACCGGCTCTACTCTACTCTACTCTACTCGCATTGGTACCGGGTACTTTTTTGAGGTTGCTTTTCCATTAGAGGATAGTACCGCCTCCGTGGTACCTGCTCGTCATTGCGACGCAGCATGTTACTGCCGGCATCCTCAGTTGTATCAAGTTTACATTTATTCCGTCGATTTCGTTAAATATTTATGTGTTTAAATCAGGGGACGCACACTACCATCACCACGTTGTGGCCCTAAAGTCCGCGAGTGTTTAATTGTAATTTCTGTTTGACATTGTCCTGATGCATAGGATAGGAGCTGGTGTTGTGTCCGATTCGGTTGCACATTAAATAACGTACCACTTAAAAACGCAAAGCAATGATATCCGTAAAAGGCATAGAGTATTGATAGAAAAAGGCAATATATTTTCAAGGCATTTGCGTACCATCAGTATTCCATAATGTAACTACAACCCCTGGAAAAAAATATGGAATCAGCACACACCAACCCCTGGCAAAAATTATGGAATCACACACACTGAGGATGTTATTACTTTTTTTCCTTCATAACAAAGACGCAAATAACGCATATGACAAAACAGTTATTATTTATTAGCTTGACAATCAGGCTTCATGAAACTTTTCACTTGAAGGTAAAACACTTAGCAAATGCGCAAATCGCAGGAGATGGCAGAGTATTAGAATATATCGCTTTACGATGTGTCATCTCATCTGTGATACCTTTCCTAAGAACAAAATGCTTCATCAGCACTTCATCAGACAAAGAAACGCATTTCATAAATGCAGTAGCTTCGGTGAACAAACTCAACCTTGCTTGAAAGGTAAGGCAACGCACAGTATATTTATCGAGCTGCCTAAAACAACACACTTTTCAAAAACACAATTTGAAAACCTGTTTCAATGATGGCAAGTGAAGCCAGTTTCCTAGTGATAATGCGGAAGCGAGTTGTCTTTCACAGAGATGATTGTCTCTGACCAATCAGTGGGCTGCTGTGTTGTCACGTCACACTTTAGTCCTTGTTAGCCGAGCGGGTACTCTTTTTGGAACCACAAGAGAGCAGGTACCAGGAAATCTCTTTTTCCTAATGGAGAAGCAAAAAGGCGAGTAGAGTAGAGCCGGTACCGCGTAGTGGAAAAGCGCCTATACACTCAACTCCTGTGGGACCAGTTGGACAGAGCTGTTGGGACAAGATCTCCCCAGCGATTGGGTCTTCATCAGCTGGCCACTGTGCTCAGGTAAGAATGGCGAAACACTCCTGAGAAACACATACCCACTGTTAGCCTTCATTCGAGCCATCTGTTGCCATTGTCATAGTTGTATCAACAAACATGGAGGTCACACTAATGGCTGAACTTTGTCTTTATGAGTGACTGTGATATTTTATCATGGTTTATACAGGCACTGGTGAATTTTTAAAAAATCTATTTAGGTACTAATATAACTCACCTAAGTATTTACGAAAGGTTGTTGGGACAATATTTTTGTTATTCAAAATCAAGTCTTTCGAGTTCATTTATGCATGAATGCATGTTGGAGAAACAGTCAACACCTCATCTCAAACCTCCACACCTATCTTAATTTTAACGGTTACCATTTCTTTTGAATTAATCATCATTGGTTTAATAATTTCCATTGACTGTTGATTAACGTTATTGATTGAAACACATCAGAGAGCACGGTAACCACTTTCGTTTCTTTCCTAACACAGCAGCCCAATTCCAAACCGGTCCCTATCCACTGCCCCTCCATTTGCGCGTTCCCACAGAGGGTTCACCACATTGAGTGCCATCCAAGCCAATCCCTGTGGAGTGTAAGTGGCTTATTAAACCCTCTGCAGCGAATCTACACCACTGCAAGCTTACAAACCACCCTCCTTTCAAGTGCAGCACTTATTTTGTGTCTGGGATGGAAGAAACACTGCAAGTCTACAAATGTCAGTTCCATGTGGCCATTTCCAAAAGATAAGTAAAACATACCTAACCTCAAACAGATATTTGATTGACTATTTCATGTGCACATCACGGAGCTAAAGTTTACATTGTATTTTGAAATGAACGTGCAGATGTGCACCCAAGAAAACAATGAGTGAGTAGTTTTATTCATTGAATCAATGATTGCTCTTTTTCAAAATGTTCCATTTCATGCACAAACGCCTTCATCTTTGTCAATGCTGTGCATTGAATATTTTAATATAAATTTTATTCAATTACATTACCCTCTCTAAAATACTTTGGGTAAGAAATGTATCATAAGGGAACTTGACTGTCGTAAACAATGCAATGCGCCAATCGGTTGGCATGGTGATGATTACCTCCGCTTCCCGTTGGATAAAGGGCAAGGGCATCCCAAAGTTTAGACACGTTTTTACACCCTCCCCCTTTATGAAGCTCCCTCCATCGCTGTGAGGGGGACTTCACACGGAGTGACACTCGGTAGTGAAGTGCTAGTGGTGAGGGAGCGGTTGGGATTGGGCCAGCATCTCAATTTTTAGCTGTCGTTTGAATATTGTCCAGCAGGGGGCTGACACAATATAGTCAATCAGCCACCGTGTGTGCAGCAGGCAGGTTTTTGTACAGCCTGTTAATCTGACTGAATCACTGTGGTGGACTTTCGGTGGCGGGACCAGACTGGAAGTAGGACGTAAGTGGCCAATAAACAGGATTTTCGGAATTTATTCTCGGTTTATGCGCGACAATAAATTTGTGTTTTATAGATCAATTTTGTATAAAGTTTGGGCTACATGTTTTAATTATATTCTACGGCCTGCTAGACAATCTTGTGCCTGTTGAATCAGTGGTAATGAGCAGTAGACAAGAAAAAAAAAAAAAACAATAAATCAACGTTTAATGCGCAGAATGAAAACATTTTGCTTCGGACGTAAACCAGGACATGCAACAATGCTTTTTCAAACTGATAAACTGCGTGATGTCAGAACGAACGGAATAAGACAAAGGATGGCTGTGTATTTTAAGCACTGGTGTTTAGTCTGAGGTTTTTGTACGGCGGGTTAATGAGTCTGTATCACTGTGGAACACTTTCGGTGGCGGAACGAAACTCTCAGTTGGACGTAAGTAATTTTTCCTTTCACTACATCCCAATCGACTTATTTACTCTCTTGTTCAATTTAGTACAATTTTCCAAACTTTGATGTAATGTATGAAAACATAAATATGCTTTTGAACCATGATCGAGCAAAACAGCGGGAACATTTTCTACCATTGGAAATGGATCTCAAATCTCGTAAATGGCCGTGTTGACGTCAAGCAATGATTTACGTCCAGTAACTGATTTTGAATGAATAGACGACTGCAACATTTTATCTCACACTCGACATCTACGAATGTTAAATGAACTGTTTTGGCTGACGCGATCATAGCGTGTTTGAAGACTTGGATCGGCAGGCAAATATCTCACTCAGGGAAAATAAAATAGCTTTTCTGAATAATTTAGAATTCGTTCGAGAAATGTTTCGGGGAATCTAATTCATTTCATCATGTATCCATCGCCATAATATTTAATAGTTCATACGAAGATTTTAAAAAGGTCTTAGGCTACTTAATTTGCAAAACGAATGCCGATAGTTGTTGGTTTAAAATAAGAGCGAAATGAAATGCTTAACAGCCGTCTTCTCTGAAGCCCCATGCAGCCTCACATCGCTTGATTTTCTTGTACGAAAACATTTCGCAATCCTCTGTAACTTGAAATGGGGAATTTCCGATACTAGCCTATATTTAACATGGTGAATTATTCATCTCAGCTTAAAATCAGTTACTCTTCCATTATTATTATATACGTTGCGGCCAGTTCAGTTGATTAATGTAGGCTAAGTAGCACGTAATAAACCTTATGAAATATTATGTATTTTGAGTTTCTGTATGGAAACACATCTTTTCAAAGAGTTGTGAATGTAAAATTGGATGCTGCACTGAAATACCTTTCAGTCCATGCGGGAAATATGTGATTACAGCTTTTACAAAATCATTGGTTGTGCGGAGGAATTTTCGTTGAAACGTATATTGTCGCACTTTTTAAAAAGAAAAAGGGGGGAAAAAAAACCCCCATAACGTTAGCCTCATTGCACGACTGCCAAAGTCGTATTTTTGCTAAATTGAGATATCAACTGCCTATTCTTTCGTGCTGGCGGGGGGGGAAGGTTTTCCACCCTTTTTTCTCAAAAACCTTAAAAAAAAAAAAAAAAAAATCTTCAAAATCATTTTTTATAAAACCTTAAAAAATGTGGGAGGCAATTACGCTCATGAGGCTAACGATAAGAAGGTCAATTTTGGGGGCTGAGTGTAAAATGTGCTTAAAATATTTTTATTTTTCAGTTTACAAATTTATTTGAAAATATTGGTCAACATCAATAATGGCCTCAGACATTGTATATTTTTTTTTCCGATTTAGCTTTTTAAGCAACTGATAAAGCACTCTAACGAACATTACAGTTTAGTGACGAGTCTTTTCATTCTGTCATCAAGAAACAAGTTCCTTACTTCTGTACTTATTCTCAGCCTCAGGATGTCTTTGACACGTTTTTATTTTTCAGCCTCAGTGTTTTTGTTTAATAAAAAAAAAACAATAAGATAATAAAGAGAATGTAATATGATAACAATTGATTGCAGAATAAACATCTTTAAAAAGACAGTGCTCGTCCTATCATGCAACTGACGCCATCACAGATAACAATTTTCTTTAGCCACTGTATATTCGTAACATGGGCAGTTTCTATATCACATTAATGTGTGATTACAAGGACAGAATGATTGACGCATGGGGGCGTGTCCCCTATCTGACCTCACATCTCTGCTGCACCTCCCAGGTGACACAGTTCCCGCCCTCACAGTCCTGCCCCCCTCCAGTGAGGAGCTAAAGCAGGGAAAGGCCACACTGGTGTGTCTGGCCAACAAGGGCTTCCCCTCAGACTGGACTCTGCGCTGGAAAGTGGACGGTACCAGTAGGAGCTCGGGCGTGGCCGGGAGCGTGGGGGTCCTGGGGAAGGACGGCCTGTACAGCTGGAGCAGCTCCCTGACTCTCGATGCGGGCGACTGGAAGAAGGCGGGGTCACTGACCTGTGAGGCCACAAAGGGCTCCCTGTCTGCCTCCCCTCAGACACTGAGGAGAGACCACTGTCCTGAGTAGCTCACACACTCTGATCACACTGTTTTTACCCTGTTCTGCTCCTTACTGCTGTCACACTGAGCTGAGCCTGTGTGTGAATCCTTCCTCCAGCCTGAGCTCTCAGTGCTAATATCTTACATGTGCTCTGCTTGTGCTCTTCAACACATATGCGCACACACCTTCTTATCTGTGTTTGTGTGACTGTGGGAAATAGCTGGTAGATCAATATCATTCACTTAATAAAGATAAAGAAGAGGTAAAAGTTTTCCTGTCTCTCCTTTTAAAAACAATCTCCGGTTGATCCACTTGTATGTTGTAAGTCTGCACTGATTCATCCAAGGTTTTGGCCTCTATTCAGTTTAAGTCACAATATTATATTCATGTGAGTAAATACAAAATTAGTGTGAGTCAAGAGATGACAAGGAAATGTATCATTGAAAATATAATAATTGGCAAATAGAGTGTAATTCAAGTGTTTTAATTGAAAATAAATATTCGTTCAAAGCATCTCTAAGTGGTCATGTGACCCTGGTGAGATTAAAATCCTCTCCTAAGCATCAGTTTATGAGCAGTGAAGAGCGTGCGTGTGTAATAACTGATCTGGGATCAGTAAACGAGGCGTCAGAAGAGAGGAGCAGTGATGTGTACAGTAACTGATCTGGGATCAGTACAGGAGGGGTCTGAAGAGAGGAGCAGTGATGTGTGCAGTAACTGATCTGGGATCAGTAAAGGAGGGGTCTGAAGAGAGCAGCAGTGATGTGTGCACTGTGCTCAGATCAGTTCAGTACAGCAGGATGTGAGCTCAGCTCACACTAACCCCCTGGGGACGGCCCAGACACCTGGCCACAGTGCTGCTCTATTCTGAGATTGAGTCAGTCCCACTGAGGGACAGCAGAACCAGCCTGTCCCACCCTGCAGATGCAAATCTGAGTTTCAGCCCCACAGCTCACAGTTTCTCAGCCCAAAATACCCCAGCACTGAGACAGGTGTTTGAACATGAGGAGGTGGGGGGTTTATTTCTGTAGTGGGTGAGAGAGGGAGGGGTGAACCTTACACCTGCTTTAGCATCAATGTCTGATTACAGATTCCACTGCTCACTCAAATACTACAATTATTCCTTTTGAACTATGATATTCATGACAAAAAAATCAAGTGTGTATGTGACCTAGTGGGTGCTTGAAAACAAGGTCTTGTCTCAGGGATGGTGACTACGCCACCTGGGGACTCCCACCCTCAGAGTTGGAGTAATTCAGATCCCTACAACCTTGTACCAGAGTAAGAGGGTTCTCCCGTACAGATAAGCAGAAGGTAAGGACAGAGACATAGTGCTTCAGATTCAAACCAACAACATTTACTAATAATAAGCATCAGCGATATACAGCAGGTTGCTGTGAATTCACAATGTACATCAGATCATACTAAAATCCAGTGCACAAGCGCAAGAGGGAGACATACTGGCTGTCAGCAGAAACAAGCTGGTTTCTATCTTCCCTTAAATGGAGGATAAAGGGAATGATAAGCTGGCTGCTGGGGAGGTTACCTTTCCTGGGAGAAGATGGAGTCCAACACACCACCCTTGCTCTTGTTTGAGGTGCCTGCTTGCGCGCACACACACACACACACACACACACGTAAGTGTATTCATATATGTGCACTAAAAAGAGTGGCCACAGCAAATGGTGAGGTACACATTACCACTGCAGCTTCACCTCATGCACTGTGCAGAGGGGCGACCCAGATCCAGTGACCTGCACACGGAGCACAGCAGCTTTACCGTTAAATCGAGGAAAAGGAAGGGGGAAGGAAATAATGATTAGAGCTCCAGCCGGCTAGACCAGGATAGAACATAGACTTAATTAAGTACCAACTATATCACAGCCACCAGGCTCAGGAGAACACTGGGACAGCCAATGCAATGCCTCTTACTCATGCACCACTTCAGCAGCAGCGCAACAAAACATAATGATCAATTAAAACAAGACAGTGAACAATAGGACCTTAATGCAGGACAACCTCAGGCCAACATAAAGTGGAACTACAGCCAAACAGAAGTTCAAATAAATTTATAGTAGGTAAATCAGCAGTGATAAATCTTCCTCTATGCATCTTCAAACTGACCAAAAGGGGGTGGAGTCTGCCCAGCGCCTTCCACGCAGCCCTTTGGTGGGAAGCAAGTGTTCAACTAGAGCAATGTTGCAGACAATCGAACACCTCATAAAACGTCAGTAATAATAGGAGCAGAGAGCTGAACCCCAAGACTCTGAACTGTCCTCCCAGCAGAGGCTGTAATATATAGGGAAGTAAATTAACAAGTAATTAATAACTAGCCACCCAACTGCTGTAGGGAGGTGGGGCAGAGGCGAAAAATCGGAACTACGGTGTCTGCAGGGGGAACAAATTGTGAGAGGAAAATCACTAAGCCGGTCACATGTGGAATCATATTCTTGATAATGTCCACTAATGTCATTCTTGCATTTAAGTGTAGCCATTATTTGTAAAGACGTGCAGTCAAGGAATACGGTTAAAATTCAATGCTCAGACGAGTTTTTGTTCAAGCTAATGATTACATTTTACATTGGCAATTTACATTCGATGAAACTTGTTGGTAAGTTATTGAATTTGCCATTTTAATACCAAAAACAGCTGCCCAAGAAGTGAATATCTGTTTCAGTTATAGTATGTGACTGTTTGATAATGATTTAATGAAGGCAAAAATGTCATCCTATGCACTCCCCTTCCTCAGTTGCATTTATACTTGAAAAGGCCAATGAAACAACTAATATCCCAGCGTAATCTGATGCTATGAGATTCAGTCCAGCACTGCTGAGATGCTGACTGGATCGTTGAGTATTAACAGAACTGATCTCACTCATTCCTCCTCTGTGAGAAACACACATCCTCTGCTTTTGGCTGAACTCAGAGCTCCTGTGTGATTAACAGTCACCGCTCCTTGTGACCTGATACACTGTGATGCTGTGATGGTGTGGTACAGAGGTTTGTGTGTGTGTGTGTGTGGGGGGGTTCAGCAGCAGCTCTGCTTTGGGTTCTGCATCTGACACAGAGTAGCTCCTCTTCAGCACAGAGAGGTGTGTATTCAGGACTGTGACTCATTGTTGCCCCCTACAGCCCTGCTGGTAATATTGGTGTTTCAGATCAGTGGCTCCCCCCTCAACACCTGCAGTAGGTCCCAGCTGCAGCAGTGCAGTCTCTGTGCAGTCTGACTGAGGGAGGTTTTTGTACGGCTCTCTAACACTGTGTGAACACCCAGCTACCACTGATGCTATGGAGACTCTGACAGTAATAATCTCCTGCATCTTCAGCCTGGATTCCAGTGATTTTCAGCGTAAACTGAGACCCAGATCCACTCCCACTGAAACGATCAGGAATCCCAGATTGGCGAGTTGTGGCATATGTAATCAGGAGTTTAGGAGCCTGACCAGGTTTCTGCAGATACCAGCTGAGGTACTGGCCAGCGCTATCAGTATAGACGCTCTGACTGGCTGTACAGCTGATAGTGACAGTGTTTCCCTGTTGAACAGCCTGAGCTGCTGGAGACTGAGTCAGAACTACATCTGCCATTGATTCTGGAAAAGAAAACACGGAAATGGATGTAAATACACATTAATGACACGTAAATGAAATCAAACAGTGTGCAATCATTCGGGTAAATTTTGACAACATTCAATTCTGAAATGATTTACATTGTAAAAAGTAAGGAAAGAAAATGTCAAATATGGCCAAAATCTAGGTTGAAATGGATCCATCATTCTCACCCTGTATAAGGAGTCCCAGCATCACCAGCAGTAGAAAGTCTGACATCATCATAATGCTGCCTGTGTCAGTGTCTGTGAAAGGACTGGACAGTCACTGATCAGTACTGGGGGTCTTAAAGTGTGTGGAGCAGTGAGGCAGGACAGGTATGCAAAGCCCCTTCCTCTATACAAATCCTGTCACACACAGTTAGAGGAGCTCTGATGTGTGAACAGCAGTGGGTCTTTAGAGAGCTGGGACTTGTGCCCTGTATACTGAAATTTTGACCTCACATTAAAGTAACTGCATTAATTACAGCTTTTCTGAAATTTTATTTGACTTTTTACTTGGAAATTGTATATAGCTTCAGATTCAGTAAACTGTGTATTTAATAAATTCCCGAGTTCAGATCAAAGTTTTAGTGACAGAAATAAGGGAGCCAGTGTCATATGTATGCCTAATAGCCTCCATCCATTTTACCACCTAATAGCCAGGTAATCAAACTGTCATATAAATCCAAAGATAATTTGCTGAGCAGTGGTTTACAATCAAATGAAAAAGTGCGTGTGCGTGTGTGTGTGTGTGTGTGTGTGTGTGTGTGTGTGCGTGTGCGTGTGAGAGAGAGAGACAGAGAGAGAGAGAGAGAGAGAGAGAGAGAGAGAGATGGTGGGGCAGGTGTACAGTAATGAACTGTAATGATGTAACAGAGCACTGGGCAGGTATGCAAAGCCCCTTCCTCTATACAAATACTTTCACACACAGTTAAAGGAGCTCTGATGTGTGAAAAGCAGTGGGTTTATAGAGGGCTGGGACATGTGCTCAATTCACTACTGTTTTTATTCAAACTCACCCGTTTTAATGTGATTAGTTCTGACATTAAACTTCATGATTCTGTTACTGCAGCTGATGATGACTTATGAAACGTGGGATGATTGTGAAAAGTATTGTTCAGCGGTTAGACTACAGATGGAAATTTCGCTTATCAGACTGTAAGGCCAACAATAACAGAAAATGAAGTTGCAAATGAATTACTGAGGTTAATAGGCTCCTAAATGGTTCTTCGAACATGCAAAATTTTAATTTTTTCATTAAAATTGAACACAGATTGATAGCCTAATAAAGTTTTGCCAGTTAATCACTCCTACTGCATTAACTGATGCTCAGATGAGGCAGATATTGCTATTCAGTCCACTCCCATATCAGCTGTTCTTTTTACATGTCCTACCACTACACCAGGGCTCCCTAATCTAGCCTCCGTACCCAAATCCAGTCCTGGTTTTCTCACCCTCCAGTCAATTATTGCAATTGATTGGCCAGGCAGTCAACATGTATAGTTTACAAGCGGCACTTGAGACATAAAATAAATATTCATTTTGGACCTTAAGATTTAACTTATGAATAGATAAGCATTATTTTTTATCTCTAACGGTCCGTATCTCCAGAATTCTGAGGAACCGGCCTGCTCCCGCAATTACAACTTATCAGCTCCACCTGTCTTCAGTTAATCTATTATCATTGTCAACCACATAAAAGCATCGACTTCACACCATTACGGTGGAAAGTCTCGTAAAGCTCATGTCTTTTAAAGGCTTTTGCTGTGATGTTTACGCCTATTGTAATGTGAACCACTTAAAATCGCTGACTTAGTTTATCAGCTCATTGTTTTATTTTTGGAACCGTGTTTCTTATTTGCTTTGTACTCACCTTTTTAACCTTTGAGGCTTTGCTACAAAGGTAAATAAGGCCAAGCACTTCTTTGAATTTGGATTCTACCTTCCTTTTTGCTATTTTTCAGTGTACATATTGACATGGACAGGAAAATGGCTGATAATTACATCAATGAACTATAAAGCAAGCTGAGGGAAAATGGATACGGACTGATACTTGCAACAGAACAAATTAACACTTAGTTGGTAATTAGGAAACCTAAATGGGATCGAGTTTGGAGATATAATGCGCTTTAAGGCGAGGTGAGAGCAGTGCCAATATCCGTCCAAAGACAACTCCGGAGTTGAAGAGGTTAATAAGACTGGCGCCCTGCTTGGAAGGGTGGGGCCTCTTAGTCCCTTTAACTCCTGCACTGGTGGTTTCTGAGATGGCTTTCAGGACTTGATCACTGCGCCACCTGTAGCTTCCTTTAGTGCCTTGGAGCAGCTGACTGAGATGAGCTCCAGGGTCCATTGTTCGGAGCTTGATTTATAAGATGGTGTTTTTGCCTCGCCCCATTTGTGCTAGTTAAATCGACTGGGGAGCCCATCAAACACTGTCCCTCAACAATCACACGGCTAATGACACATTACTAAGAAACTGGCCCCGCACTTGATAGACTAAGTTCTGGCTGTTCAAAGGCCACAGCACCAGTGCAGGCCGGCTATATCAACCTTGTACATCTGAGTAGTGATGTAGTCAAGACCGCCTTAGCCGTGACCAAGACACTACCAAGACCAAAGGGTAGCGAGACCAAGACAAGACCGAGACCAAGACCAGACAGACCATTTCGAAACCAAGACCAGAGCAGGACGAGACCGAGACCGAGACCAAGACCGAGACCAAAAGAAGTGTTTCACTTCACTGTAAATATGGGCAGTGTTTGGGTGAAAGTAATTGTGTGTAGCAACTGCATAACAGCTAACAGTCCGTTACCGAACCATTTTCAAAGCTGACAACAAGATCAAAGCAGCCAGATGCAATCAGAAATTTTTATATTATAGAGACAATATCCATACATGCCTTGGTAATGAATATTTGTCCACTATGTAATCGACTTCAGAAAATTTTGGAACTGAAAATGTCGCTCTTTAAATTTTAGTATTTCTGGGTCAGTCCGTTACTGACGGAATTTTCACCAATAAAAAATGACTTGATGGGACAAACCTTTAGTATCATGGTTGTGGATGAATAACTCCCTCTACCCCTTTCTAAACTCACACAACAGCTGCATTTTCCAATGTCTGTAAACGGTGTGGAGGATAAAATTCCATTATTTTTCTCTGAAATGTCAGTCCGTTACTTTTTGCCCAAAAGTAATTGAATCCAACCCTGGTACCGGCAGTCTCGGTCAGGGCGATTTGACAAAATCTGCACACAGCAGAAACCTTTTTTTTTACTATGTTATTTCGCATATAGATTCTTTGCAATCTGTATAGGAGAACCTTATAATAGATGAATTAGCCGACATTTTTACTGATTCGCTGGACTAATTCGTTGCGCATATGTTGTGAGACGAGACAGAGAGACGGGACGGGAGACCATGCGGGCAGGGAAAAATATACATTGTAACATGTTTTTAAAATAGATGCCTCTTATTGGCAGCATTTAAAGAGGGCTGCGTAGTAATAATGAGGCTGTACCAGGACCAGCTGCTTGCCTGGATTTTGAAATCCCCCCGAGACCGTTATGTCCGAGACCAAGACAAGACTAAGACCAAAGAGTGTCGACACCGAGACAAGACCAAGACCGGTCTTGAGTACTACAACACTACATCTGAGCGATTGTTTCCGAACTGCTGGTCAAACAGCCAGAGAGACACTGGATACCCATAACTCACCTATCAGCCACATGACACAAGACATGTTTGGGAACAAGGACTTCATACCCAAAGACTGTTCTGTGCAACGATCCTGATGGACTAGAACTGGCAGCAACACCTTAATTGGCCTAAACTCCACCTCCACCAGATGCCACATCTCTAGAAATCTGTGTTTTTTGCTGATGAATCCAGATTCTCCCAGTATCACACAGTCAGCCAATAACAGGTGTGGTGAAGATGTGGTGAACTTTATGCTGTATGCTGCGAGCGCCAGGTCAATCGTTTGGATGGCGGAAGTGTGATGATCTTGGGGAGCATCTCATATCCTCAAAATCAGATCTGGTGGTCATCACTGGTAACCTAACTCCATGGCAGTAACTTTGCAAGGTGCTGACACACACTGCTAGTACCTCTCCTGCTGACCCATGACATTTGGAATTTTTCAGTTGGAAGACTCTCACACTATTGCTGCAAGTGTTACTATGGCCCAGTGAAGATACCAGAATTTGGATGTTCTGCCATGACCTGCATGTTCTTCTGACCTCTCTCACCCACTCAACTCCTGTGGCACCAGCTGGGCAGAACTGTTGGAACGAGATATCCCTGGTGATTGAATTTCCATTAGCTGACCAATGGGAGGAATGGCCAAACATTCCTGTGAAACACATTGATACCGTTAGCCTTCATTCGGTCAATTTATCACCATTTTCGGAGCTATATATCAACACAAATGGAGGTCACAGTGCATGCTGGCTGACCTTTGTCTTAATGGGTGTCTGTGATATTTTACCATGCTGTGTCCAAACACTGGTATATTTTCAACTTTTTATCGTATTTACGAAACTTACCAATGTATTTACAGAAAACAACATTTTTGTTATTAAAAAGTGAAGTCTTCTGAGTTGCGTTTCCTCTATGCATGAGTGCATGTTAGTGAAACACTCAACAGCTCATCTCACTTTGCTACACCTATCCTCATCTTAATATTTATTGTATCTTTTGAATTTATCGCATTGGTTTAATAATCTCCATTGACAGTTGATTAACGTTACTAATTGAAACGCCGCAGTGAAGAACACCGTGACCACTTCAGTTTGTCTGCTTTCATAACACAGTATCTTAAAGGGCATGGGTTTATTCCACGAAAGCAGGATAAGGAATTAGCCTAGGACTAGATCGGGCTAAGCCTGTGATTTAGCTCTGAATTGGTTCCACAAAACCTGTGGGCTAAGCCATGGTGTTAGTTACCATGATGACAAGGTCTGAGGAGCTAGCCAGCTCCGAAGCAGGTTTACGAGCTAGCTAAGCTCCTGCCTCCAGCCGATTTCACCTCACCTCATTCAGCAGTCACCCAAATTGAAAATCAATGTCTTTAACAGTCATTCTGAATTGTCCACTACACATTGCTATCTCAGTTATAGTAGGCCCAGAGTAATTGTCTTAGAAACTTGTGACCATTGATGTCAGTAAACTAGCCAATATTCGATCATTATATTCAAGTATCCCTGTGACAGAGACCATCACAGTTCAATCAGTCCCCCTTCCATGTCACATTTTAACCATATTTAGAATCCGTCATTATCAGATTTGTCCTTGTTCCCCAAGTTGAGACTTCCATCAGAGTAGAAAATAAGCAGAGCTGTATGAATGTTGTGATTCCAGTGTTCTGTGCCGTTCTGCCAGAACACTGGGTTGGGGTTTTAACAGTTTCTTGTGCCTGGTTTCATTATTCATAGTCATTACTCATGCCATGGTTTTAACAGTTCTTGTATCAGGATTCACATTTCATAGTTCCCTTGTTTATTGTTCATGTTTTTTACTTTTCCGTGTTTTGTTCTTGCCAGGTCCCGGCCTGCCCAGCCAATCCGCCTCTCCAGTGTCTGCGTGGTTATTTCCATGTTCCATGTACAACTGTTCATAGTATCTTATTGGGTTCTTATATGCTGCAACACGCTCATTTTTCTTAATGAGCAAACACCTGCTTTTGTTATCTCGTTATCAGAGGCGTAATGTGGTCCATGTGGGCCCGAGTGCAGGCCCGACGACACGGGCCCCCCCACCCGATGCTAAACAACTGTGCGTATGTGTTTATCTACGGGGACGAAAGCATTGCTGATAGTCATGTCGCATAAAATCCTTTACTGAACTAAACTAGCAGCTATCACCTTTTGCACGCTCCTCTAATTGTTATAGGGCCTTCGTACAACACACACTAAGGGTTACTACACTATTTCATTCTATAATATAAAGTTTCCCATTTATTTCTTTACATTATTACCTTAAAATTATTATCTTAATATTGGTCATCATCAAGAACAATAAGGCATAATGAGCAATAGAACGACACATTAACATAACTTTATTGGGATGATCTGAAATTTTGTGAATAGCAAGGAATTGTGGGAACAATAATCAGAGAGCGAGTGGACATCGAAAAAACAGTTTATCTGCACTCGTGCTCATGCAGAAAAGGGGAGAGCGGCTTTTAAGACTCTTTTAGCTATGAAACCAAATGTGCTTAATTTCGGCACCTTGGCCAACCTTTCCTCCTGCTCCTTACGCTCTTGCCGCTTCCTGCATAAATACTTCGTTTGTAGCCTATCTTGCATGCAAGATCAAACCATACACTGTCTTTGGATTAAATGATCGGACCGTGACATCGTCACGTGGGTGGTCTATGGAATGTTGGAGATTACCCAGAAACACCTGCTGTCTCAATGACGATATCAACAGCAGAATAAAATTATCATTGTTTGTTTTATTAAGCATTTTCCAAAAAGAAATCTAAATTATTTCATGTTATAACGACATATGTTCAATTAAAATGATGAATAATGTACCATGATGCCATCGACTTGCCAGCACCATGACTGAGAAATGAATGCAGTTGCAGTGGTATAAATATCCAGTAGCATACAATTTTGTTCAATTCAAGTTGGCTTTGGTTAGAATAGGGGTTACAACAAAATGAGAGTTTTCGATTGCCGTCGTTTTGGGCGCTCATCAGCGGGGCCCCCCCGCCACTGGGCCCTAGTGCCGTCGTACTCCCCGCACCCCCCATTGTTACGCTACTAATTTTAAAACCTTAGAACTTCTCGGAAGTTACCATGTTCTTAAATATGTTTTACGATGGAAAAAAATTATTTTAACACTTTATAAGGACTTTCAGAGTTAGACTCAGTACTCTGTAGTAGTATATAATTCAATAGACTGTCCCGTAAATGCCTCACTATTAGGTTTCGCTGGTCGGCCTTCTAAAATTGGATATGCGCTTTGCCTCCATTTTCTCCTTTTTAATTTCCTGTGGTTCTTTACTTCTGTTTTTCTACTTTTAGCTTCATTACCTTTCAATTATATTAGTTCTTCAAATTTTCTACATTAATCATGTTGTGCTATAATTCCAGACACAGTCTGTATTCCCTACCTATCACTTTTAGATTCCACTAAATTGCAGTTAAACAAGTAATGCTCTCGGCCACAAATTAGGAACATCATTATGTTGTTGTCTGCCTCTGTACAATCCTCGTTTAATTATTGCTTCCTCTAAACTTTCTTCTCGTTATACTTGCTGATCATTCAAGAGAGGCATATGTTTGTTTAATTTATAACCACGAACAATGTTATTACCCTCAAACACCTCTCTGGGTTTAAATTACTTTAAATTTCTGGTGGTTGCTTCTATCGTTTACATTACCTTCAGATGTTTCTCCTACACAACTGCTGTAATTTTTATTGGTACAAAGTATTCAAACACCTTGTTGTAGGAATTTTGATTTTATATTCCTGGTATTACCTTCTCAAAAAGAACTCTGTCTCACGCAGCAACTAAGCCGAATTCAGTAAGAATTCCGTCACTCACCCGCACCTCCACCACAAACTTTGGAGAACCTCCCGTTTCTGACCTCCTACACACCCAAAAGGGCCTTCACAATCGCCCCGGGCTGAGGTCTTTCCACAACGTCTCCTAGACGACCGTGCGCACGGTTTTCAGTCTCGGCGCCGATTCTCCAGGGAGTGCAGGTGAGATATTGGAATTCTGGACGTAGCCCCCAATGTTGTAGGAATTTTGATTTTATATTCCTGGTGTTACCTTCTCAAAAAGAACTCAGACAGAGACAAAGGAATTAATATTTCCAAGCCAAAGGTCAGTTTACTTTTTGCAGAAAAAGGATCCCCGCCACATGCGAGAACTCTCGTTACAGGCAAAAGCAAGGATAACCAAAAAAATGATTTTGCTGTGGTTTAAGTAAGAGTCCATCTTGACATCCTCCTCCCCCTCAAGCTGATTTACGCATCATGGTATCAACAGGAATGTTGCAGACGCACACAGCCCACGTAAAGCCGGCCCCGGAGTATGCATACATCGTATCGTTTGGCATCCCAGGCTCAACTTGTACTGTTCTTCCCGAGAACACATAAACTTGAGAGAGAGAAAGAGAACATCTTGGCCCTGTCAGGACTGCATGGCTCCAGATAAACGATAAGCAATTACCCATTGTTCAAATTTGTGGAAGCTACAGCTATGAAGGCCTAGGCTAATCAGAAACAGGCAAGAGTACACTACCATAGCCTAAGAAAAATTGAGCCAGAGCAAGCAAGGATAAAGAATTAATAATAATTAAATGAATCAATATAAAAATGATTCCACACACCTGGGCATATTTTATTATTTTAGAACAAATATTTAATATGAAGACTGCCCACGTATCACTTTTATTCTGATACTCAATTCCAGGGCTAAAATGATTCCACACACCTGGGCATATTTTAAATTATTTTTAGAACAAATATTTAATATGAAGACTGCCCAATCATAATCACTTTTATTCTGATACTCAATTCTGAAGCCTTCCGCGTGAGAATCTAATTAAGCATTCAGAATTGTGTTTTTCAGAATGCTTGCCACCTCCACCCCAGCCTCCACCTGTTAGGTTCTGCTCCATCTGACGGGGGATTCTTAAGTTCTGCTCCCGACCTAATTTTGTTGTTGTTTAGTATGTTCTTGCTATGCATGGTAGAGAGCACCTGCAGAGCAGAACCTTTCGCCAAACTCAAATGTCATTACATTTACATGTCAATAAATTTGCTCAATCTTAATACATGAGTTTACCTGACTGAACTCTTTTTCGGGACAAAATGACCCATTCGCCCCTCCATCTAAGAAGCATTCCCCCCCAAATCTAGATATTAGATATTTTCTGTCACAAATCTCCACTGCTGTCCCTTGGTTTTTCCCTATCACTGGAGCTTGTACTTTCAATCACTCTCTCTACAATTTACCACAAACTCCTTTTCCTGCCTTTAGTAAAACAACCACTATTCTTCTTTACTTTCTATTTTTAGGACAAAACTGCTTCTTTCTTTCACCACACAGTACATTACACAGGCAGGAATCATACCCGTAACTCCCTTTTCCTGAGGAATGCCCACCAGATAACCTCCGCTATAGTCACTCATAAACTAATTTATGTAAAATGTTTCCCTATTTTTTCCTCCTGTTCATAAAAAAGCCTTGCATATTATGCAGCTAAATTTCTTTTATCTCAATGTGCACGCAACGAATTTTGTACTTCACCAAAATTTTTGGATGCTTTTTCTGCTCGTTAAAAGCATTCTTCTCTCCAAATTTTTACTCCGAGCATTTTCTGTGCTGCACAAGACAGCAGATCAACCTCTCTATTTCCAGTTGCATAACGGCTCCCGATTTGAACACTCTATATTTTACAAATAAACAATTCTGCACTTACAGTCAGCACTCTGTATTATCACTAACTACACAAATTATAAAGCATATGAGTAGATGATATTAACAGCATTATTTACATAGCGCTATATTATTTACAGTTTCAACGGGTTCTGATCGAATAGGTTTAGTCATACTTTGGGGTCTCATTCGAATTTTATTGCGCAAGTACAAACTATGATACAAATTTCAGTCAGCTCCAAACTATATTTTGCTTATTCTAGTCCTACTATAAAATGGATACACAAGTTTTAATTATTTTCTTCAGCTGATTTGACATCCACATATATGAGACTTTACAAGACACATACATTAATTTTTCAAGCAAGACACACGCCATTCATTTTGCAGATTTCATAACACTCACACAAGACTCACTTTTATCTTACACCACACTCTCTCTGCCGGCATACATGCATACACACTTTTTATTCTGGCCAGTATCGCCCACTTTCTAAGTGAATGATTTTGTGTGCTGAGTTGCCCCTTCAACAACTATTCCTTAATTACAGCTCATTACCCCTTCAGCAATGGCTTTAAGAGAAGGTTACCCCTTCAGCAACTGCTTTACTTATCCAATATACAGCTCATTACCCCTTCAGTAATGGCTTTAAGAGCAGGTTACCCCTTCAGCAACTACTTTACTTATCTAATATACAGCTCATTACCCCTTCAGCAATGGCTTTAAGAGCAGGTTACCCCTTCAGCAACCGCTTTACTTATCTAATATACAGCTCATTACCCCTTCAGCGATGGCTTTAAGAGAAGGTTACCCCTTCAGCAACTGCTTTACTTATCTAATATACAGCTCATTACCCCTTCAGCAATGGCTTTAAGAGAAGGTTACCCCTTCAGCAACTGCTTTACTTATCTAATATACAGCTCATTACCCCTTCAGTAATGGCTTTAAGAGAAGGTTACCCCTTCAGCAACCGCTTTACTTATCTAATATACAGCTCATTACCCCTTCAGCAATGGCTTTAAGAGAAGGTTACCCCTTCAGCAACTGCTTTACTTATCTAATATACAGCTCATTACCCCTTCAGTAATGGCTTTAAGAGCAGGTTACCCCTTCAGCAACTGCTTTACTTATCTAACATACAGCTCATTACCCCTTCAGTAATGGCTTTAAGAGCAGGTTACCCCTTCAGCAACTGCTTTACTTCTCTAATATACAGCTCATTACCCCTTCAGTAATGGCTTTAAGAGCAGGTTACCCCTTCAGCAACTGCTTTACTTATCTAATATACAGCTCATTACTCCTTCAGTAATGGCTTTAAAAAGCAGGTTACCCCTTCAGCAACTGCTTTTCTTATCTAATATACAGCTCATTACCCCTTCAGCAATGGCTTTAATAGCAGGTTACCCCTTCAGCAACCGCTTTACTTCTCTAATATACAGCTCATTACCCCTTCAGTAATGGCTTTAAGAGCAGGTTACCCCTTCAGCAACTGCTTTACTTATCTAATATACAGCTCATTACTCCTTCAGTAATGGCTTTAAAAGCAGGTTACCCCTTCAGCAACTGCTTTTCTTATCTAATATACAGCTCATTACCCCTTCAGCAATGGCTTTAATAGCAGGTTACCCCTTCAGCAACCGCTTTACTTATCTAATATACAGCTCATTACTCCTGCAGCAATGGCTTTTTAAAAGCAGGTTACCCCTTCAGTAACTGCTTTACTTGACTAATATACAGCTCATTACCCCTTCAGCAATGGCTTTTTAAAAGCAGGTTACCCCCTCAGTAACCGCTTTACTTATCTAATATACAGTTCATTACCCCTTCAGTAATGGCTTTTAGAAGCAGGTTACCCCTTCAGTAACTGCTTTACTTATCTAATACACTGCTCATCCCATACCCACAACACCAGTGAAATAGATAGCTGTTTATTTATTGTCTGCGCCACAACCCTATAATAGCACATTCAATGAACCAACATACTATCTTTGCATTAGACATACACACAGACGACACATGCATTCCAACACTTATCACAAGCACACATTACATCAGACTCTTTTTTTGGCCAAATCACTTAATCAAATTTAAAATCTTACTTCTAGGTTCTTTTGGAGGAGAGACTTTAAGTTGCCTTGGTCCGGCTGGCTGCATACCACTCTGAAGTCCAACAATTATTTAATGCAGAAGAAGGCTCTGCTTATCTTATTTTTGCTATCATGGCCACTTGTTGAATTCAGAGATGGAAGAGATGGTAGCTTCCATATCGGACCTCTGGCTCCTTTCTTCTCTTCCTCCTGGCTGTCAGGCTCGCCAATCGTTGTAGGAAAATACTTAGTCTGAGCAAGTGGACACAGTATTCCACTGACTCATGCAAATCTATCTCCAAAAAATAGATCCATTCTCCAGAGTCTGATGTAATTGGGTTTATTGTAAATCCATCCAGAAGAAGCATACAGAAACCCAGGCTGGTCTGCGCAAACCACGTAGCATTCATCAATCACCCCACGCCGACTGCCCCTCGGCTGTCCGAACCCTCATTTTTATTGACCTTTTTTCACGTTTCTTGAGGTGGGATTAAACGTGACTCTCTCCACCTTCCCTAATATTACTAATTCTGATTGGTAAATTGTCCCATGGCGACCCTCCTCCCTTAGCAACAGGTTTGCCATTACATCATAGTGTACCTTCATTTTCGGCCGCGAGGGACGCTCGAAGACCACACCAAAGTCTCCCAAACCTTGGGTTCTCCTAAGGTTCAGTAAGTTATTTGAGGACATGGATGGTTCCAGAACACTCAGGTGTGCATGCTCAGGTTGTGGGACCAGGCTGACAGACATGGTCATTCCGGAGGGTTATCTCGTTAGGCTGGCCTTGAGGGTTCTGCAGGAGCATCTTTATCAGGTTTTTTTGACAGATTTATGAGTTTTTGCCTCTTTCTCAGCTCCAAACTCTCAGTATTTTTAAAGGGCCATAGGAACCTGGCTATGTTCTGTTAAACTGTGATTATAGTAATACAGTACTTTGATTTTTAAAGTATTTAAGATTATTTTCCCACCACAACATTCAACAGAAGGTGTGTGAACATAAACCTCATTTG
The DNA here is from genome assembly GCA_029692085.1 of Gymnothorax javanicus. Taxonomy (NCBI): domain Eukaryota; kingdom Metazoa; phylum Chordata; class Actinopteri; order Anguilliformes; family Muraenidae; genus Gymnothorax; species Gymnothorax javanicus. The sequence goes on along the minus strand of CM056197.1, from coordinate 124,301,637 downwards.
AAGCTAACTTTTTGTAATTTGGATGCTTGGTACAACTGTTTACGGTAACGGAACTTCCTGTCTGTATAACCTGTATTGCAGGGTAACGTTTGTCTCTGTCGTTATGATGACCGCTCGGTTATTACCGCATGTTAGTTCGTGTTCCATGCAACTTAAAAATGCACCTGGTTAACTTATATGTAGTAATTCAAATTGGTATGCTTGTGTTACTTTGGTCGGCATCAAGGTGGTAGTTTCATCATAATGTTACCTGACCATGGCCGCGACAGTTGAAGCTAACCAGAGAGGTGTTGTGTATGTCTGCAAAGTTGGGCTGAAAAGGCTGCAGTGAGACCAGACGTAGGCTTTGCAGAGCTTAAGGTACGTGTTTCGGTTTGTTTACTGCTGCTGTGAAACGATCGTTTTACTTATCCATGACCGGGGTCAGCCGGGTACTTTGCCATAGTGTGGGTTTAGCTCTCTGATCCTACCGCAGTGAAAGCAGTCAAAAAACGCACTATAACGTGTCTGGTATAACAAACAATTTCTCTGCATTGCCGTGGCGGAATTTCATCCACCTTTCAAAATTGTTCTAGCAAATAAAAATCCAAAAAATAAGCGGAGGTCGGATACGGATTTTTTTTTTTGGTAGAAGTTATTGATTCGCTTTCTCCACATAAGCAATGCTTAGACCGTTTGTGTGTTTTTGCTTCGGACTCATTTAGTAGCTTGGTGTCGGAATTGCATTTTGTTTTGGTGGAACTGGTTAACATGAGCTTTTTTAGCAAAGTTTCCTCCGGATAGCTAAGTGGGTATATAACATGACTATATAACAGTACAGCTACAATCACATGCATGCAAGGCGAGACAGTACAAGCAAAACACAAAAAATTTTACTTCAACTCATTAAAATCCTGCTGTAAACTTTGCTGAAATACTTAATTGCTTCCTCCTCCCGTTCGGCATCAGATTCGGGATTAAACAAGTACGGTTTCACATGAATACATGCTACGGAGAGCTGTCCTGAAATTTCTGTCATCTTGGTTTCCTGGCTTTTTGGGTCTGCACCCTACCCCAAAATCGAAGCGGCCAGGCAGCCAATCAGAGCAGTGCATCATTAGCATAGCCTCCCAGCCCATTTCAAAACGGCTCGTGTTTCAGGCCGGCACAGACGGGGTGAGAGAAGAGGTCTCACTAGGCCTGGATGTGTGTGGGTTTTTTTGTAACTGAATTTTTAACATTATTTTAAAGATCCATTGGACATCTTTTAAAATACAGCATAATAGCGGTCCTTAAATTGAGAGAGAGATTGATTCTCAAAGATACCTTTATTATTTAATTTTTCTTCAATGTTTCATTGAACGCCATAAGTGAATGCAATGTTTTGGAAATCAGCTTGTTTTTGGACAAGAATCTGATGTCAGTTTTAGTTCATGGCAATCTTAAAGTGTAAAGATTTTGCCTCTTTAAATCTGAATCCAGATTAATTTTAGTTTGTCGTCATTGCAATAAGCTTGTATTTACTTAAATTTGAAAAAAAAAAGCTAATTTGTTGCCATGGCAACCATTATGCTTGCAATACTTTGGCAAATAAAATACAAATTGCTTTTTATCAGCATGAAAGAGCAGTGTGGTGCCAAAGAGGAATTTTCTGGTAGATTCTTTGACCATGAGAGTCTTCAAATGATAATTTAAAAAAAAAATCTTTCCAAAGAACTTTGAATTTCAATAAATACAGCTGATACAAAAAATACGCCATGACAAGAGCCCTGATCTGAACATCACCAAGGCTGTCTGGGAATAAGTGGGGAGACAGATGCAAGTGGGACTGTGAACCTGCAGAGGAACTGTGACATATTCTCCTGTATGCTCAGAACAACCAGACAGCCAATAATCTTATAAAACTACAAAACTGCAGGCAGTGTCCCAAATTTTTCAGCTGAGGGTAGTGAATGAATTGTGTCAAATGCGCCTAAAACTTTTGCACAGCACTGTATATTCAGAGGTTTATGCAATTCCACATTAAAAAGGGCAGATTGTTGGGAAAAAATTAGCATCTTGTCAAAATTTTGATATTGCAAAGGCGTAAAGAGCAAAAAACAGCATTTTTCCATAATGTTCTTTCAATTACAAATAAATAGCAATAAGTAGCATTTAATACTCAGAGAAAAGACTGGATGGAAAATCACTTAAGTTTGAGAAAATGTAGGTATTATTTATAAGTAGCTTAGTCTAATTTTTAAGCTTAGTCTATGAAAGCAGATTCTCTCAGAAGTTTCAGATCAGTGGCTCCCCCCTCAGCACCTGCAGTAGATCCCAGCTGCAGCAGTGCAGTCTCTGTGCAGTCTGACTGAGGGAGGTTTTTGTACAGCTCTCTAACACTGTGTGAACGGAGAGCTATCATACTGCTGACAGTAATAATCTCCTGCATCTTCAGCCTGGACTCCAGTGATTTTCAGGGTAAACTGTGTCCCAGATCCACTCCCACTGAAACGATCAGGAATCCCAGATTGGCGAGTTGAGGTTGAATAAATCAGAAGTTTAGGAGCCTGACCAGGTTTCTGCAGGTACCAGTGGAGGTAGCTGGTGCTGATACTCTGACTGACTGTACAGCTGATAGTGACAGTGTCTCCCTGCTGAACAGCCTGAGCTGCTGGAGACTGAGTCAGAACTATTTCTGCCATTGATCCTGAAAAAGAAAACATGGAAATAAATGTAATTGCACCTATCCAAGTGCCAAACAAGATTGATGAATTATTATTGGAATTTTTGTAAATCAATACAACTCTTGGGAAAACCATTTAAAAAATAATAATAATTCAAAAAGAGTAAACTGGATCAGTCTTTCTCACCCTGTACAAGGAGTCCCAGCATCACCAGCAGTAGAAAGTCTGACATCATCATAATGCTGCCTGTGTCAGTGTCTGTGAAAGGACTGGACAGTCACTGATCAGTACTGGGAGTCTTAAAGTGTGTGGAGCAGTGAGGCAGGACAGGTATGCAAAGCCCCTTCCTCTATACAAATCCTGTCTCACACAGTTAGAGGAGCTCTGATGTGTGAACAGCAGTGGGTCTATAGAGGGCTGGGACATGTGCTCTATTCACTGCTGTTTTTACTGATTATAACTGATGAGCAGGCCGTTACCAGACTGGCGTTGAGGATAGTGTCAGACCCAACTCATGTTCTGAACCCAGAGTTTGAGTTGTTACCTCCTGATAGACAATATAGAGTTCCACGGAGTCAGTGTAATTGTTACAAACACTCTTTCCTGCCTGTGCCCATTAGGCTGCTAAACTTAAGGGAACAGGCACCATGCAATGTAATGAGCAGGAGGTGCACTTGAGGCAATGTGCAACGGGGGCTGTGCAATGTGTAATTTGGACTGTGCAATAGTTAAAAGTTAATAATGTGCAATTGGGTCTGTGTAATCCGTTATTTTGTGTATTATTTTGAGGGCTGTCCAATGGTTACCATCTATGCTATTATCTATATTTGTATTTCACTATTTTATGCCAAATGTATGTGTAGCACATTAACACTATATATCATATGTTTGTCTGACTGTCATGCTATTGTAAAACTGCAGGTCAGGAAGTCCAGAATGAATTTCCCTGTGGGGACATTAAAGTTAATCTAATCTCATCTAATCCTGTCACACGCAGTTAGAGGAGCTCTGATGTGTGAACAGCAGTGGGTCTATAGAGGGCTGGGTCATGTATACTGTGTGCTGATATTTTGCCCTCACAATGAAGTAACTGCATTACATACAGCTTTTCTGAAATTTTATTTGACTTTTAACTTGGGAACTGAATATAGCTTCAGATCCTGTAAATCGTGTTTAATGAATTCCTTGACCTCAGATGAAAGTTTCAGTGACAGAAATGAGAGAGCCAGTGACATCACACATACACGGCAAATTGCCTCCATCCATTTTACTCACTTCGAGCCACGCTACCAAACATTCAGATAAAGTCAAAGAAGGTTATTTGTTGAGCAGTTGTTTTCAAACAAATGAAAAAAAGAGTGTGTGTGTGTGTGTGTGTGTGTGTGTGTGTGCGTGTGCGTGCATGTGTGTGAGTGCGTGAGAGAGAGAAAGAGAGAGAGAGGGACAGAGATGGTGGGGCAGATGTACTGGAATGAACTCTACTGACGTTACAGTTTGAGGTGTGATTCTGCTCTAAACCCCACTATGCTGAGTTTTTCCCGCACCCTTACGACCAGGTCCTCCTGTCACATTTTACACTGTCGTCATCAGATGTTAAGAGGGAGAATTCCTGTTCAAACAGCAGATACAGGGCTAACACCCTGTCATGGTGAAGAGAGTGTAAAAGAAAGGTCTATCATGAGACGTAGGACGGTCAAGCAATTACATTCACCTAATTGTTACCATCAGTCTTCTATAAAAATGCCCCTAATGAGATTCTGTTTGCAGAGATTTCACATCACCCACCACCACCGGCTCCTGACTCCAGCCTCTTCAGCATCAAACCCATCATTTCCCAACTGACCAGAGGACCCTTCCTTCCACATGGGGGATGGCTTCACCACTGCCTGCTACACTGGAAGATCTGCACCCACCTTACTGAAGGGTCCTCGAGGACGGAGTCATCGCCAAAGATATTATTGAATTTATTTCATTGTTCGTAAATCTTTTCAATCTTAATTTCAGAGTCTCCATGATTGAACTATCAGTGTTTTGGCTGACTTTGCACTGGCCAGGTCAAGCGTAATACCAGCCTGTAATTTCTTCTCTCATTACACCCAGTGGCCACTTTATTGAGTACATCTGTACACCTGCTTGTTAATCCAAATATCTATTTAGCCAATCTTGTAGCTGCAACGTGATTCATGACAGCATGCTTACATGATCAAGAAGTCCAGCTGTTATTCAGACCAAACATCAGACTGGGGAAGAAATGGGATCTAAAGCCCCTTTCAGACATGCACTGAATACCGGACATTGCGCGGTAGGGCAGCATGTGTGAACACAAATAGGCATGTTACACGGCCTTGACATTAAACGGACAATTTCCTCGGCTGACCCTAGTATCAAGTCCGGAACATGTCCGTCTACAGCTCATGTATGAACACAGCAGGTGATTACCCGGGTAAGCACAGTGGGCGTGTTGATGACGAATGTCATGCGACAGGAGTGAAATACACACTTCCGCTGTTGAAGAAGAAGGAAGAAGGGTCCTTCAAAGCAGCTGAAACTTCTCGCACTAGTGCAGACAGAGTGAACAATCCCACACCAAAGAGACAGCTTATTGTTCTGTATTCGTTCGGTGTGACATACCACCAAAGCACAATGACCAGTCTCTGGCGCGGTTCAATGGGACTTTGCCAGCGTGTTGTCTTCTCAGTTAGTGCAGGTTTCTGTCATGGTTATGGTTTTTGGTCATGTTTATGTTCATGTTCAGTGTTCATGATTTTGTCTTTTATTTATTCTTTTTGATTATTGTAATCCTCAGGTTTTTATTTCATTCCGTTTCTCAGTTCCATTGCACTTGTCTCCCCTGTCTTGTGATCTAGTTGGTTCAGTCCGTCTTCCCGGTCTGTGTGCTCACTTGCTTCGGGTGATTTAAATGTATTCTGGTGTTTAACGCATTCCTTCGATTCTCGTTTACTTCCTTCGCCTTACTGTTCTGATTACTAACAAAACTAACGTTTGTATTTTGTATCATAGTCTACTAACACAACTAATCCATGTATATAGATTACTAACTTACTAATGAGCACTCTTGTTAAATCTGTAAAGTTGCTCCGCTACTAATTAATACTAATTCCCTCTCAGCAATCGCCCTGTTCTAGTCTCCGCCTCTTGCTTAGCTTTACCTGTCTCCCCCTGCGTTTCTGCGAGGTCTCTCGCACGTGTTTAATTACTTTCCTGCACTCGTTATCTGCGCACTTAGATCTCCTTGACCGGAGCTGTTTAAATGTCATAGGCTGTCTGTGTGATTCCCATCCGTATCTTGGCTTTCGCCAATTTTCGTGGTTAGGGTTTCCCTCATGTGATTCTCCCGTTGTAATTAGACTGATCGATCTCACCTGCTCCCTGCATAGTATGTGACTTTCCTCCCGTCTATTTAAGCAATCTTTTCACAGCCAGCTCCTTGTCAGAATGTTGATCAATATTTCTTTGTGCAGAGCACCTTGTATGCCATTGAGTATTGTTTTTCTTCGACTGGTTTGTCCGACTACAATTCTTGCCATAGCCCTTCTTGTATTGTTTTGTCTTTTGACCTATTTTTGAATTGTGTGTGTGTGTGTGTGTGTGTGTGTGTGTGTGTGTGTGTGTGTGTGTGTGTGTGTGTGTGTGTGTGTGTGTGTGTGTGTGTGTGTGTGTGTGTGTGTGTGTGTGTGTGTGTGTGTGTGTCTGCTTCCACAGACTTCTCAGGCTGCTGCTGGACAAAAAGCAACCACGCAGCAGCTCTTTCTCCTGTGGATTTTTAGAGCACGACATCTAGCTGCGTGATATGCTTTTCTGCTTGCCTGTTTATCCCTCCCCGCTTTTTCGTCTATCTCGGATTTGTGGGCATATACGGAGTATGGAGATAAACGCAAGAAAAGCCGTCATAACAGCGGAGCTGCTAACCTCGTCCACCATCTTCGCTGTGTTCATGTAAACATTGATATCCGCCGCAAGCTTTATGCGTCATGTCCTGCCTCCTGGGCACTCCGCCCTGCACCGCCCCTAGCCTGAATCACACAGAACACCTAAGTGAGAATGCAGTCTGCACAGACAATATGCGGGTGGGTGTGACGTGTGAAAGGGCATGTCCGGTGTTCATGTCTGAAAGGGGCTTGAGTGACTGTTGGAGACAGATGGGGTGGTTTGAGTGTCTCAGAGACTGCTGATTGGAATTTTCAGGAAAAATGGTCCCTGAAAGAAGAAAAAAAATTATCCATAGAGCGGCAGTCATGTTGACAAAAATTCCTATTTTTGAGAAAGGTCAAAGGCGAATGGCCTGACTGGTTCAAGCTGACAGAAAGGCCAAAATAACTCAACCACGTGGTACAACAGTATTATGCAGAAATGCATCTCTGAAGCACAACATGTCGGCCCATTAAGTGGATGGGCTACAGCAGCAGGAGACCACACCAGGTTTAACTCCTGCACAGCAAAAATCCCAGTGTTAATTCAACTCCAATAGAGTTCATTTGAGTCCAAGATGGATGGGTTGGTCTCATATAAACTCTACTGGAGTTGAATTAACACTGGGATTTTTGCTGTGTGTTAGCTAGGAACAGGAAACTGAGGCTACAGTGGAAAAAAAGGCTCACCAAAATAAAACAGAAGACTGGAAATACATCACTTGGTCTGAGGAATCTCAATTTCTGCTGTGACATGCAGATGGGAGGGACAGAATTTGACCAAAGCCACATGAATTCATGGATCCATCCTGATTTATGTTAACGGTTAAGGCTGGTGGAGGTGCAATGATGTAGGGAATATTTTCTCAGCAAACATTAGGCTCCTGAATACCAATTGATCATTTAAATGCCATAAAAAAAGATGAGGATAAATTCATGGGTCTCGATTGTGTTCTTCCAAATTAGTTCTAAAAATATCAAAAAAAACAAAATTGACAAAAGATGGTGAAAATTTTCCTGTATTGACATTTGCAGAAAATGTATTATGATTAAGAATTTGAGTTATTGCACATAGTTGCTCAGCGTTCTGGAGCAGAACCTCAGTGTTTTAGATCAGTGGCCCCCCCCTCAGCACCTGCAGTAGGTCCCAGCTGCAGCTGTGCAGTCTCTGTGCAGTCTGACTGAGGGAGGTTTTTGTACGGCTCTCTAACACTGTGTGAATGGATAGCTATTGCTTTGCTGACAGTAATAATCTCCTGCATCTTCAGCCTGGACTCCAGTGATTTTCAGGGTAAACTGTGTCCCAGATCCACTCCCACTGAAACGATCAGGAATCCCAGATTGGCGAGTTGAGGTTGAATAAATCAGAAGTTTAGGAGCCTGACCAGGTTTCTGCAGGTACCAGTGGAGGTAGCTGGTGCTGATACTCTGACTGACTGTACAGCTGATAGTGACAGTGTCTCCCTGCTGAACAGCCTGAGCTGCTGGAGACTGAGTCAGAACTATATCTGCCATTGATCCTTAAAAAGAAAATGAAATAGATGTCAATGAAGCTAACTGCTGGTGAAAAACAGGCTATATTATACACTACTTTCTCAAGCTCTAATGACAATTTAATGAAGGAAAAGTAAAGCATAACCAAAATCAATAGTTCTATTTTATCCATCTTTCTCACCCTGTACAAGGAGTCCCAGCATCACCAGCAGTAGAAAGTCTGACATCATCATAATGCTGCCTGTGTCTGTGAAAGGACTGGACAGTCACTGATCAGTACTGGGGGTCTTAAAATGTGTGGAGCAGTGAGGCAGGACAGGTATGCAAAGCCCCTTCCTCAATACAAATCCTGTCACACACAGTTAGAGGAGCTCTGATGTGTGAACAGCAGTGGGTCTACAGAGGGCTGGTACATGTGCACTGTTTGCCCTGACAACAAATTATTTGCATTAATTGAACTTTTTCTGAAAATACATTGCAATTTTAAAGGTGTGGTACAACGTAACTGCATATTGGTTGAGATTCTATAAATTGTGTGTTTAACAACTTCCTCTGTGTTGTGTGTTCTGATCGAAGTTTCATTAACAGAAATGACTCAACCAGTAACATTACACATTCATCACAAATTGCTTACATCCAGTTCCCTAGCAAAGAACCCTATTATCAAAATGTCACAAGAGTGAAAAGAGGAATATTTTTCTTGCCATTGTTTGCAACCAAATGCTATTAATTGTTGAAAGACGATCATTAGATAATGACATGAACAACAGCATATCAAATCTCCGGGGGACTCTGGTGAAGGATTCACTGCAGGTCCGGGGCTTGCTGAACACCAAGAGGACAGAGGGAGGAAGAGAGGGATTGAAAGTGAGAGAAAGGGAGGGGGGAGGGGGGGGATGAGGCAGGGCAGATATACGGTAATGAACTGTAACAGCATAACAAAGCACTGGGGGGCAGGAAGCCTTCATGGGAGTCGAGCAACAGGGGAGTTTGAGGTGAAATTCTGCTCCTGAACCTCTGCTGTGTGAAAATGGGTGAGATGTAAAACACTACAAAGCTGAGATTTTACATATGTCAACATGAGCAGGTCCTGCCTTCACATTCAACTCTATTGTTGCATGTGAAACATGAGAATTCTTTTGCTGATTGAATGAATAGAGGGTTGATTATAAAAATGAAAGAGAAGGTTTTATTTCCTCACCTGGTCACCGTGACAAGTTGTCCAGGGCAGCAGTTTGGATCATACTTTCGTCTCTGATTTTTACTGCTTTTCAAACTTAGCTTGGTCGGTCATAGTTTCAGACTCATGCGATGCTATTAATATCCTTGATGACTTTGTGAGAGCAAACAAAGAAACTGCATCTCCCATAATGCACTTGTTACCAGCAACAACTTCTTTTCACGCACTGTAGTTCATCCAGATGAACAGCTATTGAGGAGTGTACATCCTGTTCAGCTAGCACAGGCAGACAGACTGAAGATAAACAGAATAAATGCTCTTGTGTGATGAGATAAGAGGAACCTGTGCTGACTGACTCCCTCCAATTGTCCTATTGGTGCTTTTGGCCAATTTTGCACTCGAAAGTCAGAATTTAATGTTAGCCTGTGCATTCCTCTGTCTGACAAAGACAACTCTTCTTCTTATGCTTAAGTTGTCAAAGCTGTGTCCGCATGTCCCAGAGGATTGCGGAGCTGGAGGGGAGAATTTCTACCCTATACCAGATTAGGGACGATGAGCAGCTCATCGATTCCCTGGTTGCTCCAGCTCACGCCGTGACGAATGTCACCACCACGGGTGATCGAGATTCCATGGCTCCCCTCAGTGAAGCCGCTCCGACCAAAACCAAGGACCCCTGGATTCAGCTGGGAGTGAGGCCTAAGGCGGTCGTCAGCTCCACACCCTACCAGGCTGAGCCCTGGGTCAGATCGCACGGCAGTAAACGCTGTGGCAGGAGATCGTCACGCGTTCCGCTTGTTTGGGACCTGCAGCTCGACAACAGGTTTTCCATCCTGGACGAGGAGGATTCGTCACCCCCGCCCTCTCCTGTTCGCCTGGCTGCACCTCCGCCGCCCGTGCTGAGAGAGGATAATCGACCCCGTAGGGCAAGTTCCACTGTCCTGCGGCCAACTACTCTGGCCACTCCTCCAGTGAGACCCTGGTCCTCGGACAGTGCCCCGAGACTGCCCACTACTCCCATTATTGGGGACTCTATCGTGAGGAACATAAGAGCGAAGTCCACCATTGCGCACTGCTTCCCGGGTGCCAGAGTATTAAACATTTTAGACCGGATTCCTGGCCTGCTGGACAAATATCCTCATGTTCGGAACGTTGTAGTTCATGTTGGAACTAATAATGCTTCATATCTACAGTCCGAACTTCTGAAACGTGATTTTACCACATTGCTCGATGCGCTCAATGACTGTGGGAAACGTGTTTTTATTTCGGGTCCTATTCCAACTCTGGGTCGAGGGATAGGGCGTTTTCGCCAAATTCTTAGTCTTCATTCATGGCTACAATCTGAATGCTCCTCTCACAAAATCTTTTTTATTGATATTTTTATCTGTTTTGGGAGCGTGCAGCCTTCTTTAGAAAAGACGGAATTCACCCCACTCCGCTCGGTACTCGGAAGTTAGCTGAGAATATCTTTTATACGATTCACCTGTCATGCAAATGACTAATTGATTCTCCGGTAATTGAGGTCTCACATTCGATTGTTACAATTACTTCAGTAAGAACACAATTGCGAATTGGATCCAAGTCTAACGCTAGCTGCAGTCGCAGTAACTTGGTCAATATTTCATTAAGACCCCTGAGACATAAAAAATCCTCTAGCGTTGTCAGTATGACATCTTTTAACGTAAGATCCCTTAATAATAAGCGCTTTTAAATTAATGATATTATCTCTGACAGGAAATCGCATTTTATGTTTCTTGTTGAGACCTGGCTGCAGAATGACAGTGCTGCAGCTTGTCCACCTGACTACACATTTTTTCAAGCAGCAAGACAAGGAAGGGGGGGATGGCATAGCTGCTATTTATTCCAATAAGTTTTGCTGCTCCGAGATTGATCTCGGTAAATTTGCTTCTTTTGAATATCTTGCGATCCTCCTGAAAGCTGCCTCAGGTGTGCTCACAGCTCATTTTCAGAACCCTATTCTGTGTGTTGTTGTGTATCGCCCTCCTAAATCGATTGACGGTTTTATGTCAGAATTTTCAGAGTTATTGTCCTCAGTGGTTTTAAAATATAACGGAATCATAATAGCGGGTGATTTTAATTTTCATATCGACGTTCCCTCAGACCCTTTGGCCACTGAATTTTTAAACCTTACGGAGTGCTTCAACCTGGTCCAGTGGGTGTCTGGCCCTACGCACAAACACGGCCATACCTTGGATTTAGTTTTTACTCTCGGCGTGAATTTGAACGGCCTCAAGATAGAGGATATTTTCATTTCCGACCATTTCGGTGTGATCTTTGATATCGAGGCCCCTGTTGCTCAAACCGAAATGAAGCAATCCTTTCGTTCTTGTATGGTAACCTAGCCTGACTTCGCCAGTCTTCGTACTTCCGCTTAATTTCATTTCGCTTCAGTACTCAGTCGGGTCACTCGGACCTCTGCCTCGTTTACCACGGCAGAAGATTCCCCGGACCAACCAACGAACAGAAGGCATGAGTGAGAGCCATGATGTCGCCGCTGTGCCGAGTTTGAAATTGTAGTCTCCGAGATCAACAATGGCCACGGACATAGATACACGCATAGACATAATATACATAGACGCCTCATTACCTGCTGGAGCGTAATCCAGCGTCGCCGCCATATTGGATGGGTCTCCTCACTCCAGGCTAGCACCAGAGCCAATCGAAGTAAATGCAAAGAGAGCAACTATGCCCGTATTTTGTGCAGCCTACGGGGGCAATAACCGGCGCAGTATTGAAAGCAGATCACGTGGGATTAACTTTCACAAGTAAGATTGAACAATAATTTTGGGTCTTATATGCGCGTGTCTTGCTGACAGTACCAGTACACCCGTGCCATAATGTTCGCCGTATGGCACTTGGTCGGAACTACTTTCAAGTCGGACGTTTCCGTGCAACACTATCCAGCTGCAGCCCCGAAGCAGAAGCCCCTGACGTGACACAAGCATGGACACAAGCCCCTGGCTTGAAAGAAGTGCCCCTGGCGTGACGGAAGTGAAATAATGGCTATTCACTGTTTTTATTCACTTAGCTAGTTTGCTTGCTATTTCGCTAGCTTAGCTAGTGATATTTATTGAATAGTCATGCTAGCTAGCTTGCTGAATAACAGTAAGTGACGGTAAACTAACCATTTACTGTTTCTATCGGTTTAGCTATGTGCACAAGATGCAATTAGCTCACAAGCTGGCTAGCTAGGTGGTTTGCTAGCGTAAATATCACTAGCTAGGCTAGCGAAATAGCTAGCGAGCTAGCTAAGTGAATAATGCTGCATTCGGTAACACTAGTAAACACGAGTCGTGTCGTGAATTAAAGTCGCAGGTACGAGGAAGGGTCATTCGGACAGTGAGGTCAAAAGAACGGAATTCACCAGTCTTGTCTCGAAAACACGGCTCGTGGGACGTGTTACCGAATGCAGCATTAAAACAGTGAATATAGGTTACAGTGCGAGTGTTTGTAGCGGATTGGAAATTGCGCATATAATACATATTTTACTGTGCTCGTGTTTGTAGTGTCTGGAGAATTTCAGAACTCACTGGGCCGACCTTAATACATTTATTAATATGCCATACCATATGTCTGTATTATGATCAGTAACAAAGACAAAGTATTTCAGCATGTAAGCATGTATTTTTAATGTGTGACAGCATCCTGTATCATTACTACATCTCTGCCGTTTGTAACAAACCAAACCGTGTGAAAATCGGGTAAAATTTTGGGGAGTTATGATTATTGGAGTTGGGCATACACCTTCCTCCGTAGAAATAAATGAACTGGGGGACCCATCCAAAATGGCGGCCGCGCTGATTCGTCAGCTCCAATAGGCAGCGTCAGTCTATGAGGCGTCTACGTATATTATGTCTATGGATACACGGGAGGCCATTCGCTCTGTCATGGAGAAAATCCCCGGTATCAGCGACTTATAGCCACATCAAGATGAATGTTTGGTTAGTTTTTTTGAATGGAAATGATGTTGTAGCGCTACTCCCTACAGGTTTCGAGAAAAGTTGTCATATCTACTTAATATTCATCATGAAACATATGAAATAGGCACCCTGTTCATCTCTGTGAGACAGCCGAACCACCTCAGCTAGCTTGTAGCTTCTAGTATTATATTGCTCGCGAATTTCACACCATTTAAATTAGCAGCAAACTTTTTAAAAGCCGTGTTTTTGTTCATGTCACAAGACCTATTCGCTGTCTCAGTGTTATGTTGTCATTATCCATGAATGAAATGGCTGTCTGAGACAGCCAAACGCTTAGAGCCAAACTATGTCACTATAAAGTTAGATAGCGACCTGGGTATGATGTTAGCGCAAGTATGGCTAACGGTTTAGTTTTCGTGTCAGTGCAGATTTCGTCCTAATGTAAATAATGCGTTATTTTCGCCGATTCTGCCATTGGTTTCAGGTCTCTTACGTTTTTTTTTTTTTTTTTTATAGCAGTAGTATCGGCAGGAAAAACGATAGCTCAACAGTTTGTTTCTTGTAAGGAGAACAGACAGAGCACCTTTGGTTCTTTTAAGTGAATGAGTGAAGGCTAAAATTTGGTAGATGGGCATATGTATGGGTACATTATTAACTTTAATGTACTGATCAGTTTGTTTTCGCTGCATTCCTGGTATGAAGGACTGTGGGTGCGTTCGAGTGCATCTGCATGTAAGCCGGCTTGCGAGATTCCCAAAATTACACGAGAATCTAGTCGGTTTGCGATAAGCCCTCCAAACCGGTTTGGAGGGCTTATCGCCTAAACTTCGCAAGATTCTTGCGTATTTTTTCGAATTCGCCAAGAGTCTCGCGCAGCCCCAGACGCTACGCCGAACGCACCCTGAGTTTCCAGCGGAAGTATTAGGCGGCCGAGCGCAAGATGGCGAACTGAGCGCATGTTAATTTGAGAGCTCCGTTTGTTTGTCCCCAAAGTTTTACACTAGTCCTTCTTTTAAAACAAAAAGCTTTCCACCAACGCCATTAAATAAATACTGAATCATTTTGGCTTACTTTTCGCTGATCTCGCCCTGCCTGAGATGTCGAATTCAAACAAGACGAAGAAACCCACTGCTGCTACAGCACTTTTTGCTCACGACTACTGTTTTGATGCCAACGATCCCAACATGGAGACCTCAGCCACAAAGGTGAGCCGTCCTCTACCCGACACTCCTACTAAATTACTGATCCCGTTAAAAAATCTAAAGGCGAACCGGAGGTATGCAATGCTACAATACTTGCCGCTGTAAACAACATCTCTACCATGTTACAAGAGCTTCAGGTGCAAATGAAAAACAACAGTGACATGATTGAACAAGTGGCCAAAAGTGTTGAATTTAATGCTAAAGAAATAAAAGACTACCAGTCCAAGACTCAAGCTCTGGAAAAGAAGGTGACAAGAATCGAGACAGAAAATGTCGCTTTAAAAGGGAGAGTTTTGGAGCTGGAGCGTTACAAACGCCGATGGAACCTGAAATTGCGCGGGTTTAAAGAACAAGAAAATGAAAACACGAGAGAGAGGGTGTTACAAATTTTATTCAGGATTGCTCCGCATTGGGCTGATAAGATTGACGGTATCATTGACTCGGTTCACCGCCTGGGCAAGAGAGAGGAAGCTAAACATCGCCAAGTAATAATACAGTTTACAATGAGGCACTACCGAGATGAGCTCTGGCGCCTGACCAAGAAATCTGCGGTGTGCAATGAGTTGAATGTGAGTTTTGCCGAACACATCCTACCAGCTGACAGGGAGGCGAGAGCAGCGGTGTGGCCACAAATCAAGCAAGCCAGAGAAGCAGGTCAGCGAGCTTATTTCAGGGGCCCAGCTGGCTATATAAACGGGAAAAGAATCGTGGTTTCTTAACCACACTCTCATGTGAGTTCATTACGGAAAACACTTCATTGACTATTACGTGGGACATTTAATTTACCATTGAGAAGGACATTCATGTTGACTTTTTTTCCAAAGGGACATTGCCTTATGTTCACATTCCAAAGCAGTCTAGCTGCCTATATACCTTGTGTTATTATCCTTAAGTGGTAAGTTTCCATTTAATGTTCACTACTGATTCTAATTTTTGTTTCATTTCACTCAATATAAGGGGCCTAAGAGACAGTATTAAACGAAAGGCGATTTTTCTGTTCTGTGAAAGTAAGAAACCACACTGTGTTTTGCTACAAGAGACTCATTCTAACGAAACAGATGAAAAGTTTTGGACCAATCAATGGGGTGATAAAATTTTATTTTGTCATGGAACCAATCGTTCCGCAGGTACTGCAATTTTGCTGAACAACTTCCCTGGGAAAATAGTTACATCCAAAAAAAGCGCAGACAGTCATTGGATCTTGTGTGTTCTATCAATTAAAGACTCCTTCATTATTTTGGGAAATATCTATGGATACAATAATATAAGCCAGAACAAAAATTGACTTTCTGAAGTTGATGACCTTATTAAAAATTTGAAATTGAGTTATCCAACAGCTAATATTATATTGGGAGGAGACTTCAATATGGTATTTAATGAGTGGTCAGACCGCTCACCCACCAAGTTTCATAACCATCACTATAACCCTCATTTAATCAGTTTCTGTATAAATGGAACCTTAAAGATTAAATGGTTAAGATCCTTTTTGGTAAACAGTAACAGCTTTTGGGAATTGTTTAGAAAGATTGGAGGTATTGACTTCCTTTTACGTTGTGACTTTGATGTTCCTAAATTACCTATAAATCTGTCTGCATTCCATTCACAAGCATTGTTGTTGTATTGGAAACTACTATATAAACACAATTTCACCCATCTGGAATTGCAGATTTATTCTTTTTAGAAATAAGTCTTTATATTTCAATGACTGGATGGAAAACAACATTTGGTGTGTCACCCAATTACTGGACAATTATGGAAATGTTTTATCCTTTGAAGAGTTTGGTACTAAATATAATTTTCGGTGCAACCATAGGGATTATAATAAGGTAGTTCAAAGCATCTCACCTGCTTTTTTTTTATTAGTAAAAAATGCTCCTCCTCATATGGTCAACCCCCCCCATCTGCCTCCATTGATGATTGCTGGTTTTCAGTTTCTAATAAGATTTTACAAAACAAGGTGTTTGTGGTCTTTTTACTCTCACTTTATATCCACTGCAATGTAGCCGTAACTCGGCTTCTCATATCTTCTGTCATTCTACTTTGAAGAAACTACGTACAGATTTTTTGAAGTTACCTTTATCTCCAAAAACGAAAGAACTCCATTTTAAAGTATTTAATGACATATATCCTTCAAGAGAACTCCTCAGACGAAGATTCAATTATGATCAAAATAACTGTATATTTTGTGAGGAGGACATAGAGACCACAGACCATCTGTTTTTCTTTTGTATTTACAGTAACACATTTTGGTGTGATATGTATGATTGGCTGGAACCTCATATCCAGTCTCTTTCTAATTTCACTATAAATGATGTTGCATTTGGAATCATAGTGAAGGACAAAAACTATGATCTACTATTGAACACTTTAATTATTTTGGGTAAATTTTTCATCCACAAATGTAAATGTATTAAAACACTGCCTTCATTCACTGTTTTCATAAGAGAATTCTCATTATACTGCAAATCCCTGAAGTTTATGAAGAAGAAAACTGCCACAAAATTGCTGAATTTTATTGATGCCTTAAAGCTAACTGAAACCCCTTAAACTACTGTATTTATTTTCTTTTCGGTTCATTTTTATTTTATTTATTTTCATTTATGTAAGCTACACTCTTATTTGTCATGTGCTCCATTTCACGAATGTGCTGATGATGATATGATTGTGATATTGCCAAATATTGCTGTATAATTCATTCTTCAATTAAAAAAAAAAAAAAAAAAAAAAAAAGGCTAGGCGGCCGAGCTGGCGCATAACATACGTCATCGCCAAACGTTAGCGATTAGTTTACGGGTACACCAATGATTTTAAACTTCTGACAAGCGCCCACCCACCAGGAAGTAAACATTTGTCAATGACGAGTGTCCAGACTCTGTGTACGAAGCGAAGCGAAGTAGCAGAGTCTGGTTTTACCAGGCTAGTGGTAACCTCCCACACAGCCTCAAAATTTTCTTCTGTTTTTTTAAATACTTGCGTTAATATAGCGCACGTTACGGGCAGCAATGAAATGTTAAATTTATTTAATAATACATGCTTGTCTGCTCTGAATGCTGTCGCACCTCTCAAAATTAGAACAACACCTGTACAACAGAATTCACCTTGGATAAACAATAAAATTCGCAGCCTTAAGAGGGAATGCAGAAAAGCGGAATGGAAGTGGAAGGCCACTAAACAAAATGTTCTTTACGTGCGCATGAAAAGCCTGTTAAACTCATATAATCAAGAAGTAAAAAATGCTCGAGATAAATTCTTCTCTGAATTAATAGCCGCTAATCAGCATAATGCGAGATTTTTATTCAAAACAATTGACCGTCTGGTGAACCCTCCAGTTGCTGTTGCATCAGCTTCATCCCCCGCTGACTGTGAGAAGTTCCTGAAATTCTTTATTGACAAGATAGCAATCATACGGTCTAGTATCAGTCATCTTCCATCTGTTACTGTTTCGTGCCCTCGCTTAAACTTGCTGAGTTGTTTCGCACCGATTTCTCTGTTGGATCTTACTGATATTGAGTCATGTATGAAACTCTCATCCAGTCCCTTGGATATTATACCCACTAGGCTCCTTAAAGAAGTAATGATGGCTATTCTGCCCTACAAAGGCAAAAGACCTTAACTCGCCAGAGTGTGAAACTGAGAAAAATGACTTTAAAGTTTCTGCTTTGTCCAGACAAAAGTATTGTAGTTAGGATGCTCAAAATCTGGCAAGTAGTTGTTATAATGAAGAAAAGTCTGTATACAAAAAAATCTTGTGCTCAAGTCTGACCTTTGACCCTTATTTGTCAGTTACTGTACTCTGCCTTTGTATCATGTTCTAAAATTAAGGAGTCGTGCAAAGGCAAAAGGCAGTAACTTGCATAAATTCAATATTTGGTTGCTGTTTTCTGAACACAAGACCATTATAAGAGCACTTACCTCAGGTCTTACCATCATGACATTTTTTTTGCATGATGAAGAATGAATTAGACACATTTAATTGTTGCTATACAGAGCTGTGGCGACATTACATCATATCTTCATGATAGAGAATAGCTCCAGTTTGGTGTGCGGCACCAGAAACAGAATGCCAGCAGATAAGTTACTTTGCATTACAGTAAGAATAAATACAGGAAATTATTTTTAATTATTAGAATAACAATTTAATTGTTAAATACAAAGCTTAATAATTAAATACAAAGCTTTAATATGTATTAAAATTCTTGGATGTATTTAAAACTCCTCAAAAACAATTAGCAGAGGTGTATAAAGTACTTGAAAAAAATAACTAGGTAAAAGTAGAAGTACCATAACTGAAAGTTACTTTGGTAAAAGTTGAAGTCACCCATAAGAAAATTTTGAGTAAATATTTGAGTAAAAGTCTTAAAGTAGCTCACATTTAATGTACTTCAGTACCAAAAGTATTTTGTGAAAAAATATACTTAGGTATCAAAAGTGCAAGTACAGGTACAGAGTATTTTTCATAGTACGCTTAGAAAGAAGCAAAACAACCACACGTTGTCCTCTCCTTGTTTTCTTTAATCAACTTTCAGGTGAATGAAAGTATTCAAAAAACAAACAAGCAGTCTCTGCTTTATATACTTCTTCTTTTTCTTTGAGTTTACTGGCAGTTTGAAAAACCACTATAATTGACTAGAATGAATAGTAGAATGACATAGGATCAATACCATGTCGAATTTTTGCTTCTGAAAACTGATTTCTCTGAACTACTAATTGAGATACCATTGGCTCACTGTAGCTAAAGTGGTTGCTGTAGAGGACGATTGTTTCTGTAGCAAGAGATAATTTTTTTGAACTGCTGGATAGATACAAAGGGCAAGTACAGTACCAGTCAAAAGTTTAGACACACTTTGCTAATGTCACAGCACTCTGTTTTTAGAGATATGTAAATGGCTTAACTTCTCTATATAATCTCAAATTGAATCTGGTAAGAGATGAACAGTCAGAACTTAAAACAGAACAATATTCTTGTTTGAATAGTTTCCAAAATTTTAGAATTCTAAAAGAAGCCATATTTTGCAAAGCAAGCGGACAAACAAGCTCCTTACATTTTCTAATAGCCAAATTAAACACAAGCTGTTTTGGAACTAATTGGGCAAAAGAAGGTCGACAAAGAGCAAACTACAAGTGCAGCACATCTTTGGCAACTTAGACGGCCGCTCAGCAGCAAACATATTATAGCCATATAACTGCTGTAGTAAAAAAAAAACAAAAAAAAAAAACAAAAAGTGAGTATGCTCCGCAAATGTGACGACAAAATGCTGGTTAGTTGGATGGATTTAAGAATTTGATCTTTTTTTTTTTTTTGCAAAATAAAGAGTGCCTATTTAACATGTATTGTAAGGGAAATGTGGGTACGTCCAAACTTTTGACAGGTACTGTATACTGAGCAGTTTACACATCATGCTTAGCTGAGGAGTTAAATTCAGGCAACACCTGAAAAACAGGGATGGGAGTGAACTCGTCCATATTTTAAACCGTGTTTAAGCTCGGCTTGCTTGTGGATATTCAATAACTGATCCGGGTGTGCCATCTAGTGATAGAATATTGTAACTGCGTGCAAAAATTTGCAGAGCTATGTCCGCTGGCGGACACATCTGCACAAAGATGCCAAGCACCGTTGTGCTTCTCGAACATGCCAAATCCAGATAATCCTTAAATGATAAATTACATTCATATTTTAATTTGTAACAAGTAACGAAGTGGCCATTGTCAAAGTAACGAAGTTAAAGTATTCTTTTTATGTTTTAAATGTAGTAGAGTAAAAGTAACAGTAAAAGTCCCGATTTAAAAAAAAAAAAAACCTCAGGTAAAGTATACAAATCCTCAAAAAAACTGTCTTCGTTTGATAGCCATATCCACCATCAGTTTTCCTCGAGAGCGGTATGCCATTCTTAAACATAATATATAAAACCACTCGACAAAGTCTTGTTCAGTGGCAGTATACTTTTATTCAGGTGCAATGTGTGTACGTGTGTGGATTTTGGTGACAATACATAGACTGTAACTCAAGCGCGGCAAACTTTGGTGGGCGATAAAACAAAGGCAGAGTACCGTAACCACAGGGCCATACAGTAACATCGCTTTGATGCGTGGCTAAACAAAGCAGGCCTTTTCTTGAAAAATCTTTAGGTGCGCAAACATTTGCGCGCGTAAACTTAATTTTTCAGCCTTAGGTGCGCATTTTTTTAATGTGGCTCAAATGCTATTTTAGTCGCGCAAACTGCGCCCTGCATGAAAAGTTAAGGTGATATGAATGTTGTACATAATTAATCTAAACTAATAAAAGGAATATATTATGGCGATCTTTAAAATATGTAGGCTAAATCTACCATGTGCAACACCACCTTTCTTTTCCTACATTATATCCTTCTGTAAGTGTTCGTTTCAATTGTGTCCTAAGATCCGCCCTAACTACAGTTAAGATAAGCGATATAGGCATTAGTCGCTCACTTCGATATAGTCTTGGAACATAATGTTAAAGAAAAAAACCAGGAGTTTGGCAGAATTTCCTGTAAGTCGCAGATTATTGAAAAATGGAATGAATTTGCAAGCAACATTTCGCTTACCCAGCTCAACTACGAAAGGGGCTACCACTTGAAAAACGGTAAATCAGCTTACTTAGTATTCTCTCCGCAAGATAAACCTGTTAAATGTGCTTTATAGGTGAACATTAATATTAAGTTGTTATATGTTATATGGTAATTTGAACCGCTAGTTAGTCAGGCTACTTAAATTGAAACTGAATGAAGAGGTGCATGTCCACTGCATCGCAAGCAGTAGGCCTAATATTGCAACTTGCAGGTTTAACGCAAACACAGCCTGCTAATATCTCCGAAAAAGAGAGCGCGATAACTGATGTCTCCGAAGCCAGTCTGACAAGCCGAAACCGTATGAAAACGAACCCAATAAAACTTCTTTTTAGCTTATTTCGTTACTTAGCGGAATGTATTACACCATAACAAACTTCATGTCGCGGATTTTTACTGAAGGCCGTTTCCGTTCACTCAGCATTACATTTTGCAAGTTGCGATTTGAGTCATTATGTGAATTTGCTTTATCCAATTTAATTCTTCAGTAGCCTAATTTCTTAGATTAGTCATTAATAATACATACTTAGGACTGTTCGACTCAAAGTGAACTTCTACTGGTTAATTTACTATTGCGGTTTCAATGAATGAGGAAAAACAAGGTATCCCTTGCGGTAGTCTGCTGGAATGGTATGTTACGTAGCTGTTCTCCGCAAGCAAGAATTAAAAACCCAACAAATTAACTCGTAAACAATTAATAGCAGAAATTAAAACAAAATAGCTCTTATTCAGCCCAATTCGTTATTTAATGTCATTTCCATTTTGTGTCCATTTGAGAGACATTGGAGTCCATGAGAATTTTCGACTTCATGGTTGTTACAGCTAACAATAAAACGATAGTGGGACTTAAATTCTCATGAGCAGAAATAAGATGAACCAGGTCTATTCAATAAAACGACCTACGAAGTTTTATGGTGGGGTCAAATACTGGCATCAGTCTATTGTGCAGTCATCCTTCAGCTTCTCAAGTACAACAGCAGAATCACAAGGGTAGCGAAAATAGGGGGCTCCAAAGAGTTTTCTCATTTCGACCGATTGGGTAAAAAGGCCGACTATTGGTCAACAAAGAATTTTTCTAGTAGGGGACAGCCTTAGTAATTCATTAATTAAATCACGGCAAAAACTGCAGTCGAGATGTGAATGGAGCTAATCTGGTTTGCGTTTCCCGAAATCACTGATGCCTACTTCCATGGTTGGAATCATTGACTTTGAATGGACGAACTACGTTAGTTGCCAACGTTAGCAACTATGCTTCTGGGAGACGAACCCAGGGCTCCATTTATTAGCAGGAATGACCGATTGATCACACCAAGTTTCACCGTCAAAACAACCAATATTCGGCAATGAAAACTTTTGTACGATAGATAACAGTAAGCTTACTTCCATTACCCACTCCTTCCCGTCCTTTCTGACAGTTTTAACGGGTTTTATGCCCTTGGTTTCGACATCCCACGTTCTATGAGTGGAAAGCTGGATGATATGTCCAACCCGCCGCAATCTTTTTTTGGGTTTTTTTTTTTTTTTTTTTAAATCTTAAGTGGTTGATGCAACGCGCAGTTCCATTGGCTGAAGTCTCGCGTGTCCACACACAGTTTCTCATGGGCCTTCGCGCGTTATGCGAAAGAGTTTGGAAATGCTGTCTAGATGGCGCTGCAATTCGGATAGCTAGGCGCGCAGAAATTGAACGTTTTTGATGGATAGGCGCGCATTTATTTGCGCACCTAAAATGCAAGTTTAGGCGCGCCAAGGCGCGTATGCGCAATTGCGCGCCTTTCATAAAAAGGCCTGACAAAGGCAGAGTAGGGGAGAGCTGGTACGAAAGTAACATTTTTCACATGGACGTCATTTTAAAAGATAACGTTACAGACCGAAAAAAATTTTCGGAGCGATTAACTACTTTCGTGTGTGCTCTGTCAATATCAGGTGCTAAATCATCCCAATATATATTGACTTTGGCATAGTTTGACGTCGAACGGAAGTTGCGCATTGCTACTTTCGACCCCTCCAGTCAGGATGAAAGTAGCACACAGGCCGGACAAAAGTAACGTGATGACATTAACTGGAATCTTTTAAATTACTGTCGTTAAAACAGAAACAAAAACAATCAGACATTTGTTTTAAACATTTTAATTTGCTTCAAATGTTTCAAAAGTAAACGTGAACATGTTTAAAGTCCCAGATAGCAAGCACCTCCGCTCCGGATCTGCCCCGGCTCTGAGCCGGATCAGCTCGTGTCGGCACAGAGCCAGGGCAGATCCGGAGTGGAGGTGCTTGCTATCTGGGGTGCAATTTGTCTATTTATAAAAATTATGAAATTACTTTACTCATTATCACAGTTGTGACAGATATAACGAGCTGCACCCTCAGTGCTTGCCTCATGTGACCACAGCAGACAAAAGATGTACTGCACCCACACTTCTCCAGGCAAAGATGAGGCAAATGTCTCCCCACAAACAAGACATTCCTCCTCATTGCCCCGAGAAACTGTGGTTGCAGTGTATCCGCTTAACAACGTCTTCTTTGGGCGTTTTGAAGAGGACTGTTTCTTCTGGCCCCTCTGCCGAGTCTCCTCCTCCAAGGCAGCTTTTACTGGGGTGTCGGTCAGTATTGCTGTTGACCTGCGACATTCAATGAGATGGTAGTCAGAATCAGCTTGTTTTAATACAAGCAAGAAAATCAAGACAAGTTAAAAACGACACTCTGCTCACCTCTTTCTGCCTCTTCTTTTACTTTCTTTCCTCAAGCCAGCCTTTGGATATGGGCGAACCTTTTCTGGGCTGAACCTCTGTATTGGCGTGCCACTAGATGTTCCTGGAACCACAATCATACCTGGATAGGTAATATTTCAAAAAAAATGATAAATGCTTGGCAAGGCTCAACATGCACATTTAAAAGACACACACAGACACAAACTCTCACCATCTACAGGAATGGCAGACTCATGGGGATGCAGCTCAAATGGGCTCTGGCTAGGTTGCTGGTGTCTTACGGGAGCGGGCGCTGGTGATGGACCGGACATTGGTGATGAAGAGGGCAGGGCGCTGGTGATGAAGCGGACATTGGTGATGAAGAGGGCGCTGGTGATGGAGCTGGCACTGGTGATGAAGAGGGCGCTGGTGATGGAGCTGGCGCTGGTGATGAAGAGGGCGCTGGTGATGGAGCTGGCACTGGCATTGGGGATGGAGCTGGTGCTGGTGCAGGTGCAGGACGGTCGGTCACAAAAGCTGGAGCAAAGTCTGTCTCACTGAAAATATCTGGATTCAAGGGCCAGATACCGGTACACTTGAACCCAGCTGAAATGCTGTTTGCTGTCGCAGCTTGAGGCAGAGCTTTAGCCACAAGACTTGGGATGTTGTAGATGGTCAAAGTTCTTCCAGGGTTCATTCGATCCAATTGTCTGCTGCACTGTTAATGTAGTGCTTCAGAGGACCAAAAACGCCGGTTTAGCGGCTGAAGACGGGGAGCAGTGGGGGGAAAAGACAGGAGTACAATGCCATGTGACTTGCAAAAGTCAATAGCTACCACAGAGAGGTGTGATGGATGATTGTCTAAGAGTAGCAGCAACTTTGTCTCCGGGGTCACGCAGGTGTGCCTTGCAAAATGCTGTAAAAATGCCAAGAAATCGGCCTCCTGCATCCACCCCGATCTATTGGCAGAACCAGTGCAGCCAAGGGGGCCATCCTGGATGAAGTGGTGCTGGAACTTCTTCCTTGGGAAGATAAAGTAAGGGGGAACAAAGTTGCCTTGTGCGTTGGCAGCAAAGGCAACAGTCACCAATGTCCCTCTTTCCCCAGAGGTCACAGCACCGACCTGGCGCTGCCCCTTGGTGGCAATTATTTTGTCTGGCACTTGAACCGTTGTGGTACCTGAAATAATAAATGAAATGAATTATTGCTGTCGCAAATCACTGTTGCTTTTTAATTTATCTAAATATAAATTTTTACCTGTTTCATCCATGTTCCAGATGTCCTTTGCTTCAAAATTATAGCGGGTGAGGACAGTCTTTAGGTTTCTAAAAAAACGCTGTCACGTTTGGTCTTGTTGAAGCTGGTGGAACGGGACATGCTGGTGGCTTGAGGTAGACGGATGGACAGGGTTTTGTTGCGCTCGAGGAAGGAGGTGAGCCAGTCCTTCCCTGCCATCTGGTTTTTCTACCATGAACATGGAGTTTTGAGGCCAATATTTTCGGCCAGCTCATATGCAAACTTTCGCACCTAAAACAGCATGAAAAAAGAGGTTAATTCCCAGATAGCAAGCACCTCAGAGCCGGGGCAGGTCCGTAGCTGAGGTGCTTGCTATCTTAGGCAAATGGCGATAGTGGGGTAGCTCTGTCTGCAGTGTTACTCCAACCTCTTTCGGACTCAGGCTAAAATATGTATCAGCTGCTCTCTTTATATATGCCTGCAGTCTCTTCTCCTGTTCTTCTGTGAAGACTTTGTTGTGAGCCCTGTACCCTGGGGCTCTGGTCTGCTGCCCTCCTGCCTCTGCCTTCCTCTTGCAGTACCTGAGCAGGGTGACATGACAAACGCCATGCACCTCTGCTGCCCTCCTTATACTCTCGCCTCTTTGGACATCAAAAAAGGCCCTTCCGTAATCCTGCTGGTCAACCTTTCCTCTCTGGGTAGTTCTGACCCTAACTCTTGGCATTTTCTGTCAGTAAAATATAACACGCACATTTTTTAATGAGCTTTAAAACAGAAAATTCGGCTGCATTAGCAGAGAGAGACGAACGTAACCGTTGCTACTACCGCCCCGACAGTTACTCCTGACATTTGAACCAGGATTGCTTCTAAAGTGTAAAAAGTCTGACATTTCAAACTTCAGGATATGTTACAAAACTAAATGACCTATCATTTCATCATAAATATGACACATGGAGCGATAAAGACAATCTTTAAATCAAAAAAGTTTACCATTTGTCTGAATTTACTCACCACTGTGGAAAACGGTCTTCCCAGTCTCGTTTCGCGGGAAAGCGCGAAACCTCAAGATTTTTCCCGGTCTGGAGAGTGTCGCGAGCTGGATGTGCTGACCTAATTTGACGCATCGAAGTGCGGATGGCTGTGAGTAAATTGCCGTGTTGTTTTCGTCCCACGTTACTTTCGCACCGGCTCTCCCCTACCTTAACTCAACGTCAGCATCCCGAAACAAAGGCTAAGCACCGTAACTGCAGTTACGGCATTCTGTCATGGTTTCTCAAGGGATTTTCGGAGTTACTGTTGACATAGACCTTGATTTTTTCATAAAAACAATCAAATTGACTCAAAATATTCATGCACATGATAAAGGAGGTCTTCAATACCCCCAAAATGACAATAACTCATTTTCGACCAAAAGTGATGTTACGGTGTTTTGCCTTTGCACGGCAGTATTGGCCCTGCCCTGCTTTTGGTGGTAAACAGTTCTCTCTCTACTGGCTGTGTTCCAGACTATTTTAAGATTGTCTGCATTCAACCACTTCTAAAAAAACCAAATCTTGATACAGCCATTCTTAGTAATTTTTCGACCAATATCAAAATTGCCTTTTATTTCGAAAGTCTTGGAAAAAGTGGTCGCAAAGCAACTTTTAGAAGGGGTGGAAACCAACAATATTTTTGAGAAATTTCAATCAGGCTTTAGACGTCAGCATAGTCCAGAAACGGCTCGTCTCAGGTTCACTAATGATCTTTTGATGAATGCTGACTCTGGTGACTGCTCATTACTGGTGCTTTTGGATATTAATGCTGCCTTTGATACAGTTGATCATGTCATGATTGATAGGTTGAAAAATTGGGTTGGGCTCTCTGGGACTGTTCTGAAATGGTTCTCTTCCTATCTGTCGAACAGAAAATTTTTGGTTTCCATCGGTGAACATGTATCCTCGTCTGTACTGCTTACTTCAGGTTTACCTCAAGGCTCCATACTTGGGCCTATATTGTTTTGTATTTATATACTCAGTCAAAAAAGAAACTTCACACTCATAAATTTCTAAATATTTTCTTGAAACTTAATACAAGAGATATTATTATTATTAGGGGTAAATGCGTTATCAAAGACATCATGACACACAGCAACTCCGACGTGCACAAGCATGCAGCACGTGCGAGCATACATCAAGGTAAAAGCATGTTTCCTCGTGTTCCTAGTCACGTGACCTTATGAGACACGTGCAATTGAGCCCACGTTAGCACGCTAGAGTGACATCTCGGAAAAACAAGTTCTTACAGTCAATTACCCGCTGATTTGCAATGCCACGACTGTCAAACATTCAACGTGAACGTGCCATTGGCATGCTGAATACGGGAACGTCGGTCACTGATGTTGCCAGGGTTGTGGGATGCAGTCGACGGACTATCCATGATCTTCGGACACGCCTCCAACAAACTGGCACCACAGCAGACCGACCTCGTTCGTTAGACCACGGTGACGACACAAGCAGAAGACCGACAAATCGTCTTCGCCATTTGCGTAATCGATTTCTCACCGCAACGTCCACTAGAATGAATTGTTTAGAGGTCGTGTGACTGCCCAAACCATACGTAATCGCCTGCGCACTGCTAGTCTCCATGCACGCACGCCGCCATATCGTGGACCAATTTTAACCCAGTTACACCGACGTCAACAGCTTCTCTGTGCACAACGACATCTGAGATGGACTCAGCGTGATTGGAATAGGGTCGTTTTTAGTGACGAATCCAGATTCACTTTGCACTTCGCTGATGGGAGAGTTAGAGTTTGGAGGAGACGCGGTGAACGCAACGCCCAGTGTTGTGTGCAGGAAGTGGACCGTTTTGGGGGCGGTAGTGTTATGGTTTGGGGTGCCTTTAATGGTCCTGCCCGTTCCCGACTGATGGTCGCTTCAAGGAAACCTAACTGCTGCAGGATACAGAGATCAAGTGCTCATTCCAGAGCTTTTGCCATTCATGGCAGCTCATGGCCCAGGTCTGACATTCCAACACGATAATGCCAGACCTCATAATGCCAATTTAACGCGAATTTTCTTAGGAATGCTGGCATCAATGTCATGGAGTGGCCCTCAAGGTCTCCCAACCTTAATCCCATAGAACATGAATGGGATGTGTTGGGCAGAAGACTCCGTCAAGTAAGGAACCCTCCACAGAATTTGCAGGAACTTGGTGCCATGTTGGTTCAATTATGGCGACGCATCCCCCAAGCTGTGTTCAGACGCATCATTCAATCCATGAGGAGACGTTGCGTCGCAGTTGTGAACACTCATGGAGGGCATATGCGCTATTGACATGCTTTCATCAAGTTGTAACTTGCCATTTTTACTCTCTTACATTTCCGTAGCATTTCCGGTGGAACTGGTTACATTATGAACATGATTTTTATGGTACACCGTCCTTAATGGGTACAGAATGGAATTAAATCATTATTTAAAACCAATTTTCTTGTATGTTCAACTTATCGACCTCCAAACGAGTGTGAAGTTTCTTTTTGACTGAGTATATGTTACCCCTGGGTTTTATTATTCGTCAGCATAAATAGCTTTTCACTGTTATGCTGATGACACGCAGTTGAATATTTCAGTAAAATCCACTGATTCCTGCAATGTGTTGGCGTTGCATGACTGTTTAGCTGATGGTTGGCTAATAATTTTTTGCAGTTAAACTCAAATAAAACCGAAGTCATTATACTTGGTCCAAAGTTGGTGTCGGATAAAATCCAATCATCTCTTGGACCTCTTGCTTCTAATATTAGGCCCTCTTCCCGAAATCTCGGTGTGATATTTGATACTGAAATCAAATTTGAGCTCCACGTAAAGAAGCTTGCACAGTCATGCTATTTGCAACTCCATAACATAGCATTATTGCTATTAAAGCATTATTGGCTGTTCCAGAGTTCAAGTTAAACACAAAGGGTGATCGAGCCTTTTCGGTTAAGGCTCCAAGACTCTGGAACAGCCTCCCAAACAATATTAGAAATGCTGAGTCTTTATTGTCTTTTAAATCTCTTTTAAAGACTCATTTTTTTAGGCTAGCTTTTGCTGATTTTACGGTTTAAATTCTTTTATTATGGGTGTGTTTTCATGTATGTCATGTATGTATTATCTTAATTCTTCCTATTTTGATGTTTAATTCCCGACTTCTCCCATTTTGTTTTATTGCTTTTATGTACATGTTTTTTTACCTGTTTGTGAAGCACTTTGTGCTGTATTGCTTGAAAGGTGCTATATAAATAAATTTATTATTATTATAATTACTCATCATCATCATTATTATTATCGTCAATCTTCTTCTTATTATTATTATTGCATGCCAAATTTTTTGAAGCAACTCCTTCAACAGCTTTGAAGCTCCAAACTGTGAGACTGGAGGGACAAAACAAATAGACGTGCAAAAAAGCTGTCCAGCTTTCTGACTTCTGATTTACGTCTGAAAAGTCAACATTATGAATGAAGCTCTGAAGCGTCAAATTATTTTGTGTACAGCCCTAAAAGTGAAAAAAATCATTTTTGAAGATTTTTCCAGGGATTCCCCCTCCAAAAAAAAAAAACCTTGCTGCGAAGGCTCTCAGGGGGTTTCAAGTGTCAATTAAGGGGTCTCAGACTCCCCAAGGCTCCCTGTGATTCCCACCCTGCCTGGGATGCATCTGGACACAGGTACAGTGATGTTGCAGGTATCTTCCAGTGTTTCGGGTTTTTCACCATCACACACTGTCCTCCAAGTGAACCAGCAGATCAGACATCAGACTGTGTCCAGATAGCAAGTAGGTTACTCCTCCATTTGCTTTTCTTTGTCATCTAGAGACTCTCTCTACTGTGTCTGTGGTATTTCTTCTGTCTCTTCCTCTCTCCATCTGTTCCTAATATACTGAAGGCTCTGAGCGATGTCCAGCCTTTGAAGTCCCTACACCCTACTTCTACAGGGGGGCACCATGCACTCCTGCCACCTCACCTGCATTCAATGACGAGCCCATCAGACTTGGTTAGCTTCCTCTCAGAAGGTCTCATCCAGATGATCTTCCCAAGCGATTGTTATCTCCAGCAGGACACCCTGTTTGGTGGACTCTGAGGTGAGGAGAATATTGGGCCTCAAGATGGAGGCCACAGTGAGCTGGTAGAACTTCAGCTGTTTCCCCAGATCCACCATCAGCTGCCAGTTCCATGCAGGGGCCAGGATCCCTGCAGATGTTTTCTCAGGGAGGGGTGTCAGCTGCTCCCCAGCTTTAATGAGAGTGGTAGTCTGCTTGGAAGGGCGGGGCCTCTTTGTCCTTTTAACTCCTGCACTGGTGGTTTCTGAGATGGCTTTCAGGACGTGATCACTGTGCCATCTGTAGCTTATCCTCGTGCCTTGGAGCAGCTGACTGAGATGAGCTCCAGGGTGCATTGTTCACAGCTTGATCTACAACAGTTGTTCTCAAACTCGGTCCTGGGGGACCCCTGTGTATGCTGGTTTTCATTGCATTCGCAACTGCAATCCCAGAATTCTATTAAGCTGGTAATTTGTCTTAATTAGTCAAATTTTATTTTTTTATACTCTCTTACTTCACATTATGAGTGAAATACAATGCCTGCCATGGGAAATGAAATCCCCATGTCAATATTGTCTTTATATGGCTGCAATACAAGTAATTGCACAAGGCCAAATATATTTACCGATCAAAGTCATATAAAAGTTAATTATTGAGCTCCCATAGGTTGCTACACATGGTTCAAATTCGTGACCATGCATCAATAATTACTAATTAAGAGCCAACTGATATTTTGAAAGTTATCACTACATTTGTTTAAATTTATGTCTTATTTTTCTGCTGTTTCCAATATAACATGATGAGAATTTTAAACTTTCATTGTTCATAGCATGCATCGCTATTTTCTACAATATTGCTTAAAAGGGTAATGAAGAAAAATTAAAATTCTAGGGTTGCATGTGTGGTTGGAATGAAAACCTACGTACATGGAGGTCCCCCAGGCCTGAGTTTGAGAACCACTGATCTACAAGATGGTGTGTCTGCCTCGCCTCATGTGTGCCAGTTAGATCAACTGGGGAGCACATCAAATACTGCAGTAGCATGGCGAATGTGCTGTGAACCCTCAACAATCACTCAGCTAATGACACATTACGAAGAAACTGGCCCCACACTTGATAGGCCTGGTTCTGGCTGTTCAAAGGCCACAGCATCAGTGCAGGCCGGCTATATCAACCTTGTACATCTGAGAGATTGTTGCCAAACTGCTGGTCAAACAGCCAGAGAGACACTGGATACCCATAACTCATCTATCAGCCACATGACACGACATGTTCAGGAACAAGGACTTCATACCCAAAGACTGTACTGTGTAATGATCCTGATGGACTAGCGTTGGCAGCGACACCTTAACTGGGCTATTACCTCTCCTGCTGACTTATGATGTTTGGAATTCTGCAGTGGGACGACTCTTATACCATTGCTGCAAGTGTTACTATAGCTCTGCGAGGAGACCAGAATTTGGATGTTCTGCCATGACCTGCATGTTCTTCTGACCACTCTCACCCACTCAACTCCTGTGGGACCAGTTGGGCAGAGCTGTTGGAACGAGATTTCGCCGGTGATTGAGTTTCCATTGGCTGACCAATGGGAGGAATGGCCAAAAATTCCCACGAAACACATGCTCACCGTTCGCCTTCATTCGGTCTTTTGTGTCACCATTGTCAAAACTATATCAGTACAAATGGAGGTCACACTGGTGGCGGAGCTTTGTCTTAATGGTTGTCTGTGATATTTTACCATGGTGTATCCAGACACTGGTGAATTATAAACATGTTTTGTTGTATTTATGAAACTTACCCATGTATTTACAGAGGGTAGTGCAGACAACATTTTTGTTACTAATAAGTGAAGTCTGAGCTGCGTTTCTTCTATTCATGAGTGTATGTTTGTGAAACACTAAACAGCTCGTCTCACTCTTCTACCCCAAGCCTAATCTTAACGTTTATCGTTTCTTTTGAACTTATCGGAATTGGTTTAATAATCTCCATTGACAATTTATTAACGTTATTGTTTGAAACACCACAGAGAACACGACTTCAGTTTGCCAGCTGTCGTAACATATTGTCGGCCTGCTGATAAAACCTTGTAGCCATCTCCAAATTGATAAGAAACAAAAGCTCATATGTCCACTATTCTTATATGCAAAATTAAACATTTTTTATTTTATTTATATTTTAAATTATATTTATATTAATTTATTTTTTTTTAATTTTATATTTATTTATTTTCCTGTAAAGTTTATCATTTTGAAGATAGGAGGTTTTATCAGCAAGCCGACGATATTCATTTCTTAGTTGTCATTTGAATATTTCCCGGCAGGGGACTGACACAACACAGGCAGGGAGCCTCCGTGTGTGCAACAGGCATGTTTTTGTACAGCCAGTTGACACCTTTCTGCAGATGTAGACACCTGCGGACATACAGCAGCTCTTTTTATGGAAGCAGTTGCACTCTTCAATCACTAGATGGCACCCCCGGATCAGTTATTGAATATTCACAAGGAAGCAGAGCTGGAACACAGTCTAGATTGACGAGTTCACTCCTATCCCTGTTTTTCAGGAGTTGCATGAATTAAACTCCTCAGCTAAGCCTGTTGTGCAAACTGCTCAATATCCTTGCCCATAGTATCTATCCAGCAGTTTAAAAAAATGATCTCTTGCGACAGAAAAAATTATTGTCCTCTGTAGCAACCACTTCAGTTACAGTGAGCCAACGGTATTCCAATTAGTGGTTAAGAAAAATCAGTTTTCTGAAGCAAAAAATTCAACATGGTATTGATTCTCTCACATTCTACTGTCAATTTCAGTCATCACACACAAAAAATGCGTAGTTCCCTCCCGTGGATTTACGCGTAAATTCCTCCATTGACAAATTCAGCGCTTCCTTATATCCACCCAACTACTGGTGTTTCTAGCCAATCATTCAATTATACACTCAGGCTCTTTTGCGTAACTGCACAGTTATAGTTCACGCCCTCGTGAAACTCCCGCGGTAACAATGTATTGATTGGCTCATTTCTTATCCAATTCCCGAGTGTTTAAACTTCCCTCTGTAACTGAAAGACATTTATTGGACAAACATAGAGCATACAAGCCTATGCGTATTAGCAAGGTAGGTCGTATCCGATCAACGTTGAGCATGATTGCGCGGATGAGAATGACGCGATTTATAGAAAAAAAGACTCCCTAATCCGGCCTGAAGTGTTCCGTTACATTTACAGGATTAAATGGGGTAAGGACATGGTCAATGGGAATTATTTCGAATGAAACAGGATCGGAGGGTTCCTTCTATGGGATACATCGGTCTCTGGAGGAGGGATTCATAAAAAAGGTTAGGCTGCTACTTTTGCTTTTTGTTTTGGAATGTGTACTGCATTCAACAAAATCGAGTGCTGAGGTTTTTTTCCTGTTTAAAACGTGAACTGGTCATGCATTTCAGTTGACCCCCTGGTACACGTTCATTGCACTATTCTGTTGAATCTAGGGAGGCATATATTGCTTGATTTTCCCTGAAAGTGCAATGTCCTGTTAAAATAAGGTATATTTCAGATATTACTCAGTGAGTTTTACTTGTTCCTCATAAGGTGAAAGTGTTGAAATAAGGTTGTGAGCTCGGAAGTGAGAACAGCTAGCTTGTCATTGCAGGGTGAATGTTCTGACTGTTAAATAAGCAGTTCCTTTAATGAGTATGTGTGCTGGCTTGGGAGACTTTGAAGAAAAATGGACAAAACTCTAAACTTTATTATGGAGAAAAGGCATGTTTTGTGTTTGGAGAGGTTACTGGTGACCACTGATGTTTAACTGCACTGATATTGATAAATTCATGCTAAACTCAACCAGAAAGTCATTAGTTCATATTAAATTTCATGCCTCAAAACTTTATTTGTGTTAAATATATGATTATTTTATGATCTGACAGTGCACCATTTTGAGACTTTGGGGAGCCACCTGGATAGCTGTCTAATTTGGCTCATAGCAAGTAGGTAATCTAGAATGCAATGTTCAAGATGAATTGTACTTGAGGTCAAGGAGTTTGTGATCCCAG
The DNA here is from genome assembly GCA_029692085.1 of Gymnothorax javanicus. Taxonomy (NCBI): domain Eukaryota; kingdom Metazoa; phylum Chordata; class Actinopteri; order Anguilliformes; family Muraenidae; genus Gymnothorax; species Gymnothorax javanicus. Next base: position 124,267,648 of record CM056197.1, on the reverse strand, counting down.
AAATGTATAGATTTAAGACCCAGCAGTTTTTCAATTCTCAGTATTATTTTTTTTCCATTTCAATGTTGAATTTTCATGAGGATTTTTTTGTATTTGCAGCCCTTTTTCTCTACCAAAATCATGAAAATAAACAGAAATATGATGGGAGTCTAAATGCTTCAAGTGTCTAGACTCAGTTCAGCCAATCCTTTCCTGTCTGTGAAGCTGAAATCTTGAATTATAAAGCCTTAAATAAGGAAACCCCCCAAATAGCCAGATTTGGCTTCTGCGCAAAGGGGTTAATTTGACTCAATCACTGTGGTGGACTTTCGGTGGCGGGACCAAACTGGAAATTGGACGTAAGTGGCAAATGAACAGGTTTTTGGAATTTTCTCCATATGCAAAACGTTTTTATAATACTCTACAGATGCGATCTTGTGCCAGTTGAGTCGGTGTTTAAGGGCAGTAGACAAGAAAAAAAAAAAAAAAAAAAAAAGAAGCTCAGGAAACTGCCAGTTTGTTTCGGAAATAAACCAGTTGAAGGACAAGTGACAATGCTTTTTCAAATGGATAAGCTACGTGAAGTCAAAGCAAACTGAAACCATCAGAGGAGGGCTGCCTGTTTTCTGCATTGATGTTTAGTCAGAGGTTTTTGTACGGCGGGTTAATGAGTCTGTATCACTGTGGCTCACTTTCGGTGGTGGAATGAAACTGTCATTTGGACGTGAGAAATTTTTCTTTACACTACATCCCGATTGACTCATTTCCTTTTCTTAATTTCACTCAATTTCCCGAACTTTGATGTTTTGTGTGAAAATGTGAAGGTGCTTTTGATTCACAAACAAAACAGCAGGGACATTTTTTTATGTTAGGAAATGGATATCAAATCACGTAAATGTTGGCCATGTTGACTTTAAGTATAATTAATCTTTCTGATTAAGGATGAACAGGCGACTGCAAAATTTTATCTCTCACTCGAAATGTAGCTAGTAGCGTTAAACACAGTCATAAGTTTGGGAACCCCTCTTCATTTTTTGGATTTTTGTTCACCTTAAGCTGGTACTTCAAAGAAGCAACTTCCCTTTTCATATATGACATCTTAGGGAAACAGAAGTATTTCAGCAATGACGTTTTCTTTATTGGATTAACAGGAAATACGCAATAGGCATCATAACAAGATTAGACTGGTGCATATACTTGGGCACCACAACAGAAAAATGACATCAGTACTTAGATGAGCCTCCTTTTACGAAAATAACAGCCTCTAGTCGCCTCCTGTAGCCTGTGATGAGCGTCTGGATACACGATGGAGGTATTTTTGACCATTCTTCCATACAAAAGCGCTCCAGTTCAGTTAAATTTGATGGCTGCCGAGCATGGACAGCCCGCTTCAAAACATCCCATATATTTTCGATGATGTTCAAGTCAGGGGACTGTGACGGCCATTTCAGAACATTGTACTTTGCCCTCTGCATGAATGCCTTTGTAGAAGTTAAATTGTGTTTAGGGTCATTGTCTTGTTGGAAGATCGAACCCCTGCGCAACTTCAACTTTGTGACTGATGCTTGCACATTATCCTGAAGAATCTGATACTGGGTTGAATTCATCCGACCCTCGACTTTAACAAGGGTCCCAGTCCCTGAATTAGCCACACAGCCCCACAGCATGATGGAACCGCCACCAAATTTGACAGTAGGTAGCAGGTGTTTTTCTTGGAATGCAGAGTTCTTCTTTCGCCATGCAAAGCGCTTTCTGTTATGACCAAATAACTCAATTTTCTCATCAGTCCAAAGCACTTTTCCAAAATGAATCTGGCTGGTCTAAATTAGCTTTTATGCGTACTCTCAGCGACTATACCTGTATGTGGCGTGGAAAGGGCTTCCTTCTCATCACCCGGCCATACAGATGTTCTTTGTGCAAATTGCGTTGAATTGTGGGACGATGTACAGATACACCATCTGCAGCCAGATGTTGTTGCAGGTCTTTGGAGGTGATCTGTGGGTTGTGTGTAACCATTCTCACAATCCTCCGCCTATGCCGCTCCTGTATTTTTCTTGGTCTGCCAGACCTCGGTTTAACTGCAACTGTGCCGGTGGCCTTCCATCTCCTGACAACATTCCTTACAGTCAAAATAGACAGTTGAAACCTTTGGGAAAGCTTCTTGTAGCCTTCCCCTAAACCATGATAATGAACTATCTTCGTTTTCAGGTCGTTTGAGAGCTGCTTAGATGATCCCATTCTTTCTCACTTCAGCAGAGAGTCAAAGAGAAGTGCAACTTCCATTTAGGCACCTTAAATACCTTTTCTCATGATTGGACACACCTGTCTATGAAGTTCAAGGCTTAACGAGCTAATCCAACCTATTTGGTGTTTCAAGTCACCAGTTTTACCTGCTGTTACATGCAATCAAATCAGCAAAATCACCAGGGTACCCATATTTTTGCTCAGCCAGTTTTTCACATTTGATTTAATTTCATACAACTAAATACTGCTTCACTAAAAATCTTTGTTTGGAAAACACTCCAGTTTTAGATGTTCCTGGTAAATGAAAGACATACCACTTTTATATTTTTTTGGTGAAAGCAGAGTCAATTATTGTGCAGGCTGAGAGGGGTTCCCAAACTTTTTCATATGACTGTAAATTGTATTGGGTGACAGGATTGCGCGTTTGAAGACGTCGATAATAATCAAGAGTTAGTTTGAGAAATAGCCTATTTCGGAGAATATAATTCATTTCATCATAGGTCAATCGCTGTAATATTTAGTGGTTCAAACGAAGATTTAAAAGTGGTCTTACTTAATTTGCTAAACATAGGCTTTTTGCAGATTGTTTTAATTGTAAAATATGAACAAAATATTTAAGGGGTGATCTGGGGTTAAATGAAAAATGACACCAGGAAACAACTCAGAATTAATCTAAAGAGGTATATGTAATAACCACCAACAAAGATACAAGTTGGCATTTTTCAGTTTATGCAGTTGCCATGGTAACCGAGCTCATTAAATATGCAGAAAACTGCTGGCACCAATTCCTCTTTAACTCTACGATAGAATTCAGTTTTTCTTTCATCATTTAAAAGCCATTGCTTATCCAAATGCAATGACATAGCCATTCTTTGCCCAATTTATCAGTTTTGTGATTTTGGGGCATTTTACTCAAATTTTGAAATTATTTTGCACAGAATCTGACGAATACTCAAAATATTCAAAGTATGTAACAGATAGGCAAAATTTCCCTATGTCATTGCATTTCTAATGAAGTAAAGTACCTGCAGCCTAAATTTCATTGATTTTCAATGATAAATAAAAAAGTTATGGCTGCCACAAACAGGAGAAATGTGGAAAAAGTAATACCATAGGAAATCAATGGAAAATGTATTAGACAGCATTGAAAAGTTGAGTTCAGTCTTAGTCTGTGGCTTACACCCATTTTTCACACTGTATTATCTGATTATTCAAATGTTGATCACTTTCCTGGAGTGAAAAGCATAGATTTCATCATCACAGTTGCTTTGAATTATATTATTATAGAATATTTTTATTAAAAAAAAAATTTTTGGAAAAATAATCAAATTTTGCCCATTTAACCCCAGATCACCCCTTAATGCTTTACAAACGTCTCCTCTGTCGTACCAATGTCCTCACATCGTTTAATTTTCTTGCCGACAGCATTTCTGAATCCTGTCGCTGTAAGTGGAGAATTTCCGATATTTTTAACGTTAAATTATTTTTTGCATTTTAAAATCAATTGCTTTTTCTGCATTGTTGTTTGAGTTGGAGCCAGTGTGTTCGGTTGATTAATGTCACGCAACACCAAATAAACCTTATGTAATATGATTTATTCTGAGTTATTTTATGCCGACACACATTTGAATATAGTCATATATGTAAAATTTGTTTATGACATTGAAATAGGCCTATCTGACAGTTAAAGCGGCATAGGCAGAGCAAAATGTGATTGCAGCCAATTAAAAAAAAAAAAAATCAATGGTCATACTGAGGAATTTTCATTGAAATGCATATAGTAGCGCTCTTTTATTCTTTGTAAGACCGTCTGTTTTGAGTGCTGTGCTTGAATGTTCTTACTTTATTATCCCGTAGTGCATTTATGCTTACTGTGGCACAGTAGTTAGCATTGCCGCATCACCGCAAGAAAGCCTTCGGTTCAAATCCAGCCTCGGGCCTTTCGGTGTGGAAATTGCGTGTTCTCCCTATGTTCGCGTGGGTTTCCTCAGGGTACTCCGGTTTCCCCCACCTTAATAACAGGCATTATAGTAACATCCCTGCTGAAGAAACTGGCTTTACAACTGGTTCCCAGGCACTGCTCTGTGGCTGCCCACTGCTCCTATTTACAGGATTAAGTGCAGAGGACAAATTACCCCACGGGGTTCAATAAAGGAGATATTTAAAAATCTTTTTTACTGAGTTATGGCCCTTGATTGTGGTCGGGGATAGTGAAGATACTGTTGTCCTGTTTGTAGGCGTTTCAGTTTAAAATGTTCATACATTTTTTTCTTTCTTTAGTTTAGAGGTTTATTTGAAAATATTGTTCTTCATCAATAATGGCTTAAGACGCTGGATTTTTTTTTCCTAATTAGCTTTTTTAACAACTGATAAAGCACTCTGACGACAATTACAATGCAGTGACAGGTCTTTATATTCTGTAAGTCTTAACAATATCAGTGGTCGTTATACAATATCACACCATCAAAGATAGTAATTCGCTGTAGCCTCCGTACGTCAGTAGTACCAGACATTCTACATTCCTGTCAAACTGTAAAGACATAATGACTGACACATGACATATGGGGGCGTGTCCTCTGTCTGACCTCACGTCTCTGCTGCGTCTCCCAGGTGACACAGTTCCCGCCCTCACAGTCCTGCCCCCCTCCAGGGAGGAGCTGAAGCAGGGAAAGGCCACACTTGTGTGTCTGGCCAATAAGGGCTTCCCCTCAGACTGGACTCTGCGCTGGAAAGTGGACGGTACCAGTAAGAGCTCGGGCGTGGCCGGGAGCGTGGGGGTCCTGGGGAGGGACGGACTGTACAGCTGGAGCAGCTCCCTGACTCTCAGTACGGGCGACTGGATGAAGGCGGGGTCACTGACCTGTGAGGCCACAAAGGGCTCCCTGTCTGCCACCCCTCAGACACTGAGGAGAGACCACTGTCCTGAGTAGCTCACACACTCTGATCACACTGTTTTTACCCTGTTCTGCTCCTTACTGCTGTCACACTGAGCTGAGCCTGTGTGTGAATCCTTCCTCCAGCCTGAGCTCTCAGTGCTAATATCTTACATGTGCTCTGCTTGTGCTCTTCAACACATATGCACACACACCTTCTTATCTGTGTTTGTGTGTGACTGTGGGAAATAGCTGGTAGATCAATATCATTCACTTGATAAAGATAAAGAAGAGGTAAAAGTTGTCTTGTCTTTCCTTATAAAAGTTGTCTCTATGCTCCTAGTGAAGTAGTTTTTGGGATACTCCAAGGCAGTGACCCTTTCTCGAATAAAATTACAATATCATTAATGCCAGTAAAAATAACCCCAAAACTTCACGAAATAAAAATGATGAGGGGCATTGAAAACTATGTTAATAATCAAATACGTTTGTTTTCAGTATTTTCATTGTAAATAGATATTCCTTCCCAGTTCTGTACAGTGTAGTTGAGATAACAGAAATATAACAGAAATAAATCTGATCTTTGTGTTCTAGTTATTGACACATACTATGGAAATGAGAAATATTTTTCACCAAAGTAAGGCTACAGTGGAACTCTTTGAAACAAAGCATAGAGATCTACAAAACATTTTCACAACCATATTGGCATTTGCAACCTGATTCAGATATATCAAGAGAAAGAGGGGTCTGATGTGCGTGCGTGCGTGCGTGCGTGCGTGGAATAACTGATCTGGGATCAGAAAAGGAGGGGTCTGAAGAGAGGAGCTGTGATGTGTGCAATAACTGATCTGGGATCAGTGAAGGAGGGGTCTGAGGAGAGGACAACTGATGTGTGCAGTAACTGATCTGGGGTCAGTACAGGAGGGGTCTGAAGAGAGGAGCAGTGATGTGTGCAGTAACTGATCTGGGATCAGTAAAGGAGGGGTCTGAAGAGAGGAGCAGTGATGTGTGCAGTAACTGATCTGGGATCAGTAAAGGAGGGGTCTGAAGAGAGGAGCAGTGGTGTGTGCAGTAACTGATCTGGGATCAGTAAAGGAGGGGTCTGAAGAGAGGAGCAGTGATGTGTGCAGTAACTGATCTGGGATCAGTAAAGGAGGGGTCTGAAGAGAGGAGCAGTGATGTGTGCAGTAACTGATCTGGGATCAGTAAAGGAGGGGTCTGAAGAGAGGAGCAGTGATGTGTGCAGTAACTGATCTGGGATCAGTAAAGGAGGGGTCTGAAGAGAGGAGCAGTGACGTGTGCACTGTGCTCAGATCAGTTCAGTACAGCAGGATGTGAGCTCAGCTCACACTAACCCCCTGGGGACGGCCCAGACACCTGGCCACAGTGCTGCTCTATTCTGAGATTGAGTCAGTCCCACTGAGGGACAGCAGAACCAGCCTGTCCCACCCTGCAGATGCAAATCTGAGTTTCAGCCCCACAGCTCACAGTTTCTCAGCCCAAAATACCCCAGCACTGAGACAGCTGTTTGAACATGAGGAGGTGGGGGGTTTATTTCTGTAGTGGGGTGAGAGAGGGCCACTGCTCACTCAACTAGTACAATTACCGTTACTCCTTCTGTACTGAGACATTTTCTGCAACAAAATAATTGTGCATCGAATCACTGGCTGAAGAGTCCATGAATGTGACCACTGCATTCAAGTGAAGCCAATTTTTGTGCATAAAGTCATGCAGTCAAGGATGATCAAATGATCAAAGGTAAATACAAAGATTACTGTGATTCTTTTTGTTTTACATCAGTATTTTGCATTGAACGAAATGAATGGATCAAAAATTAGAAAGTTTATTTGTTATGTACAAGTCACACAGGTACAACTGCAGCAAAATGAACTCTGATCATCCCAAGACTGGCCAAGAATAAAATATACGAATAAATATACGTTGTATAAAAATAGAGAAAAAGCTCAAGAATTAACAGACTGTAGAGTAAAAATTGTAAATAGAAAACTATGTTGAATAAACAAAACAAAGAAGAACTATGCATCTGAAAGTGCATCTGTACAGCAGGCATTAAACTCAACAGTTAAGAACAGTAAAAAACAGCATACAGATGAGCAGCAGGTAAGCAGCAAATGCGTTAGCAGCAGATGGGTTATGAATATAAATATATTGCACTATGTGATTGTTACTGCGGCAGACATTAAGTAAAGTGAAACCAGAGTTATTATGAGTCCTGGTTCAAAAGTCTAATGGCCTGCCGGTCTCTCAGTTTTGGCCAGGAAGCTTCTGAACCGTCTTCCTGATTTGAGCTGCTGGAACAGGTGGTTGCTGGGGTGAGACAGGTCCTTGATAATCTTGAGGGCCCTGGTCCTGGGTCTCTTGATGTAAATGTCCTGCAGTGGCGGCAGTGCTGCTCCAATACAGCATTCCACAGCTCTGTCCACCCTCTGCAGACACTTAATGTCCTGGGCAGTGCTGTTGTCAAACCAGGAGGTGATGTTTTGTGTAAGGACACTTTCCAAAGTACCAGTGTAGACGGTCCTTAGGATTTGTGGAGAGAACCCAAACTTCCTCAGTTGTCGAAGGTGATAAAGGCGTTGCCTTGCCTTTTTGGACTGTGCAACTTCTGGTTGCTGGAGTGACAGTCCGCTGGACCAGTTCGTTTTTCCAGATGCCGGGGAAAATCTTGGGCCTTGGTTTATCTTCGTCGATCTCGGTGGAGCCTCCAACTGAATAATTCTTCTGTTTTCTTAATGAAAACAAAACAGCCACGACTTCTCGGTGCACTTCAAGAGAAGAGACGGAGTCAGATACGATGTTAGAAAACCCAGTTTAAAAGAAACAGAGTTTATTCCTCGCCTCGACCGAGCGCAGTGTCCAGTATAATTATGATCTGACTGCCTTCATTGGGATACAACAGGGCTTAAATATTCATTGTGAACAAAAGATATTGGCCGAGGAGTTTCGCTATGGTGCAGGAACAATAGGGCCTGATTAACTCATTGGGTTAAACACAGATGACATTGTCTCAGTGAATACAGTACATAACCCATCAGTGTGTTCCTGCTTGACTACATCAACCCAGCAGTGGGCTGAAACTGCCTTGATTAAGTAGTAGAGCGAGACAGAATAGCTGGTTGTAAAGATTCTAGATTACTGCCAACAGACTGCCATATATCACTATATGTGCTATGAACACTAAAATCTAACACCTGTTTTCAATCATTCATTTAAATTACCACTACAGAAACTCTGAAAACTCAACATTATCAGTTGTGGTCAGTTTTCATTAATAACATACCTGTCAACTTTCACACATTCCGCGTGAGTTTAAGTGGTATATTTACGTTCCCCTGCTGTAGTCGGCAATTATTCAATCAACGCATGTGTAAGAGATTCTCGCCAGGAATTGGAAGTCCTTGTGCATGGTGGTTTATCAGTTTCACCTGCCTTACGGTGATTATGACTCCGGACTTCTCACGCTTTTCTCTACTCAGGGGTTGGAAGCAATGCATGTGTTTTATGATTGTTTAAATTGTTTAAAGGGGACCTATTATGCTGATCCTTCTTTTAATACATATTAGAAATGTAATAATGTTGGTTGTCCATACTAAACCTCTGAAAAGTTTCTAAACATAAGATACAGGGGTTTTGCCGTAATCCAAGAGCGTGATTTCGTGAACGTGATTTCCTCTCTGAACAGCTCCTCCCGAGATCTTCACGAGATCTGGGAAAAACCTGACGTCAGGTTGTGCCGTCCAATTAATACAGACCTAGCCACAGCCAACCACGGCGCTGGACCTGCCCACACCGGAAACTATTCTAGCAGGCACTAACAACGGCAGATCATACTATGCCTTAGTAGCGTCTACACTTTTGGAAATATAAAAGAAGAACCGCAGATCATTTGAGGTGCAGTTTTGTCAGTATCTCTCCCAAAGCTGCTTGTCCATTTACTTTTGGACGCGAAGAAAAACACTTATTTCTCTTCCAAAAGACGATGCCACCAGAAATCAGTGGGTAGCTTTTTTTGATTGCTGGCAGCAAACAGCTACGGCCAAAGGGAATGTTAGCAGTTTGTGCTCAGCATTTCACCAAAGACAGCTTTGTCAACAAAGGATAATTCGACACTGGATAAGCGTTTCTGCTGCTTCTCTAACCTGAAGCAGCTGCATCGATCAAGCGCTCGGAGCCACTAGCTGTAAGTAATGATATAACAGCAAATAATGTAAGTGAAGCTAATGTGTTATGGGTGGCTACTGGCTAGCAGGACCGCTAACGATAGTTAGCACTAACAACTGGCCTCAAGCGCAGGCTTTCTAAAATATCTGAAGATAAATCCTGGATCAGTTGCGACTGTCCGTGACTCACAGACACAGAAGCTGTAAGTTACTTTTACAGCGTAAGCCAGCCTGACGTGATAGCCTGTTGATTGTGGCTGTAGCACAGCGGCTAACGTAGCCAAGTTACTGTTGTTAACGTTTGTGTCCTAAATATACAAGAGTGATATCAGGGGAAATTCTACAGAAGGTGTGTGAACATAAACCTCATTTCAAGCTAACTTTTAATACTTGTACTTGTTTGTAATTTGGATGCTTGGTACAACTGTCCACGGTAATGTAACTTGCTGTCTGTAAAACCTGTATTGCAAGGGTTTGTCTCTGTGGTTGTTCTGACCGCTCGGTTACCAGCTACTGCATGTTAGTTTGCGTGCCGTGCTAATTAAAAATGCTCCTGGTTAACTTATATGCAGTTATTCTGATCGGTATGCTTGTGTTACTTCGGTAAGCATCAATGTGGCAGTTTCATCATAACCTTACCCAATTGTAGCCACCACAGTTGAAGCTAACCGGAGAGGTGCTGTATGTGTCCGCAAAGTTGGGCTGAAAAGCACATTTAGACCAGACGTAGGTTTTGCAGAGCTTGGGATACGTGTTTGGGTTTGTTTACGGCTGCTTGTGATCGCTTCACTTATCCAAGACCGAGATCAGCCGGATACTTCACAAATATCTGGGTTAGCTCTCTGGTGCTACCATGAAAGCAATGCGAAAAGCAGAAGCTCTATCGTGTCTGGTATAACAAATGATTTCTCTGCACTACCGAGACATAATTTCATCCCCCTTTGAAAGTTGTTGTGGCTAATAAAAAGCCGAAAAGGTGGAGATTAAATAAGAAATTCTTTCATGAAGAAGTGATCGATTCGCTGGCTCCACATAAGCAACATGTCTGCGCTAACGGAACTTACGGTCTGTAAAACCTGTATTATGTTCATAACATAACCGAGCTCTCTCTAGCTGTCGCGTACTATCCATAAAGCTGCTTTCACATCGGACATGAAAGTAATTTTTCGCAGGACAGATTAGCCTACATTCAAAGTCAATGCAAAGACGTGAATGCACGCGTTGTGGGCGCATTAAGCAGCTTTCACACCGGACGCGAAACCAATTTTTCGCGAGACAGGTTACATTCAAAGTCAATGCAAAGAGACGAATACACGCGTTATGGGCGCGTTAAGCTGCTTTTACACCATACGCGAAACTAATTTTTCGTGCGACAGATTACATTCAAAGTCATGACCGCTTATCAGCTATTGCATGTTAGTTCCCGTGCTCTGCTAATTGAGCCCCTAAGAACCATACCGGGCCATCCCGCACTTTTGGCAAAATTGAGTTGAGGTAGTCAGCATGTGCAGAAAACTGAGATCTACATTTCCTAAATGAGCCAACCCAATCTACCCACATGGATTGTTCATACAAGCAAACGTCCTCTCTGCCACTGTATATATGCACTGCACTGCCTTAGCCATAGTGGACCATCCCACAACTTTTCCATAATTCAATGTAAACATGGCGGCTGGGTATCTCACTGATGAGGAACTGCTTGCTATGATTGATGATGATGGTGAAGTGGAAGATAACGGAGACCCAGAGTTTGACCCAAATGAATCAGAAGATGATGGTTCCGCTTCAGAAGGAGGTACCTTTCACTTTAAATGAAACAGAAGGGCATCCAAAGCCTGCATAAGAAGAGCATCACGTAAGTCTACATATCTTGAGTTTTTAACATAAGCAGTGTTTCTAGTTCCCAGATACTCTAGATGACACAGGAGGCTGGCAACTTTGAGTCCCATTTTCTCAAAAGTTCCCCAACATGGGTTGGCCCAGTATGGCTCTTAGGGGCTCAATTAAAAATGCTTCTGGTTAACTTATATGCAGCAATTCTGATGGGTATGCTTGTGTTACTTCGGTAAGCATCAATGTGACAGTTTCATCATAACGTTGCCTGATTGTAGCCACTACACTTGAAGCTAACCGGAGAGGTGCAGTTCGACCAGACGTAGGTTTTGCAAAGCTTGGGGTGCGTTTTTGGGTACTTGTGAAACAATCGCTTTACTTATCCATGACCGGGGTCAGCCTGATACTTCTCCAATATCTGGGTAAGCTCTCTGATTCTACCGTTGAAAGCAATAGGGAAACGCACAGGCTATAACGTGTCTGGTATCACAAACGATTTCTCTGCATTGCTGTCGATTGAATATTAAATCGGCGATTGAATATTAAATTCTTTCCTGTAAAAGTGATCGATTCACTAGCTCCACATAAGCAACGGTTCACGCAAAGGGAACTTACGGTCTGTAAAACCTGTATTATGCTCATAACATAACCGGAGCTCTATCTAGCTCTCACGCACTATCCATAACGCGCCCATTCTCCGCGAGGAAACGCTGTTCATACAGACGCAATAAGTAAACCATTACCACGGGCAATTTCCGAAAAGGCCATTTAGCCTGGAGCTTTCGCCCCTCCGTCATATACCAGTGCAGAAGCTGTTTGTTTCTCCAAGCTAATGACACACCACAGCTATGCACACGAACCAGCAGGTCCTTATAATACACACCGAAGCAGTCCATAAGCTGTTGGTCCACTTTTAGCTGCTCCTCACTGTCTATGTTTCCCTCTAAACTCAGACCCACCGGATTTCTACCGTCTCCGGTCTACACGTATGTCGGTATGTCGACCCGTTCTACAAATGTGTCTGTATGTAGTGAATTCTAGCTTTCCCTGCTACCTAGCTATAGAGTAAGAAAAATTGCTGTACTCACCACTGTTGCCGTAGCAAACTGTAGCCGATAGCAAATTTGAGCTTGAGCTGCCAGATTTTCGCACTGCGTCCTCCACTTTCGCCGCTGCGTTTATTAGAACAAGTTCATTTTCTTAGATCAATATTCAAGTATAACGTTAGATTGCGGAATTTGCCCGCCGCCTCCTTATCAGATGGCAGACGTGTCTCACGTTTCACTCTGGGGAGGCGGAACCGGAAAACTGCGTTCTGCAGCTTCATCCCGCCTAGATCCGCCCTCCACAGAGCTGGCCAGTCAGAAGAAAGTGGGCACACGGGGAGTGGGGGCCATAGCGGAAGAGCCACCCCAATGAGGCGTTTCAGGCAGAGACTACAATGGACTACAAATGGGGTTTTTTGAGGATGGCAGTATGAGCAAAATAAGTACCTTTTTTTCACTTTGCGCGATCAGGAGTACTCTAGGGGAGTCAAAGACCAAAATATAAACTTGGAAAAATAGCATAATAGGTCACCTTTAAATGAAATTAGATAATTTGAAACGTCTTTATGGAATTCCATTGCTTCCAACCCCAAACTGGTGAACCTCCATGCACAAGGATTTCAATTCCACGTGAGAATCTCTTACATACCCGTTGACAGAATAATTGCAGACTACAGCAGGGGAACGTAAATATGCCACTAAAACTCACGCTGAATGCGTGAGAGTTGACAGATGTGCGTTATCAATGAGAACTGACCACACCTGATAATGTTGAGAGTTTTCAGACTTTCGTTAATGGTGATTTAAATGAATGATTGAAAACAGATCATGGCCAATCATTATTTTTAAGAGATGGTTTGAGCTTCCCCTATTGACAGTTCACCAGCTGCCACTGGTGTGTATGTGTGTGGTGCAGCAGCAGCTTTGCTTTGGGTTCTGTATCTGACACAGAGTGACTCTTCTTCAGCACAGAGAGGTGTGCCTTCAGTACTGTGGCTCATCATCGCCCCTACAGCCCTGCTGGTAATATTGGTGTCAGAGACCAGTGGCTCCCCCCCTCAGCACCTGCAGTAGGTCCCAGCTGCAGCAGTGCAGTCTCTGTGCAGTCTGACTGAGGGAGGTTTTTGTACGGCTCTCTAACACTGTGTGAACGGTATGCTATTGTCCTGCTGACAGTAATAATCTCCCGCATCTTCAGCCTGGACTCCAGTGATTTTCAATGTAAACTGAGTCCCATATCCACTCCCACTGAAACGATCAGGAATCCCAGACTGTCTATCTGTGGCTTCATAAATCAGAAGTTTAGGAGCCTGACCAGGTTGCTGCAGGTACCAGATGATATCATTGCTTACACTCTGACTGACTGTACAGCTGATAGTGACAGTGTCTCCCTGCTGAACAGCCTGAGCTGCTGGAGACTGAGTCAGGACTATATCTGCCATTGATTCTGGAGAAAAAAAAAAAGAAGAACATGGACCAGATGTCAGTCAATGCTGTTAAATACAGGCAAACAACAATTTATATTGAACATGCTTTTACGAAGCCATAATGGCAACAATTGTGAAAGCTTTGGTGGTGTGAAAAGAAAACACAGGAAATGAAAAATATCAACAATATCTGAGTTGTGATGAATCCATCTTTCTCACCCTGTACAAGGAGTCCCAGCATCACCAGCAGTAGAAAGTCTGACATCATCATAATGCTGCCTGTGTCAGTGTCTGTGAAAGGACTGGACAGACACTGATCAGTACTGGGGGTCTTCAAGTGTGTGGAGCAGTGAGGCAGGACAGGTATGCAAAGCCCCTTCCTCTATACAAATCCTGTCACACACAGTTAGAGGAGCTCTGATGTGTGACCAGCAGTGGGTCTATAGAGGGCTGGGACATATGTACTGTAAGCTGGTGTTTTTGCACTAATAAATAATTTATCACATTAATCGAAGCTTTTCTGAAATTTTATTTCATTTATAAATAGGTGGATTTGGTGAACTGAGGTTGAGATTTGATCGATTGAGTGTTTTTAAGTTCTTCTGCATTGTTCATTCAGATCAAAGTTTGAATATCAGAAATGAAAAGTCAGTAACATGACACATGCACAGCTTCGTAATTGTTTATATCCGGTTCACCAGCAGAGAACCACACAATCAAACCATTAACTGAATTCAGACAAGCATATTTACTGAGCAGTTGTTTGAAATCAAATGAAACAGACTGTAGATCAGCAATCATTAGCTATGGACGATGACATAATGAGTCTCTAGGGTGGGCGAAGGATTCACTGCAGCCCTTGGGCTGCTTAATCCTTACTGGTCCTTCTCGAGGCGGGCGAGAGAGGGAGAGAGAGAGAGAGAGAGAGAGACTTTTTGACTTTTAAAACTCCGTTTTTAATTCATTATCAAATCAGCACAACTCTACAAAGGTCCTCTGCAAACAACATTCAAAAACAACAGAAGAACGACTAAAGAAAAGGGGAAAAAAAACCACCCATAAACAATATCAAAAATGGATGAATAATCTTCCATCATCAACTGAACGCAAAACATCCTCCAAGCACCATCGGTTCACAAATGAGTCAACATCATTAACTAATAAATAATATGTGAATTCGAGTTTTAGCCTTGAGGTCACCAGGAAACGCAACCACTGCTCCACATCAGTCAGTCCCGTATTTTCCTTACAGTGTTTCCTAGTGTTTAAAATTGCCATTTTGGCTTGTCCAATGACGAAGTTCATCAGTTCAGCCAGAGCACGTTTTGCATGAGAATATTCGGGGCAAAAAATAAACACTGATTTTTCGAAAACAACATTCAGTTTTGCAAATGTTGCAGTCAAAAGACAAAAAAGAGCTATGAGCCTCCTACAGTCCAAAAAAATGCGTTCGAGAGTTTCTTCAGTCCCACAGAACAGCCACTCAGCAGCAATACTGGAGTCGATTCTGTGCAGAAACCTGCCAGTAGTAACAATCCTGTGGAGAACCCTCGCCTGCAGGTCACCTGACCTTTTCTGCAGTGGGGGTTTATAGATCGTTCTCCACACTGGAGCAATGTCCTTATCGCCCCCAGGAACCTCCAGCCACTTGGACCTGGGCAGATTCTGAAGGGAGGCTGCGTGGATGACCTTTACACTCCAGCTGTATAACAGCTTCTTCTCCGCCTCCGGGAACAGTATGGACTTGGGTGAGTGCCCTTTTAAAAACTGTCCAAGGTCGGGCTCCGCAGATGGTCCCACCCAAAAAGAAGGGCATTCTGTGCCCAGAACTGTCCCGCACCCCTC
Source organism: Gymnothorax javanicus (assembly GCA_029692085.1). Lineage (NCBI taxonomy): Eukaryota > Metazoa > Chordata > Actinopteri > Anguilliformes > Muraenidae > Gymnothorax > Gymnothorax javanicus. The sequence continues at coordinate 124,252,220 of CM056197.1, read as the reverse complement.
TGCTAGAGCTTCAGCTCCAGCATGTTCAGAGGGAGACAGCCCTTCGCACGAGACAGGAACTGTTCACACAACCGAACCGACCGAACCGCCAGGGCTTCAGCAAGCTCCACCGCCGATACCCATCGTCCACTCTCCAGGAGCAAGAGGTCCTTCAGTTTGATCACTCCCCACTGGGTGAAGAGTTGCAGCGAGTTTCCAGCCTGCAGAGCAGCATCTGGGAAGAGCGGATTAAAGAAGAGGCACTCCTGGAGGAGCGAATCCCGAGTTACGCCATCCTCTCGCCGCTCCACCTTCAGCAGCCCCCAGGCATTCAGCACACTTTGGTAAAACTTAGGCAGCACATCTGTGCTGAGCTTGTAGAGGTCTAACCCAAACAGCTGCCAATCACAGCCCAGGCCTCCCACTCGTCTCAGGAACAGGAAGGTCCCAGGTTTCCAGCTCAGGTCTTCAGCACAAAGCAGTCTTTGAGCAGTCTGCAACCGAAACGCAGCCACCCTGCTGCTCAGTTCAATCAATCCCTGCTCTCCTTCCTCCACTGGCAGGTACAGAATGGCCGGCCGCAACCAATGGTGTCCATCCCAGAAGAATGATGGGAGCACCGACTGGATCGCCCTCAACAGTCTGGCCGGAGGGTCCGGGCAAACCAACCTGTGCCACAGCATGGAGGCCACCAGATTATTGATCACCAGGACTCTCCCTCTGTAGGACAGCTGCGGCAACAACCAACTCCACCCAGACAGTCTTGCCTTGACCTTGTCAAGCATTCCCTCCCAATTTTTCAATTCGTACTCCTGGTTTCCCAAGAATACGCCCAAAACTTTAAGACCTCCACTCCCCCACTTTAGGGGCCGGGGCAGAACTGGACAGAACCAACACCCTCCCACTGCCCAATCAGCAGAGCATCACATTTCCCCCAGTTTACCTTAGCATTGGAGGCTTTTTGGAATACCTCTAAACAGTCACACAGGATGTCCAGGTCTTTTTGGTCATTTAAAAAAATGGTTACATCATCAGCATACGCTGACAGCTGTATCCTGTATGCTGGCTGGATGGAAGGAAGTGTCATGCTAGTCAGTCTTTTCCTTAAATGACACAGTAAAGGTTCGATGGCCAGTGAGTACAACAGCCCTGACAAAGGGCAGCCTTGCCGAATGCCTCTCCTCACTGCAAAAGGAGGACTTAGTATGATATTAATTTTAACCATGCTGGATATATTTCTGTACATCAATTTTAATGAAATTTGGTCCAAAGCCAAACGAGTCCAAAGTTTTAAATAAAAAACCATGATGTACATGATCAAAAGCTTTATCCTGATCTATAGCCACTGCTCCTATGTTTAGCTTATAAAGCTTACAAATTAATAAAACATCTCTCACTACAAAGATTTTGTCAAATATAGTCCAGCCAGGTATACAGTAGGACTGATCTCTGTGAATTACAAACTGTAAAACTTTGCTGAGCCTGTTTGCAATTGTCCGGGCCAAGATCTTGTAATCTAGACATAACAAGGATACTGGTCGCCAGTTCTTCATGTCCTTTAGATCCCCCTTTTTTGGCAAAAGTGAAATCACTGCTTTTCTGCAGCTCTGGGGCAGTTCGTTCTTTTCAATGGATTCTCGAAAAACTCCATAAATATTCGTGCCTATGACTGGCCACAACATTTTAAAAAATTCTGCTGGCAGTCCATCCAGGCCAGGAGACTTTACGGATGCCATCTGACTCACTTGCCTGAGTGAGCTCATCCAGCGTCAAAGGCATCTCTAGAATGTCCCGTTCCTCCTGCGGCAGGACAGGCAGGTCATGATGAAGCACAGCAGCCTCTTCTTCCTCAATGGGCTCCGCAGTAAACAGCTGTGTGTCAGCTGCCACAGCTAACATTTCCTGTTGGCCATACCCTTCAGTCCCATCAGCCCGGCGTAAACAGAGCATTCTCCTACTGCCCAATGCCCTTTTCTCCAGGTTGGAGAAATACTTAGAGGGCCCATCCATGTCCTTGAAATGGATAAAGCGAGACCGCACCATGGCTCCTTTCGCTTGCTCCTCCATTATTTTCCCCAAAATGTCTCTCTTTTCTTTTAGAGTTTCCTTTTTCTGGACATTATCATTAACACTCAAGTCACTCTCCATACTCAGGATCTCTCTCTCTAACTCACCCACCCTCTCCTTCAAATCCCCAATGGTGCTCTGTGTGTACGCTTGACAAAACACTTTAATGTGAACCTTCCCTACGTCCCACCACTGTCCTAGGGAAACATATTTGGATTTCTGAGTACACCATGCATTCCAGAAGACCTTAAAATTTTCAACACATTGACTGTCCTCGAGCAATTTTACATTAAAATGCCAGTCAGAGTTCATAAAAGTGGCAGGTGTCCCGCCCAAAAAAACCGATATGCAGTGATGATCAGAGAAAACTGTAGGCGTAATAAAGCTTTTCAGTATCTGATTAACAAACGACTTCGAGCAATAAAACCTGTCAAGTCTGGCCATTGAAATCTGGTTTCGATTGACTTTCGTCCAGGTGTACTGACGCACTGCAGGGTGCTGCACTCGCCACACGTCTACCAGCTCCTGAGCCTACGCAACCCTTGTCAGACGCGCAGCTGAGCCTGAGTGGGGCTCTGCGTGATTTCTATCGATTAAAAAATTTTCAGTGCAGTTAAAGTCTCCACCTACTATGACCATGCTTTCTGCATCACAATCTGCAATCACTCGCTCAAGTTGGTTAAAGAAAGTGAACCGCTCAGTACCTCCATTTGGTGCATAAACATTTATTAAAGTGACTTCCTGTTGATCTATTTTTACGTCAACCTTCAGTAGACGTCCCGGGATAACAGCAGATGATGATATTAGCGGACTATTATTCCCCAATATCAGCACAGCCACCCCTGCCCTTGTGCTGTCACCATGACTTAAAACACACTCTCCTTTTCACTTATTCTTCCACTCACATTCGTTTACAGAATCAGAATGCGTCTCTTGTTTAAAAGCGATATGAATGTTCTTTTTGCAAATGAAATCAAAAAGCTGCGCCCTTTTTAAACGGTCTCTGCATCCATTCACATTCAAAGATGCAATATGAACTCCTGCATTCACCATGAGTAACCAAATTAAAGAAACAGAGAAAATGCGAGCCATGTTTTAATCTATAGAGATATTCCGCTGTTTCAACAGTTTTCTAGCCACAGCAACGTGCTTTTTCAGTCGGTATCGTTTCCTGTTCTCAAGCTCCTCAAGCGTAGCTTTCCTCAACGCAGTTTGAACAGATATGACAAACATTTTTATGTCCGCAAAATGTTTTTCCAGCACAACGCTCCTGCCCTTCATTTCATCCAAAAAGGAAACCAGCTTATCAAGAGAATAAAGCTTTCTCTTACCTCTCATAGATCCCCCTGCATCGTCTACCTGGGATAAACCTTCGAAAATATCCTCCTCATCGAAGGGCATCTCTTCCTCATCGGGGTCAGCCTCTGTGCCCTCCCTGCCCAATTTCTCATCGGCCGCAACCGACGGCTCTACCTGCGGCCCAAGGGAAGAATCTATCCCTCCACTATCCGCACAACCTCCAACACCATCACCACTAATCTCTTCCTCCTGCTGAATAGAAGTGTCTGAAAATAATTTTTCGGTCTGATTACTACCGCCAGCTACGAGCCCATTTACATCAGTATTGGTGTTCTGCTGTTAAGCCTTGTCTCCACTAATCAGGTCTTGGCCTGCGCGATTTTCCCCGATTCCCCCAGTTTCAGCAGACCCAGTCTCCACCTGCTCTTCCGTTCCCTGCGGAGTTGATTCTCCCTGTACGTCGGTCCCTTCATGATCCCCGGATCTGTCAGTGGAGGGTCCGGGCTCCGGCCTGCGCTCCGGACCCGAATCCGGTACCTGCCCTTCACCCCCCTCCCCATCTCCCTCTTCACCGGCACCTGCAGCCTCTCGCTCAGGTCCCGCACGCCTGACATGCCCGTAAGATCCGCATTTAAAACATTTCATGGTCTCAGTGCTAGCGAACATTAGGCCTACATGATTAATTCCATCTATTGAGAAATTCCACGCCACTTCTATAGTGGAGCCAGGGTTGTTTAAAATCAGAAATGCTTGCCTCCTAAAAGACAGAACGTGTTTTAATTGATCATTTTTGCACCCCAAAGAGATGGGCTTAATTGGGCTCAAAACTTTGCCATATCTGCTCAAGGCGTTCATAAGTAATTCGATTTCAACGTACGGTGGAACATTTGAAAGTCTTACATTTGTCACGGGTGAAGACAACGGCAAAGCTGCCACGTAAGCACCATTGATCACCAAACCCTCCGCAATAATTTCAGGCACAAGGGCCTCAGTTGCGAGAAAAATGACATTGCCTTATTCATTCTAGAAGCGGTTTTTATATTTTCATGGCCTACCTTTCCCCCAACCGCTAAAAGACAGTCTTAAACAGAGGTAGAAATACTCAGAAAACATTTAAGGCCATGACTCCTACTCAACCCCCACATTTTCACCCGAAGAGCGAGCTATAAAATAGCTCTATCGGGAAAAGTTAAAATACAAAGGTACTTTCAATATCAGACTCGAGGAAAAAAAAAAGGGTATTATAGCAAACACACAATCGCAAGACGGCGCAACTCAGCACTCACACTCCCGCTTCCCACCCACAATCGTCTGAGAGAGAGAGAGAGAGAGGTGATGGTGGAGTGGATGTAAGAGTGTACTCATTTAAAGAATGCTGAAATCGAACTGGCACTGTCAGCAGGAAGTTTTCAAGAGGATTGAGCAGAGGGGGAGAGATAGAGGTGTGGATCTGCTCCTGAACCTCTATTATGTGCTCTGTTTAGTACATGCGAACATGGGAATGTAGTTAAACACTACTGTGACGAGTTTTGTTACTGGACTGTCATGACCAGGTCCTGCTTTCACATTTTACCCAGCAGTTTTCAGATGTTTGACTCGATTTCAAACTGAAACACTTTTTGTTGAAGAGCCATAATAGTGCCCCCTGTGGTTGTCTATTGTAATTGCAGCTTGAGTGACATTTAGCGTGCAAGAAAGCTCTTTTTGAGCCAGCACAGATTCAGTCCAGAATAAATTTGGTACAAAATTTTAGTAACATTTGTGCTCAATAACCATAAAGTGTCTGAGAATTCACTGCAATATGAAAACAGCTGTCTTTCTTCTTGATATCATTGAAAAAGGAACAAATTATGTTTAGTGGTAGAAGAATGAAAGTGATATTCCTTGAGATAATGTTCCTGAATAAGGAGTTTGGGAGAGAGCAGGGGGAGCGCTGCAGAGAGTGGAAGAGCATTCCTCCCTCCCTCTTCAGCAGTGCAGATCAGATCTGGATTAAACTTCATTTAAGTTTCACAGGTACAAAAATCTTAAACGTGCAAAATATCACAAATTGTAAATGTATCCTTTCTAGACCTTCAATAAGCAGAAGCATTATATTTATGACATTCGCCTTTTTCTGACAACATCTGTAAACGTTCTGGTTCAGTAAACTGCATCAAAACTGATGACCTGAGTGTTTTAAGTTTCCTGCAACCTCATCTTTATTGACAGAATAGCAAAAATGTTCCTGCCAGAATGAAATCTGTACCACTACACTGATAAAAATATTTGGACCACTTCATGTGTCAGCATTTTGTTAGTTCAGGTGTGTTCAAAATTATCAAAAAAAAAAAAACCCACTTTCAGTAGATAATGTGGTTATTCTTGAATTACTATATCCAGCAAGTGCACGAAGTAATTTTTGTGCAAAGTGGCTCCGTGCTGTATCGCAGAGCCCCTCAATGTTTCAGATCAGTGGCTCCCCCCTCAGCACCTGCAGTAGGTCCCAGCTGCAGCAGTGCAGTCTCTGTGCAGTCTGACTGAGGGAGGTTTTTGTACGGCTCTCTAACACTGTGTGAACCCGCTATAACTCTGCTGACAGTAATAATCTCCTGCATCTTCAGCCTGGACTCCAGTGATTTTCAGTGTAAACTGAGTCCCAGATCCACTCCCACTGAAACGATCAGGAATCCCAGACTGGCGAGTTGTGGCCCAATAAATCAGGAGTTTAGGAGCCTGACCAGGTTTCAGCTGGTACCAGTGGAGGTATTCATAACTGCCACTAACGCTCTGACTGGCTGTACAGCTGATAGTGACAGTGTCTCCCTGCTGAACAGCCTGAGCTGCTGGAGACTGAGTCAGAACTATATCTGCCATTGATTCTGAAAAACAAAAACATGGAAATGACTGTAAAAATGATTATCAACATTGTACAATAATTGTGATAAGTTTTACTATACTTTAATGGAAAAATTGTGAAAATGTTTATACTCTGAAAAGTCAGGAAAGAAAATGTAAAACGGAACTAAAATCTAAGTTCTAATTGACCCAAAAATCTATGTTCAAATGAATCCATCTTTCTCACCATGTATAAGGAGTCCCAGCATCACCAGCAGTAGAAAGTCTGACGACATCATGCTGCCTGTGTCAATGTCTGTGAAAGGACTGGACAGTCACTGATCAGTACTGGGGGTCTTAAAGTGTGTGGAGCAGTGAGGCAGGACAGGTATGCAAAGCCCCTTCCTCTATACAAATCCTGTCACACACAGTTAGAGGAGCTCTGATGTGTGAACAGTAGTGGGTTTATAGAGGGCTGGGACATGGACGCTATTCTCTGCTGTTTTTATTGAAACTCAAACATTTAATGCTCCAGTTTCTGACATTTTTGTTAGGTACGGTTCTGGAACCAGACGCGAGAGTCGAGCAGTGAGGAAAAAAAAAATCGGATTTTATTGGAAAGGGGGGCGAACCCCCGCAGAGCAGGAGGCGACAGTACAAAGTCCACAATCCAAAATCAAAATCCAAAGGGCAAAATCCAAATCGTAACCAGGGCAGCAAACACAATAATCATGGTCAGGCAAAAAGGGCTTGGTACACAGATGCAGGCAGAAAATCCAAATCAGAGGCAAAAATCAATAATTAGGGACTCCCAGTCAGAAGAGAATCACAATAGAGTACAAGGCGAAAACAAGCATGGCACAAAGGAAACATTCTGACAGGGAACTGCTGTGAAAAGACTGCTTAAATACACACAAGGGAAGTCACATGCTATGATTAGGGACAGGTGAATTAGAGCAGACTAATTACGTGGGAGCAAACACAAGGGAGAATCTAACCACATAAAATTGGCAAAAGCCAAAATGCGGACAGGGATCACGAGACAGCCTATGACAAAACATACAGCTCCGGTTAAGGAGTTCTAACGTGCACAGATAATGAGAGGCAGGACAGAGTAGAGCAGGTGCGGAGGATCCGCTGAATTGCAGTAAAGACTAAGAGAAGGCAAGAGGCGGAGACTAGAATAGGGGCGAAAAGGAGAGCTTGTTAATCAATTAGTAAGTGCAGCTATACAATCCCTGGTGCTCGTTAGTAAGTTAGTATTATATACAATGTTAGTCTTGGTTAGTAACTTAAACAAAACAATAAACTGTTAGTACTGGTTAGTAAAAATAGAAAAGCAAGGCGAAGGAAGCAAACGAGATTAGAAGGAATGTTTGAAACCCAGAAACCATGCAATCACCTAAACATGTGGCACGCAGGACTGGGGAGAAGCTGTAGCTTAACAAAAGACCAGACAGGGGAGACAAAGTGCAATGAAGGGCACGAACAAAGACATGGACCGGGATCTAACAGAAATGTGGATCATGGCAGGGAATTACAAAACATGGCAAAAACAAAAACATGGCAAAGAACTAATATTAAACAGAACATGGCAAAAACAGAACAGACGTGGCAGAAACATAACAAGACATGGCAAAAACAGAACAGGCATGGCAGAAACAGAACAGACATGGCAAAATCATAACAATTTTACCATGTGACACTGTAGCTGCAGTTATTGATGACTTATGGAGTTTGTAGGATGATCATGAAAAATATTTGGCAAAAAAATTTACATTTCAATCTCAACTAGCAAGTTCTTATAGGGTAATTCTTATCCTCAACCTCCTTGTGAGAGCACAGAAAGTGCATCTCCAATAATGCACATAATGAAGCCAATTATTTTCACACACTGCAGCTTCACTCATACACATATACAGCCATTGTAATAGAAGACTGTACATCCATTCAGTTTCTACAGGCAGCAATGCTGAAAGACTGAGGATGAGCAGAATAAATGCTCTTATTTGATAAAATGGGGGTAAACTGTGCTGACTGACTCCCTCTCACCCACAGTGTTACTTGTTACATCCTGAATGTTTTGTTAATTAGTGTTTCTCGCTGTCTAGCTGTCTGTGTCAGTTTTGGTTTCGTTTTTTTTAATCGTCACTGTTTATTCAATTATTGTCTCGTTCTTCACCCCTCCTCTTGTGTTTCCTCCCCTTGCTTTCATACACCCATTCCCAACTGTTATCATTGTGTATTTAAATTCCTGGTTTTCATCCTCCCATTTCTACGCTATTATCTCCCATCTTCGGTGTTTAACTTATCCTCTAGAAATATGTCTTAGGGATTCTATTCGCCATTGTGTCCAGTCTTGGCTAGTTTCTCACTCAAAAGTATCTTCTTCGTCCTTGTTTGAGTGTGAAACTACCTTCTTGTATTCAAAAAGTTTCATTGCAAAATGCAATATATCCATTTGAAGCATTTTTAGAAAAAAAAAGAAAGCGCATTTTTCTCACAGGACCAGTAAGCCTTGAAGAGCTTTCCTATTGCAGCCCCTGGACAAAGTCGGGGCTTCCACGGATTTGGCCTCATCAAGCATCAGCGTCCGCCGCCGCCGTAGAGATTTCCTTGTGGGCGCTGTACAAGGCCACAAAATTTAAAGCTGTTTCTCTCATATTTGGTACGTATATGAGCCGTGGTTAGGACACAGCGCCAATCGATTTTGGTTGCCATAGTAACATCATTCACTAAACTACAGGCACTCCTAGAGTGCAAACCTCCACCAAGGCAGCACAGTCCAAATCTTCCTGAGTGGGAGCAAGGTTCACTAATCGCGTGTCATAGGACTTCAAGATGGCTGCCGTGGCGGCCATATTGTTTGACTGATCGCAGTGAAAATCAATAGGATCCATCCCTGATGTAATAGAGACCCACCCACAAAATTTCAGAGATATCCGTTCATTGCTTTTTGAGTTATCTTGTTCACAAACAAACAGACAAACAAACAAATGACACCGATCACATAACCTCCTGCCAACTTCATTTGGCTGAGGTAATAATAGACAATTTTTCTGTCAAAAATAAGCCAAAATGAGAAATGTGAGCGATCGGAGGCTCACCTACTGGTCGCAGGAGACTGACCAGTCTAGTTTGTTTATATGTCTTGAGAAATAAGTTAAAACACTTTACCATGATGGAATTAAATGGAAGAATAACATATTTTGTGAAAAGGTGAACTTTGTTGTGATTACTTGGCAAAACGCAAAAAATCCACAGAAGCGCAATTTGAAGTCAAAATATCATAAACAAAAACATTTCTGTGTTTCCGTAATGATTTGTTATACTCCTCTTTGTGTAGTACATTGTCCTTTTTGCAAATCAGCTGCTCAATGTGGCCAAAAACTCAGTCAGTGGGGAGAAAACTATGTCCACAGATGAAGAACTCATTCTCTGCAGATAAATTTGGGAACCTTTTTTTCCACAGAGATTGCAGCATAGAAATGACTCTCATATTTTTGTTTTTCCCAAAACAGGAATCACTAAACAACCGGAGCCTGTTGGTAGATTGGAATTCTCCATTGCTAATTGGCTGCATGGATATATTGCAGTTAGTGGAAAAACTTGCATGGTGCTTATTGAGCTTTGAAATGAAAGCGGATGTTCAAGCATGCTAAACTCTGGGAAATATAACATGTTGCTAAGGGCTGAACTAGGCACGACTACCGGGCCACAAATGATGATCTTCTTGCAGTGGTAGTTCAAAAATTTCGAAAGTGCTGTTTAATTGGTGTAAAGGACCATATAGGCTAGATGAGATTTGTGTCTGTTTATTTGAAATTAATAATAATATGGGATTGTTTCTGGGCATGTTTATAATTTATTTCGTAACGTTTGAATGTGTTTCTTGTTTGGTTGTTTTTTTTTTTTTTTGAATGACCTTTATGTGTGACCCGGAAGCTACTCACCTGCGCCATTTGAAATTTGTCCCGGTAGCTCCGTAGTTCACAGCTTTCAAGGCAGCCAGCAGGTGAACACCTCGCTTGGGCCTGCTGGCTTATTGTCACCTCGCATCGAGTTTCATCCTTTGTCTGTGTTCTATACATTGATGGCTGAAAGAAGGTCTACGGTATTTATATGTGCATTCCTCGGAGAGCGCAGCGAGGTATGTTTGTTTAAGATTACATGTGTATAAATTTTAGCGTAGCGATTTTATTTATTTACATAATATTTACGCGTGCTATTTGTGGACGGAGATATAAGTGAATGTGATGTTTGCATATCTTTTTCAATGCAGTTTTCACGGTGTCGTATCATGAAGTGGAGCTTGATTAATAAAGAGAACTACGCATCAGTTGAGACTCTCAGTCGTTTTTACTCCGGGGGACTGCTACAGTGAAAACTCGACGCTACACCTGAGTCTCTGTCATGCTTCGGATTGTTGTCTTCGCCACCTGCGCACCTGCCTTCGTTTGATCCGTCGACTCACCCAGGCAAGGTCGTAAATCAATCACAATTTAAAGAGACTGCAGATGCGGTGAGAGACTGTCGTTAACGCTATTATCATTCAAACGAACTGTCCTGTTTTCAGGATTACTCTAAGACGAACTGAATTGCTGCTTGGTGATTTTTTTGATTGAGTTTGCCATGTGAAATGATTAAATGTTTGTGTTTGAAACTTGTTTAAATGCTGATGGGGTTATAGCCTGTATAAAATTGAATGGTTATTGCAATGTTTCAAATACTGAAAGGTTTAACCTGAAATTGTTGCATATGGTAAAGGTTTTATTTGAAGGTTAAATAATCAAGCTAAATTTTATATGGTTCTGCAGGGTCCGTTTTTGATATGTCAATTTAAAATATTTTATCCTGTCATATTTTGGGGGTTTAGTGTTCAGTGTTTGAGTGTAGCCTACTATAGCATACAGTACTCTTAAATCACAGTTATTTTTTATTTTACATTTAGTCAAATACACTCACGTAGTTGATTATATTAAACAATGCCAGCGGAAAAGGGAGACTCCACAGAAGAGAAAAACTTGGGTCTTAGTCCTGTAGAGGAATCTTCACCAGATAGAGAGAATGAAAGGCCTACAGAGGTGCAAGAAACTGTTTCTGGCTCTCGTGAGCGGCGGCTCACAGAAAAAAAAGGCAGACAAATGCGTGAAGAGGAAGCTAAAAGGCACTTGAAGACATTTATGAAAGCTTATGAATCCTGGAAGAAGATAGCTAAAGAAGCCAGGACAAAACTTAAGAAATTCTGTCTGAAGGAGGATTTGGATAATATAAACAAGCAAATTCAAAGAGGATATGATCGTGTAAATCAAAATTATGAACCACTCCAACGAAATTCTCTTAATACTGCTGATGTTGTAAAGAAAATGGATGCTTGTAACACACTGACTACAGAAATTTGTGACCTTGTGAGTAGACGGCTGGAAACGGGTCTAAATCAAAAGTCCTTTAAACCTGAAACTGAGAAGGAAAGAGTGCGAATGATTTTGAATCGAGATGAGCATGAATCTGTTTTTGGCGGCACAAACAGAGACTGTTCTTGCTGATGATTTGGATAACTTGTCAACCACTTCTAAAACCTCAAGTAAGCGAGCAGATGCAGAAGCAGAACTTGCAGCTAAATTGGAGCAGGCAGAATCTCTGCAGGAGATACAAGCTCAGCAAGTCAAGCTTAGCAAATTGGAAAGTGAATGGAAACTTCATGAGTCACAAATGATGGTAGAATTAAAACAAAAGCAAGCAGAAGTTGACATGAAATTAGAGGAGGAAAAAACAAGGCTAAAACTGATGCAAGCAGAAATGGATGTTAAAGTGGCTGCAGCTCGTGTTCGAACATACAATCAGATTGAAGGTGATGCTGTTGGAGAGTGTGACAATCCAGTCCTTGTTGGCAGAATGGCTCCTGCCATGAGTTTAAATAGACGGCTAGATACAGCAGCCACCTCCCAAGGCCATGACACTTTCCATGGCTCAACAGCTACAGCAGCCATCTTCGCCGAAGCAATTGCAAGCTCACTTACCTTAAACTGCCTTCCTGTTCCTGAGCCTACCACATTTGCTGGGGATCCATTAAAGTTTGTGGACTTTAAGATGTCATTCACAACTTTGACCGTAAACCTATTCCTGCTAGTGAAAAAATGCTGTATTTGAAAAGCTACCTTGCTGGCGAGGCACGTAAGGCTGTAGAGGGATTTTTCTACCGGAGCTCTGAAGATGCTTATGAAGGCGCATGGTCTGTCTTGAAGGATAGGTATGGCAATCCTTTTGTTGTTCAAAAGGCCTTTCGAGATAAGCTGATGAAATGGCCTAAGATGGGTCCAAATGACTTTCTTGCACTTAGAGACTTTTCTGACTTCTTAAAAAGCTGTGTAGAGGCTATGCCTCATGTTAAAGGATTGACTATTTTAAATGACAGTGAAGAAAATCATAAGCTGTTAAAGAAGTTGCCTGATTGGATTGTGCGTAAATGGAGCCGAATTGTTGTGGAAGAACTTGATAAATCTGGAGAATATCCAAGCTTTGAATGCTTTACTGAATTTGTGCAAAAGGAGACTCGTATAGCCTGTAATCCCATCGCCTCTCCCTTCTTGTTTAGTTCCAGATCAGATGATAAATTCTCTAAAAAAGCAAAGTCTCTAAGTACTAATGCACAAGCTAAGGATCTTACTCTCAAGACATCCAAGCCGTCAGAAAGCCTTCCCATTCCTAAGCCAAAAATGCCCTGCCTTGTCTGTAAGGAAGAGTTTCATGGCATTGCCAAATGCCCTGTCTTTGCTTCTAAGTCAATGGAAGATAAAAGGTCGTTCATACATCAAAATCGTCTTTGCTTTGGCTGCCTGCGTAAAGGGCACATCACAAAGGAGTGTAGAACTAGACATATCTGTGGAGTGTGTGGTCGACGCCATCCCACCTGTCTGCATGAGGAGAGAGAGAAGCATTTTGGTGATACAGGAAATGGCACTCCCACTCCTACAAATGGAGGAGCAAGTCAGGAAGTTCATAAAGCCTTGTCTCATGCACTTATTCATAATGCCTCTGCCACCTCTAGTATTGTCCCAGTATTTGTGTCATCTGACAAAGAACCTCAAAGGGAAATTCTTACATATGCTCTCCTTGACACGCAGAGTGACTCATCTTTTGTCTTGGAAAGTCTTGTTAAAGAACTGAATGTTACAACTCGCCCTTTGCAGTTGAAACTTAGTACAATGACTGCCATAGATACACTTTGACTGGATATTACTGTATGTGGCTTACGGGTCCGAAGCTTCTATCAAGGGAAACGCTTGCAGCTACCACAAGCATATGCACGTGACTTCATTCCTGTTGACATGTCCTGTATTCCAACCAGAACCACAGCATTGCAGTGGCCGCATCTCAAACATCTTGTCAACAAATTGCCAGCACTTCAAGATTGTGATGTGGGGCTGCTGATCGGTTATGACTGTCCTGCCGCTTTAGTTCCCCTTGAAGTTGTTGTGGGCAATGAGAACGAGCCATTCGCACAGAAAACAGAGCTGGGATGGAGTATAATAGGGGCCGCAAATCCTCATCTTGACAGACAAGGAAGTCAGAGATATGTACACAGAGTCGCTGTTAAGGAGCTGCCGGTACCAGCAGCCTCAGATGTTTTGAGAGTTTTAGAGTCTGACTTTAATGAGAGAAACTCTGAGGGTAAATGCGTCTCCCAAGATGATGTGCGCTTTATACAGCTTCTCAGTGAAAACATTTGTCAAAGGGAGGATGGTCACCTAGAAATGCCTCTTCCATTTAAAGGCTGCAGTCCACCCACATTGTCTAACAATAAGAAATTGGCCACTACTCGCTTGCAACATCTAAAGAGGAAACTTAAGCTAACCAACAGTTCTATGATCATTACAAGGCTTTCATGGAAGATGTGATAAACAATGGTGATGCTGAGCTCGCACCAGTGGCATCCACTGGTGAAGTCGTTTGGTATATACCACACCATGGTGTGTATCATCCAAAGAAGCCTGGCAAGCTTAGAGTTGTTTTCGATTGCTCGGCTAAATTCTGTGGCATCTCCTTGAATGACACCTTGTTGACTAGTCCTGATCTGATCAATTCCTTGGTGGGAGTTCTCTGTCGCTTTAGGAAGGAAGCAGTTGCCATCATTTGTGATATCGAAAGGATGTTCCATCAGTTCCTTGTGACACCTAAGCATCGCACTTACCTGAGATTTCTATGGTGGGAGCATGGAGACCTCGACAGCGAGCCCAAAGAATATCAGATGGCAGTTCACCTCTTTGGCGCTGCCTCCTCTCCAGGGTGCGCTAACTTCGGTCTTAAATATCTGGCACAGCAACATAAGTCAGATTATCCAGCTGCTGCATCCTTTGTTGAAAGCAGTTTCTATGTTGATGATGGGCTGGCGAGTGTCTCTACAGTTAAAGAGACCTCTGACTTGATCATGCAAGCACAAGAGATGTGCAAAAGAGGAGGTCTGCGACTTCACAAATTTAACTCAAATGTGAGTGAAGTTCTTTCCTCTGTGCATCCATCTGAAAGAGCAGCTAGCACAGAGCATCTTGATCTCAATTCAGGCCTGGCTTCAGTGGAGCATGCCCTGGGGATCCAGTGGCTAATTGAAAATGACAGTTTCAGTTTCATTATAAACTTGAAAGACAAGCCAGCTACACGCCGTGGTATTCTATCTGTCATAGCTTCTCTGTATGATCCACTGGGCTTTGTAGCTCCATTTGTCTTGAGTGGAAAGTGTGTTCTGCAGGAGTTGTGTCGCAGAAGTGTTGGATGGGATGACCTGCTTCCGGATGATTTGCACCCACGGTGGGAGGAGTGGAAGGCTGGTCTCCAAAATCTGTGCGGGGTGTCAATCCCAAGGTGTTACCATCCCAGAGACTTTGGCAAGATTGTAAGGGTAGAGCTGCACCACTTCTCAGATGCGAGTAATGTGGGATATGGTGCATGTTCTTACCTGAAATACAAGAATGATGAGAATAAAGTACACTGCAGTCTAGTCATGGCCAAGGCAAGAGTCGCTCCAACAAAGATCACAAGCATCCCTCGCTTAGAACTTTCAGCTGCTGTGACTGCAGCCAGACTGCGTATTCTGTTGAAATCAGAACTTGACTTTAAGATTGATGAAGAATTCTTTAGGACGGATTCTCAAGTCACTCTAGCATACATCAACAATGACCCACGGAGATTTCATGTGTTTGTGGCAAATCGTGTCCAGTTGATAAGAGAGATCACCAATCCAAGCCAGTGGCGTTATGTTGACACAGCCGAAAATCCAGCTGACCACGCTTCCAGGGGTCTTAGAGCCTCTGATATCTTGTCAACAAACTGGCTGTCAGGGCCTGAATTCTTGTGGAAGGAAGAAGTTCATGAGGGACTTAGACCATCAACTGACCTGCTGGTCGGCGACCCTGAGGTCAAAACCTCCAAGACCTTTGCCACGAGAATCAGTGATTGTACAGACATTCTCAATCGTCTGTCAAGATTTTCATCCTGGACAACACTTCTGAAGGTGGTGGCAAGGATTAAGAGACTGGCTTCAAGGCCAAAGCGTTTTATAAATGTTGTGACTGTCAAGGAGCGTGAGAATGCTGTTGAAATTGTGATAAAGCTTGTTCAACAGCAAGCATTCAGCAGAGAGATGAAGGTGCTTGAGGCTGGGAAAAGCCTTCCTTCTTCTAGTCCCCTCTTCTGCCTCGATCCATTCTTGAAGGAGGGCAGACTGCGTGTTGGTGGAAGACTTAAACATTCTTCTCTCAGTGAAGAATTCAGGCATCCGCTTATTCTGCCAAAAGACAGCCATATCACTCAGCTCATCATATCTCACTATCACATTCAAACATGTCACCAAGGTGGAAGTCAGACACAAATGGAGCTCAGAGCAAATGGCTTTTGGATTATCAGCTGTAGCAAGTTGGTCGCTAAGTTGATTCATAAATGCATTCTATGTAGGAAAATGAGGTGCCCAGTTGAGGAGCAGCGCATGGCTGCACTTCCTAAGGAGCGCATTGAAGCATCTGCCCCATTTACGCACTGCGGCATGGATTGCTTTGGACCATTTTTCATTAAAAAGAATCGCAAAGAGCATAAGAGGTATGGCCTGATATTTACCTGTCTCTATTCTCGAGCTGTCCATCTTGAAATGTTAGAGGATCTATCCACTGACTCCTTCATCAACTCCTTACGGTGCTTTATCAGTCTGAGAGGGGCAGTGCGACAACTTTACTGTGACCAAGGCCGGAACTTCATAGGAGCAAGTAATGCACTAAAGGAATCACTCAAACAATGTGATCATCAAGCGTTGCAAGCATTTCTGGCCGAAAAGCAATGTGAGTTTATCTTCAATGCTCCATCAGCAAGCCATGCTGGTGGAGTTTGGGAGCGTCAGATACGCACTGTTCGAAATGTACTGAATGCCACCTTGGCTCAAAGCCTAGGGAGACTTGATGATGCTTCTTTAAGAACACTCTTTTATGAGGCCATGGCCATTGTCAATAGTCGGCCCTTGACTGTAGATGGGTTAAATGACCCTAATTCCCTTGAGCCCTTAACGCCCAATCATTTAATTCAAATGAAGTCAAGGATTGCTCTTCCACCTCCAGGGAAATTTGTGAGTGAAGACGTGTACAGTACAAAGCGCTGGCGTCGTGTTCAGTACTTGATCGAGCAGTTCTGGAGTCGATGGAAGAGGGAGTATCTCCTTAACATTTCCACCCGACAGAAGTAGCATGTGCCTCGGCGCAATCTCAAGGTGAACGATGTGGTTATTGTGAAGGAGGACTTACTTCCAAGGAATCAGTGGCAGTTGGGACAAATAGTGGAAACAACTGTGGACAGCGACGGCCTAGTGAGAAGAGTGAAACTGCAAGTGGGAGAGAAGGACTCAGGGAAGCTTCATTCTAAATCAAAGCCCACAATTGTGGAGAGGCCAGTTCAAAAGTTGGTGGTGCTTTTTGAAAGTGAACAGTGAGATAGAATGCATGTACACATAGTTGCACAGACATGCACATCTAGCCCTTTACATAATGCAACCCTTTGTTTATTTGCACAACTCAAAGGGTTAAATGGTCCTGAAGATTTTAAATCATTCAAGAATGGGATGTTTATTAATGAATGATTGGTGGGAGTGTAAAGGACCATATAGGCTAGATGAGATTTGTGTCTGTTTATTTGAAATTAATAATAATATGGGATTGTTTCTGGGCATGTTTATAATTTATTTCGTAACGTTTGAATGTGTTTCTTGTTTGGTTGTTTTTTTTTTTTTTTTGAATGACCTTTATGTGTGACCCGGAAGCTACTCACCTGCGCCATTTGAAATTTGTCCCGGTAGCTCCGTAGTTCACAGCTTTCAAGGCAGCCAGCAGGTGAACACCTCGCTTGGGCCTGCTGGCTTATTGTCACCTCGCATCGAGTTTCATCCTTTGTCTGTGTTCTATACATTGATGGCTGAAAGAAGGTCTACGGTATTTATATGTGCATTCCTCGGAGAGCGCAGCGAGGTATGTTTGTTTAAGATTACATGTGTATAAATTTTAGCGTAGCGATTTTATTTATTTACATAATATTTACGCGTGCTATTTGTGGACGGAGATATAATGTGAATGTGATGTTTGCATATCTTTTTCAATGCAGTTTTCACGGTGTCGTATCATGAAGTGGAGCTTGATTAATAAAGAGAACTACGCATCAGTTGAGACTCTCAGTCGTTTTTTACTCCGGGGGACTGCTACAATTGGGTTTTTGCCATGAAACTCTTCATGTTTTAAACACACCCTTCATAGTTTCTTCTGAGATCTGCATTTGGCTCTTGTGTTCTGATTCATGACAGTTATCTATATTCCGGCAAGTTTTGCACTGGCCTGATCTGAATGTGAAACCAGCCACTAGCTTCCTTGCATTTATTACATTTTTGAACAGTGGTTCCAAAACTTGGTCCTGGGGGAGCCCTGCATATGCAGATTCTTGTTCCAATGACGTTTACAATATCTGAACATTAACAAGTTTGTAATACTGCTTTACAAGGTGCTTTTGGTGTTTAGAGGGATTATTTAACTTCTTCATCCTCAATAGCTTTGTCAGTCAGACTATGATTCCTGTAATTATTTAGCACTTGAGACTGTGTGATGGGCGGGGCTGTAGACTCACATTCAGAGGGTCGGGGGTTTGAATCTGGCTTGGGGCCTGTAGTGAGGAGTTTGCATGAGTCCCAGTGTTTGGACTGTGAGAGAAACCCCATATAAACACATTCATGTCGGGCAAACTGGAGACTGTAAATTGCTGATAGGCATGTGTGTGTGGGGTAGTGTTGTGTGAGCACTGTGATGCAGTGACAATCTGTACAGGGTCTGTTCCTGCCTTTCACCCATTGCATGCTGGGATCCAGCCCCCTAACAAGCCAACCAGTAATAAGCAGGTTACACAACGGATGGATGTTGTGCTTATTGGAGTATGTGGCCAACAATAACGTAAATGGAAGTAACAAATATAAGACTGAGGATAAATGCAAGGGCAAAGTCTGTCATGAGCCAATATGCTCATCAGGCCAGAGCTTAACTGCAGTGTCTGTTAGATGTAGCAGCTAAGACTGTAGCTACTGCTTCTGGATGGGATGTTTATCCATCATAGTTTCCCCAATAATTTTTAAGTATCCAATTATCTACCTGGGTGGAGTTAGTCACTTTGGGAGTGAAGTGAATTTGTCCGAAAACACACAGTGAAAGCCATGGCAAGGTCCCAAACTCAGGATCTTTCCATTCCACGTTGACCACGCCTAAGCAAAATGCCACCGCATAATTTTTGTCTTTAAAATTTAACCCTTTGTTGCATAGTGTTTACTATGTTCACCAAACCCGTCCACCACCCTCAATACTTACAGAGGAAAAGAGTCATGCAACAAAGGCATAAGACAAATTCAAAGCCTAATAAAGTTTGTCAGTCAATCACTCCAGCTGCATCAGCTGATTTCCCACTTGATTCAGACTGTCAGTCAGTCCCTCCCATGACACAAGGTCTTTTCCACATGGCTTCCCAGGACACTAATGATCCCAAAATTTGGCCCTCAAACCAAAATCCTGCCCCACATTACAACCCTAATTCTGAAATAGTTGGTACAAAGTGTAAATTGTGAATAAAATCAAAATGCAATGACTTTCAGATCACATGAACCAATATGTTATTTACAATAGAACATAGATAACATTTCAATTGTTGAAACTGAGACATTTTACATTTTTATCTACAAAATGAGCTCATTTCAAATTTTCTGGCTGCAACAGGTCTCAAAAAAGTTGGGACACAGGCAAAAAGGGCTGAAAAAGCAATTACTATATAAGAGAATCAGCTGAAAGAACATTTAGCAAGTAATTACATTAACAGTAATCAGGTGTGTAACATGATTGGCTATAAAAGGGATGGCTTAGAGAGGCTGAGTCTCTCAAAAGCAAAGATGGCCAGAGGCCCTCCAACCTGTGAAGGCTTGCATAAAAAAAATTGTGGAATACTTAGAAAACAATGTTCTTCAATGTCAAATTGCAGAGGCTTTGAAGGCTTTTTGCCATTTCATGCACCAACGCCTTCATCCTTGACAATGCTGTGTATTAAATATTTTTAATAGAAAGTTTTACATTACTCTCACTAAAACACTTTGGGTAAGAAATGCATCATTAGGGAACTAGACTGTCGTAAACAATGCAACGCACCTATCGGTTAGCATGGTGATGATTACCTCCGCTTCCCGTTGGATAAAGGGCAAGGGCAATGGCATCCCAAAGTTTATACACGTTTTTACACCCTCCCCCTTTATGAAGCTCCCTCCATCGCTGTGAGGGGGAACTTCACACGGAGTGACACTCGGTAGTGAAGTGCGAGTGGTGAGGGAGCGGTTGGGATTGGGCCAGCATCTCAATTTTTTGCTGTCGTTTGAATATTGTCCAGCAGGGGACTGACACAATATAGTCAATCAGCCTCCGTGTGAGCAGCGGGCAGGTTTTTGTACAGCCTGTTAATCTGACAGAATCACTGTGGTGGACTTTCGGTGGCGGGACCAGACTGGAAGTAGGACGTAAGTGGCCAATTAACAGGATTTTCTGAATTTATTCTCGGCCTATACGCGAGGATAAATTTGTGTTTTATAGAGCCATTTCGTGTAAAGTTTGAGCTACATGTTTTAATTATGTTCTATACGTAGCCTGCTAGACCAGCTAGACAATCTTGTGCCTGTTGAATCGGTGGTTAAGAGCAGTAGACAAGAAAAAAAAAAAAAAAAAAAATTACATCAACTTTCAAAGCTCAAAATGAAAACATTTTGCTTCGGACGTAAACCAGTATATGCAACAATGCTTTTTCAAACTGACAAACTGCGTGAAGTCGGAACAAAAGGAATAAGACATTGGGTGGCTATATGTTTTGAGCATTGGTGTTAAGTCAGAGGTTTTTGTACGGCGGGTTAATGAGTCTGTATCACTGTGGCTCACTTTCGGTGGCGGAACGAAACTCTCAGTTGGGCGTAAGTAATTTTTCCTTTCACTACATCCCAAGTGACTTATTTACTTTCTTGTTCAATTTAGTGCAATTTTCCACACTTTGATGTCATGATCAAGCAAAACAGCAGGAACATTTTTACCATTGGAAATGGGTCTCAAATCTCGTAAATGTTGGCCATGTAGACGTCAAGCAATGATTTTCGTCCAGTAACTGATTTTGAATGAATGGACGACTGCAACATTTTATTCCATACTCGACATCTACGAATGTTAAATAAACTGTTTTTGCTGTTTTGGCTGACGCGATCATAGCGTGCTTGAAGACTTGGAACGGCCGGCAAATATCTCACTCAGGGAAAATAAAATAGCTTTTCTGAATAATTTAGAATTCACTCGAGAAATATTTCGGAAAATATAATTAATTTTATCATGCATCCATCGCCATAATATTTAATAGTTCATACGAGAATTTAAAAGAGGTCTTACATAATTTACAATACTTAGGCCTATGCAGACAGTTGTTGTTTTAAAATAAGAGCGAAAGGAAATGCATAACAAACGTCTTCTCTGTTGCCCCAAGCAGCCTCACATCGTTTGTTTTTTTTTTTTTTTTGTTTTTTTGTGCGACGACATGTCGCAATCCTGAATCTTGAAATGGGGAATTTCCGATACCATATCTAACATGGTAAATTATTCATCTCAGCTTAAAATCAATTACTGTTCCATTGTTATTGTATACGTTGCGGCCAGTTCAGTTGATTAATGTAGGCTTAGTAACACCGAATAAACTTATGAAATGTTATGTAGGCCTATTTTGAGTTGCTGTATGCAAATACATCTTTTCAAAGAGTTGTGAGTGTAAAATTGGATGCTGGCACTAACATACCTTACAGTTCATGCGGCATACGTTTGGAAGTATGTGATTGCACCCTTTACAAAAGCATTGGTTGTGCTGAGGAATTTTTCATTGAAACGTAGCCTATATTGTCTTTTTTTTTTTTTTTTAAATAAATAACGATAGCCTCATGGCACCATTGACTAAGTCATATTTTTGCATATCAACTGCATATTCTTTCGTTTTGGCGGAAAAAAAGTTTTTTCCCCTTTTTTCTCAAAACCTTAAAAAAATCAATTATTTAAATAATTTAAAAAAAAAAAAACTTTAAAAATGTGGGGCTAGCGATAAGAATGTCAATTTTGGGGGCGGAGTGTAAAATGTGCTTAAAATATTCCTATATTTAAATTTAAAAGTCTATTGGAAAATATTGGTCTACAACAATAATGGCTTCAGACATTGTACATTTTTCCTATTGAGCTTTTTAAGCAACTTATAAAGCAGTCTAACGAACATTACAGTTTAGTGACGAGTCTTTTTATTCATCATGAAACAAGTTCCTTACTTCTGTACTCATTCTCAGCCTCAGGATGTCTTTGTCATGTTCTTTTTATTTTTCAGCCTCAGTGCTTTTTTTTAAATAAAATAAAATGATAAGATAATAAAAAGTATGTATTATGATAACAATTGATTGCAGAATCAAATCTTAAAAACAGTGCTCAACATATCATATAATTTTAAGCCGTGACAGATAACAATTTTCTTTAGCCATTGCATATTCGTAACATGGGCAGTTCATATCTATATCACATTAATGTCTGATTACAAGGACAGAATGATTGACACATGGGGGCGTGTCCACTGTCTGACCTCACATCTCTGCTGCGTCTCCCAGGTGACACAGTTCCCGCCCTCACAGTCCTGCCCCCCTCCAGTGAGGAGCTGAAGCAGGGAAAGGCCACACTGGTGTGTCTGGCCAACAAGGGCTTCCCCTCAGACTGGACTCTGCGCTGGAAAGTGGACGGTACCAGTAGGAGCTCGGGCGTGGCCGGGAGCGTGGGGGTCCTGGGGAAGGACGGCCTGTACAGCTGGAGCAGCTCCCTGACTCTCGATGCGGGCGACTGGAAGAAGGCGGGGTCACTGACCTGTGAGGCCACAAAGGGCTCCCCCTCTGCCTCCCTCAGACACTGAGGAGAGACCACTGTCCTGAGTAGCTCACACACTCTGATCACACTGTTTTTACCCTGTTCTGCTCCTTACTGCTGTCACACTGAGCTGAGCCTGTGTGTGAATCCTTCCTCCAGCCTGAGCTTTCAGTGCTAATATCTTACATGTGCTCTGCTTGTGCTCTTCAACACATATGCACACACACCTTCTTATCTGTGTTTGTGTGACTGTGGGAAATAGCTGGTAGATCAATATCATTCACTTAATAAAGATTCACTGAAGAGGTAAAAGTTGCCCTGTCTCTCCTTATAAAAACAGTCTCCCGTTGATCCACTTGTATGTTTTCAGTCTGCTCTGAGTTGCCTAAGGCTTTGGCCATTATTCAGATAAAGTCACTTTATTACATTCACTTGAGTAAATATGAAACTAGCGAGTAAAGAGATGACAAGGAAATGTAGCATTGAAAATATGCTAAAAAGTGAGCATTATTCAAGGACTTTAATTGTATGTAATTATTTGTTCAAAGATTTGTTCATTGTAGTTTGGGGTGTAAAACAAACAACAAATACATTTTTTTTTTAATGACACAGAATTGTTTTTAAAATAAATTACAATAGGATTCAAATACTAAGATGTTACTACTACGCATTTTTGTTTCACTATATACTTGCAATACTTGATAGTGTGTTCAATTCACATATTTAGTACTGAATAAATTTGCGCCATTATCTCCCCTAAAGTCTCTCAATGTGATCATGTGACTCTTCCGAGAGCATAAAATCCTCTCCTGAGCATCAGTTTATGAGCAGTGAAGAGAGTGTGTGTGGAATAACTGATCTGGGATCAGTAAAGGAGGGGTCTGAAGAGAGAAGCAGTGATGTGTGCAGTAAGTGATCTGGGATCAGTAAAGGGGGTCTGAAGAGAGGAGCAGTGATGTGTGCACTGTGCTCAGATCAGTTCAGTACAGCAGGATGTGAGCTCAGCTCACACTAACCCCCTGGGGACGGCCCAGACACCTGGCCACAGTGCTGCTCTATTCTGAGATTGAGTCAGTCCCACTGAGGGACAGCAGAACCAGCCTGTCCCACCCTGCAGATGCAAATCTGAGTTTCAGCCCCACAGCTCACAGTTTCTCAGCCCAAAATACCCCAGCACTGAGACAGCTGTTTGAACATGAGGAGGTGGAGGGTTTATTTCTGTAGTGGGGTGAGAGAGGGAGGGGTGAACCTTACACTTGCTTTAGCATGAATGTCTGATTACAGATTCTACTGCTAACTGAACTACAGCAGTTACTCCACCCGTACTAAGACATTTTATAGTCAAAGAAAATAATCAATCGCGTAGGATTAAGAACTCGATAAAGCCTATGAATGTGATTCTTGCATTGCAGTGAAGCATTTTTTGTAATTAGTGGAGCAGTCAAAGATTTGTACATTGATTAGCTTTTTCGAAAAAATAAAATCAAACAACTCATCTCACAAAAAGTACTTAAATCAGATGCTATGATTCAGCTCAACACAGCTGTGATGCCGTCTGGAATCCTGCTCATTAATGGAACTAAAACAACCCTCTGAAAGTTAACCCTTTCGCAGGCACAGCGACATTTTTGTCGTTTTAACCAACGTGTTTTATAAAGTCTTCTTTAAATTCCCCGATTGCGGGAATTCCCTTGTTAGTTACACTCATTACCATTGGCTGTCTCTCAGGTCACCCAGCACTGTATTTTTAGCCGTGAACCATGCATGGGATTTTTTAAAAACGCTAAATCTGAGACTACTTCCCGGTCAAATTGTGGGACATGTGAACATGGCATCGACAAAAATAGCAGCATTCTAGCCGTGTTTCTAAACGTAAATACAACGTGGATGAAGTTTTTGCTTTATTGAATGACTCTGACGATGAGTTTGAATATCCAGAGAGCGGGAGTGACTTGGATCCAAACGATTTTAGCGATTCTGGAGAGGATTAAAACATAAAAACATCAGTTATGGGAAACTTATTATGAGATTTGGTGTTATTTTATTGTTATTTTGAATAACAATCATATTTTGGTAAAAACCCAAAATTAATCCGTCCGTGGGGGTATGCATCTGGGCCAAAATTTGCCTGCGAAAGGGTTAATTTGTTATCCCACTCATTCCTCTTCCAGGAAAATACACCCATCTTATGATTTTGGCTGAACTCAGAGCACCTGGGTGATTAGCAGTTACTGCTCCTTGTGACCTGATACACTATGTGATGCTGTGGTACAGAAGTGTGTGTGGTTCAGCAGCAGCTCTGCTTTGGGCTCTGTATCTGACACAGAGCAGCTCCTCTTGAGCACAGAGAGGTGGGTATTCAGGGTTGTGGCTCATCATCGCCCCCTACAGTCCTGCTAGTGATATTGGTGTCAGAGATCAGTGGCTCCCCCCTCAGCACCTGCAGTAGGTCCCAGCTGCAGCAGTGCAGTCTCTGTGCAGTCTGACTGAGGGAGGTTTTTGTACGGCTCTCTAACACTGTGTGAACACATAGCTGCCACTGATTTTATGTACACTCTGACAGTGATAATCTCCTGCATCTTCAGCCTGGGCTCCAGTGATTTTCAGTGAAGACAGAGTCTCCGATCCACTCCCAATGAAGCGATCAGGAATCCCAGATTGGCGAGTTGTGGCATATTTAATCACGAGTTTCGGAGCTTGACCAGGTTTCTGCAGATACCAGTGGAACCAGTAATCACCATCGGTATCAACAACAACACTCTGACTGGTTCTACAGCTGATGGTGACAGTGTGTCCCTGGTGCTATCCAACAGTATTGTTTCCTTTTCTTTAGGTTTCATTAATGTTTCACAGAAGACGTCCTCTTTAATCATTGTTGGTTATTGCGTTCAAATTTAGATCTATTCCTCATGTATAAGACAAGTGACCCTTTAAACCTTTGAATCTTTGAAACTTTATTTTTGAATACGGTTCCTGGCACGTCCTTGACGTCCTATGTCTACTTCTACTAGTCGACATAACTGAATTTGAACTTTGAAAGATGGAGTATTGAATGTGAACTAGGGTGATATCAGGTAAATTGGGCCACTTTTTGGTAAATTGCTTGGGACACTAATAAAAAAAACATATATGCCGTTTACATGTGCTTTTATGATTAATAATGATTGTTTTTGATAATTTTGTGCTGAAATGATGTAATAAAATATAATTGTTTAGGCCCTACAGGTCTTGATACATCAGCCATGCCAACTTTTTTTCCTGAGCAGTGTTCAGGTAAGATGGGTCAGTCAAACTGCAAAGGGAAACAGTCATTTATCATCAACTTTAATTTTAAAACACAACTGCTAATTCAGCAACTTAACATTTACAACCCCAATTCGAAATAGTTGGGATGAAGTGTAAATTGTGAATAAAATCAAAATGCAATGACTTTCAGATCACATGAGCCAATATGTTATTTATAATAGAACATAGATAACATTTCAAGTGTTGAAACTGAGACATTTTACATTTTTATCCAGAAAATGAGCTCATTTCAAATTTTCTGGCTGCAACAGGTCTCAAAAAAGTTGGGACACAGGCAAAAAGGGCTGAAAAAGCAATTAATATATAAGAGAATCAGCTGAAAGAACATTTAGCAAGTAATTAAGTTACCTGGCGTCAGGTGTGTAACATGATTGGCTATAAAAGGGATGTCTTAGAGAGGCTGAGTCTCTCAGAAGTAAAAAATGGCCAGAGGCTCTCCAATCTGTGAAGGCTTGCGTAAAAAAAAAGGTATACTTTAAAAACAATGTTCCTCAACGTCAAATTGCAAATTCTTTGAAGGTCTCATCATCGACAGTGCATAACATCATCAAAAGATTCAGAGAAACTGGAAAAATCTCTGTGCGTAAGGGACAAGGCGAAGACCTTTACCGGATGCCCGTGATCTTCGGGCCCTCAGACGCCACTGCATCACTCACCGGCATGATTCTGTCATTGACATTACTAAATGGGCCCAGGAATACTTCAAGAAACCACTGGCTGTAAACACAGTCCGCCGTGCCATCCACAGATGCCACCCATAACTCTATCATGCAAAAAGGAAGCCATTGTTGAGCATGATCCAGAAGCGCTGCCGTGGTCTATGGGCCAAGGCTCATTTTAAATGGACTGTAGCAAAGTGGCAAAGTGTCCTGTGGTCAGACAAGTCCAAATTTGACATTCTTGTTGGAAATCATGGGCGTCGTGTCCTCCTGGCTAAAGAGGAGAAAGACCAACCCTCCTGTTATCAGCGTACAGTTCAAAAGCCAACATCTCTGATGGTATGGGGATGCGTTAGTGTATATGGTGTGGGACACTTGCACGTTTTAAAAAGCACCATGAATGCTGAAAGGTATATAAAGGTTTTAGAGCAACATATTGTGACAGTGCTGTTCATTATCATGCCTGTTTCTTTGGGGAGATCCGTTTGGGGGCGCTATTAAACACACTGTCACGAGTTCTGTCTCCCTGTGGAAAACATGCAGTTTGCAGATTTAAATGCATATTACTCCACTGTAATGTTTCTTTGGATTTTCTTTGCAGCATACAGTGTTGAGGATTTTACATTAGTTTGTGACCAATAAGTTCGTGAGGGCATATGTATTGTATGTGTGATGTTATTTGTGATTTTGTATGTAAAAATAAGGGCGAGAAAACACAGCTCATTGACAGCCTTTGGCGGACCTAAAAGAGAACAGTTTAACTGGATACATTTGGGTATAAATTCTCCGGGCGGGGAAAAAGCGGGGTGGTTGTTGTGACATCTGTATGCGAGTTGATGAGCTAGGAAGATGGGGCTCGTTTGAACAGCAGGAATTCGCTGTGGGTTTTAACACTGCGAGTAAGGCGTCTAGGCCCGGCGAGCGGCTGTGTATTCTCATTGTCTAGTGTTGCTAATGCCCAGGTTTTTATTTGCGTTATTTTAACTGCGTCTGGTAAAGATACGGTCGAGGTCATCGATGATCCACATTCATTCTACAATAAAGAACGTTTCATTCTCACCCATGGGCTCAAGGGTGCTTCTATCTGTGCCAACTAACAAAGAACGTGTGTACGCTACTGGCAAGATCACTACAAATGCAAAAAGGGCTTGTTACAATATGCTCCCCTCCAGACGACATCTATTCCAGGGAAGGCCTTGTGTATTTCAGCAGGACAATGCAAAACCACATCGTGCAGCTATTACAACAGCATGCCTTCGTAGTAGAAGAGTCCGTGTGCTGAACTGGCCTGCCTGCAGCCCTGATCTTTCACCGATTGAGAACATTTGGCACATAATTAAACGAAAAGTCCATCAAAGGAGACCCAAAACTCTCCAGCAGCTGCAAGCCTGTATTAAGAGAGGGATCAAATTCCAATGGCTAAACTCAAGAAACTTGTCTCCTCAATGCCCAGATGCCTCCCCTCTGTGTTAAAAAGAAGAGGGGATGCTACACCATGGTAAACAGGCCCCTGCCCCAAATTTTTTGAAACCTGTAGCAACCATCAAATTTGAAATGAGCTCATTCTGTGGATAAAATTGAAGAATTTCTCAGTTTCAACATTTGCTATGTTACCCTCTGTTCTATTGTGAATAAAATACTGGCTGGTGTGATTTGAAAGTCATTGCGTTTTGATTTTATTCACAATTTACACTTTGTCCCAACTATTTCGGAATTGAGGTTGTAGAAAAAGCCAATGAAACAACTAATATCCCAGCGTAATCTGATGCTCTGACTCAATTCATCACTGCTGAGATGCTGACTGGATCCCTGTGTATTAACAAAACTGATCCCACTCATTCCTCTTCTGTGAGAAACACACATCCTCTGCTTTTGGCTGAACTCAGAGCACCTGTGTGATTAATATTCACTGCTTCTTGTGACCTGATACAGTATTTGATGCAGTGATGTTGTGGTACAGAAGTTGTGTGTGTGTGTGTGTGTGTGTGTGTGTGTGTGTGTGTGTGAGAGGGGTTCAGCAGCAGCTTTGCTTTGGGTCCTGTGTCTGGCACAGAGTCACTCCTCATCAGCACAGAGAGGTGTGTATTCAGGACTGTGACTCATCATCACCCCCTACAGCCCTGCTGGTAATATTGGTGTTTCAGATCAGTGGCTCCCCCCTCAGCACCTGCAGTAGGTCCCAGCTGCAGCAGTGCAGTCTCTGTGCAGTCTGACAGAGGGAGGTTTTAGTACGGCTCTCTAACACTGTGTGAACGGTCTCCTATAGTCCTGCTGACAGTAATAATCTCCTGCATCTTCAGCCTGGACTCCAGTGATTTTCAATGTAAACTGAGTCCCAGATCCACTCCCACTGAAACGATCAGGAATCCCAGACTGACGAGTAAAGGTTGAATAAATCATAAGTTTAGGAGCCTGACCAGGTTTCTGCAGGTACCAGTAGAGCCAGCCACCTACACTCTGACTGGCTGTACAGCTGATAGTGACCGTGTCTCCCTGCTGAACAGCCTGAGCTGCTGGAGACTGAGTCAGAACTATATCTGCCATTGATCCTGGAAAATAGAGCATGAAAATAGATATCAATCTAGATATATCCTCTTGACTGAAATCAATTTCTACAGTGTTTTCATTATATACTTACACACTATATATTTTCATTAATAACTCCACTGAACAGAGTTCAATAAGTGTAAATTTGAAAAATGGTTAAATGGATCCATGTTTCTCACCCTGTACAAGGAGTCCCAGCATCATCAGCAGTAGAAAGTCTGACATCATCATAATGCTGCCTGTGTCAGTGTCTGTGAAAGGACTGGACAGTCACTGATCAGTACTGGGGGTCTTAAAGTGTGTGGAGCAGTGAGGCAGGACAGGTATGCAAAGCCCCTTCCTCTATACAAATCCTGTCACACACAGTTAGAGGAGCTCTGATGTGTGAACAGCAGTGGGTCTACAGAGGGCTGGGCCATGTGGGCTATTCTGCCCTGACTATGAATTAACTGCATTTCAGTCAGGTCCACTTTGTCAAAACCCTAAATTATAGTATCATTTGCAACAAATTTATTTGCAATATTTGAATTAAGATTTGCTAATTGAGTGCCTAAAAGGAATCAGCTGAGTTGTCAGCTGATGTGGGCTTGGCTTGCGATCTTCACCATCACTAATGAACGCAGGCTTGCGAGCTCAGCGCGACTCCGTGGCCTGCCTGAAGTACCACTGTGCTCAATTAACTGAATCTTTTCTGAAAACTTTGTACTTGTAAATCTAGTGTACAGGGTAACAGCATATGGGTTGAGATTATATAAACTGTGTCTCATAAATTCTTTGGTGTTGTGCGTTCAGATCAGTTTCAGTAATCCGTTTTAATACACGGGTCATTCCATATAATTTCAACAAGTGGCTACCGCACTACCCCTTCAGATTCAGCTGAAAGTTTCAGCACAGTAACTACAACATATTTAATGAACCCCTGCCAAATTTTTCTTGGATCATGCAAAAAAATTTCGAGTTACTGACTTTTGAAGTACACGGGTGCAAGTCGAAATTTGGGAGCTTCATTTTTCCTGCCATTTTTGAGTTCTCATAACTTTGTATGTGAAAGCCACAGCGTTGAAAGCCACATATCAGCTCTGCTGAAAACATCAATTATAATACTATCATGTGCATTTGTGGCCCCACAGCATGAAGTCAAACTTTGAAAATTTGTGATTGCAATTTTCTTGGCAGCCAACTTCAAGCATCTATATTTTTGGAAATATGTAAGTTATATAACAGAGCTATAATACATTAATTAAATACAGCAAATACGCATCCAGAGGAATGATTGTCATCTTACCTAATCGGGGAGAACAAGCAGCACTTGCTACGTGCGGAGCGCTCTCGGAGTGAACCTTTTGTTAATCATGAAGATGACTGAGAACAGGTCAGGATTTAGAATTGTTTTAAACGGCTGTTTTGTGCAACCCCATTCTCTGTTCCGCCACTGTGCTGAATTTAACCCGCGATTTAATCGCTGTTAGATCGCATGTGGAGAGAATGTGTCTTCAGTTGCCAATTACAATAATTGGAAAAGACGTCAATAAAGGAAAATGATTGAGATCTAGCCAGGACTAAAAGGGACGTGTCTTTGCCCCCCCGTAGCTCCGCCACTGCTGCCACCTGTTCCAGAGAAAGAAAAAATGTTTGGTATTCTCTAGTGCAGAGCTTATACTTTTATTTATTAGGCTTCTTTGTTCCATTTGAGTTGTGCATGTTATGTAGATAGAGATTTGTTATTTATTTTATTGGTTTTATTATATTTTATAGTTTGTTGTAGTTTGTTCAGTGTTTTAAATATTGTGATGAAGATTTGCACAAATAAAAAACATAGTTCTTATGAAAGCCACAGGTGTAAGCTCTCAAATACTTTTTGAATTTTGTTTCTATCTGCTACAGAGGCTGAGATATCAGCTTTTTACTAGATGTTGACACCTGGGTGCTGTTTTCCAGAAAACCTCAGGTTTTATGGGTTCTTTTCAAAATCGCCCATAGGTTTTCATAGGCGTTTTTTGAATAGGCCTCAGGCCTAAATGGGTTAAGGGCGTTTTCTGGCCCAAACCACCGATTTCAAAATAATTTTGAAATCCACCACATGGGGTTCATGAATCCACCAGAGAAACCTGCGATATCAATTTTCTCTATGATAAAAAATTATTTTTAAAATAATTTTTAGTTTTATTTTTGTTTTTTTTTTTTAATTTGGGGGGGGGGGGATTCTGGGGCCCCACAAAGTGTCACCAATGATTATAATCATGTGCTTATTAATGCACATTGTAGCTGATATATTTTCCTATGGAGAATCTGTTGAAATTGATGTCATACTGGCAAGGTAAAAAGATATTTGTTAAAAAAATATGTTCTGAAATGGAGATTTCCAACGGCCACATGTGTAAACAACGGTACATTTCACAAAGTTCCCAGCCATGACACACTAAGGGAATTTGCTGAAATTTGCCCTAGGGTATGGCCAACATTCAATGAAAAACCCAGGATGTGTCGACACCGGTAACATCTTCATCTAAAACACTTGCATCAACTGACCATTGTAAACCCGAAAATGGGGTGTGCTGATAAGAAATCAATTGTGTGAGTATGACTCTCACTTAATTCTTCTAGTTTAAGTTTTTTCAGTAATATAGTTATTAACTATGACCCTTATGATGTTTATGCTTAACATTATTGCCTATTCTTAAACCTTGAAAACAAAAAATGATAAATGTCCGCACACTGGGTTGTAGCTTCCAATACTTTATTGACTGGAAAAGCAGGCGACGTTGCAACCCAGCAGGGTCTTCATAATGCAAATGACTTACATGACCTGTAGACAGGTATATATAAAGGCAGTAGGCCAATGACATCATTGTCAGCCAATTAAGGCTAAGACACAAACACTCAATAATACATAAGCAAGACTCATCATAGAAAAAAATGACACAATGTAAATAGACATGACATAGCATACAACAAGAGATGTAATGACATTTTTTGTATTAAAAATAAATGACATACGTATGCATGCAGAAGTACCAGACAGGAAGGCAAAGGGCAGTCACAGAAAGGGTTTTATGTCAAATTCCTCATTCAAACCTTTAGGAGACATGGTATTAAGAAAATAAATCCAATTAGTTTCTCATTGGAAGAGATTTCTTTTGAGATCACCCACCCTAGGATGTTTCTCAACTTTTTTAATGCCAACATATTTCAATGCACTGACATTATGACCCGCTTATTTAAAATGAGCGGCCTCAGGATTGCGTTAGCCTGCACGTTTCCAAAAGATGAGAATTTGCAGAATACAGCAAAAATCTGCACTCTATTTCCCAAAGCTATTGGGCTTTGACGTAGCCATACCTGAAACGTGTCAAAATACTTTGTGGATGTAGCAGTGTACGTAGATGAAGTGGTCTGATGTCTTTTGATGAAGTCATTATTATTATTGCTCAAGGTTTTTCGTTCAATAAAACATTTAAAAACAAAACTGGCAGTCCGAAGACTGGTATAGTTTAGAAGGGCACCTGTGGTGGAAAATGGAAAAAAAAAGATTGAAGAAATCAAATGCGTAAAAGAAAAAACATGGAAACTAACCAGAAGTAATGATGAATTGTCCCTATTTCATGCAAAACATGTTGATGCTTACCAGTGATTATTTCCCAATCCCTGCTCCAATCTTCATCATGGTGGGCGTCAGGCAACTTGCCAGCATCGTACTGAGCTGCTTCCCGAGCTCTCCCAGCAGGCGTCTCTGCAGTGGGCTCATGCACTCACGGGCGAGCTCCTCTGTCAGGCCGGGCTACTGTCGCTGCACCTTCGTCTTTGGCTTCATCTCCTGACTGTTCAAAGTCAGTATCACTCTCACTGTCTGGGTCTACCTCACTCCAAAGGGCGATTCGACATCCGGATCCATATTCTCAATTTCTCAGATGATTATCTCAGAGAAACCTTCAAAGTTCTTGAATTCTTTTGTAAAATTGTAGCCGTTGCTTCGCAGTTATCGTAGAAAAAAAAAATGCCAAGCTGGATTTATGTATATACCAGTGCAACCAATAAACTTGTTTCCTGGCTTTTGTTACTTTTTTGTCTTCTCCAGCACAAACCTTCACTCGCATCATCATGACAAATCACGGGTGGGTTGCGATGGAAGCGTAATAAAATGACTAACGTCCACATATATAGCAACTTTTCCAAAAACGTTCAAATATGACTTAGGCCACTATGCTATTAGGCTAACGATGCTGAAAATTTAACAGCTGATAAGCAACCAGGAAAAGCGACACCTGAGAGCTCTTTCCTGCGTTTGTGGAGTTGAGGATCAATTGCAAGGGAATACAACATTACATAGAGAGAGCATCCCAGTCAGGACATTAAAATATGCAG
Organism: Gymnothorax javanicus; assembly: GCA_029692085.1. NCBI lineage: Eukaryota > Metazoa > Chordata > Actinopteri > Anguilliformes > Muraenidae > Gymnothorax > Gymnothorax javanicus. The sequence continues at coordinate 124,218,724 of CM056197.1, read as the reverse complement.
CGAAACTACCATTAACTTTGAGTACACGCACAATGTCACGGTACAGCACCTGGGGGCTGTTTCAACAAACATTACTTGTCCGAGGATTGGACCATCTGTTGAATGAAAAGTTGGACCTTCGACATACTGTGTCCGTCGGGTGTTTCAATAAAACAAAAGTAGGATATCCAACCATGGTCTGACGCGGACGGACTGTTTGTCACTGTCCGTTCGGAGATGCGTCATAATTTACACCTCAGTGGCACACAGCTTTGTGATTCGGTGTTCAAATAATCAAAAATATGTTGACGTTAAGTGAAAAAACAATTCTGATTAGGTAGATCTCAATTCAATAAAAGTAAACTAACTGCGCACATAGCTGGAAGATGTCGCGTTAAATTTCAGTATTAACTGAATACAAGCTATCTAGCTAATCAAAAACAGCCTTCGCAACTGTGTATTCTGTACCATAAGCTACAAGTAGCTATCGAGTTGCAACATGACAAAGTTATTCATTATACAAAAGACATTAAAACAACCATATCATGACGCCTGCTCATTTTACAGACCTTAGTTAAGTTAAAGACAGATGGTAAACGGAGCTCCACTCTCGGCCACACACATGCACCACGAATACGCTGATGTACAACCCCAATTCTGAAATAGTTGGGACAAAGTGTAAATTGTGAATAAAATCAAAATGTAATGACTTTCAGATTACACGAGCCAATATGTTATTTACAAAAGAACATTGATAACATTTCAAATGTTGAAACTGAGACATTTTACATCTTTATTCACAAAATGAGCTCATTTCAAATTTTCTGGCTGCAATAGGTCTCAAAAAAGTTAGGACACAGGCAAAAAAGGGCTGAAAAAGCGATTAATATATAAGAGAATCAGCTGAAAGAACATTTAGCAAGTAATTGAGTTAACTGGCATCAGGTGTGTAACATGATTGGCTATAAAAGGGATGTCTTAGAGAGGCTGAGTCTCTCAGAAGTAAAGATGGTCAGAGGCTCTCCAACCTGTGAAGGCTTGCGTAAAAAATTGTGGAATACTTTAAAAACACTGTTCCTCAACGTCAAATTGCAAAGGCTTTGAAGGTCTCATCATCGACAGTGCATAACATCATCAAAAGATTCAGAGAAACTGGAAAAATCTCTGTGCGTAAGGGACAAGGCCAAAGACCTTCACTGGACGCCCGTGATCTTCAGGTCCTCAGATGCCACTGCATCACTCACCGGCATGATTCTGTCATTGACATTACTAAATGGGCCCAGGAGTACTTCAAGAAACCACTGTCTGTAAACACAGTCTGCCGTGCCATCCACAGATGCCACCTAAAACACTATCATGCAAAAAGGAAGCCATTGTTGAGCATGATCCAGAAGCGCTGCCGTGTTCTGTGGGCCAAGGCTCATTTAAAATGGACTGTACCAAAGTGGCAAAGTGTCCTGTGGTCAAACGAGTCCAAATTTGACATTCTTGTTGGAAATCATGGGCGTTGTGTCCTCCGGGCTAAAGAGGAGAAAGACTACCCCTCCTTTTATCAGCGTTCAGTTCAAAAGCCAGCATCTCTGATGGTATGGGGATGCATTAGTGCACATGGTGTGGGACACTTACATGTTTTAAAAAGCACCATGAATGCTGAAAGGTATACAAAGGTTTTAGAGCAACATATGCCCCCCTCCAGATGACATCTATTCCAGGGAAGGCCTTGTGTATTTCAGCAGGACAATGCAAAACCATATACTGCAGCTATTACAACAGCATGGCTTCGTAGTAGAAGAGTCCGTGTGCTGAACTGGCCTGCCTGCAGTCCTGATCTTTCACCGATTGAAAACATGTGGCGCATAATTAAACAAAAATTCCGTCAAAAGAGACTCAAAACTCTCCAGCAGTTGGAAGCCTGTATTAAACAAGAGTGGGATCAAATTCCAATGGCTAAACTCAAAAAACTTGTCTCCTCAATGCCCAGACGCCTTGTATTAAATTGTAAAATTTCTCAGTTTCAACATTTGCTATGTTATTTCTGTTCTATTGTGAATAAAATACTGGCTGGTGTGATTTGAAAGTCATTGCGTTTTGATTTTATTCACAACTTACACTTTGTCCCAACTATTTCGGAATTGGGGTTGTATATATCAACAGTGTTGGGGGTAACTAATTACAAAGTAACCAATTACTGTAATCAGATTACATTTATCAGTAATGCAGTAATGTAACGCATTACTTTGATAACTTAAGAAATCAAATTACAGTTACTAACAAATAAATTATCTAGTTACTTGCATTACTTCAAATTCTTCAACTATTGGCAGAACGGGAGGCCAAAAAAATGTAGTCGTCCTCTTCTTCTTCTTCCTTTTGAGTATATTGGCGATTGAGATTGAGGACAGAAAAACAAATCAGATGTCCTTTTTCATGCGTATTTATGCCAGTACTGTAGCCTTGTACTTGACTCACTTTTCAGTGAAGTTCTGTTCGGGCTGATTTTTCCAACTTTGCTGTGAGCTCTGCTGTATTAAAGAGCATGAAAGACAGATCTTGTGTGTGCCCTAGAATAAAGATTTGTGCTGATCTGGGCATATGCCAGGTTTTAACATGATATGGTTAATTAATTAATTTATGGTGAATTTCAGATGATGGTGCAGAGTAATCCGAATGTAATGTAACTAGTAGTGTAACTATTTACTTTCAGCAGTGAGTAATTCAGTAAAGTGATTACTTTTTAAAAAAGTAACTAGTAATGTGTTATGCATCACTTTTATAGAGTAACTACACCAACACTGTATATCAACCTCTGATAACCATGCCAAGACCGCTCTTAAGGCAATATCCCATTGGTGTTCGCATAGCCTGAATAGAAATACAACTTTTTGTCTCTATTGAGGAAAAAGCCACCAATGATTTTAAAGTGAAATATTCATACATGTGTGGTTGTTAGAAAAAATCCTTCACGGATTTAAAAGAGCCCCGTTTCTGGGTGTAAATCAGTTTCACGGGCATTGATTATATTGTCTATCCTCTCTCAAAATATTTTGCGCAGTCTTTGCCTTCAGGCAACTTCAAGCAAAACGCAATATATATTTTTGTCCGACTGGGTTTTTGGACAACTCTCGAGTGGTCCCAGAAAGTCAGACAGTCCAACCGGGTCAGAGGATGACGGACCGTTTATTGAAACACCCAGAAAAAGACGGACCGTCCAATCAAATCAGAGATAGTCCGTCACTGGCTTGGACTGTCTGTTGTGTTTATTGAAACAGCCCCCAGGATCTTAGCAATGAAACCTGGGCTGAACCCAAAAGCTTTCAGCGTCAGCCACAGATACTGGTCTTCAACTCGGTCAAATGCCATGTCCTGAGATATGGAAATAAGACCAGCATCTACATCCAATGAGCTGGAGATGTCCAAAACATGCCAAATTAAAGTGATATTATCACTTATTAACCTGCAAGGCACACAGTAAGTCTGCTCCACATGGATGACCTCACTAATCACATCTCTGAGCCTGGATGCCAGAGCTTTAAAGAGAATCTCATAGTCCTCACACAGCAGAGAGACAGGTCTCCCAATTCCTCACATCCCGTAGATCTCCTTTTTTTTGGTAACAGGGTGATGACTACAGCTCAACAGCAGCAGTCCTTTCCGCAAACTATCCCTGAGCACCTCCAACAGATTTTCACCTACCACTGACCAGAAGGACTTGAAGGACTCAACGGGCAGTCCGTTAAATCCATGCAGGAGCTTTTCCATTTCCCAGACTCATGACGGCACTGTACAGTTCGACCAGAGACAGTTCCGCTTCCAGCACTGTATTAGTATCAGCATCCACCTGAGAGAGACAAGCACAGAACTCAGCCACCTCCATGTCCTCCATACACTCCTTTTTAAAGCTCTCTCAGTAGAAGCTGGAGGCATATCTGCAAATCTCTGGGGCTCCTGTCATTATAGAACCGTCATCAGAGCGTAAAGATTGAATGATCTTCCTCAACCATTCTTACGCTCCAAGCTGAAGAAAAACTGTGAGGGAGCATCTATTTGAGAGGCATTCATGAAACGCGAGTGAAACAGAGCCCCCTGTGCTGTAATTCCTATCAGGTTGGCTAAAGCAGCCTTTTCAAACTTAATGGCTTCAATATGCCCTTGATTTCCAATAGAAGTAGTAGAATTACCAAGTCTAATGGATTCTATCTCCAGGTCTTGAAGACACCTGGTGATATACTTAGTGTCATTGCGAGTATATTGCTGACAAAACTGTTTAATCAAATTCTTCCCAAAATCTCACCATTGCTGCACTGAAGAAAACCGAGATTTGTTTTTCTAATGTGACCCTCATAGAAAATCAAAACCTCCTCTAGAAGAATATATCGTTTTAAAAAAGCAGTGTTAAAATTCCAATATGCACAGCAGATCTTAGTATTCTGAATGTAACAGGAACACTGGAAAAGAAAATGATCAGACAGACCAACAAGAGCTATTTGACACCGTATGAAAATACTAAAATGATTCTTAAAGCAATTTAATGAACTCTGGACCACTCCCGAAGTAGGGGAGAGTATTGAGAGGAACTTTGGCCTGGAGATCGGGGCGAATGTGATGTTGTATGGGCTTGGTCTGTGATTGTGCGAAGGTTGGGAAGCCCCAGGTGGCAAAACTCAGGGTGGGGCTTGCGTCTCAAGTCCGTGTTGGCTCCTAAACCCCCAAAAGTGTTAATGGATCAGCGAGTGGTAGGCTGTACGTAGGTCGTTGAGATAGTTGCGAATGTAGCTGGCATAAGAGTTTGATGTCCAGCGGCCGAGGATTTTAATTCGGTGGTCCGGCACTCCTCGCTTGGATGCTGTAGTGGCAGCGCCGATGCGGAAAGAATGCCCAGAAAAATATTTGGGCGGAGTATTGGATCTAGTTGAAACGTGACGAAGATGGTAGAGGAACCAGTGGCGCGTGGCTACAGCCCCCGTGTTGGTTGTGAATAGTGGGTCTTGAGGAGAAGCAATATTATTGTATCTTGAGGTGACGTGGTTCGATATTGGCTCGAACGGACTGAGGGCAGAGTCTAAGCGAAATATGAATATGGGCTGAGAAACGCCGAACTGATCCGTTTACTACTCTTTATCTTAAATGTAAGGCAGTCAGAGGAGTAGAATGAGATGTCGTTTAGGCTGGCGTGGTGAGAAGGATTGTAATTAGCGGAGAGTGAAGCGAACTCGGAGTATCTCAAAAAACCGAAGAAGGCTATTAGGAACATGGCTTCTAGAGTGGAATCCGTGTGAGGAGAGTGGTACCCTGAGCACAGCGTCTGGATGCAGCAAGAGAGGAGGTCTGCGGTTAGGGGTAAACGTTTTAGCCGGAGCGAGAGGTTCTTGTTTACGTAAACCTTTTAGTAGTGACTGCACGTGAGTGTGGGAAATTGACGAGCACTGATAACCAGTGCCTCTGAGAGGGAATCGAAAATCTTGGGGCTGCTTTTGCATCCAAAAGTGAGACGAACAGCGAAGTAATAGTGCCCCTTCCAGGCAACGCCAAAAAAATCCCCAAAAAAGTGGGCCGAGTGGTACGACCTTAAAAGCGTTTGTGATATCGGCTTTCGCCAACCAGGCGCCGCAACCGGCGAGGCGGATGAGAGTGATAGCGTGGTAGAGTAGCGCATAGAGAAATCGTTACTGGGGATAAGGCTGTTGATACTGGGGATGGCGGAACCGTGAGGGGATGATGAGTCTATAATTAACCACTTTTTTTCCCCCGAGTACGTACGGGTAGCTATTCCGATAGGGCTGATGTGAAAGACGGGAAAAGGTGGCTTGGAGTAGGGTCCAATCATGAAACCCGCGTCGACTTCGTCTTGTATTAGCTTGTCGGCGATATGGGGCTCTGCTAGAGCGGATTGCAAATTAGTGCACGTGAAGGGGTGATCGGAAATGGCGATTAAAGGCTCATTCAGACCAGGGCGAAGCAAAAAAGCGCCAGGGATTTGCCAAATATTCGTTGCACGAAAATTCCACGTGAAACCATGCACACCGGACTCGGTGCGATATTCCGCGATCTTGCATTCCAATTTCACAGAACAGACGAACAAAGACGGATTTTCGTAGAAGCTTAAGTCCATGCGGATGTTTTTTCTGCCGCACGAAACTTCCGCCTTGGTGTGCAAGCTTACATTAGAACCCATGAAATAAGCTTCTATTAATATCCGCACAAATAATCCGCACAGAAATTCGCGCTTGGTGTGAATGGGCCTTAAGCCGGGGTGGAAACCGTGGGTAAAGCCGTGGAAGAGGTAACAGACGAAGTTGGGATCAGGATGGTTCGATGAGGCTGAGGAGAGTAATTTGATTTGTATAGGAGTTTTGAGATATTGTAATAGTCATTTAGGCGGGTTGTACAGGCAACAGAATCGTGCGTGGGCACCCCCGCAGAAGGAGCAGGTGTGGAGGAAACGGCAGCTGGAGATATCGCAACTGATGCTATGAAATTATTGCAAATCATCCTACCCCCCTTGAAGAGGATGGACCTCCCTTTTCTATCAGTGTTGCCGCAAGAGGTCGTGTTGACGGAGGGGCAAGAAGTGGAAGAAACGGGTGTCGAGGGAGGTGGGGGTGCGGCCGAAGATGAACGGGAACATACGGTTGGTTTGCTGGGGTTAGAGGCTTTCGCCTATTAGATAAAGGGACTGAAACAGAACGCGCAGTAGGGGGGTGAGAGGGGGCCCCGCAGACCCAGCATGAGATCGATGTTCGGGGGTCGAAAACACGACAATACAATTCTGAGTCTAAAGTGCCCCAGTAAACTCCCTGATTGTACTGCTGAATCAGACCTGCTGCGTCAGAGGCAAAAGTACGAGGTATTGATAAAAACCCGTGTGGAGGGTGAAACTGCGTGGGGACGGCTGAAGTAGTTGGTGGGAGGGACGGACCTGTAGGAGGAAGCACAGAATTAACAACATCGGGAAACGGGGAGAGGGAGGGGGGCGGGGAAAGATACTGCAGTGGGAAAAAGATGAGCAGATGAAGCAACGGCGGGTGCTTCTCCGGGTATAGGTGGGTTAACACCGGAACTGCTGGAGCCTTGGAGAATTCGGTTGGGGGCTGAAGGAGTGCAGAAGCCGGTTCTCATCTGGCGGAAAGGATGGGGGGGACGTATGTGCATGGGGCAAAAGTGCAGCTTGCGAACAAAGGGACGAAACAGGGACGAAAAGAGACCGAAGGGGTCGTGAACGGGGGGAGCAGGCACAGGGGGAACTGGCTGGTTTGTGAAAGGAATGGCTTCCGCCAAATCTGGAGCGGAGAGGACGTCGCCGAGCGTGGTGACGTTGACGCTGGGGGCGCTGGTGGCGGAACCTGGAAGGTAAGCCTTGCTGGGGAGCCGCGGGCTCTCGCTTCTGGGGACCGCGTTCCAGTGACGTGCGGTCGGAGGTTAGTTTGGTGAGGCAGAAACCTCCCCTTTGCTTGTATTAGCAATCAGACGATTAACTAGTTTAGTAAGACTTTTCGGCAGAATGACGGACCAGTTTAAGTTTCCGCGGCGTTATTACTCAGTACATCGAACCTGAAATGCTCACCAGACAGCAGATTTGCGCGTACTTGCTTCCAGAAAACCGAAGCAATGTCATCAATAAATATTAAAACAGTTCGACTTATGTAGAGTTCAATGCTTAATCAATATTGTATTCTTTAAATGCGCGCTTTTACACCCAAACAAAAAGCGGGCGCTTATTTTCAGTCTTCTTTCCTAATCCGATAAACAATGTTTAAACAATATACAGAATTGCCGAGAGCCGAGAATTTTTCCTAATTGATTATTCAGATTTCCATCCTTGCAGTCTCAAATTGAAGCGTATACGTGAATGAATCTTTTTGTCATTATCTCCTCTATCACTATACGGGCTTCCTATAGGCTTGGTCTTAATTGTTTTGATTGTCAATCAGGAATAGTACGAGGGAACAGGTTCACAAAATCCTGTGATAAAAGTTTGGGTGACTGCCTTACCTCACTGCACGTCTCTGGCTTCCTGTAAGAAAGTACTCGCAAATCTGCAGTTTCGTGAGCATTTCAAGTTCGATGTTGCCCACTGAGTAATAACACCGCGGAAACATAAACAGGCCTGTCATTCTGCCGAATAGCCTTACGAAACTAGTTAATCGTCTGATTGCGAATCAAGCAAAGGGGAGGTTTCTGCCTCACCAAACTAACCTCCGACTGCATGTCACTACCGCGTTTGACGAGGGGCGTTGCTGGTACGAGACGGCTCTGGAGACCGCCGGCTGGAATTCCTACGGCTCGGAGCTCGAACGGGAGAGCGGCCTCGCTGGTCACCGCGGGGGGAGCGTAATTCTCTGTCCGAGGGACTCAGTAGGATTTCGGATTCCATGCTTCAGGCAAGCAGAGTGTTGCTGAGCGTTTGGGCTGTCTAGTTACAAATGAACCACGTAGAAACGAGACGAGTGGGGATTGTGGGAATGAAGGCGGTATATATAGGCATGCGGATGAATAGGAAGGCGCATTGGGAGTGGTCTTGTTCATGAACCTCTGTTATCGGGAACACCCTTAAAACTATCAAGTCTTGCAAGTGATATCAAATTTTCTCTGGAGTGACTCCATGTGCACTGTCTGTCTGTGTTGGTGTCTCAATGCAAGCACTTTTTTCTCCTGCATTTGCTTTTGTGGTTTTCCTGTTTTGGGCTTTGCATCATTTCTGTTTTCGCGGGACGTTTCTCCGATTGGAGATGTTTTGGGCCGTTGCAGCACATTTGTGTTGACAAAGATATGCAGGGTTTTTCTCTTGCATTTGCTTTAGCAGTTTCAGCAGCGGAGCTAGCGGGGGGCAGACGGAGCAGCCGCTCCGGGCCCACGGCTAAGGGGGGGGGGCCGCGGTGTAGCTACCATATATGCGTGAAACGCAGCTGCATTAGAGTCCAGACTAATTACAGGCTGAAGCTGGCATTGTACTAGGACACCATGATATAATGGGACTGACGGGTTACTCCGTTTAAAAATAAAGGACCGAAAAGAAGACCTTGCCAGTAGACAATTACCAATTGCTTATTGTTCCTTTATTTTGAAACGGAGTAACCCTTCATCGCCATTTGCCCTATAGTGAGAACGTTGACCGGGGGCGGGGCTCTTACGTTTCGTTTGTTTTTAGCTAAAATAACCGCATTACTACTGAGCATACGCGTGGACAAAGAAGACTTGGATTATACTGGATGGTGTTTTGGAAGATGTATTTGAGAGTTTGTAAACGGACGTTTTGTGGAGTTTTGCCGTTGCTACAATCTGTAACATAAGCTTCCAGCAAAAATGGAATTCGGATAATTTTTTAAAACTCCAGTGGCCATAAAGTTGCGCCAGGTGAAAAACAACTTCCTCAGTTCGGAACCTCTTATGGTGAGTTATTGATATACGTCGCCCACTGTGTTGGAATCTGTGACAAGGTGCTGTCACCGATTAGCATGTTTTCTTGTGTTATGCTGCTTCGACTCCAGATTTAAAGCAGGCTAGGCTGGTCGGAGCAACTGAAGAATACGTCCTGCACCGCAAATCTAACTGTGGGTACACACCTAGAGCTGCAAGAACTGCTGATTCTATTCATTTTCAATGGACACCGGACGCTTTGCAGCGGTAGACGCCGGTGTCCATCGGCTGCTCTTGCAGCATGTGCAGCTCTTGGTGTGCGCCCACAGTAAGGTTACGTTACCCAGCTGGTTAACTTACAGTGTTGTGACTGTCGTTTATAATTGTTGGCTAACGTAACGGGAAGCCAGCCAGGTTATAATGAAGCTTCCGAGCTGGTTATATTTAATGAATCACAATGAAACCGTAAAGTCATCGTTAGTGCATATGTTATTATTTGTCGATTGAAAGCTGCGTGCTTTTGCTTTTTTTGTTGCTGCTGACAGTAAGTTGTGGTTGTTATTATTATATGATATTATAGATGGTGGATAGTTCTAAAAATCAGCTCATTGTTAAGCCTACTGATTCCTTTCTTACACTTTGTTCAGATCGGATATCACTGCCTTCCCCCCAATTTTCATGCATGCGCAAAAGTGCACAGTGAACGCGCAGATCATAGCAGGCTATTCCACCGTGGACAGTTTGATAATAACTTTAAAAAATAATCACTTGGCCTTGCATCCAATAGCCTGCTTCCCAGGTTTGGGCGCTCAGACAGTTATAGCCTAAAATTGCTTTGACCTCTTCTCCTTATGGTTTATGCGCAGCACAGCCATGCCAGAAATAAGGCTATTGCAATAATACTACAGCCTAGCCTAATATATGCTCAAAAGAGTCTCATGTTTGCAACATTTAGCAAAATCATCTGATTAATTCCGTATACCACAAGGTCGAAACAAAACATAGTGTTTTGTTTATAGTGGTGGGGTGGGGGGGCCCACTTTGAGTTTTCGCTCCCCCTGCGACAAGTCACTAGCTCCGCCCCTGAGCGGTTTGTATGTTTTTGAATTTGCATCTCTTCTATTTCGCACCGTGTTTCTCCAATTGGAGATGTTCTGGGCCATTGCAGCGCGTTTGCCCCTGTCGGCCACCATATACGTCTTGTCGGCCACCTGACGTCTTGTCTCCTTCAGTCAACAACGTTCGACTTCAATTTCGTTGCACCACTGCCCCACTCAGGCGGGATGTAGAAAAATCCGTATAGATTTCCTATGCTGCCCAGAACTCACTCATTGGTCATACATATTGTCAAATGCTGATGTTGTCCACTGGAAATGTTAAAGGCACGTACAACTGCTGCCTACTTAAATCAAACCTGCTATCGTTGACACACTTTTCGTACAGTCAGGTCGAACTGAGGAGGTAACGTAAAATACTGCCTTTTCCGTGTCCATGGAAAGATATAGTTGGCTTCAAAGTGTTCAATGTCAGTAATGTTCTGAGAGATTATAGTTGGGCATACCAATGCGGCGGCACGGTAACTTCAAAATTTGAGGTCAGCTATTCAGTTATTCTATATAGGTCAGTGGGTTAACTGCAAACTTACCGGAAAAATGAACACTTGATCATACATCAGCAGAAACTACATTCTGGTCCAGCAGACTTATGTGTTTTAGCCAATGTGTTCATGCACCCTGTGTTTATTGTCAGATTTGGGGGAATCTTACACCCAGAATGAAATCTGTTTCAACACAATGAAAAAAAGATGGAACAATTTGTTTCCATTATGTTCTTTCAATTCACCTTCAAATTATTAAAAAAAAAACAATTTTCAATAGACAGACTTTATATTCTTATATTACCATATCCAGTGAGTGTAGGCCAATCACATTTGAGTATCTGAGTTATTATACAAATTATCTTAGTGTTTTGCATCAGTGGCTCCCCCCTCAGCGCCTGCAGTAGGTCCCAGCTGCAGCAGTGCAGTCTCTGTGCAGTCTGACTGAGGGAGGTTTTTGTACGGCTCTCTAACACTGTGTGAACACACCACCACTGTGGCGACTCTGACAGTAGTAATCTCCTGCATCTTCAGCCTGGACTCCAGTGATTTTCAATGTAAACTGAGTTCCAGATCCACTCCCACTGAAACGATCAGGAATCCCAGACTGGTGAGTTTGGGCATCATAAATCAGAAGTTTAGGAGCCTGACCAGTTTTCTGCAGGTACCAGATGAGGCGCTGTTTGGAGTTATAAACGTAGACACTCTGACTAACTGTACAGCTGATAGTGACAGTGTCTCCCTGCTGAACAGCCTGAGCTGCTGGAGACTGAGTCACAACTATATCTGCCATTGATTCTGGAAAAGACAAACATGAGAATAGATATCAATGCAGATAAACCTTGTCAAACAAAATTAATTTCTTTTGCATATTTTAATTGAAATAATTACGACTCATCTGGCAAATGTGTATAAATTTTTCAGTTAAAAAAATGGTAAGATGGATCCATCTATCTCACCACGTGCAAGGAGTCCCAGCATCACCAGCATTAGAAAGTCTGACATCATCATAATGCTGCCTGTGTCAGTGTGTGTGAAAGGACTGGACAGTCACTGATCAGTACTGGGGGTCTTAAAGTGTGTGGAGCAGTGAGGCAGGACAGGTATGCAAAGCCTCTTCCTCTATACAAATCCTGTCACACACAGTTAGAGGAGCTCTGATGAGTGAACAGCAGTGGGTCTAGAGAGGGCTGTGACTCCTGCTGCTTTTAATCATTCACCAATTTAATGACCATATTTCCATCATTTAGTGATTCTGTATCTGCTGCTGAGGAACACTTTTGGAGTCTGTGGGAAGGTTGTAAAAAATATTTAATAATTTCACATCATGTGAGCTGTAGGAATATTTTAATGCTAAAAACCTTGGATTGTCCTTGTCTTCATATTGACACTGATGATAATCATGAGAAGCCTTGTTCTCAACAGAAGAAGGAAACTTCATTCTTCCTGTGTTTGATTGCTGTGATATTTTGTCCAGGGCAGCAGAAGAAATTTTTACTCCGGATCATATTTCACAGCTCTGAAACTATTTTATTGTTGTCCAAACTTAATTTGTAGATCATAATTACAAGCCTATTATTATGAACTGAGTGGCAGCCTATTGCAGGATTGAACATGGGCCACTGTGGCAGGTTTATAATGAGGAGGATGGGGACACATGGAAGGAGGCATGAAGGACCCTCTTTACCTATTAATGATCTCACTAATGATTCAGCTCCCTGGAGGGGACATCGGTGAGGAGAACTGGTATATGAACTGGTCTATCAGAGAATCCTCTTACCATGAGATAGTCCCAACTGACACAACACTGTCCTTCTAAAATTAGAGAACAATCAGACACAAGGGAGTAGTTACGGCTGATCACACTATTAAGTGGAACTAGTTCAGGCAGGAAACTCAGGGCATTTTACTTTACCTATGCGGTTGTCTGCGTCAGCGAGAATACTCCAATCGCTGAGTGGAAACCGCAAAGAACCTATTACGTTGGTCTATTTAAGCACAATCAGCATGAACACCTTTGCTGCTCAATTCTGAAGCCTCATGCGCAAGGTGAGAAATGTGTTTTTGCTTGCCACCTCCACTCCAGCCTCCACCTGTTTGGTTCTGCTCTGTCTGACAGTGGCGGGATTCTTAAGTTCTGCTCCCTACCTAATTTTGTTGTTGTTTAACATGTTCTTGCTATGCATGGTAGAGAGCACCTCTAGAGCAGAACCTTCCGACAAGCTCAAATGTCATTACATCTACTTGTAAATAAATTTGTTCTATCTTAATACATGAGTTTACCTGACTCAAATGTAGTTAATGAGATAATCAACCAATTTACCAGAAACCCCACGCAGACTCAGAGCCTATTCGGCAGGTATGAGGGCTGTGACAACCATAAAACCTCATTTACATCCTCCATCACGGTGCGACAGCACAGAGGCAAACTGCCTCTCCCATGACGAACAAAGATAAGGAACAAAAAACTTAGTGTGATGATTCAGGAATGATAGTGATTGTTTGAGAGAACATATTCCTGAATCAGTAGTTTGGGAGAGAGCAGGGGGAGCACTGGCAGAGAGTGGAAGAGCATTCCTCCCTCCCTCTGTCTATCAGTGCAGATCAAATCTGGATTAAACTCCATTTAAGTTTCTCTGGTACGTAACTTTGTTAACCTCATTTAATGCTCTCTCATCTCTGAGTTCTTTGTCTCATATCTGAATACTTTTTCTAATCTCTGAATGCTTTCTCTAGCCTCTGAATACTTTCCCTAATCTCTGAATACTTTCTCTAATCTCCAAATTCTCTCTCTAATCTCTGAATGCTCTGAAGATTCAAGATAATTTAGTCCTTCAATTGATTTTCAAAAATGCCATGTACACAACAGGCCAAAAGTTTGGGGCCACCCTCAGATTTTTAATGGTGCACCAAGTGCAATGTGAACCCTTGGTTTTGGGGAAGGCATTTATAAGCATGCCTTCTTGTTACATAACATGATTTTATGTCACTAGGACGTGAACAATGTTAACACAAAGGCATTGGAACTCAATTATAAAAATATTGCGGTCAGTGATCAATCAGTCAAGACAGCTTTAACACGTTGACTGCCAACTACAAGATAACTCGTAATGGCGGGTCCGGGCCAGCGCTAGACTTGAAAATTCGGGGGAAATTATCCATCCCTTTATTGACAACAATTAATCCTGCTAATTCTAGATGGTTTTCCTTTGTAAACACGTTTTCCAATTCAAGAATAATCAAGTGGCTATTGAAGACACGGCTTTTCTCCTATCCCCTAACATCAAATAATGGGCTACATTCAGTAGAGAAAATAATTTAATTATAATTAGGTCTATGCACTGGCACTCAGCAACGTTAATTTTTTGGTAGTGTCCAGAGATACGACAGTTTTATGGGTACGGCTGTCGATTTGACGGGATTAGGATAAGGATTAGGGATTATGGTTATGGTTACGGTTAGGGTTGGGGTCAGGGTTAGGGTTAGAGTTAGGGTCAGGGTTAGTTTAGGGCAGGGTTTGAAATTGGGACTGCCGTACCTCTCTACATTGAAATGCATTGGAAAACTGCCATACCCGTAGCAACTGCCTAATTTTTTTTTTCCAGCGAGAGCGGCATTTAAGAACCCATTTGCGAATGAAGGTAATTTCGGCAAGTACCTACACCTGTTTTTGCAGCATGGTCACGCAACTTGCTGTAAAAAATAGACAGCTGTCAGACTGGAAAATGTAAACGGAGGAAACCACGTATACTTGTCACCAGAATTACCTTAATTCGCTGAAGAGTTCTGAAATGCCGCTCTCGCTGGAAAAAAAATTACCGTTGCTGAGTGCCAGTGCATAGACCTAATTATTATTAAATATTTTTTCTGTACTGAATGTAGCCCCTTATTTGCTGTTAGATCGCATGGGGGAGAGAAGCCATGTCTTCAATTGCCACTTGATTATTCTTGAATTGGAAAACGTGTTTATAAAGGAAAACCATCTAGAATTAGCCAGGATTAATTGTTGTCAATAATGGGATGGATAATTTCCCCCGAATTTTCAAGTCTAGCGCTGGCCCGGACCCGCCATTACGAGTTATCTTGTAGTTGGCAGTCAACGTGTTAAAATGTGGTCTGAGGTCTGGAATTCACCTAAAACCTATTGGCTTCCTATATTTCATGTACTGAAGTCATTTCATGCGCAAAAAATAAGATACTAAGAGCAAATCACTGCACTCACGTCCAAAAAAATGCCAAGGTGCCAGAAAACCAAATAACTAGTAGAAAAGAGTATCTGTACACTTGGATCAATGCAAGTCTCTTTAATGGAACAAGCTTTCAGTCAAAGGACCTTCCTCAGGGTAACGATGAAGGCCTGTTCAGAATTTGGCAGTGCGCAGAAACATTCAGCAGTGCACCCATTGCGCAGGCCATGCAGGGACCTGGTGATCAGTGTTTTTTTAACCAATCCTGTGCTCCTGAGCCTCTGTTCACGCGCATAGGGTGCAAGAGACTGGCAGACGCGCACACGGATCGAGTCGCTGCAACAGATTGGAGTGGAGAAAGACTATGAGCCAGACACGGAGTTCTAAATGAACATTCGCCAACTTTTACTTTTCTCTCCGTGCGTCCATTGAGTGTGAGTTAACCTTAAACATGAACAATAATGGTAAGGATATTTCTGATATGTTATCTGTTAATTTGTTTCATAGTATTAAGGCATATTAATTAAGGGCATTGTTCTGAAGCACTCGCTGTAGTTTGTGATTCAGTTTACCTCGCGGTAACTACCGCTAATTATTGCACTACTCGTTATTGATATTTTGCGGTGCTATATGTCTGTTTTGTGCAATTTACTTTCTACCTCGCGTATAAACGCCTCAATCAGCAGGCAGAGTAGGAAAACTCAGAAACGTTTGTGACATGGCTGACATCATGTGCCTCAATTACACCGCTGCAGGCAGCATGAGCCCTTAAAGGGACAGCGCTACATTCTGTTTACTGAAGCTGGAAGCAGCTATCCTTTGCGGAAGCCTACTTGCCATGCAGTAATTGCTGTTATCGATGTCGCTTTCAATGTAGCAGGAAAGCTATGCACTTCACTAATTTCATTATGCAGAATTCCGTTTGTGTAGCTGACTATTTTGTACTTATGTGACTTATTCATTATCTCTGTTTTAGTTCTCATTCTATGGCTGCTGCGATTGTTTTCCTATGCCAAGACACTTCATTTGTGTAATGCTGTATGTATGTTGTATAGATTTAATTTTATATTTCCATTCATTTGTTTGTAGAAACCACGGATAACTTTACAGTGTTGAGACCGCAAGATGAGTGGCATGTGTGTGTGTTATCAATAAACAGTTACTTTGGAAAACATCAAATCAGTTCTGACCGGACTTCCTGAGGCGATTGCCACTACCGCAACCAACCCAGTCAATTCAATACAGTCCTACTAGAATCAGGTTCATCTCATCACAACCCCCAGATTTAACAAGGCCCTTTGACCGAAAGCTTGGTGCATTAAAGAGACTTACATTGATCCAAGTGTGCAGATACTCTTTTTCTACTATGTGCAAAAAAAAAGGAAACAGTTGATGTGATTTTTTTTTTTTTTTTTTTAAAATATAGATCTGAGGGTGGCCCCAAACTTTTGGCCTGTAGTGTAGGTTACAGGGCATGTATTATCCTGGAAATCTTCAGTATCAGATTCATCGAAACTATGGTCATATTGACAAATGTGAAAAATTCTTGATATGATAAACATCCTACATTATGATGTACCCCATGTCAGAGTTATAATATGTAAAAGGGTGAACTCAAGAAATGCTCCTGTTTATGTCTGACACGAATAGCCCACTTTTGTTCCAATTAACTCACTTTAAATTCCAGTATATAATTGTGTGTGAGGATGCCTTCAGGAACCAGAAGCGAGAACCAAAAGATCCAGCAAACTTGTTCTTCATTAATTCTGGGGTGGAAACCCCTGCAGGGCAGTAGGCAACGGTACAGAGTCCACAATCCAAAATCAGAAACCAGTAGTCGTAGTCCAGTTCGTAAACAGGGCAGCTAACACAAAACTCAGGGTCGGGCAAAGCAGATTTGTTACACGGGCACAAGAATATCAAAGACGAAGCCAAAATCAAAATCCGGGACATTCCAGTCAGAAGTATAACACGAAGAGTACAAGACATAAACAACACAGCACAAGGAAAACGTTCTGACAAGGGCTGGCTGTGAACTGACTGCTTAAATACACATACGGGAAGTCACATGCTATAATAGGGAACGGGTGAGCTGGATCAGACTAATTAACAAAGGAATGAACATGAGGAAGTTCCTAACCACATGAAATTGGCGAAAGCCAAAACGCGGACAGGGATTACACAGACAGCCTATGACAAACAAACGGCTCCGATTAGGGATTTCTAAAGTGCACGGAGAGTGAGAGGCAGAACAGTGTTTAACAAGGTGCGGAGAATCTGCTGAAGCACAGCAAAGTAAATTGAGTGAAGGCAAGAGGCGGAGACTAGAACAGGGCGAATGCTGAGAGATCGTTAGTCAATTAGTAATGTGCAGCTATACAATCCCTAAGTGCTCATTAGTAAGTTAGTACTATAAACAATGTTAGTTATTGTTAGTAATTTATCCAAAATAACAAACTGTTAGTATTTGTTAGTAAAGACAGAACAGCAAGGCGAAGGAAGCAAACGAGATTGGAAGGAATAATTGGAAACCCAGAAACCACGAAATCGCCTGAAAACGTGGCACGCAAAACTGGGGAACAAAACTGTCTCAACACATATGACCAGACTGGGGAGACAAAGTGCAATGCATGGCATGGAGAGAAACATAAACCAGAATGATAATCTAAACAGTGAATATGAGTAATGGCAGGCAAAAGACATGGCAAAATACAAAACATGGCACGGACTAAATAAAAAAAACATGGCTTGGAAGCAGAGTCATAGTGAAAACATGGTCAGGCATAGCAGAATCATAACATTGTGTGGGTTTTTTTTTTTTGTTCTCTTTGTGTTTATTTGAAAATAGGAAAAATCTTTCTCTGAGAATGAAATTGGTTTTACTATAATAAAAAATAATATTTGGACCGATTTATTTATCTCTACTGTGCTCTTTCAATTAAGTTCCGAAATTATCAACAAGAAAAGACTTAATTTTCACAAGATGTGTGGATACACTTCTCTTACCATATACAGACAATGCCTTACTTTTGAGAAATTGAGTGTATTGTGCAAACTACACTGCTCAAAAAAAAAAAAAAAAGGGAACACTAAAATAACACATCCTAGATCTGAATGAAATATTCTTATTAAATACTTTGTTCTTTACATAGTTGAATGTGCTGACAACAAAATCACAAAAATTATCAATGGAAATCAAATTTATTAACCCATGGAGGTCTGGATTTGGAGTCACACTCAAAATTAAAGTGGAAAAACACACTACAGGCTGATACAACTTTGATGTAATGTCCTTAAAGTCAAAATGAGGCTCAGTAGTGTGTGTGGCCTCCACGTGCCTATATGACCTCCCTACAACGCCTGGGCATGCTCCTGATGAGGTGGCAGATGGTCTCCTGAGGGATCTCCCCCCAGACCTGGACTAAAGCATCCGCCAACTCCTGGACAGTCTGTGGTGCAACGTGGCGTTGGTGGATGGAGCGAGACATGATGTCCCAGATGTGCTCAATTGGATTCAGGTCTGGGGAACGGACGGGCCAGTCCATAGCATCAATGCCTTCGTCTTGCAGGAACTGCTGACACACTCCAGCCACATGAGGTCTAGCATTGTCTTGCATTAGGAGGAACCCAGGGCCAACCGCACCAGCATATGGTCTCACAAGGGGTCTGAGGATCTCATCTCGGTACCTAATGGCAGTCAGGCTACCTCTGGCGAGCACATGGAGGGCTGTGCGGCCCCCCAAAGAAATGCCGCCCCACACCATTACTGACCCACTGCCAAACCGGTCATGCTGGAGGATGTTGCAGGCAGCAGAACGTTCTCCACGGCGTCTCCAGACTCTGTCACGTCTGTCACATGCTCAGTGTGGACCTGCTTTCATCTGTGAAGAGCACAGGGCGCCAGTGGCGAATTTGCCAATCTTGGTGTTCTCTGGCAAATACCAAACGTCCTGCACTGTGTTGGGCTGTAAGCACAACCCCCACCTGTGGACGTCGGGCCCTCATACCATCCTCATGGAGTCGGTTTCTGACCGTTTGAGCAGACACATGCACATTTGTGGCCTGCTGGAGGTCATTTTGCTGGGCTCTGGCAGTGTTCCTCCTGTTCCTCCTTGCACAAAGGCGGAGGTAGCGGTCCTGCTGCTGGGTTGTTGCCCTCCTACGGCCTCTTCCACGTCTCCTGATGTACTGGCCTGTCTCCTGGTAGCGCCTCCATGCTCTGGACACTACGCTGACAGACACAGCAAACCTTCTTGCCACAGCTCGCATTGATGTGCCATCCTGGATGAGCTGCACTACTTGAGCCACTTGTGTGGGTTGTAGAGTCCGTCTCATGCTACCACTAGAGTGAAAGCACCGCCAGCATTCAAAAGTGACCAAAACATCAGCCAGAAAGCATAGGAACTGAGAAGTGGTCTGTGGTCACCACCTGCAGAACCACTCCTTTATTGGGGGTGTCTTGCTAATTGCCTATAATTTCCACCTGTTGTCTATTCCATTTGCACAACAGCACGTGAAATTGATTGTCAATCAGTGTTGCTTCCTAAGTGGACAGTTTGATTTCACAGAAGTGTGATTGACTTGGAGTTACATTGTGTTGTTTAAGTGTTCCCTTTATTTTTTTTGAGCAGTGTATTTTACAGCAGAACCTCTAAATTTTCAGATCAGCAGCTCCCCCCTCAGCACCTGCAGTAGGTCCCAGCTGCAACAGTGCAGTCTCTGTGCAGTCTGACTGAGGGAGGTTTTTGTACGGCTCTCTAACACTGTGTGAGCAGAAAGCTAGCACCCTGCTGACAGTAATAATCTCCAGCATCTTCAGCCTGGACTCCAGTGATTTTCAGTGTATATTGAGTCCCAGATCCACTCCCACTGAAACGATCAGGAATCCCAGACTGGCGAGTTGTGGCCCAATAAATCAGAAGTTTAGGAGCCTGACCAGGTTTCTGCAGATACCAGCTGAGGAGCTTTTTGGAGTTATGAACGTAGACACTCTGACTGTACAGGTGATAGTGACAGTGTCTCCCTGCTGAACAGCCTGAGCTGCTGGAGACTGAGTCAGAACTACATCTGCCATCGATTCTGGCAAAAATAAACATGGAAATGGATATCAATGCAGGTACACCTTGTCAAACAAAATAAATTTTTATTGCGTATTTAAATTGAAATAATTACATCTCCACTATCAAAACTGTATAAATTTTAAATTAAAAGATGGATCTGTCTTTCTCACCCTGTATAAGGAGTCTCAGCATCACCAGCAGTAGAAAGTCATACATCATCATAATGCTGCCTGTGTCAGTGTCTGTGAAAGGACTGGACAGTCACTGATCAGTACTGGGGGTCTTAAAGTGTGTGGAGCAGTGAGGCAGGACAGGTATGCAAAGCCCCTTCCTCCATACAAATCCTGTCACACACAGTTAGAGAAGCTCTGATGTGTGAACAGCAATGGGTCTGTAGAGGGCTTGGACATGTGTACTGTGTGCTGATATTTTGCCCTCACAATGAAGTAACTGCATTACTTATGGCTCTTCTGAAATATTATTTGACATTTAACTTGGTAACTGAATATAGCTTCAGATTCTGTGAATTGTGTTTAATGAATTCCTCTGAGTTCAGATCAAAGTGTGACTGACAGAAATGAGAGAGCCAATGACATCACATATGCACGGCCAATTGCCTCCATCCATTGACTCCAGCCACGCCATCAAACTTACAGATAAACTCAAAGGTTTTTTGTCGAGCAGTTATTTACAATCAAATGAAATAAATGTGTGTGTGCATGTGTGTGTATGTTTGTGTGTGTGAGAGAGAGAGAGAGAGAGAGAGATTGTGAGGCAGGTGTACAGTAATTAACTGTACTGATGTAACAGAGCACTGGGGGCAGGAAGTTTTCATGACGATTGAACAGAAGGGGAGAGTTTGAGGTGTGATTCTGCTCCTGAGCCTCTGCTGCGTGATTGAACTCGCATTGTTTTTGTTGATTTTGCACCGGCCAGGTCATGTTCAATACCAGCCTGTAATTTCCGCTCTCTTATTACACACAGGGGCCACTTTATCGAGTACACCTGCTTGTTAATCCAAATATCTATTTAGCAAATCATGTAGCTGCAACTTGATTCATGAAAGCATGCTTACATGATCAAGAGGTCCAACTGTTATTCAGACCAAACATCAGACTGGGGAAGAAATGGGACCTCAGTGACTTTTACAGAGGAGTGACTGTTGGAGACAAATGGGGGGGTTTAAGTGTCTCAGAGACTGTTGATTGGAATTTTCAGGAAAAATATTCCCTGAAAGAAGAAAAACAATAACCCATAGAGCAGCTGGTTCAAGCTGACAGAATGGCCAAAATAACTCAACCACATGTTACAACAATGTTATGCAGAAATGCATCTCTGAAGCACAACATGTCGACCCATTAAGTGGACGGGCTACAGCAGCAGGAGACCACACCGAGATCAACTCCTGTTAGCTAAGAACAGCAAACTGAGGCTACAGTGGAAAAAAAAGCCTCACCAATACAGGACAGTAGAGGATTGGAAACACATCACTTGGTCTGAGGAATCTCAATTTCTGCTGTGACATGCAGAAGGGAGGGACAGAATTTGGCCAAATCCACATGAATTCATGGATCCATCCTGATTAATGTTAAGAGTTAAGGCTGCTGAAGGTGCAATGATGTAGGGAATACTTTCTCAGCGCATATTAGGCTCCCGAATACCAATTGATCATTTAAATGCCATGAAAAAAGATGAGGATAAATTCATGGGTGTCGATTGTGTTCTTCCAAATTAGTTCTAAAAATATCAAAAAAATAACAAAAACAAAAGACGATGCAAATATTCCTGTATTGACATTTGCAGAAAATGTATTATGATTAAGAATTTGAGTTATTATTGCACATAGTTGCTCAGCGTTCTGGAGCAGAACCTCTTTGGGTTTCAGATCAGTGGCTCCCCCCTCAGCACCTGCAGTAGGTCCCAGCTGCAGCAGTGCAGTCTCTGTGCAGTCTGACTGAGGGAGGTTTTTGTACGGCTGTCTAACACTGTGTGAACGGTAAGTTATTGCTCTGCTGACAGTAATAATCTCCTGCATCTTCAGCCTGGACTCTGGCGATTTTCAGTGTAAACTGAGTCCCAGATCCACTCCCACTGAAACGATCAGGAATCCCAGGCTGGCGAGTCGTGGCAGTATAAATGAGAAGTTTAGGAGCCTGACCAGGTTTCTGAAGGTACCAGTGGAGAAAGTTTTTGCGAAAAGCACTATCGTAAACACTCTGACTGGCTGTACAGCTGATAGTGACAGTGTCTCCCTGCTGAACAGCCTGAGCTGCTGGAGACTGAGTCACAACTATATCTGCCATTGATCCTGGAAAAGAAAACAATGAAATGGATGTCAGGGAAGCTAACTGCTGGTGAAAAACAGGCTATATTGTACATTATTTTCTCAAGCTCTAATGACAATTTAATGAAGGAACAGTAAAGCATAACTGAAATCAATAGTTTTATTTTATCCATATTTCTCACTCTGTACAAGGAGTCCCAGCATCACCAGCAGTAGAAAGTCTGACATCATCATAATGCTGCCTGTGTCAGTGTCTGTGAAAGGACTGGACAGTTACTGATCAGTACTGGGGGTCTTAAAGTGTGTGGAGCAGTGAGGCAGGACAGGTATGCAAAGCCCCTTCCTCTATACAAATCCTGTCACACACAGTTAGAGGAGCTCTGATGTGTGAACAACACTGGGTCTATAGAGGGCTGTGACGTGTGCACTGTTTGCCCTGACAACAAATTATTTGCATTAATTGAACTTTTTCTGAAAATACTGTACATTGCACTTTTGAGGGTGTGGTAAATGGTAACTGCATATTGGTTGAGATTCTATAAATTGTGTGTTTAACAACTTCCTCTGTTGTGTGTGTTCTGATCAAAGTTTCAGTAGCAGAAATGACTCAACCAGTAACATTACACATTCATGACAAAATTGCTTACATCCAGTTCCATAGCAAAGAACCATCTTATCAAAATGTCACAAGTGAAAAGAGGAATATTTTTCAGGCCATTGTTTGCAACCAAATGCTATTGATTATTGACAGATGATCATTAGATAATGACATGAACAACAGCATATCAAATCTCCGGGGGGGTCTCTGGCAAAGGATTCACTGCAGCTCCAGGGCTTGCTGAACACCAAAAGGACAGAGGGAGGAAGAGAGGGATTGAAAGTGAGAGAAAAGGAGGAGGGAGGGGGGGATGAGGCAGGGCAGATGTGCGGTAATGAACTGTAACAGCATAACAAAGCACTGGGGGGCAGGAAGCCTTCATGGGAGTCGAGCAACAGGGGAGTTTGAGGTGAAATTCTGCTCCTGAACCTCTGCTGTGTGAAAATGGGTGAGATGTAAAACACTACAAAGCTGAGATTTTACATATGTCAACATGAGCAGGTCCTGCCTTCACATTCAACTCTATTGTTTTATGTGAAACATGAGAATTCTTTTGCTGACAGAACGAATACAGGGTTGATTATAAAAAGAAACGTCCTCTTTCATTTCCTCACCTGGTCACTGTGACATTTTGTCCAGGGCAGCAGTTTGGATCATACTTTCGTCTCTGATTTTTACTACTTTCCAAATTTAGCTTGGTTGGTCATAGTTGCAGACTCATGCAATGCTATTAATATCCTTTATAATTTTGTGAGAGCAAACAAAAAAACTGCATATCCCATCATGCACTTGTTACCAGCAACTTCTTTTCACGCGCTGTAGCTCATCCACATGAACAGCCATTGTAATTGAGGAGTGTACACCCTGTTCAGCTAGCACAGGCAGACAGACTGAAGATAAACAGAATAAATGCTCTTGTGTGATGAGATAAGAGGAACCTGAGCTGACTGACTCCCTCCAATTGTCCTATTGGTACTTTTGGCCCATTTTGCACTCTAAGTCAGAATTTAATGTTAGCCTGTGCATTCCTCTGTCTGACAAAGACAACTCTTCTTCTTATGCTTAAATCGTCAAATTACTCATCATCATCATCATCATCATCAATCTTCTTCTTCTTCTTATTGCATGCCACATTTTTTGAAGCAGCTCCTTCAACAGCTTTAAAGTTCCAAACTGAGAGACTGGAGGGCAGCTTCAGGATATGCCGAGTGGATAGGTCACTTCCATTCTTTCTTTTAGTCTTTTTTCATGCCATTTTCCCATAGACTTGTTATGGGCCATTTTTGAAAACTGCTCATATTCATACAGTTTCATACCTAGAAACATCACATCTGCGGAATAGATTGATGTTGGGTCAGATCTGTAAATTATTATTTTTTTTAATGATCCCGCACTTCCGTCCTTCCTTTATAATCTCTTCTTTCTCAATCTATAGACTTCTATTCAATTTCAAAATCTGTTGAACTCCCAGAATTTGAAGGCTACAGCCTCCAAAGTTTCTATACGGCTTCAGACTGTTCTAAAGGATGGATATTTATGCTCTTGCAGCCCTACCCCCTCGTTCTTTTCTTTTTCATTACTTCATCCTCCATTAAACTCAAATCATTTACCTAGTCTTTAACTTTCCAGCAAGAGCCTTTAAACACACTTCACTCTGAAGACTTTCCCCAAGGATCGATGTTGATGTCTTGAGCCCCCCTCCCCACCACCATACACACTCTAGCACAGATACAAGGAGCATATTTTTTTCTTTTTTCCTCACTCTATGTCACGCATTCAAATGGACGAAGTTCGATCTTTTGTAACTTTTGAATTGTTTGTTGAAGAGAGTTCTGGGTTGGGATGTTGGACTGAAGAATGGGTTTGTCAAAGAGAATTCAGTTATTGGATTCAGGGAATAATCATATTGAATTGCTGAAGCCCTGCTCCTTTTAGTCATTCGTCAATATTTGAACCGTCATAACTATTAACCCGTCTGTCCGAGAGAACAGGGGTTGGGTTACTGAACTGAGGAAGGGGTCACATGTTAATCACCAAAGCCACACTCCCATGCTTGATCGGCTTCACTTTCATCCTCGATAAGTTTTGAAACATTGAGTTAGATAATACAGTCAGTAGGTGGCAGTAGAAAAATGAAATGGTTAGCTCTAGGGGACTTTATACTAAATAGAAGAAGAAAGGATTTATAGCAATGTTCACTGTTTACAAACAATGACCTCAAAGTTGTGTCACGCCGTAGGGGCTATAATGAACAGGGGCCTGGATGATTTGTTAAATTTTTGTCTTACCTGTGTGTTGATTGTAAATTATCTGTCACGTCTTGCATAATGGACTAATTGGCGGCCAGACGCGATTAATTATGGGTGATCAGCTGCGGACATTCAGATTGGCTGGACTCCTTAATATTAGCTCGGGGTTGGCTGCTGTATGTTCTGTGCTTCCGTGTCATTTCTGTCTCTCTCCCTTTCTCTCTCTGATCCACTTCCTGGTGTTTGTGCGTCCTGCTGCTGACATGGTGATTCGGGAGCTGGCTGGCTGAAGCGGACGTGTTGCAAATGAGGAGGAAAGGCTGATACTAACGCAGTGGAGGCAACGCAGCTGACCGGCGGAGGATCAGCGATGGTGCTGGAGGACTGTAGGCATGTGATGGGTAAAATACAGCGCACTCAATCCGACATAAAGGGAAGTAAACATGCCTAGATCCATTGGAGTGCGTGAGTGTGTTTGCAACGTGTGAGCTCACCACTGCGCCTCTGTTGCTCTTCCGCAGGCTGGCTCGGGTGGACGGTTCCTCCCGCAACGTCACTGGAGGCACTCTCCGCCAATCGGCAGTGGACTTGTGGTGTGGATGCGTCGGCGGGGCCTGGATGTTGGGGCACACCCCCTCGCAGGGGATTGGACTATGGGCTGCCAGTCAATGGCAGGGGACGGTGAATAGGCTCTTGATGAGGTTGTAAACACCGTGCAACTAGGCCAAGGAGGGTCCCAGCTGAGGCGAAAGGTCTCAGCGTGTTTGCCTAAACAGCCAGGGAAAAGAAAGTCTTTCCGGTCTCCATTATAATAATGGGGTCTGGCTGCGGCTTCAGCGCTAAGCCACTGCCTCAGACCAAACGTGATGACGTCCTTCACGTTCTGCTTTTATGTGGTCTGAAACGTGCCTAGCGGATGCTGCAGTCCTAATGTCGTAGCGGTTACAATTCATCTGACTCCATATTAAATTTAGGATATAAACTTTAGCTATAACCATTTGCGGTTACGGTTAAATGATGCGTTTGCATAAATATTGATCCTACTCCAATTTATGAATTTAGAGCCATGTTGTGCATCGGACCCAGGACTGGTCTATACCTTACTCCGCCGGACCAAAACATCTGTGCAGTCCAATTCGGTGAATTAACTCAGAGGCTGGAGGTATTATTAAGCGCGACAATTTGACATCGACATTAGCTATGACTAGGGATTATCGGGGCCCAAAACGAGATCCCCGCTCAGGGACCGATTCCTATTTGGCATAACAGAATTCTCCTCGGAAATTCTGTTCAGGGACCGATTCCTTTTCGGTATACCGGATTCTCTTGGCGCCAATCAAAATAACACTCATCACAGCGTGGAAAATCTACCTTATAATGCAGACCAAGCATGTTGATCAGGCATGCGATTACAGTCCTACGTTACCCAATTAACAGACAGACCTCCGAGCTAGGAAGAGATATGTTAGTCCGAATCAGAATCCCACAACAGAATGCAATTATCACTTTATTTCGCCAGGCAGGCCCAAGCTTAAATCCCAAGAACCAATTACATCGTTACAGAAAATATAAAGAAGTCAAATCATACCTGGCGCAGCTCACAACTACACATATGTACAAAGTACACTGTGGGAAGGTTGAATACAAGCTTCCATAGCTATATCACATCTGCACATGGCTGCAGGAGCGCATGTGGAGAATCGCCCAAGATCTTCCATGACTAGATTAAAGCTAACCACGGCATAGAGATGCGCGTGGGGGAAGTTGAATGCAATCTTCCACTGTGATAACGGCTACACACATACAGATGAATGTGTGGGGAAGTCGCCTACGATCTTCCATAACTCCTATTGGCTACACACGGCATGGAGATGCACGTGTGGAAAGTTGGTTGCGATCCTCCATAACTACTATTAGCTACACACAGCATATAGACGCACGTGTGGGAAACCAGGTGCGGTCTCCCCTGAGTCCTTTGTTTCCCCACCTTTTAAGCCCAAGCTCCAGAAGCACTTCCTACAGCAGGGTCATAAATCATTTGAGTAATCAGGAAGGCAACCCCTCCTCAGAGGGAATTTGGGAGGGGACATTACCACGAGGAGAAGTAGCAGTATATTTCTTTTCATACTTATTGAATGAGGGTTTAGTACAATTTTAATCCCTTTGAAATATGCCCTATGCGATTTCGGAATCTTAGTGGAGTAAAATGATACCAAACACGATATGCTTTCACTCCAGTTTGCCATGAAACATCAGCTACACTCCATAATTTACAAGTTTAACTGGTATTAATGTTAACAATCAGCTTCTGTCATATAACCAAAATACACATTGGATTTGCAGCATTACGGGAGGTAATGTGAATTATTTTGCTGGTGAAATCTCTGAAAAGTCCAGTTTATGGCACTGCGGCATTCTCTCTGCCAAAGTTGTCTCAGCCGTTTTCGGGTGGCTTGCAAGACGTTCAACGCTGACCTTTACCCTAGAGACTGTCCATTAACCCAAGGCTGGGGGCCGCTCCAGCTGTCGTGAATGAAGTTGGTGCCTTACAGACCCTAATTGGTCTGCTCCCATGACTCAGGAATATCCCTGCAGGATGCAGATGGCTTTAAGACAATAGGAGTAAATTTACCAGTCCTGTGTCTGTGAGAACGGCACAGAAGTGTCTTTGTCAGGAAGCATGTGCCATTAAGATAAGGCTACCAGAGCCATGGTCTGTGACCAAGTGTCCAAAGTTTCCCCTGCCTTCCCAGCGCGGCTTACAAGGTTGTGAGCTTCTGATTTATTGGGGTTGCTGTGTGCCAGCCTTGCAGTTGTGCCTTTATTCTCTGTTTGCATTTTGGTGGGTTTTTCTTTTTCTGCCCCCAGGTTTTATGATTTGAATTTTATGTTTGTGTGTCTATTGCCTATCCCAGCTGTGGGGTTAGCCTCCTCATAGGGGACGGTGTGAAGGTTGTGGCAGCGGCTCTTTTTCACCTGTGTGGGTTGCCGTGCTAATCTAGCTCGCCTTATGCCTAGTGCTCTTGTGTGGGTTAATGATTTGTGTGCTGTATGCGGTGTAATTTTACCTGTGAAACTAGCCTCTCGATTTCACTGTTGCCGTGTCTGTCTACTGCTGCATGGTGGGTATTAATGGTCTGTGAGGGGGTTAACAATAAATATTGTCATCGCATTCTCAGTGTCTGTGTTGCTCGGTCAAGGGGTCCTGAAGTGTCTGTGCAGGGAACAAACAGAAAATTGGGATCGTACTGGGCTGCAAATCCCTCCCCCAAAACAAACTGGCCTCGGCCTCGACAGTTGTACATGCACAGTTTTGCGGTTAGCAGAAAGCGTGATCAGGACATAAATAAAATGGCAAGTAGCCTTTGGTTCTTCGCTTAAAATCCTCAAAAACTTGATTCCTGAACCCTAAGTGAACCTGTTGGTGCAACCTATAACACAACAACTGGCTGGCGTCGCTATTTTAGATGTTTTATTAAGAACATATAGAGACGGAGATCTACTTGTGTAAGATGAGCCTTTCTGCCAACGAAGTATCAAAACATTGACGTCATCGTGAACATCGCTACAGCTTGTTCATTGCAAGAGGAGCTCCGATGTGTGAACAGCAGTGGGTATATAGAGGCCTGGGTCATGTGCGCTGTGTTCAGCTTTTGAAAATAAATTTACTTCTTTGACCTTTTTTCCAAACTTCTCAAGGAGCAACTGCATATGGGCTGAGATTTCTATGAAATGTGTCTGAAACATTCCTTGATTTTGTATTTTCATGCACTTATCATACTCAGTTTATGAATATAAAATGAGTCAAATTAATGTAGGTTTTTTATTTTATCAACAAAGGTAGCACCTTCCTTCATGATACAGTGGTTTTCTGAAAGTTTTTAAAATGAAAATCCTTGGCTAACATAAGCAGAGCAGGCCTGACTGTAAAATGAAATAATCTCCATCTCCGTCACTAATCATGGAGAATCATATTTCAATATTTCTCATCATATTCATCAGTAAATCAATAACCATATTGAATAACCATAATCAAAAATCATAATCAGTAACCATGTTATGTATGCAGCAGTAACACACACGAGCAGGGCACACAGACACATGCACACACATACACAAGCAGCACACGTACACAAACACACACAAGCAGTTCACACACATTCAAGCAATTCAATTCACACATGAGCAGCTCACACAAGCAGCGGGCTTCTGTAGCTTTGATTAGTAAGCAGGCTTCTGTTTAGTTGATTTGAAAACATAATCAGGTGATGTATTTGATTTCTGTAGCTTTGATCAATATTTGTTCAGTAAAATCATTAGTTGTTGCTGAAAAACATAATCAGTTGAATCATTTATGTATCTACTTATATCCTATTCCTTTGACTGTATTTTTCCTCTCTTGACTGTAATTTTCCAGTCCTTTTTAGTGATGTGCATACTTATCTTTTGGTTGTAGTTCTCAAGTTGGCAGTGTTTTGGTTTGCCTGTCTTGTTGTAGCGTGAGAATGAGAAGGCGGAAAGACCATATTTGGAAGATATTTCCTGTGATGAAGGCATATAAAAAAAAAAAAACAAAAAAAAAAAAAAACACTGGGTGTGAAAAGAAAAATGTAAATTCTTCTTGCGCAAAGAGAACTCAGCTTTATATTTATCAGTATGTGTGAGGATATGCTCAGGAACCAGACGCGAGAACCAAGCAATGCAGTAGATGAGTTTAAGCGAGGGGGGAAACTCCCGCAGGGCAGAAGGCAAAGGTACAAAAGTCCAATCCAAAAATCAATCCAGTAGGGCAGAATCAGAGTCCAAAACCAGGGCAGCAATCACAGTACTCGTGGTCGGGCAAAAACAGGTTCGGTACACAGGCACAGGTTTGTCAGAGAAGCAAAAGCCAAAATCCAATGGGCGTAATCCAAACCGTTAACAGGGCAGCAAACACAAAACTCGTAGTCGGGCGAAAAGGGTTCGTAAACAGATGCAGACAACAGTACCAAAAAGCAGAGCCAAAAATCGTAAGTCGGACGGTCCAGTCAGAAGAGTAACACTATGAGTACAAGGCAAAGACGATAGCAGCACAGGTAAACAAGAGAAACATTCTGACAAGGAAGCGCTGTGAAAAGACACCTAATATACACTCCTGGGAGATCACATGATACATAGAACACAGGTGCAGGAAATGAGGCTAATTACAAAGGAAGCAAACATGAGGGAGAACCTAATCACATGAAATAGGCAAAAGCCAAAACGCGGACAGGGATCACAAGACAGGCTATAGACAGAACAAACAGATCCGGTTAGGGATTTCTACGTGCACAGAGTGAGTGGCAGAACAGTGATTAGACAGGTGCAGAGAATCTGCTAGAAGCACAGCAAAGTAAATTGAGTGAAGGCAAGAGGCGGAGACTAGAACAGGGCGAATGCTGAGAGATCGTTAGTCAATTAGTAGAGTGCAGCTATACAATCCCTAGTGCTTGTTAGAAAGTTAGTACTATGTACAATGTTAGTCTTGGTTAGTAATTTAACAAAAACAACAAACTGTTAGTATTGGTTAGTAATCCAGAAAAAGCAAGAAGAAGGAAGTAAACGAGATTGGAAGGAATGGTTGAAAACCAGAATCCATTAAATCACCCGAAAGAGTGGCACGCAATACTGGGGCTGTGAGCAGACAAGAGACAAGAGACCAGACAGGGGGAGACAAAGTGCAATGCATGGTGATAACAAAAACATGGACCGGAATATAACTATGGTAAAATGCAAAACATGGAAAAACTAAACTAAGACAATACATGAACATAACTAAGTAACCAAATGACAAAACAATAACCAGGCAATACAGAATAAACATGGCAGGCAGATCAGAAACATAGCAAACAGGCAGAATCACAACAATATGCCTCAATAAAGCCTAATTGTCCGAAGAATCTGTCTCTCTCCAATTGTTTGAGGATGGGGGAACCTCATAATATGAAATGTCTGAATGAAAACCACAACAATCATTGTGACATTTTCACCAGGGCAGTAGAGGAGCCTTTGCATTAGGCCTGTATCCAATCTTTGTTTGCTAAAATTTTCTGACTTGGTTTGATGGATCATATGTCCAGACCTATGTTATGTCATACACTCCATCACTTTTCAAGAGAGAAACTACATGTCCCACAATTAACTTGTTACCTGTAGCCACTACTGGTAAAAGGCCAAAAAAAAAAAAAACTAGACATGAATAACGTGGCAAATTATGATGTACTCTTTTCTTCTTAGAACTTTTAATAAGCATGAGTATTGTGTTTGTGTGTTTAAAAATTCTGCTTTTTCTAATACTAAGGACCAAATCCTGGTCCAGCCGACTTAATCTAATTTGGTGCTTATGACTCTGGCTATGC
This sequence comes from Gymnothorax javanicus, assembly GCA_029692085.1. Taxonomy (NCBI): domain Eukaryota; kingdom Metazoa; phylum Chordata; class Actinopteri; order Anguilliformes; family Muraenidae; genus Gymnothorax; species Gymnothorax javanicus. The sequence continues at coordinate 124,187,039 of CM056197.1, read as the reverse complement.
GTTTTATTCAATGTGTTCACCCACTCTGTATTTATAGTCAAATTTGGAAAGTCTTCCAACCAAAGTTAAATCTGTTTCAACACAATGAAAAACAAAATATTTCAAACAATTTGTTTCCATTGTGTTCTTTCTGTTCATCTTCAAATTATTAAAAAAATAATAATATTCAGCAGATGGTCTGTCTATTCTTATATTACCATATCCAGAGAGTGTAGGAACTATTACATTTGAGTATTTCAGGGTGTTTCAGATCAGTGGCTCCCCACTCAGCACCTGCAGTAGGTCTCAGCTGCAGCAGTGCAGCCTCTGTGCAGTCTGACTGAGGGAGGTTTTTGTACGGCTCTCTAACACTGTGTGAACGGAGAGCTATTATCCTGCTGACAGTAATAATCTCCAGCATCTTCAGCCTGGACTCCAGTGATTTTCAGGGTAAACTGAATCCCAGACTGACTCCCACTGAAGCGATCAGGAATCCCAGACTGGCGAGTTGTGGCAGCATAAATCAGAAGTTTAGGAGTCTGACCAGGTTTCTGCAGTTACCAATAGAGGCACTGGTTGGAGCTATAAACGTAAACACTCTGACTAAATGTACAGCTGATAGTGACAGTGTCTCCCAGCTGAACAGTCTGAGCTGATGGAGACTGAGTCACAACTATATCTGCCATTGATTCTGAAAAGATTAACATGGAAATACACCGTCAATGCAAATAAACCTTTACAAATGAAATGAATTTCTGCCGTGTATTGCATTGGAAATAATTAAAACTCCACTGAAAAAGTTGAATAAATTGTAAATAAAAAAAAATAGTAAGATGGTGTCATCTTTCTCACTGTGTGCAAGGAGTCCCAGCATCACCAGCAGTAGAAAGTCTGACATCATCATAATGCTGCCTGTGTCAGTGTCTGTGAAAGGACTGGACAGTCACTGATCAGTACTGGGTGTCTTAAAGTGTGTGGAGCAGTGAGGCAGGACAGGTATGCAAAGCCCCTTCCTATATACAAATCCTGTCACACACAGTTAGAGGAGCTCTGATGTGTGAACAGCAGTGGGTCTGCAGAGGGCAGGGACATGTGTACTGTATACTGTTATTGAAAATACTCACTTCTTTAGACCTTTTTATCTGAACTTGTCAAGGAGTAACTGCATGTGGGCTGAGATTCCATGAAATGGGTGTTTTAAACATTACCTGATTTTGTATTCACATGCATTTATCATACTCAGTTTATGAATATATAATGAATCAAATTAATGTCTCTTATGGTGAGTTTTTCTTTTAATCTTCACATGTAGCTCCTGTTTTCATACACTGCATAGCCAAAAAAAAATCCAAAATGCTGCACACTGTAATATTTTGTTTACCCACCTTTAACTCTGATCACGGTGTGCATTCGTTGTAGCATTGATTTTTTAGTTTTTATCCATGTATTTATAAATTGAAACCTCCACAGAGGGGCCGCGAATCACATTTTAAAATAATCAAATGAAAATATACAAGTTACATGGCACATACAGCCCGAATTCCGAAATAGCTGGGATAAAGTGTAAATTGTGAATAAAATCAAAATGCAATGACTTTCAGTTCACATGAGCCAATATGTTATTTACAATAGAACATAGATAACATTTCAACTGTTGAAACTGAGACATTTTAAATTTTTATCCACAAAATGAGCTCATTTCAAATTTTCTGGCTGCAACAGGTCTCAAAAAAGTTGGGACACAGGCAAAAAAGGGCTGAAAATGTCATGGTTTTGGAGGCTGGCGGTGGCTTGGGAGCTTTCTTTGTTACTCTCGTCCGGGACGATATCTTTGTGCCCACATCGGATTCTTTGGCCAGCTGGCATTAATTGTGGGCGGCGCCCGGACTCTATTTAAGCCCAAGTTCCACCTCACCACCTTTGCTAGAGTGTCAGTGTTTCGATTGCACTATAGCCCGTAAGTTCTCTAGCTAGAAAGTTGGTGAGGATTTAGTTGCAAAGAGGAAAGAGTTAGTTAGCAAGGGAATCTTTCTCTCTCTTTCCCTCTGCTTGTGCGCCGTCTGGTGTTTAATCTTTTTATCTCGATTCCCGAGATTTTTCCCATATTTCATTCAGCCAAACTCGCTTTGCTTCCTTTCTTTTATTCGGACTAGATTTATGTCCTTTGGAAGCGCGAGCCTCTCTCTCTCTCTTGTTTTATCTGTGTTTGTCTCTCTCATATTGCTGTACTCCTTTTTGTTCCGGCCCCTGCATTTGGCGTCTCGAAATACCAGCCATCACAGAAAAAGCACTTAATATATAAGGGATTCAGATGAAAGAACTTTGAGCAAGTAATTACATTAACTGGCATCAGGTGTGTAACATGATTGGCTATAAAAGGGATGACTTAGAGAGGCTGAGTCTCTCAGAAGTAAAGATGGCAAGGGGCTCTCCAACCCGTGAAGGCTTGGGTAAAAAAAAAAAAGGTGGAATACTTTAAAAGCAATGTTCCTCAATGTCAAATTGCAAAGGCTTTGAAGGTCTCATCCTCGACAGTGCACATCAACAAAAGATTCAGAGAAACTGGAAAAATCTCTGTGCATAAGGGACAAGGCCGAAAACCTTTACTGGATGCCCGTGATCTTCGGGCCCTCAGACACCACTGCATCGCTCACCAACATGATTCTGTCATTGACATTACTAAATGGGTCCAGGAATACTTAAAGAAACCACTGTCTGTAAACACAGTCCACCGTGCCATCCACAGATGCCACCAAAAACTCTATCATGCAAAAAGGAAGCCATTGTTGAGCATGATCCAGAAGCGGTGCCATGTTATGTGGGCCAAGGCTCATTTAAAATGGACTGTAGCAAAGTGGCAAAGTGTCCTGTGGTCAGACAAGTCCAAATTTGACATTCTTATTGGAAATCATGGGTGTTGTGTCCTCCGGGCTAAAGAGGAGAAAGACCACCCCTCCTGTTATCAGCATTCAGTTCAAAAGCCAGCATCTCTGATGGTATAGGGATGCATTAGTGCATATGGTGTGGGACGCTTGCATGTTTTAAAAAGCACCATGAATGATGAAAGGTATATAAAGGTTTTAGAGCAACATATGCTCCCCTCCAGACGACATCTATTCCAGGGAAGGCCTTGTGTATTTCAGCAGGACAATGCAAAACCACATACTGTAGCTATTACAACAGCATGACTTCGTAGTAGAAGAGTCCGTGTGCTGAACTGGCCTGCCTGCAGTCCTGATCTTTCACCGACTGAGAACATTTGGTGCATAATTAAACGAAAAGTCCGTCAAAGGAGACCCAAAACTCACCAGCAGCTGGAAGCCTGCATTAAACAAGAGTGGGATCAAATTCCAATGGCTAAACTCAAGAAACTTGTCTCAATGCCCAGACGTCTCCACTTTGTGTTAAAAAGAAGAGGGGATGCTACACCATAGTAAACAGGCCCCTGTCCCAACTTTTTTGAGACCTGTAGCAGCCATCAAATTTGAAATGAGCTCATTTTGTGGATAAAATTGTAAAATTTCTCAGTTTTGGGCTGCCGGATAGCTCACTCGGTAAAGCATCGCGTTGCGAAGCAGAAGTGACTGTTACGTTGCGGGTTCGAGCCCCGCTTCGTACCAGCCGGCAGTGGTCAGCAGCTTTTTCACAGTAGCGCACAATTGGCTATAGCGCTACAGGGTTGCAAATTGGGAAGGGACTGCCGGAAGGGATTACAATAGTTGCCTTGTTCGTTGCTCAAGCGCCTCCTGTTGGCCAGACGGGCGCTCGTCAGGAAGATTCTAAGCCTGGTCATGTCCGGGTATCCTCCGCCCTCGTTCTGAACTTGCGAAGATTCAACCAATGAGTGTATAAGAAGCGGTGGTTGACAGGCGCGTGCTTCGGAGGAGAGCCGCGAACTGTCTACACTCTCCTGAATTGGCAGCAAGGGGTCGCATACGAGCAAGCTTTGTACATAGTTCACCAATTGGGCATTCCAGATTCGGGTGGGATTGAAGATGCCAAATTTAAAAAAAAAAAAAAAAAAAAAAATTTCTCAGTTTCAACATTTGCTATGTTATCTCTGTTCTATTATGAATAAACTACTGGCTGGTGTGATTTGAAAGTCATTGCGTTTTGATTTTATTCACAATTTATACTTTGTCCCAACTATTTTGGAATTGGGGTTGTAAAAACAGTTAAAATTAAGATTAGTTCAAACAGACAGCAAACCGACACTACAGATCGAGTTAAAAAAGCCCGGATGAGCAATTCCGCCAGTCTATGCTCCACAGAGTTTCTCAGATTGAAATCACGGAGGTGAGTGAGGACCCTCAGGGAATCCATCACGCCATCTGTCACAGGCCCAGGGGTAGTGCGGCTTGCACGGAGAGCAGCCCGGCCCAGGGCAACTAAGGGAGCGGATAATCCACCGGCGCAGAACGATCCGAGGAGGGTCCCCCTCGCCACAACACCATTAGACATCTAGTCAGCAAGAAAATATAGAGTCAGGTCTCTGGCTATTGATTTCACCTTAAAAATATTACTGAAAAGAGACAATTTTATGCAATGTCCATCCATCCATTATCTATACCTGGTCATTCCTCAGTAGCGCCACAGGGGAGCTGGAGCCTATCCCAGCTGTAAGACGGGAATTCCAGCTGGGACGGTGTCTGTGGACGACTGGGTGGGGGTTTATGATGGCCCAGGACAATCAGCAGACCTCTGGTGACGTGAGGGGGGTAACTATCACAGTCCCCCCCCCCTTAACCTCATCCCCGGCCCTGACCATGTGTTTCATGAAAACTGGACCTTATCTGTTTAAAATAATCTATACCTCTGGGAACTTCACAATATGCTTATATGTCCAATTTCCTGCTAAGAAATCACTTCTGTACTTATAACCCAATTTACCTATATAATAATTCATCTTAAGACTTTTTCATGACAACTGCATCATATTAGTACATATTCATATCATGTTTGGTCTTGTTATTCTCAGGGGAATCCAAGGAGTTGAATGGAGTATGTTTCATTCCCATTGAAATTATGGTTCATTCCCTTTTGGAAACTCCTGAAAATTGGTCAGAATCCTCTCAGGTAATCACCCTATTCTTCTCTCTCTGCTAAATTGTTTTATTACATCCTCCAAATGGTGGAAACCCAAAAACCAGATTCGACCCCCCTTCCAGGTCGTTTATGGCCATGCCGCCTGGATCAAAGACTTGATTTGGCTTAAAGCAAAGATGAACAATCCATTCTGGGAAGATCGTATCCGATCTCTCCCGCGCACGTCAGTGCGTGTGTAGTCCCTATGGTTATGGAAGATCGTAGCCAACTTCAAACACATGCATATCTATGCCGTGTGTAGTAGCCTCTTTACCATATAGTCAGGGAAGATTGTATCCGATCTCTCCCCGCGCACGTTAGTGCATGATTAGCCCCTGTAATTATGGAAGATTGAAAACGATTTCCCACACATTGGTCCGTGCGTCATTTCTAGCTTAGTGAAGCTTCGTAATTCGAACTTCCCGCATGCTTGCCCCGTGTGTAGCCTTTTTCGCCAGGTATGACTTCACTCTCATTTTCTAAATTGTTTGTAACTTGTAATTGGTTTAACTTTGATTTGTTTTATTTAAGCTTTTGCCTACCTGGTGAATAAATTATTGTTATTCCTTAAAACTTGCGTGGTCTCTGGGACTCCTAATCCTTGCATTCTTTCTAGCCATGTTGCGGCAGATACCTAGGAGTTTAGTCCCAACCGAAGAATGACTGGCCAGCGGCCCGGTATGGGAATTGGTTTTATTAAGTTGGAGAGACAATTATGATCTACTTAGATAAAGGGTTTATGTATTGCCGGTTCTGGGATTTTAACCTTAAGGAAACCCATGGACGAAAAGTCGGTTAGCTGTTAAAATTCCCTAAAGGAACCCATGGGCGGGCATAGATCTGGGTTCTCCGTATTCATGCCAAAAGATGCTGTTGCGGTGATGGCTGACTTCCATCCTCTAACATCATCAACAAACCTAGGATCCGGTAACAATGCTAATACCCGGGAGTATATGTTTAGCGACGGCGGTAGTCTCCTAAGAGTTCGAGGTGTAGTCACTTCGAGATCCACGTATGTTTTCCCTAAATTATGAATTCTAATTCTAATTTGGAGTCAGATATTTAACGAGAGTATAACTAAATTTGGTATTCGAAAATTTACTATGAAGTCAGATTAATTGTAACCGTTGTGCTTTTGTGCCCCGTTTTTCGAACGGAGAAAATTTATTCATGTTATTGTGATTCGCACCAGCCAGGAGGTCGCGCGTGTTAACACCAGCCCAAAGAACACGTTGAGACTTCGCCCCCAACAATTTCTGTCATTGGTATTGTTTGGTGGGGTTTTACACAGCTGACTATGGAAGAATAGCAGGGACCCACCCTGGAAGCTCACCAATCCATCAGAGGGTGCACACAAAGGAGAAAGCAGCATTTAGGCTAGAAAAAGCCAATGAAACCACTCACATCCCAGTGTAACCTGATGCTATGATTCAATTGGAGTGACCTGATATAGCGCGAAACTGTCATAAATCGGGAGACGAGATGAATGAACAGGATTTCTTTAGACGTCCGCACTTCCGGTAATAAGACTAGCTTCGCCAAGGCAATCCATGCTTGTCGGAATGCGATGAGCATTGAGCAGCTTCGCAGTAGCAAACCATCGTGGATACAGAGATATGAACATGAAAATACTGCACAATTCAATTAAACGCTAAATTCAAGTCAAAGCTGGAGTCCACGTCTTGGAACTAAACGCTGTAATTCGCAATTATATTAGCTAGCGTTCGATCGCGCGCGGGTATGGGCGGAAGTTGACCCGTCATTATCAGCAATCATAACCGCCTTGCGATACGCCGTATTGTACAACCCCAATTCCGAAATAGTTGGGACGAAGTGTAAATTGTGAATAAAATCAAAATGCAGTGACTTTCAGATCACGAGCCAATATGTTATTTACAATAGAACATAGATAACATTTCAAATGTTGAAACTGTCCACAAAATGATCTTATTTCAAATTTTCTGGCTGCAACAGGTCTCAAAAAAGACTTGAAGACTTGACCTTTACTGGATTTCGGAATTGGGGTTGTATATTGGGTCGCTCCAATTCATCACTGCTAAGATGCTGATTGGATCCCTGTGTATTAACAGAAATGAAAACACCCCTCTAAGTTCATTTGCAATCCCATTCATCTCTCTTCTGGGAGAATACACACATCCTCTGCTTTTGGCTGAACTCAGAGCACCTGTGTGATTAACAGTCACTGCTCCTTGTGACCTGATACACTGTTTGATGCTGTGATGTTGTGGTATCGAAGTGTGTGTGTGTGTGTGTGTGTGTGTGGCTCAACAGCAGCTCTGCTTTGGGTTTTGTGTCTGCTCCTGTATAGCTCCTCTTCAGCACAGAGAGGTGAGCATTCAGGACTGTGGCTCATCATCGCCCCCTACAGCCCTGCAGGTAATATTGGTATCAGAGATCAGTGGCTCCCCCCTCAGCACCTGCAGTAGGTCCCAGCTGCAGCAGTGGAGTCTCTGTGCAGTCTGACTGAGGGAGGTTTTTATACGGCTCTCTAACACTGTGTGAACGGATAGCTATAGTCTTGCTGACAGTAATAATCTCCTGCATCTTCGGCCTGGACACCAGTGATTTTCAGTGTAAACTGAATCCCAGACTGACTCCCACTGAAGCGATCAGGAATCCCAGATAAGCGAGTTGCGGCATTATAAATCAGAAGTTTAGGGGCCTGACCAGGTTTCTGCAGGTACCAGTGGACATCGTTGGTGACACTCTGACTGGCTGTACAGCTGATAGTGACAGTGTCTCCCTGCTGAACAGCCTGAGCTGCTGGAGACTGAGTCAGAACTACATCTGCCATTGATCCTAAAAAAAAGATAAGCATTGAAATTGATGTTAATGCAGATAAAAAAACCCTTTCAAATGGTATGCAATACTATCGCATATATTATTGAAAATAATGGCAACTCTGGAGAAAAAGTTGAATTCATTCTCAATCAAATATTGTGAGATGGATCCATCTTTCTCACCCTGTGCAATGAGTCCCAGCATCATCAGCAGTAGAAAGTCTGACATTATCATAATGCTGCCTGTGTCAGTGTCTGTGAAAGGACTGGACAGTCACTGATCAGTACTGGGGGTCTTAAAGTGTGTGGAGCAGTGAGGCAGGACAGGTGTGCAAAGCCCCTTCCTATATACAAATCCTGTCACACACAGTTAGAGGAGCTCTGATGTGTGAACAGCAGTGGGTTTATAGAGGGCTGGGACATCATGTGCTCTATTCACTGCTGTTTTTATTCAAACTCACCCGTTTTAATGTGATTAGTTCTGACATTAAACTTTATGATTCTTTAACTGCTGCTGATGGTGACTTATGGAATATGTGGGATGATTGTGAAAAGAATTGTTCATAGGTTAGACAAAAGATGGATATTGTACTTATAGAACTATAGGGCCAACAATATCATGAAATGAAGTTGCAAATGAATTACTGAGGTTAATAGTCTCCCAAATGGTTCTTTGAACACGCAAAATTTTTATTTCTAATTTTTCCATTAAAATTGAACACAGATTGATAGCCTAATCTGCATCAGCTGATCCTCAGATGAGACAGATATTGCTGTTCAGTCCACTCCCATATCAGCTGTTCTTTTTGGGCTGGGCCGAGCAGCGGCCAGGCCCCTATAAACGCAAATGTCGCTAAGTATCTGAGTGACTGACTGCCTGAGTGATCAAGTTCAACGATTGGCTGGCCAGCGGGGAAGAAGTTCAGCGACTGGTCGGCCGGCGGGGAAGAACTTCAACTATTGGTGCCTGAGTGATCAAGTTCAACGACTGGCTGGCCGGCGGGGAAGAAGTTCAGCGATTGATCGACCGGCGGGGAAGAATTTCAACGATTGGTTGGCCGACGATTGGCTGGCTGGCCGTATCCCGTCCTTTCTTGGTTTGTTCTTTCAGATCGGTTGGTATCGTTATGTTAAACATCCCTTCAGTCCAACATAGGAACCTGCACGATGTTAGGAAAAATTGATGAACACTGTTACTATGACTATAACTGGACTATTTACGTACACGGTGGAGGTAGCGCAGACACTATTAGTATTTTCAAGAATACCGGTATGATGCCCAACGGGTTTTCAAACTAACTTATTCCCTTGCGCAGTTGGTTCGCTTGAACATAAGCAGTTGTGGTGGCCGCTTTGATTGTATCTCTGAGACCGACTTTAGCCGACACCAATGAAAACACATTTTTGTACATATAGAATGTTCACAATGTCCAAATTTTGACGCCAATGAATGTTTCTTGGCGAGATTGGTCACCATTTTTAAAAAATTAATGCGTATTTTCTTCTAATGAACAGCAAAAGGTGGATTAAATATTAATATAGCGGATGCATATGCTGCGCTTGCCCTAGGTAGCATCCCAGTCTTTTAAAATGTTCCATTCGATTTTGTTGCATTACCAGCACAATCCGACCATTATTTGGCAAATCTTTTCTCACGCTAGATTGGTTCGGTTTGTTTCAGTCCTCCATGCTTGTTCTCTCTGGTACCAGTTGCGAGATTCCATAGAGATAGAGGAATGTAACACATCATCCCAATCTAGTGTGAAAGAATCTTAACAATGGTCGGAATGTGTTTTTAATTTCCCTATTCAATCTCGCAACCGATACGACAGTTAACAAGCATGGATAGTATCGGTTGCGAAATTGTCAAGGGAAATTAAAAACACATTCCAACCATTGTTAAGATTCTATCACGCTAAATTGGTACGATGTGTTACATTCCTCTATCTCCCATTTGAATTTTGCAGCCGGTACCAGAATTATTTCCTTATTCTTTAATCTTTAATCTTAATCTTTTAATCTCGCAACCGATACGAGAGAAAACGGGTACAATGAAGGGACTTGGGATACATTATCATACAGAGGTGTACATGTACTTCATTACAGTACTGCCCTACAAAGCTTAAGTGCAGTAACTACATATTGGGTAAAATGTGAGTTACACAGTTTTGGGCCTGAAAGCATATGGAGGTCAGGATTTACCTTGGTAAATCGGTTAACCATAATCTATCATAAATGTGCTAACTATTCATTTGCTGGGACAGCAAATAAACTCCGAGGCCATTATTTACTGTTGGAATTATTGCGTAGTTACTGCACTTAACCTTTGTATGGCAGAGTACTTAAGTCGTTTTTTTTTTTTTTTTTTTTTTGAGGATTTGTACTTTACTTGAGTTTTTTTTTTTTAACTGGGACTTTTTCTTTTACTCTACTGCATTTAAAAGATAAAAAAAGTATACATTCACTGCGTTACTTTGACACTGGCCACTTCGTTGCTTGTTACACATTAAAATATGAATGCAATTCATCATTTAAGGATTATCTGGATTTTGCGTGTTCGAGAAGAACAATGGTTCTTGACAGGGTATCTTAACCAAGGGGGTAGGAATACACCCGGAAGTTGAAGCTCAATTGAACACTCTGGAAGATAGCAGATGATCACCTAGCGGTAGCTTCTCCATTCACCTCCATTCATTTTGTCTGACTTTTGACATCAAATAACTTTACACTAAAAACATTATGAGCTTCATGTCAGCGACAACATTTTCTACAGAGAAACTACATTTTGTAGCAGAAGTCTTTACTTGGTATGTAGTGTTATGGTCTAATAATAAGCATTTTTAGCCGATAGCACCAGGCTAGGCTAAAAGTGACGTGAAATGCCGGCGACTTTCTGTCACACAGGAGGTGAATAACCGTACTGTTTAGACCAGAAGCCCATAGATGAATCATAGACAGTAGACGATTGAGCCACATCGCTAACGAAGTGAAGTACCTATGAAGTAATAATTTGCAAAACATAATAACATCGAACGGAATCAGACTATATTTAGAGACGCAATCGCTTGCTCGCTGGGAATTATGTGTTGGGTACATCTACCAGACGAGTTACTGCTTCTCAGGACGCTGGTTTACGTCAGCGAGCTGACTTTGAGCCTGCGCAGTAGGCTTGGTACTCAACTGAAAACTCGTTCAATTGAGCTTCATCGCTCTCTCGTTGAGAACAGCATCATCCCTCCGTCCACTTCTTTTACTGTCTATGATCTTAATCCAGTGTTTCTCAACCAGGGGTCCGTGAACCCCTAGTGGTCCGTAATGTTATTGCAAGGGGTCCGTGAAAATAAAATATCTTTTTAAAAAGATCCTATGACTTTTATAGACATAGCACTATCCCACTAAAATGTGACCAAGACCTTTATTTACCTTATTTACCTGCAGAAGGAAATGGGACTTTTTTCTCTCATACCAGCCTCTGTGTTTCTTATGTGGAGAGGTACTCTCAAACTACACCATGAAACCTGCACACCTGCAGCAGCATCTAAGCACTAAACACCAATCGTCAGTAGGCAAGACTGCTGAGATATTCACATGAAAATTGTCCGAGTTCACGGGAGCGAAAAATCACATGCATGCCGCTGTTTTGTTACATATGTCCCATATACACATGCTGTTTTGTTACATATGTCCCAGAAGCCACTGCATAAATGTCCTGTTTTGTAACATATTTCTGGAAGTTACAGTTTAAAGCTCATATTTGCCTCCAAGAGAGTGAATAAATATGCAATAATGCAATTTAAAATACAGTTTCTGCTGTTTCTATAAAATTGGTTCCCCAATCCCCCAGGTCGGAGGTGGTGGGGGGGAGGGGGGAGGGTGGGGTGGGTTTCCTCAGGGTTGATCAAAAATTCAGGGGGTCCCGGGCCCCAAAAAGGTTGAGAACCACTGTCTTAACTGCTTTGTGCAGATGTGTGTGCCAGCGGACATTGAGCTGCAAATTTATTCAAGCAGTTACAATATTATATCACTAGATGGCAGACCCGGATCAGTTATTGAGTATTCATATATAGTATAGTATAGTATTTGGCCTTAATTTAACTCCTCAGCTAAGCCTGCTGTGCAAACTGCTCAATATACTTGGCCATAGTATAGCAGCTCAGAGAAGAGAAAAAAAAAAATATATATATATATCTATATATTGCTACAGAAAAAATCGTTGTCCTCTGTGGCAGCCACTTCAGCTACAGTGAGCCAATGGTTTCCAAATTAACAGTTAAGAAAAATTTGTTTTCTGAAGCAAAAATTCAACATGGTATTGATACCATGTAATTCTATTTATTACAGTCAATTATTATGGTTTTTTAACCCACCAGTAAACTCAAAGAAGAAGAAATATATAAAGGAGAGACTGCCAGTTTGTTTTTTAAATACTGTATCTTTCATTCACCTGAAAATTGATTAAAGAGCACAAGGAGAGAACAATGTGTGGTTGCTTTGCTTCTTTCTATGCATGCTATGAAAAATACTTTGTACTTGAACTTGCACTTTTGATATTTAAGTGTATTTTTTCACAAGGTAAGTACACTAAATGTGAGCTACTTTAAGACTGATACTCAAGTCATTTTCTTATGGGTGACTTCAATTTTCACCATAGTAACTTTCAGTTATGGTACCTCCACTTTTTCGCAATTATTTTTTTTTTCCAGTACTTTATACACCTTTGTTATCATATTAGCTATGTGACAGTGCAATACTTGGTCAGGTTGTAACTGTCGCTTATGAAAATCGTTCATGCTTTCTTTCCTGAATTCCTGTATTTTATTGCATTTTTTTAAACATTGCTTATATCATTTTTTGACTGTCTACCATATTTGAGGTAAGATTGACCTAAATTGCTCACTTCGCAACAAACTTTTTTTTTATCCGCAGCGACTGAAATAAATACCAAACAATTCGCTATTTGGGGGTACTATAAAATTCCAAAACTTTCTTATATCTTTGCCAATTCTTATGATATTGGTGTCAACTACAAGGCCTTTTCGAGAACTTTCAATAGGTAATCAACTCATTAAAATTAATTGCATTTAAATCTTTTGTCACATAGTTAACCATATTCAACCATCACCAATATCGAATAACGCTTCATGGAAACACACTCTCACTCTTTCACACTCTCACTCTCCCACTCTCACTCTCACACTCTCCCCACCCACTTCGTGAATAATTTATCAACTCCAGCTCATTACTAAACTTGCACTTCATATATTTGCATGAGCTTTGCCTCATTTAGCACCCTTTTCTTGAGCCCACATTCTCATGCAGCACTCGGCAGCCCAGCCATATACTAGGTTGCACCTAGTCTTGTTTTACATATCCTCCCACTTCACCAGGGATCCCCAAATCTAGCCTCCATATCCAAACCCAGTCCTGGTTTTCTTACCCTCCAGTCAATTGTTGCAATTGATTGGCCAGGCAGTCGACATGTATACAACCCCAATTCCGAAATACTTTGGACGAAGTGTAAATTGTGAACAAAATCAAAATGCAATGACTTTCAGATCACATGCGCTAATTTGTTATTTATAATAGAACATAGATAACATTTCAAATGTTGAAACTGAGACATTTCACATTTTTTTCCATAAAATGAGCTCAATTCAAATTTTCTGGCTGCAACAGGTCTCAAAAAACTTGGGACACAGGCAAAAAAGGGCTGAAAAAGCAACTAATATGTAAGAGAATCAGCTGAAAGAATATTTAGCAAGTAATTATATTAACTGGCATCAGGTGTGTAACATGATTGGCTATAAAAGGGATGTCTTAGAGAGGCTGAGTCTCTCAGAAGTAAAGATGGCCAGAGGCTCTCAAAAAAACTTGTGGAATACTTTAAAAATGATGTTCCTCAACGTCAAAATTGCAAAGGCTTTGAAGGTCTCATCATCAACAGTGCATAACATCATCAAAAGATTCAGAGAAAATGGAAAAATCTCTGTGCGTAAGAGACAAGACCGAAGACCTTTACTGGATGCCCATGATCTTCGGGCCCTCAGACACCACTGCATCACTCACCGGCATGATTCTGTCATTGACATTACTGAATGGGCCCAGGAATACTTAAAGAAACCACTGTCTGTAAACACAGTCCGCCGTGCCATCCACAGATGCCACCTAAAACTCTATCATGCAAAAAAGGAAGCCATTGTTGAGCATGATCCAGAAGCGCCGCCATTATCTGTGGGCCAAGGCTCCTTTAAAATGGACTGTAGCAAAGTGGCAAAGTGTCCTGTGGTCAGACGAGTCCAAATTTGACATTCTTGTTGGAAATCACGGGCGTTGTGTCCTCCGGCCTAAAGAGGAGAGAGACCACCCCTCCTGTTATCAGTGTTCAGTTCAAAAGCCTGCATCTCTGATGGTATGGGGATGCATTAGTGCATATGGTGTGGGACACTTGCATGTTTTAAAAAGCACCATGAATGATGAAAGGTATATAAAGGTTTTAGAGCAACATATGCTCCCCTCCAGACGACATCTATTCCAAGGAAGGCCTTGTGTATTTCAGCAGGACAATGCAAAACCACACACTGCAGCTACTACAACAGCATGGCTTCGTAGTAGAAGAGTCTGTGTGCTGAACTGGCCTGCCTGTAGTCCTGATCTTTCACTGATTGAGAACATTTGGCGCATAATTAAATGAAAAGTCCGTCAAAGGAGACTCAAAACTCTCCAGCAGCTGGAAGCCTGTATTAAACAAGAGTGGGATCAAATTCCAATGGCTAAACTCAAGAAACTTGTCTCCTCAATGCCTAGACGCCTCCACTCTGTGTTAAAAAGAAGAGGGTATGCGACACCATGGGAAACAGGCCCCTGTCCCAACTTTTTTGAGACCTGTAGCAGCCATCAAATTTGAAATGAGCTCATTTTGTGGATGAAATTGCTAAATTTCTCATTTTCAACATTTGCTATGTTATCTCTGCGCTATTGTGAATAAAATACTGGCTGGTGTGATTTGAAAGTCATTGCGTTTTGATTTTATTAACAATTTACACTTTGTCCCAACTATTTCGGAATTGGGGTTGTAGTTTACAAATGGCACTTGAGACAAATATTTATTTTGGACCTTCAGATTTAACTTATAAATATTAATTTTTATCTTAAATATTGTCATGCCACGCCTCCAACGGTCCGCATCTCCAGAATTCTGAGGAACCAGCCTGCTCCCATAATTACGGCTCATCAGCTCCACCTGACTTCAGTTAATCTATTATCATTGTAAACCACATAAAAGCTTCGACTTCACACTATTACGGTGGAAAGTCTCATAAAGCTCATGTCTTTCAAAGGCTTTTGTCATAATGTTTACATGTATTGTAATGTGAACCACTTAAAATCGCTGAATTGGTCTATCAGCTCTTTGGTCTATTCTTGGAACCGCGTTTCCTTTTTGCTTTGTACTCACCTTTTTAACCCTTGAGGCTTTGCTACAAAGGTAAATAAGGCCAAGCACTTCTTTGCATTTGGGCTCAACCTTCCTTTTTGTTATTCTTCAGTGTACATATTGACATGGACAGGAAAATGTGTGATAATTATATCAATGAACTGTAAAGCAAGCTGAGGGGAAATGGATACGGACTGATACTTGCAACAGAACAAATTAACACTTAGTTGGTAATTAAGAAACCTAAATGGGATCGAGTTTGGAGATATAATGCGCTTTAAGGCAAGGTGAGAGCAGTGCCAATATTGTTTTCGATTACAACTTTGGAGTGGAAGAGGTTCATAAGACTGGCGGCCTGCTTAGAAGGGCGGGGCCTCTTAGTCCCTTTAACTCCTGCACTGGTGGTGTCTGAGATGGCTTTCAGGACTTGATCACTGCACCACCTGTAGCTTCCTTTAGTGCCTTGGAGCAGCTGACTGAGATAAGCTCCAGAGTCCATTGTCCGAAGCTTGATTTATAAGATGGTGTTTTTGCCTCGCCCCATTTGTGCTAGTTAAATCGACTGGGGAGCCCATCAAACACTGTATTAGCACGGTGAATGTGCCGTGCACCCTCAACAATCACACGGCTAATGACACATTACTAAGAAACTGGCCCCACACTTGATAGACCAAGTTCTGGCTGTTCAAAGGCCACAGCACCAGTGCAGGCCGGCTATATCAACCTTGTACATATGAGCGATTGTTTCCAAACTGCTGCTCAAACAGCCAGAGAGACACTGGATACCCATAACTCACCTATCAGCCACATGACACATGACATGTTTGGGAACAATGACTTCATGCCCAAAGATTGTTCTGTGCAACGATCCTGATGGACCAGCATTGGCAGCAACACCTTAATTGGCCCAAACTCCACCTCCACTGGATGCCACATCTCTAGAAATCTGTGTGTTTTATTGATAAATGCAGATTCTCCCAGTATCCCACAGTCGGCCGATAACAGGCGTCGTGGAGATGTGGTGAACTTTATGCTGTATGCTGCGAGTGCCAGGTCAATCGTTAGGGTGGCAGAAGTTTGATGATCTTGGGGGGCATTTCTTATCCTCAAAATCAGGTCTGGTAGTCATCACAGGTAACCTAACTCCACGGCAGTAACTTTGCAAGGTGCTGACACACACTGTTATTACCTCTCCTGCAGACCCATTTTTGGAATTTTTATGTTGGAAGACTCTCATACTATTGCTGCAAGCGTTACTATGGCCCACTGAAGATACCAGAGTTTGGATGTTCTGCCATGACCTGCATGTTCTTCTGACCTCCCTCACCCACTCAACTCCTGTGGCATTAGCTGGGCAGAGCTGTTGGAACGAGATATCCCTGGTGATTGAGTTTCCATAAGATGACTAATGGGAGGAATGGCCAAACATTCCTGTGAAAAACATTGATACCATTGGCCTTCATTCAGTCAATTTATCACCACTTTCAGAGCTATATCAACACAAATGGAGGTCACAGTGCATGCTGGCTGAACTTTGTCTTAATGGGTGTCTGTGATATTTTACCATGCTGTGTCCAAACACTGGTGAATTTTAAACTTTTTATCGTATTTACGAGACTTACCTATGTATTTACAGAAAACAACATTTTTGTTACTAAAAAATGAAGTCTTCTGAGTTGCGTTTCATCTATGCTGTTGGTGAAACACTCAACAGCTCATCTCACTTTGCTATACCTATCGTCATCTTAAAATTTATCGTACTTTTGAATTTATCGCATTGGTTAAATAATCTCCATTGACAGCTGATTAACGTTACTAATTGAAACGCCGCAGTGAAGAACACCGTGACCGAGGTGTGTCGTTAGACCTAAAAATTCCGGGACTAATATCCCTCCCTTTATTGAAAATTATTAGTCCTGGCTATTTCTAGATGGGTTTCCTTTATTAACACGTTTTCCAATTCAAGAATAATGAAGTGGCAATTGAAGACACGGCTTCTCTCCCCCATGCGATCTAAAAGCGACAAAATAATGGGCTACATTCAGTACAGAAAAATCATTTAATTATAATTAGGTCTATGCACCGTCACTCGGCGACGGCATTACAGAACTCTTCAGCAAATGAAGGTAATTTTGTTGACCAGTAGCTATGTGGTTTCGTCCGTTTACATTTTCCATTCAGGCAGCTGTCTATTTTTTGCAGCGAGTTGATTGACCGTGCTGCAAAAACAGGTGTACGTACTTGTCGCCGAAATTACCTTCATTCAATGAAGAGTTCTGAAATGCCGTCGGCGAGTTCTAAAAATATTCTAAAATAGAATTCTAAAAATGTTTCTTTTAGTTGAGAGGTCTATTTGAAAATATCGACTTTTTTCCCCCCCTTATTAAGCACTCTGGCGAACGTGATAGTTTAGTGACGGGTCTTTTCATTCTGCTAATCTTAAAAATATCAGTGGTCCTCGGATCATACAAAATGAAGCCATCAAAGATAATGATTCTCTGTAGCTTCTTTAAATCACTAGCACCATACATTCTGTATATCGAGGGTTTGGAGCACAATGGTGATATGTCCAAATTTTGTGATTTTGAGATTTTTACCTCCTGTCACAGATTTCTATCAGCGAATTCTTGGAGCTCAATAATTATATGTTCATGCGCCTCAGTTTTAAACAAAATTCACATTTTGATTTTGTGGTATGTCCAACAAAATCTGCTTATATGAATTAAACATTGATATTTTGATGACTAAACATGTATAGTATTACAGAATCATCTGTCTTCCGTTGCAAACAAACTTAACTTCAATCTATCACCATTGTGTTATGTCACATCAAGTGCTAAAATTGTTGGAGGTGACATGTCCATTTTGGCAATTTTGGCCATGATGCCAGGGTACCACACTTATGAAAACTTACATGTTCAGTATACTTCTGAACCATGCAGTAAAAGAGTGACTGACATAAAAATGATGTAAATGATGTACCTGATTTAATTGAACATTTGCAAACCTAAAAATCAATTTTTCTCAAAACCTCTTAAATGGACATATAACCATTGCGCTCCAAACCCTCGATATGACCCTATAACATTCATGTTAACTTTAAGGACAGAATGATTGACACATGGAGGCGTGTCCACCATCTGACCTCATCTCTCTGCTGCATTTCCCAGGTGACACAGTTCCCGCCCTCACAGTCCTGCCCCCCTCCAGTGAGGAGCTGAAGCAGGGAAAGGCCACACTGGTGTGTCTGGCCAACAAGGGCTTCCCCTCAGACTGGACTCTGCGCTGGAAAGTGGACGGTACCAGTAGGAGCTCGGGCGTGGCCGGGAGCGTGGGGGTCCTGGGGAAGGACGGCCTGTACAGCTGGAGCAGCTCCCTGACTCTCGATGTGGGTGACTGGATGAAGGCGGGGTCACTGACCTGTGAGGCCACAAAGGGCTCCCTGTCTGCCACCCCTCAGACACTGAGGAGAGACCACTGTACTGAGTAACTCACACACTCTGATCACACTGTTTTTACCCTGTTCTGCTCCTTACTGCTGTCTCACTGAGCTGAGCCTGTGTGTGAATCCTTCCTCCAGCCTGAGCTTTCAGTGCTAATATCTTACATGTGCTCTGCTTGTGCTCTTCAACACATATGCACACACACCTTCTTATCTGTGTTTGTGTGACTGTGGGAAATAGCTGGTAGATAAATATCATTCACTTAATAAAGATTCTCTGAAGAGGTAAAAGTTGTCCTGTCTCTCCTTATAAAAATAGCCTCTGGTGCTCCTAGTGAAGTCTGCTTTGAGTGCTCTTAGGCATTGGCCCTTCCTCAGATAAAATCACAATATTATTAATGTCAGGAAAATAAACCCAAAAATTCAAGGCTTGACAAAGCTAATGAGCAATGAAAATTATGTCTATAGTCAAACAAGTTTGTTTTCAGTGTTTTCACTGTAAAAGATATTCCTTCCCAGATCTGCACAGTTCAGTTGGGATAAGAATGTGGACAAACAGAAATAAATTTGGTCTTTTTATTCTAGTCATTGACACATACTTAAGAAATGTGAAATATATATATTTTTTATCAATATGAAGTTACAATGGAACTCTTATGTAAAGATCAGAGAACCATCTCACATTTTCACTGCATGTTTTATTTGCATGACTTAATTCAGAAAAGCTGAACATCCAGTAAATGGGAGTCTGAAGAGAGAGTGTGTGAAATAACTTATCTGGGATCAGTAAAGGAGGGGTCTGAAGAGGGGAGCAGTGATGTGTGCACTGTGCTCAGATCAGTTCAGTACAGCAGGATGTGAGCTCAGCTCACACTAACCCCCTGGGGACGGCCCAGACACCTGGCCACAGTGCTGCTCTATTCTGAGATTGAGTCAATCCCACTGAGGGACAGCAGAACCAGCCTGTCCCGCCCTGCAGATGCAAGTCTGAGTTTCAGCCCAACAGCTCACAGTTTCTCAGCCCAAAATACCCCAGCACTGAGACAGCTGTTTGAACATGAGGAGGTGGAGGGTTTATTTCTGTAGTGGGGTGAGAAAGGGAGGGGTGTATCTTACACCTGCTTTAGCATCAATGTCTACAGATTCCACCGCTAACTGATCTATTACAATGACAATGACTTCTCCTGAGGCTTTTCACACTATTACAAAATTATTATCTGGGTGGACACATACTCAGTGCAGACTACTAATGCGACCATGGGATTCACGTGTGAAAACTTTTTTTTCTTTTTCTTTTTTAAATAAGGACTGGATATCCAAAACAGTTTGTGGTTAAAATTATAATGCAAGGATGCCTTTGTATATAAGCTGACAATTTCATGAAACATCATTTTACACTGTACAAAACAAGATGATAAATTATTGCATTTACTTTTTATAACAACAAACACTGCCTCAGAAGTGGATATGTAATTCAGCCATGTCACTATTTTGACAATGATTCAATTAACTGAGAAATTTCATCTGACTCAATTCACTGTCAGATATGCTTATATTATGATAAAAAGCCTGCATGCATTATTCCTGAAAAAGTCAAATAAATAATTTCTGTCACAGTGAGCAGTAAAATCTGATTATCAGTCCAGCACAGTTGAGATACTGACTGGATCCCTACATATAAGAACTGAACTCCTTTGATACGTTCACATTCCAAACCTTGTTCACTTCCCATTTTTTGCTCAAATCTGATTTGCCTGTCTTGATGGTTCATATTCATAATTGCAAGTGACCTGCATTTATCTGTAATGAGATCACGTCTGCTCTCTGAAACAGCAGACACGCGCACATTGATACCATTATGCACGTCATCTCCGTCACCAACATCAAAAAGGTCATATTTTTGAGAGCACTCATGGTATTAGAACTGAGAAAACGAACATGCTTGCAATGAATGTACAGATGGGATTTTGCCCTGGACGACGATAAACAGTTCTGCTGAACCTGATGAGGTCAAGAAGGAGAAAAAAAGCCAGACAACTAGTTTTTGTCTTTTTAACTGCACTGAGTGCATGCATACAGGCAAAAAGCCACATGGATTCTGATCTGACCGTTCTCATTCATGCTGCATGGCCATGTATTAGATTTGTATCCAATCTAGGACCACACATGAAAGTGGCTCAATTCATATTTTAAGATCAGATATAAGATTGGATTTCTGTGTCTATACTGCCCTGAAAACATCAGATCTGTGTAACATGAAGGAAAAAAATGATTTGAGTCACTTCACCATCTTAATGTGACCATACAGTAGCATATGTGATGCTGTGATGTTGTGGTACAGAAGTGTGTTTGTGTGTGTGGTTCAGCAGCAGCTCTTCTCGGGGTTTTGTATCTGACACAAAGTAGCTCCTCTTCAGCACAGAAAGGTGTGTATTCAGGACTGTGGCTCATCATCGCCCCCTACAGCCCTGCTGGTAATACTGGTGTCAGAGATCAGTGGCTCCCCCTCAGCACCTGCAGTAGGTCCCAGCTGCAGCAGTGCAGTCTCTGTGCAGTCTGACTGAGGGAGGTTTTTGTACGGCTCTCTAACACTGTGTGAACACATTACTACTGTGGTAACTCTGACAGTAATAATCTCCTGCATCTTCAGCCTGGACTCCAGTGATTTTCAGTGTAAACTGAGTCCCAGATCCACTCCCACTGAAACGATCAGGAATCCCAGACTGGCGTCTTGTGGCAGAAAAATCAGAAGTTTAGGAGCCTGACCAGGTTTTTTCAGGTACCAGTGGAGTTCATCATTGCTGTAAACACTCTGACTGGCTGTACAGCTGATAGTGACAGTGTCTCCCTGCTGAACAGCCTGAGCTGCTGGAGACTGAGTCACAACTATATCTGCCATTGATTCTGAAACAGAGAACATGGAAATGGTGTCAAAACACATAAATATTATCAGTGTGCAATAATTCTACTAAATTTTGACAACGTGACAATGGCACAGTTGTGCAGACGTTTATGCTGTAAAAATTTAGCAAAAAAAAAGTCAAATGTAACCAAAATCTATATCTAAAAGAATCCATCTTTCTCACCCTGTATAAGGAGTCCCAACATCACCAGCAGTAGAAAGTCTGACATCATCATAATGCTGCCTGTGTCAGTGTCTGTGAAAGGACTGGACAGTCACTGATCAGTACTGGGGGTCTTAAAGTGTGTGGAGCAGTGAGGCAGGACAGGTATGCAAAGCCCCTTCCTCTATACAAATCCTGTCACACACAGTTAGAGGAGCTCTGATGTGTGAACAGCAGTGGGTCTATAGAGGGCTGGGACATGTGCACTGCGTGCTGAAACAGTTTGCCCTCACAATGAAGTAGCTGCATTAATTACAGCTTTCTGAAATTTTATTTGACTTTTAACTTGGGAACAGAATATATACTGAGAGGCATTAAAAACGCACAATAAAATATATTGTTTTAAGTAGTGGTAAATGGTTTCTTTGTCCACCCTTGAAGTTGCAAAACATGGTCTCCTGGACAGGAACTGTTTTTTGATCAAAAGAGACAGTTGCACCTCACTGTTATCTCTGTTACATGAGATGGGGGGACAATTCAGCAGTTCTGGATCCATCATTATCTGACATGGCAGAAGACGTTTTGTGGAATATTTTTCTGTGCCAGGCTCCTGAATTTCAGATGAACTTTATGTCTTCATGGATTGCCAAATAAAAAAAATCTGGTCATTCTGTGTCATCCCTGCAGTCTGGATACAGTCATTTAATGGACATTAATGCAGTCCAGAATCTTTTTTTTGAGATTGCTAGTTCAACATTCAAAATGTTTGATTCAGCCTGGATTCATTTGTTTGTGGTCCCATTTGAAACGATGGGAATGATGTGACTTTGTTTATGTGTGACCAGGTTTATTGGCCCAGTTTAGGTCTTCAACTTTTCATGTAGTGAAAATGATTTCTACCAATTTGATTCAAAAAAGTTTTGAAAAGTAGGATCCAGGAAACTGTGCTGGATTTTCTAAAATCATAATGAGGTGTTAAACCAAGAAAGGATTCAACCCAGACACTTGACATTTTGTAATATCCCAGCATCACCAAACCTGATGGTCATCAGGTCTACAAAGTGGAAAAAAACTATTAGTTTTCAAATTAGATGATAAAAACCACTGTGTGTTTTTAATGCCTCTCAGAATAGCTTCAGATTCCGTAAATTGTTTTTAATGAATTCCTCTGAGTTCAGATCAAAGTTTCAGTGACAGAAATGAGAGCCAGTGACATCACACATGCACGACCAATTGCCTCCATCCATTTAACTCATCCATTTAACTAGCCACGCTATCAAACTGTCACATAAATCCTAAGAAGATTATTTGTTGAGCAGTTGTTTACAATGAAGTGATGCTCAGTTTTTCCTGCACCGTCACGACCAGGTCCTGCTTTCACATTTTACACTGTAGTTTTCAAATGTTAAGTGAGAGAATTCCTGTTCAAACAGCAGATACGGGGCTGACAGTAAAAGAAAGTTTTATCACGAGACACAGGCTGCCCAAGCAATTACATTCACCAAATCATTGCCATTAGTCCTCAGTAAAAATGCCCATAACTTGTTTCTGTTTGCGGTTTGCAGAGATTTCACATCACCCACCACCACCAGCTCCTGACTCCAGCCTCTTCAGCATCAAACCCATCATTTCCCAGCTGATCAGAGGACCCTTCCTTCCACATGGGGGATGGCTTCACCACTGCCTGCTACACTGGCAGATCTGCACCCACCTTACTGAAGGGTCCTTGAGGACGGAGTCATCACCAAAGATATTTTTGAATTTATTTCAATGTTTGTCAATCTTTTCAATCTTAATTTCAGAGTCTCCATGATTGAACTATCAGTGTTTTGGCTGATTTTGCACTGGCCAGGTCAGGTATAATACCAGCCTGTGATTTCCTCTCTCATTACACCCAGTGGCCACTTTATTGGGTACATCTGTACACCTGCTTGTTAATCCAAATATCTATTTAGCCGATCATGTAGCTGCAACATGATTCATGACAGCATGCAGACTTGGTCAAGCAGTTCAAGTGTTATTTAAACCAAACATCAGAATGGTGGAGAACTTGGATCTAAGTGACAGAGCAATGACTGTTGGCAACAGATGGGGTGGTTTGAGTGTCTCTGAGATTGGAATTTTCAGGAAAAACAGTCCCTGAAGTTTATGGAGAATTGTGTGAAGAAAAGAAAACATCAATAGAGCAGCAGTTATGTTGTCAAAGGAGAAAGGTCAAAGGAGAATGGCCAGACTGGTTCAAGCTGACAGTAACTCAAATTACCCCACATTACAACAGTGTTATGCAGAAATGCATCTCTGATGCACAACATGTTGACTCTCGAAGTGGATGAGCTACAGCAGCAGAAGACCACACCAGGTTCCAGTCCTGTTAGCTAAGAACAGGAAACTGAGGCTACAGTGAAAAAAAACTCACCAAAACAGGACAGTAGAAGATGGGAAACACATTGCTTGGTCTGATGAATCTCAATCTCTGCTGTGACATGCAGATGGGAGGGACAGAATTTGGCCTGATCTACATGAATTCATGGATCCATCCTGCCTCATGTTCACAGTTAAGGCGGGCGGAGGTGCAATAATGTAGGGAATATTTTCTCAGTACACATTAGGCTCCTGAATACCAATTGATCATTTAAATGCCATTTAAAAAAATTTGTATAAATTAATATGTCTTCATGGCGTTCTTTCCATTAAGTTCCAAATAATCAAAAAACGGTATTTTCATAAAATGAGAAAATTTTTCTTGTATTACCATTAGCAGAAAGTGTATTATCATTGAGAATATGAGTTATTATTGCACATAGTAGCTCAGTGTTTCAGATCAGAACCTCTTTGTGTTTCAGTGGCTCCCCTCAGCACCTGCAGTAGGTCCCAGCTGCAGCAGTGCAGTCTCTGTGCAGTCTGACTGAGGGAGGTTTTTGTACGGCTCTCTAACACTGTGTGAACGGATAGCTATTATCCTGCTGACAGTAATAATCTCCTGCATCTTCAGCCTGGACTCCAGTGATTTTCAGGGTAAACTGAGTCCCAGATCCACTCCCACTGAAACGATCAGGAATCCCAGACTGGCGTCTTGTGGCTTTATAAATCAGGAGTTTAGGAGCCTGACCAGGTTTCTGCTGGTACCAGTGGAGGTCGCTGGTGCTGATACTCTGACTGACTGTACAGCTGATAGTGACAGTGTCTCCCTGCTGAACAGCCTGAGCTGCTGGAGACTGAGTCAGAACTATATCTGCCATTGATTCTGGAAAACATGGAAATGGATAGAAAGAAAAAGTTGTGAAAACATTTATATCATGAAAAGTAAGCACTGAATCTGTGAAACATGACCAAAATTTCAGTAAAAAAAAAAAAAAAAAAAAAGTAAATCCAACATAATTAAAATGGATCCATCTTTCTCACCCTGTACAAGGAGTCCCAGCATCACCAGCAGTAGAAAGTCTGACATCATCATAATGCTGCCTGTGTCAGTGTCTGTGAAAGGACTGGACAGTCACTGATCAGTACTGGGGGTCTTAAAATGTGTGGAGCAGTGAGGCAGGACAGGTATGCAAAGCCCCTTCCTCTATACAAATCCTGTCACACACAGTTAGAGGAGCTCTGATGTGTGAACAGCAGTGGGTCTATAGAGGGCTGGGACATGTGCTCTATTCACTGCTGTTTTTATTGATTATACTACAGGGACTGGATTGACCCAGCTGTGGCTGATCTTCCTCTCCTGTGTTTTTCTCTTTCCACTTCACCCTGTGTTGATATTTGCTCAGGCACACTGGCAATTTGAGGGCTGTATCACACAGGAGTGGGATGATGCAGGTATCTCCAGGGTATCATATAATAAACACTTTGAATATCTTTGCTAAAGTTCTCTTCTTCAAATCGGTCTTTTGTTAATATCAGTCAATACATTTTTTTACTACCCCACCTGTAATGGTTGCTGCCTTTATACTTTACCAGATTAGCCAATATTCTAGATTATTGCCTTTTTTTTTTTTTGTTTGTTTTGCAATAATGAGCAATATTGTAATGTTGTAAAAATACATCTGGCGATGTGTCTGGACACATCTCACTGCCACACACACACACACACACACACACACACACACACACACTCTCCTACAGTTGACCCAGCTGAGGCTGATCAAACCTCAGTTTGTGTGCAGACAGCAGTGAGCTACTTCACCCTCCATTACTCTCCTCTCTGGAGCCGCAGCCATCTAGAGACTCTCTCTGCTGCTTCAGTGATGTTATGTGTGACTCCTCTCTTCCTCTCTCCATCTGTGTAATGTATGGAAAAAGGAACCAACTGCAAGTGGTCAAAAGTGCAAAAATTGTGGTCTGTATTCAGTCCAGGTCCAAAGCCAGGTAAACACTATGATGGTACAGAAAGGCAATCCAAAAAACAGAGTCCAAAGACAGGCAGGGGCTCAAAAACCGAAAAGCTCAGGTAACAGTACCCAATCTTGAGGCAGTGGGAGAGTTAAGTGCTCGTAAACCGAATTCCAAAGTCAGGGCAGCAATACTCAGTAATTGTAGTCGGGCAGAAAATGGGTCGTAACCAAACAAATCCAGGCAGGCACAAACAGAAGGGCTTCACAGAATCACAAATGGATCACTGGTGTACAAGGAGCTTGGCACTGAGAAAAGTTGATCAACAGTCTGACAAGATCTAAGCAGAAGTGAGGGACTATATATACACAAGGGAGGTAAAGAGCTAAACATGAACTGAGGGGGAAAACACAAGAGGTAATTAAACAATACAAAATGGAAAACAATGACTAAGACTAGATTGCACAGGACATCCTTACACAACAACGGCTCCATTCAAGGAGTGCCTAAGTGGAGAGAGTTGGAAGAATCAGATTAGTATAAGAGATAGTTGCAAGTATCTGCAAACACAAAGGAAAAGCACTGAGAGAGCAAAAAGGGTGGAGTTACAGATTAGTGTGAAAAGTGGAGAGAATCAATTTGTAGATTTAGTTTTCTGTGTAGAATTTATATTACCCATATGTGCAAGTTAGTATGTTAGTTATTTGCAGGATTAGTATATTAGTGAGGGTTAGTCGATAAACTAGACAAAACATGCAGTGTTAGGGTGATAAGTAGTTAATTAGTAATTAGTGTTGAAGGAAGAAAACGAGGCATAAAGGAACTTTTGAAACAACGGAAACTTACAAAATCACCCGAAATGTGACAGCTCGCAGAAAGGGGTGTGCACTGGCAAAGAACATCACAGGGGAAAAACAATGTGCATAAACTGGTAAATCATACTGAATGAATGAAGTAAACAAATCAAGTGGAAATAAAGAAAAAACCAGAATAGACAGCACACAGATCATAACATGATGGGAATGACAGATAGTGCCCGTGCAGTTTTTTTCTTGGCGTGCACTGTTACTTTGAGTCGTGCAGATTTGCTGGATTGTCCTTGCCATATGCCCTTAAGCTGTCATGGTTCTGGATGTTTGTGTGTGTGTTTTGGACTTTTCTTTGTGGCTCTCCTTTCGGGACAATATCGTATTCCTGTTCAATCAATTCTTTACCCAGCTGGCTGATTGAACTGGGGCGGCGCTTTCCCGGACTCTATATAAGCCGGACGTTTGCCACGCCTCCTTGCTAGAGTGTCTGTTTGTAGCTAAGCACTATAGCCGAAGATATCTGTAGTCAGGTTTTGTTTGACTTTCTATCTTCAAATTATTGGAGTTTCTTCTCCCTTTTTCAATCTCCCTTTGCTTCCGTGGTTCAGACTATTATATGTCCTTTGGAAGCGCGAGTACTTTCTTTTGGTCTGTATTATTCTCTGTGTTGGTACTGTGTCCGTGCTACTCTCTCTCTGGTCGTTGCACCTGGCCTCCGTATTCCACCGGCCATTACATAAGCAACCAGTGCATTTGTTTATTTGTAGTTTGACAGATTATCTTCTTCCTAAATTATTGTAACCATTCATGACAGTGAAATATAGAAGTACTCTTCTAAGCCTTATTAATGCGAACAAGCTCCCAAGCCTGCTCCCCAGTCTCCAGGATTGGGACTGCATTCCTTCTAAACCCTCCAGACCTATCATCTGACATTCTGCTCTGGTGAGGGTGAACACCATCTGGCTTCTGCCCTGGGACATCCCGGGTTGGGCGCAGATACGCCTCTTGCCCAAATCATTATTCCATCTGAACTGAACTGTGCTCATTCTACTCTGGGCTCCATTCCATCTTGACATTACCAAATTCCTATAATTAAACACTCCTGTTGGATTGTATTTTGACTCTGCACCTGGCTCCATGTCTGGATCATAACAGCAAATAATAATAAAAGACAGAGGATGATTGGCTCCTAACTTATCTTTTGAATACACAATATTTTAGAAATATTTTTTCTTTAAAATTTAACTCAAACTCAGAGTCTTAAAAAATTTTGTCTGTCAATTACTCTGATGTACAGATGAATATGATGCTCAGATTAATCAGACTCTGGCACAACAGATCCTCCCTGTCACCTTCCAACCAGCAAAAAGTAATTCATTCTTTCATTTTTTCTCATTTGGATTACTGTAATGTACTTTTATTATGGATCAGTAAGAGCTCCCTCCACCGTCTCCAACTGGCTCAGAACTCAGCAGCTCAGATCTTAACAGGCACTAACAGATATCAGCACATTACCCCTGTCAGTGCATGCTTACACTGGCCCCCAGTCTCTTTCAGAATTGATTTTTAGATTTTATCATTGACTTTTAAAGCTCTTAACGGCGTTGCACCTAATTATATTAGAGAACTTTTTTTCCCTTTGCCAGCTCATTCCCTTAGATCAGCCAAGGAAGCTCTGCTGGTTATTCCAAGATCCCGGCTGATTACAAAAGGTGGCTGGGCATTTACAATCAGGGCTCCCAGACTATGGAACTCCCTGCCAATTGAAATCACACTTTCTACCTCTCTAGCTTCCTTTAAATCCTCCCTTAAAACATTTTATAGGAAGGCTTTTATGAATTCTTAATTTATTAAGAATAATTTAATTAATTGATTTTATTTTTTGTGAAGAAAAGTGCTTTATAAATAAGGTTATGATAATAATAATAACAATAATAATAACAATAGATCTGTTGTACATGGCTTCCCTCCAGGGCTCCCTAAATGTGGCCCTCTAATCCAAATCCAGCGCTAGTTTTCTTTCCTTCCCAGCAATTACGCGAAAAATTTTTGTTTCTGATTGGCCAGCTTGCCATCATGCTGGACTCCCAGGCAAAGGGAGGGTGGAAGACCAGCCGTTCTCATCTCTTGAGGACCATTATTTGGGGGGGCGCAGTTTATCTGCTGGCCTCCCTGCCTTCCTTGAACATGCTTGTAAAAGGTGGGACTGCTTGCATTTTTGGCCATAGAATCTGATTTTGACAAAAATTGTCTGAAACTAATGATGTGTCTGTCTCATGACAATTAGCTTTGTCTGTCAGTTCCTCTTGTTCCTATAGATCGACAGATTTGGTAGCTAGATATCACTAATTAGGAGTGTACTGATTCATCTCAGTAGTCTTGTTTATCATTTACCAATTTAATGCAACTGATACTGATTACAATGGATGCACTGTTTACAATATAGAGCAATACCCATAAGATCCATTTTATTTCTCACAGTTTGTCTTAATTTCTGACACAATATGATTCAGGGTTTGGCTGGGTTGGCTCTCTCAGTGAAGGTGCTGATTTACGGTGTAAGAGTGAACACCATGGCCTCAGGTCGAATCCAGCAGTGCCAGTGCTGACTGTGACTAGCAGCCTCGAGACAGCAGCACATAATTGGCTTTGTGCTGCTCAGGGATATGGGAGGGATACAGTCAGTTGGGGTTAGCATTGCTTGCTGCTCATGAGCTTCCCACTGGCCATCTGAGCTCATCAATCACATTCTAAGCAAACTCCTGTTTGGGTTTCCTCGGCCCTCATTGCATGAAAGCAAGGTTTGTGACCACAAGAGAAATACAGTAGCAGCTAACAGGCTCTTCTTTCAGACGAGCTCTGCGAGCTATATGCCCTCGCCTGAGAAGGCAGCATTACTTGTATAGGAGCAGGCCCGTTCACTGATTGGGCATTCCATATTCTGGGGTAATTGGATATTCTGCCTTTTTTTTTACGTAAAAAACAATTATTATATAAAAAGTTTTTACAGGAAAAAAAAAACAGTATTCAGATACGACTGATGAGATAAGAACAAGAAAAACATACCCTGTTCTCCTGCTTGACCGTCTTGTCCTACATATTCTTACTGTAAAATATTTTAGAATGATAAAATAATATTTAATCCTCAGAGAAAGGTTTGGACAGATGTTTATATAATGTTTGATGGTTATTATCATACAAGAAATTCAGTCAATTTGAGCAGAGCTTCTTAGTGTTTCAGATCAGTGGCTCCCCCCTCAGCACCTGCAGTAGGTCCCAGCTGCAGCAGTGCAGTCTCTGTGCAGTCTGACTGAGGGAGGTTTTTATACGGCTCTCTAACACTGTGTGAGCGGTCTGCTATAGTCCTGCTGACAGTAATAATCTCCTGCATCTTCAGCCTGGACTCCAGTGATTTTCAGTGTAAACTGAGTCCCAGATCCACTCCCACTGAAACGATCAGGAATCCCAGACTGGCGAGTTGTGGCATCATAAATCAGGAGTTTAGGAGCCTGACCAGGTTTCTGGTGGTACCAGCTGAGGTAGCGTTGCTGATACTCTGACTGGCTGTACAGCTGATAGTGACAGTGTCTCCCTGCTGAACAGCCTGAGCTGCTGGAGACTGAACAGCCATTGATCCTGCATAGCTGGATAAAAATATTGTCCATGAATATGATAAAACAGTGCAATAATTCTGATTCTCACAACCATTTGATAAAAAAAAAGTTCTCAAAAACATTTTTGCTGAAAAACATCTGTGAAGGAATGGATCCAAATTCAAATGTTTCCATGAATATGATAAAACAGTCCCAGCATCACCATTCTAGAAAGTCTCACATCATCATAATGCCATTTGATGAAAAAAAAGCTCTCAAAATGTGAGAATTGAGCAGGACAGGTATGAAAGCCCTTCCTCTATACAAATCCTGTCACACACAGTTAGAGGAGCTCTGATGTGAACAGCAGTGGGTCATAGAGGGCTGGAATGTGCTCATTCACTGCTGTTTTTATTGATTTAACTACAGGGACTGGATGCTGTAGCTGTAGCTGATCTTTCTCTCTTGTTTTTTCAGTGTTGAAATTTGCTTGGGTACTGATGATTCGAGAGATGTATAACTTTCATTGTTTCATACAACAAACACTTTAAATCTCTTTGCTCACGTTCTCGTGAAAACATTCCTTCATTAATTTCAGAAAATAATTTAAAAAAAAACTTTTACTCCACTTGATGGCCACTCCAATTAGTGATGGGGGGTTTGAGCAACAATGAAAGGATGTGAAACTGCATTCTGTGATGCATCAGGAAACATCTTCAGTAATGTTACTGGTATTTTTCAGTGTTTGGGGCCTTTCAGCATCACACACTCTCCTCCAGGTGACCCAGCTGAGGTTGATTAACCATGCATCAAGCATTTCAAGTTAGCGTCTCACGATCCAGCAGCAAATGGACTAGCTGAAAGGTTTGTCCAAACCTTCAAGAAGTCCATTAGGACTATGAAAAAGGAGGGCATTTCTCTTCAGTACAAGGTGGACACTGCCTTTTGTCTACAGAAACTCTGTTCAAGCAACGTAAAACCAAACACCTGCAATGCTGTTCCTGAACAGAAATCCCAGATCCCACATAAATCGCCTGAAACCAAATCAGCGGAGGGAAGTGCAGAATAAACAGTTCAGCCTCTTGCCAAGTTAGACTGCAAGGGACTTTGAGATTGGACAAGAGGTCCTGGCATGTGACAACAATGGACACAAGTGGACCCCAGGAAGAGCAGCTACAACAACAGGACCACTGATGTACACAGTTAATGTTGGTGAACAAACATGGGGACATCATGTGGACCAGATTCTGGACGCACAGCCAAAGAATGACATCTCGCCATCTCTGTACACATCCCCCAGTGAAGAACATGCCACTACCATCAAGAGGTCACCTGCAACAGAATCTTGCCCCAGACAAAACTCCTGATGCCCCTAAAGTTACTCCACAGGTCTAGAGGCGTTATCCTGAAAAATTATTATTTTCCATTTTTCCGCCTACATTCCTGACAATTTCTTTTTAACATAAATCCCACTGGTTACATACGCTATAATTTTCATTCCTATCCCGCTGAATGGTTCACAGCCCATAGTCGTATTACAAAATGAAAGTGAATGTACGTAGCCTCTTCATTCATCTCATACTTCAACCCCTTTTAACTCGTTAAAACTTTATAAGACAAACACCACCAATTCAGATTTCTATGTCAAGAGTTGCTCTGCAACTTGACAAAGCGGTAAATATCGGGTGTACAAATGGTAGGGATTAACATTGTAGGTGGTTGTCAATGGAAATCTATATGAGATACAGCCGGAGTTTATACCGTCGAAAAATGCGGACGCCATTAACGAAATGGATAATGGTATTACTTGGTTAACCGCAATATCGCCTATTATTGTAATAATAAAATGGCAATTGAAGACATGGCTTCTCTCCCCAATTCAATCTAACAGCGGCATAAAAATAATGGGCTATATTCAGTACAGAAAAATAATTTAATTATAATTAGGTCTATGCACTAGTACTCAGCGAGTGTGTAATTTTTTCCAGCGAGCAGCATTTCTGGAACTCTTTCAGCGAATTAGTAATTGTAGTGACAAGTACCTGGTGCCTGTTTACAGTTTCCAGACCCACAGTTCTCTTTTTTTCACAGTGTTGCGTGACTGTGGTTGCAAAATAGTGCGATTTCAACAAAATTTACTGCTTGCTTTTTGTTAATTAGATTCCTTGCGTTTATAAGCCTGCTTCTTACTCTGGGCAAGTAACCTCAGTTGGTTTCCTTTCTCGTGTTAGAGTAATCCACTATGTGTTATCCAGAGGTGTTTGCATTGGTTTGGCTTTTTCCCTTCACTTTTATTTAATTAAATCCACGTCTCCTGGGCGCTTGGATCCTCATCTGAACCTTGCCCTGGCGCCCTATAAAACATCTTTGGGTGCCAGGGCGTGACAACCAGCCTGTACTGCTCTCTTCTACACCCACAGTAGCCACTTAATCAGGTACAACTGTCCATCTGCTGGTTAATCCAAAATCTAATTAGCCAATCACATGGCTACAATGTGATTCGCGAAAGCATGCAGATATCTTCAAGAGGTTCAGCTGTTATTCAGACCAAACATCAGAATGGTGAAGAAATGGGATCTAAGTGATTTCGACAGAGGAGTGATTACTGGTGCCAGATGGGGTGCTTTGGGTGTCTCAGAGACTGTTGATGGGAATTTTCTGGCAAAACAGTCCCTGAAGTTCTGAAGTTTACAGAGAATATTGAGGGGAAAAACAAACAAACAAACAAACAAAAAACATTGAGTAGGTGCCAGGCACGTGGACAAAAAAGCCTATTTTTGGGCTGGTACAAATGCTAATATTGGCCAGTGGAGCGACTGAGACTGGCACACCATTGGCTGGCCGCAGGGAAGAAGGTTCAGTGATTATCGGCTGGTGAAGAGGCGTGCCCAGCCATATACTTAGTGCACCTAGTCTTGTGTGAGAAAGGTTAAAGGAGATGGTCTGACTGGTTCAAGCTGACAGACAGGCGACAGAAGCTCAAATAATGGCACATTACAGCAGTTTTACAAAGAAATGCCTCTCTGATGCACAGCATGTCAACCCTTAAAGTGGACGGGGAACAACAAGTCAAGTCAAGTCAAATCAAGTTCATTCGTAAAGCACATTTAAAAACAACATACTGTACGTTGAGCCAAAGTGCTGTACAATGGTTATAGAAATAAAATGGACAAACTAAAATCATCCATAAAATCTAGAAATCTGTAAAACAAAATAAATAAACTGTCAGTTAAGAGAAAGTATGTGTGGGGGAAAAAAGCAAAAAACAAAATATAAACAACACAGAATGAACAAGAAATAGGTAAAAAAAGACAGAATCATGAAAGCAGAACAAGTAAATTGCACAATAGAAACCTGAGCATTTATGTGATTTAAAAGTGGCAATGGAAGGATAACCATAAGCTTTAAGAGGTAAAGTACCTTACAATTTAGGGCTGTAACTGAAAAGACATACTAACCTGGTTTTTATGGACCAAAGAACTGACAACACCAGTTTATTGATCAGTGGGACCGCAGTAGTGGAATATCGCAGGTACGGGCGGGTCTGATATGTTTTCTGAGCCAAACCAGTTGATTTTTTAATAATAATAAAACTTTAAAATCATTTTGAAATTTGACTGGTAGCCAGTGTAGGGCTGCCACCACAGCAGAAGTAAGATCCCTCTTTCTTGAGCCAGTCATAGCCAAGCTGCAACATTTTTGAACCAACAGAAGTCGGGCGAGGAATGCTGCTAAACAACCACATTACAGGCATTACAGTAATCCAAACAAGATTTAATAAAAGGCATGTATAACTGTCTCCAGGTCTGCTTTGGGAGAGTAAAAGTCGCTAGTTTAGAAATGCACCAAAGTTGTTGAAGCTACTCTAACTACTTATCAGGCTCTCAAAGCTATTCTGAATTACTTATCTGGCTCTCAAAGTTGGAGTGAGGAGTCAAAAAGGACTCCATACAAAATTTTTAATTGAGAAATACTTGTTTGCAAAAAGAGAATCAAGTTGTTTTTAATGACTTGGTGGAAACTAGGAGACTGAAAAATAATAACTTCTGTCTTTTCCCAAATTTAGTTGGAGAAAATTGTTGTTCATCCAATTTTTTACATTATTTAGGCAATTAAACAAGGGCTGCAAGCAGGAGTTATGATCAGGTTTCAACTAAAAGTACAACTGAGTATCATCAGCGTAGCAGTGGTACGAAACCTTGTGCATCTGAAAAATAGAGCCCAGTGGGAGCATGTAAATGGAAAACAGCAGAGGGCATGTTAAAATGGACCCCTTGAGGTACACCACTGGTGATATGCGCTTAATGATGCAGGACTTGATTTATATTTTACAGAAAACAACCTGTCCTTTAGGTATGAATGCAATTCCCTGAACTCCCAGCCCCAAATTTAAGACGGTCCAAGAGAATGCCATGGTCAACTGTGTTAAGGCTGAAGAGAGGTCAAGGAAAAAGTCACACAACACAGGACCCAGAATCAACAGGACAGCAAAAGATCATTGGTCACGTAAACTATGTATTATATGCCTATTTTTTTGTATTCATTTGTGAGACAAAAACTGATTATGGACCTACCATATTCAAATACTAACAGATAAGTCCATTTTCTCGTGGAATGGGCAATTTAGCTGACCTAGCTATGCAGCAAATTCATGACTACTTGCTAATCCAACACTAGTTATGCAGTGAAATAATCGATTCACCGTTTTATTGGTTTATACGTACCGAAATTAGCTCGCCGAGCAGGTGAGCTAGTTTGTTGGTTTCTTTAGTCAACGTATGCTCGCGGTTCAATTATAACCATTAGTCCACGAAATAATGGCTATTCCCCGATATTCTTCTGCATTACAAGCACCAAATATGACCTATCTAGCTAAGCAGGCAAACTAATGTTAGCTCACTTGCTAATTAAGAAGGCTGGAGCACTTCCTTTGTGTTGGCGTGTTCCGCGAGCATTTCTCTGTGCAGTCTGACTGAGGGATGTTTTTGTACGGCTCTCTGACACTGTGTGAACCCGCTATCATGCTGCTGACAGTAATAATCTCCTGCATCTTCAGCCTGGACTCCAGTGATTTTCAGCGTAAACTGAGTCCCGGATCCACTCCCACTGAAACGATCAGGAATCCCAGACTGGCGAGTTGAGGTTGAATAAATCAGAAGTTTAGGAGCCTGACCAGGTTTTTGCTGGTACCAGTGGAGGTAGCTGGTGCTGATACTCTGACTGACTGCACAGCTGATAGTGACAGTGTCTCCCTGCTGAACAGCCTGAGCTGCTGGAGACTGAGTCAGGACTATATCTGCCACTGATTCTGGAAAATAAAATATTTAAACAAATATCAATGCAGGAAAACAATTTCAAATAAAATACATTGTTGCATCATATTTCATTACAAAAAAGATCACTGTCATTGAAAAAAAGTTTTTTAAAAAATAATTGATTAATTGTCACATGCTTCCATCTTTCTCACCCTGTACAAGGAGTCCCAGCATCACCAGCAGTAGAAAGTATGACATCATCATAATGCTGCCTGTGTCAGTGTCTCTGAAAGGACTGGACGGTCACTGATCAGTACTGGGGGTCTTAAAATGTGTGGAGCAGTGAGGCAGGACAGGTATGCAAAGCCCCTTCCTCTATACAAATCCTGTCACACACAGTTAGAGGAGCTCTGATGTGTGAACAGCAGTGGGTCTCTAGAGGGCTGGAACATGTGCTCTATTCACTGCTGTTTTTACTGATTATACTGCAGGGACTGGATGCCGAACCCCACTGTGGTCAGTCTTTCTCTCACGTGTTTTTCTCTGTCCACGTTACCCTGTGTTGATATTTGCTCAGGCACACTGGAGATTTGAGAGATGTATCACACAGATGTGGGAAGATGCAGGTATCTCAATTGTATCATATAATAAACACTTTGAATATGTTTGCTGAAGTTTTCTTCTCATCAGTCTTTCATTAATATCAGTCAATAATTTTTTTTAACCCACTTATAATGGTTGCTGCCTTTAGTATATTTTACAAGATCAGCCAATATTCTGCCTTTTTTGTAATAATGAGCAATAATGAAATGTTGCAAAATTACATCTGGTGATGCATCTGGGCACATCCTCAATGAAGTTCCTGAAATCCTCCAGTGTGAGGAGTTTTTCACCATCACACACTCTCCTCCAGGTGACCCAGCTGAGGCTGATCAGACCTCAGTATGTGGGCAGACAGCAGTGAGCTACTTCACCCCCCATTACTCTCCTCTCTAGAGCCGCAGCCATCAAGAGACTCTCTCTGCTGCTTCAGTGATGTTGTGTGTGACTCTTCTCTTCCTCTCTCCATCTGTACCTAATATACTGAGAGCTCTGACTAAAACCAAAGCTGTGAAGCCCTGCACCTACTTCCACTGAGAGGCACCTTGTGCTCCAGCCACCTCACCTGCATTCACTGACCAGCCCCACAAACCTGGTGAGCTTCATCTCAAAGGTCTCATCCAGGTGATCTTCTCAAGGTGTTATGGTTCTGCCTCATGTGTGCTGTTTTGTCTGTTTGCTTATCATTTTTATTGTCCTTGTGCTTTTTCTCCTGTGCCTTACTCTCAATTTATTTTTCAGCTTTCATTCCCGCCGTTTGACGATTGATTCTCTCTTGCCCAAACTCCAGTGATGTCGTGTGACAGCCTTCAGCATGCCTGCGTCTCGTTGTCTAATCACGTTTCCTCATTCGGAATCGGCTGCGGTATTTCATTCATTACTTCCACCTGTGCTTAATTCTGGGTCTCGCGAAACTCTGACTGAATGCGTTCTCTGATAGGATCATTACTAAGCCGTACTAACCAGCACTTATTTGAGGGTGATTGTATATATTTCATCATGTAGTATTAACCTAATTAACTCATTAGTGAGTCTTTCTAGCTTTTGTAATTCCTTCCTAAGCTTTCCCTGATTAACTACATTTAAAGCTATGCTTTCCTTTGCTTCTCTCATGGTGCTTTTTACTCGTCACGTTTAGATTACCTTAATCTTAACTGTCTAGTTTGATTGATTGTCTCAGCGTCTTGTCTCGAGTCATTATTGTTTACCTGGTTCTCGTGTAATTGTTTATTAATCCCATG
The DNA here is from genome assembly GCA_029692085.1 of Gymnothorax javanicus. Lineage (NCBI taxonomy): Eukaryota > Metazoa > Chordata > Actinopteri > Anguilliformes > Muraenidae > Gymnothorax > Gymnothorax javanicus. The sequence goes on along the minus strand of CM056197.1, from coordinate 124,149,411 downwards.
TGTTTCTGTTTCCTTTCGAGATTGCATTCCGAGTCCCCGCCTCCATTTATCTGTGGCAAAGTGATAGGACATCATTTTTGAGCACCTGCATTGTGAAATGCTCCTGTGCCTTCCCGAGTATTTCTTTTTGTAGGACAGCCCATTTTGCACCTACGTCTTGTCTGCCCTTTGTCTAGTCTCCCACTGTTTTCAAGTTTAGTTGGACTTTTTTTCATCAGCCACTCTTAACAGGTCCTGCCCTCTTTTTGTTTTCCCATTGGGGTGCACCGCGGTGTTTTATTTCCTTGGTCATTTAGTGTTTTGTGTTTCAATAAACACTTTTGGATTCTGCATCTGGTGTTCCCCGACCTCTTCTTAACAGAAGTTTCATCTCCTGGACACCCAGGATGTCATCTTCTTAACAGATGTTCCATCTCCTGGACACCAGCAGGATGGATTCCCCGATGCCGAGCTCCAGGCCAGCAACAGCGGATCCAACACCTGACAGACCACCGCTACTGGGAGCGGGGCTACCTTACCCTCCCGCTGGAGCTGATCGCCGCCCCTGGTTTTGCACCTGATACCACCTCCCGGCAGGGAATGGCAATCCTGGGTCCTGTAGGCCATTTCTGACCAGAATGCGCCATCGCCCAGTTCCAGAGCCTGCCAAGGTGGCCTTTGTCATCACCCACCTGAGTTCCCTCCACTGGGGAACCCTGGTCAGCCTGCCTACCTTGCGTTCCTCCTTCTCGACCCTTTCACGAATTTCATGGAAGGGCTAGCTGATGGCATCAAAGACCAGACCACCTCATCTTTCCATGAGCTACCTAAGACTCCCGAGGCTGTGGCGGATCTTGCCATCCGGATTGACAACTGCCTGGAGGAGACTGCCACTCGTTTGGGGCGATGTCGGCCAGCTCCCTCCAACAACCACCTGGAGGAGACTGGCCAGCAGCCATACCACTATTCGATCTGCTCCTGCCGCGTGGCTGAAGCTAAGCAGGTGTGGGCTTAGTCAGTACTTGGATGGGAGACCACCTGGAAAAACCAAGTTGCTGCTGGAAGAGGTGTTGGTGGCCAGTAGGTTGCGATCTTCCCTCTGGTGGAATAATCCCCAATGCCCCAGTGCAGTGACGGGGACACTGTACTGAAGGAGACGCCGTCTTTCGGATGAGACGTTAAAACTGAGGTCCTGACTCGCTGTGGTCATTAAAGATCCTATGACACTCATCGATAAGAGGGGGTTCCCCGGTGTCATGGCAAAAAGTCTCAACCTGGCTCTTTCGACCTGTTACCTAATCATCCGCTGATCTAATTGGCTGTGCAAATTTCCCTTTCCCTCCCCACCTCAACCCCCAGGGCTCCCTTGAAAAAGAGATTTCAAATCTCAACAGGACTTCCCTGGTTAAATAAGGGTTAAATAAAAATTTAAAAAAAGACTGCCACTCACTTGGGGCGACGTCGGCCAGCTCCCTCCAACCCCTCCAACGCTCCTGTCATCCAGCCTCCGTCACCGGTTCCCAGTAGTACGTCCACCCGAGTCCACCAACCCGAGCCAGAGCCCAGGCAGGTGAGACCCAGCCGCCTCACTAAGGAGGAGAGGGATCACCACATGCAATCCAGGGCCTGCCTCTACTGTGGTCAGCAGGGGCATTTTGTTGCCAACTGCCCGGAAAAGATCCAACGCCCACTAGTGACCGGAGAAGCATTAATGGGCATCTCCCGCACTGAAGCCTCCTGCAGCTGCTGTACCTGCATTCCAGTGACCATCTCCTGGGGCAACCAGAGCCGCCGCACCTCTGCTTTGGTGGATTTAGGGGCAGAGGGGAACTTTCTGGACGCCGAAGCCACTGCCTCCTGGGGTATTCCTCTCTCCCCGATGGTGCGGCCTCTGGCCATCTTTGGCCTCGGGGGCCAAATATTGGCACAAATCCAACAGCAATCGGCTCCTGTCCAGCTTCTGGTCTCAGGCAACCACCGTGAGACCATCTCATTCCTGATAATCCAGTCCCCCAGATCCCCGGTGGTTCTGGGACACCCCTGGCTCCGTGAGCATGGCTCGGTCCTGGACTGGTCCACTCACGAGGTTCGTGAGTGGAAGTCCTCCTGTTCTACCCGCTGCCTTCGCCACGCGGCCTCACCTGTGCCCGGGTCTCAGGTTTCTTCCGAGCCAGCGCCTGATCTCTCCTGAGTTCCTGCTGAGTACCATGACCTGGATGCAGTATTCAGCAAGTCCAGGGCGGTGTCTCTACCACCTCACCGGCCCTATGATTGCGAGATCAACCTCCTGCCGGGAGCAGTGTCGCCCCGGTGGCGGGTCTTCTCCCTGTCCCAGCCCAAGAGGGTCGCTATGGAGAAGGATCTCCAGGAGTCTCTCACGGCTGGGATAATTCGGCCCTCCACGTCGCCAACAGGAGCCGGATTCTTCTTTGTCGCTAAGAGGATGGGCCGCTCCGGCCCTGCATCGACTATAGAGGGCTGAACAAGATAACAGTCCGGAACCGTTATCCCCTGCCGCTCATGTCGTCTGCTTTCGACATCATCCAAGGGGCCCAGGTGTTTACCAACCTGGACCTGCGGAACGCCCCTACCACCTGGTGAGGATACGTGAGGGGGATGAATGGAGGACCGCATTTAACACCCCCAGCGGTTATTGGAAATACCTGGTGGTTCCCTTTGGCCTCACCAATGCGCCCACGGTGTTCCAACAGTTGGTGAACGACGTCCTGGGTGACATGATCGGCCGGTCCGTTTATGTCTACCTTGACGACATCCTCATCTTCTCACCAAGAGGCCCTCTGCTGAGGCCTTCATAAAGCGCTGCCGCAACACCTGGCACTCCGCAACACGCTCTCGTCTGGGTGGGGAAGCAGATGAAGTACTCGGCGGACAAGCGACGCAAGCCGGCCCCCACCTACCGCATCAGCCAGAAGGTCGGGCTCTCTGCTCAGGACATCCCCCCTGGGAGTCGAGTCTCGCAAGCTTGCCCCCAAATTCCTCGGTCCCTTCCCTATTGACAAAATCATCAGTCCCACTGCCATCCGTCTTAAGCTCCCACACACCATGCGTCGCATCCACCCAGTCTTCCATGTTTCCCGAGTCCGGCCCTCTGTCACCCACCCCCTCCACCCGGATCCCGATACCCCCACCTCCGCCGCGCATAATCGACGGTGGAGAGGCCTTCACCGTCCGCAAGCTCCTGAACTGTCAGCGGAGGGGTAGGGGACTCCAGTACCTTGTCAATTGGGAAGGTTACGGTCCTGAGGAACATTCCTGGGTCCCTGCTAGGTTCAAACTAGACAAAAACCTGATTAGAGATTTCGACCAGTCTCACCCCAACCCTTAGCCCCAGCTTATGCTGGATACCCGAAGTATTCTTGTTTGTTTTGTGTATTTTGTTCTTGTGCTGTTCAGTATTTGGTTAGATGTTTTTTGTTAGTCTTTAGGGTTTTGTATTTAGTTTTTTGTAGGTGTTCCTTGTTTTGTATTCTTAGTCTTGTGGGGCTTTTGTATTTAGTATTTTGTTAGATATTTCTTGTATTATAGTTTTTCTTGTGTTTATAGTTCTGTGATGTTCCGTGTCAGCGCCTGGTGGCGCTTCTTGGGGGGGGGTACTGTTATGGTTCTGCCTCATGTATGCTGTTTTGTCTTTGTGCTTATCATTTTTATTGTGCTTGTGCTTTTTCTCCGTGCCTAACTCTCGATTTATTTTTCAGCTTTCATTCCTGCTGTCTGACGATTGATTCTCTCTTGCCTAAACTCCTGTGATGTTGTGTGACAGCCTTCAGCATGCCTGCGTCTCGTTGTCTAATCACGTTTCCTCATTCGGAATCAGCTGTGGTATTTCATTCATTACTTCCACCTGTGCTTAATTCTGGATCTCGCTAAACTCTGAGTGAATGCATTCTCTGATAGGATCATTACTAACCCGTATTAACCAGCACTTATTTGAGGGTGATTGTATATATTTCGTCACGTAGTATTAACCTAATTAACTCATTAACGAGTGCGAGCGTTTCTAGCTTTTGTAATTCCTTCCTAAGCTTTCCCTGATGAACTACGTTTAAAGCTGTGCTTTCCTTTGCTTCTCTCGTGGTGCTTTATACTTGTCACTTTTAGATTACCTCAATCTAAACCGTCTATTTTGATTGATTGTCTCAGCGTCTTGTCTCGAGTCATTATTTGTTTACCCGGTTCTCGTGTAATTGTTTTATTAATCCCATGTGTTTCTGTTTCCATTCGAGATTGCGTTCCGAGTCCCCGCCTCCTCCCGTGGGTATTTCAGTGGGGAAGAGGGAAGCGACCGTCAAACGGAACTTTGTTAGACTCAGCTCTGCATTGTGAAATCGCTCCTGTGCCTTCCCGAGTATTTCCTTTGTAGGATTTCCGAGTCTTGTATTTTGCTGCGCCCTCGTCTTGTCTGCCCTTTGTCTAGTCTCCCAGTGTTTTCCGTCAGTTTAGTTAGGTCCAGTTTTTGTTTTTCTAGTTTAGCCACTCTTTTAGTTTGTACTTCTGTTTCCCCCTACCTTGGGCAGTGTACCTTTGTTTTCCCATTGGTTCAGTGCATGTGCACGGTGTTTTATTTTTGGCTTGTTGCCTACCTTTCTCATTTAATGTTTAGTGTTTCAATAAACACTTTTGGATCCTGCATCTGGTGTTCCCCTGACCTCTTCTTAACACAAGGGACCAATATGTCCAGCAGGGCAGCATGTTTGATGGACTTTGAGGTGAGGATCACATTGGGCCTCAAGATGGAGGCCACAGTGAGCTAGTAGAATGTCAGCTGTTTCCCCAGATCCACCATCAACAGCCAGTTCCATGCAGAGGCCAGGATCCCCGCAGATCTTTTCTCAGGGAGGGGTGTCAGCTGCTCCACAGCTTTAATGAGACTGACGACCTGCTAAAAAAAGGGCGGGTCCTCTTGCTCCCCTCAACCCTGGTCCTGTGATGGCTTTCAGGGCTTGAGCACAGAGCCACCTGTACCTTCCTTCTCCTTGTGCGTTGGAGTTGCTGATTTAGATGAGCTCCAGGGTTCATAGCTTGGAGCTTGATCTAAAAGATTGTGTCTCTATCTTGCCCAATGTGTGTCGGTTAGATCAGCAGTGGGGGTTCACATCAAACACTGCAGTAGCACGGTGAATGGGCTGTGCACCTCAACAATCACTCAGCTAATGACACTGTACATCAAAACTGGCTCCACACTTTATATAGAGAGATCTGGCCATCTAAAGGCCACAGCACCAGTGCAGATCTACTTTATCAACCTCGTACATCTGAGCGATTGTTTCCGAACTGCTGGTCAAACAGCCAGAGACACTGGATGCCCATAACTCACCTATCAGCCACATGAACACACGTTCAGGATCAAGGATTTCATACCGAAAGACAATATTTTGAAATGATTCTGATGGGTTAAAACTGGTAGTGGCATTTTAACTGGGCCAGACCCCTCCTCCACTGGATGTGACTTCTCAGCAAATCTGTCTCTTTTGTTGATAAATCCAGATTCTCCCAGCATAAGGCAGATGGCTGATAACAGGTGTAGTGTAGACATGTGTTAAGCTGGATGCTGTGTTCACCAGGTCAACCGTTAGGGTGGCAGAAGTGCGATGATCTTGAGGAACATCTCTTATCCTCAAAAAGCACATCTGATGGTCATCACTGGTGACCTACCTGCACTGCAGTACCTTTGCAAGATCCTGATACACGCTGCAAATACCTGTCCTACAGAACTATGATGACCAGAATTATACAGCAGGACAATGCTCATACTATTGCTGCACGTGTTACCAGGGCCCGCCAAAGACCTGCATGTTCTCCCAACCTCTCTCACCCACTCAACACCTGTGGGACCAGTCGGGCAGAGCTGTTCAAACAAGACGTCCCCAGGGATTGACTCTCCATCAACTGACCACTGTGCTCCTAGACCGGCAGCCTAGAACATTTTGGTCAAATGAAGCAGGTACCTAATATACTAGTGCATGGGCATTTGGGAAGGTGTTCACTATGCACAGATATGGATGTCTGCTGGGGTACATCTGCTGCATGTGGTCCATAGGGACCCCCAAAAAGGCTGAAATTATGCAATGGATCAAACATTGTTGATACCGTATCAAACATTTGGGATATCAATAAGTTTATTGCAAGGAGTGCAGAATGGCCCCTGCAAGACAAAATTTCTGCTGTTTTAGGCCCACCTGATGCCCAAAAAAGGGTAAAAAAATTTGGCCCAGATCAAACATTGGAGATACCATATCAACACAAATCAGAATGAACTAGTACATCCTACTGACAATAGAAAACCCCCTGACAGACAAAATTTCTGCTGCATAGGGCCCACCAGACACCCCCAAAAATAGACCCCTGTTGATCCACTTGTATGTGGTAAGTCTGCTCTTAGTCCTCTAAGGCTTTGGCCATTATTCAGATTAAGTCACCATATTATATTAATGCAAGTAAATACAAAGTGAGTGAGTTAAGAGATGACAAGGAAATGTAGGACTGAAAATATGCTCATGAACAAATAGAGCATTACTGAAGTGTTTTAATTGTAAATAAATAAACTGATCAGGCACTCTCATTCAAAAATCTGTGCACTGTAGTTACTTAAAGTTAAATATACCAATCTAGAATGCTTTATTATGTGTTTAATCACAACAAGACTATCATTTTCAGTGAATAATACCTTGGTATCTTGCTGGGTTAGTGCAATGGATGGCCGAAAAGATGGTCGAAATTGATTTTGGTGCATGTTTGCAGTATATTTTCTCAGTAACCCAGATATGTACTGTGGTGGTAAATGCCATTTGTTGTGCTTTTGGAACTCTATTTTCAGGCATACCAAGCATTTCTTTGATATTATCTACAATTTCAAGCTAGACAGAGCCAAAGTTGGAGGAAAACTCAAAACGGACCATTTCATAGCAGATTGTGCCTACTTTTAGGTGGCATTATTTTGTTTACCCAGCAAGATAGAAAATCTCAAGTTCTCTGGGTACACAGTCCCTTTGGGTTACATTACAGCATTTGTAAAATCTCAGCGGTAGTATTTTCAGTGTAGATGATATTCAACATCAAACGTTGGAAAATATTAGGGATGCACGATATTTATCGGACCGATAAAATATCGGCCGATTTGGGGAGAAATGACGTCATTTTTTATCGATCCGATAGGTACGTTTTATCCAATAAAAAGGTCCGATAAATTATTGAAATTGGGGAAATTGTTTGCAGGCCGAGTAGCCCCAAAACAGGCCATGACGCGCTGGTTACGTCATCTATCGCGCCTTACTAGCAGGACCCAGAGCAATAGATAATTCAGGGTGGCGCCACTCATTGACTTTGTTGCTTGAATGGTCAAGTGGTTCGTGGGGAAGCGCTATCGTTCCAAACAAACGCCGCGCTGTCATGATCTCCTATGCGACAGACAGCAGCGATTGCGTTACTGAACGGTAAATATTAAATTAAACCGCACACAATTGCTGCAAACGTATATCTCTAAATGAATTACATTATTTACATACGTTTTATAGAGGTCATGCTTTTATAGCGACGTGGTGACAACTTAAAGGGACATTGTGTAGGAATTACTCCCATCCAGCGTTGAAATCGTGTATTACATTCAAACGAATAGTGCAGTCGAGCGCCTCACTTTTTCAAACACGTATTGCAACTACGGTAGCCACCGTGTAACAATGTTCTCCGGAAATGTAGCTATGTCCACTGCAAAACCCATGCAGCAGCTCCGCACCGAATGGGCAAACATAGCACTCGGCTTAAATATAGTTTGGAAAACAATTTATATACCTAATAGGGATATAAAATATTGATGAACTAGTTTTATTTAACAGGGAAATAATTTCTGACAAGCGAAATTACTTTTAGTGCACGAATGCTCAAAGCTCATTAATTCCATCCTTTCTCTATTCCTGGAACTGGAGCCCATCCCAGCTGACTCGCAGGGTGCACACACCATTCATTAGAATTTAATTTTAATATTGCGAATGCATATGCTGCGCATACTCTCGCAACCCAGTGCGTGATCTGTAACATAGCTACTGCCATTTATTACCACGTTTATCAGCACTAGAAAATAAACTAAATTTTCTTGACTAAATTCACGCTTGAGGTTTTTACTACCCTCATGTTTCTCGGGGTACTCAAACATCAAGGTAAGCTGGAAAAGTGCTGATTTCGTTCAATATTAGAGGAGTTTCAATTCTGAATTATTTTCCTTCCCCTTACACAGGATTAGCAAATTCCTAAGTCCGCACATGATCAGCAGCCCAGTTATAAAATATACATAAAGTCGCTCTTAGTTTCGTTCTCATTGGTTTCTTCTGGAGCCCTCGTGTTTTCTCTGCGCAGATGGAGTTCAGCCGCATTTGCGAATCTCCGCTGCATCACTCCCATACACTGATGCTGCTCACTAACAGTGTCGCTCACATCTCATCCTATCCAGCGTTTCCAACCCACTCAACACTTCTAGCTAATAAAGGCTGAACAACAAATACCGTCTCTGTGTGGTGCTGTCATGCAAGTTCGGCGCATGCATAAAATAAGATACAAAATATGAAGTTTCAGTTATCTTAAAAGTTGCTGAAAAGTCACGACATCAAGTATGCATATCTGCTATTGTTTTAATAATTAAGAATGAGCATGCAATGGTAAAAAAATGATTAGCTGTGAAGTTTACATAAAAGATAGGTGAAGCAATCGAGTTGCTACATAACAAAGCCATTCATCAAATACAATAACTAAAACATTGGTGTCGTTACACCTGCTCACTTCACCGACTTGGAAATAACGTAAGCCAATAGCACGGAATCTCCTGACCAGTGCTACAAGCAAAGAACCGCAGCTGCTGCGCTGCTTACGAGAACGCGCTTAGAGACAAGGTCCCCTTGGTGTTCGCGTAGCCTGAATTTGAAGTTGACTTACTTGTCGATCAGAAAGCTGGCAACTTCAGCGTCCCTTTGAAAATCTTTCGCTTTCATTAGCTCCTTCCACCTGGGGAAGGCTAGCCCGATGTTGACCCTCGTTTTTTGAATGCGCCGGTCGCGCTGCCTTTTTAATTCTCGTTTTCGCTTTCTTGGCGGTGAGGATTCCATCTCCTGTGTTGCTGCTGCATATGCATGGTCCTGCATTATGCTGCAGTAGTGCAGATTTTCAAACTTGCCACGGTAGCCTCTCTTGCTGATCTCCTCCGGTGTCTCGATCACTCTGCGCTGGCTGGCAGGGCAAACGCGGATTTATTCCACGTTTGGTGCTATTTGACCCTTGCCGGCGGCTGTAGTTTCAAGATGGCAGACCGTCATGGCGCTTCCCTACCGGCTTACCCGTCCAATGTACAAACAAATCTAACATTCTTCGTTTACGAGAATAGGTCAGATTATTAGCGGAGGTCATAATACACGAATGATGATTTATGTATGTATGCAGACTTAGATTTTGGCAAATAAACAACTGAAAATGTTACACAATGTCCCTTTAAATAAGTGTAACTACTCAGATGAATGCTTTGTGTATTACGATCGGAACAAATTCATTCTGAAGTGTTCATACCTACTTGTTGTCTTCATTTAATCCATCTTTGCCTTGACACAATGGATACCAGGATGATATTGTGTGTTGCCCCAACTGGGATCAATGTAGAAGTCTCAAAACTAAAGTATGTAAATGAAACCGTGCCAGTTTCAGTTTCCGCGAATACACTGTTAATAATAAACGAATGAACTGAAGCCTTTTTTGCCAGGTAATTTAACTGGCACCTTTTTGCCAGTTATTTTAACTGTAATTTTACAATAAGTTTACCACAGAGTTCATGTTCAGAGTAAAACACGGTTAAATGCCCGCAGGACTCCTCTTAGGCTACAGTTAAAATGACAAGGAGACAATGCATTAATCTGACGGTTAAATTCAGTCAGTTTATAACAGTGTAGGAAAGCCGAACTTCATTTCGTTGCTCTGTTGCAACAGTGTGTGTGCATGGTGCAAACCAGCTTGCCCGGTATAGGAGTGCTTATGAATGGAAATGCATTGTGACGGGACTGGACATGTTGTCCGATGTAAGCGAAAATCCGTTATATTAAATCTGATATATTCGATGTTTATTTCATGGAAAAACATTACAGAAAAAAATCGGGACATCAGCTGCTGTCCGGTATGAGCGAGTTTCCGTTTTATACGAGGACGATTTAGACGCGTTCTACTGTATTTTCCTATGAACGTCTGCCCCGATATACATACACAAGATGGCGGCCGAGTGCTGCCACAGAAATGAAGGCTGTGTCCGAAATCACTCACTCATTCACTATTCCCTACTCACTATATAGGGACTCACTATGTAGGTGACTATACAGTGAGCTCACTGGCAGAGGAAAGAAACGCTTTCGGACACTACCTGGCTCGTTTTGTCGCAGCTGTTTGTCGCAGCAACATTAAATCGTAGCCTACCTATTCAACTTCAGTTGAAGAATTTGGGCATATTTCTGTAATAACCGAACGGAGTATATTTCCCACTCTGTTTGTGTTTACCATTATCGTTTAAATAATAAAATTGGCCATAAATTTTTAATATCGTCATCTATTTTTTTGTCCTCTAAACTCATCATTATTCGTTTTAATAGTAGTACCTAAATGTCCGTTTATATCCTTTGTAAAAAAAACAGGTCTCCTGCGCTGCTTGGTTTCCAAAAAAAAAAAAAAAAAAAACATTTTCGCACCTGAAGCTAATAAATGTGTCGTACCTGTTTTCGATGAAGGTACATTTGTGTCTTTATTATTCAATCAAAAAAAAAGTTGCTTCAACCAAAAAACATATTTTCAATCAAAAAACTTAACTTCAATCAAAGAAAACCTTTTCAATCAAAGAAAAAAAGTGTTTGAATGCAAAAATAAAATTGAGACCCAAAAAATTGCATTTGAACAGTTTTTCTTTGATTGAAAAAGTTTTTTTTTTAATTGAAGTGTTATTTTTTGATTGAAAATTTTTTTTTTTGGTTGAAGCAACTTTTTTTTTTGTTCCATATTATGGGTAGGACATTTGTGTCTTTATTATTCAATCCCAAAAAATATCACTTCAATCAAAAAAATGTTTTCAATCAAAGAAAAAAAGTGTTCAAATGAATTTTTTGGGTCTCAATTTTATTTTTGCATTCAAACACTTTTTTTCTTTGATTGAAGTGAAAAAAGTTTTGAAGTCGTTTTTTTTTTTTTTCGATTGAAGTGAAAAAAGTTTTGAAGTCGGTTTTTCCTGCAGTGGGCGGATGCTTCCCCATTGGTCAGACATGTTTGAGTGACAAGTTTCTACACCAATGACGTTTGAAATAGGAATCTCTTTCTAGAACAAGGAAGTCGCCATTTGCAATGTACACACTCAAAAATGATGGGTTGATTTTTTTTTTTTACTCAAACGTATGATTGCTTGAGTTGGGTAAATTTTATGGGTTGTTTTCTTAGAAAATAATACGAATGCACACCTGTAGGTGGATAGGTGCGTAGGAGATGACTGAAGGTCAGCCCAATGGAAGAAACGAATAAGGCCCGCACACAGTCCTCTACGCTTGCAATATTTTATTGAATATACACAACGTTTCGGTCGTAGACCTTCATCATGAAGGATCGTAGGATTTTAACAAGCTGCTAATTTGTCTTAATTATGTGCATTTAATGTTTAGAGCAGTTATTTGCCCTCTTAACCCACAACTTAACAGAAATATCTATTTGCCATCAAGAATTTCAAAAATACCATTCGCACATTGCAGTATATCGGAAATAACAGCATAAAATGAGAAAAAACAATGTGACCAATCAAATTAATGAGGTAGTTGGCTCCTAATTAGTGAAAACTACTTGGCTCATCATGACAAATGTAGTCCACAAACAAACCAGTTTTGTGTTATGTTGATCTGATTAATATAAATATTTTTCTAATCGGGCTATTGACATGGAATTTTCACCAGATGTCGGTAACAACCCAAATAATCCAGAAATCAAAACAAATAAGTCCACAAATTAAGTTATGTGTAATAAAGTGGAATGACACAGGGAAAATGTATTGAACCTGCTTACTGAAATTTATTTAATACTTGGTAGAAAAGCCTCTCTTGGTAATGACAGCTTCAAAACACCTCCTGTATGGAAAAACTAGTCGTCATGAAGGTCTACGACCGAAACGTTGTGTATATTCAATAAAATATTGCAAGCGTAGAGGACTGTGTGCGGGACTTATTCGTTTCTTCCAATGGGTTGTTTTCTGAAATATTGGATAATTTGGTCTAACCCTACTTTTGGGTTGTCATAGTGACAGTTATGTGCCTGTTCTTCACACGCTTGTTGCTTCCCTCTCAGAGGTCTCCCGCGGAAGAAAAATTAGCAATGGAAAGAGTTACTGGAAAAACATGTAAGTATTTTATATTTCAATTGTGTTCTTTTCATCAGTTTTTGCAAAAAAGGATGCAAGGCTTAACATGGGTGGCATTATGCATACATCAGATCGATCTTTACACTAATTTACATCGACAAAACCGTAGTTCACCCTCATTTTTTCCTAACTTTGCATAGCGTCAGCTATTTAGCCTGCTAAAATAACGGTTAGCGTTTTCTGAAACTTCAAGTTAAGAACTGAGAAAAGAGTTCTATAAGGGTACATTAGTTACTTAACTGCGAATTATTTAACGTGGTTTATTTTTGCTGCGTAATGGAGTAGTGGAAATATAGGTTTTTAATAAGGTAGCTGGCCAGCTAGGTGCTTCAGTTTGTTCCTTCCCATTGATTAAGAGCATCGGTGCTGCCACAGTTAGCTCACTCATGCTCTAGAGCAGTGGTTCTCAACGTCAGTCCTGGGGACCCCATGTGTGTGCTGGCTTTTGTTCCAGCTACAGTTGCAATCGTAGGATTTTAACAAGCTGCTAATTTGTCTTAATTATGTGCATTTAATGTTTAGAGCAGTTATTTGCCCTCTTAACCCACAACTTAACAGAAATATCTATTTGCCATCAAGAATTTCAAAAATACCATTCGCACATTGCAGTATATCGGAAATAACAGCATAAAATGAGAGAAAACAATGTGACCAATCAAATTAATGAGGTAGTTGGCTCCTAATTAGTGAAAACTACTTGGCTCATCATGACAAATGTAGTCCACAAACAAACCAGTTTTGTGTTATGTTGATCTGATTAATATAAATATTTTTCTAATCGGGCTATTGACATGGAATTTTCACCAGATGTCGGTAACAACCCAAATAATCCAGAAATCAAAACAAATAAGTCCACAAATTAAGTTATGTGTAATAAAAGTGGAATGACACAGGAAAATGTATTGAACCTGCTTACTGAAATTTATTTAATACTTGGTAGAAAAGCCTCTCTTGGTAATGACAGCTTCAAAACACCTCCTGTATGGAAAAACTAGTCGCATGCATTGCTTAGGTGCGATTTTGGCCCATTCTTCCACACAAACTGTCTTCAAATCTTGAAGGTTCTGGGGCCTCTTCTATGAACTCTGGTCTTCAATTCTTTCCATAGATTTTTGATTGAATTCAAGTCGGGTGATTGACTGGGCCATTCTAGCAGCTTTATTTGCTTTCTCTGAAACCAATCGAGTTTTCTTAGCTGTGTGTTTGGGATCATTGTCCTGCTGAAATATCCACCCTCGTTTCATGTTCGGCATCCTGGTAGATGGCAGCAGATTTTTATCAAAAATGTCTTGGTACATTTCTCTGTTCATCCATCCTTCATTTATATGAAGTCTGCCAGTACCATATGCTGAAAAACAGCCCCACACCATGATGTTCCCACCTCCAAACTTCACCATTGGTATGGTGTTTTGGGAGTGATGTGCAGTGCCATTTGTCCTCCAAACATGGTGTGTGCTATGACATCCAAAGAGTTCAATTTTCGTCTCATCTGCCCAGACTATATTCTCCCAGTATTTCATTGGCTTGTCCAAATATTGTGCAGCAAACTTTAAACAAGCTTCAACATGCTTTTTCCTCAGCAATGGAGTCTTACACGGTGAGTGTGCATAGAGGCCATTGCGATTGAGTGCATTACTTGTTGTTTTCTTTGAAACAACTGGACCTGCTAATTACAGGTCTTTCTGAAGTTCTCCACAAGTGGTCCTTGGCTCTCGGACAACTCTTCTAATTATTCTTTTGACTCCTCTGTCAGAAATCTTGCAAGGAGCACCTGATCGTGGCCAGTTTATGGTGAAATGATGTTCTTTTCACTTACGGATTATGGCCCCAACGGTGCTCACTGGAACATTCAGAGGTTTAGAAATACTTCTGTGACCAATGCCATCAGTACGTTTTGCAACAATAAGGTTGCAAACATTTTGAGAGAGCTCTTTGCTTTTACCTATAATGAGATGCTTCTTGTGTGACATCTTGGTAATGAAAATCTTTTCATAGGACATCAATTAGGACTAAACCAGCTGAAATTAATTTGCACTGATGGGGGTAGGATTACTTTCTCAAAACTGACAGATTTCATCTGGTTTCTTGGCTTTCTATGCCTTTTTGCACCTCCTTTTCTTCATATTTTCAATAATAATTCCCTGTGTCGTTCCACTTTATTACTCATAACTTAATTTATGGACTAATTGTTTTTGATTTCTATACATGTGTGGATTACTTGGGTTGTCACTGACATCTGGCAAAAATTTGATGTCAATAGCCCCTTTAGAAACATATTTACTGAGAAAAATGTTTATGCATTCAATACTTATTTTCCCCGCTGTATATGACGTACACCATGTCAGAATTATAATATGTACAAAAGGTGAACTCAAGAAATGCCTCTGTTTTGTTTTGACTGTAATAGCCCACTTTTGTCTCCGTGAACTCAATCTGAACTCCTGTCTGTAATTGTTTTGTTTAATGTGCTCACCTCTGTGTGTTTATTGAGAAATTAGGGAAAATCTTTCTCTGAGAATGAAATCTGTTTTTCTAATATAAAAAATATTATGGACCCTTTCGGTTTAACCAAGTGAAAAAGCAAGATTTGGAGTGCACATGCTCTTTGAAGACTGGGGCAGAGGATACACAAATCGCATTGGAAAGGTGGGAAATTATACGTTCTTTTGCTTTCCCCGTTGTAAAAGGCAGCTTACAAGGTGGATTCGGACTATGAACAGACATATTTTTTTGTTTGGGAACATTCTAGGGTGTGCTGTGTACATTTTGTGTCCAGATGGCGAGATTAAGAATTCTGCATTGAACCTATGCCAATATCGATTGATGTTTGGGTACCCAGAGAAACATTAGGATATGTAAACACGTCAAGCCTATGTCCAGTTAAGGAAATTTAGAGTTTAGTTTCAAGTTCTATTTGTGTAAGTAGCATGTCATTAACGGCGGCTGCCATGTCACTGATGACACACCGGGTTGCTAGGGCAGGCGCAGCATATGCATTCGCGATATTAAATATTAATGTGAAATTCTAAACCCTTCTCACTGATTAAAAAAAAAACCTTAAAATATATTGGCGCCCCCCTTTTAAAATTGTTCTGGCAAATAAAAAGCCGGAAAAAGTGGAGGTTGGGTACAATATTCTTTCCCCCTTACGATATAGCCAGACTTGGCTCTATTAGATTTCTACTACAAACTGAAAGCATTGATGACTTCAGCGCAACGGAGACTTGAGAGACTTTATCGCGAGACGCTGTCAAGGTAAGTCCTTGACGTTGTTATTTTCAGCACAGATGAAAATCTGAAATCAAATGTGTAGCGTTCAGTCAAACAGTAATGATATGGCCTTGAATTTTACATGTATAACATAACATAACATGAATGGCGAGAACAGGCCGTTCAGCCCAACTAGGCTCGCCAGTTTCTTTGTACCATCGTGAATATATCACTTCAGATACTCAATGACTCAATGGTATCTAGCTTTAAGTCAAGTCTGCTCTTGAAAACTCCCAAGGTCTCTGCCTCAACAATATGGTCAGGCAAGTTGTTCCACACTGAAATTACTCTTTGGGTGAAGAAATATTTCCGAATATCAGTGCTAAATTTACCTTTAGTCAGCTTCCATTTGTGACCCCGAGTTCTGCTAACAACACTTGGTTGAAGGAATCCTACATAATTCACTTTGTTAATCCCTTTAACATATTTAAAGACCTCAATCAAATCACCCCTTAGTCTCCTTTTCCCAAGACTAAAGAGATTAAGGATCTTCAGCCTTTTCTCATAGCTTTCATCTTTAATACCCGGAATTAGCTTCGTGGCTCTTCTCTGAACTTTCTCTAAAGCCTCTATGTCTTTCTTAAAGTATGGTCCCCAGAACTGTACACAATACTCTAGATGTGGTCTGTGAAATGTGTTGTACAAAAGAAGCATCACCTCCTTGGATTTGAACTCAATACTTTTGGCAATGTATCCCAGCATCCGATTGGCTTTTTTTAACAGCTACGGCACAATGGCTAGAGCCTGTGAGGGTTTGGTCAACAATCACTCCCAGATCTTTCTCTTGTGGAGCACATTCCAGTTTAAAACCTCCCATGAAGTAATCCCGTCTAATGTTTTTATTACCTACATGTACTACTTTACATTTTCGCTACATTAAATTTCATTTGCCACATTTCTGCCCAATTCTGAATTCTATCCAAATCATCCTGAATCACTTTAGTGGACTCTAAACTATTTGCCAAGCCCCCAATTTAGTATCATCTGCAAATTTCACTAATCTGCTCTCAATATTCCTATCAAGGTCATTAATGTAGATGAGGAACAGCAGGGTCCCAACACCAATCCTGGGGGACGCTTCTCCCCACCCTACCTAGCTCAGATGATATACCACTGACCACCACTCTTTGTGTTCTGTCCTGCAACCAGTTATGAATCCACTTCAGAATACCACCTGTAACTCCAATGGAGCTCATTTTAAAAATTAGTCTCTTATGCGGTACTGTGTCAAATGCTTTCTGAAAATCCAAATATATGATGTCATAAGCCCTGCTCTGGTCATAAGTCTTGGTGGCCTCTTCAAAAAAATTCCAGAAGGTTTGTCAGGCATGACCTTCCTTCTGAAAACCATGTTGGCTATCCCTCAAGATATTGTTACGTTCAAGAAATAAGTCCAGCTCATCTTTTATGATAGATTCCAATATTTTGCACGCAATGCAAGTTAAACTGACTGGCCTGTAATTACCTGGCTCAGTACGGTCCCCTTTTTATATATTGGTATTATATTGCCCTGTTTCCAATCATTTGGTATTTCTCCAGTTTCTAAAGACCGTCTAAAGATGGCAGATAGCGGCTTAAAGATGATCTCACTAACTTCCCTGAGCACTCTAGGATATAAGCCATCAGGACCCGCCGCCTTATCTGCCTTTAGTTGATGCAACTTGTCTATCGACGTTATCCCTAACCTCAATTTCCGCTAAATAATCTTGAGCATTGGACAAGCCCTCTGGCGAATAAAGACCGCTCTAAGGTAAAATTCTCAACAAAGTAACCGTTTAAGGTGTCCGCAATATCCTTATTATCATATAGCAGCGATCCATTTTTATTCTTTATGCACTTAACCTGCTCTTTGACTTTCCTTTTTCTGCTACAGTACTGAAAGAAGCGCTTAGGGTTAGTTTTGCCCCCTCTGCAATTTGTCTTTCATACAGTCTTCTAGCATTCCTCAGCTCTTTTTTTGACCACAGCCCGCATTTTACAGAATTCGGCCTTAGTAATCTCATTGTTATCCTCTATGTACATCTTATAAAGATTCCTCTTTTCCCTCAAACTCCTACGAATAGCTGCTGTCATCCACTGAGGATTCTGCTTTTTCAGCTTACTTTTGGACACCTTTGGAATGAATTTACATTGTGAATCACTCCGGTAAAGCTTTCCGTTTAAATTCAAGGGTAACCGAATGGACGACTAAAGTGACTGCTGTCCTATTGACTAAATACTAAATCTCAGATCCCCAGCCAAAAAGCAAACAGTAACTATCTAGCTAGCCAGCCACAAATACAACCAAGAGTAACCGAGATAAGAGTTAAGCCTCGGTTCCCTTTAATTAAAACGGACCGAATAAACAAGTCGTTTACTTCGTGAGCGAACTATACACGGTGTCTCCCCCAACAAGCTGTCGCTGAGCACTCAAACAAGCAGTTAAACTTTAATCAGCTGATCAAGGCACCGCAACCGGAGGAAAATACAAAGATAACGTAATTTGCAATGTGTTTAATCAGAAGAGCCCATCGATGATAATAAAATGCGAAAAAGACAAAAACCCCGGTTCGCGTTAATATTCAAGCTTGGAAATGCGTTTATCGCGGTAATGCGGTCAGGATAGAGAACGAAGGAGACTAAAAAACCCGTGAACGTCAATATTTATTGGCTAGAAGACTGTATGAAAGGCAAGCGACCAAGTATGAAACCAAGCCAGATAGTTAGATATCGGTAATTTGATATATTCCTGGCGTTGAGAGCTTACAATAGTTCGTTAGCTAAATCAGCTACAGAAAAAGCAGGCGACAGTGTACCTCAGTCCTTGAAAACAACTCTGACTTACTTTGTATATCACACAATTCACTAAGTTAGACAATTACTTCGCGTTTAGTTTATTCTTTAAATTTAGCGTTTAAATTTATTTTACTTTACCTTACTTTGCTCCCGGGAGACTGAAACCCCCTCAAAAAAAACCCCAAAAAACCCCCGTCGCCTTTGTTTGACCAGTTTAGCGACTTAATTTGGCTGTTTGCTCACCGAGTTGTTAAAGGGGGAAAAAAAAAAAAAAAAAGATGATGGAGGAAGATTCTCCCTGCCCCTAATGCGACAAAGGTTATACCTCGGGAGCAAATTGTCTAATCTCTAATACTGTTTGAGCCTGAACACACAAATTAGTTTCAGATAACTCCATTTAAACAAGAGTAAAACTTCAGATTCGATCCCGCACGTCTTCCTCTGTCTCAACTCAAGCAGAATGAACACCAACGAACAGCGCTACAGCACAGCCAAGAGGTCAGCAACAGCAACCAAAAATTTCAATTTTTTTTTTTTTTTTTTTTTCAAAATTTCAATTTCAATGTATACCTGCGCACTTATCCATGTTAAGAGGAGATTAGGATCATGTGTGCTTGCCGGTTGTTTTGAACAATGCAAATTCGCCGGAAGAACACTGTAGCCATTAGCTGACTTACGGCGTGGGACCCAATCATAGGTGTTAATGACATTATTTCGCGTCCGCAAAACTAACTGGCAAGCAAATTCAACTTTGTTGCCTATATATAGCTAGTAATTATGAAATCGAAATCACAAGGAAACCAAATGATTATTGCAAGCTGTGAAATGAAAACCACACCTGCACTTAGCTCTGAGGGGCTAAGTTCTATAACGTAAGCCCCTCAGAGCTGACCTAGACTGAAAACGTCGTATGGCACTAACATTCCCCCTTTGGCTTGATATTTGTCTGCGTAGAGTTAAACATCTACTTAACGTCATATATAGCCTATAGGATCGAACAAAGCCAGTCCCTTTTCAAAATGTGGATACAAAAACTGGACACTGCAAAACAATAACACCTTGAAACAACAACAGATGAAACAATTCTTGGACAATTAGTGGGCCAACTTAAATAATTTAATCTCAACCAGTACCTATTTCTCCAATCAGATCGCTCTTTCCTTTTAGCTTGCGTTGGTGTGAGATCCTTTGTTTGTAGGGAAACAGACAGAGCGAAGTCAGGCCAGCCGCTGACAAAATGATTACTGCAGACTCTAGTATGATCATTCGGGACAAAGTTCTTCCGATTTATCACTTGAATCCACGCCTGTCATTGTCTCTTGCCACGGGGAATATGAAAAAACCTTACGCCCCCGTCTTTATAATACCGGTTTCTGCACCCCTCTACGCAACAAGTGGCCACCATAGTTCCTTTTGCCCCACATCTGCTCTATGGCGCATGCACGCGTGGACTTCCAGCCTTAAACCAAACTCGTCTATTCGGACCAAGTTTTATATTGGCATTTTGTTCTTTCAGTTAAGTTTTTAAATTATCATAGAAAGCACTTCATTTTCACAAGATGTGTGAATATACTTGTCTTGTCATATACAAATTTATGTTTAAGAATATGAGTGCAATTATTGTGCAAACTGTTTCAGAGCAGAATCTCTCCATTTTTCAGATCAGTGGCTCCCCCCTCAGCACCTGCAGTAGGTCCCAGCTGCAGCAGTGCAGTCTCTGTGCAGTCTGACTGAGGGAGGTTTTTGTACGGCTCTCTAACACTGTGTGAACGGATAGCTATAGTCCTGCATACAGTAATAATCTCCAGCATCTTCAGCCTGGACTCCAGTGATTTTCAGAGTAAACTGAGTCCCAGATCCACTCCCACTGAAACGATCAGGAATCCCAGACTGGCGACTTGTGGCAGCATAAATCAGAAGTTTAGGAGCCTGACCAGGTTTCTGCTGGTACCAGCTGAGCTCGTTGCTGATACTCTGACTGGCTGTACAGCTGATAGTGACAGTGTCTCCCTGCTGAACAGCCTGAGCTGCTGGAGACTGAGTCATAATTATATCTGCTATTGATCCTGAAAAAAAACATAGAAATGGATAACAATATTGTCCATGAATATGATCAAACAATGTGCAATAATTTTGATTAATTCTCACAACCATCTGATAAAAAAGTTGTGAAATCATTTTTGCTGCAAAAAGTAAGCAATGAATCTGTGAAGTGTAACCAAAATCCAAATTCAAAAGTTTCCATCATTCTCACCCTGTATAAGGAGTCCCAGCATCACCAGCAGTAGAAAGTCTGACATCATCATAATGCTGCCTGTGTCAGTGTCTGTGAAAGGACTGGACAGTCACTGATCAGTACTGGGGGTCTTAAAGTGTGTGGAGCAGTGAGGCAGGACAGGTATGCAAAGCCCCTTCCTCTATACAAATCCTGTCACACACAGTTAGAGGAGCTCTGGTGTGTGAACAGCAGTGGGTCTACAGAGAGCTGGGACATGTGCTCAATTCACTGCTGTTTTTATTGATTAAACTAAAAGAATCCTGTCCAGTTGAGATCAATCTTTGTCTTCTTTGATTTTATCTCTACACTTCACCCTGCGTTGAAATTTGCTTGGGTACTCTGGTGATTCGAGCAATGTATCACACACGCATGGGAAGAGGCAGTTAACTCCATTGTTTCATACAGCAAACACTTTAAAAATCTTTTTGCTGAAATTCTTGTCAAAACAGTGCTTCGTTAATTTCAGCAAATTAAAAAAAAAAAAACTTTTACTCCACTTGTGATGGCCACTCGTATTCATGATTCACAAGATTAGCCAGTATTCTTTATATTTTTTTTTCTTTTTTGGGGGGGGCATTGAGCAACAATGAAAGGATGTGAAACTGCATTCTGTGATACATCAGGAAACATCTTCAATGATGTTACCGGTATTTTTTACTGTTTGGTGCATTTCAGCATCACACATTCTCCTACAGGTGACCCAGCTGAGGCTGATCAGACCTCAGTTTGTGTGCAGACAGCAGTGAGCTACTTCACCCCCCATTACTCTCCTCTCTAGAGCCACAGCCATCTTGAGTCTCTCTCTCTCTCTCTCTCTCTCTCTCCTGCTGCAGTGCTGTTGCATGGAGCACTCCTCTTCCTCTTCTCATATGTAGCTAATACTCAGGGTACTGGACAAAGCCCAGGCTGTGAAGCTCCTGCATCTACTTCCACTGAGAGGCACCTTGTGCTCCAGACACCTCACATGCATTCACTGACCAGCCCCTCAGACTTGGTGAGCTTCATCTCAAAGGCCTCATCCAGGTGATCTTCCCAACGAACAGATATCTCCAGCAGGACAACCTGTTTGATGGACTCCGAGGTGAGAACAATATCCAGCCACAAAGTGGAGCCACAGTGAGCTGGGAGAACTTCAGCTGTTTCCCCAGATCCACCATCAGCAGCCAGTTCCATGCGAGAGCCAGGGGGCTGTTTCAATAAACTTTACTTGTCCGACCGAGTCAGACCATCTGTCGAGTGAAAAGTGGGACCTTTGACAGACCATGTCCGTAAGGTATTTGAATAAAACAAAAGTAGGATGTCCGACTATGGTCCGACGCGGACGGATGGTTCGTCACTGTTTGTTTGAAGTTGCGTGAGAATTTACACCTCAGCGATTCACTGCTTCGCTATTTGGCGTTCAAATATTCGAAATAAGTTACCGTTAAATGAAAAAAAAAAACCCAATTCTGATTAGGTAGATCATTAACGCGTGTATTCGCATCTTTGCATTGACTTTGAATGTAATCTGTCGTGCGAAAAATTCGTTTCGAGGCCAGTGTGAAAGAAGCTTTAAGCAGATAGGAGATAAGCAGAGCTCCACTCTCAGTCACACTAAGCACCACGAATACAATGTTTAACCACTGAGAACCATGCCGAGACTGCGATTGTCCCATTAATGTTCACATAGCATGCATAAAAACACAACTTTTTGTCGCACTTGAGGATAATGGTACCAATGATTTAAAAGTGAAATCTTCACGCGTTGTCAATAAATTATGTGTAGTTGTTAGAAAAATTAATTCACGGATTTAACAGAGCCCCGTTTCTGGGTGTAGGCTATACTGGTTTCGCGGACATTGGTTATAGCCTACTGTCTTTCCATTCTCAAAATATTTTGGGCTGTCTGCGCTTCCAGACAAAATCAAACAATCATGCCATATTTTGGCATTATATTTTTTGTCCGACCGGGTTTTAGGACAACTCTTGAGTAGTCCTAGAAAATCGGACAGTCTGACCGGGTCGGAGGACGACCGACCGTTTATAGGAAAAAATTAAAAAAAGACGGACCGTCCGATCCAGTTGGGGGTAGTCCGTCGCTGGGTCGGACGGTCTGTCTTGTTTATTGAAACAGCCCCCAGGATCCCTGCAGATCTTTTCTCAGGAAGGGATGCAGCTGCTCTGCAGCTTAAATGAGACTGAGGGCCTGCTTCACAGGGTGGATTCTCTTGGTCCACTCAGCCCTGGTCCTGTGATGGCCTTTAGGACTTGATCATAGGGCCACCTGTACCTTCCTTCTCCTGGTGCATTGGAGCAGCTGATTGAGATGTGCACTATGGTGCATTGTTTGTAGCTTGATCTACAAGATGGTGTGTCTGCCTCGCCCCATGTGTGTTGATTAGATCAGCCGGGGGCCACATCAAACACTGTATTAGCATGGCGAATGGCCTCTGCTCCCTCAACAATCACTTGACTAATGATATGGTACAAACTCCAATTCCAGTGAAGTTGGGACGTTTTGTAAAACATGAATAAAAACAGAATATTAAAAAAAAAAAAGTTTTTCATTTCAAACATGAAATATCTTGTCTTTGTAGTGTACCCAATTGAATATAGGTCAAAAAGGATTTGCAAATCATTGTATTCTGTTTTTATTCAGAATTTAAACAACGTCCCAACTTCATTGGAATTGGGGTTTGCACATGCAGACATGATAATAGACTGAAGATGAGCAGCAGAAATGTCCTTGTGTGATGACATAGCGAAAACTGAGCTGGGACTGACTCCCTCTCAAAGTGTTGTTTGTTCTCTGGCCGATTTTGCTCTGGCCTGAATGTAATAACAGCCTGATTTTTTTTTTTTTTTTTGCTTTTATTCCACAATGTGCTGTTACTTCAAAATACATTATAGCACTCCCTGTGGTTGGCATGTGTAATTGCAGCTTGAGTGACATTCAGCGTAAGCTCTTTTGGGAAGAAACATACAGCATGTTCAATCTAAACGAAGCTTGGCTAAAATAACATTGAAATTTGAGTTCTCTAACCATAGAATTTAGCAGTAATTCATTGTGAAGTGAGAAAACAATGCTTTCCCTTTAAGTAATATCAAAGAAAATGAACAAAAAAACAAGAATGAAAGTGATATTTCTGGAAAACATATTGCTGAGTCAGGAGTTTGGGAGAGAACAGGGGGAGCACTGGCAGAGAGTGGAAGAACATTCCTTCCTCCCTCTGTCTTTATCAGTGCAGATCAGATATGGATTAACCTCCATTTAAGTTTCTCTGGTATAGGCATGGGCAATGCAAATGAATAAAATGACAACATTTCTTGAGTTGCTGAGAAAAAAGTTTTTATTATTTTCTAATGATTTTTTGCAGGTAAGTACAGAAGACACAGATGAAGAGTTTGCCACAAGTCCAACGCCTTTACAGGAAAGGGTCTCAGAGCCACAGGGTCCCAAAAATGGCTGGTTTCGGCGTTTATCAACAAAACCCATTGTGAAAATTGGGGGGTGAAGCCTGAGGGCATTTTCGAAAATGCACTCTACTCAGAAATGAACCTGGCCAAATTATCCATTAGGGTACCCTAACAGAAATAATTGATGCTAAAGTCATCAACCCCTTTTCTGAAGTACAGCAGCACCCCCTAGGCCCTTTTTAATGGAAAATGCATTGAATTTCACCCAGTTATGTTTAACAAACATTAGGTTTTGCATTGATATTAAAAATGGTATGAATGGGTTGCCTGTGAAGTTTTTTTTTGGATCAATGGCCTGCAAAAATGTCAAAATTATCGGTGGGAGGGCAAACATTAACGCTACTCGCCCATTACTATATAAAATGCAGTGAAGTCGCTGATGCGGCAGTTGTTTGCCCCCACTGCTCTGAAATGAATCAAACGTTCCCCCTTCAATAACCCGTGGTGATTAAAAAAAAAAAAAAAAAAACCTTTGCACTGTTTTTTACAATGTCCATATACCCTCCTCCCATGATAGTTTCAATGAGCTACTGTGAATAATTCACAGTAAAAACACAGTGACGTGCAGTCGGAGGTTAGTTTGGTGAGGCAGAAACCTCCCCTTTGCTTGATTAGCAATCAGGCGATTAACTAGTTTAGTAAGACTATTCGGCAGAATGACGGGCCAGTTTAAGTTTCATGGCGTTATTACTCAGTACATCGAACCTGAAATGCTCACTAGACAGCAGATCTGCGCGTACTTGCTTCCAGGAAGCCGAAGCAATGTCATCAACAAATATTAAAACAGTTCGACTAATGCAGAGTTCAATGCTTAATCAATATACAATGCATTCTCCTTTAAATACGCGCTTTTACACCCAAACAAAAAGCGGGCGCTTATTTTCAGTCTTCTTTCATAATCCGATTAACAAAATGTTTAAACGATATACAGAATTACCGAGAGCCGAGAATTTTTCCTAATTGATTATTCAGATTTCCATCTTCGCAGTCTCGAATTGAAGGGTATAAGTGAATGAATCTTGTGACCGGTGTTCGCGAGGTGGCATATTTTGATAGGTAGCAAAATTTGTCAGAACACTGGTAGGTTTTGAACGCCTGGCGCTGGTTTATTCCTTGGTATATTTTGCTGAAACTTCACAAATAGGGTCACAGGATATTCTGTCAACTAACTATGTACATTACAGTAAAAATACACTCACCTTTCTTGCTATTGTTGAGAAGAAGTCACGGCGAACTCGCGACGAACTTCAACAACTTCTGTCGAACTTATTTAACATCCCCTGGAGGTCTAGTTTGGACGAATAGACTCGTAATTTCTCAAATTAGATGGCTGTAAGTCAATCAGGGCCGTAGCTGGGATATCACGTCAGCGCGGGCTGTTTGAAA
The DNA here is from genome assembly GCA_029692085.1 of Gymnothorax javanicus. Classification (NCBI taxonomy): domain Eukaryota; kingdom Metazoa; phylum Chordata; class Actinopteri; order Anguilliformes; family Muraenidae; genus Gymnothorax; species Gymnothorax javanicus. The sequence goes on along the minus strand of CM056197.1, from coordinate 124,123,843 downwards.
TCTACCTCCAAAATGGAGATTTTTGCCACGCCGTGCACTTGAAAGTTTGTAAACACGGCGCAAATTGAGGTCACGCATTCATCCAACGGGCGAATAATAGCTCTGTTCAAATCGCGTTATTGGCCGTAATACGCAGAGTTCATGTATGAAATGTGGGTATCCTATTGAAAAGGTTGCTTTTAATCAAACCATGGTGTTCTTTTTGTATGAAAATTGTATTTACATCATTTTTTTTATAGGTTTTCTGAGGCTTGTTTACCGCCCCAGTTCAGCTGTTACGCATTCCATTAGAGTTTATGCAGAGCGTTGCCCATGCCTATCTGGTAAGTAACTTTAACCTTACTGAATGCTCTCGCTTATCTCAGAATGCTTTATCTCATATCTAAATACTTTATCTAATCTCTGATTACATTTTCTCATCTCTCAATGCTCTCTCTAATCTCTGAATAATCTCTCTGAACTTTGTGTTCTCTCTCTAATCTCTGACAGGTTTCTCAATTCTCTGAATACTTTCTTTAATATCTGAATTCTCTTTTGTATCTCATAATACATTTTCTCATCTTTGAATGCTCTTTGTAAATTCTGAATACTCTCTGTGATCTCTTAATATCTCTAATCCCTGACTACTTTCTCTGAACTCTGAATTCTCTCTTCAATCTCTGAATGCTCTGTAGATCGAAGCCATTTTATTCCTGCTATAACTTTCCAAAACTGCCATGCAATTACAGGGAATGTATTAGCCTTGCAATTTTAGGTATCACTTAATCTAAACTATGGTCATATTGGCAAATGTGAAAAATCCTTGACATGATAAAAATTCAACCAATGGTGGCTGGTGAACTGGCAACAGGAGAAGCTCAAACCATCCCTTAAAAATAACGATTGGTCATGACCTGTTTTCAATCATTCATTTAAATTACCATTACAGAAACTCCGAAAACTCTCAACATATCAGGTGTGGTCAGTTTTCATTAATAACACACTCCTGTCAACTCTCACACATTTATTCAATCTACACATATGTAAGAGATTCTCACGCAGAATTGAAGTCCTTGTGCACGGAGATTTATCAGTTTCAAGTGCAATTATGACTCCGGACTTTTCACGCTTTTGTTTACTCAGGGGTTGGAAGCAATGCATGTGTTTCATGATCGTTTAAATTGTTTAAATGAAATAAATAAATTCCGCACGAGAATCTCTTACATATGTGTTTATTGAATAATTGCTGACTGCTGCAGGGGAACATAAATATGCCACTAAAACTCATGCGAAATGCGTGAGAGTGAACAGTATGCGTTATTAATGTAAACTGACCACACCCCATCATTTTGAGAGTTTTCTGAGTTTCTGTAATGGTAGTTCAAATGAATGATTGAAAACAGGTCATGACCGATCATTATTTTCAAGGGATGGGTTTGAGCTTCCCCTATAGCCAGTTCACCAGCCACCACTGCATCCTGCTTTTGTGACGGGCGCCAGCTGAAGCATAGTTTCCTGCCACACTCACTCATTATTCAATCATTACTTCGTTTCTCTCATTGATTTAGTTCTCACCTGACTTCAGTATTTAGTTCCTGCTTTGTTCCCTTTTCTTTTGTCAGTCAGACCATTTACTTCCCTTACTCACACTGGTTCGGCTTTCTTCCTTTCGGGAGACTAAATTCTCTGTTTTATGAGATTTTGCGTATTTTTGCGTATCTAAATTTCTCTTTTGAAATTTAACTCTATTTCAGAGCTCGCGTATCCGCATTTTGGCTGTTTTCTCTCTTTTGGAGTTTGTAAGCTTTTCCACTTTGTATATTTGATTGCCATTGTTTCTAGTGCTTGTGTGCTCATTGTTAACTTTGTACAATGACAAATAAACCAGTCGTTTTGCCTGCTACTTTGTGCTTGGGGTCTCCCTCTATTCCTACACGTAAACGTTATGATGTACCCCACGTTAGAATTATGTATATGTAAAAGGATGAACTCAAGAAATGCCCGTTTATTTCTGACACTGATAGCCCACTTTTTTCTCAGTGAACTCAGTTTAAATTCCAGTATATAGTTGTGTGTTTTGCTCACCTTTTTGTGTATGTTCAGAAATAAGAAAAAAAAAAACTTCTCTGAGAATGAAATTGGTTTTTCTATAATAAAAAAAAATTGGACCGATTTATTTATCTCAACTGTGTTCTTTTAATTAAGTTTTGGAATTATCAACAAAAAAACACTTAATTTTCGCATGATGTGTGGATACACTTCTTACCATATGTGACCTGTCATGTGAAAAAGGTTCTTCAATGCTCTGCTGCTGAAGATCACCCCTATACTCCGGGGCTGGACTGGGACAAAAAAACGGCCCTGGCATTTTCGGCTATGGCGGCCCACCCTGATCGTGACGTGACGGCCCGCCATATACGCGCACTACGCTGTTACCAAAAATTAAAATTAAGCTCAGTCGTAGCCTACATGCCCTGGAACTCCACACAGAAAGGCCCCAAGCCAGATTTGAACCCACAGCTTTCTTGCTGTGTGATGGCAGTGCTAATCACTACACCACCGTGACAAAAAAGTTGTTGATATACACTTGTGCAGTGCTTTGTTGCCGACAGCTCAACAACCGGATCCAGCACCTAACCATCATCAGGAGGAACCACTTTGCAGTTTCAGCCCTTCTTCCTCAACTATTCCTCTGAAGTGGCGCAGCCCCTCCCTCTGGAGGTGGGATTGTGGTGCGGGTGTCAACTACTAGCTCTCAAGCCAAGTCTGGTCATCTCTCTTCATCCAGATCCTGTATGATGTTTTTTCTACTGCTTCTTGCAGTTCGCTGATGAGTTATCTTGATTGTCTTCTTTGTACAGCAGAAACGGTGGCGGAGAATGTTGATTAGCTTCCGTTCAATATATCCACGGGCACCAACAGTTACAGTGGGTGCAAAAATTTGAGCACCCCTGGTTTAAATGTCTGTTACAAGTAATCTCCAAGTGATTGAAAGCAAACCTGAACACTAAATGCTACAAAGTTAAACATGACACCTTTCTGCAAATTTAAAAGCAAAGTTTCTTTTTATTTTAATTTTCCTGAGTTTTCAAATGATAAGAAAGGAAAAAGTGCCCTGTGCAATAGTTTGGGAACCCTTTTGGATTATTCTTTGTTACCTTTTAAGAAGATGGTTACTAAGGCTCAGATCCAGGTGATTTACTCGTTAGGGCTTCAATGAGTCAGGTGAATATAATTCCACAGTTGAAGTATATACAACCTCAATTCCAAAATAGTTGGGACAAAGCGTAAATTCTGAATAAAATCGAAATGCAGTGACTTTCAGATCACATGAGCCAATATGTTATTTACAATAGAACATAGATAATATTTCAAATGTTGACACTGAGACATTTTACATTTTTTATCCACCAAATGAGCTTATTTCAAATTTTCTGGCTGCAATAGGTCTCAAAAAAGTTGGGACACAGGCATAAAATGGCTGAAAAAGTAATTAATATATAAAGGAATCTGCTGAAAGAACATTTAGCAAGTAATCAAGTTAACCAGCATCAGTTGTGTAACATGATTGGCTATAAAAGGGATGTCTTAGAGAGGCTGAGTCTCTCAGAAGTAAAGATGGCCGGATGCTCTCCAACCTGTGAAGGCTTGCATTAAAAAAAAAAGTGAAATACTTTAAAAACAATGTTCCTCAGCGTCAAATTGCAAAGGCTTTGAAGGTCTCATCATCGACAGTGCATAACATGATCAAAAGATTCAGAGAAACTGGAAAAATCTCTGTGCGTAAGGGACAAGGCTGAAGACCTTTACTGGATGCCCGTGATTCTCGGGCCCTCAGACGCCACTGCATCACTCATAGGCATGATTCTGTCACTGACATTACTAAATGGGCCCAGGAATACTTAAAGAAACCACTGTCTGTAAACACAGTCCACCGTGCCATGAACAGATGCCACCTAAAACTCTATCATGCAAAAAGGCAGCCATTGTTGAGCATGATCCAGAGGCGCCACCATGTTCTGTTGGCCCAGACTCTTAAAATGGACTTTAACAAAGTGGCAAACTGTCCTGTAGTCAGAAAAGTCCAAATTTAACATTCTTGTTGGAAATCATGGGCGTTGTGTCCTCCGGGCTAAAGAGGAGAACGACCACCCCTCCTGTTATCAGCGTTCAGTTCAAAAGCCATCATCTCTGATGGTATGGGAATGCATTAGTGCATATGGTGTGGGACACTTGCTTGTTTTAAAAAGCACCATGAATGATGAAAGGTATATAAAGGTTTTAGAGCAACATATGCTCCCCTCCAGAGGACATCTATTCCAAGGAAGGCCTTTTGTATTTCAGCAGGACAATGCATAACCACATACTGCAGCTTTTACAACGCCATGGCTTCGTAGTAGAAGAGTCCGTGTGCTGAACTGGCCTGCCTGCAGTCCTTATCTTTCACTGATTGAGAACGTTTGGCCTATAATTAAAGGAAAAGTCCGTCAAAGGAGACCCAAAACACTCAAGCAGCTGGAAGCCTGTTTTAAACAAGAGCAGGATCAAATTCCAATGGCTAAACTCAAGAAACTTGTCTCCTCAATGCCCAGACACCTCCTCTCTGTGTTAAAAAGAAGAGGGGATGCTACACCATGGTAAACAGGCCCCTGTCTCAACTTTTTTGTGACCTGTAGCAGCCATCAAATTTTAAATGAGCTCATTTTGTGGATAAAATTGTAAAATTTCTCAGTTTCAACTTTTGCTATGTTATCCCTCTTCTATTATGAATAAAATGCTGGCTGGTGTGATTTGAAAGTCATTGCGTTTTGATTTTTTTTCACAATTTACACTTTGTCCCAACTATTTCAGAATTGGGGTTGTATTCTGAAGTAACTCCATGCGGTGGCTGATGTGTCTGGTGTTAAAAACCATGTGTTCCTCTACACAGTTGTCCACGGATGTCAAAGTCAAGATAATTCACTTCCACCAACAAGGAGTAGGGCTACAAAAAACTCTTGCAACGTTTCAAACTACCCATTTCTACTGTCAGAAACATCATGAGAAAATGGAAAATAAATGGAACAATTGAAGTCAAGGCAAGATCTGGAAGACCAAAAAAAGTTTCAGATAGAACGGCCAGAGATCTGGTGAGAAATGCTCAGAAGAACCCACACATCACTGCAAAAGAGCTGCAAAAAAGAGTAGCAGACACAGGTCTAGTTGTTCACAGGATAACAATACAGCATACCTTTAAACTACAAAGACCTACATGGCAGAGTTGCAGGAAAGAAGCCTTTCCTATGACCTCAACACAAAATTAAGCATCTGAAGTATGCAAAAGAAAACCTTGAGAAACCTCAAGCCTATTGGAACAATGTCCTTTGGACTGACGAAACCAAAATTGAACTTTTTGGCCACAACCGAAGTGGAGAAAAAAGGGTGAAGCATTTGTAGAGAAGAACACGTTGCCAACTGTTAAGCATGGAGGTGGATCCATTATGCTTTGGGGTTGTGTAGCAGCTGGGGGCACAGGCAATATTGTGCGCGTGGAAGGAAGAATGGATTCCACCAAATATCAAGACATTTTGGAGGCTAATGTTCAAAGCTCAGTCCAGAATTTGAAGTTGACGAGACGTTGAGTATTCCAGCAAGACAATGACCCAAAGCATACCTAAAAATCTACCATGAAGTACCTTCAGGAAAGACGGATGAAGGTTTTGGAATGGCCATCACGGTCCCCAGACTTGAATGTTATTGAAAATCTGTGGAGAGATCTCAAACATGCCGTGCATGCAAGAAGGCCGAAGATTATTTCTGAGCTAGAGGTGTTCTGTCAGGAAGAATGGGAAAAAATTCCAAAGACAAGAATTGAAAGACTCTTAGCTGGCTACAGGAAGCGTTTGAAGGCTGTTATCGCTGCTCGAGGAGGAGTTACAAAATACTAGCTGACAGGGTTCCCAAACTTTTGCACAAGGCCTTTTTCCTTGTTTTATTATTTTGGAACTGTAAAAAGTTAAAAATAAAAACTATTCTTGCTTTAAAATGTGATGAAATGTGTCATGTTTAACTTTGCAGCATTTAGTGTTCAGGTTTGCTTTCAATCACTTGGAGATGAATTGTAACAGACATTTAAACCAGAGGTGCCTAAATTTTTGCACGCCACTGTAAACTGGAATTTGCAATGTAGGCGGACCCTGTGGCTTTAGGGTTGATGCACATGTGTGCACACAGACAACAAAATCTGATATCTTATTAACCAAGTACAGGCATGACAACACCAATGACAAATTGAAGAACAGATAAACTTGAGCTACCCCAGCAATTCAACTTGACACTTTAATAAATGAATGAAATCATGATTAGATTAACTTGTGAACAAAGCTACCAAAACATGCGAGGTAATACAAAAAAAAAAAAACAAACAATTGGTCACACTTTAGATGAAGTGTTGCTCATAAAGGCTTTATACAGCATGTATAATGCCTTCATAAATGTGACATAATGTCTTCATAAATCATACATAAGCAAATGTTGTGCTTTTTAAGGGGAGAAATAACACATCCTTATTCAGCATGTGATGCCAGATGTGATATAACTGACAATGTCACTTAGGTAGTGGCTAAATGCTATAAAGGGTGACATTGACAGCTAAGTGACATTGTCATTGTCACATCTGCCATCACATGCTGAATAAGGATGTGTTATTTCACCCTTTACAAAGCATGACATTTGCTTATGTATGATTTAGGAAGACATTATGTCTCATTTATTAAGGCATTATACATGCTGTATAAAGCCTTTATGAGCAACACTTCATCTAAAGTGTGACCAAACGATTTAAAGAGAATGTCAGGGCATCAATACTCAGTATTCTTAGTGTTGGTTAATTAATACAAAATCAAGAACGTTGTCCTGATGAAGGAGCAGACTCCGATGTTCATAGCAAAAGCAGGAAAAAGTTTATTACACAGCTTGCCGAGGGAACAACAGCATGATACAGAGTTCAAAATTCATTGATTTCGTAAGGAATTTTATACATGTAAAAGTACATACATTTGCATATGACTTCTTTAATGTTATGAGAAGTTGTTGCTGATTGGTCCTGGGGTTTACACAGTGATAAAAAGGGATACTCTACAATTGGGCCTCACCTGAACCTCTCAACTTAATTGGTTCAAAAGACTCCCAACCCCCGGAAGTGAGCTGCACATGTGGGTATACGGAACCTCCAACTAAAAGGCGTTCGTGCGTATTGCGTCCTGTCGGAACTGAAGACAAACGGAGATCCCAGCTGGAATTAGCAAATAGGTGATATGCCCTGTCGGACCAGACGGCCTCTTTTTATCTCCTAATACACATTCAATACCTATTGATCAAACCGTCTGGCTCACCTCATATTGCCAATACCCAAAAATCCTGTTTCCCAACACTAGCGAAGCTGCCTGATTGCGCCTACCTTATGAAAACATGTCAGCTACCTCCTCTTTACTTTACTTATTTCATTCATTTGGCCTAACTCTGAAACTTTGAAATAGAAAGGACATATATTTAAGCAACATCTATCAGAGCTGCCAACTTTCGAGGCAAACTTCGCGTAAGATTGACAAAGATTATCCAAAGCCAGCGTACTTTCAGGTGTTAGATACATTGAAGTAAGCAGAATCTCAAAAACTAAAAAAGCGATGCAGTTCAGGTTAGTGTCTAAATGAAGAGCAGTTCCTGCTCTACTCAATTATGTAATTGCATGCATTCTTGTAACTCTAAGAGGCTATGATAGCTAGACAAACAGGAAGCACTCATAATACTACGGTGGATGTCTTTGCAACGTAATTTCTCAATAACTGAATTTTACCCCGAAGTACCAAAATCACATGGAAGGTTACATATATAGATAGTTCATTACTTTGGAGATATTGAGTGTAATTATTGTGAAAACTGTTTTAGAGCAGAACCTCCTGGTGTTTCATATCAGTGGCTCCCCCCTCAGCACCTGCAGTAGGTCCCAGCTGCAGCAGTGCAGTCTCTGTGCAGTCTGACTGAGGGAGGTTTTTGTATAGCTCTCAAACCCAGTGGTTCCCAACCCAGTCCTCAAGGACCCCCTGCCCTGCAGGTTTTTGCTCTCTTTCTACTCTTTCACACCTGATCCATTTAAGGGCTTCATGCTGATTGGTTGAAAAAGATCTACCTGAACAGGGTGTGCATGAAGGTGCATTGGGCCTTGAATGGATTAGGTGTGCAAAAGTAAAGCTGCAGGGTCCTTGAGGACTGGGTTGGGAACCACTGCTCTATCCTGTAAGAACCATGGAGGTAATATAATAGAACTGGAGAAAGCGAGGAAGTACCACCCCTATTACTTTCAATGGGAGATGCTAGGCTAGCTACCTCAGCCCAGGAAGTACGGAATTGACCGACGCCATCTATAAAAATGGCGTTCCATGGGTGCTTATTTTCGGCACCATTTCATAAGATCGCCAATCTGATTACACAGCACAAATGGCCAAGAAAGAGTGTCGGCTGTGCGGATTGGCCAATGTTTTCAAGGGGAAATGAAGAGCAACGCTGTTAATGCAGACCACGTGCGCACTTTTCACTCTTTTCCTTGAATCGCTGGAGTCAGAGCAACAGCTGGACAGCCCAACTCGCGCACGAGCTGTCATCCAGCTCTAAGTATCAGTTCTTATTTTACAGGCCCTCTTGAAAACATCGAACAGTTGCATCAGACAAAGAGCAAAATAATGAAGGATTACCAAATACATTTTCTTTTGTTTTCGCTTTATTTGGCAATAAAAAAATGCGCACTTTTCAATTGGTGTCTATGGAGCCACCGCGTCGTTGGCCACAACATTGTCTCCAGTGGGAAACGCGGAAGCAGGAAGCTAACATGCTAACTGGCTGAAGCAAAGCTACTTCCTCGTTCTCTCTGGTTCTATTATATATCTCTATGGTATGAACCAGCTACCATGGAAACAAAGTAATAATTTCCTGCATCTTCAGCCTGGACTCCAGTGATTTTCAAAGTAAACTGAGTCCCAGATCCACTCCCACTGAAACGATCAGGAATCCCAGACTTACGTGTTGTGGCCCAGTAAATCAGAGGTTTAGGAGCCTGACCAGGTTTCTGCTGGTATCAGCTGAGGAGCTGTTTGGAGTTAGAAACAAACACTCTGACTGGCTGTACAGCTGATAGTGACAGTGTCTCCCAGCTGAACAGTCTGAACTGCTGGAGACTGAGTCAGAACCAGTGCTGGGGGTTACGCATCACAAAGTAACTTATTGCGACCTTCCATGTGATCTTGGTACTTCGGGGTAAAACTAAATTATTGAGAAATCGTGTAGCAAAGACATCCACTGTAGTATTATGAGTCCTTCCTGTTTGTCCAGCTGTCATAGCCTCTTAGACAGTGGCGGTTCTAGAACCGGGAACTGGGGGGGGCAGACACGTCCCTTTATGACAATTAGTCCTGGCTAGTTCTCAATCATTTTCCTTTACTGACGCGTTTTCCAATTATCGTAATTGGCAATAACAGGGAATATATTACCCAAGATATCCTCTGAGTGTAGTTATCAAAGTTCAGGTCATACTGTCCAACATTTAAAAAATGGTCAAGCAAACTGAATTTAAATTATAGCTTTCATATGTGCTCTTACTAATGTGTTCACCTGTACTTTGTGTTTATTGACAGGAAACCTCTTCCTCCCAGATTGAAACCTGTTTCACTACAATGAAAAAAAAAGTTTTGACCAATTTGTCTCCATAGTATTCTTTCATTTTATTTTTCTGAATGACCAAAAAAAAATCTTACTTTTCTTAATTTTCTGAAGACAGTCTGTATATTCTTGTATTACTTTGCAGAGTTGTGACCAAGTCATCATGTCCAAGTCAAATCAAGTCACTGGTCATTAGCTCAAACTCAAAGCAGACGAGGGAAAGCAATGAGGAGTGAAAGGGGGCAGGGGAACAAATTAGACAATGAGCTAAATAATGAATAAGCAGTGTGGGGAAAGCTGAGAGAGCCATGAGCTGCATTTCATGTTGACATTGACCCCTTTCTGATCCTAAATGTATCTAAGCTTTTAACTGTCTCAGCTTTCCCCACTCTGCCTGTTAATTAGTTAGCTCATTGTCTAATTTATTCCCCTGCCCCCTTTCACTCCTCATTGCTCTCCCTCGTCTGCTTTGAGTTTCAGCTAATGACCAGTGACTTGATTTGACTTGGACATGATGACTTGGTCACAACTCTGCAAAGTAATACAAGAATATACAGACTGTCTTCAGAAAATTAAGAAAAGTAAGATTTTTTTTGGTCATTCAGAAAAATAAAATGAAAGAATACTATGGAGACAAATTGGTCGAAACTTTTTTCATTGAAGTGAAACAGGTTTCAATCTGGGAGGAAGATGTTTCCTACTTTGTGCAGAGATTGTAGGCCTATAAAATTTGAGAATCTGACTTATTATTGTACAAATTACCTCAGCGTTTCAGATCAGTGGCTCCCCCCTCAGCACCTGCAGTAGGTCCCAGCTGCAGCAGTGCAGTCTCTGTGCAGTCTGACTGAGGGAGGTTTTTGAACGGCTCTCTAACACTGTGTGAGCGGCCAGCTATTATCCTGCTGACAGTAATAATCTCCTGCATCTTCAGCCTGGACTCCAGTAATTTTCAGTGTAAACTGAGTCCCAGACTGACTCCCTTTGAAACGGTCAGGGATCCCAGATAAGCGAGTTGTGGCATCATGAATCAGAAGTTTAGGAGCCTGACCAGGTTTCTGCAGGTACCAGTTGAAATCATCGCTGATACTCTGACTGGCTGTACAGCTGATAGTGACAGTGTCTCCCTGCTGAACAGCCTGAGCTGCTGGAGACTGAGTCAGAACTATATCTGCCATTGATCCTGAAAAAGATTAACAAGGAAATGGATGTAATTTCAGATGACCATTGTCAAGCAAGAAGCATTATTGTTGGATAATTTGTTATGAATCAATGCAACTCTTAGCTAAACCCTGAAAAAAATGTAAATTCAAAAATAGTAAATTGGATCTATCTTTCTCACCCTGTGCAAGGAGTCCCAGCATCACCAGCAGTAGAAAGTCTGACATCATCATAATGCTGCCTGTGTCAGTGTCTGTGAAAGGACTGGACAGTCACTGATCAGTACTGGGGGTCTTAAAGTGTGTGGAGCAGTGAGGCAGGACAGGTATGCAAAGCCCCTTCCTCTATACAAATCCTGTCGCACACAGTTAGAGGAGCTCTGATGTGTGAACAGCAGTGGGTTTATAGAGGGCTGGGACATCATGTGCTCTATTCACTGCTGTTTTTATTCAAACTCACCCGTTTTAATGTGATTAGTTCTGACTTTAAACTTTATGATTCCTCAACTGCTGCTGATGGTGACTTATGGAATATGTGGGATGATTGTGAAAAGTATTGTTCATAGGTTAGACAAAAGATGAATATTGTGCTTATAGAACTATAGGGCCAACAATATCATAAAATGAAGTTGCAAATGAATTACTGAGGTTAGTAGTCTCCCAAATGGTTCTTTGAACACGCAAAATTTTTATTTCTAATTTTTTCATTAAAATTGAACACAGATTGATAGCCTAATCTGCATCAACTGATCCTCAGATGAGACAGATATTGCTGTTCAGTCCACTCCCGTATCAGCTGTTCTTTTTTTGCATATCCTCCCTCTACACCAGCGATCCCTAATCTGGCCTCCGTACCCAAATCCAGTCCTGCTTTTCTTACCCTCCAGTCAATAGTTGCAATTGATTGGCCAGGCAGTCGACATGTATAGTTTACAGACGGCACTTGAGACATAAAATAAATATTTATTTTGGACCTTAAGATTTAACTTATAAATAAATATTAATTTTTATCTTAAATATTGTCCATTACACACATACCTTTCATTCCAAAACATTTCACTGGCTAAATAATAATAAAAACAATAATAAAAACTTAATAACGCATGTAGTTAACACTCGTGCCTCCGCGCCTTCCAGCTGGGTGCTAAAACAAAGCAAAAAAAAAAAAAAAAAAAAAAAAACCTCTTCCTAATTTCTCCTTGGCATACACACAAAAAAAAACTTTGCTCGGCGTATTACATTTCACTCTCCTGCTTCTTAGTCCTGTACCTGACTGTAGACCCATTTGCAAAATGGTGTTGGGGGAATTTCTCACTGTAACTTAGTTAATGGGTCCCTGTAGATGAAAAAATACCAAGGTGCTTGTCTGCCGCACTGCAGCGAATGACGTTATGGCTAAATGAAAAAACTTTTTTGTTTTTAAAAGTTTCTGCCTGTGTAATAGCTCTAATTATACTGATTTTGAGGTGTAAAATTCATTTCTGTCATTGATTTTACATTTTGGGGAATATCTGGACCTTAAGTTGCAATTTTGGTACACCAATGACCTTGGCTGGTACACAAAATGACATCTTTTATCATCAGAAATGTGACTTCGCTTATGCATAAGGTTTATGTACTGTTATAACCCATACACATGATACATGCAAAGATCAGTGCCATGATTCAATAAATAATTGAAGAGTTACTTATACTTTTCACTTTTTTATTAGAGTACATAGAAAATAGGACACAAGATCATGTAAATGAAATCATAAAATCATAGTCAATAAACAAATTCCCTTTAAAGTTCTAGTTAGTCTTTCAGTGGCATGTTTTTACATGATGAATTACTTATCTTTCCATGACAGAAAATGACACATGGAACACCCGCAGAACGTCACACACAGCGCCACATGTCACACTGGTTTGCACACTTGCATACTGTGAGCAGGCCCCTTGGCAAAGTTTTCAGACGTTTTGAAGGTAGCAGTGTACCAAAGTGCTCCTGCCATCCATCTTCTGCTGGATCTTGTCTTGCCTCATGCTCACCATCTGTAGTGAGAAGTCTACATGCTCTGTGCACCAAAAAGGATCCTCGGTGGATGTGGCCTCTGATCACACTGCTTGTAGGAGGGAGAGCATCAATTCCAGTACTGGAACTGGTGTAATTTTCTAACCTCAGTTGGTCAAATGTCTCAGCAGTTGTATGTGACCTGGCTCCTGCTCAGACACGTACCAAGTATTTTTCTGCTAGCGCAACATTTTGCTCTGACAATGTATCAGTCTCTCCAAAATTTGTCAGATACTGAACGGGGTCACAGGTCATAGCTACATGTTTGGTTCCCACCTTGCTCATGCAGTCGTCGCCTGTTAATATGTGGGCTTTGACCTCTGTCTTGGCCAGTGGTGCTCCAAGATGAGAAACAGCTTAATGTAGTGAAAGCATGTGCCGCTTTTCACCAGTGCCATACTCTTTCCATATTTCCTTCAGCCCTTGTGCTTGGAAGAATGGGGTGTAGTGTAGAAGTAGTGCAAAGGTGTCCGTATCATTTGAGACAATGACAACTCTGCCGCCCTTTTACACATGAACAGCCCACTCCACATGCACCACCAGTCTGCGGTCTGCCTCTTCAATTGAGCTTAACAGGTCAGGAATCTCTTCACCACCAGCTCTTTTAGCTGGAAGCACCTCATCATCAGAGACAACAAAGCTTACAATGACAGTACTGTTTTCAAAGGTTTGACTGCAAACTATATCTTGAACCAGCAACTGTAGGTTCCTCTTGTTTTCTTGAGATGCCCAGAACTTGTCAATTTGTTGAGGGATGGGTGTGTCGCGGATCATGCCAATGATATCTATGCCTGATGCTGCATCAGTACGCCACATGCGTTCCCCTTCCTTTTGTCCTGTGACATTCTGAGACATTCAGTGTATTATATAGGCATGGGCAACGCTCTGCATAAACTCTAATGGAATGCGTAACAGCTGAACTGGGGCGGTAAACAAGCCTCAGAAAACTTATAAAAAAATGATGTAAATACCATTTTCATACAAAAAGAATTTTCGAAAATGCCCTCAGGCTTCACCCCCCAATTTTCACAATGGGTTTTGTTGATAAATGCCGAAATCAGCCATTTTTGGGACCCTGTGGCTCTGAGACCCTTTCCTGTAAAGGCGTTGGACTTGTGGCAAACTCTTCGTCTGTGTCTTCTGTACTTACCTGCAAAAAATTATTAGAAAATAATAAAAACTTTTTTCTCAGCAACTCAAGAAATGTTGTCATTTTATTCATTTGTATTGGCCATGCCTATATTATAGATGTGTTTGTACCTCATCACGGAGCATGGAAGACAAGAAATTCATCATCACTCCATGTTTCCTTGGGAACTTCAGGCAAAGCGACCTGATGGCTTGTACCACAACAATCTTAAATTCATCAGAGATCTCATTCATGAATGATGAGATTTGTTTCATCAGATGATCCACACTGCTCTCACTGCCAGTCTATAAATCAAAACAGAGATAAAGTTAATAAACCGTAATTAATAACATTACTTATTTTGTTTCATACAATTGATTATTCCTGTACATACCTTGAGCCGGGTTGTGATAGCCAGGGTAGCGATGCTCCAGAATACCCAAGAATGTAGTTTGGGAGATAAGAGTTCAATGGGTTGTATTATATAGCTTGCTGCTGTAGTACTTTTGTAGTATTAGACAGTTTGTAACGAAAGTCTTAAAGTTCTAGCATTCATATATACATGTAGCGTGTGGGTTCAAAGTCCAATGTTTAATGTTTTAGTGTTTCAACCAGTTTTGGATCTTTTTTTCTAATATGACTCTTGGTAGGTGTAAACATTCTCGAAATTCTTTTTTTTTTTTTAATTAACAGTCTCTTTTTAGTTGTCATCCAGTTAACAGTTTTTTTTTATTTTTGTGCGTTCAATGGATTCGTAGATCGGAAATAAATATAATTGTACAAATATAAAATTACTTTATTCAATATGCAAATTAACACTCAGCAACACAATGTACTTTTGAGCACCGTTTCGGCATTGGCACCAAATTCTTCATAATTACCAACTACACAATAACATAACCAAAACATATACGGTATAGCAGAAAGAAAAGAAAATCATAAATCACACTGAAAAGCTTCACCAAACCCCTGCATATACCTATATTATATTATACCTATACTGCATATTTTTTTGCCTTTTATTTGATAAAAATACTCATTTTCTTGAAATTACCAATGTCAACAATGTACATAAATGTACTTGACTTTGGCAATTTAAGGTTCAGATTATCCCCAAAATGTAAAAACAATAACAGAAATGAATTCTGCGCCTCAAAATTAGTATAATTAGAGCTATTACACACGCAAATACTCTCAAAAACAAAAAAAGTTAGATTTTCATCATGGTCGACGGTGGCCATATTTGATTTGGCCGTAACGTCATTCGTGGCAGTGTGGCATACAAGCACCTCGGTATTTTTCTTCTTCAGGGATCCATTTACTAAGATACAGTGAGAAATTCCCCCAACACCATTTTGCAAACGGGTCTACAGTCAAGTACTGGACTATCTCTGTCTGTCACCGTACCGTATTTTTTTTAAAACAGCAAAGGCTCGCGCTCTCAATTCAAAGCGGGCTGCCTCCGCCGCATCCACCTTTCAAATAAAAGCACACAAAATGACAAACTTCCACATCCATCTTGAACGCTTCATATAAAAATGATACAGACAACAAAACAACACAAATTATTGCCCTAAACAAAAATATGGTTCACAAAATAATCACATTCAAATGATTGCGCTTAACAAAAAAATGTGGGTCATTTACAAAGTACACAATACGCAGATGTATTTGAAACACGTGATATAGCCTAAACATGACAAACGATGAAAAATATAATACATTTAGTTCAATTTGTTGGCAATTAGCAGGTTTAAGATCCAGATTAGGTTCATGATTGTGAATTAGCCGCTGTAGTACTTCGTGGTGCAGAAAAACAGGTTTCATCAGGAATGACACTTGGACCTTTTGTTATTCATGGGACGAATTGTGACTGTGAGCCTCCTCCTGTGGCTGATGTTTTTTTTTTTTGTGTGTGCGTGCGCAAATGCGTTTCTTTGCCTCCCGTTTCATGTCAAACCATTTACGCTTCTCCTCGGACATGGTTCTTTGGACTACAGAGACAATAGTAACGGCATCTGTCTCCTCCCTCCAGGCCTTCGCTTTGCCTGTCCCTGTCACACCACTGCTAACAGATGAAAATAAAATGTTTTTCTTGACTCCACTTCACCCAAAATCATTTCTATCTCCGTTTCGGAATAATTCTTCTTTCTTTCTCTCTCTTTCTTTCTTTGCGCCATGACTGACAGGTCTACTGGATGCATCTACACCTCCTTATATGGTGGTCATCGGCAATTCATGGGCAGGGATATATGCTAATAGCTGATTACCGGGAGCGCGCTGTCAGTTTACGATGGATTGGCATTCATGATCATACACACGAGTTTACGATCAGATCTGAGTTTCCCGCAGCGTTCATGAATCCGGAGTAGGTTTTTAGTAGCGTAGGCTTCTATGTGCAAATCTACGCACAAATTTACTAACGTTTAATGAATGAGACCCATTGTTCGGAGCTTGATTTACAAGATGGTGTTTTTGCCTCGCCCCATTTGTGCTAGTTGAATCGACTGGGGAGCCCATCAAATGTTGTATTAGCACGGTGAATGTGCCGTGCACCCTCAACAATCACATGCCTAATGACACATTTCTAAGAAACTGGCCCCACACTTGATAGACCAAGTTCTGGCTGTTCAAAGGCCACAGCATCAGTGCAGGCCGGCTATATCAACCTTGTGCATCTGAGCGATTGTTTCCGAACTGCTGGTCAAACAGCCAGAGAGACACTGGATACCCATAACTCACCTATCAGCCACATGACACATGACATATTCGGGAACAAGGACTTCATGCCCAAAGATTGTTCTGTGCAAAGATCCTGATGGACTAGCATTGGCAGCAACACCTTAATTGGCCCAAACTCCACCTCCACTGGATGCCACATCTCTAGAAATCTGTGTTTTTTACTGATAAATGCAGATTCTCCCAGTATCACACAGTCGGCCAATAACAGGCGTGGTGGAGATGTGGTGAACTTTATGCTGTATGCTGCGAGCGCCAGGTCAATCGTTAGGCTGGTGGAAGTTTGATGATCTTGGGGAGCATCTCTTATCCTCAAAAGCAGATCTGGTGGTCATCACTGGTAACCTAACTCCAGGACAGTAACTTTGCAAGGTGCTGACACACACTGCTATTACCTCTCCTGCAGACCCATATGCGGAATTTTTCAGTTGGAAGACTCTCATACTATTGCTGCAAGTGTTACTATGGCCCAGTGAAGAGACCAGAATTTGGATGTTCTGCCATGACCTGCATGTTCTTCTGACCTCCCTCACCCACTCAACTCCTGTGGCATCAGCTGGGCAGAGCTGTTGGAACGAGATATCCCCGGTGATTGAGTTTCCATCGGCTGACCAATGGGAGGAATGGCCAAACATTCCCGTGAAACACATCGATACCGTTAGCCTTCATTCGGTCAATTTATCACCATTTTCAGAACTATATATCAACACAAATGGAGGTCACAGTGCATGCTGGCTGACCTTTGTCTTAATGGGTGTCTGTGATATTTTACCATGCTGCATCCAAACACTGGTGAACTTTTAAC
This sequence comes from Gymnothorax javanicus, assembly GCA_029692085.1. NCBI lineage: Eukaryota > Metazoa > Chordata > Actinopteri > Anguilliformes > Muraenidae > Gymnothorax > Gymnothorax javanicus. Next base: position 124,106,291 of record CM056197.1, on the reverse strand, counting down.
TTTTTTATTGTATTTACGAAACTTACCAATGTATTTACAGAAAACAACATTTTTGTTATTAAAAATTGAAGTCCTCTGAGTTTCCTCTATGCACGAGTGTATGTTAGTTCAGTGGTTCTCAAACTCGTTCCTGGCACCCCACTGTGTATGCTGGTTTTTGGTCCAACCACAATTGCAATCTTAGGATTTTAACAAGGTGTCCATTTGTCTTAATTAGCTGCAATCCATGTTTAGAGCAGTTATTTACCACCTTTAGCTGCATTTTTATGGACGTATCCATTGTGCCACAAAGAATAAAAACCCTCAAACATGTTATGCTTATTTTTCAATATTGTGAGGATTTTCAGGTAAAAACATTTCTAAACAGATCAAATTAGACTCTGAGAAAATCTGTAAGCTCCAAATTGGGTAGCTGAACACAGGTGTTTTGAATTCTTTCAAAATAATTTGTCTGAACTTAATAAAATGAACATGAAACAAAACAGGTGTGACTTGCCAAATAAATTGATGGTTTTTGCAACCATGTGATGATAGTTTCACCAATGAGGAACCTATTGATTGTTTACGTTGATTAAGGGTTCGGTCAAATTTCCCTGTGTTGTTATTTATACTGGTTTCTAACATATCTCATTGTGGATATGAAATTTTAACTTTTCATGGCATGTGCAGATTTGTCAAATGTGGCATAAGAGGACAAATAACTGCTCTAAACATAAATGCACCTAATTAAGGCAAATCAACAGCTTGTTAAAATCCTAAGATTGCAATTGTGGTCAGAACAAAAACAAGCACACACAGTGGGGCGCCAGGACCAAGTTTGAGAACCACTGTGTTAGTGAAACACTCAACAGCTCATCTCACTCTGCTACACCTATCCTCATGTTAACATTTATCGTATCTTTTGAATTTATCGCATTGGTTTAATAATCTCCATTGACAGTTGATTAACCTTACTAATTGAAACGCCGAAGTGAAGAACACCGTGACCACTTCTGTTTGTCTGCTTTCATAACTCAGTATCTAGTTGTCATTTGAATATTGCCCTGCAGGGGACTGACACAGCACAGTCAGGCAGCCTTTGCATGTGCAACAGGCAGGTTTTTGTACAGCCAGTTAATACGACTGAATCACTGTGGTGGACTTTCGGTGCCGGGACCAAACTGGAAATTGGACGTAAGTGGCAAATAAACGGGGTTTTCGGAATCTTCTCCATATGCTAAAACTTCATAATCTAGGCTATCTATTTTGTATGAAGTTTGGGCAACATGTTTCTAAAATATTCTACAGATGCTATCTTGTGCAAGTTGAATCGGTGATTTAGGGCAGTAGACAAGAAAAAATAAGTCAGCGTAAAAAGCTCAGAAAAATAACAGTTTGCTTCGGACATAAACCAGTAGAAGGAAATGTAGGCTAACGACGCTTTATCAAATTGATAAGCAGTGTGTAGTCAGTGCAAACCGAAAACATAAGAAGAGGGCTGCGTGTCTTTCGCATTGGTGTTTAGTCAGAGGTTTTTGTACGGCGGGTGAATGAGTCTGTATCACTGTGGTACACTTTCGGTGGCGGCACGAAACTGTCATTTGGACGTAAGTAATTTTTCCTTACACTACATCCCTTCTTACTTTTTTTTTTTTAATTTTCATTCCATTTCCCGAACTTCGATGTCGTGAGAAAATGTGAAGATATTTTTGATTCATGAACAAACAAAAGAGCAAAGACACGTTTTACTTTTGGAAATGGATCTCAAATCACGTTAATGTTGGCCTTGTGACGTTAAGGAATGCAATTCATCTTTCTGATAAAGGATGAACAGGTGAGTCTCTCATTTGACATGTACGAACGTTAAATAAATTATATTGGCTAACGGGATTATGGCGTGTTTGAAGACTTCGAACGGCAGACAAATTTCCCTGTGAGGGAAAATAAGAGGTATTCTGAATAATCAAGAATTAGTTCGAGAAATATTTCGAAGAATATAATTAATTTCATTCGTCAATCGCCAAAATATTTAATGGTTCAAACGAAGGTTTAAAAGAGGTCTTACTTTTTTTTTTAAACATACACAGATTGTTTTAACTGTAAAATAAGGACAAAATGTTTCATGCTTTACAAACGTATCCTCTGTCGTCCCAACCTCACATCGTTTAATTTCCTGGTCTACAGCATTTCTGAATCCTGTTGCTGCTTTAAGTGGAGAATTTCCGACATTTTTAACGTTAAAATATTTATTACATTTTAATATTAATCACTGTTTCTTCATTTGGCCAATTGCTTGCGTTGGTGCCAGTGTGTTCAGTTGATTAATATTATGCAACATCAAGTAGGCTAAACCTATGAAATATGATTTATTCTGAGTTTTATGCAAACATATATTTGTGAATTGTTACATGTGTAAAATTGGATGATGATACCGAAATATCTGACAATTCAAGCTGCATTGGTAGAGCAAAATGTGATCGGAGCCAATTTAAAAAAAAAAAAAAAAAATCAATGGTCATGCTGAGTAATTTTTCATTGTAACCTAGCCTAAATTGTCGCGATCTTTTTTTTCTTCATAAGACGGTCTATTTTGGGGCTGAGCCTTAAAGTTCTTACATAAGTGTAAGTACAGCCTATCACTCTAGAATGTTCTAAAAATGTTTCTTTTAGTTTAGAGGTCTATTTGAAGATATCGACTTTTTTTTTTTTTTTTTTTCCTAATTAGCTTTTAAAGCAACTTAAAGCACTCTCGCGAACGTGATAGTTTAGTGACGGGTCTTTTCATTCTGTTAATCTTAAAAATATCAGTGGTCCTTGGATCATACAAAATGAAGCCATCAACGATAATGATTCTCTGTAGCTTCTTTAAATCAGTAGCACCATACATTCTGTATATCGAGGTTTTGGAGCACAATGGTGATATGTCCAAATTTTGTGATTTTGAGATTTTTACCTCCTGTCACACATTTCTGTGAGCTTATTCTTGGAGCTCAATAATTATATGTCCATGCGCCTCAGTTTTAAACAAAATTCACATTTTGATTTTGTGGTAGCCTATGTCCAACAAAATCTGCTCATATGAATTAAACATTGATATTTTGATGAATAAACATGTACAATATTACAGAATCACCTGTCTTCCATTGAAAACAAACTTAACTTCAATCTATCACCATTGTGTTATGTCACATCAAGTGCTGAAATTGTTGGAGCATGGAGGTGACATGTCCATTTTGGCAATTTTGGCCATGATGCCACGGTACCACACTTATGAAAACTTACATGTTCAGTATACTTCTGAATCATGCAGTAAAAGAGTGACTGACATAAAAATGATGTAAATGATGTACCTGATTTAATTGAACATTTGCAAACCTAAAAAGCAATTTTTCTCAAAACCTCTAAAATGGACATATAACCATTGCGCTCCAAACCCTCGATATGACCCTATAACATTCCTGTTAACTGTAAGGACAGAATGATTGACACATGGAGGCGTGTCCACTGTCTGACCTCATCTCTCTGCTGCGTCTCCCAGGTGACACAGTTCCCGCCCTCACAGTCCTGCCCCCCTCCAGTGAGGAGCTGAAGCAGGGAAAGGCCACACTGGTGTGTCTGGCCAACAAGGGCTTCCCCTCAGACTGGACTCTGCGCTGGAAAGTGGACGGTACCAGTAGGAGCTCGGGCGTGGCCGGGAGTGTGGGGGTCCTGGGGAAGGACGGCCTGTACAGCTGGAGCAGCTCCCTGACTCTCGATGCGGGCGACTGGATGAAGGCGGGGTCACTGACCTGTGAGGCCACAAAGGGCTCCCTGTCTGCCACCCCTCAGACACTGAGGAGAGACCACTGTCCTGAGTAGCTCACACACTCTGATCACACTGTTTTTACCCTGTTCTGCTCCTTACTGCTGTCACACTGAGCTGAGCCTGTGTGTGAATCCTTCCTCCAGCCTGAGCTCTCAGTGCTAATATCTTACATGTGCTCTGCTTGTGCTCTTCAACACATATGCACACACACCTTCTTATCTGTGTTTGTGTGACTGTGGGAAATAGCTGGTAGATCAATATCATTCACTTAATAAAGATTCTCTGAAGAGGTAAAAGTTGTCCTGTCTCTCCTTATAAAAATAGCCTCTGGTGCTCCTAGTAAAGTCTTGCTTTGAGTGCTCAAAGGCATTTGCCCCTCCTCAGATGAAATCACAATATTATTAATGTCAGGAAAATAAACCCATAAATTCAAGAGTTGACAAAGTTAATGAGCAATGAAAATTATGTCTACAGTCAAAGAACTTTGTTTTCAGTGTTTTCAGTGTAAAAGATATTCCTTCCCAGATCTGCACTGTTCAGTTGAGATAAGAGTGTGGACAAACAGAAATAAATATGGTCTTTTTGTTCTAGTCATTGACACATACTTTAGAAATGAGAAAATTTTTTTTTATCAATATGAAGTTAGAATAGAACTCTTTCCTGTAAAGTTCAGAGAACCATCTCACATTTTCAGTGCATGTTTTATTTGCATGACTTAATTCAGAAAAACTGTGAACATCCAGTAAATGGGGGCCTGAAGAGAGTGTGTGTGAAATAACTGATCTGGGATCAGTAAAGGGGGTCTGAAGAGAGGAGCAGTGATGTGTGCAGTAACTGATCTGGGATCAGTAAAGGAGGGGTCTGAAGAGAGGAGCAGTGATGTGTGCACTGTGCTCAGATCAGTTCAGTACAGCAGGATGTGAGCTCAGCTCACACTAACCCCCTGGGGACGGCCCAGACACCTGGCCACAGTGCTACTCTATTCTGAGATTGAGTCAGTCCCACTGAGGGACAGCAGAACCAGCATGTCCCGCCCTGCAGATGCAAATCTGAGTTTCAGCCCCACAGCTCACAGTTTCTAAGCCCAAAATACCCCAGCACTGAGACAGCTGTTTGAACATGAGGAGGTGGGGGGTTTATTTCTGTAGTGGGGTGAGAGAGGGAGGGGTGTATCTTACACCTGCTTTAGCATCAATGTCTACAGATTCTGATGATCTGATTCTCAGTCCAGCACAGTTGAGATACTGACTGGATCCCTATTCCCTACTTATATGACAAACCTCGTTAACTTCCCATTTTTTGCTCACATCTGATTTGCCTGTCTTGATGGTTCATATTCATAATTGTAAGTGACCTATATTTATCTGTAAAAAGATCACATCTGCTCTCTGAAACAGCAGGCATGTGCACATTGATATTGTTGTGCACGTCATCTCCGTCACCAACATCAAAAAGTTCATATTTGTGAGAGCACTCGTGGTATTAAAACTGAGAAAATGAACATGCTTACAGTGAATGTACAAATGGGATTTTCCCCTGGATGACGGTAAACAGTTCTGCTGTACCTGATGAGGTCAAGAAGGCGAAAAAAAGCCAGACAACTAGTTTTTTGTCTTTTTAACTGCACTGAGTGCATGCATACAGGCAAAAAGCCAGATGGATTCTGATCTGACCATTCTCATTCATGCTGCATGGCCATGTATTAGATTTGTTTCCAATCTACGACCACACATGAAAGTGGCTGAATTCCTATGTCAAGATCAGATATAAGATTGAGTTTCTGTGTCTACACAGCCCTGAAAACATCAGATCTGCGTCACATTAAGGAAAAGAAAAAATTAATCTGAGTCTCTTCACCCTCTTAATATGACCATACAGAAGCATATGTGATGTTGTGGCACAGAAGTGTGTGTGTGCGTGTGTGTGTCTCAGCAGCAGCTCTGCTTTGGGTACTGTATCTGACACAGAGCAGCTCCTCATCAGTACAGAGGGCTGTATATTCAGGAATGTGGCTCATCATTGCCCCCTACAGGTCTGCTGGTGATTTTGGTGTCAGAGATCAGCAGCTCCCCCCTCAGCACCTGCAGTAGGTCCCAGCTGCAGCAGTGCAGTCTCTGTGCAGTCTGACTGAGGGCGGTTTTTGTACGGCTCTCTAACACTGTGTGAACCCGCTATAACTCTGCTGACAGTAATACCCTCCTGCATCTTCAGCCTGGACTCCAGTGATTTTCAGTATAAACTGAGTCCCAGATCCACTCCCACTGAAACGATCAGGAATCCCAGACTGGCGAGTTGTGGCATCATAAATCAGGAGTTTAGGAGCCTGACCAGGTTTCAGCTGGTACCAGTGGAGACGGTTGCCGCTGTAGACACTCTGACTGGCTGTACAGCTGATAGTGACAGTGTCTCCCTGCTGTACAGCCTGAGCTGCTGGAGACTGAGTCACCACTATTTCTGCCACTGATTCTGAAACAGAAAACATGGAAATGGTGTCAAAAACACATAAATATTGTCAAACAGTTTGCAATAATTCTGCTAACTTTCTGCTACAATGGCAGAGTTGCGCAGATGTTCATGCTGTTAAAATTCAGCAAAGAAAAAGTCAAATGTAACCAAAATCTATATCTAAATGAATCCATCTCTCTCTCCCTGTACAAGGAGTCCCATCATCACCAGCAGTAGAAAGTCTGACGTCATCATAATGCTGCCTGTGTCAGTGTTTGTGAAAGGACTGGACAGTCACTGATCAGTATTGGGGGTCTTAAAGTGTGTGGAGCAGTGAGGCAGGACAGGTATGCAAAGCCCCTTCCTCTACACAAATCCTGTCACACACTGTTAGAGGGGCTCTTATGCGTGAACAGCAGTGTGTCTATAGAGGGCTGGAACATATGCTCTAATCACTGCTGTTTTTATTTAAACTCACACATTGAATACCCCAGTTTCTGATATTTTACCATATGACAGCGCCGCCGTCGGCCTAGCCAATGCCCGGGGACAAAATGGTCTCGCAATGTCCTCCCCATATATAGAGTTAAAGGTGCCATCCCAGGTGGCTGGACTTATGTTTTTTTTCGAATTGCACAACTGATAAGCACCCACCCCCTCCGTCCAATCAGGAATCACCCAAACCATGTCCCCACCACTCCGTTCGTGCGCGTGCTTCATTCCACCACAAACAGCTGGCAGGTGCAGCCGGAGACAACGTTACAACATAGACAGCATCAGCAGCGGTGTGCCGTGAAAGCTTCCTAGGTGTGCAGCGAGAAAACCCACTTACTTTTTTTTTCCTGATAGCCTAATAATATAAAACGGCTGAACTTACAGGATATAAAAATAACAATTCAAGTCATTATCAATTAATTAAATTCAGTTTCTTAAAATTCCTTCTCGATATTTCCGCATCATGTATTCTACTGCACAATTCCTTCTCGTGATTAGCCAATCACACATCGTCTAACGCGAAAAATTAAACATTCCCCGGTAAAGCTCAGCTAAAACAGCAGTGTAGGCTAGTTGAAACGAAACAACAAAAATGGATAAATTCCTGACCAAAACCTCAAAAAGGCCGACCGACTAAGACCCTGAACCACCTCACTCTTGCTGCGCTGGCCAGAAAAAGAAAATCAAAGTGGTGAGCAGACTTTACAGGGTGGAATATCTGACTTCTGGGTTTGCATTCACCGGAGATCCCGCTACCCCAATACCACTGTGTCTTGCTTGCGGCGAAAAGCTGGCGAACGAAGCTATGGTGCCAAATAAATTAAAAAGACACCTTTCAACCAAACACACTTCTCTCGCAAAAAAAAAAAAAAAAAAAAAAAAAAAAAAAAAAAAAACCGAATATTTAATGTGGTTGAGAAGCCAGACGAACAAACAAGCTAGTTTCATGATGAAAACCGCTACAGTGTCAGAAAAAGCATTAGAAGCTAGCTATCTGGTCACAAAACTAGTAGCAAAATCAAAGACGTCTCACACAATTGCCGAACCTCTTATCCTGCCAGCATGCAAAGCTATCGTCGGGACCATGTTGGGTCAAGATGCTGCCAATGAAATATCGAAGGTTCCTCTCTCAAACAATACAATTGGCAGACGAATAGGAGAAATGTCGGCAGATATAGAGGACGTTGTAATGGAGAAAATAAAAGGAAGTGAGAAATTTGCGCTGCAGGTGGATGAAACAACCGATGTCAGTGGACATGCACAATTACTGGCCAATGTCAGATGCGTCGATGGGGAGACAATTAAAGAAAATTACTTTTTTATCGAATTTTGCCAGAGAAAACTACAGGTGAGGAGGCGTTTCGAGTGACATCTGAGTATCTGGAGAAGTGGGGGCTGAACTGGAAAGACTGCATAGAGTCATTTATTTCACGATTCCATAAAAGCCTGAAACCTGGTTGGAAAGCTCGAGTGGTTGTCTCGTCACTCGTCGCGCTGCGGGGTAGGTAGCGCGAGCGGAACGCTATAATATCATAGCGGTGTGCCGTGAGATTTTTTCATAGTAAACAGTGTGCCGCGAGAGAAAAAAGTTTGGGAAACACTGCTCTAGGCATACAACAAGCAAACATTAGCTACCCATTAGTAGGCTGCAACTACCGTTGCTTGGCTAACACCAAAAGTAGCCTAGACCCTACTGCTCGATGTGTATAGACAACACTTTCTGTCTATGTACAGGATTCACACAGAAAGAAAGACAAGAAGCTAGCTTACCAGTCTAAGAGAAACTCCGCTACCAGTGCGTCGGTTTTGAAACCTTTCCGTTTTTTCAGATCTCTCCAGCGGTCGAATGCTTCTGTGCCAATGGATATTCGAGTTGCATTCGCAATTTTTACATACTGTGGTCTCTCTTGCATACTTTCTATGAGGCCTTTTATTTTCTTAGCTGGTGGTTGACCGCTGGGTGCAGTTGGAGGTCGGACACCTGATTGCTCGTTCGGCTGCGCCATGACTCCGTCCGAATCCCGAGCTTGCTAGCTATTGGTGGCTACGTAGCTACAGCCAAAGTGTGTGCACATTGGAATGCAGGCGTAGAACAGCGTGCACGTTGATTTGGCTGTTTGACTGACAGAAGGGCCATCCAATTAAAGTTGTCTGAGACTAATTTGATTGGTAGCCTAATTTTGGCCCCTGCTCCTTACACAGATGACCAAATTTAGTCATTGATATGTCAAATCACTTATGTTATTGTTTGCTGTCTAATACTCAACAGATATACTCACATTTTTATAATTTTGCTCAAAGATGAGCCGCCTGGGAGGGCACCTTTAATATGGAGCTATAGAGTTAATTAATAGGCTACAATAACAAATTAAAAATAGAATGATGAAAAAACACGCTGACAGGACACTTCATGTGACACTTGTTTGGTGTTGTTTAGATAAATCATATCATGTTTCAAGGATCGCATGTAAAATAAATAATGTAGGCTACTTTTCTCAAACAGGTGCATGAATTCACAGATAAATGCAGTGGCGGGCGGTGGACGGAAAACCGAGGGGGCGGAAGACATCCCTTGAAACGGAAGAGATTAGTGACCCGATTTCAATCATTGGTCTTGGTCATAATGTTAGTTTCCCTTATAATGAAATGTTTAGGCGAGTGACTAATAAATTCTATAAAATGTTTAATTCACATGCCTTAATAGGCAACTCTTCACGAAAAAAACCACTGTGGATTTTCCGCGTTAAATTTTGTCACATCCTAAGCAAGTCGTCAAACCTGTGCATAATGATTGTTTAATTGAAAAAGATTGAAATGCGCTCTTTTTGCGTTCAACTGGTGCGTTTGATTTCTTGTCTTAACGAAGACAATTAGCTACACCTGAGAGGGGAGAGTTCAAGTGTCTTTTACCAGGGAAATTGACTTAAAACAGATCAAGACTAATAAGCAGTTTAAAGACATGTTTATCGCCCTCCTTGTTCTCTGTCCACCGCCCGCCACTGGATAAATGTCTCAGAAGCCTATTCGAAAATATTGTAGCGGTTTCTCCAAAAAGCGGAGGCAGAGTCAGGGTCTGGAGTTTTCGCATCGCCCCAGAAGCGGAGCTTCCCTTTATTTCTTCTGCCATACTCATGTAAACACAACGATTTCTTCTCAGAATGGCACAACCTCTCAGTAACAGAGCATATCACACACAACCTCAGGCCGCTGATCAGCCTGCTTATATGTATCCCCTGTATCGCTGTGATTGGCTCCCGTTAGAACGGAGTAGTGCAGCCAATCACAGCGGCCCAGGGGAAAACAGAGCTAGTTTTTACCGAAAACGCTGCAATACAGAACTCTGGCGAAATCGCCACATAATGTATTCTCAAGGATCACAACAGATAAAATCATGAATATTTTTACATACATACTTAGGTAAATGTTTTGACAGGCCAAGTAAAACAAAAACAAAACAAAACAAAAAAAAACATAAAGTGGGCTACACATAGCTTATTCATTTGACAAATGAAAGGCGCCGCACTTTTCTAGTCGCAGAGTCATGTATAATATCATCGAAATCAATTCTCTTGGCCAGTTCATGTTCTATCGAGATCATCGCCAAACCATTTAGTCTCTCTTGTGACATGGTGGAGCGCAAGTGATTTTTTTATTGATTTAAGTTTAATGAAAGTGCGCTCGCCCCCAGCCACCGTAACGGGCAAAGTCAGAAAGATACACAACAAGGGATCTCAGGCGAGCGAGCGTGTGTGGGAGCTCACGTCATCAGTCTTGTGTTGCGGCGCTCAAGACGGACCAAACGGGGGGGGGGGATGTAAATCTATTTTTACCACTATGTCATTTGTCAAGGAAAATTAGCAAAATAGAATATATAAAGCTTTTATATAATTGAGAAATACTATGGTAAATCTTCATAGATATTTATAATGATTAATTTCCCAGCAGATTATTTTAAAATCAGGGGGTCAGTTTCATGCCCCCCATTAGTCTGATGCCCAGGGATAGCAGTCCCTTTACCCCCCCAGTCGGCAGCCTTGCCATAAGATACAATAACTGGAACTGTTAATGACTTATGGAATATGCGGGATGATCATGAAAAATATTTTGACCAGAAATCCACATTATGTTCTCTGTTAGCAAGTTCTTATAAAGTCATCAACATGCTCTGTCACTTTGTCAGAAAACAGAGAGAAACTACATCCCCATAATGCACTTGTTACCACTTGTGACACTCTGCCACAGTGTTACCTGTTACATTCTGAATGTTTTGTTAATTATTGTTTTCCACAGTCAGTCCGTCTGTGTCAGTTTTGGTTTTGTTTTGTTATTTGTCACTCTTAGTTCAATTATTGTCTCGTTCTTTGCCCGTTCTCTTGTGTATCCTCCCCCTGCTGTTGTATACCCATTCTCACTTTGCAAATAGTTCTTTGTGTATCTGAGTTCCTGGTTTTCGTCTTTGCTGTGCTAAAATTTAATCTCCCATCTTTGGAGTTTAATTCTGGCTCTAGAAATATGTAGTAGGGATTCAATTCCCCATTGCATCCAGTCAAGGCAAGTGTCTCTTTCTCAGTTAACCCACCCCTCGCCCTGATACCATGGCTCCTGCCCTCGCATTAACTCTGACTTCACCTGAGCCTGACTGTCTGTCTGCCTGGGCCGTCTTCTGACTACACAATTCGCCGAATCATTTAAACTTCCTTCTTGTATTTGAAGAGTTTCATTGAAAATACAATACTTCCATTTGAAGCATTTTAAGAAAAATACACATTTTTGTTATGGGACCAGTTAGCATTGAAGTGCTTTTTTATTTGTTAATATGTCTTGCTAAATAAGTTGAAACACTATAACTCAATACAGTTAAATCCAAGAATAATGAATTATGTGAAAAGGTGAACTTTGTTGTGATTATTTGGCAAAATGCAATATGTCCACATAAGTGCAAATTAAGGTCAAATGCCTGCTGGCCAATATCATAAACAAAAACATTTCCATGTTTCTGTAATAATTCATAATATTCCTCCTTGTGAAGTACACTGTCCTTTTTGGGAATCAACTGCCAAATATAACTCGGTCAGAGGGGAGAAAACTGTATCCATTGATGGGAAATGCATTCCTGACGGATAAATGAGGAAATCCTTTTTTCCACAGAGCTTGCAGCAGTTTTTCTGCAAAACAAGAGGAGCTAAACAATTGGAACCTGTTGGCAGTAGGAGATTCTCCATTGCAGATTCACGTTATGGATATATCGCTGTTAGCGGAAAAAGTGGCTAGGCTTTTATTGTGCTTTGGAATGAAAGCTGATGTTCAAGCATGCTAAACTCTGGGAAATATAACCTATTGCTCAGGGCTGAACTCAGCATGAATAACGGCACACCAATGATGATCTTCTCACAGGGGTGGTTAAAATATTTCTAAAGTGGTGTTTTTTGGATTTTGAAACAAAACTCTTCATTTTTAAAGACACCCTTCATAGTTTTGCCTGAGATCGGCATTTGGCTCTTGTGTTCTGATTCGTAACAGTTATCTGTATTCCGGCTGATTTTGCATTGGCCAGGTCTGAATGTGATACCAGCCTCTGGTTTCCTTGCTTTTATTATGCTTTAGAGCAGTGGTTCTAAAACTTTTCCTGGGGGAGCCCTGCATATGCTGATTCTTGTTCCAACGACTTTTACAATATCTGAACATTGACTAGTTTGTAATATTGCTTTACAAGGAGCTTTTGATGTTTAGAGCAATTATTTACATTCTTAATCCAATCACATCTAAAATATCATTGTAATGGTGATAATACTACGATTCCTGTGTTTATATTGCACTTAGGATTGTGTGATGGGCAAGACTTTAGCTTCACACTAAGAGAGTTGAAAGATTTGGCCTGGGGCCTGTAGTGTGGAGTTTGCACATGTCCCAGCATTTATGTGGGGTTTCTCTCACAATCCAAACATAAACATGCTGGGCTAAATGAAGGCTGTAAATTGCCTAGAGGCATGAGTGTGTGGGGGAGTGCTGTGTGAACACTGCGATGGAGCGACTCTCTGTACAGGGTGTGTTACTGCCTCTCACCCATTGCATGCTGGGAGCCAGTGTCCTTACAACTCTACCAGTAATGAGCAGGTTAAATAACAGATGTACAGTATATGGTGCTTGTAGGACTATGTGGCCAACAATGACGTAAAAGGAAATAGCAAAAAAAGGACTAGCGGCCCCTGACTTATTTTTTGAATGTGCAATACTGTGTTGTCATTTTTATTTCTGTAAAATTTAACCCTTTGTTGCATTGTGGTTACTACAGTTTCCAAACCCACCCACCACCCTTAATACTGAAAGAGGGGAGGAGTCATGCAGTAAAGGCATAACACAAATACAAAGCCTAATAAAGTTTTGTCAGTCAATCACTCCAGCTGCATCAGCTGATTCCCAGATGGGTCAGATTGTCAGTCAAGACTGGGTTTAAGCTTTCTATCATTAACTATGCGCATTTTATAAAATAATGTGTGAATATGCCTTTGATGCCATTAACTGCTGTGTGTCAACAAAAATGCCATATTTACAAAAATGTATTTTGAGAAAATAAAGCAGAACCCCATCACAAATTTTGGATATGTTCGTAACAGGCATCTAATCTTTCTAAAACAGTCAATTTGATGTTGGTGGATGGTGTCATTTTTTGGTATAAAATGTTGAAAATAGCACAAATTTTATTTTTTTCATTTTCAAGCCTTAATATTTTCTAGATTATTCATAAGAGAGGGGCAGAATTAGAATACAAAATACACTACATATATGGGAAGCTGTATATGCAATACCAATTCCCTGTCTTTGACATTAGGCTTTTTACAGTCCTTCAAATATGCTACCGTAGAGCGCAGAGTAAAATATTCGAGCAAATTTAAGCACCCAGAAATATATGATGAACTAAAGGGACACATTCATAAATCCATATTCCTCAAGTTAGAGTAGCAGATTTTCACCCCTAAAATTTGAAGGACCTAGCTGAAAGACTTTTCTAGATATAGCAACGTGAAAGTGGCTCCTCAGAAATCGCTGTTCAAAAAGGGCCGGAACTTAGTTGCAAAACTGTTTTTTTTTTTTTTTTTTTGACAAAACTATTATGAGTTGAGAGCAAAATTTTTGGATTTATCCTATTAGGAGGTGTATGCACCCGCTGGAATTTTTTCAGCCAAATCTGAGTTGGTCAAGTGGGAAGTTTCTCTGAAATTCGGACATTTGACATGGAATGACCGTTAAGTGAACCATTATTATAACTGATTGGCCTGAGTATCACATCACCTGACTCCCTGTTAAAACGAGGGTGCAAAACCAAAACTTCTCATCCCTCGAGGACCGTGATTGGAGGCACAGGGATTTGCTCCCTGTGGGGGTCTGGGGGAAGGTGGGAGGGGTAAAATAACAGATTTAAGGCCAACAGTGTTTCAGTTTTTTCTACGAAAATCAGATTTTGATGAAAGTGGTCCAGATTGAATGACAGGTTTGCCTCTATCATTTGCATTGTCTTTGAATTCTTCTTGATCTTCCAGGTGGAGAGGTTTGGTGCCTGTATGTGACTAACTTGGAGCCTACAGATTCACTTCAGCGGTAATTTCAATCTGTTGTTGAACCACTTTAATTGCAATTGATGACCTTTACAATGCATGTACTGCTTGCAATATAGACCAATGCCCATAAAAGTAATTTGATTCCTCATGACTTGCTGGGATTTCTGACAGAATATTATATAGGATTGAGTTGGCTCGCTCAGTAAAGGTGCTGATTCACATTGGAAGAGTCACCAATAAGGTCTCTGATCAAATCCAGCTCAGCCAATGGGACTGAGGCCAGCATCCTCATTAGAGCAGTGCATGTTTGGCTTTGTGTTGCTCAGGGATAAGAAAGCGATTCAGGTGCTTTTGGGCTCGCATTTTTGTTACTCAAGCACTTCTAACTGCTCAACCCGGCACTCACTGGTTGCTTTTTAAAAAAGTGTTTTTGGATTTCATCCGGTATTGTTCTGTGCATTTTAGAACTGAGACCATGAGTGAGAGGAATCTGTCACTAACAGGTCTTTGTTTGAGAGTCGAACGTGTAACTATCAGCAATCTCCTGAGATGGCAGTATCAGCTGGATATCGCCTGCTTGTACATAGTACTGAACTAGATGGGATTGGAGATACCACATCCACATTGAAAAAGTGGTATCTTCAAGTGTGTGTGTGTGTGTGTGTGTATATTTATACAATGCCGTGAAAAAGCATTTGCCCCCTTCCCGATTTCTTATTTTTTTGCATACTTATCACACTTAACTGTTTCAGATCATCAAACAAATTTTAATATTAGACAAAGATAACATGAGTAAATACAAACTGCAGTTTTTAAATGATGATTTCATTTATTAAGGGAATAAAGCGACCCAAACCTACCTGGCCCCATGTAAAAAGTAATTGCCCCCCCCGTTAAATCATGAATTAACTGCGATTAACCACATTTTTTTTAGTTCAATTTCACTAGCCACACCTAGGCCTGATTACTGCTTGACCAGATGAATCAAGAAATTATTAAATAGAACTTGTCCAACAAAGTGATGCAGGCTAACAGATTTCAAAAAGAACACATTGTGCCGCAATCCAAAGAAATTCAAGAACAGATGAGAAACAAAGTCGTTGACATCTGTCAGTCTGGAAAGGGTTGCAAAGCCATTTCTAAGGCTTTAGGACTCCAGCAAAGATAAAAGTTGAACGTTTTGGAAGGTGTGCGTCCCGTTACATCTGGCGTAAAACTAACACAGTATTTCATAAAAAGGACATACCAACAGTCAAACGTGATGGTGGTAGTGTGATGATCTGGGGCTGCTTTGCTGCTTCAGGACCTGAATGACTTGCTGCAATTGATGGAACCTCTCTATCAGAAAATCCTGAAGGAGAATGTCCGACCATGAGTCTGTGACCTCAAGCTCAAGCGCACTTGGGTTATGCAGCAGGACAATGATCCGAAACACACCAGCTAGTCCACCTCTGAATAGCTTAAAAAAAACAAAATAAAGGTTTTGGAGTGGACTGCTCAAAGTCCGGACTTAAATCCAATTGAGATCGCTGTCAGGGCCTGAGCGTAAGGCCATGCGAGAATATATTCAGGAGGCTCTTGCTAATGGTTTTATTCAGCCATCCACTTCTCCTGCCGGAGCTGGGTTTTTTTTGTGGGAAAAAAAGATGGCGGTCTGAGACCCTGTATTGAATATAGGGGTTTAAATAAGATCATCATTAAAAACTGATACCCCTACCGTTGATGAATTCCGCATTTGAACGTCTGCAGGAGGCGTCATTCTTTACCAAGCTAGATCTCACGAATGCTTATAACTTAGTTCGCATTCGGGAGGGGGACGAATGGAAAACAGCATTTAATACGCATGACGGTCACTGGGAATATTTGGTCATGCCGTTCGGTTTGATTAACGCCCCCTTGGTGTTTCAGGCACTCGTTAATGACGTTCTCCTAGAGATGTTGGAGAAATTCGTCTTAGTTTATCTTGACGACATTCTGATTTTTTCTTCAACTCTCTCAGAGCATAAACAACACGTCAGACAAGTGCTTGAGGCCCCTCTTAAAGCCAAGCTTTTTGTCAAGGCTGAGAAATGTGTTTTTCATGCCAAGACTGTCTTGTTTCTTGGTTTCATTGTATCGGAGGGGTCGGTCTGCATGGACCCTGACAAGGTGGCAGCGGTCAGGAATTGGCTTTCCCCTTAAAACGTTAAGGTGGTGCAACGGTTTTTAGGGTTTGCTAATTTTTATGGGAGGTTTAGCCATAATTTTAGTACAGTAGCTGCCCCCATTATTGCGCTCACAAAGAAGAATGCCTCCTCGCCGTTTGATTGGTCCCCAGCAGCTGAGGCTGCTTTTCAGGAGTTAAAGAAACGTTTTAGCTCAGAGCCAATTCTTGTTTTGCCCAATCCCTCCCTCCCGTTCGTTGTGGAGGTAGATGCCTCTGAAGTCGGGGTGGGTGCCATTTTGTCCCAGCGCCTCCTTCGGGACAATAAGTTGCACCCGTGCGCCTACTTCTCCCGGTCATTGTCGGCGCCCAAACGGAATTACAGTATTGGTGACCGAGAGTTGCTAGCCGTTAAGCTAGCGTGAGAGGAATGGCGCCATTGGTTGGAGGGGGCTGAGCATCCGTTTGTGGTTTGGACGAATCATAAAAATCTCCAAAACATTCAACGGACTAAGCGACATTATTCCTGGCAGGCGCGGTGGTCGTTGTTTTTTAATCATTTTAACTTTACGTTAACTTATCGCCCAGGGTCTAAAAACACCAAGCCTGACGCCTTGTCGTGGATTTATGACCACTCTGGTCACGACCCCATTCTGGAGCCTGTTATCCCGACTGATCAGATTGTGGCTCCCATTCAGTGGGACGTTGAGTCTGATGTGCGGGGGGCCTTAAGGTCCAATCCCGGTCCTGGTGGGGAGCCACCTGGATGTTTGTTTGTTCCGCCTTCTGTACGCACCCAGGTTCTCCAATGGGGGCACTCCTCCTGTCTGGCGGGTCACCCGGGGGTTCATCGGACCAAACACTTTTTGGCCTGACGTTTTTGGTGGCCCAGCATGATTGAAGACATCCGGGAGTTTGTAGCAGTGTGCAGCGTTTGCGCTAGGAATAAGACTTCCCTCCCTCTGGTTTGTTGCAGCCGTTACCCGTCCCTAAACACCCGTGGAGCCATATTGCTCTTTATTTTATTAAGGGTCTGCCTAATTCTGAAGGCAACACTGTCATCTTGGTCGTGGTTGACCATTTTTTTAAGGCCGCCCATTTTATCACTCTGCCGAAGTTGCCTTCGGCACGGGAGACGGCCCTTCTTGTTGTGGACCATGTTTTCGGCCTGTATGGTCTCCCGCAAGATGTGGTTTCTGACAGGGGCCCTCGATTCACGGCTAAGTTCTGGCGGGCCTTTTGCAGTCTGTTGGGACCCACTGTGAGCCTTTCTTCTGGCTTTCATCCAGAGACTAATGGACAGACAGAGCGGACCAACCAGTCTCTGGAGAATACCCTTCAATGTTTGGCGGCTGATAATCCATCATCATGGAGTCGTTTTTTAGCTTGGGCTGAATATTCCCATAATTCTCTGGACACCTCCTCCACAGGCCTTTCACCATTTGAGGCTCAGTTAGGCTATCGACCCCCCCTTTTTCCTGAGACTGAAAAGGATTCTGAAGTCCCCTCTGTCAAATATTTTATTCAACACTGTCGCTCTGTCTGGGCCAGGGTCCGGTCCTCTTTGTTGCGATCTAGGCAGAGACAGAAGACCGCTGCTGATAGAGGGCGCCGGTTAGCCCCATCTTATCGGGTTGGCCAAAGAGTTTGGCTTTCTACTCGGGACCTTCCCTTAAAGGTGGAGTCACGAAAGTTGGCTCCTCGCTTCATTGGCCCTTTTAAAATAGTGCGGAGGATCAACCCTGTTACTGTCAGGTTAAAACTCCCTAAGTCCTTGTGTATCCACCCCTCGTTTCATGTCTCAAGGCTAAAACCGATTAGCACTAGTGTCCTGGCTCCGGTTGACAAGCCTCCGTCGCCGCCACGGATAATTGAGGGGGGCCCGGTTTATACTGTGCGTCGCATTTTGGCCGAGAGGCGTGTAGGTCGCGTAGCCCAATTTTTAGTGGACTGAGAAGGATATGGGTCTGAGGATCGGTGCTGGGTCCCTTCTTGGGATATCCTTGATCCCAGGCTCATCTCTGAGTTCCGTGCACGGGGTGCTCGGGAAACTTCTGGTGCCGTTCCTTAGAGGGGGGGGTCCTGTCATGGTTTAGGCGTGCATTCGTTTGTTGGACCTTTCTTTGTTCTATCGTCTGGGACGATATCGGATAAATTTTCCATCAAATTCCTGGCCCAGGTGGCTGATTGAGTTGGGGCGGAGTTTTCCGGACTCTATATATATGGCTGGGGGTTCGCCGCGCCTATTGCCAGAGTGTCTGTTTGTTTCTAGCACTTCGGCCGAAGACATCTCTAGTCAGTTTTCCTAGTGACTTGTTATCTTCCATTTATTGTTAGGAATTGCTTCTTTTAGAAGTTTTTTCTCTTCTCTCTTTGTTTATTCTCTCTCACATTGCTTCCGTGTTGCAGACTTTTATTCGCCCTTGGAAGCGCGAGCTTTTACTGGAGGTGTGTACCTCTTTTTGTGTTTGTCTCTTATCTGGGCTGCTCTTTGTTCTTTCTCTCACTGGTTGTTGCACTTGGCGTCCTGTCACCGCCCATTACAAGTATTCCAAAGGAAAATTCTTTGATATTTACAAAACGGTTAAAAAAACATATTCATTTCAAAGCCCAAATTTGACTTTTTATACTGTCGTTTTGTAGGTTTTATAGGCTACGTGATATTTATATTACCGTTTTATACATAACACAATCAGTATGGAACCCGCGCAGGCTCATTCTATTTACTGTCTGTGTGTGTTTGTAAATCTCTGAACGAAATTGGTACTTTTTGTGACGTAAGCTGTGTTGCTCTATTTTCTTTTCATTTAAAAGCGTGCATTTCTAAAACCGCAATTTATCAGCCTTTTTTTAACGACATTTAATGGTTTGGACTTCTGCATTAACTTAAGCAGAGAAATTTGTTGCATTCTCTCATGTGGTAAGCGGATCATTTCTGTTCTGCACTGCCTTTCCCAAAGTAGTTGCCGTTTTGATTTAAATAAACAAATAATACGACCACATAGTTATGGCAGCGATTAAAAGCCTATGTTTCAGCTGGCAATAATTATTTTAACCCCAATGGATTTGGAAAAAAGGGCCCGGTTTTTCAAAACACTACACACAATTACCACAACCATGCACCCAATAAGCAGAACACCTCAGATCCTTTGCAAAATGAAACACTCTTATAAAAACTATACACTAATTTATAAAAACCAAATTTTGTTTCCATATGAAACACAGACACATTTCATATAACTTAATTCTGTTTGAACCAGTTACACACTGCTGTGCTTAACCTAAAACACTTTTAGCAATTCTACCTCCCAGTGATTAGAGTACTGTTAGTGAAGTACACAGAGAAAGTACAAATATACAGTAAATTCACCAAACACTATTCAAGACCAATGCTGCAGACTGATGAAAATATAATTTATTTCTCTCCATATACCCAAATCAGTCAACATCATGGAGAATCACAACAAACCATGTCCCAGCTTTCATGCTACTACAGTAGTGTGCATCACACTGTTAGCTCAGCAAATATCAGACACACATACAATACTGTATCCAGTACAGGTTACAATTACAGTTAAAAAAAAAAAAATGATGCATGTTGTACAGGAAATACTAGACACTATGTATCTCTTTGCCTAGCTGGATCTGGCCAGAGAATTTCATCAACATCACAAGCGATACCCTTATTGGCAAGACAACATGGGAAGAACCGTCTTGAATGTCAAATCCATCCTTGCGCAGCTGCGGCGTCGATTTAGTCACAGCCCTCCTCCATGGCCTGATTGAGGGGTACCTGAGCCTGGGGCTGCAGATCATAAACTTTCCACTGTCATGCTGAGAAAAACTCTTCGATTGGGTTCAGAAAAGGAGAGTATGGTGGAAGGAATAGAACTGCAAACTGTGGATGATGTTGAAACCAGTTCTGGACCAGAGCTGAGCGGTGGAAAGACACATTGTCCCAGATGACAATGTATTGCATCTGGTGGATTTGTTTTACTGCTGTGATGATGTTGTGCAATCAGTTCAAAAATGTGAGAATGTGAGGTGTGTTGTAAGGGCCCATATTGGCATGACCGTGGAGGACCCCATTCTGTGTAATGGCAACGCAAATTGTGATCTTACCCCTACGTTGCCCTGGGACATTGATTATAGCCCTATGGCCGATGATATTTCTGCCCCTCCTTGCTTTTGTGAGGTTAAACCCTGCCTCATCAATGTAAATGAACTAATGCAGGATTTCCTCAGCATCAATTTGTAAAACTCTCTGAAATACAATGAAAGACAAGATTGTGTAGGTCAGCATTGATCAAGTATACACTAGTCAATTTACATGTATATCTGCTAAGATCTGGCTGAGCTCTTAGTCCAGCCTCCCTTAGCGTCAATCTGTGGTTCACGACATGGTCAACTAGTGTGGCGCGAATTTCATGTGATAAATTTGGTCTTCTTTTTCTTAGAGCACGTTCTTCTCCTGCTCCAGGTCTTCCTCTACCTCCACCTCCACCTCCACTTCAGCCACTACCTCTGGCAAGGCTTCCGCCTCTTCCTCTACCTCCTTCTCCTCCTCCTCCTCCTCGTTGGATTCCCCCTCACACCCTCACTCCTCTTCTTCTGATTCCTTCCATTTTGGCTGAAGACAAGTGAACTCACCTGCTGCATTTTTATAGTGCTTAAACCTGATTGGTGTGTCTACAATTAAGCAATAATGTGTTTCTGCACCTGATGGCTGTGTTTAGCCAATTGGCTCATAGGTGTGGTCATTTGATAGTCAGTGCTTTGGAATTGCAAGGAAGTGGCATCATGATATACGTCTGTGTCTAATGTATGCAAGTGTGTTTAGCATTTTGCAAATCACTGTGTGTATTGTTTTTCAAAAAGTGTGAGGCTGACATTGTGCTTATAGTTGTGCAAATCTGGACCAATGTTCTGCTTCTTGTGTCTAAGGTTTTGATAATTGAGTAATACTTTTGATATTAGTGTTTATGCAATCGAAAAAAAAACTGTAAAAAGCATGTTGGAGGATTCAGAGGGGGAAAATTACAGGCCCTCAACATCATTAATTATAAGTTATCATAAATGTTATTAATCAGACAAAAAAATCCACATAACGATGGGTTACGACCATTTTTTTTTTTTTAAGATAATGTAATACATCATAACATTATGGAAATCTTATAAAGAAGTATAGTTTGTTTGCTAAATGATTTAGTGAACTTTGACCTGTTAGTCACGAGCATTCTGCTTTATTTTTCAAAGATATCCTACAAACCCATACGTAGTCATGATGTACTTTCTAATTTTAATAAAACAACAAACAATCAAAACTGATTCAAACTGCTTTACAAGGAGCCGCTATTTGTGGTTCAAAATATAAATAGATCACAGAGCTTCTGCGCTTCACACGTGCGATCACGAACAGTCCAATTAATACATGTGATATTTTAGAGGACAGTTTACAAAATAATTTACTGAAGCATCACGTAAATGAAGGTGGAGAAGAAATGGGTACGAATCAGAGACGTGCAGTCAGGGGAGGCAGTGACTTCACCTTTTTATTGCTAGAATTTTCAATCTGTTTCCTCATACTATGCCTGATTGACAATCAATCAATTTTAACTTTTTTACCGAACAATTTTAAGACCTAGCCTAGGCTATATGGAGCCTGTAATGATTAAGAAGTGATAGTGACAAAAAAAATCATTTACGTTTTCACTTTGATTCGAGACTGCAAGGATGGAAATCTTAATTATGAATTAGTAAAAAATCTCAACTCTCTTGCTAATTCCGTGTATCGTTTTGACCTTCTGTTTATCAGATTACGGAAGACTGAAAATAAACTCCATATTTTTTTAATGGCATTATAAAGTACGTATTTAAGGGGAAAAATATCACCGTAAACATACTGACCACGCATTGAACATGGCATAAGAAAGGTTTAAATATTTATTAATGGCATTGCGTTAGCTTCCTGTCAGCAAATAGGCCTATGGCCAAATTTGTTGTCTCGTGAGCATTTTAAATTTCACACACTGAGCAATAATATCGTGGATGAAACTGGCACGCCATTCTGCCATTTAATCTTAGTAAATTAGTAAATCAATCCTCTGATTGCTAATCAAGAAAAGTAATAGGGAGTTATCATTTGTTTAATAGTGAGGATTCTGCCTCCCCTAACTGACCTCCGACGCACATCACTGGTATGAATGAACCCCATCATTGCACAATAAAAAATCGCATCCTGAAATATGAAATCAATTGCACAAATTATTTGGGAAAATCATGAAAATAGCAGTCAGAAATGTCTTACTTTGCAGATGAATGCCCAGCTAACGCACAATGTGCTCACAGTGTAGTGAGCACATTGTGAGAAGGTTTGTTTGTATCTGACATTGTAACAACATTGTGTGCACATTGAACTGCAACATTGTTGTACAACCTCCTCACGCCGTTGTGGGCTGATGTTGTCTGCACGTTGTCAGCATGTTGTGTTCACAACGTCATTTTACAACATTGTAACAATGCTGTGCTGATATTTGTGTACAACTTCATATCTCAAGCTTCTGAGAATTTTGTTTTCACATATTGTTTTCCACATCATAGTTAGCAACATTGTACCACAACATGCCATCAACCGTGAGGACGTTGTAGCACAACCTTCTCTTGAAAACTACATGTATAATTTAATTTTTCAGTTATCGTAGGCCTGTGATATGCTTTAAATGTGAAAAAAATACTGAGAATAAGTAATTCATCACTAATTCATTGAAACCTCAATATTGATTCATGATCATTTTAGCTGAGTTTAATAAATGCAAATCTAACATTCCTCATTATCTTTTTAAAAGATAGTGTCTTAAATTGAACTTTCCTGTTTTTAGTTTACTCATGTGATTCATAGTTCTTAATAGCTAAGATTAAAAATAAAAACAGAGTGCATGTAAAAAAGAGAGGTCCTAAACAAGATCTGCTGGTGGGTGGCAGTGCTATATCATAGGTTGACCACCAAGTGGCCACAGGCAGGAAGGACACTCACACAGAGTGCGCCATCTTTGTTACCTAACTGACTTTCAATTCAAAAGAGTTTGAACTTCTCAGCGTTTAATTCAGGGGTGTCAAACTGACCCGTAAAAGGGCCAAGAGGCTGCAGGTTTTCACTCCAACAATGCAGAACTACACCTGATACAACTAATCAGTTGTGCAGGTCTAGATCAGTTGATTAAATCAGTGGTTTCAGGTGTGCTTCTGTTTGGTAGGATTCTCAACAACAACAACAACACTCCTGCGCACCCAGGAAATCATCCAGAAAAATCAGGAGGAAATGATGAAACTCTTAAAGTATGTGGTTCAAGGAAAAAGAGCAGGTGACAGTGGTTGAAGACGTGCTAGAGGAGCCCTTGAACAAACCAAAAGAACTGGAGGATCTTGACAGAAAATTAAAAGACAAGTTATTTAAGAGAAAAATGGAATGCATTATTTTCCAGTGAGCAAAACGAAAATCGTATCAAGTCAAAAAATTAATTTTATCAATTAGGCTGCAAGTTTCTGCAAAAAAGGCATCTGAATTAATTCACCTGAGTTAAATACGATATCATTTGTCAATTTTACTTTCATAAGATAAAATAAAGCATTGTTCACTGAAATGATGATGTTCATTTTAAGATCAAGGCTCTGACAATGGAGGGTGGACAGAATCCTGGAGAAACAGTGCGGAGGATTATGAACAAAATTGGAACCAACAGGCTGTGGTCTGAAAACAGTTTGAAAGGAGCCAAAATGAAGATGAGTCTGCAGGACCTCAGAAGTATATACTCTGTCCTTATGAGTACGTATCATCCAAATGTTCTCAATTGTTTTAACAAATCTTTTTAAATAATGAAAGAGGAAGATATTTAAAGTAAGGTGTCATAACCAATACCTTAATTACTTAGTACATTGTGTTGAAGTTTTATAATCTTCATAGTACATTAATTTACTTTTGCTGAACATAGTAAATGGCTGATGTACCATCTTCAAACTAGTTATAGCCGTTATTTATATGATTGTTTAATGTATGTTGTATATAATTTGTTTAATATGAAATTGTATATAATTCATTTTTAGCTGCCTGCATCAAGTCCCACCCACAAACAAAGGCATCTGACATAGAGAGTGCATTGTCAGAATTCATGAAGCATGCTCCAAACAAGAAAAGCGGGAGCAAATATGTCAAACAGAGTGCAAAGGTAAGGATGAGATGTTCAAAATCAGGTTTTTGCCGTAAAAAAAATAAAGGAATGATTGAATACTTAACGGCACATCAGCTCACAAGGGTTATTCAGTGCCAGAAAAAGTTAAAATGAAACATATACAAGCCAGTCCATACAAAACTCAAAATTGCTTACGGTTTCACAATTTATCAAGAAATTGGTTTTCGATCATCATAAATTTTTTCCAAATCAATTAAAACTGACCAGTTTTACACTGAACAAAAATATAAACGCCCCATGTCAAATTTTTGAGTTTTTATGAACAAAAAACTGGAACCGGGATTCGTCTGTGAATAGCACTCTTCTCCAGCGTGCCAAGGGCCATCGAACGTGTGCGTTTGCCCATGCGAGTCGGTTTCGACGCTGGACAGCGGTGAGATCCAGACCACCGTGAGGACGCCGAGCGTGCAAGTTGGCTTCTCGCAGGCGGTTACGGACTGTCTGTGATATGATGCGTCTGTTGTGCAGACCAACGGTCTCATCCGCTGTGCGTGTCGCTGATCTGAGCCGATCCCGCAGGTGGATGAGCCGGATGTAGCGATCTTGTGCTGGTGTGGTCATACGTGGCCGATGTGGATGAGGTCGATTTGCAAAACTGCCCGTCTGTCGGAAACGAACTCTCAAACGGCCTATCATCCGATAGTTAACGTTCAGCTGCACAGCGACCGCTCTGGTGGACATCCCTGCATCCAGCATGCCAAAGGCACGTTCCCGCATGACCTGAGACATCTGAGGCATGATGACTTTTGAAAAAATTTGACATTTTGGGGTGGCCTTTTATTGTCCCCAGTATAAGGAGTGCCTGGGTACTGCTCATTCTGTCTGATCACCGTCTGGAAATGCCATACCCATGTACTGAGTGAAATCACTGCATCACTGAGCAAATGCTCACTGACAGAGAGACGGATTAAAAAATGGTACACGAATCAAGAGAAATATCCCTATTGTACAAGTAAAAGTCAGCATTTGCTCACTTAGAGTTGTTAACTCCATGTGGCATCAATATTTGACATGGGGCGTTTATATTTTTGTTCAGTGTGGTTCTGGAAGTGGGAAGTAAGATGTTACTGTGAAAAAATAAAGTGTCCTTATTTTCCATTTCAGAAACAACCAGAGCCCAGTCACAGAGAAGAATACAATATGGAATCAAGTGAAGAAGAATAGAGAAGAGAATTCTTAGTAGTGGTCAAATCGGCCAAGTTTCACCACTTCACCAAGCAAAGTAATATAAACACAAGGGTACTCACTAGAATAATATTACTCACTAGATAAATGAATCAATATGGACAAAAAAGAATACTCCAAACAATTAGAGATCTGATTATTATGTGTAAATATTATGTGATATAAAATGGTATAAAGGAAATAAAATATGTCTTTTTGAATTTTTGAAAATATGCTTTCTGGGCATATTTTCTTTATGATATCATGTTGTCACAATGTACTCTGAATGTTGTGAAAACATGTTCAGGAACATCTACATAACATTGTAACAAGGTACTCTGGACGTTGTGAGGACGTGCTCTGCACGTAGTCACAACCTCCCAACAAGATATTGTCACAACGTTATCTGGAGTCTACACTTCTGCGTGCTCAGCACGTCAGGATACAACGTGCTCAGCACCAAAACACAATGTGCTCACAACGTTGTGGCAACGTCCAGTTATTACCTGGGTGGCCAGTTGCTGAACGATGGTCAAGAATAAGGATGATTCAGACGATTTTTATCATAATTCCCTTTTCAGTAACGGTTGTGGCAGCATACAAAATTGTGGACACCATACGTGCAGTAGAGGAAATCAGCCGACTCGCAGCAACACACTAGAAAACTTTTGTGGCCGATCAAAGGTGTTTACAGAGTCATTCCAGGAAACATTAAAATCAATAAATTGATGCGTATAATCATAGAATACAAAACAAAATAAGTCTTCGGTAACATTCGTGACTTTGTGAACACAAAATTATTTATTCGTGTTTGAGTTAATTATTCTCAAAAACAACAGAAATTAGGGGGGGATGGGCGGAAGTTGGTTCATCGGCGAAAGGAAAGTCAGTTTTTCTGTGGAGCGGCAGTATGTATGAGCGGTGCCACTCATTCAAGAACTGCCGGCTGTGGTAGCAGTCGTGAGCACAGCGGACACGTCGGACAACGACCTTAACCCGATAATTTCAGTCTGATACTGCCTTGTATTATCACTAGAAAAGTTTTGTCACAAAAGTGTAATTTATTCACTGAACTGTGACTGAATAACATACCGGCAAATCTACATGGTACTGTCTAATTTTAATTTCCCACATCCTTTCAGTTAAAAAACTGATTTTTTATGTCACATTTTTGTGTCCTCTTCAGCCAAAAAAATAATAATTTTAATAAACATAATAATAAAAAAAAAAAACTACTTGGGTTCAAATGGTAGTTTTATCCTCACTATATATCTAACACTATGGGCTCTAAATTCGTATACCAGGCGCAGGCGCGGCGAATGGGGGGTGCGCCGCGCCAATGGGGTGTGTCCAGGCGTATGTTGCAATTTCGTGCCCGGCGTAGCTTGGCGCAAGTACTCCTCTGTCCCGCCTCGGTCCCTCCTGCCGGCGCAAGTGGCAAAGAGGGAGGAGAGAAGGCGTGTTTGGGTATAACACAGCCGAGTCAAATCTTCACCAATCAAATGAGCTTCTCTCCTCACCTTTAATGTGTTGGAATATAGAAGCCTCTGTCCTATAGCTGCATGATGCGTTAATGTTGCATTTTATTTTGCTGCTTCAGGCATGTTTACTGCACCGCTTACGTCTATATCAAGCATTACAAATATGAGTTAGCTGGCTAGCTAGAGCATTCGCGAATTATTACCATTAGCGAACTTGAATGGAATTTCAAAAGGAAACTACGTCAGATCATTCAAACTTATGAAGTTGGAATGAAATACGACGGTTGCTCATTTATTTCTTCTGCCTGCATCATTGGGAAGAGAAACGATGGATAGCGTGTTCCTATTATTACACCCTGTTGCTGCTTAAAATTTTGGGATTAACATGCATGGACAACAATGCAAGATACGTTACACATTTATTTTCAATATGTGATCTTAACTTAGTACGAGATCATAGCAATCAGGTTGTATTCCTTTCCCCCACTAAAAACGATAAAACCTAAGTGACAATAATAGTAGCCTAGTATTAAGCCGCTTGCACACTGGACCTGAAACGAATTTTTTCAAGACGACAGATTGCGTTGAACGCAGTGTCTACGTGTCCGAAAGTCTGACAGGGTTTTAATATATCTCCGTTTCCTACAGTCGATTATTGTTTTTAATTTCTTCAAATCTATTGAATGTTTTAGATATTAAACGTGAACGTTTTGATAAGAGGGCTCAGTTCTTCAAGATGAGTACCGAGAATTTCAATCAATATTTCTGTTTAAGCTCTGCTCAATAAAGTGAGTCAACATTGGCGCGGGACAATGTATACAATGCCTGTCAGACATTAAATGCAAAATACTCCGTGTCTGACAGCCAAAAAAAAAAAAAAAAAGAGAGGACGATTAGAACAAATTGATAATGAAATAAAGAATAAAAAGAAACATTTTAACAACAAACAGAACATCCAATGAACACTGCGATTTATTTATTTGCGGGCCATCTTTTTTGGATGCTCTTTGTTTATTGGTGAAATATTTTTATTCTTTATTTCGTTATAAATCTGTTCTCAGACCAATACTTTAACTTTTTGCTGGCTGCCGGACATGGAGTATTTTGCATTTCGCCTCGGACAGTCTTGATCGTGCATGCGATAATTTATTCACACTGTCAATGGTCATGGAATTGATTTGCTCACTGACTACAAGCATTATTTTATCTCTGGTGTGAAAATAAAGTGTGAATCTGTTCGATCCATCTGACTAATTTTCAAAAGAGAGACCGAATAAAGACTGTTGTCTATCTTCAATGGAAGAAAACACACGAATAAAAAGACCAAGAAAAGTTGATAGCTATCAATTTGCATTTTGTGAAGGTCGAACACAAACATGGCCAAGTTTGCACGTCTAATAATTCCTGGAATAGGATTAGAACTTTTATGACTTTCCGACACGGAGATATATTAAAACCCTGTCCGACTTTCGCGTCTTTGCATTGACTTTGACTGTAATCAGTCCTGCGAAAAATTTGTTTCGCATCCAGTGTGCAAGCAGCTTCACTGAGCATAGAACGCAAGCATATATATATATATATATATATATATATAGGCAGTTTGTGGTTGGCTGAGAAAGATGTGAAGTCGTTAGTTTGCATCACAGATTCAGCTGCGTTGATTAAGCCAGGTGGAGTTTCCATTACGCGTGCCAACCGCCTTTAATCTGACATCAGGACAATCGATATAGAAACTATAATTTATGTCCTGATTCAGATAGTTACATTAAATAGTAGTTGCTGTAATTATTTATTGCATTGAAATGTGCCTGACATTCTGGAAACCTGCCTGTGAGGTTTCGGTGACGTGTGCGCCCAGTGCGCCGGTCAGCCAAATGACCACTGCACAGAAAGTAAACCAGGTTGGAGCTGGCGAGCTTTCCGTGCAACTTCAGCAAAGACTTTCTCTACGAAATTGTCACTGCGTCTTGATGAATATGTGACACCTCCCCCTACTACGCCGCCACACCCATCTCGGCGCACGTCCGTCTACCAAATTGCCAAAGTGGCTGCGCACGGTGTTGCACCAAGACGAAATTACCACTGCGCCGGGCTGCACGGATTTAAATTACCACTGCGTGGGCTGCGCCACGCTACGCCACCCTGCGCTGCGCCAAGAAATTAGAGCCCTATATATATATATATATATATATATATATATATATATATATATGTATGTATGTATGTATGTATGTATGTGTGTGTATTTCCAAACTACTATGTAAAAGTCTTAGGCACCCTTCATTAATTTTTTTTTTAATTTAAATTTGATGTTGGATCTTTATTTTGGTTCTCCATGTTAGTGGTACTGTAAATAACAACAAGCACATTTGAGTCTTCAAATGATAATTTTAAGAAATCTTTCTGAAGAACTTTGAATTTCACTAAATACAGTTGATACAAAAAATACGCCGTGACAGAGCCCTGATCTCAACTTCACCAAGGCATTCTGGGAATACCTGGGGAGACAGACACCAGTGAGACTGTGAACCTGCAGAGGAACTGTGGCATATTCTCCGATATGCTCAGAACAACCAGACAGCCAATAATCTTATAAAACTACAAAACTGAAGGCAGCGTCCCAAATTTTTCAGCTGTGGGTAGTCAACGAATTTTGTCAAATGTGCCTAAAACCTTTGCACAATACTGTATATATATATATATATTAAAAATGGCAGATTATTTGGAAAAAATTAGCATCTTGTCAAAATTCTGATATTGCAACGGTGTTAAAGGAGGACTATCATGGCTGGGAAAGTTGGGTGTTATTATTTCAATATATCATGAAAAAAGCTCCTACGACTTTGTTTTCTTTATTTTGCGATTTCTTCCATTTTTATAAGCGATTTTACAAAACTAGTGGACCGCGCCATTTTCACCACAGCAGGCGAAAATTCACCCTCGATCCGCTTGGGGCGCCCCTAATCGTGACGTCAGTGCGGCTGTCAGCGCCATGAACTTCCATTGTCCTGCGGTCCTGCATTGAGATTGTTGAATGACCGAGATATTCCCGTTTCCTCTATGGGGCAGACAGACGAGCTTGATTATTACCTTTTTCTATCCGACACAACTTTAATTTAGAGGTGAACTAACATCAGAGGCCATTTGAAATGCTTCCGGAAAGAAAAGTGCGATTTGAAGTCTGCTTTTTACCAGCGAGGCTGGACAGCTGCCGTCACCTTGGCAGAATTAGCTCGCCTTAAATCAATTCCCATGTACTTTGCCTAACTTGTAATCAAGCCATTTATTCAGCAAACTGACCAATCAAAACCAAAATCAAGCCAATAATGATTTAGAAGAGATAATGAGAAGCAGACAAACTGAACCAGGCTACCATGCTAGATTGAAATAATGTCAGTAATCTGAATAAATAGCAGACCTCTGAATTCCACCTCTCGTCGGAAAACTTTCACGTATTATTAAAAAAGATTTCTTAAAAATAAAATCATGTTAAGATGGCCCTGGTTTTTAAGCGTCTAAAAATATACACGAAGTAGAAAACATTGTGTGAAGCGCATCAAACGTGAATGTGAGAGAGAAATTATTTTCTCATTGCAAGCAATGGACAAATGCACCGAAGACAGGGCAAGCATGTTCAGCAAATCTGTGCCGCAAATTTTAAACATTTTTTATTTAATAATTGAACAAGATTCGCACACAACGGCCAAATGTAATAATCAAGCAAACACATTCAGGCAAACTGCGTGCTGAACTAAGCAAAGTTAAGGTCTTCAAAATCATCCTCCTCTACTCGAAAATTGCTTTCACCCCCTTCCCATTTACTTGGCTCAATTTGCAATCAAACAGTTGATTCGCTCAATGAACAATTTTCAATGGGTTGGTAGTCTAATTTATTTAGATATCCACGTATTCAGACATTTTGACATCGTATGCATCATGCACATGAATGCATGTGGCAGCCGCAGTGACGTTATGATCTCGCAAGTTCTAATGCCACTTGTGGCATTAATGGCGGCCTCCTGGAAACGGCAGTTCCAGCTAATTAATGGTCATTTAAAAGAACAGGGGGTATGTATGGACAAAAAATCGACCGTGGATATTAAGTTGGAGTTAATTACTATAAGATTAAGTCAAAACGTGTACGTCGGTATAGTCCTCCTTTAAGAGCAAAAACCAGCATTTTTCCATCATGTTCTTTCAATTACAAATTTTAGAGCAATAAACAGCATTTAATACTCAGAGAAATGACTTGATGGAAAATCACTTAAGTTTGAGAAAATGGAGGTATTATTTATCGAAGTAGCTTATTCTATGAAAGAAGGTTCTCTCAAAGTTTCAGATCAGTGCCCCCCCAGCACCTGCAGTAGGTCCCAGCTGCAGCAGTGCAGTCTCTGTGCAGTCTGACTGAGGAGGTTTTTGTACGGCTCTCTAACACTGTGTGAACGGATAGCTACTGTCCTGCTGACAGTAATAATCTCCAGCATCTTCAGCCTGGACTCCAGTGATTTTCAGGGTAAACTGAGTCCCAGATCCACTCCCACTGAAACGATCAGGGATCCCAGACTGGCGAGTTGTGGCACGATAGATCAGAAGTTTAGGAGCCTGACCAGGTTTCTGATGGTACCAGCTGAGGTAGCTGCTCACGCTCTGACTGGCTGTGCAGCTGATAGTGACAAAGTCTCCCTGCTGAACAGCCTGGGCTGCTGGAGACTGAGTCAGAACTATTTCTGCCAGTGATCCTGAAAAAGAAAACATGGAAATGAATCTAATTGCACCTATCCAAGTGCCAAACCAGATTGATGAATTATTATTGGATTTTTTCATAAATCAATACAACTCTTGGGGAAACCGTTAAAAAAAAAAAGTTAATTCAAAAAGAGTAAACTGGATCAGTCTTTCTCACCCTGTACAAGGAGTCCCAGCATCACCAGCAGTAGAGAGTCTGACATCATCATAATGCTGCCTGTGTCAGTGTCTGTGAAAGGACTGGACAGTCACTGATCAG
This sequence comes from Gymnothorax javanicus, assembly GCA_029692085.1. Lineage (NCBI taxonomy): Eukaryota > Metazoa > Chordata > Actinopteri > Anguilliformes > Muraenidae > Gymnothorax > Gymnothorax javanicus. Next base: position 124,073,972 of record CM056197.1, on the reverse strand, counting down.
TACTGGGGGTCTTAAAGTGCGTGGAGCAGTGAGGCAGGACAGGTATGCAAAGCCCCTTCCTCTATACAAATCCTGTCACACACAGTTAGAGGCGCTCCAATGTGTGAACAGCAGTGGGTCTATAGAGGGCTGGGACATGTGCACTGTGTGCTGAAATTTTGCCCTCACAATGGAATAACTGCATTACTGAATTCTGCATTCTTAAATTTTATTTGACTTTTAACTTGAGAACTGAATATAGCTTCAGATTCTGTAAATTGTGTTTCATGAATTCCTCTGAGTTCAGATCAAAGCTTCAGTGACAGAAATGAGAGAGCCAATGACATCACACATGCACGGCTAATTGCCTCTATCAATTTTACTCGCGTCGAGCCACGCTATCACTCTCATATAAATCCAAAGACGGTTATTTGTTGAGCAGTTCAGTTTTCAATCAAATGATGCTCAGTTTTTCCTGCACCGTCACGACCAGGTCCTCCTGTCACATTTTACACTGTAGTTTCAGATGTTAAGAGAGTGAATTTCTGTTCAAACAGCAGATACAGGACTGACACCCTCTCACAGTGAGGAGAGTGTAAAAGAAAGTTTTATCATGAGACGTAGGACGGTTAAGCAATTACATTCACCTAATCGTTACCATCGGTCTTCTGTAAAAATGCCAATAACGTGTTTCTCTTTGCTGTTTGCAGATATTTCACATCACCCACCATCACCAGCTCCTGACTCCAGCCTCTTCAGCATCAAACCCATCATCTCCCAGCTGATCAGAGGACCCTTCCTTCCACATGGGGGATGGCTTCACCACTGCCTGCTACGCTGGCAGATCTGCACCCACCTAACTGAAGGGTCCTTCAGGACGGAGTCATCGCCAAAGATATTAGTGAATTTATTTCATTGTTAATAAATCTCTTCAATCTTAATTTCAGAGTCTCCATTATTAAACTATCGGTGCTTTGAATGATTTTGCACTGGCCAGGTCAAGCGTAATACCAGCCTGTAATTTCCTCTCTCATATTACACCCAGTGGCCACTTTATTGGGTACATCTGTACATCTGCTTGTTTATCCAAATATCTATTTAGCCAATCATGTAGCTGCAACATGATTCATGACAGCATGCAGACTTGGTCAAGCAGTTCAACTGTTATTCAGACCAAACATCAGAATGGTGGAGAACTTGGATCTAAGTGACTTTGACAGAGCAATGACTGTTGGCAACAGATGGGGTGGTTTGAGTGTCTCACAGTCTGCTGATCGGAATTTTCAGGAAAAACAGTCCCTGACGTTTCTGGAGAATTGTGTGAAGAAAAAAAACATCAATAGAACGGCAGTTATGTTGTCAAAGGAGAAAGGTCAGAGGAGAATGGCCAGACTGGTGCAAGCAGACAGAAAGGTGGGAGTAACGTGTGGTTATTTCAGTTACAACAGTATTATGCAGAAATGCATCTCTGAAGCACAACATGCCGACTCTTGAAGTGGACGGGCTACAGCAGCAGGAGACCACTCCAGGTTCCACTCCTGTCAGCTAAGAACAGGAAACTGAGGCTACAGTGAATAAAAGGCTCACCAAAACAGGACAGTAGAAGACTAGAAACACATTGCTTGGTCTGATGAATCTCAATCTCTGCTGCGACATGCAGATGGGAGGGACAGAATTTGGCCAGATCTTCATAAATTCATGGATCCATCCTGATTTATGTTTAACAGTTAAGGCGGGTGGAGGTGCAATGATGTCGGGAATATTTTCTCAGCAAACATTAGGCTCCTTAAATGCCATAAAAAAATGAGGATAAATTCATGTGTCTCCATTGTTTTCCTTCAAATTAGTTCCAAATTATCAAAAAAAGCACATAAATTTGAAAAGAATTTTGCAAATTTTCCAATATTAACATTTGCAGAAAGTGTATTATGATTGAGAATATGAGTTATTACTGCACATAGTTGCACAGTGTTTTTAGAGCAGAATCTCTCAGTGTTTCAGATCAGTGGCTCCCCCTCAGCACCTGCTGTAGGTCCCAGCTGCAGCAGTGCAGTCTCTGTGCAGTCTGACTGAGGGAGGTTTTTGTACGGCTCTCTAACACTGTGTGAACCAGTTGTCACTGATATCATGGAAACTCTGACAGTAATAATCTCCTGCATCTTCAGCCTGGACTCCAGTGATTTTCAGTGTAAACTGAGTCCCAGATCCACTCCCACTGAAACGATCAGGAATCCCAGACTGGCGAGTTGTGGCATCATAAATCAGACGTTTAGGAGCCTGACCAGGTTTTTGCTGGTACCAGCTGAGCTGCTGGTTGGAGTTATAAACGTAAACACTCTGACTGGCTGTACAGCTGATCGCGACAGTGTCTCCCTGCTGAACAGCCTGAGCTGCTGGAGACTGAGTCAGAACTACATCTGCCATGGATTCTGGAGAAGATAAACATGCAGATAAACCTTGTCAAACAAAATTAATTTCTATTGCGTATTCAAATTGAAATAATTATGACTCCCCTGTCAAAGCTGTATAAATTTTTCAATTAAAAAATGGTAAGATGGATCGATCTGTCTCACCCTGCACAAGGAGTCCCAGCATCACCAGCAGTAGAGAGTCTGACATCATCATAATGCTGCCTGTGTCAGTGTCTGTGAAAGGACTGGACAGTCACTGATCAGTACTGGGGGTCTTAAAGTGTGTGGAGCAGTGAGGCAGGACAGGTATGCAAAGCCCCTTCCTCTATACAAATCCTGTCACACACAGTTAAACGAGTTCTGATGTGTGAGCAGCAGTGGGTCTGAAGAAAATAAGAGAGTTCGCAATTACGATTTACGCATGCGTGATTTCTGTCGGAGCACTTCCGGGGTAGGGTCAATGTGACCAAAACAGAGGCTTCGCCGTATGGTAAGTGCTTGTTTCCATATCTCAAAGGGTTCTTGTGAATTATTAATTATCATGTTACTGAAAGATATGGGAGATTAATTTATCATAACAGATGCTCATTCCCCCACCCCTTTCCCCATGTGGTCTTGCATCAAAAAACACTCCGAATGTGATCAGATGTCAGTAATTAAATTCGGTCAGTGCAGGGCTCCCAACTCTCCCGCATTCCACATGAGATTTAGTGGCATATTCTCGTTCCCGTGCTGTATGTCAGCAATTATTCAATTAGCACGTTTGTAAGAGATTCTCAGGCAGAATTGAAGTCTTTGTGCATGGAGGTTTATCAGTTTCACAGTTTCACAGATTTCACCACTAGTAACATAAAAATCAATTATGACTCCGGACTTCTCACGCTTTTCTTTACTCAGGGGTTGAAAGCAACAGAATTGCATAAAAACATTTCAAATGGTCTTATTTCATTTAAACAATTTGAACGATCGTGAAACACATGCATTGCGTTGATTGAATAATTGCTGACTATGGCACGGGAACATGAATAAGCTACTAAATCTCGCGCGGAATGCGGAAGAGTTTGGAGCCCTGTCAGTGCCTTTTGTCAGAGCCGGCCCTACCCAAAGTGGCTCCCTAGGCCAGATATTTTACGGCGTCCCCCTCCATCGGTGATTCATATACGCTTACAAAAGAAATCGAATAGCATTGTTTTTACCATTGTCTTTAATTTATAAGATAACATGTCACCAATTTACATGCTAAAGAAATTACAAATAAATACAAAAAATCTGAAATACAATATAAATACCCTTACCACAAAATAAAAATCCTGTAAATAAGTGAATTAATAATTGGATTTTAACCACAAAGAAATCTAAAATTACTGAAATTCCGAAACCACTATCTTGAGGAGAATAAACAATCAGTTATCAAATTGAAAAGTGCCAATTATATTTTAAAAGTACAAATATTTAATTTTTTTTGATGTGGTACTTGGGGGTTTAGTAGTGATTGAAGCAGTATATGGGGTAGTTTGAGCCATTTTCAGGGTGGGATGCTTATAACTCAAGTGATTATGCATGACAGAATGTTGACAGGTGATTAATATCCTTGCTTCCGCTAACTTTAGCTTTGCACAGTTTGCAGATCACCTTGGTTGGTTCGACTGCGCTGACTGTAAAGTGCTCCCAGACATCACTGCAGTGTTTTTTATGGTGGGGGAATAGCACTGCAAACAGGGGGATCATGCACATGTTTGTCTGAATCCGTAATATTACCAAAGAGACAAATCAAAAAGGAAAATTTCTGATAAAAATCACTGAGCTACAGCACTTAATGCAAGCTAAACAATGGAGCTAGCTCACCACCCAACTCTCAGCCACATATACTTTTCGCCAGAGCGCCCACACACACACACACACACACACACACAAACTAACTTGGTTAGTTAAACAACAGCATGCCACAACTAAGCAATGCAACTCAGTTTAACTATTTTTGTGGTAAATAAAGGAATCAGAATTTAGTAAAGCTGTCTGCAATGATAGCTAGCTACCCAACTCTCAGTCACAGGTATTTTTCTCCAGAGCACCCGCACACAGACACAGACCAGCAACGCAGGTTTAAAAACCCACCCTAATGTCTATCCACTCTGCGAATCAAAAGAAATACAGTCAGCGTTTTAAAACTTTCTTGCGGCAACAACCCGACAGTAGAACAAAGCAAGCAAACAACACTAACAGGCTAAAGACGATACGTTAGCCTCTCAGGCTCCCACTAAAGACGATATCGTAGCCTATTCATCACTAAATGAACAAAAGGACAAGCAACACAGGTTTAAGAAACCCAATCTAATGGCTGCTGACGTCGTCGATTCTGACTGACTGGTGAGGATGATTGACAGCGGTGGCAGCCAATCTAGTTTGAATTAGAGTACATCAGAACCAACCACTTGGAGGAGATGTTCCCCTTAGTCAACTCGGGTAAAAAAAAAAAAAAAAAAATATATATACAGTCATGCCAAAAATTGAGCCCCTAAGAACCATACCGGGCCATCCCGCACTTTTGGCGAAATTGAGTTGAGGTAGTCAGCATGTGCAGAAAACTAAGATCTACATTTCCTAAATGAGCCAACCCAATCTACCCACATGGATTGTTCATACAAGCAAACATCCTCTCTGCCACTATACATATGCACTGCACTGCCTTAGCCATAGTGGACCATCCCACAACTTCCCATAATTCAATGTAAACATGGCGGCTAGGTATCTCACTGATGAGGAACTCCATCCTATCATCGATGATGATGGTGAAGTGTAAGATAATGGACACCCACAGTTTGTCCCAAATTAATCAGAAGATGATGGTTCCGCTTCAGAAGGAGGTACCTTTCACTTTAAACGAAACAGAAGGGCATCCAAAACCTGCAAAAGAAGTGCATTACGTAATTGTACATATCATGAGTTTTTAACAGAAGCAGTGTTTCCAGTTCCCAGATACTCTAGATGACACAGGAGGCTGGCAACTTTAAGTCCCATTTTCTCAAAAGTTGCCCAACATGGGTTGGCCCAGTATGGTTCTTAAGGGCTCAATTATTCATACCCCTATCAATTTTTGAGTTTTTTCATGATATGTTTTGACAAATCAAATTTATTCTTGCACAAATGACACAGTAAGTTGACATAAGGCTGTAAGAAGTACAGTAAACAATTTTTCGAGAAATACATTACTTTTTGGTATTTTATTTGACAGATTTACAAAAAATGCCTTGTCCAGAATTATTCATACCCTTTTCTCAGTAATTGATGGCAACTGATGAGTCCATGTCCCATTCACGGCAGTAACGCAGCCTCTTCCAAGCCTTCAGCACAGACTTATAGAACGCTGTACACCCACCTGAGTACGCATTCTCAGGCTCCATAAGGAACCAGTGACGGTCCAGCCCTCCTTGTCCCATCGTTCTCAGCAGGCTACAAGCTGGTTCCTTCCAGCAAACCTTGTCATCATACAGTAGCCTCTGAGCTGCCTGCAGCCGGAAAGCTGCCACTCTGCTCTCCAGGTCTATCAGGCCCTGCCCCCCTTCCTGGAGCGGCAGATATAGGACTCCAGCCTTCAGCCAATGGTACCCTGACCAGAAAAAAATTGACCATGGACCGCTGTACTGCTTTAAACAAGTCACTGGGGGGGGGGGTAAATACTGCCACCTTATGCCACGGTGTCGCTGCTACTAAATTATTAATTATTAGAGCTCAGCCCCTATATGATAACCAGGGCAAGAGCCACCTTCATTTAGTTAATTTACTGGAAACCTTGCCGTCAATGCCCTCCCAGTTTTTTTTTTCATAAACTCATCAGTACCTAAGTAAATTCCTAAAACTTTAATTCCCTGCTGGTTCCATTGGATATTCCCAGGGAGTGTAGGGAGGGCCCTTCCTCTCCAAGTGCCACCCAACAAAGCCTCAGTTTTTCCACAATTAACCTTTGCAGACGTGGCCTGCTCAAAAACGTGCAAACATTCTTCCATGGCCGTCACATCTCCCTGATTTTGTATCAGCACTGTAACATCATCAGCATAAGCTGACACACTTATAGCTGTATCGGCCCCTGGAATCCCCACACCCTTCACTCTTTTACGAAAAAGATTCAGCAATGGCTCGATTGCAAGAGAGTAGAGCTGACCAGACAAAGGACAGCCCTGTCTTATCCCCCTATGCACTTCGACCGGTCTGCTAAGCCCTCCGCCTACCTTCACCAGACAGGACATCTGGAATACAACAATTTAATCCATGATAAGAAACATTTCCCAAACCCAAAAACTTTCAAGATTTTAAACAAATATCCATGATCAACTCTATCGAAAGCTTTTTCTTGATCAATGGATATCAGACCAAACTCTAAGCCTCATTCTCTTGATAAATCCAGCATATCCCCAATTAAAAATGAATTATCCCGAATAGATCGCTCCAGGATACAGTACGTCCGATCAGCACGTATTAGACGAGCAAGATGCTTCTTCAGTCTGTTAGCCAAACACTTGGACAGAATCTTGTAGTCTGTGCATAAGAGTGCAACAGGCCTCCAGTTCTTTAATAAGCACAAGTCCCCATTCTTAGGCAGAAGTGCGAGCGCTGCCCGTCGACAACTGATGGGCAGTTCTCCATCCCTAAAGCACTCCAGGAGCACCTCCAGAAGATCAGACCCAAGGATACTCCAGAAATGCTTGAAAAAGTCCGCTGTCAGCCAGTCCACTCCTGGTGTACGTCCAGATGGCATTTGTTGCACGGCTGCAGTAATCTCCTGCAGGCTGAGCGCACGGTCCAGTTCAGCCCTTTGTTCCTCCCCAAGCCTCGGCAGATCGCAGGTTAACACATCGAACTGGTGCTGATCAGTAACCCCATGGCTAAAAAGCTCTTTGTAAAATTCCACTGCTGCTTCCGTTTTTCCCCCCTATCATAGGAGAGGCGCCCATCAGGGAGCTGAATACAAAACATTTGTTTCTTATCCCTCACCTTCTTCTCCAAATTGAAAAAAAATGAAGTAGGAGCAACGATATCTTTTAAAAAAGTATAACGAGCCCTCACCATTGCCCCTTGTGCTCTATGGCGCAATATATCCCCCAACTCACTGCGCATGTGCGCTAATGCAGAGCTTAGATGTTCATCATTATCATCCGCCATCTGCCTTTCCAAGCTTAAAATGTCCTTCTCAAGTCTTCCCACCACCCTGTTCAACTCCTGAGTGACAGAAGCAGCGTACTGCTGACAGAATACTCTGATCTGAGCCTTTCCCATTTCCCACCATTCCATTACAGACTCATACTAGGATTATTTTTCCTCCATTCTTCCCAAAATGTGCCAAACTTTTCACAAAAGGATGCATCCTGTAATAACCTATTATTAAATTTCCAGTAAGATTTTTGAGCTTGTGTCGGAGTCAAACATATGGAAATACTACAGAGATGATGGTCTGAAAACCCACAAGGTGTTATACTGGCCTTAACAGCTCTATTAGAGATATTTTTACACAAATAAAAATGATCAAGTCTTGCTGCGCACAACCTATTTCCAAGAGATCTGATCCATGTGTACTGCTTAGTTGTTGGGTGCTTAAGTCTCCACACATCCTGCAGGTTACTTTTCTTTAGAATGCCGTCCAAGACATTAGCGGAGCCTAGATGTGGTTCCTCCCAAATCCTATCTTGCATGAAGTTAACAGTACAGTTAAAATCCCCCCCTAAAACAATGATTTTCTCTTGATCAATTTTACTAAGTTCTAGTTCTAGTTTATGGAAAAATATCACTCTCTCCGCACCAACATTTGGAGCATAAATAAATGTAAAAGAGTGATTCATTATGATAGCATTCACTATCAGGAGACGCCCTGGCACAATTTCAATTGTACTTTCAATGTTTAACTCCAAACCTTGCGGAAAAAGTATTGCTACCCCTGAACTCACATTTGTACCATGGCTAAAGACAGATTCTCCTTTCCACCAAATCCCCCAATCAAGCTCATTATTACAATCAGTGTGCGTTTCCTGAAGGAACATTACATTTACTTTCTTTCTGTCAATGAGGTCAGAGAGAAAAAATCTTTTCCCCGCCTCTCTGCCACCGTTCATGTTTAGGGAGCCCAGAGAGAGTACAGCTATGTGTGAGAGAAAAAAAGAAAAGAAAACAAGATCACCAAGGGTGCACTGCAAACAAAAGTCGCGTGTTTTATATCCATAATTTTAAAAGTTGCTCAACCAAACAACCTGAGATCGCTTTTAATCCCTAAGGATTGCTTAAACTTTTGCGGACAGTAGTGCAGTGCTTTTTAAGTCGATAACGCTTCTGGCTTGGAAGGACGTCTAACCCCACAGTCTTCATGTAATATTTTGCCGACTGAATAAATTTATTTCCGTCCGGGAACGTACTTAAAACATTGACGGTTCTTCCCTTAGTCAAATCTAGAAAGTCGTTTATATCCTCGAAGGAATACCGTTTACTCTCATCTCCCATTTGACTAGTCATAATATCAGATATGAATGAGGAGTCAGATAGCTCACCATCATCTTCCTGCATTCTATCCAATGTATTACTCCCTACATCATCTTCAGTCATGACGACCTCTTCCCCTGCCCCTGAAACAGCCCCACTCATTTCGGAAACTCCCTGTGCAGGTTCTACCCCCTGGGAATCCTGTCCGCTAACCCCAGCAATTACATCCGCACCTTCCGCGGCAGTTCCGTCTTCTACCCTTCTTCCTTTCGCTAGACTGACCCATATCTCCCCTCTGTTGGCTACTTTTCAATCTTTTAACATCAGACCTCCCCACTCTGTCTGCCATCTGATTTCCATCAGGCAAACTCTCCTGGCAATCAACCCCAGCCTGCTCACCTGCCTTGCTCGTACTCTCACCGGCATCCGCGTCTGGATCACTCCCTGGCTCCGGGCTCGGCGGGCCGGCCTGTGCATTCTGTGCTCCACTGGCCTGAGAAGTTGGCGCTCTGCTAGCTTCTTTTCCTTCACCGTGTTCATTCTCCCCATCCGGCATACTCTCACCCTTATCTTTGTGCGGGCATGCTCGCTTCAGATGTCCGATGTCTCCACATTCAAAGCATCTCAAGCTATCAGTGCTGGCAAACACCATGAACGAACTTTCCCCATGTCTTAACCTAAATGACACATCCAGTGTCTGTGAAGACGAATTTAAAAACATGGATATATGTCTTCTAAATGGTGGAACATGTTTTAACTCATTTGTCTTACACCCCAAAGGAATCATTCTCATCGACCCAGCAAATTTACCAAAACGCAGAGGCTCGCAGAAGAGGGGGCACATTGGAAATTGTTACCCTCGTTGCGGGAGCGGAAAGTGGATTAACCTGCACATAGACACCTTTAGTCCATAAACCACTAGCAATTAGTTTCGTTACAAAACTAACTCTTTTAAAAAAAATCAAAACGGCTTTGTTCATGCGAGAAGCCGAAACAATGTTTTCTCCCCCCACCTGTTCTGCAGCAGCAAGTAGCACATCTTCCACTGACATACCACTTTCTGCCACGCATCTCACACCATGCCTGAGAGAAAGTTCCTCTCCCTCAGGTAGAGACGCCATTCTGGCGTCCCTACAACAAAAAACGCCACTATTCCGCAACTAAAAGTATTTCAAAACCCTGAAAGTCTTAAAATGACAACTAAACAAACAATTATATCAGTTTTCACTTTGAAAGGAACGTTTTAGAAAGTATATCCAAAAAGTATAAAGAGCCCTCTTCCCACAGCCACCCTCTTCTTCTTCTTCTTTTTGGCTTTATGGCAGTTTACAGTAGAGATGTGACGTTCGCGAACGAGTCGAGTCTTTTGAACGGCTCTTTTAAGTGAACGATGAGAACCGATTGGCAGTTGCGAGCCATTCTTATATGCAAATTGCCCATGCTGCCTTCATGTGTCATCCGTGTGCCCCATGAGTCTGAGTTGTCCATGCTGCCTTCACGTGAACGACTAATGACATCTCCGAGTTTGAGTTGTCCACAGCATGCTCCATTCACGTGAACGCAGCTATATATGCGCAGCTAACTTAGGGGAGGAGAATATTGGTGCACGCCGCCCAACTGGACTGAAGACATTTGCCGCTGTATCTGTTCTGATGTGGATTCGAGTCGAGCTGAGCTCCTCTTTGTAAAGTAGTTCAGGTGTACAAACACCAGGTAGGGTAGTACAATTTTGCCTTCACATTTTTATCATGTCCTAATTTTTAATCTAGTTTTATTATATTTTTATATACATATATTTTTTTTTATTATTTATTATTTTTATATTTTTTCTGTATTGTTAAAATGTTCTTGTGTGGAAAATTTTACAGTAAAGTTGTTTGACGTGGAAGTTATCTGTAGCCTGCGTAGTTTTTATTGTGCCACAAAGTTTTTTAGGTGAGGGAAAATTCAAAATAGTGATCTCACTGCCAAGGCATGGGTATATGGCACCACCTTATGGAATGTTTACAAATGAAAACACAAGCCAAATTAAATTCTAATCAATATTTCAGAATAATTCCCACCAATAGAGTATATATTAGTGGGATGTGTAAGTTTGAATTATTCTGATCTAAATCTTATCTTATAACTGCTACCAGTGATTGTTTCCTTGATAAAAACGAGTTACCCCTGGTTGACTTCCAGAAAATAAATAAATATAACAAGGAGCCAGTCTTTTGAACGGCTCTTTTAAAGGAACGGCTCCTCAAGATCCGGCTCCCTTCAAAGAGCCATAAATCCCATCTCTAGTTTACAGACTATATGGTGTATTACCGCCACCTACTGGATTTATATTATCGCTTACATTATATTTAAAGAAACCAAAAGAACAAACAAAAAAAAAACTACTCACTAATTCCAATTATTCAACCGTATCTCCTTCAAATACTTCTACTACCATTTTCTATATGCCCTTATTTCTCTACAATCTGACCACCACCGAATCCTCTTTCCAAAATTTTCCTTAACATCTACAACACCCAAAATCTCTCTTGCTGCTTTCACCACCATCTTTATTCTCTCAGTTTTACTTTCAATCTCACAGGCACAGTTCAGCACCATTGATATAAAAGCCAAGAAACTTCTTCTTCCCATCCTAATCTCATTTTCCTCATATTCCTGTTGTTTCTTTTCTACAGTCTGCACTTTGTCCAGCTCTTTCCCTACCATTTCATTTCTGCTCAACACTCTCTTTGTAGCTTCTGCATATGAGATCTTACCCTGTACTCTTGTCTTTTCCACCTCCGTTTCCATTTTTCTTCTATCACACTGCAATGAGCCCATTTCATGATTTCCCCCACAGTGAAAGCATTTTACCAATCACAATCATCCTCTATGCAGCCCTCCTGACCACACCGTCTACACCTGTGCATGTCCCTTCTGCAAACTGCTGCCACATGTCCGTACTCTTGACATCTAAAACATCGCAATGGAGTTCTTTCAAATATTCTCCCTCTGTAGCTCACAAAATCCACAAATATTCTCTCTGGTATTTCACCAGTGAACTCAAGTAGCACTGACCTACTTTCCTGCATCTTTCCCTCCCTATAGCTATTTTGCCGCCTTACCCCACATACTCCCTCCACCTTCAAAAAATCATCCAACTCTACATCCAAAGGAACGCCACTGATCACGCCCTTAAAGGTTGGGTTTTTCCTCAGAGGAAAACTAATTACCCGAGAACCGTCATAGTTTTTAATTTTCAATGCATTATCTCTCTGTCTCACTGTTCGACATTCTACTATCACTAATCCTCCCCTCGACACCCTTACTGCTTTCACATCCCCAATTTCGCTTTTTACAAATTTCCCGATATCATGCGCATTACTAAAAAGACAGTTTGCTTCACCACCCTTTACATCTGCCTTGATTCCTATAACAAATGTTTCTCCTTCATTTTTGTTATCACTTCTTTTTTTCCTTTTCTTTTTCACTCCCTCCACCACATCACAATCCATTTTTTCAAAAAACCATTCATCCGCAATCCAAAAACAAAACCAAAAGCCGTTCAAAATATTCAAATACCAAAAATTCCGTAAATCTATTTCAAATCTCGCGCCAAAAACCTCAATCCACTTTCGACCTCCTCCACAGCCACCCTCCACCTCAGAGAGAGAGAGAGAGAGAGAGAGAGAGAGAGAGAGCATTGATATCCCTTTAATTTAAACAGTAAAAAGCAGCAAATCAATAACATTACAAAACAAGTGAAAAAGTAAGCAGAGCTTTCTAATACCCCCGACATCCCCAATCATGCTTTTTCCGTTGGTGATAATAGAAATGATCACTTTCCGAAAATCTATTTTGACAAAAATAACAACAGATCTATGACACTTAGCACTGCTCCTCTTCATATATTAGAAACTATGTGTGGCAAATTTGAAAAGAATCCAATGTATAATATTTGCGATATCGATTGGACAATTGACATTGAACCCACTTGAAAATTTCGAAGTCCAAAAATGGGAAAACGGCCATATTTTTGTTAAAAAGCATCCCAGATGGCCGACACTTTGCACTGCACGTCTCCCTGTGGTAGAGTAAATGTATGCCAAATTTGTAAAGAATCCAATGTATAATATTTGCGATATCAATCGGACAAATTGACAATGAACCCACCTGAAAGTTTCTAAGTCCAAAAACAGGAAAACAGCGGTATTTTTGTGAAAAATCATCCCAGATGGCTGACACTTTGCACTGCACCTCTCCCTGTGGTAGAGAATATGTGTGCCAAATTAGAAAAGAATGCAATGAATAATATTTGAGATATCGATCGGACAAATAATATCTTCGGACGGAATGAGGGACGGACGGGCGGACGGACGGATGGACGGAATTCTTGGTATATAACTATATACCCCCGACATTTCGTCATCGGGGGTATAAACAGCACGGCAACATTACAAAATAACTATACGATCAAACTTCAGAAAAAGAAAGGACTTCTCGTACGACTACTCAAAAAAAGACATACAGAAATAAGTAAGTAGATATAAAGTTAAACAGAAAGAAAGGGCAATTTTTACACTTCACAACCTGTAACCCCTCCCATCGATCTCATGTCAGATGTACAGTGAGGCCATCCAAACCATGTGTACAAATAGCTCCCCCCACACACCAAACTGCCCCAAAACCCCTCACATCATTTTTGAGCTCAGCATGAGCCTACTCTACGCTGAGGCGTGCTTCGACAAACACCCTGAAAACCGACATAGGGTCCGTTCGCACACTCCCCCGAATCCTGTTTCGTCTGGTCACCCAAACCACCCCCTTCGCCTCGCCAAACAAGAAATTTACTCAGCAGTACTTGTGTCTGTTTGCAAAACTGTACCCTAGCCCAAACATAAACAAAAGGTGAGTAAAAGTAACACCCATCCTCCCACACAGAACCCTCAGTAAAGCAAACAAACTGTTCAATCTATTGCCAAAAATTAAAATGTGGGCAAAGCATTCAACCTGAGAGCTGAACGGACATGCCGAATTGTTCCCTGGGTCAAAATGGGCCAGATGTACCGCAGAGGCAATGGCCCCATGGACCAGCCTCCACTGCAGATCTCCAGACCGCTTTGGCAAGGGCTGCTAATAAAACACCCTCCATCCAGCTGCTGGTACAACGGCATCAGCAAACACCCCTGCCACTTACTTTGTTTGACATCTCTCAAAGCTTGTAAATGGCGCACTTTTATACAAGTTACATATAAGGCCTTCTTGCTGGCATCTTCGAAACTGCTCGTGTGGGGATGTAAAAGAGAGAAGGTACCCCTCCCTCTCCTGCCAATCCCCTACTAATGCAGACACCCGCAGCTCTGGGAGGATCTGATCCTCCCCCTGACCGGGGTGAGTATGCAGGCTGTCCAGCTCCTCCCGAACCGAAACAGGCAAAGCATCCGTCACGTTCAGCATCAGGCTCGCTAGTATGCGGACTGAATACATGCCCAGCTGCTGAGCCACTGCCTGTGCAGGTTTCCACCCTAACCCGTCTGGGTTCCATAAGTGAACAAGCCTGCAGATGCCTGCTTCAATAAAATGCCTCTGTAAGGCGGCTGGAAAAGCTCCGCCCAGCGGAATTAATGGGTTACCAAACAATGGTTCTTCCAGGACCCACCGACCAGGAACCCTTTCCCAGTCCTGAGAGACCTGCGGGAGCTTCCAGGCTTTCAGCGCTGAGCCATAAAAACCAGAGCATTGGGCAACATTGAGATTATCCGGCTGCAGCAGAAATAGCTGCCGATCCAGCCCCAAGCCACCACAGCACCTCAGAAGGCAGCAGGCAGGCCCTCTCCAGCAGACATCACTATGGTAAAGCAGTCTCTGCACTGCCTGCAAGCAGAAGGCAGCCACTCTGCTCTCAAGGTCGATGAGACCCTGCCCACCTTCCTGGAGTGGCAGGTACAGCACTGCTGCTTTCAGCCAGTGCTGCCCTGACCAGAAAAAGTCATCTAGGACCTTCTGAACATTTCGCAACAGGCCCTCTGAGGGGGGGGTAAAATTGTCAACTTCTGCCACAGAGCAGCTGCCACCAAGTTGTTAATCACGAGTGCTCTGCCCCTGTACGACATATTCGGCCAAAACCTTTTCCATCTCGCTAACTTATTAGAAACCTTATTGAGGATACCATCCCAGTTTTTATCAACAAACCCATCAGTGCCCAAGTGCACCCCTAAAAACTTAAGCCCTTCCTGTCCCCACTTCAAATTCCCAGAGAGTGCAGGGGCTGACCTCCCTCGCCATGGGCCTCAGAGCACAGCCTCGCTCTTGGCCCAATTACTTTGGCTGTAGATGCCCTCTCATGGGCCTCAAAACATGTTTTGAGTGCATTAACATCTTTGTGAGAGAGAGAGAGAGAGAGAGAGACCGAGAGAGAGAGACCGAGAGAGACCGAGAGAGAGAGAGAGACCGAGAGCGAGAGAGAGAGACCGAGAGAGACCGTGAGAGAGAGACCGAGAGAGACCTTTGATACCCCTTTAATTTAAACTGTAATAAGTAGCACATCAAAAACATTACAGAAACAGCATGGCAATATTACAAAAAAACTATCCGATCAAACTTCAGGAAAAGAAGGACTTCTCATACGACTACTCAAAAAAGACATACATAAATAAATAAGTAGATTTAAGGTCGAGCAGAAAGAAAGGGCATTTTTTACACTTCATAACCTGTAACCAGTGACGTGCGGTTGGAGGTAAGTTTGGTGAGGCAGAATCCTCCCCTTTGCTTGATTAGCAATCAGACGATTAACTAGGTTAGTAAGACTATTCAGCAGAATGACGGGCCAGTTTAAGCTTCCGCGGCGTTATTACTCAGTACATCGAACCTGAAATGCTCACGAAACTGCAGATTTGCGAGTACTTGCTTACAGGAAGCCAGAGACGTGCGGTGAGGTGAGGCAGTGACCCAAACTTTTATCACAGGATTTTGTGAACCTGTTCCCATGTACTATTCCTGATTGACAATCAAAACAATTAAGACCAAGGCTATAGGAATATGGGGGTAAAATTGTCTCAGAAAGATTTATATATATCAAAATGAAATGTATAAATATTCATACATTTATAAATGTACAAATACAAATATACAAATATAAAAACATGACATACAAATAAATAAACTTATTTGTATAAATAAACGTATATTTGTAACTATATTTTTGAGATTTGAAAATAAATGTGCTTGACTTTGTGTGTGGATTCTGCATTTGCGGATCGCTTTTTGGTTTTTCTCTCGATGACGTAATTTTGAGACATTCCTGCCGCACACAATGATCCGCAAATAAATGAATATACCCTCCCCTAAACAACCAGCAGAGGGCAGTGTGGTGCAGTCACAGCTGGGTAATCGTCAGCCTCATGTCTCTGAACATGGATGAAGCAGCCAGAGATCAAGCAGGATCCACTCTAAGTATTACTCATTTTGGATTATTTTACACACATTGCACTGATAAGAGATCAGTGTCTACATCTGGAAAATGTTATTAAACGGTATTGATACAATGAGCAGATACAGTGGCGTAGCCAGAACGTGGGCCAGGAACATCCCTTTATAACTTCTATTAGTCTTGACTTGTTCACAATCATCTTTCCTAATGAACTATGCAATTGCTCCGAAAACACAGCTTCTCTCTATCAGGTGTTGCTAGTTCTCCTCGTGAACGTAAGATGACAATCATTCGTTTGGACGTGGTTGAACAATTATTGCTCCTGACTTGTTCTCAATCATTTTCCTTAATTAAACCGTTTTACAATTATAACAATACACTATTGACAATTATAGGCACAGCGTTTTTCTTAATGCGATCCAAGTGTGACAAAATAATAGGCTAAACTCTGTTCAGAAAAATAATTTACTCGTAGCCGCACGCTTTATGACGCTGCTCTGGATCTTCCGCGCTACATTTTTTTGGCACATCAGGCGATCAAACATGCTCTTCATGATCGCTTACATTGTTGGAATTAAATCAAAGATGAAGATGAGAAACACCTGTACGCAATTTTGAGTATGGCTGATTGAAAGGCAAAAAAAAAAAAGCACGTCCAAACGAATGATTTCCATTTTCCACGAGGAGAACGAGCAACACCTGGTAGAGAGGAGCTGTGTTTTCGGAGCGATTGCATAGTTCATAGCTAATCAAGTGTAAGATGGGAAAAGGGGGGTTGGAGCACTGCTGGAGCTGATGAGTGCATCTGTGACACTGCAGCAAGACTGGCAGGCCTTCTGAGCATCAAAAGACTTCAACGCCATGCAATATAACAAATTGTCGAGTTCCTGATGACAAGCAGCTTGTTGTTTGCTGGGGTTTGCGTGAAGGGAAGTGGGGGTGGTTTATGCCCGTAAGAGACTGGAGACCAGAACTGGGGGATGCAAAGTGTGAGCAAACTGTATCTGTGAATGGCCGGACAGGAGGAGGCAATAAACCCAGCCTCTGAGCTGGGAGTGGGGGTTTGCACAGTTTCTGCGCCTTTGATGTTACCCTGCATGGGAGGCCTTTGGCTTACCCAGTGCTCCATATTGCCCTCAATCATCTGTGTAAGACTGGACCCTAACTTATCTGTTTTAAATAATCTAAACCTCTGGGAACGTCATAATATGCTCATATGTTTAATATACTGATAAGAAATCACTTCTGTACTTATAACACAATTTCCTGTATAATAATTCAGCTTAAGACTTTTTTCATGACAACCATATCATATTCATCCATTTTCCTGGCTTGTTTGATATGTATGTTTTTGTTACAATTCGAGGAGTTGAATGGCATATGTTTCATATCAAATGAAATTATAGTTCATTCACTTTTAGAAACTCCCTAAATTTGGGTAAGGTAAAATCTCATCTCGGGTAATAAAGTGTAGTTCCTTTTGTCTGAATGACCCCTCATTTACAGCCAAATGGCCTGACTCTGTCTCAGTCCTGAGACCTGTAACCCGATATCTCACCTGGTTAACTTAGGGGGCTCTCTGGTTGGAGGAGGGGGGTTGCTGGTTTGGTTTATAGGAACGAGAAATGAGCTGTTCGGGGAAGATCGTATCCGATCTGTCCCCGCGCACGTTAGTGCGTGAGTAGCCTTTTCAATGATGTAACATCGTATTTCGAACTTCCCGCGCACGTTAGTGCGTGTATCCTTTTCCTCCAGGTATGACTTTATTCTCCTCTTCTAAATTATGTGTAACTTGTAATTGGCTTAGTGTTGATTTGTATGATTTAAGCTTTTGCCTACCTGGTGAATAAATCACTGCTATTCCTTTAAGCTTGCGTGGTCTCCGGGACTCCTAATCCTTTTGTCCTTTCTAGCCACGTTACGACCGGTACTTAGGGGGTAAGTCCTTATCATTCCAGACTAGCTAGCTGATGTTTTAAAGGATGTGATGGGCTTTAAGTTGGATTGCAAGTTACGGTCTACTCATATAAAGGGTTTATGTAGTATCGGTCCTGGGATTTTGACCTTAAGGGCTTTCTTGAGCTTATAAACCGGTGCCTGGCCGATCCCCTTAAGTGGCCCTGTGGTGCGCATTATGTAGCATCGGTCCTGGGGATTGACCTTAAGGGTTTTCTTGAGTTTATAAGCCGGTGCCTGGCCGATCCCCTTAAGGGGCCCTGTGGCGTGCATAAATCTGGGTTCATGATATGTTTATGCCAAAGTTGCTACTATCATGGTAATTTCTTCCATCCTCTAGAGCTCTCACCGAACTAAGATCCGGCAACTGCGCTATTACCCGGGGGCGTCAGTTGAGTAACTGGGTTTTTACAGAAGAGTCTGGCGACGTAGCTGCCCCGAGATTCACGCATGTGTCCCTAAACTATAAATTCTAATTCTAATTTGGAGTCAGATATTTAACGAGGGTATAACTAAATTTGGTATTCTAAATTGATTATGGAGTCAGATTAATTGTAACCGTTGTGCTTTTGTGCCCCGTTGTTCGAACGGAGAAGATAGATCCATTTTATTGTGATTCGCACCAGCCAGGAGGTCACGCGTGCTAATACTAGGAATCCATACGCATAAACCTTCAACCCGGGCTCTTCCTCCTTTGGTTGAGTCGCGTGGGTTTTACACAAGCAAAGAGAAGGATTCTGCCTCACCAAACTAACCTCCGACCGCACGTCACTGCTTATAACCCCCTCCCATCCATCTCATGCCAGATGAAGAGCGAGAGGTGTGATGGTGTAGCCTGGAAAAACCTGGCTCTGCTACTTCGATTCGCTTCGTACACAGAGTCTGGACACTCGTCATTGACAAATGTTTACTTCCTGGTGGGTGGGCGCTTGTCTGAAGTTTAAAATCATTGGTGTACCCGTAAACTAATCACTAACGTTTGGCGATGATGTATGTTATGCGCCAGCTCGGCCGCCTAGTACTTCCGCTGTAAACACAGTCCTTCATACCAGGAATGCAGCGAAAACAAACTGATCAGTACATTAAAGTTAATAATGTACCCATACATACGCTCATCTACCAAATTTTAGCCTTCATTCATTCTCTTAAAAGAACCAAAGGTGCTCTGTCTGCTCTCCTTACAAGAAACAAACTGTTGAGCTATCGTTTTTCCTGCAGATACTGCTGCTGTTAAAAAAAAGAAAAAAAAACGTAAGAGACCCGAAACCAAAGGCAGAATCAGCGAAAATAATGCATTATTTACATTAGGACGAAATCTGCCTTGACACGAAAACTGAACCGTTAGCCATACTTGCGCTAACATCATACCCAGCTCGCTATCTGACTTTATAGTGACATAGTTTGGCTCTAAGTGTTTGGCTGTCTCAGACAGCCATTTCATTCATGGATAATGACAACATAACACTGAGACAGCGAATAGGTCTTGTGACATGAACAAAAACACGGCTTTTAAAAAGTTTGCTGCTAATTTAAATAGTGTGAAATTCTCGAGCAATGCAGCACTAGAAGCTACAAGCTAGATGAGGTGGTTCGGCTGTCTCACAGAGATGAACAGGGTGCTTAATTCATTTGTTTCATGATGGAAATTAAGTAGATATGACAACTTTTCTCGAAACCTGTAGGGAGTAGCACTACAACATCATTTCCATTCAAAAAAACTAACCAAACATTCATCTTGATGTGCCTATAAGTCGCTGATACCAGGGATTTTCTCCACGACAGAGCAAATGGCCTCCCGTGTATCTATGTCCGTGGCCATTGTTGATTTCTGAGACTACAATTTCAAACACGGAGCAGCGGTGACGTCATGGCTCTCGGCCACGCCTTCTGTTCGTTGGTTGGTCCGGCGTATTTTCTGCCGTGGTAAACGAGGCAGAGCTCCGAGTGACCAGACTGAGTACTGAAGCGAAATGAAATTAAGCGGAAGTACGAAGGCTGGCAGAGTCAGGCTAGTGAGCTACTTCACCCTCCATTACTCTCCTCTCTAGAGCCACTGATAGTAATTAGGTTACCTCTTTTCCTATTGTTGGCTTTTCTTGAGCCACAGCCATCTACACACTCTCTCTGCTGTTTCAGTGGTGTTAAATGTGGCTCCTCTCTTCCTCTCTCAATCTGTTCCTAATATACTGAGAGCTCCAAACAAACCCCAGGCTGTGAAGCCCCTGCACTCTACTTCCACTGAGAGGCATCTTGTGCTCCAGACACCTCACCTGCATTCACTGACCAGCCCCTCAGACCTTGTGAGCTTCATCTCAACGGCCTCATCCAGGTGATCTTCCCAAGGGACCGATATCTCCAGAAAGCACAGCCTGTTTGGTGGACTCTGAGGTGAGGATCATATCAGGTCTCAAGATAGAGGCCACAGTGAGCTGGAGGAACTTCAGCTGTTTCCCCAGATCCACCATCAGCCGTTGTTTCAATGCAGAGGCCAGGATCCCTGCAGATCTTTTCTCAGGGAGGGGTGTCAGCTTCTTCCCAGCATTATTGAGACTGAAGCCTGCTTCGAAGTCTGGGTTCTCTTGCTCTACTCAAGCCTGGTCCTGTGATGGATTTCAGGACTTGATCATAGAGCCACCTGTACCTTCCTTCTCCTCGTGCCTAGGAGCAGCTGATTGAGATGAGCTCCGGGGTTCATTGTTTGGAGCTTGATCTATAACACGGTGTTTCTGCCTCGCCCCATGTGTGTTAGTTTGATCAGCTGTGGAGCACATAGAACACTGTATTAGCATGGCAAATGGGATGTGCTCCCTCAACAATCACTTGGCTAATGACACACTACATAGAAACTGGCACTACATTTGAAAAACCAAATTCTAGCTGTCCAAAGGCCACAGCACCAGTGCAGGTCTGCTATATCAACCTTGTACATCTGAGTGATTGTTTACAAACTGCTGCTCAAACAGCCAGAGCCACTGGATACACATAACTTACCTATCAGTCACATGACACAAGACTTTTTCAAGAACAGATCTTTCACACTGCCCTACCTGTTGCCACTACCCACTACCCGTGAATTACGCATTTAGCAGCTTCCACTATCCCTAAACGGTATCTTGCGGCCACACTACCCGCTGTACATTATGCCGACTCCTTTATTTGCACCTGGAGGTGTGCCCGTGGGCGTGTTTATGCGCTTTCCCTACAATTGCTATCTTGACCACACATGTTAGGGAAAGCGTATAGCGGGTCCTCAAACCACCCGCTACCCATTTGGGCTTTTACAAGAGCGTGCCCAGGCGGCTTCAATGCGTGTCCACTTGGACACGTGTACGTACACATGCGGCTCCACCTCCCGGATTAACTTGCCTATAAAAAGCCACCTTGCTTTAGCCTCAGTTGAACCCCTGAGAAAATGGCAGAGATAGTACTAAATCGGCCTGATCGCCAGTTAAATAATAGAAGACGCCCAGAACATGTGTACCGCCAGTGCACCAGCTACCTGGGCCTTTCAGGTAAGTCTATATTGTTTGTATATTGTATCAATCATTTTTTCCGCTTTTATAATAATATATAATTATTATATATAATATATATTAATGATATATATTATATATAATATTCTAAAATTATAATAATTCAATACAAGTATTATTTCCCACAGAACGAGAATGCGTGACAAAACTGCGCCTCTCCCGTCAGGCAGTGACGGAATTACGTCACCTAGTTGCAGATGATGTAGACACCGCTGGCATCTGTCCGTATGCCTTGCCCGTTGCTGTTAGGGTTACTGTGGCACTATTTTTCTATGCTAGTGGGTCATTCCAACACCCACTCAGCTCAATTGGAGGCATGACCCAATCTGCCGTAAGCTCGGCTATAACTGCAGTCACTGCCAGCATAGTCCGACATGCCAGTAGGTACATCACTGGCATCCCTGTGACACCCGAGAGACAACGCAGGGTAAAGCGGGATTTTTTGGCAAGATATGGGTTCCCTAGGGTTCTGGGTGCCATCGACTGCACACACGTTCTGATTCGGGCTCCGGCTCTGAACAGTGGCGCCTATGTGAATCGTAAGGGAACCCATTCCATCAACGTCCAGGTGATTTGCGATGCTTGGGTTTACATCTTGAATATATACGCAAATCATCCTGGAGGTAGCCACGACGCTTTTATAATGGAACAGTCGGTCATTCCTGCAGTCTTCCAGAGGGACCCCCCTCTGGATGGGTGGCTGTTGGGTGACAATGGCTATCCATTAAAGACATGGTGCATGGTGCCATACATTACGCCAACAAGTGTGCATGAGTTTGCTTTCAATAGAAAACACTCACGCGCACGAGTTGTCATTAAACGAACATTTGGCGTGCTCAAAATGCGGTTCTGCTGCTTGGACAGGTCAGGTGGGGTCTTACAGTATGGTCCACAGAAAGTAGCATCATTCTTTGTGGCATGTTGTGTGCTGCACAACATTGCCCTGCGCCATGGAATGATGCTGGAGTTTGAGGATAGATTATTACTGGACTATAGAAGACGGCAAGCTGCAGTGCAGGTGCCAACTCCAAATGCTTATATAGTGCCAGCAGTAGCAGGGGCAATGAGGGACCAGCTGGCAGCGGAGCTGCGACACCGCTAGTCATGTCATCTGCAGCCTGCCTGGTAAGTAATTTGTGCAATCAGTAGGCTACTAATAATGTAATAATACATGTAGTTCATATAGCGTTTTATTAAATACTCAAAGTCGCTTTATAAAGAAAAAAGTGTAAATGGTTGCAGTCAATGTAGGCATTTATTTGGCTGTGGGTATTTTCTAAAATGGGATTTTGTTCTATGCTTCATTTCAGACGGGAGAGGGAGTTGGAAGTGCATGGCAAAATGCATTTTTTTCTCTTTTTTTTTGAAGTTTCCATCACAAAAGGGGTAGGTTTGATTTTTTTTTTTATTACATACCAAACATTAAACAATATGTCAATGTCAAATAATAATAATAATAATCATACAACTCATGATTAACTTAACAAAAACAGATCCTCCCCTGTCTGGATTTGACCTCATGCACAAGCAATTTAACTTTGTCTTCGGAGAAACGTGGCGACTTTCCTCTCTCCGTCACAGGTTGGGGTTTGAGGATTTGGGATAGCGCAGCCTGCTCTGAAAGGCAATGGCACCTGGCACACTGATTAGTTTAACTGGCGTAACGCCCAAACCACGCCTATGCATAATATAACGGGTAGCGCAGGTGTTTTAGGGATAAAGGCAGTTGTGCAAGATTGCAACTTTTGCGGGGGAATGCCTCTTACGCAATGTTAAATCCCCAAATAACGGGTTTAGGGACTCTGATGTAAGATAGGGCCCTTCATGCCCAATGACTGAACTGAGTAATGATCCTAGTGGACTAGCATTGGCAACGACACCTTTTAACTGGGTCAGATCCCACCTCCACTGGATTCTGCATCAGTGGAAATCTGTCTCTTTTACTGATGAATTCAGATTCCTTCAGCATAACACAGATGGCCGATAAAGACCGTGGTGGAGATGTGATGAATGTAATGCTAGATGCTGCATGCGGCAGGTCAACCGTTAGGGTGGCAGAACTGTGATGATCTTGGGGGCCATCTTTTATTTTCAGAAAGCACAGTTGGTGGTCATCACTGGTAACCTAACTGCACAGCAGTAACTTTGTAAGGTCCTGACACACGCTGCCAATACTTTTCCTACTGACCATGATGATTGGAATTCTACAGCAGGATAAAAATCATCCTCTTGCTGCAAGTCTTGCCATGGCCCAGCAGAGAGACCAGAATGTGGATGTTCTGCCATGACCTGCATTTTCACGCAACACTGTCATACACTCAACTCCTGTGGGACCAGTTGGGAAGAGTTTTTGGAACAAGATGTCCCCAGTGATTGGGTCTTTGTCAGCTGCTATGGGCAGAATGGCCAAACATTCCTGAGATATACATTGATACTGTTAGCCTTTACTCGATCCAAGTGTTGCCATTGTCAGAGCTGTATTGAAATAAATGGAGGTCACACTGGCAGCAGAACTTTGACTTTATGAGTGACAGTGATATTTCATCATTTCAGACACTTGTGAATAAGAAAAAAAAAAAACAATGCAGTAATGAAACTCATCTAAGTATTTGCAAAAGGTTGCTGGGACAATATTTTTTGTTATTCAAAATTAGGTCTTAAGAGTTCTTTTATGCATGAATGTATGGTGGAGAAACACTCAACACGTCATCTCAAACATCCACACCTTTCTTTCGGAACATAGCATCTCACTTTTAAGTTGTCATTTGAATATTGCCCAGCAGGGGACTGACACAACACAGTCAGGCAGCGTCCGTGTGTGCAGCAGGCAGGTTTTTGTACAGCCAGTTAATCTGATTGAATCACTGCGGTGGACTTTCGGTGGTGGGACCAGACTGGAAGTAGGACGTAAGTGGCCAGTTAACAAGATTTTCGGAATTTATTCTCGGCCTATGTGCAAAAATATGTTTTATAGATCCATTTTGGATAAAGTTTGGGCTACCTGTTTTAATCATATTCTATACAGAGCCTACTAGACTATCTTGTGCCTGTTGATACAGTGGTGGACATTCCAGGGGTCAGAAAGTAAAAGTCCGGCCATGTTTTACCTCCAGCCATGAGCTCAGGCAGCTGATTTTCCTAATTAGTTCAAACTCTGGGCGGAGGAGTTGCTGCAATTCTTAGATCCAGGCAGTTGCAGCAAAATACTGGGACGGACTTTTACTTTCTGGGGCTGGATTGTCCACCTCTGCTGTTGAATCGGTCGTTTATAGCAGTAGACAAGAAAAAACATTAAATCAACATTAAAAGCTCAGAATGAAAACATCTTCAGACATTAACCAGGACATGTAATAATGCTTTTTCATTGATTAGCCGCATGAAGTCTGAACGAACGCAGTCAGACAGAGGATGGCTGTGTGTTGTTTAGTCAGGGGTTTTTGTACGGAGGGTTAATGAGTCTGTATGAATGTGGCTCACTTTCGGTGGCGGAACGAAACTGTCAGTTGGACGTAAGTAATTTTTCCTTTCACTACTTTCCTATTGACTTATTTGCTTTCTCGTTCAATTTAGTGCCATTTTCCGAACTTTGATGTCATGTATGAAAATTTTTAAATATGTTCAAAAACATATTTAAAAATTTAAATATGTTATATGTTATATTAAAAAAATATTTAAAAACGACTGCAACATAATATCTCACACTCGACATCTATGAATGTTAAATAAACTGTATTGGCTGACGGGATCATAGCGCGTTTGAAGACTTGGAACGGCAGGCAAATATCTCACTCAGGGAAAATAAAATAGCTTTTCTGAATACTTTAGAATTCGTACCAGAAATATTTCAGAGAATAATTTATTTCATCATGTATCCATCGCCATAATATTGAATAGTTCATACGAAGATTTAGAAGAGGACTTACTTAATTAAAAAACTTAATTAATTCTGTTTTTTGGGATTCGGGACTCCTGTGGGTGAATTGGGTTGGGTTCAAAAGGGGGAATCCCCAGGAGAGGACATTCAGGGGGAATCCCCAGGAGAGGACAAAGGGGGAATCCCCCCTGCATGTCTACATTATAATAGCGTCGCTCACGTTATGCTGCAGATACGCGCCCGGTGGAATCTAGCACTGATACGCGCCCGGCGGAGTCTAGCACTGATTGGCCGGACACAGTCGCCTGTAAGACGGAGCCAAATAGCGGCGCTCACGCTATGCTGCAGATACACGCCCGGTGGAATCTAGCACTGAGTGGCCGGACACACACGCACGCACACACACACACAGAGGCCACTCGGCTATTATAATATAGACTAGCACTCTGTCCGTGGGGATCCACGGGTTCTATTTTATGTAACTTCGTCTTTATATTATAGTGAACAATGTGACATTATGATGTCATCACATGCACCTCTATGAAGTCATCACGTTGCTACGGTGTTTTCATGAACACCAAGGTGGCTGTTATGCGACCAATGTTTTTATAGTAACTAAAACTAAGTAACCATCAAGGGGAATACGCTGCGCTGACATTCCGCGCTCAGTGGAACACAAAGTCGCCTGCAAGACGGAGCAAAATAGCGTCGCTCACATTATGCTGCAAATTACGCGTTACTTTCTCTCGCGGCCTTAACAAGATCTTCCCGTCAGCTGTGTGCAGGAGAACTCACACACACTACCTTCACCCCACTCAGCTAAAATTACTTCATTGGGACTGTGAAGGGCTAACACTTCCTCCCTCTGTCTTTATCAGAGGGGATCATATCTGGATTAAGCTCCATTTAAGTTGGTAAACAAATTATTTCTCATTGGTGAATTATAGCTCTTCTCTGCATTCACAATCCTCTTCAACTCCACCATCCCCAACACCCACACAAATTACATCACAGGTAGAGAAATGTGTGACCTTTCTGAGTGTTCTCTCTAATCTCTGAATGCTTGCTCTAATTGTAGCCCCTGGACGAAGTCAGGTGGCTACTAGGGATTCACACGTCGGCTCCACCGCCACCGCCGCATCCGTAGACACTTCCTTGTGGACGCTCTACAGGCTGTGATTTTTGACCGATTACTTTCATATTTGGTATGGACATGTGCTATACTGATGACACCTATCGATTTTGGTTGCCATGGCGCCAGTATTGGCCGAATAACACAGAAATTAGAGGCAAAACATAGAGATTTCCTTGTGGACGCAGTACAGGCAACAATTTTTGACTGATTTTTTTGACCGCAAAAAAGGGGAGGAGCGGACTTTCGGGGGCTACTCCCGACTCTCTAGTCTCTAGATGCTCTCACTAAACTCTGAATACTCTGAAAAACTGTTTCTACACTACATGATATTCTTGCATATTGAATACTGCATTACTAGTTGGTCTCTCACAAATGCAACGAACATGGAACTTATTAAATGCTGTTTTAAAAAGGCATTGAAAGTACTCGACAAAAAAACGGTCACTTACCATCACTGTAATATTCTCGGGAAGTACAACTGCAACCTGTAAAGTTTTGATCATTTTAAGAACTTCAAAACTGCCCGCTTGATTTACAAAGTCTTCCATAAATTGGCTTCATCTCCTCTGAACGAATCTATCAAGCAGCGCACAACCAGTGACTCCGCCACCCACCTAACTAGAGCAACCAATAGAGGTGACTGCGAGGTGCCTTTTAGATGCTCATCATTCTGTCAGACTGCCATGTCTTTTAAAGGCAGTGTAGTGTGGAACACCCTACCACTTTCAGTCAGGGAATTCCCCAGCTTTGTTTTATTCAAAACTCAACTGAGGATAAGGCTACGGTCTAATCAGGCCTGTGACCACGTATAAACATCATTATCCGGCTGTTGTGTCCTTCCATCCATTGCCGTGGAATGTGCTGTGCAATGTGTTGTGTCATGAAATATATCGTGGGCTGTGCAATATATTTGGTGTTGCACAATATATTGGGTGCTGTGCAAAATATTGGGTGTAGTGCAATATATTTGGATGTAGCGTAATATATTGGGTGCAGTGCAATATATTAGGTGTAGTGCAATATATTGGTTGTCGTGCAATGTATTGTGTTGTGTGTAATGTATTGTAGTGTGTTGTGTTGTACTGTGTCACATTCTGGTTTGTCTGGGTTTCCTCTGTTTGATTTTAACATAAGCCTGCCAGGGACTACGGATGGAAATAAGCCTTTGGCTACATTCTGGCAAATTTACATTTGATGTTCATTAACATGCACTTTCCCTTTTGAATAAAAAAAATATATATACCCGTATTGTTCTGAATATAAGACCATTTTTTTTTTCCCGGGAAATCCACTTTGAAAAAGTGGGGTCGTCTTGTATTCGGGGACTAGGCTTCCAACAGTCAAAATCAGTGGGGACCGTCTTCATGCTCATGATTATATGATTTTATGATTTTAGACGTCCTGAGGGTTCATTCTGAAATGGGTAAAACTGCTTTTATGTACTATGCCCCACAGAAATAGAATAGGCTTCAGCAGACACTGAAATTGGAAAAACTCATCTCATTTAAAATAAATAAATCAATAATAAATAAATAAATAAATAAATATTGCTTTTTTATCAATGTTTTACCAGTATTTTCAAATCAATTTTTTGTGATTTTTTTTTTTTTTTTTTTGATTAAAACAAGATTTTGTCATCAAAACCCTCAATTTTCCAAAAATCTGTTTTGAGAAAGGGGGGTCGTCTTATATCCAGGACCGTCTTATATTCGGAACAATACGGTACTCTATTGGTATCACCTCAATCATTTTTTCCTTTCATTTTCAAAGATGCCTTGCAATTACAGGGAATGCATTATCCAGGCAATCTTTGGTATCTCTTCATCTATGGTAATATTAAAGGTATTAGGATGATAAAATAGCATTTAATCCTCAGAGAAAGATTTGGACAGAGATATGTATTGGGTTTGAAGGTTGTTATTAATGTACAAGAAACTAAGTCAGTTAGATCTGATCTTCTTAGTGTCTCAGATCAATGGCTCTCCCCTCAGCACCTGCAGTAGGTCCCAGCTGCAGCAGTGCAGTCTCTGTGCAGTCTGACTGAGGGAGGTTTTTGTACGGCTCTCTAACACTGTGTGAACGGCCAGCTATTATACTGCTGACAGTAATAATCTCCTGCATCTTCAGCCTTGACTCCAGTGATTTTCAGAGT
This sequence comes from Gymnothorax javanicus, assembly GCA_029692085.1. Classification (NCBI taxonomy): domain Eukaryota; kingdom Metazoa; phylum Chordata; class Actinopteri; order Anguilliformes; family Muraenidae; genus Gymnothorax; species Gymnothorax javanicus. Next base: position 124,045,059 of record CM056197.1, on the reverse strand, counting down.
AAACTGAGTCCCAGATCCACTCCCACTGAAACGATCAGGGATCCCAGACTGGCGAGTTGTAGCGTATCTAATCAGAAGCTTAGGAGCCTGACCAGGTTTCTGCTGGTACCAGTGGAGGTTGGTGCTGACACTCTGACTGGCTGTACAGCTGATAGTGACAGTGTCTCCCTGCTTAACAGCCTGAGCTGCTGGAGACTGAGTCACAACTATTTCTGCCATTGATTCTGGAAAAGAAAACAATGAAATGCATGTCAATAAAATTAAATACTGGTGAAAAAAAGCTGGATTATATATTATTTATTAAGATGTAATGACAATTGAGAATAGAAAAAGTGAAGTATAACCAAAATTTATAGTTAAATTTTGTCCGTCTTTCTCACCCTGTACAGCCCAGCATCACCAGCAGTAGAAAGTCTAACATCATCATAATGCTGCTTGTGTCAGTGTCTGTGAAAGGACTGGACAGTCACTGATCAGTACTGGGGGTCTTAAAGTGTGTGAAGCAGTGAGGCAGGACAGGTATGCAAAGCCCCTTCCTCTATACAAATCCTGTCACACACAGTTAGAGGAGCTCTGATGTGTGAACAGCAGTGGGTCTATAGAGGGCTGGTACATGTGTGCTGATATTTTGCCCTCACAATAAAGTAACTGCATTAATTATTGCTTTTCTGAAATTTTGTTTCTGTAAATTGTGTTTAATGAGTTCCTCGGAGTTGAGATCAAGGTGTCACTGACAAAAATGAGAGAGCCAGTGACATCACATATGCACGGCCAATTGACTCCAGCCACGCCATCAAACTTACAGTTAAACTCAAAGAAGGTTATTTGTCGAGCAGTTGTTTACAATCAAATGAAATAAATTGTGTGTGTGTGTGTGTGTGTGTGTGTGAGAGAGAGAGAGAGAGAGAGAGAGAGAGAGATGGTGGTGGGACAGGTGTACAGTAATAAACTGTATCGATGTAACACAGCAGTGTAAGCAGGAAGGTTTCATGAGGATTGTGCAGAAGCGGAGAGTTTGAGGTGTGATTCTGCTCCTGAACCTCTGCTGTGTGACTGAACTCGCATTGTTTTGGCTAATTTTGCACTGGCCAGGTCATGTTTAATACCAGCCTGTAATTACACACAGTGGCGTATTTATTGGGTACATCTGTTCACCTGCTTGTTAATCCAAATATCTATTTAGCCAATAATGCAGCAGCAACGTGATTCATGGCAGCATGCAGACATGGTCAAGAGGTTCAACTGTTATTCAGACCAAATATCAGACTGGGGAGTAAATGGGATCTAAGTGACTTTGACAGAGGAGTGACTGTTGGAGACAGATGGAGTAGTTTGGGTGTCTCACAGACTGCTGATCAGAATTTTCATGCAAAACAGTCCCTGAAGTTTATGGAGAATTGTGTGAAGAAAAAAAAAACATTGATATAGCTGCAGCTATATGAGAAAGGTCAAAGGAGAATGATCTAACTGGTTTAAGCTGACAGAAAGGCAGCAGTAACTCAAATAACCGCACATAACAACAGTATTATACAGAAATGCATCTCTGATGCACAACATGTCGACTCTTGAAGTGGACGGGCTACAGCAGCAGGAGACCACACGAGGTACCACTCCTGTCAGCTAAGAACAGGAAACTGAGGCTACAGTGGAAAAAAGACTCACCAAAACAGGACAGTAGAAGACTGGAAACACATCACTCGGTCTGATGAATCTCAATCTCTGCTGTGACATGCAGATGGGAGGGACAGAATTTGGCCTGATCTACACGACTTCATGGATTTCTGCTTTATATTAACAGTAAAGGCTGGTGGAGGTGCAATGATGCAGGGAATATTTTGTCCCATGAATAACAAAAGGTTGCAAGTGACATTCCTGATGAAACCTGTTTTTCTGCACCACGAAGTATTACAGCAGCTGAAGTACTTCGTGGTGCAGAAAAACAGGTTTCATCAGGAATGTCACTTGCGACCTTTTGTTATTCATGGGACGATTTTCTCGGCACACATTAGGCTCCTGAATACCAATAGATAATTTAAAGGCCATAAAAAAAGATGAAGATAAATTAATGTCTCTATTGTGTTCCTTAAAATTAGTTCCAAATTATCAAAAAAAAAAAATCTCAGAATTTTGAAAATAGGTGTACATTTTCCAATATTAACATTTGCAGAAAGTGTATTGAGAATATGAGTTATTATTGCACATAGTTGCTCAGCGTTCTGGAGCAGAACCTCTTAGTGTTTCAGATCAGTGGCTCCCCCCTCAGCACCTGCAGTAGGTCCCAGCTGCAGCAGTGCAGTATCTGTGCAGTCTGACTGAGGGAGGTTTTTGTATGGCTCTCTAACACTGTGTGAACGGATAGCTATTATCCTGCTGACAGTAATAATCTCCTGCATCTTCAGCTTGGGCTCCACTGAGTTTCAGTGTAAAATGAGTCCCAGACTGACTTCCACTGAAACGCTCAGGAATCCCAGAGAAGCGAGTTTCGGCGTTATAAATCAAAAGTTTTGGAGCCTGACCAGGTTTCTGCAGGTACCACTGCACATCGTTGCTGACACCTTGACTGGCTGTACAGCTGATAGTGACAGTGTCTCCCTGCTGAACAGCCTGAGCTGCTGGAGACTGAGTCAGAACTACATCTGCCATTGATCCTGGTAAAGAAAACAATGAAATGGATGTCAATGAAGCTAAATACTGGTGAAAAACAAGCCATATTATACATTATTTTATTAAGCTCTGATGACAATTTAGCAAAGGAAAAGTGAATTATAACCAAAATCAATAGTTTATTTATTTATTTATTTTTATCTTTCTCACCCTGTACAAGGAGTCCCAGCATCACCAGCAGTAGAAAGTCTGACATCATCATAATGCTGCCTGTGTCAGTGTCTGTGAAAGGACTGGACAGTCACTGATCAGTACTGGGGGTCTTAAAGTGTGTGGAGCAGTGAGGCAGGACAGGTATGCAAAGGCCCTTCCTCTATACAAATCCTGTCACACACAGTTGGAGGAGCTCTGATGTGTGAACAGCAGTGGGTCTATAGAGGGCTGGGACATGTGTACTGTATGCTAAATTTTTGTCCTCGCAATGAAGTACCTGGATTAATTACAGCTTTTATGAAATTTTATTTGACTTTTAACTTGGTAACTGAATATGGCTTCAGATTCTGTAAATTGTGTTTCATGAATTCCTCCGGGTTCAGATCAAAGAATCACTGACAGAAATGAGAGAGCCAGTGACATCACACATGTACGGCCAAATGCCTACATCCATTGACTCCAGCCACGCCATCAAACTTACAGATAAACTCAAAGAAGGTAATTTTTGTCAAGCAGTTGTTTACAATCAAATAAAATAAAAGTCTGAGTATGTGTGTGTGTGTGTGTGTGTGTCTGTGTGTGCGCGTGCGTGCGTGTGTGTGTGTGTGTGTGTGTGTGTGTGAGACTGTGAGGGAGAAAGAGATGGTGAGGCAATAATGAACTGTACTGATGTAACAGAGCACTGGGGGCAGGAAGATTTCATGAGGAAGGGGAGAGTTTGGAGAAATTTTCTGCTCCTGAACCTCTGCTGTGTAGCTCCGATTGAACTATCAGTGCTTTGGCTGATTTTGCACCCGTCAGGTCAAGTGTACGACCAGCCTGTAATTTCCTCTCTCTAATGACACACAGTGGCCACTTTATTGAGTACATCAGTACACCTGCTTGTTAATCCAAATATCTTATTTAGCCAATCATGTAGCTGCAACGTGATTCATGACAGCATGCAGACTTGGTCACGAGATTCAACTGTTTTTCAGACCAAACATCAGAATGGTGGAGAAAAGGGATTTCAGTGACTTTTACAGAGGAATGATTATTGGTGCCAGATCGGGTGGTTTGAGTGTCTCAGAGACTGCTGATTGGAATTTTCAGGCAAAACAGTCCCTGAACTTTATGGAGAATTGTGTGAAAAAAAAAAAAAAACTTTGATAGAGCAGCAGTTATGTTGACAAAGGTCAAAGGAGAAAGGTCCATCTGGCTCAAGCTGGCAGAAAGGCGACAGTGACTCAAATAACTGCACGTCACGACAGTATTATGTAGAAATTCATCTCTGACACACGTCGTCCCTTTAAGTGGACAGGCTACAGTAGCAGAGGACCTCACTGGCCTCGACCCCTGTCAGATATGAACAGGAAACTGAGGCTACAGTGGAAAAAAAAAACTCACCAAAACAGGACAGTAGAAGACTGGAAACACATCATTTAGTCTGATGAATCTCAATGTATGCTGTGACATGCAGATGGGAGGGACAGAATTTGGCCTGATCTTCATGAATTTATGGATTACTGGTTTATGTTAACAGTAAAGGCTGGCGGAGGTGCCATGATATTGGGAATATTTTCTCAGAACTCATTAGGCTCCTGAATACCAATTGATAATTTAAAGGCCATAAAAAAAAGATGAGGATAAATTAATGTCTCTATTGTGTTCCTTCAAATGATCAAAAAAAAAGAACAGAATTTTCAAAAGAAAGTGCACATTTTCATATATTAACATTTGAAGAAAGTGTATTATGATTTAGAATATGAGTTATTACTGCACATAGTTGCTCAGTGTTTTTGAGCAGAACCTCTTCGCGTTTCAGATCAGTGGCTCCCCCCTCAGCACCTGCTGTAGGTCCCAGCTGCAGCAGTGCAGTCTCTGTGCAGTCTGACTGAGGGAGGTTTTTGTACGGCTCTCTCACACTGTGTGAGCGGAAAGCTAGCACCCTGCTGACAGTAATAATCTCCTGCATCTTCAGCCTGGACTCCAGTGATTTTCAGTGTAAACTGAGTCCCAGATCCACTCCCAGTGAAACGATCTGGAATCCCAGACTGGCGAGTTGAGGTTGAATATATCAGAAGTTTAGGAGCCTGACCAGGTTTCTGCTGGTACCAGTGGAGGTAGCTGGTGCTCACACTTTGACTGGCTGTACAGCTGATAGTGACAGTGTCTCCCTGCTGAACTGCCTGAGCTGCTGCAGACTGAGTCAGAACTATATCTGCCATTGATCCTGGAAAAGAAAACAATGAAATGGATGTCAATGAAACTAAATATATGTGAATATATATGTTATTCATTATTTTATAAAGCCCTAATGAAAATTTTGGAAAGGAGAAGTAAAGTATAACCGAAATCAATAATTATATTTTTTCAATCTTTCTCACCCTGTACAAGGAGTCCCAGCATCACCAGCAGTAGAAAGTCTGACATCATCATAATGCTGCCTGTGTCAGTGTCTGTGAAAGGACTGGACAGTCACTGATCAGTACTGGGGGTCTTAAAGTGTGTGGAGCAGTGAGGCAGGACAGGTATGCAAAGCCCCTTCCTCTATACAAATCTTGTCACACACAGTTAGAGGAGCTCTGATGTATGAACAGCAGTGGGTCTATAGAGGACTGGGACATGTGCCTTGGTTTATGGCTATTTCTGATGTAAAAACAAAATTAAAGCAAAAATTTCACCTTTTCTGAAATTGTGCTTTAGTTTGTGTGAAAATGGAGATGGATAGCTGCTTCTGGGCTGATTTTCTGTAATATGTGTGTAATATTTATTCCTCTGAGTTTTACTGGAACTTTTAGTGTAAAATACAAAAGACTGTGACAGTAAACAACATAGGAACTGATTCAGACCCCATTTAACCATGTGAAATAAATCGAGTGAAATTTTTGGAGCGGGTTTACTTCTGTCACTATGAGCAAGTCAAGTCAAGTCATTTTATTTGTATAGCGCATTTAAATACAACAGAGTTGGTCCCCAAAGTGCTTCACAATACAACACAAAGATTTGTCCTGAATTTATATTTGAAACTGTAGTTGTCAGATGTTTAGACTGAGAATCTTTCTGTTATCAGGTGATACAGGGCTGACTATGGAACTAAACTTTATGCTTTAACCCTCTGATGGTCGTCTGTTCAGTCAGAGATTTTATGTATTAATTTTATTTATTTATTTCTATTTCTTTAAACCCCCATCTTTGGGGTAAGTACACAGACAACTTTAAAATGCATGACATCTTAAAAAGAAAAAAAAACAATCAACTATACTTCAAAATTCACAGCATTTTTTAAAATAACCGTTCACTTACAAAGACCTAGAAAAGCTAGTCAATGGAGGTGGAGCATAGACCTGGAACACATCACCAGCGGGGCCGCCATCGCGGGAGGGGGTCAGCGGTTCCCATCAGCTCCACTGGTGATGTGTGCCAACTGCCACTTGATCGGGGCGAGGATGCAGGAGGAGGGTAGGATTGGCTCTTCTGCCTCTGGATCTTTCTCCTTCTCATATCTTCGGGATTGAGCGTCTGCTTTGATGTTCTTGGAGCCTGGGTAATAGGTTATTTAAAAATTGAAACGAGTAGAGAAAGCGCCCACCTGTCCTGACGTGGATTCAACTGTTGTGCCTTTCACAGATATTCCAGGTTTTGGTGGTCAGTCAGCACAAGGAAAGGATGACAGGCCCCCTCCAAGCAATGCCTCCACTCTTCAAGTGCCAACTTAATTGCTACCAGCTCCCGGTTGCCCACATCATAGTTGGCCTCTGCGGGTGTGAGCTTGTGGTAGAAATAGGCACAGGGGTACAGCTTCTCCGGCTGCCCGTGCCTCTGGGACAGGATTGCTCCAAGCCCCGCATTGGAGGCGTCGACTTCCACTACACAGGGCTTTTCTGGGTCTGGTAACTTGAGTATAGGAGCAGTGATGAACAGGCTTTTGAGTGTGTCGAAGGCATGTTGAGCTTCTGAATTCCATCCCAGGTTTTTGGCTTTTCCCTTGAACAGATGCATCAGAGGGTGGACGACCACGCTGAAGTTTTTAATGACGCATTAATAAAAGTTTGTGAGCTCCATGAAACATCGGAGCTTCTTTATGGTCTGTGTGATTATCCATGCTGCTACTGGCTTTAACTTCTTCTCTTCCATAGCCACTCCCTCTGGTCAAATCATGTAGCCAAGGAAGGACTGGTCGAAGACATACTTTTAGCCTTGACATTAAGTTGATGTTGTAACAAGCATTTGAGTGCTCTCCTTATGTGTTCCACATGTTCTTCATCAGTGATTGGGTTGATAAGGATGTCGTCGAGGTAGGCGATGACAAATCTTCCCAACATCTCTCGCAGCACATCATTGATGAAGGACAAGAACACTGAGGGGGCATTAACAAAGCCATACGGCATTACTCAGTAGTCATAGTGCCCTGAGGTGGTGCTAAAGGCCATCATCCACTCGTCTCCTTCCCTGATGCGGATGAGATTGTATGCCCAGCGGAGGTTGAGTTTCGTGAAAATCTTTGCTCCTCAAAGTTGCACCACAGTGCTGGGGACCAGAAGGAGTGGATATCGATACTTCACCATAACATCATCTTGTCCTCCATAGTCTGTAAAGGGGTGCAGACCTCCATCCTTCTTCTGGACAACAAAGAAACTGGGGATGCAGGTGAAATGGAAGGATGAATTAAGCCCTGCTGTAGAGCTTTTTGTACGTACTGCTCCATTGCTAGAGTTTCAGCCACGATAGGGGTATACATGGCTCCTGGGGGGTGAGGTGCCGAATAGGAGCTCGATGGCACAATCCTACGGATGATGAGGAGGTAACTGGGTCGCTTTTGTCATGCTGAACACCATCTGCAGGTCCCAGCACTCTTGGGGAATTTCTGTCTGGTCTCCTTGATCAGGGCTCTCGACGGCTGTGGAGGCATTTAGGAGGGGGCCATGGTGCCACCGACAGGAGGGTGACCGGAACATGAGACGCCTAGTGTACCAGGAGATGGTGGGATTGTGTAACAGTAGCCACGGAAGGCTAAGGATGAGTGGATGGCTTAAATAGTTGAGGAGCAGCAGCGGGAGTTCCTCCAGATGGCACTCTTGATTGCAGAGGGAGATCGGCGCCGTCTGTTGGGTAACCTTGCCGCTGCTCAGAGGTTTCCCGTCTACAGACAAATAATAATGACGCGCCACCTCTTCAGCGGCTGAGACCTGCCCGTAACATGCCAATGGCTCTTTTTCTCCCTCCTGTGTCACAAGCCGTTCCATTTTCTTGATGCAGTAGCATTTTTCATTTTTTTTGTTGGCTTTTTGTTGGCTATCGACCACATCCAAAAGAACAAAGTCAAGTGTCAATGTTCAGCTAAATGTTTGTTATTACTGAAGTGCTTGGCGCATTCACGTGGCGCGCGTCAGGATTACAATACCATGCGCTTTTCTTTATTTCCACTCGTGCCTCACTGGAAAAGCAATAAAGATCAATCGATTCTTCAATTTCCCGCAAATACAGTACATACCTCACCGTTGCATTTTAACGGCGCTAAGTATATTTTTCCGAATTTTATTTAGATTTAGACCTTCACATTCAGTGTTTTGAGGGGTATCCATCTGTGTGTGATCCAGACAGACAGACGGACGCCGCTCGCCACGACAATACCCCCTGAGGGTTAATAAAAAAATGCATCTGTCTTGACTAAAATTGATGAAAAAAATGTAAAGTTCATCTTAAAAAACAACCAGGTTCCTATGAAAACTCACCTAAGATGTTTTCACAAAAGTTGCCCCATATAGTTGGCTAAATAATGTGCGCGTGTCGTTAAATTGTGAGATCGGTAACATGGATCCGGATTGCGAAAATTGGAACCATCCCTGTATTCACAGCGCTTCACTTTTTCCACATTCTGTTATGTTACAGCCTTATTCCAAAATGGATTAAATTCATTTTTGCTCCTCAGCCGACGAAAGTTGGGCGAGGGGTATTGTCGGGGCGAGTGGCGTCCGTCTGTCTGTCCATCTGTCCGGAAACTTTTCGTTTCCGGACTATAGCCGAAAAACTCCTTAGCCAAATGTTCTCATTTTTTGGTGGTATGTTGGGGGTGATTAGAGGAAGCTCCCTATCAATTTGTGCCTTGCTCTGATAATCAGTATGGCCGCCACGGCAGCCATCTTCATTTTCGTTTCCGAACTATAACTGAAAAACACCTTGGCCAAATGTTCTCATTTTTGCTGGAATGCTGGGGGGGGGTTAGAGGAAGCTCCCTATCAATTTGTGCCTTGCTCTGATAATCAGTATGGCCGCCACGGCAGCCATCTTGATTTTAGTTTCCGGACTATAACTGAAAAACGCCTCGGCCAAATGTTCTCATTTTTTGGTGGTATGTTGGGGGTGGTTAGAGGAAGCTCCCTATCAATTTGTGTCCCGCTCCAATAATCATTATGGCCACCACAGCAGCCATTTCATTTTCGTTTCTGGACAATAACTGAAAAACGCCTTTTCCAAATGTTCTCATTTTCTGATGGTATGTTGGGGGTGGTTAGAGGAAGCTCCCTATCCATTTGTGTCCCACTCTGATAATCTATATGGCCGCCACGGCAGCCATCTTGATTTTCCTTTCCGGACGATAACTGAAAAATGCTTTGGCCAAATGTTCTCGTTTTTTTACGGTATGTTGTTGGTGGTTACAGGAAGCTCCCTATCGATTTGTGTCCCGCTCCGATAATAAATATGACCGCCAATAAAGCGCAAGTCTGAGGGGTCCTGCTCGCGACAGCGCGCTATTTTTTCCCATAAAATTCTCCACACAATGCCAGACAGAATTGTCTCGAGGCGCAAATCTGGGGAAGTATACAGAAAAAAGGAAGAATTTCGGAACCACCAGGACTCTTCCTAGACCTGGCTGCCTATCTAAACTGAGCGATCGGCTGAGCGATCGGGGGAGAAGGGCCTTAGTCAGGGAGGTGACCTGTCTTTCAGAGCTCCAGTGTTCTTCTGTGGAGAGAGGAGAACCTTTCAGAAGGACAACCATCTCTGCAGCAACCCACCAATCAGGCCTGGATGGTAGAGTGGCCAAACGGAGGCCACTCCTTACTAAAAGGCACATGGCAGCCCGCCTGGAGTTTGCCGAAAGGCACCTGAAGGACTCTCAGACCATGAGAGACAAAATTCTCTGGTCTGATGAGACAAAGATTGAACTCTTTGGCGTGAATGCCAGGCGTCATGTTTGGCGGAAACCAGGCACCGTTCATCACCTGGCCAATACCATCCCTACAGTGAAGCATGGTGGTGGCAGCATCATGCTGTGGGGATGTTTTTCAGCAGCAGGAACTGGGAGACTAGTCAGGATTGAGGGAAAGATGAATGCAGCAATATACAGAGACATCCTGGATGAAAACCTGCTCCAGAGCGCTCCTGACCTCAGACTGGGGCGACGGTTCATCTTCCAGCAATACAACGATCATAAGCACACAGCCAAGATATCAAAGGAGTGGCTTCAGGACAACTCTGAATGTCCTTGAGTGGCCCAGCCAGAGCCCAGACTTGAATCCGATTGAACATCTCTGGAGAGATCTGAAAATGGCTGCACACCAACGCTCCCCATCCAATCTGGAGCTTGAGAGGTGCTGCAAAGAGGAATGGGTGAAACTGCCCAAAGATGCGTGTGTCAAGCTTGTGGCATCATATTCAAAAAGACTTGAGGCTATAATTGCTGCCAAAGGTGCATCAACAAAGTATTGAGCAAAGGCTGTGAATACTTATGTACGTGTGATTTTGTTATTTATTTTTAATAAATTTGCAAAAATCTCCAAAAATTTCACGTTGTCATTATAGGGTATTGTATGTAGAATTTTATGGGAAAAATGAATTTAATCCATTTTGGAATAAGGCTGTAACATAACAAAATGTGGAAAAAGTGAAGCGCTGTGAATACAGGGATGGTTCCAATTTTCGCAATCCGGATCCATGATACGGGTCTCGCAATTTAACGACACGCGCACATTATTTAGCCAACTATATGAGGCAACTTTTGTGAAAATATCTTAGGTGAGTTTTCATAGGAACCTGGTTGTTTTTCAAGATGAACTTTAAGTTTTGCATCAATTTTGGTCAAGACAGATGCATTTTTCAATGGAAAATTGTCTGAAACTTCTTCAGTTTTTCACATATATACTTATGTTTGGTATCAAAATGTCCGCCATGTTGTTGTGTAGCCATTAAAAATTGTCTGGTTTTTCAGAACAATCATTTATGGGTTTAAATATGGGCTTTTTGAGGCCTTGTCCCACAAAAATCTTAAAATCACTAAATAGGTCACAGTTCACTTCCTGTATGCCAATTTCACATTTCAAATCTATTTTCTGGACAGTCCCACAAGTAGGTACATATAGCAGAAGATGGTTCAAATTGGGCTGTGGGCAAATTTGCCTATACCCTGCAAAACCTCCTTTAACCCATTCAGTTTAGTTTACCCAACACAACACCCCTCTTTCACTCGAAACTTCTCGGCAGATTCTGCTCCTCTTCATCAAGCCTCGGACGTGTGACAGAAAATTGATATGTTGCTCCGCCTGACATTTCTTTGCTGGTAGACCGATTTACTCAGTTGTCTAAATCTGCGAACCACATCACCACCTAAAAATGGAGGCAAACCTGACCTTGGCAAAATCTATGTGTGGTGACGCTTCTTCGTGTCTTGACACAAGATGCAACGCAATGTTTTCTCTAATTTGACATCAAACCCAGCGCTGCCGCCACTGGACGGCGCCATGTTTGTCCAGAAAAAAAAAGTTCCGGCTAATGGCTTCCGCAGTCACACATCCAAGGTTTGATGAGGAACGAATCAGTCAAGGTTTGCCGAGTGACCTCTCTCTGTCTCTCAGTTCGACAGATAGTGTTGAGGATTATATTTCAATATTTCTCATCATATTCATCAGTAAATCAATAACCATATTGAATGACCATAATCAATCATCATAATCAGTAACCATATTATGTAAGCAGCAGTAACACACACACACACACACACACACACACACACACGTAATATAACACGCATACACACATACAAGTAGTTCACACATGCATGAGCAGTGCGCGCGACACACACACACACACACACACACCTGTCCTGTCCTGTCTAAGCACGCCCATACGGGTCACGTGTCCTTCCAAAGGAAGCAACTAGTAGAAACTGTTCTGTGTCCATTTGGATGTTGCTATGTACTTGGTGATCGACTTGGCGGATTACATTTGTGGACAGCGTGTCCTCCAGCACTCTTGAACCATTTCTGACAGGTGTTGCATTTAACAGCTCCCCTCTGCTCGCTGATGGGTTTGCTTCTCTCAGATGTACACTTGTGTCTCTTTAGATTGCCATTTCTTTTGAATTCTCTTCCGCATCTTTCACAGGTCACTCTGTCGTTGGCAGCCATATTATGTCCTCTGGCTCCACTGTTACTTGGTTTGGTGGTTGGTTGGTTGGTTGGTTGGATGGGATTACTGGCTGTTCGTTCTTCCACAGGCATGTACAGCCATGCCTCCCCTGCTTCTGAACCACCTTCCACATGTCTCACACTTAACTGTTCCTCTCTGCTCGCTCAATGGTTTTTGTCTCTCATCAGTAAATTTATGTCGTGCTTTGCCACATTCTCTACGAAATCTTCTATGGCATACTGTGCATTCCACGTTCCTTGCTGTATCAGGTCTTCGTTGTTTTTGTTGCTGTTGGAGTGTACTTAGGCCTTGGTCACTTACATCCTTCCACTCCCTCCTGCCTAGTGCCTTGTCATGCCAGCTACTCTCTCTAATGCCTATGGTGGCCATATCTTTCCTAGCCTGGTCTCTCCATCTCCTTTTCGGGCCACATTGTGGGCGTGTCTCTGGGAGCCAGCTGAATAGGCATATCTTGGGGTAACGATGATCAGGCATCCGTGACCTGAAGACTCAAGGCGTCTTCTCATCAGCTTGACATCAATAGTTTCAACATCTCCCCACTGCTCCCTAACCATTGCTGATGATATGCGCTCCTCCCACTGCTTCTGATTGGTTATGCCCAGCATGGTGCGTTGGCATCTGTGATGGAAACTGTTCAATTTTTTCAGGTGTCATTTAAGGAGTGTCCAGCACTCTCCTCCATATAGCAGTACTGAAAACACACATGCCTGATATACTTTCCTTTTTGTCTCAATTGAAAGGTGGGCATCCTTGAACACTGCTTGACGTAGAGCTCCGAAGACCTTTGAGGCATTTGCTATTCTCTTGTCTATCTTTATATCGACCCTTCCATTGCTGGCCACCAAAGAGCCAAGGTAGGGAAATTCACTGACATATTCCACACACGCCTCCCCAACCTGCAATGGTAGTCTATCTTCGGGTTGTATGTCAAGGCCAACAACCATGAATTTTGTCTTCTGGAAAGTTACCTTCATAGCAAACAGATTACAAATCTCGTTGTAGGTATTGATTGATAGCTCAGCAGCTTCTCTTGTGGTGGCCAGCAGGGCAACATCATCCGCAAACTCTCCCTTGAGGAAGATCATTTCACATGCTCCTCTAGTGCTCCTTCTAAAGAGTTGTTTGTCCAATTTGTACAACACCCGTGTACCAGCACCATCAATGTCCTTCACTCTATCAGCCCATCTCTCTGCCATTGCACAAGCATACAGATTGAACAGGGTGGGTGCTAGTGTGCAGCCCTGGCGTAGGCCGTTTTCCACATCTATCTCTTCAAGGAGCTCTCCGTCTACCCTAATTTTAGCGTGCATGTTGCTATGGAAGGATTTAATGATGTTAATGAGATATTCAGGAATTCCAAATTTCCTCAGGATCACCCATAAGGCTTCACAGGGAACGGAATCGTACGCTTTTCTGAGGTCTACAAAAATTAGAAACTGTTTACCTTGGTGTTCTATGGACTTCTCAACAAGTTGCCTGACCATGAAGATCATGTCTGTGCAGCTGTGAGCTCGTCTAAAGCCACACTGGGATTCAGGGAGTATCTTTTCTGCTAGATCTTGTAGCCTGGTTTGGATAATTTTTGCCATTACTTATCCAATTACTTCTAGCAAGGCAATCCCTCTCCAGTTATCACAGCAGTGTAGGTTACCTTTCTTGAGTATGGGGATGAGGATGGCATCCACCCACTCCTGAGGGACCTGCTCACTTTCCCACACCGCCTGGAAAAGATCGTTTAGCATACCAAGAAAACTGAGTTGTCCTTTCCAAACTTCAGCATCTCTGGTAACTCATTAGAGCTCCCTGGCGCCTTTCCATTCTTGAGTTTTCCGAGTGCTTTCATCACTTCTCTGGCAGTTGGTGCTCTTCCTAGGGTGTCGGCAGTTTCCTTTCCACGTACTTCATTAAGCTCAGCAGCATCGAACTGATTTCTGACATTGAGCACATTGTTAAAGTGCCTTCTACAGCGCTGGTGTTGTTGATCTAGGTCAGTGTATGTCATTCCATTCTCATCATTGATAGTGACAGTTCTTGATGGTTGCAGCCCTTTCCTTCCCCTCTGCCTGTCTCTTATACACTTCCAAACTGTCTTTCCTCCAAATCTTTCCTTCTCTACTTCCTGGGCTTTGCTCTCAAACCATCTATTCTTTGCTCTTCGTATCTCTTTCTTTGCTCTTCCTCTTGCTTCCTTGAACTTCCTATGATCCTCAAGTCTTTGTGAACGTAGGTATCTCAGGCGCACTGCATTCCTTTCTTGTGGGAGGGTTTTCAGGTATCCCATCAATTCTTGGAACCAATCAGGGTTGGTTCGAGACACTTTTCCTAGCTGTTCGTCTGCTGTCTCAACTAAGGCCGATTGTACAGCCACCCATTTCTCCTCCAGGCTGGAACTTTCTTCTGGCCATGAGTCAGCGGCTCTCTCCAACACTCGTTCGTACAAGTAGTTCACACATGCATGAGCAGTGCGCGCGCACACACACACACACACACACATACACACAGACACACACACATACAAGCAATTCAATTCACACACACATAAGCAGCGGGCTTCTGTAGCTTTGATTAGTAAGCGGGCTTCTGTTTAGTTGATTCGAAAACATAATCAGTTGAGATATTTAAATGTATTTGATTTCAGCAGCTTTGATCAATATTTGTTCAGTAAAATCATTAGTTGTTACTGAAAACATAATCATTTGAATCATTTATGTATCTACTTGTATCCTATTCCTTTGACTGTAATTTTCCTCTCCTTTCTAGTATATTTCCTTTAATTTGTTCTCATGCTCCAGTATTACACTGGAAGAGGGTTGTTATCTTTTGGTTGCAGTTTTCAAAGCAAGTTGGCAGTGTTTTGGTTTGCCTGTCTCTGGGAAAACCTGTGACCCAACTAAAAGTCCTCTGAAACAAGTAGCTTTGAAGTTGTTATTTTACAAAGGATGCCAACTAATGATAAAAAGAGAAAAACAAGTAACATGTAAGACACCGCATGATTGTACCATTGAAAAACAAGTAAGCAGACATAACGTTATTGAACCCTTGTAGCGTGAGCGAGCGGAAAAACCATATTTGGAAGATATTCCCTGTGATGAAGGTATGAAAACTGGGTGTGAAAAGCAGAATGTCAGTTCTTCTTGCACAAAAAGAACTCGGCTTTATATTTATCAATATGCCTCAATAAAGCCTAATTTTCTGAAGAATCTGTCTCTCTCCAATTGTTTGAGGATGGGGGAACCTCATAATATGAAATGTCTGAATGAAAACCACGACAAAATGTCTGAATGAAAACCACGACAGGGGGAAGGTTGTAAAAAATGTTCAATAATTTCGCATAAAGAGCGCTGTAGGAATATTTTAATGCTAAAAAACTTTGGATTGTCCTTTTCATCATATTGACGCTGAAAATAGTAATGAGAAGCCTTGCTCTAACAGAGGAAATAGATTCAGTCGGCAACAACGGGAACGCCCACAAAAGACCCATCCGGTAGAGCCGAGGGGGAAAACAAACCGGTCTCTGCCATTAGCCATAATGCTGAAGAGTTGCTGTGTGCCTTTTTGCACCGCAAATAAACAAAACAATCACCAATTAAAGTTTTACATTTTACCAAATAATAAAACGGAACCACAAAGGAGTACAAAATGGCTTGAAGCTATCAGAAGAGAGGACGAGTTTGGCAGATTATGGGACCCAACAACAAAACATGTGTATGTCTGCAGTCAGCACTTCATTTCACTTCAGGCCACGGAGTCGGATCATTCGCCCAGTCTTTTAAAACATATGGGCAACAATCCAAACCCAGTGTATTTAATTTTTTAATATATCGATCCTTGTCAGCAGGCAATAGACCGATCCAGAGTACAGCCCACCCAGGCCTATCCACCCAATGAGATCCAGGGCTGCAGTCACGTGACCACACCCAGCTAGCGCTCGCCATAACCTCGGACAAACAAACAGTTATCCGAACTGCTTTCTCTATTGGGAAGAGTACATTCGCGCTTTGTTTTCGCATTTTTGTAATTATAAAATCTCACAATGGCAAAGTGGTGTTGTTACGGTGAGTGTAAATCGGACACGAGATACCCAGACAGGGTCGTAAACATTACTTTCAGGAGGGAGAGGGCTGGATATGGCAATTTATTTGCTAATAATTACTCATTATTCTGAAAGCTCAACTCGCTTTGTTTACGAACAATAACGCCTCTTGATGGCTTTGCACTGGGCCATAAAAGGGTCAAGAGGCTGCAGGTTTTCATTCAAACAGAGCAGAAACACACCTGATACGATTAATGCAGGCTTCACACAGAGCTCCGTTTCAATCAAAGACTGTCTTGGGCAATAACACTTGGGTGCTCCGGAAAGGGTTTATGATCTTATCACATCATATGTAAATTGAATGCTACGTACCCTGCTTTGCAAGAGCACTGGCCGTGAACAATGCTTCTCTGTTCCTTGTCGATCGTTATTATCAATGAGTGTGGCTTCTGGGACTTCAGCATTGAGCGATAGTATTTGCATTTCGCTTCAACTTCACGGGTGTTTATAACAGAAAATGACACTTCGTGAATATACCCAGATAAAAAAAAATAATTATAATCCTTGTCTTTTGCTTTTTTTGCGTTGCGATCCATTTTTAAAAACTTGAGATTGATGTTTTCAGGAAGCGCTTCCAATGAGGTTATAAGGGACGTTGGCGCCATCTTCAGCAAAGCTTGACCTAGGTCCGGCCGTTGCTATGCGTAGTTAGGGGGTGGGCGGAGCTATGGATCGGTCTATAGCGACCCAAAGTACGTCATGACAACTTGTTAGCAGATATGATGTTTGTGGGCGTTCCTGTTGTGGCCGACTGTACCTATACATACTAACAGAAGAAGGGAACTTTATTCTTCCTGTGCTTGATTGCAGTGATATTTTGTCCAGGGCAGCTGAAGAAATTGTTACTCTGGATCATATTTCACAGCTCTGAAGCTTTTTTTATTGTTTTTCAAACTTAACCCTATAATGCCCCCTGTATCATATCATATATGATATACCAAATTTGAAGGACCATGCCCACCTGGTAAGATGCAACACAACCACGACTGCTCACTGTATGATATCTGATACACAGTGCTGCCACCTGGAAGGAAGAAGTGAGATTACAGGAGTAGTCTCTCCCCTAGTCACTCACTTCAAGGTAGTAGCTCCCATGTGAATGGGAATTCATGAATTTCCTTGGACTCTGGCAGTGAAGTTCGGCATTCCAAGGTAAATATTACACAAAAACTTATACATGTTAAGGGATAGCTATAGATAGTAGAGAGCATATAAATAATTTGATATTTCGAGTGTTGAGTTCTGGAGGGGTGCTGATTTTTGGCTGTATCAGATATGATACCCCTGGAATTAGAAGAAATTCCGTTCAGCAATGTATATTTTGCTGTCACAAAACCTAATGATGAACAGTGGAATACTACCCTTCAATACTTCAAAAATATTACTGGGTCATATTTTTCCTATAATGATGTCTGTGTCTGGGCATTATAGGGTTAATTTGTAGATCATAATTACGAGCTCATTGTTATGAACTGGGCAGGAGAGCGATTCCCAAAATAACAGATGCTAACTTACATAACAAACCACTGACTGTGAATGGAAGAACTATGTAAGTTGTTAACTTAGTTGGCGACTACGCTGTTGGGAAACACACCCCTGAGTGGCAGCCTATTGCAGGATTGAATATGAGGCAATACGGCTGGCTTATGATGAGGAGGATGAGGACAAATGGAAGTAGGCATGAAGGACCAATGAATGACCTCACTAATAATTCAGTTCCCTGGAGGGAACATCAGGGAGGTCACCTGATATGTGACTTGGACTATTAGAGTGTCCTCTTAATATGCAACAATCACGTCCCAATTGACACATGATCAATAATTTAGAGCTGCTGAACAATCAGACTCAAGGGAGTAGTTACAGCTGATCATACTAATGGAGTTAATGAGATAATCAACCAATTTATCGGAAAACTCTCGCAGACTCAGAGCCAATTCGACAGACACGAGGGTTGTGACGACCATGCAATTTCATTCATAATCGTCCATCACGTTGTGACAGCACAGAGGAGAACTACCTCCCCCATAATGCTCTTATTCCTAGCAGTCTTTTTTTCCACACACTGCAGCTCATTCACATACATGTACAACCATTGTCATGGAGGACCGTACATCCTGTTCACAGAGGCAGATTGTCCATTGGGGCGATTGGGCGAGGCACTGCCACGAGAAAAAGAGATTTTTTTTTTTTTTCGGCTCTACCACTGTTCTACAGCATGATCTGCTTTTGAATGGCATTGTCCAATCAGGATAAACTAGCGTTTCCAATAGCCCCGCCCCTTTCAGGCCAATTTCACTCAGACTAAAAATCGCCCCAGGGCTCTCTCATTGACTCTCGTGTAACATCATTTTTTGGCCAGTACAAGGCCTTTCAATACAATCTCAATGGGTTCCGGGAGGGCTTTCCCCAACGTGCTATCGTCATACGTAACAGCAGTGGTCGTAGACAGAGCCATAGAGAGACAGAGTTGCGACAAGTCCATTGACTTCAATGGGCCACTGCAATGGCGAATCATGGAGGCGTCCAATAGTTCCAAACGAAGCTTCCAGGGAAACCGTATCGCTGTGGAGAAGTCGTGTGTCTTGCATCTTCTAGGTGATTATTTAAGGGTAAGAAGAAGCAGGTCAATGTATTATGATAACCATTTTATAAGCATATTTTAACCGAACTAACAGTGTGATTTAAAACATTCTAGCTCGTCACTTTCGAGCAGATTTTAAGATGTAACGCAGTTAGCGAAGATTGACACGGCTATGTCCATCTTTGCTCACTGCGCTTAACACCTGTGAACGAAACGTTTCACTGAGCTATAATGGAGGATTAATAGCATATCTCTGTGATGTGTGAATTGAGGTTATATGGTTCACTTAAAGACTTAAATAATGCTAAATAGCTAATATAACATTATAGGCCTAATAACTAAAACATAGATGCTAGCATGCTATGCTGACCATGCGAACTGTCAACGTTAGTTATCTTGGCATGAATGTTCATGGTTATTCAAGTAATTTGAACTAGTAATAATGATCAATCATCATCAGTCTCTTTTGGCATGAACGACACCTTATCACATTATTCTCCAAAGTTACCATGAGGTGTAATGTTATAAATGCTGCATTCAAACCAGCTTGTGAAAAAGGGGTTTCCCAAAACACAAGCGGTGACTTGCGTTCAAGTCATCTCACAACCCGTGATCACAAGCTGTGAACTGGTGATTCACGGTCGGCTCCAGCCAACCAGTAACTCATTTTTTCACAACCTTCTACTGGTGAAAGTGCCCTGGAACGGCTGTCAAATCCGTGACATACCACCCATGAACTCGTACCATATCGATCTACCCCGACTTCACAGAGAATTAGTTGTCTGACGTCACTGAATATTGTGTTATAACATGAATTATTTCGAAAAAATATTTCTCTAAAGAAGCATATGGTCTCTTGGAGCGTCAAATATTGTGATCAAGTAATATTGTAAATTTGTTTCCAATAGTATCATTTGACGATCCATCAATGCAAGATGCATAAATTGTGTACATAAACGCGATATTGGCCACACTTTTCTGCTGTGTAATACCATGTTAGAAATAGACCCTCAAATTTAACCCACTTTCCCTCCGTCAGAGACCGAGAGTGTAGCACATGAAATTATTTTCTTACTGATTTACTGAATTAAATGCATATTTTAGTCATGATTGATTCAACTAAGCCTAAAGAATATTGTACTTGTGTTACAAATGGCCTGTATGTGTTATGAAATCATTGAAAGGTTTTTAAAATAGTCAAAAAGTCAACATGGATGAACAAGATTTCCCTCCAGCTACAGAACTCTTAGTATGGACAGTCTATGCATATTCTCATTCATCCAGGTCATAGGCAGACTAGCCAGTCTAGCCTAGTGAACAGCTTGAACTGATGAAGCCATTTGTAGAGGGGGCAAAACGTCTTCTAAGACATAACTAACCCCCCCCCACCTCCCAAGTTGCTCTACGCACACTAGGTCTGAAAGTGTATATTTTACTTTGCACTCAGAGATAATTGTTCTGCATTTGTAGCTCTTGCTCTTAATCTGTATGGAACTGCAGTAACAAGAATTTTGTGCTACTGGTCAGATATGGGTTCTTCCAATCTGAAAGGCCCCAATATTTTTGTATTTTAAGCTTAGACTGCAATTCACCTGTCATGTATCACATCACTTTGGTTTAACACGCCAGCACTTCATCATTATGGTTTGGTCTTCCGTGTATTGGACCAACTTGCACTAACCATATATCTAATACCTCATTTCAACTTGTTATCATGTTGTTATTATGTACACATCCTTGTTGAAAGTATGGATTTTGCTGTGCACTTAGATAGTTGTTCTGCATACAGTTTATGGTCTGCACTTGTGTATGTTGTAAAAGTCCTTGTTTATTATTTGTTTATGGAAATACCGATTTTGCAATACATGGGAATTTTAAACTGCTCCTTTTATTATTCATATTTCCATATGTAGTAGAGTACCATATCTGTTTCAGGGATTTGTTGCACTTTGAATGCAGTCTTTTCACTCTAAATGCTTTCTTTGTATCTGTTGACTTTCAAGAGGTCAATAAATGCTTGAATTTGACATGTCCTTATTGACTTGCCACTTATTTGTGCCACTCCTGGACACATCATCATCCAGAAACATGGGGTAAATGAGAACAATAAGCGGAGTGATTAATTGTAGTGCTAAACCATTCTTTACTTTTGAAGGCTCCTGGCTGTGATTTTCTTCATCACCGTTTATCATCTGCAACTCAAGTAGCTAAAGGAAAACTTTGTTGTGTGCGCGCAGTGCTGCTCTCTAGTGGATATAACAGGCATTGCTGTAAAGTAAATTGAGGCGATGATCTTGCCACCTACCTACCAGTATTTGTACCATCTCTACATTCAGTCTATGCATGTTACTTCCATAAAATGGGTATTTTGAATAATATGAATTAGTGGGAAAGTGGAGTAATAAAGGGAAACTAGAAAATTCCGGTAGAAATTTTGAATGTGCCTGCTGCTCTACACGTACAGTGTTCGAGGTGCTTGCCAGGGTTCTGGTAAGTGGTTGATATGGTGTTCTGGGTGCTTGCTAGGGCATTGCTAGGCGGTTGCTATGGTGTTCTGGGTGGTTGCTAGGGCGTTGCTAGGCGGTTGCTATGGTGTTCTGGGTGGTTGCTAGGGTTTTGCTAGGCAGTTGCCATGTTGTTCTGGGTGGTTGCTAAGGCGTTGCTAGGCGGTTGCTATGGTGTTCTGGGTGGTTGCTAGGGTTTTGCTAGGCGGTTGCCATGTTGTTCTGGGTGGTTGTTAGGGCGTTGCTAGGCAGTTGCTATGGTGTTTTGGCTGGTTGTTAGGGCGTTGCTAGGCAGTTGCTATGGTGTTCTGGGTGGTTGCTAGGGCGTTGCTAGGCAGTTGCTATGGTGTTCTGGGTGGTTGCTAGGGCGTTGCTAGGTGGTTGCCATGGTGCTCTGGGTGGTTTCTAGGGCGTTTCTAGGCGGTTGCTATGGTGTTCTGGGTGGTTGCTAGGGCGTTCTGGGTGGTTGCTATGGTGTTCTGGGTGGTTGCTAGGTCGTTGCTAGGCGGTTACTATGCTGTTCCTAATGGTTGCTTGGGCGTTGCTTGTCAATGTTTGGGAGTTGGAACAGAGTTTCTACGTGAATATATCAGTTCACAGTGAGAGGGTGAAGATGAGTGAGTTTTCTCGTTGACTTCCATTATAACGAGGTTTCAGAAGTCCATGTTTTTTGGGAATTGTGGGAAATCCGTAAGTGGGATCACTTAGAAAAGTAATAGCACACTCCTCACAAGGGAGCCGCACGTTTTCATGTGTAATGTGTGGGGATCGGGTGAAAACTGTGGGAGGAGTAGCGAACCGTGCGATTACGGAAGAATATGGAATAATAATAATAATAATAATAACTAGAAAATTCCGGAAGAAATTTTGAATGTGCCTGCTGCTCTACACGTACAGCGTTCGAGGTGCTTGCCAGGGTTCTGGAAAGCGGTTGATATGGTGTTCCGGGTGGTTGCTAGGGCGTTGCTGGGCAGTTGCTATGGTGTTCTGAGTGGTTCCTAGGGTGTTGTTAGGCGGTTGCTATGGTGTTCTGGGTGGTTGCTAGGGTGTTGCTCGCTGGTTGCTATGGTGTTCTTGATGGTTGCTTGGGCGTTGTTAGGTGGTTGCTATGGAGTTCCGGGTGGTTGCTGGGGCATTGCTAGGTGGTTGCTATGGTGTTCTGTGTGGTTGCTAGGGCGTTGCAAGGCAGTTGCTATGGTGTTCTAGGCGGTTGCTAGGGCATTGCTAGGTGGTTACTGTGGTGTTCTGGGTGGTTGCTAGGGCGTTGCTAGGCGGTTGCTATGGTGTTCTGGGTGGTTGCTAGGGCATTGCTAGGCGGTTGCTGTGGTGTTCTGGGTGGTTGCTAGGGCGTTGCTAGGCAGTTGCTATGGTGTTCTGGGTGGTTGCTAGGGCGTTGCTAGGCAGTTGCTATGGTGTTCGGGGTGGTTGCTAGGGCGTTGCTAGGCGGTTGCTATGGTGTTCTGGGTGGTTGCTAGGGCGTTGCTAGGCGGTTGCTATGGTGTTCTGGGTGTTTGCCAGGGCGTTGCTAGGCAGTTGCTGTAGTGTTCTGGGTGGTTGCTAGGTCGTTGCTAGGCAGTTGCTATGCTGTTCCTAATGGTTGCTTGGGCGTTGCTTGTCAATGTTTGGGAGTTGGAACAGAGTTTCTACGTGAATATATGAGTTCACGGTGAGAGGGTGAAGATGAGTGAGTTTTCTCATTGACTTCCATTATAACGAGGTTTCAGAAGTCCATGTTTTTCAGGAATTTTGGGAAATCCGTAAGTGGGATCCTTAGAAAAGTCATAGCACACTCCTCACAAGGGAGCCGCACGTTCTCATGAGTAATGTGTGGGGATCGGGTGAAAACTGTGGGAGGAGTAGTGAACCGTGCGATTACGGAAGCATATGGAATAATAATAATAATAATAATAATAACTAGAAAATTCTGGTAGAAATTTTGAATGTGCCTGCTGCTCTACACGTACAGCGTTCAAGGTGCTTGCCAGGGTTCTGGAAAGCGGTTGATATGGTGTTCCGGGTGGTTGCTAGGGCATTGCTGGGCGGTTGCTATGGTGTTCTGGGTGGTTGCTAGGGCGTTGCTAGGCGGTTGCTATGGTGTTCTGGGTGGTTGCTAGGGTGTTGCTCGCTGGTTGCTATGGTGTTCTTGATGGTTGCTTGGGCGTTGTTAGGTGGTTGCTATGGAGTTCCGGGTGGTTGCTGGGGCATTGCTAGACCTTGCTATGGAGTTCTGGGTGGTTGCTAGGGCGTTGCTAGGTGGTTGCTATGGTGTTCTGTGTGGTTGCTAGGGCGTTGCAAGGCAGTTGATATGGTGTTCTGGGCGGTTGCTAGGGCATTGCTAGGTAGTTACTATGGTGTTCTGGGTGGTTGCTAGGGCGTTGCTAGGCGGTTGCTATGGTGTTCTGGGTGGTTGCTAGGGCGTTGCTAGGCGGTTGCTATGGTGTTCTGGGTGGTTGCTATGGTGTTGCTAGGCGGTTGCTATGGTGTTCTAGGTGGTTGCTAGGGTGTTGCAAGGCAGTTGCTATTGTGTTCTGGGTGGTTGCTAGGGCGTTGCTAGGCGGTTGCTATGGTGTTCTGGGTTGTTGCTAGGGCATTGCTAGGCGGTTGCTATGGTGTTCTGGGTGGTTGCGAGGGCGTTGCTAGGCGGTTGCTATGGTATTCTGGGTAGTTGCTAGGGCGTTGCTAGGCAGTTGCTATGGTGTTCTGGGTGGTTGCTAGGGCGTTGCTAGGCGGTTGCTATGGTGTTCTGGGTGGTTGCTGGGGCGTTGCTAGGCGGTTGCTATGGTGTTCTGGGTGGTTGCTAGGGCGTTGCTAGGCGGTTGCTATGGTGTTCTGGGTGGTTGCTAGGGCGTTGCTAGGCAGTTGCTATGGTGTTATAGGTGGTTGCTAGGGTGTTCTGGGTGGTTACTAGGGCATTGCTAGGCGGTTGCTATGGTGTTCTGGGTGGTTGCTAGGGCGTTGCTAGGCAGTTGCTATGGTGTTATAGGTGGTTGCTAGGGTGTTCTGGGTGGTTACTAGGGCGTTGCTAGGCGCTTGCTATGGTGTTCTGGGTGGTTGCTAGGGCGTTGCTAAGCGGTTGCTATGGTGTTCTGGGTGGTTGCTAGGGCGTTGCTAGGCGGTTGCTATGGTGTTCTGGGTGGTTGCTAGGGCGTTGCTAGGCAGTTGCTATGGTGTTCTAGGTGGTTGCTATTGTGTTCTGGGTGGTTGCTAGGGCGTTGCTAGGCGGTTGCTATGGTGTTCTGGGTGGTTGCTAGGGCATTGCTAGGCGGTTGCTATGGTGTTCTGGGT
The DNA here is from genome assembly GCA_029692085.1 of Gymnothorax javanicus. NCBI lineage: Eukaryota > Metazoa > Chordata > Actinopteri > Anguilliformes > Muraenidae > Gymnothorax > Gymnothorax javanicus. Next base: position 124,020,371 of record CM056197.1, on the reverse strand, counting down.
GGTTGCTATGGCGTTGCTAGGCGGTTGCTATGGTGTTCTGGGTGGTTGCTAGGGCTTTGCTATGTGGTTGCCATGGTGCTCTGGGTGGTTTCTAGGGCATTTCTAGGCGGTTGCTATGGTGTTCTGGGTGATTGCTAGGGCGTTCTGGGTGGTTGCTATTGTGTTCTGGGTGGTTGCTAGGTCGTTGCTAGGCGGTTGCTATGCTGTTCCTAATGGTTGCTTGGGCGTTGCTTGTCAATGTTTGGGAGTTGGAACAGAGTTTCTACGTGAATATATGAATTCAAGGTGAGAGGGTGAAGATGAGTGAGTGAGTTTTCTCATTGACTTCCATTATAACGAGGTTTCAGAAGTCCATGTTTTTCGGGAATTGTGGGAAATCCGTAAGTGGGATCGCTTAGAAAAGTCATAGCACACTCCTCACAAGGGAGCCGCACGTTTTCATGTGTAATGTGTGGGGATCGGGTGAAAACTGTGGGAGGAGTAGCGGACCGTGCGATTACGGAAGAATATGGAATAATAATAATAATAATAATAATAATAATAAAGAAGTATGCAGGATTATAATATGTGTCTGCATTGCTGCAGGCACATAATAATAATAAAGAAGTATGCAGGATTATAATATGTGTCTGCATTGCTGCAGGCACATAATGACTAACTTCTAACTAGCTAACTTCTGTCCAGCTCTTTCTGTTGTATGTTGCCACCTAATGGACATAACAGGCAATGATAATGAGTTTATTTAACAGGCCCAAAAAGATTGAGACACAGTCTGTTGATGTATTTGACAAATAGCTCATTGGTGTGATTGTTCGTAAAAAGTTCCCCTCCTGAATTTTTTGTCAAGAGCCGCCACTGCCTATTCAGCTAATACATCCAGACATGCAGACAGACTGAAGATGAGCAGCAGAAATGCTCTTGTGTCTTGTGTGACGACACAGGGGAGACTGAGCTGAGACTGACTCCCTCTCAGAGTGTTGTTAGAGCTCTGGCCTATTTTGCACTTGCCTGAATTTAATAAGAGCCTTAAGTTTTTCTTCTCTTTTTTTTCGCTTTCATTATACTAATCATAGACTGTATAAAAAGATGGGCGAAGCAACTGTGACGTCACCCATTGGCTTCAGCATACCATTCAGGAAGCCTCGATTTTGGCAATTTGAACAGCGCCATTTTGTCATTTTGAAACCGGATGTGATTCCTATAGGACGAGAGCATAGGGTGGATCTATGGGTGGATCTGACCATATCGGACGAGGACCAGAGGATAGCCACGCCCCTAAAGCATATTCCGGCTTTATCCTTTATTCTATTCTATTGGGGACCATAATTTACAAAAATGAACATCAAGATATATCGAAGGAGATTTGAAACTTGTGATAGATACCATAAAATAATGTGGAAAACCATTATTGAAATAATTAATCAGGTGGGAAAGTAGGGTCATTTTCTCATAGATTTCTATAGCATTCAACTTCTTTCCGCTGCTACTGACATCGCTGTCTGCTGGCCATTAAATAGAATGCAAATTTTTAGATATTTCAAGGCCTCACTTTTCAGACCCAGGGGCTACGTCCATCTTTTTATACAGTCGATGATACAAATGTTCTGTTACTTCAAAAGTCATAATAGCACTCCCCGTGGATGATAAGTGTAATAGCACCTTGAGTGACATGTAGGGTAAACTCTTTTTGGAGGAAACGTGCAGTATGTTCAATCCAGAAAATTTTGGCTGAAATAACACTGAAATTTGCATTCTTTAACCACAAAAATTTGCAGTAATTCATTGTGAGGTGGAAACCAATACTCTCCCTCTTGCTAATATCAAAGAGAAGGAAAAAAAAAAACTTAGTGTGATGATTCAAGAATGATAGTGATGATTCTAGAGAACATGGTCCTGAATGAGGAGTTTGGGAGAGAGCAGGGGGAGCACTGGCAGAGAGTGGAAGAGCATTCCTCCCTCCCTCTGTCTTTTTCAGTGCAGATCAGATCTGGATTAAACTCCATTTAAGTTTCTCTGGTAAATAATTTTGTTAACCTCACTGAATTCTCTCTCTTATCTCTGAATGCTCCCTGTGATTTCTGAATGATCTCTCTAATCTCTGTATACTCTCTCCAATCTTTGAATGCTCTGCAGACTCAAGATAATTTATTCCTTCTATTAATTTCCAAATATGCTAGGTAGGTTACACGGACTGTATTATCTGAGAAATCTTTGGTGTCTCTCCATCTAAACTATGGCCATAATGACAAATGTGAAAAATTCTTGACATGGTAAACATCCGACATTATGACGTACCCCATGTCAGAATTATAATGTGCAGAAGGGTGAACTCAAGAAATGCCCGTTTATTTCTGACACTAATAGCCCACTTTTGTTCCAGTGAACTCAGTTTAAATTCCAATATATAATTGAATGCTTTGTTTTTGCTCACCTTCTCTTTCTGTTTATTCAGAAATAAGGAAAAATCTTTTTCCGAGAACAAAATCCATTTTACTATAACAAAAAATAATATTTGGACCAATTTATTTATCTCCATTGTGTTCTTTCTGTTAAGTTTCTAAATTATCATAAGGAATACACCAAATATTCACCAGATGTGTGGATATACTTGTCCTACCAAATGCAAATAGCGCATTACTTCTGAGAAATTGTGTGTTATTACTGCGCAAACTAGTTTAGAGCAGAACCTCTAAGGGTGTGAGATCAGTGGCTCCCCCCTCAGCACCTGCAGTAGGTCCCAGCTGCAGCAGTGCAGTCTCTGTGCAGTCTGACTGAGGGAGGTTTTTGTACGGCTCTCTAACACTGTGTGAACACCCAGTTACTACTGATGCTATGGAGGCTCTGACAGTAATAATCTCCTGCATCTTCAGCCTGGACTCCAGTGATTTTCAGCATAAACTGAGTCCCAGATCCACTTCCACTGAAACGATCAGGAATCCCAGACTGGCGAGTTGTTGCAAAATATATCAGAAGTTTAGGAGCCTGACCAGGTTTCTGCTGGTACCAGCTGAGGCGCCAGCCATTGCTATCAGTATAAACACTCTGACTGGCTGTACAGCGGATAGTGACAGTGTCTCCCTGCTGAACAGCCTGAGCTGCTGGAGACTGAGTCAGAACTATATCTGCCATTGATTCTGGAAAAGATAAACATGGAAATAGATATCAATACAGACAAGCCATGTCAAACAGAATGAATTTCGAAAGTGTATTTGAAATTAAATAAATTCAACTCCACTGAGGAAGTTGTATAAAATGTAAATTTAAAAAAAATGAGATGTTCCATATTTCTCATCCTGTACAAGGAGTCCCAGCATCACCAGCAGTAGAAAGTCTGACATCATCATAATGCTGCTTGTGTCAGTGTCTGTGAAAGGACTGGACAGTCACTGATCAGGACTGGGGGTCTTAAAGTGTGTGGAGCAGTGAGGCAGGACAGGTATGCAAAGCCCCTTCCTCTATACAAATCCTGTCACACACAGTTAGAGGAGCTCTGATGTGTGAACAGCAGTGGGTCGACAGAAGGCTGGGTCACGTGCACTGTTACTGTCATTGAAAATGAGTTAATTCACTTCTTTGGACCTTTTTTTTAACTTCTCAAGGGGTAATTGCAAATGGACTGTGATTTGGTATTCACATGCATTGATCATACTCAGTTTATGAATATATAATGAATCAAATTAATGTCTCTTATGGTGGGCTTTTCCTTCAATCATCACAGGTAGCTCCTGTCTTCATACACTGCTTGGCCAAAAAAAGAAAAGATGCTCACTGTAATATTTTGTTTGCCCACCTTTAACTGTGATCATGTTCTGCATTTGTAGTGGCATTGCTTTTACAATCTCTTGCAATGTTCATCCATCCATTACCTATACCTGCTTATTCCTCAGTGGGGCCACAGGGGAGCTGGAGCCTATCCCAGCTGACTCTGAGCGAAAGGCAGGGACCCACCCTGGAATCTCACCAATCCATCTCAGGGTGCACACACCATGTACACACTCATGCCTATGGGCAGTTTAGAGTCTCCAGTTAGCCTGATGTGCATGTTTTTGGACTGTGGGAGGAAACCAGAGTAAACCCCAGTGATCACGGGGAGAACATGCGGACCTCATGCAGAAAGGTCCCAGGCCAGAATCAAACCCTCAACTGTCCTTCTTTGTGGCAGAATTGCATTGCAGCTGAAATTAAATACTCTGTGACAACTTTAAACTGATTAATATCAGGACTCTATGGTGGCCATTTCATGTGTGAAAATGATTCCTCATGGTCATTGAACTACTCTTCCACAATTTGAGTCCGATGAATCTTGACATTGTCAACCTGGATTATGCCTGTGCCCTCAGGGATTAAAAGAAATCCATTAATGATAAACCTAGCCATTAAATATATTCCGGTAGTCTGCTGACTTAATTTTATTGCTGCATGATGTTGCTGAGCCTAAACATGACCAATTGAATCAACCTCAGATCATAGGCCTTGTCCACATAGAGACAGAGATTTTCGAAAACGGTCTTTTTTTTTTTTACCGTTTCTAAAAAATCTCCCGACCACACGGCATCATTTCTAAAAATATCTGCGTCCACGCAGAGATGCCTAAAATGTCCCAAAACACTGTAGTAAATATTCCAGGACTGTGTGTGGTGCTGTATGGCACTATATTTCTATTTATACAGAAATAGACCACAAAGGGAGAAGAAGACGGTGAGCATTAGTATAAAGCTTTCGCTCTGTGTATGGACTAGAGGGGGTGGGGGCTGTGATGGGGGCAATCACGTCATTGTTTAAAAAAAAAAAACAGTTTTGGTTGTCCACACGAAAACGCTGGGGTGGAGTTTTCAGATTTTCTCACTCTGGACCCCGTTTTCAAATAATGCCGTTTTTGGGCGGCGTTGTCGCAGTCTTCGTGTGGACACAAGGCCGAAACGAAAAAATATTTATGCGTTTTCAAAAAAATCGTTTTCGTGTGGACGGGCCCATGACACTATCTCCAGAGGCTAGTACAGTTAGCACTATGGATGACAGGTGCAGCGCTTCATGGACTTCCTTTGTTACCCTGGCGCGCTCATCACCCTGAAATAGGATTAATCTGGACTCATTAGATCACATGACCTTTTGCCATTACTCCACAGTTCAATCTTTGTGCTCCCTCACGAACTAAAGTTCTTTTCTCCCCTTTTAGCTTCACTAACAAGTGGCTGTCATGTGGTTACTCAGCTGTTTAATTCTAATTCTGCAAGTTCTTGTTACATTGTGTATGAGTAAATATTCTTACTTTTACAATCAAACTTAGCAATGAGATCTAACTTTGATTTTTTAGGGTGAGACTTCACCAAGGATCTTTGTGATCTCCAATCATGATTGTTCATGATTTCTTTTCCACCTATTTCTTCCGCAAAGTTGACAGTTCACCACTATCCTTCCATGTTCTAGTAATGTAATTTGATGCTTCTTCACCCAATTCCAGTGATTTTAGCAATCTCCTCATTCGTTTTGCGTTGCTTTATTAAGGCCAATAATTTGTCCTCCTTGAAACAGAGTAACATCTTTTACACATCTTCCAACATGGTTGTTCAAGAAAAGAGAAGCTGCAGACTGCATTAGTCAGAGTTGAAAGAACCATTGCCAGCTGAAACATATTAATTACTGCAATAATGCTTCAATCATAGGCTTTTAAGTATTTGTGTATATAAATCCGAACAGCAACCTTTTTTTTTTTGGCCGGTCAGTGTATATGACGCAGTGGTTTTCTCACACAGTGTTTAGAATAAGAATCCTTGCGCTAACAGAAGCAGTACAGGATTGACTGTAAAATGAAATTATCTCCTTCATCTCCTTCACTGATCGCTGTGACATTTTTACGAGGGCAGTAGAGGAGCCTTTTCATTAGGCCTGTATCCTGTCTCCGTTTGTCGCAGTTATCCTGACTTAGTTTGATGGATCATGTGTCCAGACCCATGTAATGTCATATACTTCATCTCTTTTCAAGAGTGCAGAGAGAGACTACATCCTCCATAATACACTTGTTACTTGTAGCCACTCCTGGTTTTAAAAAAAAAAAAAAAAAAAACTAAACATGTAGAACATTGCAAATTATGATGTACTCTTTTTTTTCTTAAATGATTAAAAACCAGGAGTATTGTGTTTAAAAAATCTGGCTTTTCCTGAAACTAACAACCAAATCCTGGTCCAGCAGACTTAATCTAAATTGTAGCTCATGACTAGCGCATTTTATCTAATGAAGACTTGACGTTAAGTTCTGATAGGCCATGGGGTCAAGCCTGCTAACAGAGGAGCAGCTTCTACCTGAGTGCACATGACTGTCATCTGACCGAGCTGCCTGATTGCTTGGCTGGTAATATGTTACTCTACTTAAGCTCGCCATCGGGAAGCTGGTCCTCTGTGCGCTCGCTCAACAACCCTCCTCCACCCCAGCTCCATAGATCTATTGTATTCATTAACCCGGCTCTCTTTTGTCTAAATTTTCGTTCTATAGCAATGTCTCTTTCGTGAGGTCATTGCTGCTGTTGGCTCTGTTCCTTGGAGGGGGATTACTAGCAGCTCCCTGCCTTCGGGTCCTCGTTCGGACGGGCAGGGATCTCTCATAACAGAGCCATGTCGCCAAACTCAATGTATGATTGTATGCCTGTATGCTGCCAATAAATATTTTCTTTTTTTGACAAAGTGGTCCTATCAGAAATCTGTCTAACCACTCTTTTTGTTTATGGACAGATTAGAGAAAGTCTTTCTTCCAGAATGAAAACTGTTTCCTCATAATGGGAAAGAAAGGTATTTGGAACAATTTGTCTTCGTTGTATTCTTTCAATTCACCTTCAGATTATGAAAAAAAAACAACTTAAGTTTCAGCAAACTGTATATTATTGTATTACCTTATCCAGAGAGTGTAAGCCTATTATATTTGAGTATATTGACTTATTACTATACAAGTTATGTAAGTGTTTCAGATCAGTGGCTCCCGCCTCAGCACCTGCAGTAGGTCCCAGCTGCAGCAGTGCAGTCTCTGTGCAGTCTGACTGAGGGAGGTTTTTTACGGCTCTCTAACACTGTGTGAACACATAGCTGCCACTGACGTAATGTGCACTCTGACAGTAATAATCTCCTGCATCTTCAGCCTGGACTCCAGTGATTTTCAGTGTAAACTGAGTCCCAGATCCACTCCCACTGAAACGATCAGGAATCCCAGACTGCCGAGTTGAGGTTGAATAAATCAGAAGTTTAGGAGCCTGACCAGGTTTCTGCTGGTACCAGCTGAGGTAGCTGCTGCTGACACTCTGACTGGCTGTACAGCTGATAGTGACAAAAAAGTGATAGTGATAAAATGGGAGTGAAGTTAAACCCCACTATGCTCAGTTTTTCCTGAACGACCAGGTCCTGTTTTCACATTTCACACAGTAGTCTTCAGATGTTAAGGGAAAGATACTCCTGCTCAAACAGCAAACACAGGGCTGACGTCCTCCTGCAGTGCTACCAGTGCTTTGGTCATTTGTGCACTGGCCAGGTCATAGTGTAATACCAGCCTGTAATTTCCTCTCTCTCTAATTCCACCCAGTGGCCACTTTGTTGAGTTCATCTGTACACCTGCTTGTTAAGGAAAATATCTAATCAGCCAATCAAGTGGCTGCCACGCAATTGAAAGCATGAAAACATGGTAAAGAGATTCAGTTGTTCACACCAAACATCAGAATGGTGAAGAAATGGGATCGAAGTGACTTTGACAGAGGAATGACTGTTGTTGACAGATGGGGTGGTTTGGGTGTCTCAGAGACTGCTGATTTTTCAGGCAAAACAGTCCCTGAAGTTCATTTACAATTTTTTGGGGGAAAAAGAGTGAGTGACAGGTATGTGAACAAAAATTCTTATTTCACAAGAAATGTAAAAGGACCAAGGCCTGACTGGTTCAAGCTGACAGAAGGGTGGCAGTAACTCAAATAACCACTCATCACAACAGTGTTATGCAGAAATGCCTTTCTGATGCACAACATGTCAACTCTTGAATGGGACAGGGTACAGCAAGTCAAGTGAACTTTTTTAATAAAGCACATTTAAAAAAACAACATGCTGTTTGTTTAGCCAAAGTGGTGTACAGTCGTTACTAGAACAATAGATAAAATGGGGAAACTAAAATCATCTCTAAAATCTATAAATCTGTAAAACAAAATAAATACAAACAAAATTCCAATGAAGTTGGGACATTGTGTAAAATGTGAATAAAAACAGAATACAACAATTTGCAAATCCTTTTTGACCTATATTCAATTGAGTATACTTCAAAGACAAGACGTTGAATTGAATGTTCAAACTGATAAACTTTATTGTTCTTTTTTTTTGGAAATATTCACTCATTTTGAATTTGATGCCTGCAACATGTTCCAAAAAAAGCTGGGACAGGGGCATGTTTACCAGTGTGTTACATCACCTTTCCTTTTAACAACACTCAACAAGCGTTTGGGAACTGAGGACACTAATTGTAGTAGCTTCGAAGATGGAATTATTTCCCATTTTTGCTTGATGTACGACTTCAGTTGCTCAACAGTCGGGGGTCTCCGTTATCGTATTTTGCGCTTCATAATGCGCCACACATTGCTAATGGGAGACAGGTCTGGACTGCAGGCAGGCCAGTCTATTACTCGCACTCTTTGACTATGAAGTCATGCTGTTGTAACATGATCAAAATGAGGCTTGGCATTGTCTTGCTGAAATTAGAAGGGATGACTGAAAAAGACGTCACTTGGATGGCAGCATATGTTGCTCCAAAACCAGTATGTACCTTTCAGCATTAATGGTGCCTTCACAGATGTGCAGGTTACCCATACCATGGGCACTAACACGTCCCCATACCTTCACTGATGCTGGCTTTTGAACTTTGTGCTGATAACAATCTGGATGGTCCTTTCCCTCTTTTGCCTGGAGGACACAATGTCTATGATTTCCAAAAACAATTTGAAATGTGGACTCGTCAGACCACAGCACACTTTTCCACTTTGCGTCAGTCCATCTTACAGATGACCTCAGGCCCAGAGAAGCCAGTGGTTGATATATGGCTCTCGCTTTGCATGATAGAGTTTTAACTTGCACTTGTAGATGTAGCAACAAACAGTGTTGCCTGACAATTGTTTTCCTAAGAGTTCCTGAGCCCACATGGTAATATTCTTGACAGAGTGATGTCAGTTTTAATGCAGTGCCGCCTGAGGGACCAACGGTCGGGAAAATTCAATGTTGGTTTTCGGCCTTTCCACTTACGTTTAGAGATTTCTCCGGATTCTCTGAATCCGTTGATGATATTATGGAATGTAGATGATGAAATCCCTAAATTTCTTGCAATTGCGCGTTGAGAAAAATTCTTAAACTATTGGGCTATTTGCTCATGCAGTTGTCCCGAGTGGTGAACCTCACCCCATCCTTGCATGTGAACGACTGAGCCTTTCGGGGATGCTCCTTTTATACCTAATCATGACACTCACCTGTTTCCAATTAATCTGCTCACCTGTGAAATGTTCCAAACAGGTGTTTTTGAGCATTCCTCAACTTTCCCCGTCTGTTGTTGCCCCTGTCCCAGGTTTTTTGGAGCATGTTGCAGGCATCAAATTCAAAATGAGTGAATATTTCTAAAAAAAAAATAAACAAAGTGTATCAGTTTGAACATTAAATATCTTGTCGTTGTAGTGTACTCAATTGAGTAGAGGTCAAACAGGATTTGCAAATCATTATATTGTTTTTATTCACGTTTTACACAATGTCCCAACTTCATTGGAATTGGGGTTTGTAAAACATGAATAAAGAGAAAGTTTAAATAAAAAAGCAAACCAGATAATAAGGACAACACAGAATGCACAAAATGACATGCAACAGATGAAAGAGACAGATCCCACATGGAAAGAACCTATATAAACATATAGGTTTTAATATAGGGCCAGATATAGGTTTTGCATATATGGGACATACATAATATTGGCCATTTTCATATATTATAGGTACATATATGCACCTATATATGAATACAGTCAAATACAGTTTCAATGTTTTTTTTTTTTCCATTTGGCATTTCCGATCATACCTGAATCAGGGGTAGCTATTTATGTAATATGTGCAAATAAGTTGACTTTACTACTAATCTGACTGTTTGGTGGCTAATCAGGCGGATGCACACAATTCGCTACCCTCCCTTGAAGCACGGGCTCTTATGCAACAATGACTAACTAATATGCAGTGCAAGCATTTGTAAGCACAAGTTGAAAGCAGCTAACATTTGACTATAGACTCTGTGATAAACTTCTATATGATCACCTGTCTGGCCAACAGAACGTGCCTAGGGGAACTCTAATTTACATAACCCTTCCCAGCAGGCCCTTCGCAATTTGCATCCCTGTAGCGCATTAGCCAATTGCGCGCTACTTCTGAAAAGAGCTGCCGACCACTGGGCAGGGATTAAAACCTATATGTTTATTTAGGTTCTTTCCATGCGGGAATTTAAGAATCCTTGTTATTTCATCCCTGTTTGCTATACTAGCATCTCAAATAAAGACAAGTGTCTGTTCATTAAAACTGTGAACAGAAATGTAGACTTTGTCTTCAAATTCATTAACCACAGTGAAATGCTCAAATAGATGTGGGGATGAAAATGACTTTTGAAAGGCATGTTTACTTGAATGTATGTTCTTCTGTGTACTTTTATTTTGTTATTTTTGTTTTATTTTGCTACATTTAGACTAAGGACCTCTGAGCCATATTTATCTAGAAACTGCATTACAGACAAGATAGAAAACATTGCATTTGGTGGATTAACAGTGTAGTGTATAACCTTTCAGTGGATGTGTATGAGCTGTAATGATGTGAATCCAATTTTATCTAATGTGGTGAATCTGGCAGTGACTTAAACTTGAAAAAATACTTAATTGATGAAATAAACATAATCAAACCATTTTGTTTTTAAACATTTCCTTCTCTTCCACAATACACAACTCAATCTTCATTGAATGGAAATAAGTATGGTCAAGAAAGAATTGATGAACTTGTTATTGTTAATGTTTCAGGAAAAAAATACAACAAATAGTATTAGATATTTGTGTTGGTATCATAGCTTTTTTGTCTCCCCTCACTTGCCATAGTTAATAATGACTGGTTTACACATAACGTGCTGTTGTCACATGTCAACATGTATTTAGGATCAAATGTGATGCCAATTTCACATGTTCACATGCAATTAATAAGTTATTGCGTGAAATTCTTGTTATTTCTGTAAGGGACTTTGGACTAATATGCAGATATTACCTTGAGAATAAAAATATGAGCTAGGCATCATGAATGACAGTTGCAAAAGTGAGATATGAGCTATACAATAGGTATGACAAACAGAACCTGCCACTGGGTATATGAGCTATATAGGAGACCTATATGCCCTCTATAAGCACATATATGTACCTGAATTTGGCCTATATGCAGCATATAGGTTGCATATATGCGCATATATGTTCATATAGATTCTTTCCATGTGGGATCCATTAAAGAACAACAGGAAAACAGCACAATAAAAATAACAACGAAAAATAAAAGACCAAGTGGATTGAAAAGCAAGGGAGTACAAATAAGTTTTTATATGAGATTTAAAAATGGCAATGGAGGGTGAAAACCTGATTTCAGGAGGTAAAGTATTCCACAGTGTAAGGGATGCAACTGAAAATGCACAGTCACCTTTAGTTTATAGGTGGGACAGAGAAACTGACAAAAGCAGTTAATCAGAAGATCAGAAGGGAGTGTGCAGTGGAATAGGGAAGGATGAGGTCTGATATGCATTCTGAACCAAACCATGCAGAGCTTTAAAAACAAATGATAAAACTTTACAATCAATTTGAAATTTGACTGGATGCCAGTGTAGAGCTGCCAACTCAAGAGAGATAAGATCCCTCTTTCTAGACCCAGTCAAGAGCAGAACTGCACATTTTGAACTGACTGCAGCCTGGCGAGGCAAGTCTGTGAAACAACAAAATAAAGAACGTCACAGTAATCCAAACAAACTAGCTCAGTGATCATGGTGGTGAAATGAAAATAAGAAATAGCTGACTAGTTAGCTAGCTGGCTAGAAATAATATAGAGTGACACCATACAAAGAAAGTTTGACTAACCCTTCAACTCTCCATCATTTCTCCTCCAAATGCTGTCAGTCCTCCAGTCTGTTCCAATCAGAACAAGTGGTGCCAGGCACAACAAAACCCCGCCCCTTGCACAAATTTTGACCTACTTCTATTCATCTATTCTTCTATTCCTGCATCTATTCTGGGTCAGTGGCAATCCCTAAACCAAATTTGGGGTGAATCTGGCCATTAGTTTTGCTACACAAACACACACACAAACAAACACAGAAACAAACCGAACCAAAAACAATACCCCTTGCCCTCACCCTTCGGGTGGGGCGGGGTAATAACTGCCATTTTCCATCTCAGAACTACATTTCCATCCTGGAAATATAAGCTCAACACTCAAGGGGCGGTTCTTGAAGTCTTTTTTTTTTTTTCCCATGCAATCACACCTTTATCTGCGGTGCAAAGTTGAGAGAATACAACCTGATTACACAAGTGTTTAAATACGCTTCTGATTGTCCAATCAATGTCTTTCAGTTACTGTGGAAAGTATACACTGTGGAATTGGATAAGAAGGGTGTCAATCAGTACATCATTACTGGGGAAGTTTCACATGGGCGTGAACCATAAATGTGCAAAAAAGCAGATGAGCCTAAGTAAAAAATTGAGTGATTGGCTATCAACACGAGTACTTAGGAGGATATAAGGGAGCGCTGAATTTGTTGATGGAGGAATCTATGCGTAAATCCACAGTAGGGAACTTTGCGTTTTTGATATGTGATGACTATAATTGATAGTAGAATTACATAGTATCAATACCATGTGGAATTTTTGCTTCAGAAAACTGATTTTTCTTAACTGCTAATTGGGATACCATTGGCTCACTGTAGCTGAAGTGGTTCTTACAAAAGGAGAATTATTTTTTCTGTGGCAAGCTTCTGTCTCTTCTGGTCAGAAGGAAGACTTTCTTCTGGCAACCCTTCAAAGAGCTGGTGGTTGTGGAGATGGCACCTGGTGCTTTTGAAACCTCAAGTGACCCCAGATGCCGCAAGGCCTGTGATCCTTCACAGTGATTCTTTGATTTTTGTTACTTCTCTCACCATCTTCCATAGTATCCCTGGGGGGCATATTGCTGTTGTGTCCACTATGTTTGAGGTTTTCAACAGTTCCCATCTTTGGAACTGCATGATAATGCCCTGACAGTGCTCTGGCGGCATATTCAGTGTTATGAATTTTCTTATAACATTACTAGATTTATTAATGTTTATGACCAACTGACAGTTGTTTTGTTTTCTTCAAGGTGTTGGATGACAATGGGACTTTGTATCTGTGTTATGTCATTTTTATACCCGAGTAAACAGGAAGTGATGTAATGGCTCAATATAGTTCCTTAAAACATAAGAAGCGTAGACCTAATAGTGCAGATTTTTAGGATATCATAGATTAAAAAATTAAATAGTACTTTTACTCAAATACCATACAGTTTAATATTACCAACATTTCACCGGACAAGCTGGCTTCATCAGGGTTTGTGGCCAAAGGCGAACAATGTGCAAAGATTTAATTAAGGTTGTGATCGTCAGGTGAACACTCAATCAGTTGTTAATCAGCCATAGTCACATCCGTAATCAGTGTAGTTCAACCAGATACCAATTTCCACATCCTATACTAAAAGACAGCAAAAAGCCCCTAATTTACACATGAACACTGTCATGATCTGTTTTTGTATATTCGGTTTATGTTTTATTAGCTCCCACCGTGGGAGCTATGGTATCAGGCTCCTTCCGTGTGTGCATCCGTCAACAAAAACTTTGACATTTTGCTTTGGCGGGAGATTCTGGGGCCGCCAGTGCCCTATATTTCCACTTGGTTTATTAGTTTATTGATTCTGTTGAATTTTGTATTATCTGCCACATAATTGCTGTTTACCAGTTCCGTGCACATTGTTCTGCCTGTGATGTCTTGCCTTTCTTTTTGTTGTTTTCTGCCAGTACGCCCTGTCTCGCGAGCTGTCACATTTTCGGTGATTTGGAAGTTTTCGGTCATTTCAGTTCCTTCTCATCGTTTGCTTCCTTCATCTAGTACTAATTAAGTACTAATACCCCTCGCTCCATGTGTTTGTCTAGTTTATCCGCTAATCCATATTAATATACTAATCCTGTAAGCCTTTATCATACTAACTTGCACTATTTGGGTACTATTATTATCGCACAAACTACTAACTTTACTGATTGGATCTCTCACTTTCCACATAATCCCCTATAACTCTGCCCGCTTAGCTCAACCAGTCCTTTGCATAGTTTACCGTATTTGCAGAAACTCTCTATTACTAATCTGTTTCTCTCACTTTCCCCCACTTAGGCACTCCTTGAATGGAGCTGTTATTGCTTAAGGATGTCTCGTGAAACTAGAGCTTTGTCATTGCTTTTATTTTGTATTAATTACCTCTTTATATTTCCCCTCTCAGTAAATGTTTGAATTATCCCTCCACACCTGTTGCCCCGCCTCCTCGTTACTTCCTTGTGTATAGAGTTCCTCACTTCTGCTCATTCTTTGTTAGAATGTGGATCCCAACTTTTTCATAATGCTGGAGCTACCTGTGTGCTAGTAGAGATCCTTCTGTCCGACCACCTGTCTGTGCCTGCCTGGATTTGTTTGCCTCCTGTTACTGACCCATTTCATAATACCCAACCATGATTTCTGTCTTTTTGCTGCCTTGGCTTATGACCTCAGATTTCAGACTATCAACTATCCTCTGGTTTGCAATTTTGTGGTGTGGTCTGTGCCTTTAGTTTTTGCGATCTTCTGCCTGTTTATAGACCCTGTTTGGATACCCTTCTGTACTGTATACCATGATTTTTTAGGAATGATACAAAATTTTCTGAAAACATTGAATTACATCTAACTCATCAAACAGGGGACAAAATGGCTTCATTTTAGTTCTCAAAGCATCTCTTTAGCCAAATCATTAAAAGATTTTTATGGCCAATTTGTACCAGAATATTGATACCTTTTGAGTTGGAGTGGTGTTTGGGTGTGGGTTTTTGTTTTGAAAAAAAAAAAAAAAAAAACAGTAGGTGGAAAGCAAAGCTGTGATCTAATATGTACTCATAAAAATACTTTGACTGAAATGTCACTTTGCCGATGTTTGGATTTAAAAAAAAAAAAAAAACTTATAATGGCGTGAAGAGTTTTGGGTCTTGTAATTATGGGGTTAGAACACAGCCAAAAATCCTTTTATGCAGAATGAGACCACGCACAACATCCGCGCGCGCGCAAATAGAAACATCCTGGGAGAAATACATGCTCGTAAAAAACTTCTTGCGAGTGCTTTCATGACCTATCAACCAATATCCTGCGTCTTGTTTTCCCTCGAGCAATATTTTTAGCCTGCAAGGAGAAATGCATCCTCATAAAGAAATTCATCTGCTTGCGCGCGAGTGGGTTTTTTTTTTGGTGGCTGAAGTTTTTGTCAGTGAGGCGGTTATTGTCGGCGTAGAGGCCTGAGGGCATACCAACCCCCAGATATAATTGGTTGGCGACTTAGCCCAGTTGGACAATGAGTCTGGCACCACTGGTAAGCAGAGACAAACCACACAGCCCTGAATAATTTGTATTGTGAAAGTTGTTCTCGTTCCGCCTGTTCAGCCTTCAGTAGCCAAAAGCATGACTGGGCGCAAACAGAGCGCGATTAATTTTATGCATGAAAATGTATAGTAGTATTGATTGCATAATTGTTGTAACATAGCTTGCCTTATAATTTCCTGTGCTTCGGCAAACCCAATAGATATTTAATACTTTACACTGCTGATTTGCGTTTGTTGCCGCGTGTCCGCAGACTTCAAAACAATATCTGTCCATAACAGGGGTGCCTCAAAACACAGACCTCAAAATATTGAAATATGAATATATGTATTAGTTTTACGCCTTGGAAATGTTTAAGTATGTATCTTATTTATTACAATTTAATGGCCAGTGATAACACAAAAACTATATTGATAATTTAAGTATATATCGTGTACCCTTAGGATTATTGAAGCTAACTGTAAACAGGCTATTCAGGCTAACCAAAGTGCTATTCAGGCACTTTTTTTTTTAGATTTGTGAACCTTGTTCATGAAAAAATAAATATAACAATAATCGACTGTCGGACACGAGTTATATTGAAACCATTCGATTTTGAATGAGTTATATTAAACCCTGTCTGATTTTTGGACACGTAGGCGCTCGATATATTTTTGGAGGCTTATCCAAGTCGCTGTTTTCATGAACATGATGCTTTTATGGCATAAGCAGCATTTGCCTGTTATAATTAAGTGAAGCTTGCTGACTGCCGAGCGCCATTCAGAAAATGAGTACTGAAAAAAAAAATGAGCAAGGAATTTCGGTGTCTAACTGACCGGCAGCGGGTCAAGGTTTTAAATAAGAAAACATGACCGGCAATCAAAACTGTTTTATGGTTACAGCCTAAAAAGCACTATTAGCCTGAATAGCACTCCGGTTAAAGCTGAATGGCACTAAGATAGACTGTTTACGAGTTAGCTTTCCAATAATTGTAAGGGTAACACGATACCGGTAAATTATCCTATAGTTTTTTGTGTTATCACTGGCCATTAAATTGTAATAAATAAAGAGACGTACTTAAAATTTCTGGGGCCAACTTGAGACTCTATAGCCTATAATTCATATTCAATATTTCCGAGGTCTCGTTTTTGAGGTCTCTTGATCTCTTCGTTTTAGAGAGTCTGTGTTTTCTAGACACCCTGTTACCCAGACAGATAGCTGTTTCAAGTCTCTTAGGACACGTGGCTATAAGCATAAATCATGGAGTGTAAGTATTAAAATATCTGCGTGCCTGTCAAGCAGAAGACAACATGTTACAAATGATACTGAATAGTAATTATAAAATGAACAAGTTATTCAGGGCTATGTTCCGTTTGTTGAAAGCATCTTTCACCTCTTTACTGACTTAATAACACAAAATCAACCACCGAAAAACCCAATATAAATCGGCCACTGAAAAAACCCGCTGCGAGCAAGCGGTGGAAAGATACCAATGCGTGAGCAGGTGAACGTATTGCAAGCATGTATTTCTCCTCGCAGGCTAAAATATTGCTCGAGGAGCTAAAGATGCAGGATACAATATAGCTCGCGAGTGCTTTGAAAGCGCTCACAAAAAGTTCTGCGAGCATGTATTTCTCCTCAAATTTGATTTGGCGTCTTGATATCTTGGTCTGAACTTCCTCTGCATTTATGTTTGGTAGTAATATAAGCGTAGGTGTATTGTAGTTTGCAGTAACTCTGTTCAGCGCGAATTAATTTAATCCTGCAATTGAAGATATAAACCTGAAAGAGCGGAAGCCTCATTTTAAAATGTACATTTTTGGTGTGATTTTGACTAAAAAAGCTGCGTTAGTGCCTATAAAGGACTATCCGCCCTCCAGTTTTCACGAGTTCTACCATATTTTACTCCTCTTTCCTGCTATCTTCCCGTTTGAATATTTTTTCCGTATTTTTTTTACCCTTTAAGGCTGCTGGCGTGACGGCGGTAGGCATAAGACCACCCTATTTATTTTATTTTTTTTAATTATAAATTCCTCTGCTAAACCAGGCAGCTGCAATATCTACTTACAGAAGTTATTCAATAAGAAAAACGCGGTTGCATGGGGAAAACATCAACTGCGCGGGATGCATGTTTTTTTTGTTTTTACTCTCTGGCGAAAGGGTTTGCTCAGGATTCTGACCTTGAGCATCGCATAAAGGACTCACTTTCGCGATTCCTGACCTTGCTTGTGATGCATTGAAATCAATGGATAACACTGAATATCTTGTATAACTTTGCCATTTAGTTATGATTAGCGCTTACATGGAACGAATATGACCAACAAAGTCTGCAAAATGTTTTTTTAGCTAGCTAACATTAGTACGCTTGCTCAGCTAGCTAGTTCGCTAGCCTAAAAAGTAATATTGGGTGCATCTAGCCATTAACCATGTCAATAGAAAATAAGTGAATAGCCTTTGCCGGCTAACTAGCAGGTGGAGTTGAACTGCAAGCATGTAGCTTGCTAGCTGGCATGAATAGCACCAAATAAAAAAGTTTGCCAGCTAATGCAAACTTAGAAACCTAGCTTGAGCTTAGAAATTATGCATTGCCATGTGACTGTTTTAGCCTGGTGAGACTGCTATTTAGTTAGCTCCTCTGGAGTCTAGCCTACTTAGTTTGGCTTACCCAGTTACATATCCAGATTTGCAACTAAAAGCCAATTTACATTCATAGCCAGAAATATCTTTGTCCTGTGTTTGCACTAAAAACTCAGTTGCTAATGAACAAGCTAATCAACTGTCAGCGTAACTGACCTTGCTACTCCGCTAATTCATGACTGCTTGCTAATCTATCACTAGTTAAGTGGCAAAATAATTGCGATTTGCCGTTTTATTGATTTATATGCAACGAAAATAGCTAGTTCGCATGCTCAGCTAACTAGCTATTTATTCATCATAAGATAGTTACCGTTACACCAGCCAGCTAAGCAAGCATTTTCAGTGTGTGATCAGGATAGTTATCCTATCAATGTTTGCCTGAAGGGGAGTTTGACTGGTCGATGGAACTTGTTATACATGGACATAAAGGATAAAGAGATTACTTGTGCCAAACATTTTGTGAATTTTAACTGTCGACATTACCATTTACCAAAATGGCACCAAATGGCACTTTGGGCATAATTAAAGCAAATTTCAAAGAGCCTGTGTATCTCAAAAACTATTGCACCGTTGGCCGCTGAAATTTGGGCAACTCATTGTGGTCCTAAGGGCTGTTACTTAAAATAGGTTTCACAGAAATCAAGAGGGTGAGGCCAGGGTGCCCTGTTCAGTTTGGCGTGGAATAACCCACAAACATACCCTGTAATGCATTATAATCAACTGCCAATCAACAAATCAACCTGAAAAATCATTCTGATTTTTTTTTTGTCAGACTTACTGTTCACATTTGTAGATTGCACAGTAAAAATTCAGAGCGATGAATAACTGGTGACATGGTCATTTTTGCCCCAAAAAGGCATTTTGAAGAACCAAAACTGGAAAAATTTACTTAGAAGTTACTTCATTAAAAAACTTCTACAAATGATATTACTTGGATTACTGCATTCTTACAGAGATATATCATAAAATCATAAAAAATGAATTCTAGCCTTTTATCTTACTTAGTTTCTGAGTTACAGGTCATAAATGTGGTCTCGCCGTTTTGGGCGTTTGTGTTTCGGCTGATTTTGAGCTTTACCATACAAAAGTGGATCAGGATACCGCAGGCTTCAGGCCATTTTCAGATTCTAGGGGATGAATATGGTTAGTATACTTAATTTCGGCCTTGTATAATCAATCAGTTTGGAGCAATAAGTTGCCAAAGTTAACAAAATGGGTTTGCCGAAATACTAAATTTTTGAAGGGGCTATAACTTGAAATATTTTTTGTAGAAACTGGCCTAATATTTTGGCATTTTTTTTTTGTTTTATTGTGAATGTTTACTGATGAATTTTTTAAAATTTTGAGAGGTGACCTGGAAAAATTTTTTCAAAAAAATCTGGATGATTTGACATGAATGGCCCTGTGCTAACAATAGCTGTGAAATTATCCTGACCAGAAGACACCCCACTGACCCCATGTCAGTTTTAATAATTTTGCAGGCAGTGGCTTTCGGGTGGCAGCTCATTCCCAGCCCCAACTTCCCACTTCAGAGGCTAATCAGATACATCAGCAGCGTAATCACGAGTCCCCTGCCCATCGATATATTTCTGGTGGCCGGATGAATGGTCGCCGCGCAATGTTTGCTGCTATAGATTTCAATAAGGACGATGTTATCTCCTTTCTTTTGAAAAGGATGAGTTTCTCATATACCTATACAAAAGGAGGCAAATTCTAGAAGCTTTTGATTTGCTACTTAACTTTTTGATGTAAAAATTCTAATGAGAACTCATCATGGCACACCCACGTAATTACCTCAGTCCTTTTTAGTAGTTGAGAACTTTTCAAAAGGTAAAAGGGGCTTTATTGGGCTGTATGATCAAAATTCCCAGCGCCACCACCCACACAGTACTTCACTACCAGGTGTCTCTGTGATCTCCCTCACAACTATGGAAGGGCTACGCCAAAAGGGGAGGTGTAAAACATGTATAAACTTTGGGATCGCTTGCACTGTCCGATGAGAAGTGATTTTTTTACGTGCTATCTCCGGAATTTACATGAGGCCAAGAGACAACATTGTTCTAAACTAATGAAAAATTATAAAATAATGAAAGATGCATTGTTGATATTCATGAAGGTTTCCTGAAAGTGACTCTGGCGCTTGGATACCTGACAGCGCCCCTCCTGTGAAACAAAAAGAACTTTCTATACTTGTATAACAAATTCTTATTTTTTCTCATCAAGTCAAGTTATTATATTAAGTTTCCAAAGGTTTTACTGTGGCACATCGATGGAGATGCTGTAAAACCAAATTTGTTACTTAATTGGGTGGGATTCTTTGTCTGCCAGGAGAACATTCAAAAAGAGGCTGAGAAAATGGATGTGTGTGGCAGGAGGCAGGTGCGGGATAAAACGCGAATGAGACCGCGCACAACATCCGCGCGCCAAATCAAACATCTAGGAAAATGCGCTTTCGCCTTAGAACTTTTTGCGGCTTTCAACCTCGCGGTATTATATTGTATCCTGCATCTTTGCTCCTCGGTAATATTTTAGCCTCTGGGAAATACATACCAAAACTTCACCTCTCTTTTAGGACTTTCCACTGCTTGCTCGCCAGTGGGTTTTTCAGTGGCTGATTTGCGATTAGGTTTTTCGGTGGCTGATTTTGTCGGTGAGGCGGTTATTATCGGTAAAGGCGGGCGCGAGGCATATAACCCCCAAATATAATTGGTTCGCCAGTTGGACAGCAAGGTCACGGCACACCACTAGGACAAGCGGAACAAACCATATAGCCTGAATAACTTGTATTGTGGAAGTTCACGTTCGCCTGTTCCTTCGTGGCAAAGCATGACCGACCGCAAAGAATGCGCGTTCATTTTGTATGTAAGAAAATGTATAGTACTATTCAGTGCGTATTTTTTGTAACATAAGCATCTTATTTCTCTGCTTGACAGGCAATGCAGATATTTTAATACCTTACACTCCACTGATTTGCGTTTATAGCTGCGTGTCCATAGACTTTGAAACAGCTATCTGTCTGCAACAGGGTGTCGAAACACAGACCTCAGCAGACCGCCAGACCTCAACGCGAACCTCGAAATATTGGAATGAATATAGGCTATGAGTCTAGTTTTTCGTCCCAGAAATTTTAAGTACGTCTCTTATTTATTACAATTTGTGGCCGAAGTGATAACACAAAACTATAGATAATTTAAGTCTGTATCATTATTACCCTTACAATTGTGAAAGCTAACGTAAACAATCTATTCAGTGCTATTCAGTCTAACGGTGCTATTCAGGCTAATAGTGCTTTTTAGGCTAAACTACAAAAGCGTTTTGTGCGGTCATGTTTTCTATTTAAAACCTTGACCGCTGCGTTAGACACCTCGAAAAATTCATATCTTTTTTTCGTAGTACTCATTTCTGAATGAGCAGTTTGCAAAAGTCAACAAGCTTCGCAATTATAAATAGGCAAATGCCATTATACCCGCAAAGATCATGTTCATGAAAAACAGCGACTTGGATAAGCCTCCAAAAATATGTCACTTGGCGTCTCGTGTCCAAATCAGACAGGGTTTAATATAACTCGTCCGAAAATCGAATGGTTTCAATATAACTCCGTGTCCGACAGTCGATTATTGTTATTATACTATTTTTCATGAACAAGGTTCACAAATCTAAAAAAAAAAAAAAAAGTGCCTGAATAGCACTTTGGTTAGCCTGAATAGCCTGTTTACAGTTAGGTTTCAATAATCCTAAGGGTAACGATACAGACTTAAATTATCAATATAGTTTTTGTGTTATCACTGGCCATTAAATTGTAATAAATGAATACATGTAAACATTTCAATGAAAACGAGACACATATATTCATATTTCAATATTTTGAGAGTCTGTGTTTTTAGAGGCACCCTGTTCTTGGACAGATAGCTGTTTGAAGTCTGCGGACACGTGGCAATAGCATAAATCAGCAGTGTAAGTATTAAATATCTGTATTGCCTGTCAAGCACAGAAATTATAAAAGGCTTAGCTATGTTACAACAATTATGCGAATACAATTATACATTTTCATGCATACAAAATTAACGTTACCTGTTTTGCGGTCAGTCATGCTTTGGCTACTGAAGGAACAAGCCCGGGCAAGGTAACTTTCACAATACAAATTATTCAGGGCTGTGTGGTTTGTTCCGTTTTACCTAGTGGTGTGCCGTACCTTACTGTCCAACTGGCGAAGTCGCTCAACCAATTATATTCGGGGGTTGGCATGCCCTCAGGCCCGCCTCCTTACTGACAATAACCGCCTCCTCACTGACAAAAATCAGCCACCAAAAAAAAAAAACCACTCGCTGGCGCCAAGCGAATGGATATTTTTGCGAGGATGTATTTCTCCTTGCGAGGCTAAAATATTGCTCGAGGAACAAAGATGCAGGATACAATATAGGTCATGAGTGCTTTGAAAGCACTACTTAAAGTTTTTCTGAGCATGTATTTCTCCCAGGATGTTCATTTCTTGGCCTTGGCGGATGTTTGTCAGGTCTCTAATTACGCATGCCCGCGATTTTTTGGCTGTGTTCTAACCCCATAATTACAAGACCCAAAACTCTTCAGCGTCATAAGTTTTTTTTTTTAAACTAAACATTTTTATGGTATTTTCAGTCGAAGTATTTTTATAAGTACATTAGATCACAGCTTTGCTTCCACCTACTGTTTTTTTTTTTTTTTTCAAAACAAGCCCACACCAAAACCTGCAACGCTCAAAAGGTATCAATATTCTGGTACAAAATTGGCCATAAAATCTTTAATAGTTTGGCTAAAGAGATGCTTTTGAGTACTAAAATGAAGCCATTTGTCCCTGTTGATAGGTTAGATGTAATTCAATGTTTTTCGAAAATTTTGTATCATTCCTAAAAAGTACAGTGACACAGTACAGAAGGGTAATCAAAACAGGGTCTATAAACAGGCAGAAGATCAAAAAAAAACCAAAAAGGCACAGACCACACAAATTGCAAACCAGAGGATAGTTGATAGTCAAATCTGAGGTCATAAGCCAAGGCAGCAAAGACAGAAATCATGGTTGTACAGAAATGGGTCAGTAACAGGAGGCAAACAAATCCAGGCAGGCACAGACAGGTATCGGACAGAAGGATCTCACTAGCACACAGGTAGCTCAGCACAGGAAAAGTTGATCCACATTCTAACAAAGAATGAGCAGAAGTGAGGAACTCTTATACACAAGGGAAGTAGCAGTGGCCGGAGACGCAGGTGTGAGGGATAATCTAAACATTTACTGGAGGGAAAATACAAGGGTAATTAACAATACAAAATAGGAAACAATGACCAAAGCCTAGTTTCACGAGACATCCTTAAGCAATAACAGCTCCATTCAAGGGTGCCTAAGTGAGAAAGGTGAGAGAAACAGATTAATAGAGAGTTTCTGCAAATACTTTTTTTTTGCAACTAAGGCAAAAAGGACTGGTTGAGCTAAGCGGGCAGAGTTATAGATTAGTGTGGAAAGTGGAGAGATCCAATCAGTAAAGTTAGTAGTTTGTGCGATAATAATAGTACCCAAATAGTGCAAGTTAGTATGATAGTTATTTACAGGATTAGTATATTAATATGGATTAAGCGGATAAATAGACAAACACATGGAGGCGTTAGGGGTATTAGTACTTAATTATTATTAGAGTTGAAGGAAGCAAGCGATGAGAAGAACTTGTGAAACACGGAAAACTTCGAAATCACGAAATGTGACAGCCTACTTGAACAGGGGGCGTGCACTGGCAGAAAACAAAAGAAAGGCAAGACATCTGAGCAGAACAATGTGCACGGAACTGGTAAACAGCAATTATGTGGCAGATAATACAAAATTCAACAGAATCAATAAACTAATAAACCAAGTGGAAATATAGGGCACTGGCGGCCCCAGAATCTCCCGCCAAAGCAAAATGTCAAAGTTTTTGACGGCCGCACACACGGACGGAGCCCGATACCATAGCTCCCGCGCCCGCTTGGCGGTGGGAGCTAATAAAACATATAAAACGGAATATACAAAAAAACGAATCATGACAGTGTTCATGTGTAAATTAAACTTTTGCTGTCTTTTTAGTATAGGATGTAAGTGGTATCTGTTTGAACTACACTGATGGATGTGACTATGGCTGATTAACAACTGATTGAGAACACCTGGATGATCATAGCCTTTAATTAAATCTTTTGCATTGTTACGCCTTGGCCTAAACCAGTAAACCAGCTTGTCCGGTGAAATGTTGGTAATATTAAACTGTATAGTATTTGAGTGTGCTACCATTTAATTCTTTTTAATTCATGATATCCTAAAAATCTGCACTATTAGGTCTACGCTTCTTATGTTTTAAGGAACTATATTGAGCCATTACATCACTTCCTGTTTACTCAGTATAAAGCTGTTATAACACAGATACAAAGTCATTGTCATCAACACCTTCCAAGAAGAAAACAAAACAACTGTCAGTTGGTCATAAACGTGTCGTCTGGTAATGGTTATAAGAAAATTCTGCTGGTGAATATGCCGCTGAGCACTGTCAGGGCAATTATCATGCAGTTCCAAAGATATGGAACTGTTGAAAACCTCAAACATAGTGGACACAACAGCAATATGCCCCCCAGGATACTATGGAAGATGGTGAGAGAAGTAACAAAAATCCCAAAGAATCGCATGAAGGATCACAGGCCTTGTGGCATCTTGGGGTCACTAGGTTTCAAAAAAGCACCATCAGGTGCCATCTCCTAACCACCAGCTCTTTGGAAGGGGTTGCCAGAAAAGCCTTTTCTGACCAGAAGACACAAGAGGCGGCACTCGGAGTTTGGATGCCAAACGTCATTTAAATTATGACTGGAACAAGGTGCTTTGGTCAGATGAGACCAAAATTGCATATTTTTGGTCAGATACAGTATCAGCATGTTTGGCGTCAAAACAGAGATGCATACAAAGCACCTCATACCCATGGTGAAATATGATGGTGGATCAGTCATGTTTTGAGGTGTTTTTAATTCAAGAGGTCAGGGGCACTGGTAAAGATTAATGACATAATGAACTACTAAATTATCAGGATATTTTGACTGACAATCTGGTTGCCTCGCAGAAGAGCTGGGACTTGCCATAGGAGTGAACTCTGCAGCAAAGACAATGACCCCAAAGCATACCTCCAAGATCACGCCAGAAATGGTTCAGTGACAAAAAAATCGACTCCATGCTGTTATCGCCCCGCACCAGAGCAGTTGCTTTTCAAGTATAACTTGAAGGGTGCCAATTAACCTTGATTTGTTGAAATTTATTGCATGAAATGATTCTGATTTTGCAGTTGTTTCACTGAAACAAAGTATTTCACTCATGTTGGTATATTCGTTTCTCAATAATTAGTTTTTTTTTTTTTTATTATTATTATTGTTCGTGCATTACCAGTCAAGGGTGCCAGTAGTTTTTGAGCCCTGTATATAAATGTTCTGTTTTCATCACTTAACTCAAATTTGTACTCAATAGGCTAAACAGGAGAAAATAGTTTGATAGCATTTGTTTCTTTTCCTGGCGTGGACAGTTCTTTTCAAGCTTTGTCATAAAATATTATATTGCAGTGATTCACCAATTTCCCCAAAAAATACACTGTCAATTTTATGTTTTTTCACAAGTCTTCAATACTTCCAGTCAGTGTGTGTTCATCAAACACATCAACAGAGATAGTGCAATCCTCAATTATGGTTTGTATTGAGCTAGAACCAAGCATACTAACTTCCTGCTTAAGAAAGTGATTGTCAAGCTTCGTGTAACATCATACCTTATCGTCTTGCTCCATGATCATCACTCTGTTACAGCCACTGCTGTACATCATGAGCAGTGTTTGTAAAATCTGTTTCAATATTCTCCGCAGTCAATACTTTTAATGAGTGACATCTGTGATGTCTGCTTATATGAAAATTAATATGAAGGGTGTACTTCAAAAGTTACATTATTGTGTTTCATCACAATAAAATTGACTTTCTGCATTGTACATCATAATGTGAGTCGAGTGCTCTCAAATTCTCCACTTTGTGATCACATGTTGGACATCTAATCTCAAGGTTTCAAATACTAGTATCAGGAATTTATCCAGAAGCATATTTCTATGAATTCTACACGTGCTTTGTACAATATCCAATGCTTGAGAATATATTGCAGCAATACTCCTTTCAACATAGGGAAAGGTTACAAGACACTGTGAAAATTGGCTCGTACTATCATTCCAGACAGGTCATCAATCTTGCTATGTTTCTGCATTGGGTAATGCAACATAATGGACAAGGCAACATTTTGCAAAGAAGGTAGATACTTATACCTTTGACGTTCTCGGCAAACCTGAAGGAAAACATTTTTATAAAGACCTGATCCTTTGCAGAGATTCATGGCTCCAGATCACTGCTCACCTGTAGGTCATTTCAAATTTGCAAATTGCATTAATTGCCAATTTGGAATAAAAAAAATAACTCAATTGCTCAATTAATTGAATAAATAGAAATCTGACTACTGCTAACTGACTACTAAGTCAGTTGCATATATCTGTGTCTTTAATGGCAAAATATACCTTTGGACAAAATCAGGGGTCCTTTTTAATGTGTGCTGTGAGTCTGCAGAGTTTTTGTGTCTCTCTAATTCATTGCTGAATTTCCTCACTGCTATGACATAAAACAGCCATACAGAAGAAGCATTCTGCAGAACTCAAAGATGAACATACAAAGCCATACAGACAAGTCTTATAACCAAAAAAAAAAAAAAAAAAGTGATTCCATATTTCTTTTTTGGCTTTATAGGGAATGAACAAAATACCAACGTGGCCCCCAGGAGAGACATTAACTAATAAAGCAAATGCAGAGGTCTTATGGCTTTCAGATGTGATTGCAACCAAATGACATGAGTAAAGAAGTTAATTTAAGTGACCTTTAAAAATTAGACAGTTAAATATCTGGTTTTTAAATTATACTGACGATGTATAGCATTACGTCATTTTCTAAAGTGGGTATGGTTAAGAACAAAGTGTCTCCAACAGATTTCAGCTCATGTCCAAATTAAAAAATCCTGGGGTCAGCAAATGTTTCTTTTCTGTCTGGTTAGAAAATGGGTCCTAATTGTTTCAGTTTATTGATACCCATATCCTCCACCTGCAAGTCAGTCGCTCCAAACCACTCTTTGTTCCTTTCGGCAATTAAGCGCAAGCACTAGTGAAGTATTACTATTTTTTTTATATACCACGTAGCAAACCGGTCCGACTCCCCAAACTTCAAGTAGTTTTGGTGTCTGAACCAAACCAAATAATATCGATGCCTAAAGCCTCACCTTGACGTAATCCTGACCGAACCTAGACACAGCTAAGCAGTTAAACACAACCAAGTAGTTTGTGCCTAAACCTCACCCTGACCATAGACTTTTCTAAAGGTTGGGCGCAGCACCTGGGTCTGAAAAGTGAAACCAATCGCGAAAATCTCAAAAATTGCATTCTTTTAATGACGTAGATGGCGACATTGGTGGTTGCAGAAAGAAGTTCAATGCTATAGAAGTCTATGAGGAAATTACCCTTCTTTCCCACCTGATTTATTATTTCAATAATGATTTTTCACATTATTTTATGGTATCTATCGCAAGTTTCAAGTCTCCTTCAATATATCATGATGTTCATTTTTGCAAATTATGGTCCCAAATAGACGAGAAGAAAGGATAAAGCCAGATATGCTTTTGTGGGCATGGATATCCTCTGGTCCTCGTCAGATGAGTCAGATCCACATATGATCCACCCTTAGCTCTCCTGGATCTTCAATTCACGCTCTTCAATAGGAATAACATCCAGTTTCAAAATGACAAAATGGCGCCAGTACAAAGTGCCAAAATCAAGGCTTCTAAATGGTACCCTGAAATCAGTGGGTGACATCATGGTTGCTCGTCCATCTTCTTACAGTCTGGCAGGACCCCAGTTCTATTCCCAACCTTAAATGTTACTAAGTACTTTCCAGTGCCTAAATCTAATAAAAGTTGCTCCGAGACTGCCCGTTAAGTACTTTAGCGATCAGATCACGTGTACATTTTTAGACTGAAATACTCCAAGGAATGCACGAATGCCTTTTAGGGAAAGGCCAAGTACACATACACAGATGAACTGCATTCTTGCATGGAGTGCGAACATGAATGTCTTCAATGTTGAACTTAGTGCTTTAACCCACGCGATGCCAGCCCTTTCGTTAATAACTGTTGGCATTAGTATGTGGAAACAGCATTTAGTGTGAGCCTACTGGATAAGTCATTCATTCATAATTATGAACCATTTCTAACAATTACACTGTAGTCATGTGATCCTGCATGTATATGAGTTGTAATTATAAAAAAAAAAAAAAAAAAAAAATTCTGTATAAGGGTTTCCTACATATCTGTATTTTTTGTATGTTGACAGACATAAATATGTCACGATAAGCGGGCTGGCTGGCGATCCTGCGTTGGACACTGTTCAGCGAAAAGCTTCCCATTCCCTCGGTGAGGCACAGAATTATGTTCCTCGGTGAGTGTGTGGGCCTACAAGTCAGCAGCAAGTTGCCTGGGACATGGAAGCATAAACAATAGGAAATACATTTCTAAATTCATTGAAATTTCTATTAACTGCGTAACAACAAAAATATAATGCAAATCCATTTTCTGGTCACCAGAGCTATATTTTTGGTTATTATACCTGGAAATTCTTTGAGTGATTTGAGAGTTTATGGTATATTTGCACTTGACAAGACAACAGTAAACTTCCTGAGTTGGAAAAACCTGTTTTTTGTGTTTAAAATTAATTTTAGTGTGCGAACACTATAGCGTTGGGTTTAAAAGTCAACACCCTCAAACACCAACCCTCACTCAAAACCCTGTTTCTGTGTTTTAAAGTTCATTTTGAGTGTGCGAAACACCAACATTGGTTTCAAAAGCAAACACCCTCAAACACCAGATTTCACTCACCAGCCTCCAGATTTGGTGCCTCAGGACACAAAACCAGTGTGTTGAAACTTTTTCTTTTAACAGTGTATCTTTCCAATATCAATACCATTTTCCAGTTAAACTTGCTGCCGAATCAGTATGTGCAGACCTTTATGTGTGTGTTTAGCGACCTTGCCATGACATAGCTAGCGAACTTGAAATGTAGGTACACGGCTACGCTAATAGTTCTTACTGCGTCTTTATGCATGGTGAAGTAAGTGGTGTCTCTTCATGCATCACTGAATGTTCTTCCTCTGCAGCTGCTGAAGAAATCTCTTGGTCCACTGTGCATTTACAGAGAGCACAAACCGAGCATTAGTAATTTGAAATAACCCAGTAAAATTGTCCAATCATATTTCCCTTATGAATGGGAGGGCTTTGTTATCGCTAATATTATGACAGGTTCCGCCCGCTGTCCCCCAGGCGAATCACAATTTAGCGAAATAAATAAAAAAAAAAAAAATACAGCTGATAAACAACCTAAGCGAGTTAACCAGAGTTGTTGGTTAAGTGATAGCTGTGAATGTCGTTCGAGTTTCTGAAGAGCGTGTTATAGACTTCAATATTCAATGAGAAGTTGGAGTTGATCCCAGCATAGAGAAAGCCCACACGGGCCTTAATCTTATGCAAAAAACCAAGGCTTTTGAGGCGTTTCAGCACCAGCAATTATGCGCGATACCCATGGATGAAGGAGGAAAATCTGTATTGCTGGGATTGGGTCCTGGGCCAAAACTGGACTCTCTGAGCAGGTAAAAAAGGCAATTAAATGATCATGAAATGGTAAGCTATTTATAGGGCTCTGTGCTAAGTGATTTTTGTATTTTTGCCGTCGCTGCCAGTGTTTTGTGTTGGTATGTTACAAAATTTATTTGGGAAAAAATTATACGGCATTGCTGAGATAGTGATAGATTAACTACATTATTACGATGCTTTTGCCCAATTTAACTTTAGAAACGGAATGCATTTTGCCTCTGAAATAATTTTTGTGACCTCACGGATGCATAAGAATACAGCGTTAATTATTCATTAATTAGATCCTCTGGCTTCGCCGAGGTCACGATACTTCTTGTTTACAAACACTGACGTCATATTCAGCCATACGCATTAGCGTGGTTGGCAAAAACAAGTGTAAATCAATACAACAAAACAGGGGAAGTATGGCATCTTGCAGTTGTGGAACCGATTCGGTGGTCTCTGAATATGTACAAAACCTTGACAGTACCGCGATTGCAAGATATTTCTCTTAGCTTAAGTACAACGACGGTCTGTGTAGGCTTCCGGATCCTTACGAGCTGAAAGGTTGGAGGAACGAGCCTTTGGGTCTGGGTCGGCTGGATTATCACTTGATTTTTCTACATCGAACAGAAATTCAACATTTGTTGATCATCATTGATCAGTAAAAGTAATTCACAGTCGTACGTTTACCAGAAGCGATTTTAAAGAGCGCCAATATATTTTGGGGGTTTATTAAGTGATAGGGGTTTTAAGATTTGGATTAATATTTAATATCGCGAATGCATATACTGCGCATTCCCTAGCCACCTGGTGTGTCATCAATAACCAGGCTGCCGCCGTTACAGCTGCAGTAGACATTTAACTCTAAATTTTCTAAACTGGATGAACGATGGACGTTTTTTACACGCTCGAATGTTTCTCTGGGTACCCAAAATTCCAAACCCGAAAAAAGTACTGATCTTAATCGATGCGATGAAGGATGAAAAGCGAATTCTTTCCAATACTAATATCGAACTATCTCTTAAATACTAAGCTATCGAATATCGAATTACCCAACACAAAAGATCATTCCTTGCCATGACGATTAATAAAATCACGAAAAAAATTAGCCAAAACATCATGGTAAAATGATGGAAAATAAACTTCTGACCTGACCCGACAGAGCGTGAATAAAATTACACCGCGCGAGAGTGGGCCGCTGACATCAGTTCTTGCATCGAATTGCATCAATCCAAGTAGATTTTTTCGGTTCTGAACCTTCACGAAACGGTTTGTGCAGTTAATAACGCTGCAACTGACTGGCATTATGACAAAAAGTGGAAGACAACTTTACTTCACATATAAAATCAATTGCCATGTTGTGGCTTTTTGCCAACCACGGTAGTCAACAAACCCACGTGACCAGGTTCGTGATGTCACGAAGTATCACTTTCCGATGCGTTCAATAAATTCTGGCTAGAACCCTGAAGAGATAATGAGAAGCAGAGAGACCTAACCAGGCTACCATGTTAGATTGAAAGAATGTCAATAATTTGAATACATAGCAGACCTCTGAATTCCACCTCTCATCGAGGAATTTTGTATGTATTATGAAAGATATTTCTTTAAAAAAGGAAATTATTTTAAGATGGCCCTGGTTTTAAGCGCTTAAAAATATAGGCTACGTGAAGTGGAAAACATTTTATGAAGCATACTGAACGTGAATGCGAGAGAGAATATGTTTGCATTGCACGCAATAGTCAAATGCACCGAAGATTTGGCAATGCATTTTCAGGCAAATCTTTGCTGCAAAGACAATCATAGCCGTATGTTGCAGTTGTCTTTGTATAATGTTGACAGATCTTCAGCCCATATTTTATTCCTGTTTAAGACTTGTTATTGACTTCTATTGTGTATATTGGATAAACCGTGTAACATTCTTGTATTTATTTTGTCACTCAGCCTATGTATTGTTATACCATTTGATTTACTGAGTTGATTGATGACTACCAATTACAAGTCAAATGTGCAACTAATTAACTTCTAACAACCAGTGCATGTTTAAAAAGGAGGCAGGCTGAGGACATTTTCATGCTGACGAAGGTCTATGGGACCGAAACGTTCACTTATGTCACTTTGAGCACTTTTTATTAAATATATATTTTTCCGGCATCTAAGTTGTCTCATCACTTCTGTGCAGTGTAGAAACTGTTTTTTGACATTTTCGATTGTTTCCTGGCTGGGCGCACCTGACCAACTCCTGAAAGCCTGATTACAAGCGGCATAAGCCTTGCTCCCTCAAATTTTTATGCAAGGTGTACCAATGCTCTACAGCTAGCAGGGATTACAAGGCATTTTTCATGATTACTAACAGAATACAACACATCACCATCAAAAATGAACCTTTCCTTCCCCACAAAATCCTCACTGGTCACATTTACCAGTTTACCAAATAAAGGTTTCAAAGTTTCGTCATCCTTCTGCAGCACAGAAATATTGTTGGGTACATACCACATTTCATCACACAGCAAACCCTTCTTGACCAGTTACGTTGACTTCAGTTGTTTTTCAAAGCACCGCTGGCGGGTAAAGTTTTCTTCGGCCCTTCAGTGACACCCTCATAGACTCACGGTCAAGGTCAGGCAGTGGTTGGACACCATCTTTGCTTGGGCTGGGGTTAGAACAGGACAAGGAACATTTACGGTACAATTCCCCATTCTCCCCAGGTCAGTTCAGCAGTTCTTTTCCTTGCAGCAGAGTCCATGACAACAGAGCAAGTCCATCCCAAAATGGCACAGACAGACAAGTTTCCTACCACCCCCAACAGTCAGAGGGTAAGGTTGGCCATCAGTGGTAACTCTCTATCAGCTTTGGGATAAGGATGTTTATCGTGCGCTTCTTATGTCTGCCTGTCTACTGCAGTCCACATGGCTTACAGGCCCGAGATGGTACTTAAAGACATAAAGCTAACAGTATCTAGCAGAGCAGTAACATATTAGCCATTGATAACAACAGTTTTGTGTCTGGTTTTAATGTACATGTCCCTGTTCGGCCCCACTTCAAACTGGGGTGCATAGCAAGCGCCTGTGACCTTTGCTTTGCGTACCGGGCACACAGAAGCTTTGTGGCCTAGCTGCTGGTGATAATAAACAAGTTCCTTACCAGAGGCTCGTTGGTTTGGGACAGTATCGGTATCACCTGAAGGTCCCTAGCTGTTCTCCCCCCTTGTAGGCCTTGGCTGAGATTGCTGGAACACTGGTCAGTGTGGTGCGCTTGTGGTAAGTGGGGTGGGTCTGTACTGTAGGTACAGATTCAGGTAGTGTAGAGCCAACCTGACAGCTACAAATCCCTCCACTGGCTCATGCTCCTTTACTCAGGTCCTCACCACCATTGGAAGCACCTGGACTAGCTGCTCCAAGATGATGGTTTCACCTGTCTCCTTTGTTGTGTGCTGCTCTGGTCGGACCCAGCGTCAGCAGAGTCCCTTCAAGCCGTGGTAGGTCTTGATGGGGTTCTCACCAGGAGGCACGGTAGTGGACCGGAACTGCTGCCGGTAGGTCTCAGGAGAGATATTGAACTTTGTCAGTAGAGCTGCTCTCAGATCCCTGTAGCAGTGGCCCCTCTCCTCATCCATCGCAGTGTAGGCCTCCAGTGCCTTACCAGTCAACAATGGAACAAGCTGGCATGCCCAATAAGTCTCAGGCCACTTCCACCTTTCAGCTGGGAAGCTGCTCAGCCACTGGAAGAGAAGCCCTCAACCCTCGGATCTCGGCCAACGGGGCCTCCTCTCTCCTTTGCTGTGCTGCCAAAAAGTCCCGCATCGTTGTCACCAGTTCGTCTCCTGCTCCTGGTTCACCTGCCCCTACAGGAGTTGTGGGAGCCACTGGGGCCCTCCAGGGCCTGTACTCCTTCTTGTCCTCGACTGACGACGTACACTATAGGCCAAACATTAGGAAGCAAGATCAAATTTGTACAAAAAAAATCATAGTTTCACTGGCATACTTTGCAACAAAATAAACATGATTATTATATAAAAGTGTCATATCCAGAATACATTTTACTCAAATTATCAGGCCCATATTACAAGGCCATGGTCCTAATACCGCCCGGATTGACGTTGGCATCGGTGAGCTGTAAACCATGACATAAAGTGAATAATGCAAACTGTGATTTGTTTTTTACTTTTTCACTGAATTTGTGACTCTTGCAAACCTTCTCAACCGAAAAACTAAGCCCCTCCTTTCTTTTGTTAACATTTATTCAGCAATGGTCTGGTAACATCAATGTATACAAATACCGAAAGGTAAATAGAGGAAAATGGTGTATATCAATGAAAGAAATGTCTAATCATGCAGTAAATACATCCCAAAAATCCATAGATTTCACCAAACCGCAGCGTTTATAGGTGAGCCTAGAGTGGACCTAAGCCCACCCACTCATCTACAGGCCCACCCTAAACTTTTCTTTATATATATATATATATATATATATATATATATATATATATATATAGTTTTAAATATATTTCATGATTCAATTCATTAATGATTCAAATTAGTTATTTTACAAACGATTTAAAAGTTGGTTATGTTGGCGCTTTAGCCGTGGTCAACGTGGCCGCTTTAGAACTAAGGAGAGCGGTCGCGGATAGGTAGCCTGTGCACTGAAACGTTAAAAAATGCAACAAAATATTTAAGTAACATTAGCAACCAAATTTGATATAAAAGAGATAATATAGTAGTACATCTGCTAGACGTTTTTATTAAGTGAAGATTAAAGCCCAGACCAAAGATTCGCGACGAGAGGGGTTGGGCTTCAACTACTTAAACACACCCGGTCTGCGATGATCCGAGATGAGAGGATGTCGTTCCATAGCCTGACTCTCCCAGCGCTTCCCGGCTTTTTAGGCCTATTTTCCTAGTGCTAATGAGTTAGGCGCAACAGTTGCATTTCAGCTATTAAGAAAACAGCGAGGACAGACAAAAAGAAAGAAAGGCGATAATTTGGAGCCGTCCATGGCAGTGGCGTTGCCAGAACTTAAAATTGAATTGGGCTCTAAACATCTCTTTTAAACAATTGGTTCTGACTATCGCAATCATATGCGATGAAAAATGCTCTACTATCAGGTGCTGCTTGTTCACTTCGTTAAGGCAAATGACAATCGTTCATTTGGACGCGCAATTTTGTGCATTTCAAATCAGTGGCGTAGCTAGAACTGAAAACATGAGCGGTCACACAACATCGCTTTACTACAATTATTAGTCTAACTTGTTCGGTCATTTTCCTTTACATTAAAACAAATTTGATTATAAAAATAGTCAGTGGCAATTAAAGACCACGGCCTCTTTACGTGATGCGATCTGGGCGACTAATCAGCCAAATTAATAATTCAAATCAGAAAAAATAAGTTACTCATAAGTTGGCCTATGGGCTACTTGAGAAATAAACTGCTCTGGAATTCTGCACTACCTTTCTGTCTCATCAAATGATCTAGCCTGTGCTTCCTAAATCCCGGTTAATTGTTTAAATTGAATCAAAGACAATTGAAATGCCCAAAATTACTTGGCGTCCAAATGAATGATTGACGTTTTGCGTGAGTGAACAAACAACACCTGTCAGTGTTTCAGTTGAAGGTAATCGAAAAAATGATTGCGGTCGAGTCAGAACTAATAATTGTTTTAAGATATTTCTATGCAATTTAAGTTCTGTTTTCTCACTGGTCATAGATTACTTCAACAGATACCCGAAGGCGCTGTTGCCAATCTGTGCCAGGGCCTCGCAACGGAGACCTCATTTTGTAAATTTCTCCCGGTTATTCCCGACGCAGTTCCAACCAGCTGACAGTTTTTAACTGACGTGACCAGCTGAACTCGCTACGAGCTGATTGGCTGTTGAGACAGGTTACGTGCTTTAAGTTCTAAAACCAGCCTCTTGCGATTTGACATGCTGAATCTCTGGCGACGCCACCAGCCGGCTTGAGTCGAGCTGCGACGGGCCAGTTCACACTGCTGCAACTCCTCCCTGTGACGTTCTAAAATGGTCTCGTCTCGTCGCGAATCTTTGGTCTGAACTGGGCTTAAGTTTTATTAAGTGACCTAATCTTTGGAATTTAGGCCCACCCACAATTGGTCTGGCCCACCCCAAACTGAAATCCTGGTGCCGTGCCACCAGTTTCACTAACTTTAAAGGCATTCGAACAGAAACTTGATTGCTTCCAAATTTTTGACCTGTATTGGCCTTGCTTCCAAACTTCTGGCCTGTTGTGTAGGTACCCTCTCCCATGCCCTGTCTGCGTTGGCAGTTGCCACCTTCTTGAAGCCGTTGGGACTGAGTCCAGCGTGCTGCCTTTGGGGCCGGATATGTTGCATGGTTAAAAAAAAAACTATAGTTGTAGGAGTAGATTTTAGTGAAATTTCATTTTGCCGGCCTCCCTAAGGTGCAGTGAGAAAAACAATATTTACAAGAGTGAAAAAAAATCAAAGCTCACCTATCTCAAAAATTGTAAGGAAAATCACTAATAATGCCAAACCAGGTCTAAGAGCAGTCACCTTCCCTGGAACCAAAAACCAGACTGACGTCATCTTCTTCTGTTATCATTTTATGGCAGTTGACAATCTATTGGTGTATTACTGCCAACTGCTGTATACTTAGGCTAATTTTATAGGTGTTTCTCTTAATAATGGAAAGAGACATGTGAAGAGGTGGTAGGGAGAAAAAAGAAGGTGAGGAAACCCCAGCTTTCCACAGAAACAGATCAGAAAAATAAGTGAGAGAAGGGCTAAGATGGAGGTTATTAAAGGAAGTAAAATTAGAGCAAAAAAGGCAGCAGCATAGAAAGAATGAAACAACAAACAAAGAAGTGAAAGAAAAGCAAAGGGAAAAAAAAAGCAATTTTGAAATTTTTTTGAAATTGCCAACTTCGAGGTTAGGCAGCTTTCATCACATTTAAAAGGCACAATTAATTGGCAAACCTAAGCCTGGAAAAAAAAGCTTTGTATATCGCATTATGCATACGATGGCTGCTCTGGCGTGTCCTCACGTTAAATTTGGCGTGTAGCTTATGCAAGTCCTCAAAAATTAGCGTGGCCCAGCGTATCTGGGATGCATCTAAACTGATGCGTAATAGCCCAAGGACATAGCTCATCCTTATGAGAGCAATTAGTCTAGCTGGTTTCCTCAGTATTTCCTTTATTAGCGCGTTTTCCCGAAATTATAATTGGCATCTGAGGACACGGTTTCTCTCCATATGCAATCTAACAGCGATGAAATCATGGGCTAAATTCAGTGGCGGAACCAGAACTGATAATTGGGGTGCACAAAACATCCGTTTAAAACAATTATTAGTCCTGACCCCTGACATGTTCTCAGTCATTTTCATGATTAACAAAAGGTTCACTCCGAGAGCACTCCACACCTAACAGGTTCTTGTTCTCTCGATTAAATTAAAGGCGAATCATTCATCTGGGCCAGCGTATTTGCTGTATTTAAATCAGTGTTATTCAAATTGCACACCTGCGCATATAGCTTTTTATGGCAGCCTGTTTAACTGCCGAGTGCCACTTTTACCGAGAGTGAAAGGCGATATTTCATTGGAATGCGGACCAGTTCAATCCATGGCCTTCTAACTAAGTTAATTATTTTTTGAACTAGATTTAGCCCATAGTTCATAAGCTGTTAGATTACATATGGAACCCGTGATGTTCAGTGCAATTGACGCATCAACAAGAAAATGACAGAGACAATTAAAGGCGTCATTTTGCTTTTCTTATTTCACCACTGATCTAAATAATTAAGGGTAGTGTAGTCCCAGCTTGTCAGGATTTAAGCCGTGTTTATTTACTTCACGCCCAACACTGTCAGTTAGATTCTCCGGTGTGCTAACTGGAATCCAGTAACATGGCACATGTGCTGGCAAATGCGTCACATAGTTGTACAGCAAAATATATTTTCAGCCTAAATCTGCTCCCGTGTACTTAACCTCAATAACAATCAAGCAATTTATTCCAGTAGCCTATAATGATGAAGATGTGATAATGAAAAGCTGACAAACCTAACTAGACAGTGTTAGATTGAAAGAATGCCAATAATTTGAATAATAAGAAAAAAAATCTTCCTCTGAAAACTGCCCCTTGTCGCATTTTTGGGAGATTATTCAAGATTAATGAAAAAAAAATTAAAAAGATAATTTTTAGATGACCCTGAATTTGAAGCATCTTAAAAAAATACAAAAATTGGAAAACATTTCGTAAAGTGAATGAAATATAGCTGTATATAGTGACATATAGCTGATCAGTCTCAGGAAATTACCAAATGTAAGCCCACAAAAAAATCGTACAATCACATTCATACTAATCTGTGCTGTTCCATGGCCATTTAAATGTCAAAATATGACAAACAAACATGTTATCTTATGAATGAAATCTCTGTGGTTTAGTTTCTTCTTTAAACGCTGATTTTACGTTTCAAAATAGGCTGTTTAATTTACGGATAATCCCAGATGTAAAAAAACTTCAAGATGGGCCAATGGTAAGATAGAGCCACATGAAGCACTTTAACAAAGTTCATTTTCACGATGAAAAATGGTCATGCTCATGGAGGTCAGCATGGCCACACTTGCTCAAAACACTAGCAGTTAAAGTAATCTGAAGGAGTGACAACTAACACCCAGCCAGACAGTCACC
Organism: Gymnothorax javanicus; assembly: GCA_029692085.1. NCBI lineage: Eukaryota > Metazoa > Chordata > Actinopteri > Anguilliformes > Muraenidae > Gymnothorax > Gymnothorax javanicus. The sequence continues at coordinate 123,981,699 of CM056197.1, read as the reverse complement.
CCCACTCCAGCCATCCCAATGAGATGGCTTTCGTTCCGCTACAGCAGTGGTTCCCAACCCAGTGCTCAAGGACCCCCTGCCCTGCAGGTTTTTGTTGCAGCTTTACTTTAGCATACTTTCTCCATTTAAGGCCCAATGCACCTTCATGCACAACCTGTTCAGGTAGATGTTTTTCAACCAATCAGCATAGAAGCCCTTAAAAAAGGATCAGGTGTGAAAAAGTATAGCTGGACCGAAAACCTGCAGGGCAAGGGGTCCTCGAGGAATGGGTTGAGAACCACTACTCTACAAGATTTCAAGACACCTCACCCTAATTTAGTAAGACAATGCCGACTGTCCTCCGGTGCCCTATTGATTTATATTCTGCTCCCGAAAAAGCCAAGAAAGATGACAATCAACATTGGCAGGGAAACCGTCACTGGCTGACCTTCTCACAGCCCTTCCTTGTGTAGTTGGAAACGTGAGAAATGTCAAGGGAACACATTGAAGAACCCTGAAATCTTACACTTCATAAAGTGGACTATCTACTGATTCACATTAGCAAATAAGTGAATCCACAGTTTGATTGCAAAGTGAAAGTAAAATAGGAACAGGATTAGAGTAATTGGTTAACAGGAGATGACTCTGTAGTCCTTAACTTAGCTCCATTCAGCATGTCGGCGATGCTGATGTCAGTCAAGTTTTTTTTTCTGGAGGCATTTCACATTGCCTCTTATGTTTGGAACTTTTGGCAGCCGTTCATTCGCGACTGCATTGGGTTGATTCAGGCCCGGCACCAGGATGAAGAGATTGAGGAGGCAATTAGCGAGGGGGATAATCTTTTTATATCGTGAAATATCGGGTTATCATCAAACCCAGAACCCCAAAGAACCCTTTAACCCCGAACCCCGCACCATAGCAACCGCCTAGCAGCCTAGCAACCACCAGAAACCATAGCAACACGCCCAGCAACGCCTCTAGCAACCACCAGAACACCATAGCAACACCGCCTAGCAGCGCCTAACAACCACCCAGAACACCATAGCAACGCCTAGCACGCGTCTAGCAACCACCCAGAACACCATAGCAACTACCTAGCAACGTCCTAGCAACCACCCAGAACACCATAGCAACCACCTAGCAAAGCCCTAGCAACCACCCAGAATACCATAGCAACCGCCTAGCAACACCCTAGCAACCACCCAGAACACCATAGCAACCGCCTAACGCGTGCTAGCAACCACCCAGTACACCATGCAACTACCAGCAACACGCCTAGCAACCACCCAGAACACCATAGCAACCACCTAGCAAAGCCCTAGCAACCACCCAGAACACCATAGCAACTGCCTAGCAACACCCTAGCAACCACCCAGAACACCATAGCAACTGCCTAGCAACGCCCTAACAACCACCCAGAACACCATAGCAACCGCCTAGCAGCGTGACTAGCAACCACCAGTACACCATAGCACTACCTATGACGTCCTGCAACCACCCAGAACACCATAGCAACCACCTAGCAAAGCCCTAGCAACCACCCAGAACACCATAGCAACTGCCTAGCAACACCCTAGCAACCACCCAGAACACCATAGCAACTGCCTAGCAGCCTAACAACCACCCAGAACACCATGGCAACTGCCTAGCAAGCGCCCTAGCAACCACCTAGAACACCATAGCAACTGCCTAGCAAAGCCCTAGCAACCACCCAGAACACCATAGCAACTGCCTAGCAACGCCTAGCAACCACCCAGAACCCCATAGCAACTGCCTAGCAGGCCAAAACCCAGAACACCATAGAAACCCTGCCTGGCAACCCCTAGCAACCACCGAACACCATAGCAACTGCCTGGCAACCCTAGCACACCAGAACACCATAGCAACCGCCTAGCAACGCCTGCTAGCCACCCAGAACACCATAGCAACTGCCTAGCAAAGCCCTAGCAACCGCAGAACACCATAACCCAACCGCCTAGCAACGCCTAGCAACCAACCAAAACACCATACAACGCCTAGCAACCCTAGCAACCACCCAGAACACCATAGCAACTGCCTGCCCCTAGCAACCACCCAGAACACCAAGCAACAGCCTAGCAACGCCCTAGCAACCACCCAGAACACCATAGCAACTGCTAGCAACGCCTAGCAACCACCCAGAACACCATAAACTGCCGCAACGCCTAGCAACCACCAGAACACCATAGCAACCGCCTGCAACGCCACCACAAACACCCAGAACACTACGCCTGGCAGCCCAACCTGAACCACCCGGAACACCATGCAACTCGCCTAGCAACGCCCAGCAACCACCCAGAACACCATAGCAACGCACTGCAAGCGCCTAAACCACCCAGAACACCATAGCAACTGCCCAGCAACACCCTAGCAACCACCCAGAACACCATAGCAACCACCTAGCAACGCCCAGCAACCACCCAGAACACCATAGCAACTGCCTAGCAACGCCTAGCAACCACCAGAACACCATAGCAACTGCCTGGCAATGCCCTAGCAACCACCGGAACACCATAGCAACCGCCTAGCTAACGACCTAGCAACACCCAGAACACCATAGCCACCTTGGCAGCCTAGCAACCACCCAGAACACCATAGCAACACTCCTGGCAACCTAGCAACCACCAGAAACCATGCAACGCCCACACGCCTAGCAACCACCCAGAACACCATAGCAACGCCTGGCAGCGCCTAACAACCACCCAGAACACCATAGCAACCGCCTGCAGCTGTAGCAACCACCCAGAACACCATAGCAACTACCTAGCAACGCCTAGCAACCACCCAGAACACCATAGCAACCACCTAGCAAGCCTCAGCCACCAGAACACCACAGCAACTGCCTAGCAACACCCTAGCAACCACCCAGAACACCATAGCAACTGCCCTGGCAACGCCTAACAACCACCCAGAACACCATGGCAACTGCCATGCACGCCCTAGCAACCACCTAGAACACCATAGCAACTGCCTAGCAATGCCCTAGCAACCACCTGGAACTCCACAGCAACCGCCTAGCAACGCCCTAGCAACAACCCAGAACACAATAGCAACGGCCTTGCAACGCCCTAGCAACCACCCAGAACACCATAGCAACCGCCTAGCAACGCCCTAGCAACCACCAGAAAACCATAGCAACGCGCAACAGCAGCCCTAGCAACCACCAGAACACCATAGCAACCGCCTAGCAGCGCCCTAACAACCACCCAGAACACCATAGCAACGCTAACACGCTAGCAACCCCCCAGAACACCATAGCAACTACCTGCAACGCCCTGAACCCCCAGAACACCATAGCAACCACCTAGAAAAGCCCTAGCAACCACCCAGAATACCATACAACCGCCTAGCAACACCTAGCAACCCCAGAACACCAAGCAACACCTAACAGCGTGCCTAGCAACCACCCAGAACACCATAAGCAACTCCCTACCACGCCTGCAACCCCCCGAACACCAAGCAACCCGCAAGCCCTAGCAACCACCCAGAACACCATAGCAACTGCCTGGCAACACCCTAGCAACCACCCAGAACACCATAGCAACGCCTGCAACGCCCTAACAACCACCAGAACACCATGGAAACCCCTGGCACCCTGGCAACCACCAGAACACCATACCCTGCCTGGCAGCCTGAAACCCCGGAACCCAAGCACAGCCTGAAAGCCTGCAACAACCCGAACACAATAAAGCACTGCACGCCCTAGCAACCACCCAGAACACCATAGAAACCCGCCTGGCAACCCCTAGCAACCACCAGAAAACCATAGCAACCGCCAACCCTAGCAGCCACCAGAACACCATAGAAACCCGCCTGGCACCCTAACAACCACCAGAACCCCATAGCAGCCTACCCAAGCACTAGAAACCCACCAGAACACCATGCAACTCCTGGCAACGCCTAGCAACCACCCAGAACACCATAGCAACACCTAGCAAAGCCCTAGCAACCACCCAGAACACCATAGAAACTGCCTACACCAAAATCCGGGTTTGGAATTTTTTGGGGGGGGGGATTAATCAAAACCTTTTCCCTTTAAAATTTCATTTTTTTTTTTAAAACACAAAAGCCCCCCTTGATAATGCCCCCCCCCATAATCAGAATTAGCTTTTAATGGCCTGATCAAGATTGCCCCCGTATGGTGGATTTCTATTACCAATGGCTTCCTTTTACATGATGGGAGTTTTGGTGTCTGATTGAGGTTTCCCAGTTAAGTTGGTTTTTGGGTTTTTGGGTTTGTAACAATAACAGACTGAATGATGCAAGGGGTTTAGAAAACCGGGCCAGAAGGTCTTGACCTTGTCCTTTTGAAGGTTTTTCCCATTTCTCGGGGTCGTGTATGACTGTTCATGTTTGTTAAAGCCTTTCAATTTGGGTTAGGAACTTTTGTTTTTAAATATTCCCAATTTTTTTAAAGCCCAAAGGTTGAAACCTCTGTATCTTTACTTCAGAGACTCAGCCTCTCAAGACATCCTTTATAATATATGTTCACCCCATGCATTAACATTTATTTGCTAAATGTTCTTTCGTGATTCTCTTATATTTTTTGTTTTCCCCTTTTCCCCTTTCCCCAAACTTTTGGGAATTTTTCACCCAGAAAATTGAAATAAGCCCCATTTTGGATAAAAATGTAAAATGTCTCGTTTCAGAAAGCGCGGCCTGTTTAATGATTAATAAGCATTTTTTCATTCACAAAACTTTCACAAAAATTTCAGATGCTTTGATTTGATATTGCTGGCAAATGACTATAGCATAAGCGGGATAATCAACTTCGTAGGTGTGCATTACACGGTTTGGAAGCGCCATTAGGCAACCACCCTCGGATGCTTATTAGCCTCTGCGTCGTGCCTTAAAACCGTTTAATGCGAACCTATAGTCGATATCCGCTCTCTCTTCCATGCCCAAAGATGAAGCATGGGGGAAAAAAGGGAACCTTGAAGTTGGTTCTTACACCACTCACTATATAGGACCTGCCATGCTTTCACGAAAGTAGCGTCCGTCGATTAACACAACTATACTTGATAACTTTGTTTCATTCTGATTCATGTACATACATACATACATACTTTAACTGCTATCTGCATCTGCTGCTGCTGTCTCTCTCAAATTGACATTCACAAAATCGTACTTTACTACCTTTCTCCTACTTCGTCTATTCAAATATATAACTTGCTTTTGATATGTTTCCTTCTCAAGACCCCCCCCCCCACCTCCTCCCCTCACACACTCACTCTCCCACTTTCTAAAATAATTTATCAGCTCAGCTCATTACTAAACTTGCACACTACAATTAACGTGACTTTACTCATTAGCACCTTTTCTTGGGCCCACATTCTCCTTACAACGCCCAGCGGCCAACCATATACTAAGTGCACCTAATTACTTGTTTAAATGGAAGAAGTGCACAGATAAGCCACCCCACACATGTGATGTTGAAAATTGTGAATAGCTAGCTGCTTTAGTTCTTACCAATACCATTACAAGTGTTGCTGGTTTTCTAAACCACTTTGATTTATTCTCATCAAACTTAAAATCAGAAAAGTGTACAACCAGCCCATCCTGCAGTGGCAGTGCAGAGATGATTGAAATGGGCGGGAACATGAGGGACAGTTCATCTGGTCATCTGAGGCATCCAACAGTTCCAAGAATGACTGGCCTTGAATGGCAGCAGCTACCTACAGTGGCAGTATGAGAAATTACAGAACAAAGGACAAAAGAATCTGTTGGCGTTGACCTGTAGTTCAAATATTTAGGAACACATATCACAAAGCATTTGGGCCAACAGGTCCTGTAACTCCACAAAAAAAGATGATGCTAGCATGCCCAGAAAGCTTGTAATAATCATGACAATGTCAGTATTATCCTTGGTCCAAGTGGCCACACACTTCTACCTGCTGCACAGAGAGCGGAGAAGTGGGTGAAGCCCTGCTGGTGTGAAATGATCCTCCTTCACAAAGCAGGTTTTGATTTTTTAACCTCCGACTCAGGGTTTTTCATTCCTTCAAGTCTTTTACTCCTCTAAATGAACCTAAGTGGTTGATCAGGCTGCTTTATGCCCATGGGATAACGATGTGGCAACAGCAATGCATCACGACTGTGAATTATCATGGCATTTGTTCAAATATGAGCCTGAGCCCTACTTCCAGTAGTACATTTGCAGTACCTACCTGATCCAATCGGCAGTAAGCGTTCCCAAATATCAAATATTTCTTTAAACCTCGATGCCCAAATTGCGCTTTCTTGATGGGCCGATGACAGATGGTGGAAGGGATGCTGGCACTTCTGCCATGGCTTTCCTGTCAAGAGCCAAGCTTCAATCTGTAATGCCTGAACAGATAATGATGTCATGTCAGCAACATGGAATAGCCCAACACGCTGCGCAATGAGGTCCTGCCTTCTCCAGTGGCAGCTGTGGGCCTTCTCATGTTCTCGTCCTAGAAGAACTTTTTGCGGCCCTGAGAGATGGCTTTGAATGGACTTACTTTTCTCAAAGCAATACAGAGTATTCTCTTTTGGATATTTCTTCATTATACCGGAGATACCCAGCGGCAGAGAGAAGATTGAAAAACCTGCATTTATCACCATAGTGGCCTGCAGTTCATCACTGCCAGCAGCCATGTGGCTGCCATTTGAAACTAGCTGTTTGGAATGCGTGTCAGAGAGTCAATGACAGGGGCAGGCTAACACTACTGCTGCAGTGGAGCCAGTTGAGAAGCTGATTTGTAACAGGTGGGGTGGGGCTGTTTAGATGAGGATGACCTCGACTTGCCTCTTTATGGGCTGCAGGAATTTTAAGTCATCCACGGTCATATCCAGCCACAAAACATGGTATGTGACGTGGACAGAATATAAGGATATAGAATTGATCAATGCTCCGTGTCAAAACCAAAATGGCGGCAAAATTGTATTTTTTGGAGTATCAAATGATATTTGATAATTCAATAAATAACAATTATATAATAATAATAATTTGATAATTCAGATTTTTGCATCATCTATCCATGCAACCCAGCACTTAGGGAACTCCGATTGTGAAATTGACTTAAGCGTGTATTATTGAAACATGATAACGAGTACTAACTTTTGGCCGAATACCCCCACCTCCGTGCGCGCGAACATTTGAAATACGGAACTTTTAGCTGGGAAGCTTCCCAACAGAGGCTTTATTGGTAGTGAATAGGCATAACGTGCCATGCAAAAGTAGCTATTTTACATCATTAACAAAGCTCAAAGTAGCTCCACACTTCATTGGTAGAATTCCGAGGCCCTGACATTTAAAGCGAGGCACTGAGAACTTTGAAAATGCGCAGGCCAGTTTATTAAAAAGACTGTTTATGCAGACAGTACCTTGAGGTAGTTTCCGTCGCCGCCATCTTGAAAGTCACGATAAGTCGGTGGCCGAAACCTGAACTAATAGGTTGCAATCTGTTCCCCTATCCCTGCCATTTGTTAGGTGCTCAAGTCAATGGAAGCTTGTCGTGACTTTCAAGATGGCGGCGTGAGGGAAACTACCTCAAAGGTACTGCCTGCATAAACAGTCTTTTTTAATAAACTACTATGTGCATTTTTAAAAGTTCTCAGTGCCTCGTTTTTAATCAGGGCCCTCTGAATTACCAATGAGTGTGGGCTACTTTGATCTTTGTGATGTAAAAATAGCGATTTCTTTTGCATAACTTAATACTATACCCCATTACTTATTGTAAGCCTGCTAAGAACTTCGCTAGAAAGCCTATATTTGGAAATGATGAATGCGGAGGTGGGGTATTGACCTGATTGTACTCTTTATCATGTTCAATACACTAAGTCAATTCCACGCCGGATGCCCCTTCACTCATTTTGACTAAGGGACTGACACATTCTGAGTCAGCTGGCAAGCTACCTAGCCTACTTTTCCTGTTCAAGTGTCTAAGCAGATTGCTTCATGCAGGACAATCATACCATCTGGCTACAAGTTTTATTATCCAGTGTGCTGCAAATGCCTGTGCTAGGTTGCACAAAAGAATCGTGCTCTCAGCAGAATAATTGCTGGTTTTGTATCATGCAAGAAGTCCACTGTATTTGTTGATCCTATTCATTGATTGCGTCTGAGAGATCTTCCACGTCTTAATCCATTGCAAACACTTCTCCAACTCGTTCTGGCTTTGTGACAGATTGAGCTCCCTGTAGCTGGGCAGGAACCTTTTGTCAGTATTACACGTTCCAAAGAAGTGCATCTAAGAACCATTTCGGGAGAAAAAGTCGGCGCCCTGGCCTGTACTAACAGCTAAACATTGCCACTGAGTGTGGGACAGTTTTGGCAGTGCTATCGCGGTTGGCTGGACCTTCGTAATATAAGGTATCTGATTGGTTGTATTGGGCATGTGATTGACAAGTCGGAAAGGTTCACTGGTGCTTACAGACTGAGACATTTATCAGGCAGCCTTTTTGGTATTTGACTTTTTATTTGTGACTATATACACCGCATTTTTTTTAACTAGCACAATCACAGAATTAATCCCCGAACTCCTGTATTTCATTTTCTGCAATGCATTTTTGGTGAAATTTTAAGACTACCCGACTGGTGAAACTTTTCCCACACTGGAGTACAGTGATATGGTCTCTCTCCTGTGTGGTCTGTTGTGCTCTGCAGAGTCGATCCCCGAGCAAATCTCTTCCACACACACAACTGAAGGGCTTATCCCCAGTGAATCCTCTCATATCTGAGAGGTTGCACCTCAAACTGAACGCTTCCCACCACGCGCTTGAAGGGCTTATTCCCAGTGTGAGCCATTTCATGTGTGATGAGAGTTGAACCTCAGTGGCTGCCACACTGAGCACAAATGAACAGGTTTCTCTCCTGTGTGGACTTGCTGGTGTCTCTCCAAGCAGTGAAACGCAAGCGTCTCTGACACTCTGTGCAACTATAATGCTTCTCCTTTTACCTGCTCTCTGGGGGATACTGGCATTTTTGGTTGCAGCTTGAGGGCTAGGTCCGTGCTGTTCTCAGTAACTCCTGTTAGCCAGTATAACTGCGGCTGAACTGGATTTGATAAACTAGCAGGTTAGATGATCATCTATTGTTGAGAGTGGGCTGTTCATGTTCCGTTTAGCTGTCGTCACCATCTCGCTCGGGTCACCACTCCTGTAGAAAACACTGCTCACCTGCTTCCTCTTCACAACACCACCTTCAAGGACATGATTATCTTCCCCCAAAGGCAGGCAAATTAGCACAGAGCATCACCATGCTGGGTATTAATATGTGTTTTGGAAGAATTGACTGGCTCTGAGTTTTGTTCTGTAGCCTTAGCACAAACAGGATTATCAGTCATTGCACTCCACTTGGGTAAGCGAACTGCATAGTGGATTTTCTGTCTCAAACATATGACATACTCAGGGCCCACATTGTTCAGCCTTCCTGCACTGTCTTCAGATTCTGTCTGATGGAGTATTTGGGCCACCGCTCCTCCTCTTGCTCTTCCTTCACTGTATATCCAAACTCAGGCCTGGAGTCACAAGCCTGTGCTTCACAGTTTGCTCGATGGGTTGTTCAACGCTTAGCTCCTGTATGTGGGGACCATTGGAACAAAATTATCTTCCCAAAACAAGATCAGGGTGCTTGCTCTTATGTGATAAGGGAGGCTAAGGATGTATATGCTTTAGGCTAAAAGCCCAACATTATAACACTTACCTGCTCTTATCCAGGGCTTGGCTGAAGACTAGGGGTGCATCTGAATGCCCATACTACATATGGGCACAGAATTTTGGTTTGATACCTGCTACTCAACCTCTGTGGGCAGAGTGCAATGTATGTGAATCAGCAGTGTTTGCACAAAATGGGACATAATGTATGGCAGCCATCTAGCCCATCTGACCCAGTTTAACCTTGACATGCATCAATTCTCCATACCAAAACTTTAAAGACACAGCTTTACCTCAGATGATATGGCAGCATTCTTATTTATTTTTTTTAATTAAGGCTAAAGCAGTATAGTTAGGCTATTTTTCTAAATTGTTTTCCATAGCAGGCTTCCCCTGTCATCATCAAAAGGCTTGGAATCTGAACCAGTAGCCTTGTATGGTATGGCGCAGTGTCCATCATTCGCATGTGCAAGTGTGAAGTTAGCCCTGAAGCCCTTTCTGCCAAAACCTTGATTGAAAAGCATCTTGAAGGTGTAGTTAACGGAGACCTGTACAACAAAATAATATAATAGAGTCACACACTGTAGGACTGGCTCCCCGTGGATTGGTGGCCAAAACATCAGCATTTCAATAAAAAATCATCATAAAGATCTTTGTGATGAAAACATTGATGTTTTGTGAGTAACTTTTGGGAAGCCAGTCTACGTATCTTGAATCCAGTATATTTTGTTAGATCACGGATCTTGTTTGTTTTTTGCATCTGTACTAGAGTGGATGAGCAAGCTCTATTTTTTGTTTAACCCAAACCCTGATCTCTTACTCAGCCTAACAAAATGGTTTGCGATGCCTAAACCAAAAAAAAAGTAGTTTTGTTGCCTAGAAATCAACCAAGAGCTTTTGTTGCCTAAGCCTAACCAATAGTTTGTTGCCTGAAGTTAACCAAACTGTGACTGGGGCTTGCTGAAAATATCATTAAAAACTGAAAATGGCGTGAAGTCGAGTCGAGAAAAGTAAGCAATGCACAACAGACATAGGATCCGATCCTGACCTGCCTGCTCAGGAATTCATGCTTTGCCCTTTCAACAACCGCAACCTGACAAAGCACATTAAGTTTAGTGGCTGTTTGTACTTCGTCACCACAACTTCCTTAGCTTTTCAAACAGAAAGCCGGAGGCGAACTCCTCTCAGCACCATTCTGTACAGCATTTTCGGCGAGCAGTCCAGCATCCTGGTATAGTTAGCATACAGCAGTCCGCTGGAGGTTTAGGTAATGCATATTTTTGCTTACTGGAATAATACGCATTAAGGGACACACCCTGGTAACTGAATGAACAGTTGAACACAAGTCGTGCCTTGTTGTTATGGCACACAAGGTGATGGGGAAGGTACCATACCTTCTCCGCCTGGTCCACCTCTTGTGGCAAGAGCTTCTTAACATGCCCATCCTGGAGAAGCTTGTGCATCTCAGCTGAGTAGAAAGCTGCCTTCTCTGGGTCCAGCTTGAGTCGCTTCTCTGTCGCCCTCAGGTGAGCTATGACGGAACGGGTGGAACTGCGAAGCTTAGGAGCTCCAGGTTTCCTCAGGAGTGGGGTTGCATATCGCTGGACTCCCTCAATGTTGATACGTCTGGTTTTCGTTTCCAGTATGTTCATAGCCTCCTGATCTTCATGAGAACGAACTACCCGTTTCTCATTTCGGAAGGGCAGGACATCAAGTTGCCATAACCTTTCCACATTTCGATACAGGAGGTCATCCGGGCCAGCAACTGAGGTAAGGAGGCATTGTTGCACTGTGGTTGGCTCTGGGGTGCACCCTTCCGCCCCTTGCAAAGCCCATCCGAGAGCAGTGTGGATTGCTATGGGCCCACCTTCAGCCCCTCTGCGACTTGGCTCAGTGGCAGTGATGAGGTGAACCTGATCTGACCCAATCAACACCAGTGGACGCTCGTTGGAGAAGGGCTGCAGTGGGATCCCCCGCAGGTGATTGTACGTCTCTGGAGCATCTGCACTGGGTAGGTCTGCTCTAACAGGTCAAGACCTGAAGCAGTAAAAGTGCTCTGCACCTTGTAGCGCTTCTGCGGTGTACTTCTGGAGGAGATTTCAAAGCTGACCCTTGATCCCCGGAGATATGTAATGTTTGTGCGCACAGTGCGTAGGGCGAGAGTCTCACCTTCACCTTTTAGCTGCAGGCACTGAACAGCGGTTGGTAGAATCATAGTTTGTTGTGCCCCGTCATCTAGGATCGCGAATATCTCCAACGAATTTGAATCGTTGTGCAGCAGCACCGGAACCACCTTCAAAAGCACTTTGCTTGAGGCTATGCTAGATGTCAGGTAGACTCAACTTTCTGTAGCCCTTGCCTGTGAATTGGCTGAGTGATGTTGGACTAAATCGTGAAGCACCTGGAGATGAATGGCCCCACAGTCACTGCAGGGTTTCTTGAGGTTGCATGACTCGGGGGTGTGGGCACAAGCACACTTCCAGCAGCGCCCACCATCTGTTATCCACTTCTCTAGGTCTGTTGCTGACTGCTCTTTAATCTTCTGGCAGCGACTGATATAATGCTTTTGCTATCACAGAAAAGGCAATGCATTTTAAAGGTTTTTCTTGTTATGGGGTGGAGCAGGATTACTGGAGACAATCTGTTTTGAGGGTTCTGCGCCGTGGTATACAGCTACACTTTGACCTCTGCCCTTAGCCAGAGTTTTCTCTGTTTGGTAGCGCTGCACTAATCTACTAGACAGGCGCTGCTGCTGGGCTTTACCCTGCAGCCATCCATTAAAGTCTTGCAGGTTGTAGGGGTTGAGGCTTGTACTGTTAAGTTTGCCCTGCAGTTGCAGGTATTCGATAAAGCCATCTCTGTGATACTTGGGTAGCTTGCTGAGCAAGCGATCCACATGGGAGCAGCAGTTCAGCTCCATACCCTGGGGTCCCTTCAAGGAGAGCAGTATACTCACCAAGAGGTGGACCCTTAGGGCAAAGCTCTGGAAGGTATGAGCATCACTGGACTTCACATCAGGTGTGGTTAGAATAGCTGCTATTTCGCTTTGTGCCAGTTGGTGTGGCTGACCATACTGGAACTGCAAAGCTTGCATGGCTGCTGAGTATAGGTGTAGGTGGTGGCGGCAAGACTGAGCGATCATCTGCGCCTCAGGCAGCTTGAGGTGTTCCAGCAGCACATGGTATTTGTACTTCTCGGTTAACTCAAGATGCAGTTCAAGCAGATTGTCCAAGGCCAGCTTCAAGTTAGCAAAATCCTTTTCACTATCTGTGGTGAAGTCTGGAATTCTAGGTTTCGGCACACCATATCCTGAGCGATGTGGCAGGCCAAAGCTGAGTGGGACTACAGACTGACTTAGTGGCAGTTGTGGCTGGTCAGCTGGTAGTGAATCTCCCACAACAGGAGCGGATGATGGATGCTGCTGCGGTGCCATCACTGTAGGCATAGCAGCATATTGACCGTAGTTCAATGCGGCTTGAGGCATCACTGATGGTGGGGGGTAATGCAGTGCCGCTGGGTAGCTGCGAGGCACAGATACAGGACTGCAGGCGAAGGAGTTAGTAACTAGTTGTTGTCGTCCTTGCTGCTGCAGGCTTTGAACAGAATCATCATAGCGATTAGGTGTCCCTGTAGCCTGTGACTGCACAGGGTTTGGCTTATGTATTGTTGCTGGACTAGTGGTGGTGTCACAATACCAGATGAGATGGTCGAATAAGGGGAGCTTGGGCACTTTGAAGAAGTTGGATGTATTGGAGTGAATGCAGAGTCTCCTGTCTTGCTTCTAGCTGTGGGAGTGCAATCTCTCGCCCTAGTCTCACCTTCTGGTCTCAAGGACAAACACTCTGATATGTATCTGCAGGCCTGGGGCTCCATGTTGTGTGCCTGATTCACTGGTGATGAAGAATGTTGCGGGGAGACGAGACCTGTGGAGGGGCGAAGTGCTGATGGTGCTCTTGTTGGGGGTTGGGAATCACCCTTCCTGTTGTGATGATCCTCATTTACCTCTTCTTCCATTAGGAATAGAGAAATATGTTCCAACAGCTCCTGACGATGACGTTATCGGTTTTCATACTGCCGAAGTTTGTTGGTGAGCTAGGTTACTTCAACATTCTCCTCCCACTCGTTCCGGGAGATGGATTCAATGAGTTTTCGAAGTGAAGTAGTGTTCAGCAGATCATTCGAGTGGGGGCTGTGCAAGGATCTGCTTCTGTCCATCTGGGAGGCTACACCCGCTTGACCATCCTCCGCGGCCGCTGCTCCTCTCTGCTCCTCTGGCTCTCTTTCAGTAGGGCGGGAGGAAAGGGCAGGTCACTGAGGATTGTAGGCAAGGATGTAGTCATCAAGATATCAAGGAGTTTGGTGACGCCTCGCACAGCGCTCTTGAATATTAGGATGGGCCTCACCCGCTAACTCATCCTCTGATGACATCATCTGCAGTAGCCAATTGATCCGGCTCGAAGGACCTTTGTTGAGGAATGAGCCACTGAGAAGTGATTCGTGGGAAAATTGACCACTACAGGATTCCGGTCAGAGAACACAAAATCATCAGCTTGATCCAGGCACTTTAATTGTAGAATGGAACTACAATCATTCTAATGATTACAGCTTAATGGTGCATCATGTCTAGTTTATCGTCATTGACTTCTGCAGTGGTGGCTATGAAAGAAACAAACAGAGGTCGTGCGGGAAAACGGAAACAGAAACCAATGCATTATTGCAAATCAGTATTTCAAAATAAAAGTATCTGAACATAAAAGTCTCTAGACTTGAAGAGTTCATAACAGTAGGGATTCCTTAAAGAAGAGTTTTTGTTGATCCAGGAGCTCTTGAGCCAAAGACATATTCTTTGACATATTGAATGGTGGCAAACAACAAAGCCAAATTCGTAAAGATGTTACGGTCGCTCAGATAACTGTTAGAATGGTGTTTCACTGTGGCCTCTATGTGGATTAGCTCACTCAACAAAATGCCGTATCGCACTTTTCATGCACCCTTGTCGCTCTGTTGCGCAACAAATTGAGACCAATACCTGTAAACAAGACAGAATACAGATGTAAGGTCACAGCATCTGAGTGTAATAATTGGCACACTAGTTTAGTATAGTTTGACTGTTAAATTTTAATTTTGTCGCGCTAAGCCCAGCCGACTCAGAAACTCTCTTCTTTCGCGGAGGCACCACACTCTTGCCCCAAATGAACACAACAACGAAGAAACACCGACCAAGAAGCAGTCGCTTAAGCAGAACAACTATCCACCACACTGCGACGAGTAATCAACATAAATCGCGCAGTAGAACTCACGATCTATGTTTCAACTAACGTCCAGCTGGACAAGCAAATGGAGATTTACTCACCAGCAAGGACACACCACCGTGGCAGAGAGATGAAAGCCAAGCTAAACAACACAGTCGGGTACTACGCAGCAGGCCGTTAGCACGCAGGCAAAGGGCAATCCACAATCCACAATCACAGCAGAGTTGTGAGTCACTTCCTGTCACGAGTGCAGCTTCAACAGTGTAGCAGCAGTCATTGACTGTACAGTATTTCCATCTGAGAACTTTTTCTGAGAACACTTTGTTGCTGAGTGCTCAGGAGGGAAAGGTGGAGAGTGAATTTGAAGACTGTTCCAAACAAGGGTTCCTTCTGCGCAAGGGCATTCTTTATCGCCAACAAGGGCTGGTTGAGCAGCTAGTGGTTCCCAAGGTAGCCTGGGACACGGTACTTGTCTTGGGCCACTCCGTTCCCTGGGCTGGCCACCTAGGAAACACAAAACCCTGGCTCCTATTAGACGTCACTTTCACTGGCCTGGTTTGCGGACGGATGTTGCCCAGTTTTGTAAGACGTGCCCTACGTGCCAGAAGACTTCAAGTAAAGGAAGAGCTCTAGAGCTCCACTCCAGCCCCTACCCATTATCGGTACCCCTTTTGAGCGTCTGGGTATGGATGTTGTTGGTCCAGTTGAGAAAAGCAAAGCTGGGAAGCCTTACATGCTGGTGGTCACTGACTATGCAACTAAATATCCTGAAGTGTTTCCTCTTAAATCTGTTAAAGCAAAGTCTGTGGCATTTTCTTTAGTGCATGTTTTTGCCAGAGTTGGATTCCCTCGTGAGATTTTAACAGACTAAGGCACTGACTTCATGTCCACCTTTCTGAAGCAGGTTTATCAACTGCTTGGCATCAAGAGTATGCAAACAACCCCTTACCATCTACAGACAGATGGACTGACAAAGCGGTTCAATCAGACCCTCAAGCAGATGCTCCGTAAGTTCGTCAATGATGCCGGGTCTGATTGGGATCAATGGCTGCCCTACCTCTTCTTTGCGTATAGGGGAAATAGCTCAGGCCTCTACTGGCTTTTCTCCTTTTGAGTTACTGTATGGTCATGAGGTGAGAGGCCCTCTCACTCTGCTGAAGGAGACCTGGGAGGGAGACCAGGGGAGAGAGGGGGCTGTTAACATCATTTCTTATGTTATTCAGATGAGAGAGCGGCTGCAGAGGATGATTGATCTAGCCCAGCAGCACATAGCGGAGGCCCAGCAGTACCAGAAAACGTAGTATGATAAGTCAGCACGGCAGCAGACTTTTATATTGGGTCAGAAGGTCCTGGTCATGCTATCTACCAGTGAAAGCAAGCTCCTGGCAAAATGGCAAGGGCCATTTGAGGTGGAGAAGCAACTTGGACTAACCACCTACCAAGTGGCCACCCCAGGGCGACCACGTTCAAGCAGAGTGCTACATGTGAACCTTCTCAAAGAGCAGGCTGGGAGACCAGGGGAGGTGGAGATTTTGCTGGTCAGGGCGGTTGGGGAGGAAGATGAGGTAGATGACCAATACTTGCCCTCAGCAGCCCCCATGGAACCTGACGTAAGCCATCTGCCTGAAGATCAGCAGGCTCAGGTGAGATTTATGTAATCCTCAAATATTTCAAGAGTGCCCAGGTCGCACATGTTTGGTGGAACATGAGATTGTGTTGAAGGATGAAGCTCAAGTAAAACGTATGAGTTACAGGATTCCTGAGCACCTCCTTGTGTCACTAAAGAAGGAAGTGAGCCTGATGTTGTCACAGGGGATCATTAAATGTTCGAAGAGTGAGTGGTGCAACCCACTGGTGTTGGTTCCTAAGAAGGATGGCACAATACGGTTCTGCATTGATTTCAGATATTTAAATTCTGTGTTTGATTCCTATCCTACTCCATGTATCGATGACATGATTGAGCGCCTAGGCAAAGCAAAATACTTGACCACCTTTGACCTTTTCAAGGGCTACTGGCAAGTGCCTCTGTCCCAGCGGTCCAAGGAGCTCACTGCCTTTCGGACCCCGTGGGGGCTATACCAGTTTACAGTCATGCCGTTTGGGCTGCATGGGGCCCCAGCGACATTCCAAAGGCTTATGGATCAGGTTTTGAGGGGTTGTGATGATTATGCTTGTGCATACCTTGATGACACCGTGATTTACAGTGACACCTGGGAGGAACATCTCCAGCAGCTGAGGGATGTCATGGGGCGCCTCCAATCCGCTGGCCTGACCATTAACCCGGCAAAGTGTGTCTTTGCCTAACCTGAGACTCAGTACCTGGGTTTCATTATTGGGAATGGGGTCATCAAACCTCAGATCCATAAGGTACACGCCATTGAGTCATGTCCTCTGCCCCAGACCAGGAAGCAGCTGAGGTCCTTTTTGGGGATGGCTGGTTTTTATCATCGGTTCATCCCTAACTTGTCAGCCAGAGCTGCTCCCCTTACGGATATGACCGGGGAAAGGCGCCCCAACTAGACGGATGCCTCAGAGGGGGATTGGAGCTGTCCTTCTGCAGGGGCCCCCAGAAGACCAACACCCTGTGGCTTACATTAGCCACAAGCTGCTTCCCAGGGAAGTCCGCTACTCAACAGTGGAGAAGGAAGCTCTGGCTATCAAGTGGGCCTTCGACTCATTCAAATATTACTTCCTGGGGAGGTAATTCATTCTTCAGACAGATTACAAGGCCCTCCAGTGGTCGCAGAAGATGAGGGACACCAATAGCTGCATAACACGATGGTACCTAGCCATGCAACCTTTCCGCTTCACAGTGCAGTACATCCCTGGTAGACTCAATGTGACGGCTGACTACCTGTCTCGCTGCCGCAGCGAGCTCTAAAGCGGGGGGGGTTGTATGATGGCTGCACTTGCAGTCACGCATTTTACCCTTTATACGTGGTAACTCTTTTTACTTTTCAATATACATTCTTTAATTTCTGAAATAAGTTGACACAGGTTTTCATTTATATCATTCAGTTATTTGACAGCATAAAGTTATCAAATTGTGTGCACACATTTTTTTTAACTTTGTTTTGTCATTTGTTTCTGGTTAACAAACTAATTTTGCTTTTGAGTTACCTGTGTCTGCTGCAGGAGTCCTGGTTGGGGAAGTCAGAGCCCAGTGTTACAGCCCTGTTGGTCTGTTTAAAGCACAGATAAGGAAGCATGCAAAAAAATTCCACTTTGCTGATTGGTATCAGTATTCAATTAACTCTTTTTCAGTTCAATTTATGAAGAGACAATTGAAGCTCATTAGCTGCACCTGTGTAAGACTATTTAATGAGCTGCCTTCTCTCAACAGGGGGAGGAAGGCTGGATTTGTTGTGACCATGGTGCTGAGTTTAGGGGTTGTTATTGACAAATATGCCTGGCCAAATAAATCACTTTTTTTAAACCTTTGTTTCCCTGTGTGGTCTCCCTTTTTGTTATGACCTTAGAGATATGGTCGTAACACCAGCTGCAAGTGATCCATTCTAAAAGCCTGAGGCAATTGGGCAGTGCCATGTCTGCCAGCAGCGGGGGGGTGGGGGAGACAGGGCACAAGTCAGAAGATGTTGGCATTATGTTTTTGTTTTTTTTTTCCTTATTATGTGTATTCTGTTAGGGTACTCCAGGGGGTTTGAGCAACAGTAGGCTGACCCTTTTTGTGTTTATTGTATTGTTTAAGAATGTATGTCTTTGTTTATCCCCAGTGTGTGTGAAATGGTCTGATCAGCCACTATATAAGTTTCCCTTGTGTGTCAGTTTGGTAGTTCAGTTTGTGCAGTTCAGTTTCTTTTGTTGTGCCTCAGTTTAATTCTGTTTTGTTGATCTCTTTTAGGGCCCATAAGTTTTACTTGAAGTATTTCTTTTTGGTATTCCTTATTTTTGCCTTTTGGAAATAAAAAAAAAGTGTTTTTTCACAAAAATCCTGTGTCTCTCCTGATTACCAGCTCCCTCACAGTGTCATTTTCCCCCACTGCACCGCAACACTGAATTTTAGGGTTCCCCCACCTGTCAAATCTCACTTTAACCACTGCATGCCACCATAGGATAAATCTACTGGAGGTCTTCCTAATGGCACATTGAGCAATCATTGGTCCCAATATTTTGCATTCCATCAATGCATGGCTTTTTAGTTACACAGCTCTCCCTCCCCATCTCTCCTCCTCTACTGTGCTGAAGCACCATGAACGTCAGGCTGTGCTCTTATGTCTGGTTTAGTGGGGCATCACGATCAGCTTGACCACTGTGACCACAGCACCACTCCGATGGCACAAAGATCCCTGTACTGCCCTGACCCCCCCCCCAGACTTTTTGCCTCAGTCTGCCACATCTGAATCTATACTCATCCGGGACTGTCAATGCTCTGAGCCCCATTTGACTCTGGACTAAACCACTGATGCCCACAGCTCCATTTTGTTCCAGCCAAATCCAAACCCTTACCCTATCCTGCACTGTACCTCTTTCTTTTTTTTTTGTAGACCATATCGAGCATAAATGCATTTATGCTGTACAAGGCAGTGTATATCTGCTTTCTGCTCATCTTCTCTCCTCCCTCTGAAATGTTGCCCTCGTCTTCCTGGCTCCTCATCCCAATTTGCACGCTCCATTCTCCAGCATTCCTCCTTCCCCTTTACTCCTCATTACTGCAAAGATAATCACCGGCAGTTGGGTTCCTCTTTAGAGTCAAGTTCTGTCCTAGGGATTATTTGTTCTCCTGTGGAGTTTTTCCCTGCCACCATTGTCACTGGTTTGCTAATTTGGCTTTAGGACCTGTCCTACAGTATCAGTCAAAAGTTTGGACATACCCACATTTTTCTTACAATACATGTTAAATAAATAATTACCCATTATTTTGGAAAAAATATCAAACTCTCAAATTCATCAAACGAACCAGCAGTTGTCATATCTGCTGAGCATATCCACAATTTTTTTTTTTTTTTTTTTTTTTTTTTTTTTTTTTATAAGGCCAGTGTTATGGCTATAATGAGTTTGCTGCTGTGCAGCCCTGTCTAAGTTCCCTCAGATGTGCTGCACCTGCGGCTTGATTTTCGTTGACCTTTCTGCATGGGTGCAAGACCTCCGTCTACAGACGGATTTCCGTCAATAATGAATTCTTGGTTCCGTCAAAGTCCGTTATTCAGTGCTGTGCAGGTGCGCAGTGGTGGTGGAAGAAAAATAATGACCTGCTCGTGCTCACTAAGTAACGTCTCACCATGGAACCTCCCAGATTTCCTCTTGGAACACCTTAATTTATGTTGCTGCCACTAGGGGCAGTATTTCGAGGCTAGAGGTGATGCTTGATTGTGGACACTAGTGAGGAAGCCGAAGACGCATCCAGGTCAGTAAAAATGTACAGAAGCGTGGAATATAATCACATATCACCATAACGTTTATATGTACGGGAATTTTTGATAACATTGCGAAATTGTTGCAATGCATTGGAGTGCAACAGTGATGTTAACGTCGCGTGAAGCGGCCGATCAAAAATCTCCCCAACCGTTTATTTTTAGAAAAATCCGCGTTTATGAAAAGTGCTCCTGTACGTGAATATTAATATGATGTTTATTTCGGATCGAATTTTGAATGCGGTAGAGGGTTAAAAACATGTTCGAAGACGTTAGTAGTTTTAGTTAGCAGACTGTAGCATAGTTTTAATCAAATAGCTAGAGCTAGCAGTGATGCACCCGCGTTTTCTAGGCAACGTGTTTGTGCAAAATAAAAAACGTATAAAAAGTCCCGAATCTTTAAGGGCCAAGTTTCTTAAAGGGGCAACGCCACTTTTACATATTGTGTTTTTTCCATGCGAAGCATGGCAGGTCTTGCAAGACTTTTGGGTAAATGACAGAAAATAATTTATTAGGCTAAATTGAAAACAGCATTCTTTGAGAATTCCAAGGGCCCTATCTTACGCCAGAGTCCCTAAACCCGTTATTTGGGGATTTAGCATTGCGTAAGAGGCGTTCCCCCGCAAAAGTTGCTATCTTGCACACCTGCCTATATCCCTAAAACACCTGCACTACCCATTATATTATGCATAGGCGTGGTTTGGGCGTTACACCAGTTAAACCAATCAGTGTGCCAGGTGCCATTGCCTTTCGGAGCAGGCTGCGCTATCCCAAATCCTCAAACCGAAACCCGTGATGGAGAGAGGAAGGTCGCCACGTTTCTCCGAAGACAAAGTTAAATTGCTCGTGCATGAGGTCAAATCCAGACAAGGGAGGATCTGTTTTTGTTAAGTTAATCATGAATTGTATTATTTTATTATTATTATTTGACATAGACATATTGTTTAATGTTTGGTATGTAATAAAAAAAAAAAAAACCATCAAGCCTACCCCTTTTGTGATGGAAACTTCAAAAAAGAAAAAAAAAAAAAAAAAATCGTTTTAGCCATGCACTTCCAACTCCCTCTCCGTCTGAAATGAAGCATAGAACAAAATCCCATTTTAGAAAAATAAAATTAGGTCTATGCACTGGCACTCAGCGACGTAACTTTTTTTCCAGCGAGGCGGCATTTCAGAACTCTTCAGCGAATGAAGGTAATTCTGGTGACAAGTACGTGGTTTTGTCCGTTTACATTTTCCAATCGGACAGCTGTCTATTTTTTACAGCAAGTTGCGTGACCGTGCTGCAAAAACAGGTGTGTGTACTTGTCGCCGAAATTACCTTCATTTGCAAAAGAGTTCTGAAATGCCGCTCTCGCTGGAAAAAAAAATTACCGTTGCTGAGTGTCAGTGCATAGACCTATTTATAATTTAATTATTTTTCTGTACTGAATGTAGCCCATTATTTTGTCGCTGTTAGAACGCATGGGGGAGAGAAGCCGTGTCTTCAATTGCCACTTGATTATTCTTGAATTGGAAAACGTGTTAATAAAGGAAAACCATCTAGAATTAGCCAGGACTGTAGTCAATAAAGGGATGGATATTTCCCCCATATTTTCAGGTCTAGCGCTGGCCCTGATATTATATATAATATATATCATTAATATATATTATATATAATAATTATATACTATTACAAAAGCAGAAAAAATGATTGATACAATATACAAACAATATAGACTTACCTGAAAGGCCCAGGTAGCTGGTGCGCTGGCGGTACACGCGTTCTGGGCGTCTTCTATTATTTAACTGGCGATCAAGGCGATTTAGTACTATCTCTGCCATTTTCTCGGGGGTTCAACTGAGGCTAAAGCAAGGTGGCTTTTTATAGGCGAGTTAATTCGGGAAGTGGAGCCGCATGTGCACGTCCACATGTGTCCAAGTGGACGCGCATTGAAGCGGCCTGGGGGCGCTCTTGTAAAAGCCCAAATGGGTAGCGGGTGGTTTGAGGACCCGCTATATGCTTTCCCTAACGTGTGTGGTCAAGATAGCAATTGTAGGAAAGCGCATAAACACGCCCATACGGGCACCCTCCAAGCGCAGATAAAAAGTCGGCATAATGCATAGCGGGTAGTGTGGCCGCAAGATACCGTTTAGGGATAGTGGAAGCTGCTAAATGCGTAATTCACGGGTAGCGGGTAGTGGCAACGGGTAGGGCAGTGTGAACGATAGAGCCCAAAAACTTTGAACTCTATTCAAACAAGTACATTATTCTCTTTTAATTTCTGACTTTTTACCTCTCACAAGATTCAATTTTAGATTATATAGAGAAGTTAAGCCATTTAAATTTCTCAAAAAACAGAGCGCTGTAACATTAGCAAAGTGTGTCCAAACTTTTGACTGTTACTGTATTTTGCCCATTTCTGTTTCCAATTTGTTCTTATAAGGAAAAGTTTTTAAATGTGGTATAAACATTTAATCTCCAGAGAGTGGTTTGGCCAGCGCATACATTATACAATACCCGTCCAAAAAATAAAACAAGTCGCCATTTGGGGTTAAATAAGCAAATACTCAAGAGCCTATGATTGAATCATTATTGCAGTGATGATTATGTTTCAGCGGGCAATAATTATTTTAATCCTGACTGATTCATTGCATAATTTCTCATTTCTCAGACAACCATGAGACGTATCTCATGGTCATTGAAAAGATGTTACTGTGTCAAGAGGCACAAATTACTGGCCAGCATCAAGCAGAGAAAACAGCTAAGAAGATTGCTGAAATCACTAGGATTGGGTCATGAACTGTCCAACAATTTCTTAAAACCTGGAAGAATAGTGGTGAACTGTTAAGTTCGGGGAAGAAATGGGTTGGAGAAAAAGCTAGACTGATCCTGATTGGAGATCACTGAAATGCTTCATGAAGTCTTATCTTTAAAAAAAATCAACAGCAGAAGTCATGGCTATGTTTAATTATGAAGGTAAGAGCATTTCCACAGGCACAATGCAACAAGAGCTTGGTGGATTGGAACTAAACTGAATGGCGACAAGTAATCCACTTGTTAGTGAGGCTAATTGGGGAAAAAAACAAGTTTAATTTGCAAGTGAGCATAAAGATTGGACTAAGGAGTAATGGTAAAAGGTTGTGTGGTCTAATGAGTCCAGATTTACCCTATTCCAGAGTGATATTTATTGTTTATTACGAATCCCCATTAGTCGACGCACAAGCGACAGACTAGTCTTCCTGGGGTCCAATTTAAAATATCAGTACAAAACAGTAAAACATTATATCAACAGGTAATAACAATTAAAACACAGTAATACAGATTACAATCAGATATATGCAAAATACACACACATGCACTCATCCCCAACCCCCACCCACCCGTGCATACCCACTAGCACCCACTCGCAATCACGCTAGTACCCACACAAACCACACAACCTAGCACTAAGTGATCCATACAATAAAGTACAGTACTAGATCTCATCTTGCGTCACATTTGGAAAAACGGCATAGTTTACTGAAAGTGAGAAGTTGTCAACTAAAAATGGGATTTGACTTTTCTCTTAAATTCTGTTTTTCCAGTTACGCTCCTAATATCCAAAGGGAGTGCATTCCACAGTGAAAAGGCTCGATGGAATGCTGTCCTCTTCATTGTACGGGTCAGGGTAAGAAAGGAAGTCCATGAAGTGATGCACCCGTCATGCATATTGCCCAAAGTGCACACATCTGGAGGCAGCGTTATGATTTGGGGTTGCTACAATTGGTCAAGTCTAGGCTAAGCACTGTTCTGCAGCAATAAAATGAATTCAGCATACTACATGAATATACTGAATGACCAGTAACCCATCAATGGACTTTTAATCCCTGATGGTACAAATATATTCCTGGATGACAATGCCAAGATCAATGGGGCTCAAATTGTGAAAGAGTGGTTCATCGAGCATGTGTAATAATTTTCACAGATGAATTGGCCACCTCAGAGTCTGTACCATGACACATTGATATTCTTTGGGGTGAGCTGGAGAAGACTTAATGAAGTGGTTTGACTCACACGATGTCAGTACAGTATCTTAGCCAAAAAAAATGAATGCAAATCTGGTTGAAAATAAATGCTGTAACATTGTATAACATTGTCGAAACGATACCACAACAAATATGCGCTGTGATCAAGGATAAATGTGGCCCAACAAAACATCATATTTTTTTTTTAGAAGGGCAGTGTATTTCAGAATAAGAGAGCTAATAATGCAAAAAAATTGCTCCTTCTTTATGTGCAAAACCTCTGAGCGTTTCAGATCAGTGGCTGCCCCCTCAGCACCTGGAGTAGGTCCCAGCTGCAGCAGTGCAGTCTCTGTGCAGTCTGACTGAGGGAGGTTTTTGTACTGCTCTCTAACACTGTGTGAACACATAACCTCTGTGATAACTCTGACAATAATAATCTCCTGCATCTTCAGCCTGGACTCCAGTGATTTTCAGTGTAAACTGAGTCCCAGATCCACTCCCACTGAAACGATTAGGAATCCCAGACTGCCGATTTGTGGCCGTATAAATCAGGAGTTTAGGAGCCTGACCAGGTTTCAGCAGGTACCAGCTGAGGTAGTTGCTGCTATAAACACTCTGACTGACTGTACAGCTGATACTGACAGTGTCTCCCTGCTGAACAGCCTGAGCTTCTGGAGACTGAGTCAGAACTATATCTGCCATTGATCCTGGAAAAGATAAACATGGAAATGGATACAGATAAACTTTGTCTTACAAAACAAATTTCTTCTTCATATTTGAATATAAAATATTGACAGCAGCCCTGAAGAAGTTGAATGAAATTTCAATTAAACCATCTTTCTCACCCTGTAAAAGGAGTCCCAGCATCACCAGCAGTAGAAAGTCTGACATCATCATAATGCTGCCTGTGTCAGTGTCTGTGAAAGGACTGGACAGTCACTGATCAGTACTGGGGGTCTTAAAGTGTGTGGAGCAGTGAGGCAGGACAGGTATGCAAAGCCCCTTCCTTTATTCAAATCCTGTCACACACAGTTAGAGGAGCTCTGATGTGTGAGCAGCAGTATAGAGGGCTGGGTCATGTGCCCTATTCACTGCTCTATTTATTCAAACTGACTTTTTTTTTTTTCCCCAATGTGATTAGTTCTGACGTTTAACTTTAAAACTCAGTACGTGTGGCTGATGATGACTCTTAGCACGATGACTGTGAAGAGTATTGTTAGTGGTTAGACTACAGATATCCTATGATCTGGAAAAATTATGGGACTAAATGGCCAAAAATGACATTTAAAAAAGTTGCAAATAAATTACTGAGATTAATAGGCTCCCAACTGGTTCTTTGAACATGCAATATTTTTATTTGCAATTTTTTTTTTGTTAAAACTCACAGATTCAAAGCCTTATAAAGTTTTGTCAGTTAATCACTCCTGCTGCATCAGCTGATGATGTCACACTTCCCTCCTGCTACCTGCCTCATTTAATTATCCTCCTGCCCTTCAAATTATTATCACCTGATTATTGTTCACTAATTATCTCACCCCCCCTCTTTGTTTCAGTCTATTTAAACCCCTCTCACGCTTTCCCAGGCTGGTAGCCATACATGGTAACACCTCCATTATATCACCTTGTAAGAGCACTTAGGTTTTGTTTGTGTTTATTCTGTTACCTGCACTTTAATTTGATATTCAAATTCTGTCTTGCGCACTTAGGGCCTCAACTCCTATCACTTTTCTGGTGCCCCTATGTCTTCTCCGGGGCACCAGACCACTACAGATGTTTAGAAAAGACAGATACTGATAATCAGTCCACTCCCATAACAGCAGGTCTTTTCTACATAGCCTCCGACTACACCAGGGATCCCCAAATCTTGGCCTCGTATCCAAATACAGTCCTGGTTTTCTTTCCATCTGGTCAGTGAAGTGATCGATCATTACTGCTGATCTGCCAGGCTGTCATCATGCCTGAATCTCCGCAAGGCAAGGAGGGGGCTGGTGGAAAACCAGCATTTCATGGTCATCCATGCTTTTATCTCTTCCAGACTTGACTATTGCAATGCACTATAGTCCGGTATTAGTAAACGCAATATTCATAGACTACAATTAATTCAAAATACTGCTGCCAGGCTTTTAGCCCATACTAAGATGAGTGACCATATTACACTTGTCCTCGCTGCCCTTCACTGGTTGCCAGTAAGGTTTAGAATTGATTTTAAAATTTTACTGCTGGTTTTTAAAGCATTAAATGGCCAGGCCCCAGCTTATGTCCGTGAGCTGCTAACTCCTTATGAGCCAGAGCGCTGCCTGCGATCTTCTGGCAGGGCCCTACTAGTGGTCCCCAAATCTCATCTGGTCTCAAAAGGTGATAGAGCCTTTGCAGTTCGAGCCCCTCGTCTGTGGAACTCCCTGCCTGAAGATGTCCGGCAAGCAAACTCTGTTTCCTCTTTTAAATCTCTTATTAAAACTCATTTTTATTGTTTGGCTTTTTCTTAACTGTCCATTTTTATTAGTTTTTTAATTTATTATATTTTTTTTACCCTGCTCTGAGAATTCCATGTATTGTTTTTATTACTGCCTCACTAATTTTATTGCCTTATTTTTGTCTCTGCCTGTGTTCTTGTTTATTGTTTTTAATTGTAAAGTACTTTTTAACTTGTTTTAGAAAAGTGCTATATAAATAAATTTATTATTATTATTATTATTATTATTATTATTATTTCTCGGCCCTAGGTACTGTGATTTGGGGAACAGGGCACTGCACTAGTGCTCTGCATTCCTCACCCTGTAGAGCTGTAGGGTCCGCTGGTTTTTATTTTAGCCTTGATATAAACTATGAATTAGGACCAAAGTCACCAGTGTTAGGTGAGAAGAATACTTTAATTGATCAATGAAGTGCTGACCAACAACAAAAACTACATCTCTCCAGGACCCAGTATGAAGAACACTGCCCTACTCACTTGGCTGATTTATTTTTTCATATGCATGTTTGCTACTGGTAAGCTCAACCCATCCGTGCAGATGTAGATGCTGGCGTTCACAAAATACTGAAATTTCCAAATGAGACAAGTGTCTTGCTTCATTGAAATCATTTTTTCTGTGTCTGTGACACAAATCCTGTGTTATAAAGCCTTAAATAGAGTCATGCACAACTGGCAAGGATTGGGTTTATTTGGTATCTACATCAAGAAGTTAAACCCCTCGAGCTGCCGGGTTAGCTCACTCGTACCCCTTTTCCACCAAAAAGAACCTAGTGCTAGTGCCGTGCTGGTGCTAGTGCCAGTGCTTAGTTGGTTCAACCCACGCACCTCCTAAGAACCTGTTTGGTTTTCCATCGCCCAGGAGCCAAATCGGAGCAACGCGATTACGTCACTGTAATTTAAGACCAGCAGATCAGGAGAAAATGAACGTAGAACTCGGTCCAAGATGGCGGAGTGAGCACACGCAAGATCGAGAGCTGCACACTAAGGGAGAATTACTCAAGTGGAATGGTGAGGGTTAGTTGGAATATTAAATTGTGGATACTAACGACGTTGTCACGAAATCAAGGAAGTAAGGACTGTGTTCTTTGGTGCTTTCCTGTCGAGCCGAAGCTAACTGCAAACTGACTGCTGGCTAGCTGCTAGCTAGCCTCCGTGCAGCCACAAGGATGTAACGCCACCGAAGGAGAATCCTCTACAGCACAACCTTCATAACTACTGCATGTCAGGCAGACCGCTGGTTTCCCTTGTCGACCAGGAGTTTCCCTCCCTCCCTGCCAGCCCGGCCATCACACCCGTCAAGCCTCCGAAGCCCAAGAAGATGAAGCCGCACCGTTCAGATATGGACAGCGGGGACATTGTTCAGAAAATATAGCTCGTTCTTAACACCAGACTGGATAATTTGGAAAACAAAATGGAAAAACTGATATCTGACAACACACTCAAGATTGAGGGTCTGAAGAAAAGCATTGACTTTGCTTTTGGAGAGAAACGTGAGATTAAAGAGAACATGAAACACGTGGATGTCAGAGTTAGTGAAGCCGAGAAGAAAGTGAGTATTTTGGAGCAACAAGTGGCCGGAATTGAAAACTACGGGCGGCGCTGGAACCTACGCCTGTACGGGGTGGCTGAAAACAAGGAGCAGGATGTCCGTAAAGAGGTGATAAAAATTTGCCCGGCTATCCTACCTGACCTCAAAGCCAAACTACCTGATGTTATTGACACAGTTCATCGGCTCGGTCACCCAGAGAAAGATGTCACCAGACCTTGAGGGATCATCATTCAGTTTACTGCCCGTACCTACCGTGACGCTGTGTGGAAAGCAGCTAAGAAGAACGCCTTCCTCCAGAGCCAGGAGCTGCGCTTCTCTGAGGACCTGTCACTGGCTGTTAAGGAGAGACGGAGGCTGCTGTGGCCACAGCCGTAACCACCATTGAGGACACCGAGGTCCGGACCTCGGTTAATTGTCCCTGCATTTTCCTTTTCTTTTTTCCCCCACCTATTTTTCCCCTCACTGTGCCCGTTTATTCAGTTAATCGTGTGTGTGTGTGTGTGTGTGTGTGTGTGAGAGAGTGAGAGAGAGAGAGAGAGAGTGCAAATGCAGTGTTGGCTATCACGTCACCGTGCGTTTTAAATGCATGATACTCCCGTTTTCAAAGGAGCATAGTAACGAAGTACATGTACTTAATTACAGTACATAAGTAGTTTTTTGAGGATTTGTACTTTACTGAAGTTTTTTTTTTTTTTTTTTAAACAGGGACTTTTACTTTCATTCTACTACACTTAAAAGATAAAAAGTATACTTTCACTTAGTTACTTTAACACTAGCAACTTAGTTACTCGTTTCAAATTAAAATATGAATTTAATTCATTTACGGATTATCTGGATTTGGCTTGTTCAAAAAGAACGACGGTGTATCTTTGTGCAGGTTTGTCTGCCAGTGGACGTGGAGCTGCATATTTATGCACGCAGTTACAATATTCTATCACTAGATAGCACATCAGGATCAGTTATTGAAAATTTACAACTGGGAGAGACTGCCTGTGTGTTTTTGAATAGTGTATCTTTCATTCACCTGAAAATTGATTAACGAGCGCAAGGAGAGAACAAACAGTGGTTGCTTTGCTTATTTCCATGCGTACTATGAAAAATACTTTGTACTTGCACTTTTGGTACTTAAGTTAATTTTTTTTCACATAATACTTTTGGCACTTAAGTACATTTAATGTGAGCTACTTAAGGACATTTGCTCAAGTAATTTTCTTATGGGTGACTTCATCTTTTAGCAAAGTAACTTTCAGTTATGTACTTACTTAGTTATTTTTTACAGTACTTTATACGCATCTGCCAGTTTTCTACTGTAAGTGAATGAATAATGCAGCTTTCAGAACGTTGTTGTAGCAAGATCACGTAAATACAAAACCCAAAACCAGTGAAGTTGGCACGTTATGTAAATCATAGATAAAAACAGAATACAATGATTTGCAAATCCTTTTCAACTTATATTCAATTGAATACACTGCAAAGACAAGATGTTTAATGTTCAAACTGAGAAACTTTATTTTTTTTTTGCAAATAATCATTAACTTAGAATTTAAAGGCAGCAACACATTGCAAAAAAAGTTGGCACAGGGCCTTTTTTACCACTGTGTTACATCACCTTTCCTTTTAACGACACTCAGTAAACGTTTGGGAACTGAGGAGACCAATTTTGAAGCTTTTCAGGTGGAACTCTTTCCCATTCTTGCTTGATGTACAGCTTAAGTTGTTCAACAGTCCGGGGTCTCCGTTGTCGTATTTTACGCTTCATAATCGCCACACATTTTTCAATGGGAGACAGGTCTGGACTACAGGCAGGCCAGTCTAGTACCCGCACTCTTGTACTACGGAGCCATGCTGTTGTAACACGTGCAGAATGTGGCTTGGCATTGTCTTGCTGAAATAAGCAGGGGCGTCCATGAAAAAGACGTTGCTTGGATGGCAACATATGTTGCTCCGAAACCTGTATGTACAAAACCCAAAACCAGTGAAGTTGGCACGTTGTGTAAATCGTAAATAAAAACAGAATACAATGATTTGCAAATCCTTTTCAACCTATATTCAATTGAATACACTGCAAAGACAAGTTACTTAATGTTCGAACAGGTAAACTTTGTAATTTTTTGCAAATATTAGCTCATTTGGAATTTGATGCCTGCAACATGTTTCAAAAAAGCTGGCACAAGTGGCAAAAAAGACTGAGAGAGTTGAGCAATGCTCATCAAACACTTATTTGTAACATCCCACAGGTGAACGGGCTAATTGGGAACAGGTGGGTGCCATGATTGGGTATAAAAGCAGCTTCCTGAAATGCTCAGTCATTCTACAAACAAGGATGGGGCGAGGGTCACCACTTAGTGAACAAATCGTGAGCTGATTGTCGAACAGTTTAAAAACAACATTCCTCAACGAGCTATTGCAAGAAATTTAGGGATTTCATCATCTACGGTCCGTAATATCATCAAAAGGTTCAGAGAATCTGGAGAAATCACTGCACGTAAGCGACAAGGCCGAAAACCAACATTGAATGCCCGTGACCTTCGATCCCTCAGGCGGTACTGCATCAAAAACCGACATCAGTGTGTAAAGGACATCACCACATGGGCTCAGGATCACTTTAGAAAACCACTGTCAGTAACTACAGTTCGTTGCTACATCTGCAAGTGCAAGTTAAAACTCTACAATGCAAAGCGAAAGCCATTTATCAACAGCACCCAGAAACGCCGCCGGCTTCGCTGGGCCCAAGCTCATCTAAGATGGACTGATGCAAAGTGGAAAAGTGTTCTGTGGTCTGACGAGTCCACATTTCAAATTGTTTTTGGAAACTGTGGGCGTCGTGTCCCTCCGGACCAAAGAGGAAAAGAACCATCCGGACTGTTATAGGCGCAAAGTTCAAAAGCCAGCATCTGTGATGGTATGGGGGTGTATTAGTGCCCAAGGCATGGGCAACTTACACATATGTGAAGGCACCATTAATGCTGAAAGGTACATACAGGTTTTGGAGCAACATATGTTGCCATCCAAGCAATGTGTTTTTCATGGACGCCCCTGCTTATTTCAGCAAGACAATGCCAAGCCACATTCTGCACGTGTTACAACAGCATGGCTCCGTAGTAAAAGAGCGCGGGTACTAGACTGGCCTGCCTGTAGTCCCGACCTGTCTCCCATTGAAAATGCGTGGCACATTATGAAGCGTAAAATACGACAATGGAGACCCCGGACTGTTGAACAACTTAAGCTGTACATCAAGAAAGAATGGGAAAGAGTTCCACCTGAAAAGCTTCAAAAATTGGTCTCCTCAGTTCCCAAACGTTTACTGAGTGTCGTTAAAAGGAAAGGTGATGTAACACAGTGGTAAAAAGGCCCTGTGCCAACTTTTTGCAATGTGTTGCTGCCTTTAAATTCTAAGTTAATGATTATTTGCAAAAAAAAAAAAAAGTTTCTCCAGTTTGAACATTAAACATCTTGTCTTTGCAGTGTATTCAATTGAATATAAGTTGAAAAGGATTTGCAAATCATTGTATTCTGTTTTTATCTACGATTTACATAACGTACAACTTCACTGGTTTTGGGTTTTGTACCTTTCAGCATTAATGGTGCCTTCACATATGTGTAGTTGCCCATGCCTTGGGCACTAATACACCCCCCCATACCATCACAGATGCTGGCTTTTGAACTTTGCGCCTATAACAGTCCGGATGGTTCTTTTCCTCTTTGGTCCGGAGGACACGACGTCTACAGTTTCCAAAAAAACAATTTGAAATGTGGACTCGTCAGACCACAGAACACTTTTCCACTTTGCATCAGTCCATCTTAGATGAGCTTGGGCCCAGCGAAGCCGCGGCGTTCTGGGTGCTGTTGATAAATGGCTTTCGCTTTGCATTGTAGAGTTTTAACTTGCACTTGCAGATGTAGCGACGAACTGTAGTTACTGACAGTGGTTTTCTGAAGTGTTCCTGAGCCCATGTGGTGATGTCCTTTACACACTGATGTCGGTTTTTGATGCAGTACCGCCTGAGGGATCGAAGGTCACGGGCATTCAATGTTGGTTTTTCGGCCTTGTCGCTTACGCAGTGTGATTTCTCCAGATTCTCTGAACCTTTTGACGATATTACGGACCGTAGATGATGAAATCCCTAAATTTCTTGCAATAGCTCGTTGAGGAATGTTGTTTTTAAACTGTTCGACAATCAGCTCACGCATTTGTTCACTAAGTGGTGACCCTCGCCCCATCCTTGTTTGTGAATGACTGAGCATTTCAGGGAAGCTGCTTTTATACCCAATCATGGCACCCACCTGTTCCCAATTAGCCCGTTCACCTGTGGGATGTTCCAAATAAGTGTTTGATGAGCATTCCTCAACTCTCTCAGTCTTCTTTGCCACTTGTGCCAGCTTTTTTGAAATATGTTGCAGGCATCAAATTCCAAATGAGCTAATATTTGCAAAAAATTACAAAGTTTACCTGTTCGAACATTAAGTAACTTGTCTTTGCAGTGTATTCAATTGAATATAGGTTGAAAAGCATTTGCAAATCATTGTATTCTGTTTTTATTTACGATTTACACAACGTGCCAACTTCACTGGTTTTGGGTTTTGAAATTCCAGGATAAGCGTGCATTATTGGACCTCTGTATTTCAAAAATCCTGGTTACGGCCCTGGCTGTGGCCCCTGGTGGCGAAGGCACGACAAGAAGGCAAGGCGGCATACTTCGCTGGGGGGCGAGCCTTTTCCAACGGGACTGAACTGTTTCCTTCAACCGGGTGATCATCGGGATCGACATCCAGCATCGCTAATGATGGCCTTAAATTAAGAAGACTGATGGTATTCTGCTGCTCATTGACCTAAATTGGTTACTTGAAATATCTGATGTTGATTCTCCCGGGGTTGATAAAACAATTCCCTTTTCAGGTTCGTATTATTACGGAAGGTATTTTATTTGATTTACTGCTATAGTGATTAAATATTAATTAACTTTTTTATGTTTGGCTTAAACATGGCCTTATTTCATGCAATTTTTGTTAGAATTGCCTGAGGAGCAGAATAGACAGATTTCTCACAGCTTGGCCTTCATTGTTCCGCTTCTAGTTACGCGGAAGTTAATATGCAGCTCTTGATGGTGAGACTGCATTCTCAATTTTCATCCAAACTAATTCCACATATTCTGTTCATTTGTTGTTGTTGTTGTTGTTGTTAATATGTCTTTATTATTACACTCAATGCCAGGGGATTAAGAAACAGCATTCAGTGCAAGGCTCTATTTTTGTTCTTGAAGCAGCACAAAAGTAAATTTTTTTTTTTTTTCAAGAATCACATTCAGATCCAACAGATAGTAAATTCTGGAGATCAAAATGGGGTGATGATTTATGGCTGGCTCATGGATCTGAATACTCTGCTGGTGTCGCCACTTTAAGATACAGTTTTGCAGGAAACATACTGTTTACAATTTGTGACAGTTCCGGACGTTTTATACTTCAAGTGTTGAATATCGACAGTCTCACCCTAATAGTTGTTAATATCTGTGGGTATAACTCTAGCCATGAGAACAATCTGCTTCTTGAGATATTAGAGAAACATATTCAAAATGCCCTCAGGAATTTTCCAATTTCAGGAATTTTGGTTGGTGGGGATTTTAATATGATTTTAGATCATAATCTGGACTGTTGGCCTCCTTGCAGCGCAACTGCAGTCAATGACAATTTAAAACAATTTATGCAAAAATTTAATTTAATTGATGTATGGAGAAATAACAACTCCAAGAAAAGTGACTTTACATGGAATAATAAAAACGCCACCAGAAAATCTAGGTTAGACTTTTGGTTGGCCTCCGACAGCTTAATTATTGACAAGATATCAGTTCATACTTTCACAACGCCACTAACGGATCATAATGCTGTCTCTATTTTTATTCCATTATACTCTACTTCCATTAAAGTGTGCAGGAATGCTTACTGGAAACTGAATGGCTCATTATTACAATATGAGAAAGTGAAAGCAGATATTAAAAATATGATTATTGAATTCTGGAATAGAGCAAGATGTGAGAATGCTTTTCGTAGCAATTGGGAACTTTTTTAAATATAAAGCTGGACAATATCTTAGACACTTTGGCAGTACCTTAGCAAAAAATTGTAGACTGGAAGAAGAAAAGGTAGCCTCAAAAATTATTGAATTATCTCAAATAAACCCTGCTGATATGTCAGACCAAGAAAAATTAAGTTTGATCTCAGAACAGGCTAAACTTAATGAAATATATCTAAACAAGGCTAAGGGGGCATTTGTCAGATCAAGAAAAAGGTGGATAGAAGAAGGTGAGCAGAATTCATCATATTTCTTCAACCTTGAAAGACACCATGGAAAAATTAACCTAATTCAACAACTTAACATTAATGGCACAACAACCGATAATCAAAAAAAGAAAAATAGCTGATTTCTGCTCTAACTTTTACAGTAATTTATATCAAACCAACTACTGCCAGAATTTGACAAATGCTTTCGTTAACTCTCTACCTAATATTAATCCAATGACTATTTAGGACAGAGATCTCTGTGATGAGACAATAACACTGTAAGAAGTAATTTTTTCTATTGAGCATTTAAAGAAAAATCATTCACCTGGAGTGCACGGGCACTCTGCAGAGTTTTATCATGCTTTCACTGAAGAATTAGCCCCTTTTCTTCTTGAAGTCATATGTAAAAGTGTTGAAAAAGGAACCTTGCCTCCTACACTGACACAAGGCCTTATTACATTAATCCCAAAACCCAGAAAAGACCACCTTCTCATTGATAATTGGCACCCTATTTCATTATTAAATAGTGACTACAAAATTTTTGCATCTATGATTGCCAAACGCCTTAAAAATGTCCTAGATAAGATCATAGAAGAAACTCAGTCAGGATTCATGCGAAAGAGACACATTTCCAATAATATTCAACTTGTTTTAGACTTAATTGACTACTCATTCCTGTGTCCTGACGACAGTTTGATTCTCTTTTTAGATTTTTATCAGGCATTTGACACTGTAGAACATAATTTTATATTTCGAACAATTGAAAGGTTTGGTTTTGGCGAATTTTTCTCTGAAGCTGTCAAAACATTGTACCATAATGGTAATAGCTCCATCAGATTAAAAAATGGGACATCCCCAAGACTTGAGTTACAAAGGGGTATTCGGCTGCCCTACTTCACCTTATCTATTTATTTTATGTACTCAACTTCTTTCCACCCATATTAAAAATTGTCCATTGAAAGGAATTTGTATAGCAGATAGCCAACTGGCAGACGATACCACACTCTTTTTAAAAAATGCCTGCCAAGTTCCCACTGCTATCAAAATAATAGATGTATTCTCAGCAGCTTCGGGTCTTTGCCTTAATCTTAAAAAATGTGAACTTTTCTCACTTAAAGAGTGTAACACTCCCCACATCTGTAACATACCTGTTAAAGAAAAGGTAATACACCTTGGGATAACTATTATGAGAAATGAAGAAAATAGATGTACTGAAAACTTTAATACTGTTATTGATAAGACCAAAAAGAAACTTAACCAGTGGCTTCAGTGGGATTTATCCCTAAAAGGTTGAACGCTACTTGCAAAAGCTGAAGGCTTATCTCATATTACATATGCAGCCATTCCATTATATGTTAGTAAGCAGCTCTGCACATCCGTCGATAAAATACTTTTTAATTTTCTATGGAAAAATAAGACGCGTTATGTTAAAAAATCTGTTAATATGAATACATATGATTCCGGTGGCTTAAATTTTCTAGATTTTACTACTCTTAATAAAACATTTAAAATAAACTGGATCAAACAATTTCTAAATAACCTCGCATCAATATGGAACTTTATACCGAACTACGTTTTCTCAATGCTTGGAGGGCTTCAATATGTTCTCTTCTGTGATTACAAAATAGATAAGCTTCCGCAAAACATATCTAAATTCCATAAGCAGATGCTTTTAGCATGGTCACTAATCTATAAGCATAACTTCTCACCACATAGGTGTTATATCTGGAATAATGGTCACATTACTTTTAAAAACAAATCTTTATTCTTTAAAACATGGTTTGAAAATGACATAATCCTAGTGACCCAGCTACTTAATGGTAACTGAAATTTGCTTAATTATTCAGAATTCCTTCAGACCTTCCATACTCATGTAACTCCTAGAGAGTTCAGTATAGTAATGGATGCCATTCTCTCTGCCATTTTAACGTTATACTAAACTGCCCACTTGTTTACCACTGAACCCAAAAACCACTGCAGTGGGAGAAATGTGCTTCTCTAATAAGGTTAAAAACAACAACCGTATTATTCGATCTCTTTTTCAGAGAGACATAACTACTGTTCCTGCTGCTGTTCATTACTGGGCAGGGTTTGTCCCTGAATTGAAATGGTGGAACATCTGGAGTTTACCTTAAGTATCTGCTCACGAATAAAGTGAGAGAAGTAACCTTTAAGCTGATGCACAGATACTATCCTGCTAAACAGTACCTGCTAAAATTTAAAGAAGACTTGTGTGTTGACTGCTCGCTGTGTGGTATGTCTTCTGAAACTGTTGTCCATCTTTTTTGGCAATGTCTCCAATCTAGTAAATTTTGGAAAGACTTTATCCATTTTATTGTTGTTAAGATAGACTCTGATTTTCGTTTATATTGAAAGGATGTATTGTTTGGTATCCATAGCAACGAAAGGGAAAGACATACAAAATTATATATTATTAACTTAGTAATTATCCTCGGAAAATACCACATTCATAGGGATAAATTTAGTAACACAAAACCTTCATTTATTGCATTTGAAAAGGAAACCAAACAATATATAAAAACTATTAGTGATTCAAATAATAAGAAAGCTGCTAAAACTCATGATCTATGTACTTTGCTTAATATTTTTAAATGAAACCCCCCTGGCTGCTATGTTATTGTATGTATGTATTAATGACTTGTATTTGTGTTTTTCTATTGTTTATTTGCTATGCTTCCTATATTAAAATAAAAAAGAAAAAAAAGGAGAAAATGAACATTGTTCGAGATCTACGTCTCTCTCAGCAGCGCTCACGTAACATCTGGCAATACAAAAATACAGTATGGACTGTGGGAAACCACGAATAAACATGTAAAACTAAAATAATGCTTGTGTTTCTTTGCTCAGTAATACTATTTTTGTCCTTGTGGTTTTATCGTTTTTAGCGGGGAAAAGGAATATAGCCGATTAGATTGCTATGATCTTGCACTGGATTAAAATCAGATATTTAGAAGGCGGCAATATAAGGCGCATACCGTTTCTTGCATTGTTGTCCGTGCATGTTAAAAATACCGACACCTTGTGCAGAAATAGGGTGTAATAATAGGAACATGCTATCCATCTTTACTTTTCCCAAGGACGCAGACAGGTAATAAATAAACGAGCAACTGTCGTATTTCATTCCAGCTTCATTACTTTGAACGATCTAATGTTGTTTCGTTTTGAACTGTCATTCAAGCTCGCTAATGGCAATAACAGTAATTCGCGAACGCCCTATCTGGCCAGCTAACTCATATTCGTAATGCTTATTATAGACGTAAGGGGCGCAGAAAGTAAAATGAAATGTAAACGCATCATGCAGATATAAGACATATGCTTATACATCCCAACGTTTACTGCGAGCAGAATGCTCAAAATACTTCCGCGACCGCGCTAGTCGTGTTGGTAAACTCCGCCCCACGTAATCGGTGCTTGCTCTGGACCAGCAAGAAGTTCGCACCGGTTTTAAGAGCCAGGGGCTGGTGCGTAGACTGTGGAAAACGAAAGAACCGGTGCTAAGTCAGGCTCTGCCTCCGAACCAGCACCAGCACCAGCTCGGTGGAAAAGGGGCATCGGGAAAGGCGCCGTATTTGCGGAGCAGTAGTGACTACCACAGCACGGGTTCAATCCCCGGTCGTACCAACCGGCAGTGGTCGGCGGCTTTTTCAGGGCAGCGCACAATGGGCTATAGCACTGCGGGTATGCAGATTGGGAAGGGACTGCCGGGAAGGGATATATAAAAAAAAAAAAAAAACTGCCTTGTTCGTTGCTCAAGCGCCTCCCGTTGGCCAGACGGGCGCTCGTCAGTGAGATTCGAAGCTTGCTCATGTTCGGGTATCCTCCGCCCTCCTTCTGAACTTGCGAAAGTTTCGACCAACGAGTGTAAAGATGCAGGGGTTGACAGGCACGTGCTTCGGAGGAGAACCGCGAACTGTCTCTCTCTCCAGAGCTGGCAACAAGGGGTCGCATACGAGCAAGACTTGTACATAGTTCTCGGATTGGACATACCAGGATCGGGTGGGATTGAAGATGCAAAATTTAAAAAAAAAAATAAAAACAAACAAATATCTGCCTTGTTTACGGCTGCAACAATAAGGCCGATGCAAGCAGAGGCATCATGATTTGTAAATTTCCAAAAAAAAACCCCACAATTCGAAAGGAATGGGTGAATTTTGTGAAGAGGAAACGAGTAAATTTCACGGAACCCGGTGTTGTGACCAGTTCTGCTCCCCGTCAAATCATGTTCCACGTTTGAGATAGTTTTGTGATGCTGTTGCTGATTTAAGAAAATCATGGAAGAAATACCGTAACGGGCATTGATGAATCAGCTCACTCTTAGGAAAGTTATCACAAATGATGCCTCATAAGGTGATGAATTTTGACACTCTGCCATTTCCTGCGATTTCTCCTCTTGTAATATTGAGCTTGTAAGCAGCAGAAAACCTCCATGTTGGATTCGTGCACATTCTCACGTACGCAGTATTACCCCCATTATCTTAATGGCACCAGCACCTGGCAAAGGAATTTCTGTTTCGTATGAGAGTATCAATAAGGGTTTTTACGACCCAAAAGGCACCCAACCATGTCGGCCCATGGCTGGAGCGGTCACAAACCTCTGGGTTAATAGTCAATGTCTGGTTTCTTCAGTAAACTCTCTTCAACTGTTTACGAACACTGGCCTGTGCCAGACAATGCCAAATTGCCATCAACTGAACTTTTCAGAGACTACACCAGCAAAATACAACCCCAATTCTGAAATACTTGGGACAAAGTGTAAATTGTGAATAAAATCAAAACGCAATGACTGTCAAATCACACCAGCCAGTATTTTATTCACAATAGAACAGAGATAACATAGCAAATGTTGAAACTGAGAAATTTTACAATTTTATCCGCAAAATGAACTCATTGAAAATTTGATGGCTGCTACAGGTCTCAAAAAAGTTAGGACTGGGGCCTGTTTACCATGGTGTAGCATCCCCTCTTCTTTTTAACACAGAGTGGAGGCGTCTGGGCATTGAGGAGACAAGTTTCTTGAGTTTAGCCATTGGAATTTGATCCCACTCTTGTTTAATACAGGCTTCCAGCTGCTGGAGAGTTTTGGGTCTCCTTTGACAGACTTTTCGTTTAATTATAGGCCAAATGTTCTCAATGGGTGAAAGATCAGGACTGCAGGCAGGCCAGTTCAGCACACGGACTCTCCTACTATGAAGCCATGCTGCAGCAATAGCTGCAGTATGTGGTTTTGCATTGTCCTACTGAAATACACAAGGCCTTCCCTGGAATAGATGTCATCTGGAAAGGAGCATATGTTGCTCTAAAACCTTTATACACCTTTCAGCATTTATGGTGCTTTTTAAAACATGCAAGTGTCCCACACCATATGCACTAATGCATCCCCATACCATCAGAGATGCTGGCTTTTTAACTGAAAACTGATAGCAGGAGGGGTGGTCTTTCTCCTCTTTAGGTCAGAGGACACGACACCCATGATTTCCAACAAAATGTCAAATTTGGGCTCGTCTGACCACAGGACACTTTGCTACAGTCCATTTTAAATGAGCCTTGGCCCACAGAACATGGCGGCGCTTCTGGATCATGCTCAACAATGGCTTCCTTTTTGCATGATAGAGTTTTAGGTGGCATCTGTGGATGGCATGGCGGGCTGTGTTTACAGACAGTGGTTTCTTGAAGTATTCCTGGGCCAATTTAGTAATGTCAATGACAGAATCATGCCGGTGAGTGATGCAGTGGCGTCTGAGGGCCCAAAGATCACGGCATCCAGTAAAGGTCTTCGGCCTTGTCCCTTACGCACAGAGATTTTTCCAGTTTCTCTGAATCTTTTGATGATGTTATGCACTGTCGATGATGAGAGCTTCAAAGTCCTTGCAATTTGACGTTGAGGAACATTGTTTTTAAAGTATTCCACAATTTTTTTTATGCAAGCCTTCACAGGTAGGAGAGCCTCTGGCCATCTTTACTTCAGAGAGACCCAGCTTCTCTCAGACATCCCTTTTATAGCCAATCATGTTACACACCTGATGCCAGTTAATGTAATTACTTGCTGAATGTTCTTTCAGCCAATTCTCTTTTATATTAATTGCTTTTTCAGCCCCTCTTTGCCTGTGTCCCAACTTTTTTTAGACCTGTTGCAGCCAGAAAATTTGAAGTG
Source organism: Gymnothorax javanicus (assembly GCA_029692085.1). Taxonomy (NCBI): domain Eukaryota; kingdom Metazoa; phylum Chordata; class Actinopteri; order Anguilliformes; family Muraenidae; genus Gymnothorax; species Gymnothorax javanicus. Next base: position 123,941,003 of record CM056197.1, on the reverse strand, counting down.
AGCTCATTTTGTGGATAAAAATGTAAAATGTCTCAGTTTCAACATTTGCTATGTTATCTCTGTTCTATTGTGAATAAAATACCTGCTGGTGTGATTTGAAAGTCATTGCGTTTTGATTTTATTCACAATTTACACTTCGTCCCAACTATTTTGGAATTGGGGTTGTATAATTGCAGCAACTCAAATTGTTATTGATGAGTTGCAACTTTAAACTTTAACTGTTTCATCTAGTATTCCCACAAAGCTACTGCAGTAGCTCCAGTTCAATTGGAATCATCTCATAACTATGCCATTATGAGGGGCGAGGAAACCTACCCCCTCCACAGTACCAAGATCAACACTTCTGCCTGCGTGTGTGCTGTGACTCACTCCAGAGACGGGTAAGATCTCCTATAAAGGAGACAACCTAAGGCAGGAGTGAGTCAACCCCCAGGTTATTGTTGAAATAGAAGTATTTTGGGAGATAATTATTATTGGCTATTGCATGGAGGCAGCTTGGTATTCTAAATCTAAGTCCTTAGGAAGGCCTGGCTGAAACTAATCTTTATATGCTCTGACTCAAAATTGTCTGCACATTCTTTGCAGCAAAAGTAAATCTTATAAATCTGATACATAAATCTAATGTAATATTATGCAGGTGTAGGTAACCCTCGTTCTGTATGTGCCGAGTGCATAGTGGATCTGCATGTGTCTGTGTCTGTGTTTGTGTTTGTATTTTATTTTCTCACTCCAGTGACGGGTGGGTGGCAGTTTAGCCTACCAGCCGGTCAAGACTTGCTCCTTTCTGGAGCCTACCTGAAGTTTTGAATGAATATGCAGAGACGGTTGGTCCAGTCATTAAGGCTCGTTCACCAAAACAATCAGATGGAAAAATCTATGTTGAATATGGACTTGGACTTTGGACTAACTTTGGACTGATTACCTGCAATAAGCAAAATGACTGGATTCAAGTGGGACAATAAACTGGGACTTAATTTACCAGAGCAGCGGAAGGCCTTGAGAAACCCGGACACAAAATCAGCTGGAGTTTCACATGCTGGCGTACAAGACAGACTGCATTAGACGCAAAGCTGTGTCCTGACCATAAACATCCTGATCAAAAACATTATTCATTTCTCTCACGAGAGTTTCCACTGAATTTACTACTGGCGATCTAGCTCAAATAAGTGGCCCCACCCAAGTGAGGGCTGTGCCGGTCAACAGTGATAAAATAAACGAAACCCGTGATTCTTCATTCGAGAACCGTGAGGGTTGCGCTTTAAAAAATATTTCACATTGAGCAATGAAATCTTTACCTTTTCCTGCCTCGCCTCCATATCTTGGGGGTAACTGGAGTTTAGGCTCTTGGGGAAGGTGTATTGATTGTGCTTGTGAAACACTTTGTGTAATATGAGCAGATAGTGCTCTAATACTCTTGGAGAGACTTATTAAAAGGCTTTCCTGTCTCTCCATAGCATTTTCCTAAGGGCGAATTCTCTCTGTCAGCTCCACCTGCCGACTGTTCAAGCTAGAAAGACCCTGGCCATACGCAGTAAAGACAGACTGCTGATCAGCAACACTGGTCTCTAGCGTATCTGCTGCTGGCGACTCCATGTCTGGCTAGAGTGTTCTGTAATGACCGGTAGAGGAAGGAGGCCAATTGCACTGACAAGAGGGAAACGAGCAGCACAGACACCAAACAAACACAGAGAATAATACAGACCACCGGAAAGAGCTTGCGCTTCCAAAGGATGGATAATAGTCCGAAAAACGGAAGCAAAGTGAGATAGGAAAAAGGAGAAGAAACTCCAATTATAACGAGAGGATAGAAAGTCAAACAAATCCTGACTACAGATATCTTCGGCTATAGTGCGTAGCTACAAACAGACACTCTAGCAAAGAGGCGTGGCGAACATCCAGCTTATATAGAGTCTGATTGAACTGGAAGCGCCGCCCCTGTTCAATCAGCCAGCTGGGTAAAGAATTCGATTGAAAAGGAATACGGTATCGTCCCGGGACGAGAGCCACTAAGAAAAGTCCAAAACACACGCACAAACATCCAGAACCATGACAACTATAGCTGAACTGGTCAGAGTGATTGAATGATTTTTTCCGTCACGATTATTTTTATCAACTGCTGTATAGATACTTGTGGAAAGTATATTAGGCAGTTTGCACATCAGGGTTAGCTGAGGAGTTTGCAACCCCAAGTCTGAAATAGTTGGGACGAAGTGTAAATTGTGAATAAAATCAAAATGCAAAAACTTTCAGATCACATGAGCCAATATGTTATTTACAATAGAACATAGATTACATTTCAAAAGTTGAAACTGAGACATTCTACATTTTTGTCCACAAAATGAGCTTATTTCAAATCTTCTGGCTGCAACAGGTCTCAAAAAAGTTGGGACACAGGCAAAAAAGGGCTGATAAAGCAATTAAAATATAAGAAAATCAGCTGAAAGAACATTCAGCAAGTAATTAAGTTAACGGGCATCAGGTGTGTAACATGATTGGCTATAAAAGGAATGTCTTAGAGAGGCTGAGTCTCTCAGAAGTAAAGTTGGCCGGAGGCTCTCCTACCTGTTGAAGGCTTGCGTAAAAAAAATTGTGGAATACTTTAAAAACTATGTTCCTCAACGTCAAATTGCAAAGGCTTTGAAGGTCTCGTCATTGACAGTGCATAACATCATCAAAAGATTCAGAGAAACTGGAAAAATCTCTGTGCGTAAGGGACAAGGCCAAAGACCTTTACTGGATGCCCATGATCTTCGGGCCCTCAGACGCCACTGCATCACTCATGGGCATAATTCTGTCATTGAAATTAATAAATGGGCCCAGGAATACTTCAAGAAACCACTGTCAGTAAACAAAGTCCGCCGTGCCATCCACAGATGCCACCTAAAACTCTATCATTCAAAAAGGAAGCCATTGTTGACCATGATCCAGAAGCGCCGCCGTGTTCTGTGGGCCAAAGCTCATTTAAAATGGACTGTAGCAAAGTGGCAAAGTGTCCTGTGGTCAGACGAGTCCAAATTTGACATTCTTGTTGGAATCATGGGCGTCATGTCCTCTGGGTTAAAGAGGAGAAAGACCACCCCTCCTGTTATCAGCGTTCAGTTCAAAAGCCAGCATCTCTGATGGTATGGGGATGCATTAGTGCAAATGGTGTGGGACACTTGCATGTTTTAAAAAGCACCATGAATGCTGAAAGGTATATATATATGGCCCATTTAATTAGCAGAATACTGTTCATGAACTGTTTCGTCAAATGTATTCCAGATTAGTTTTGTTCCGAGAAAACACGATTAATTTGCATTTTAAAATAGATTGATTAATAATCACGCAATTTATGTACTGAATAATCAAGATCAATATATAAGCCTGTAATCATCCAAAATAAGTATTAAAAAATGACAGATCAGTGGAGGGCAACATTGACGGCGTACTTAATAGTGGTATTGTATGGATGGAGGAAAAAAAAAAATCATAAAAAAGATAATTAACACAGTGCTTTCCCTGAAATCCATTTCCCATTCCAGGATTTTTTTTCAGCTGTGGAACCTTATTTATTTTAAGGTTGCACTTCAACAAAATGTTTTTGGCGTTTGTGAGGAAGCGTAGTTGCACTCCAAGCGATAATATTAATTTTGTTATGATTCTGTTGTGCCTGACCATGTTTTCGTGATGACTCTGATTCCAAGCCATGTTTTTTGATTTAGTCCATGCCATGTTTTGTATTTTGTCATGTCTTTTCCCTGCCATTTCTCATATTCGCAGTTGAGATTATCTTTCTGGTTTTTGTATTTCTCATGCCCTGCATTACACATTGTCTCCCCTGTCTGGTCATATGTGATGCGACAGTTTTATTCCCGTCTTGTGTGCCACGTTTTCAGGAGATTTCATGGTTTCTGGGTTTCCAAACATTCCTTCCAATCTCGTTTGCTTCCTTTGCCTTGCTGTTCTATCTTTACTAATACTAACAGTTTATTTTAGATAAATTACTAACATTAACTAAAATTGTTTATAGTACTAACTTACTAACAAGCACTAGGGATTGTATAGCTGCACATTACTAATTGACTAACAAGCTCTCAGCACTCGCTCTGTTCTAGTCTCCGCCCCTTGACTTCACTCAATTTACTTTGCTGCGCTTCAGCGGATTCTCCGCACCTGGTTAAACACTGTTCTGCCTCTCACTCTGTGCACTTTAGAACTCCCTAACCGGAGTCGTCTGTTTGTCATAGGCTGTCTGTGTAATCCCTGTCTGCGTTTTGGCTTTCGCCAATTTCATGTGGTTAGGAACTTCCTCTTGTTCATTCCTTTGTTAATTAGTCTGATCCAGCTCACCCATTCCCTATTATAGCATGTGACTTCCCGTATGTGTATTTAAGCAGTCATTTCCCTACTAGCTCTTGTCAGAATGTTTTCCTTGTGCTGTGATCGTTAATGCCTTGTATTCTTCGTGTTATGCTTCTGACTGGAACGTCCCGGATTTTGGCTTTGTCTTTGATATTCCTGTGCCCGTGTACCGTACCTGCTTTGCCCGACCCTGAGTTTTGTATTTGCTGCCCTGTTTACGAACTGGATTACGTCCACTGGCTTTTGGCTTTGGCTTCGTCTCTGATATTCCTGTGCCCGTGTACCGAACTTGCTTTTCCCGACCTTGAGTTTTGTGTTTGCTGCCCTGTTTACGAATTGGATTACAACTACTGGTTTCTGATTTTGGATTGTGGACTCTGTACCGTTGTTTACTGCCCTACAGGGGTTTCCACCCCAGATCCAATAAAGAACAATTTTACTGGATATATTTGGTCTCGCTTCTGGTTCCTGAACGCTACCTCACAAATTTATTGAATTGCCAGCACTTACTGTCAAAACATAACTTGAAAAATTTAGTAAATTGGTTATTAGTGCATGGTGGAAGTTTGACAAATGGCATGCATTTTGAATCATTTAATCATTTTATAGCCTAGCTTCTGGGAAAGTCATTGGAAGGCGAGAATGAATGGCAATTATCTAATCAGAAACAAAATCTAAATCTTGACTGAATACCACCTTCAGGAGCATTCACGTCATCATTCTATTTCAAAACAGAATTTTGAGAAATTTCAGTTAATTTCCATCCTTGCAATCTTGTATTGTAGCCTCCCTCTCCGACACAAAGCTGTAGGCTATGTCTCAATCGTTAATGGCAACGCCATTGGAAGCCTGCTCAGTAAATTCATTTAATTATCCGATTCTTTCTCGGAAACAGGTTGAGTGTTAACCTTCATGGTAATTCCACTGATTGCAGACAGTTTTATTTTACATAAGCAAACTTAACACGTGGACCTGAGTCAGCAAAATCGCATTTTTAGAAACATTTTCTTGGGCGCATCAAACCAATCGGACGCTGAAGCCACAGGAATTCAGAAGCTTCATAAGACATTAACGTTTAGTTACCATTAATGAGGACAGGAAAATGCTTGATAATTTTTTGCAGTGAACAATAATGCAAGCTATACGATACACTTTATCCCCGTGGGGTAATTTGTCTTGGACTCAAGTGCTACAAACATCTCTGCCTTCAGAGTTACAGCAACAACAGCCACAGCGACCGAGCTAGATCCACACATACTTGTGTAAATACAGAAAATTACACATTTATCCACAGTTCATAATCACACAAAAAAATAATAGAACAGAAGAGAGCACCAAGGCACAGTTGCACAGTCCAACCAATTTAAAATAGAATATTAAGTTTAATAGAAGCGGCACAAACAAGTTTTTGAAACGGTTCAGTTTGCATTTAGGCATTCTGTATCGTCTACCAGACTGTAAGAGATCATACTCACAATGATGATTGTGAGCTGGGTCAGACAGTACATTTCAAGCTTGCCTGAGAACAGACTGCTCATATATTGACTGCAGGGAAGGGTTTTCAGTCTTCCCCATGACCTTCATCCCACTGTGCACCACACGAGCAAGCTTGGATTTAGACTGAATGAGAGATTGCCATACCACGCTGATATTCCATAACTTATAGTACTCTCTAAAACAGCCTGATAAAACAAAAACATAATCATTTGGTCCACGCCAAACACCCTGAGACGTCGTAAAAAATAGTCTTTGCTGTAAACGAGAACACAGGTAGTCTACATGGGTTTCCCAGCTAAACAGATTATCTAAATGAATGCCAAGATATCTGTAAGAGCTAACTTGACTAATTGCTTTGTCGTGAATGACAACTGGAGTGTGGTCCCCCACAGACCGGGGGTCTAACACCATCTCCTCCGTTTTGTTTGCATTTATGATGAGATAGTTGGCATCATGCCACTGAACAAAAGTCTTATATTCTAAGAAGTACGCTGAGGGATCTCTATCCTTGTGCAACAGGCTGAGAACTGCAGTATCATCTGAAAACTTAAAAATCAGATTACCTGGGTGGCTGCTGCTGCATTCATTTGTGTATAAAGTAAATAGAGCAGGGGAACTCTCACAGCCCTGTGGTGCTCCTGTGCTTATGGATCTGGAGTCTGAGAGACTGTCGTTCACCCTAACGTTCTGAGTCCTGTTTGTTAAAAAAGGAATAAAACCATTTAATAATAAAAGGATTTACAGCCATCTGAGACAATTTCTTTATCAGCAGGTGAGGCCGTAACAAATTAAAAGCAGAGCTAAAATCAATAAATAAAAGACGTGCATAGGCCTTGGGGTCCACGAGGTGCTGTAGGGTTAGATGGTTTACGCTATTAATTGCATCCTCTGTACCTTGGCCCTGCCTATAAGCAAACTGAAGTGGATCTAACTCTGAGTTGACCTCTGCTTTGAGTAGAGAAACCATAAATTTTTCGAAACAATTCATTACGACAGAGGTTAGGGCCACTGGTCTGTAATCATTATTCTCTGTTGGACAGGGCTTTTCTGGAACAGGAATAATAGTGGACGTTTTCCAGTGAGCAGGAACCATGTGTGTATCTACAGACGACTGGAAAACAGGACACCAGGCTGGAGTGAGCTCTTCAGCGCAGATCTATAAAAGAAAAACCACGATACCATCTGGGCCTGCCGATTTGTTCTACATACATTGCAAAAAATTTTCTTAATTCTGTGGGGGTCACCTACCAACTCGGAGTCAGTCACAGAAATGGACATTCAAAAATTTTTACGTTCCCCGGAGAAGTCATGTGTTTCAAAACTGCAAAAGAAATCATTAAGTTCATTTGCTTTCCCCAGTTCATCATTTGCTGCAAAACATTTCCTGCCAGTATTCATGTTAGTTGCAGCTTTCATTGAGTCCCATAGCTTTTTAGAGTCCGCTGAAACAAAGTTTTGTTCTATTATGTCCTTATGCCTCTTCCTCGCCTCCCACGACATATGGTTCAGTTCTTTCTGCACTGTTTTTAAACCAGCTCTTTCATGATTTTTAAAAGCGATTTTTTCCAGTTTATACAGTCCTTAACCTCTTTTGTGATATAAGGTTTATTATTGGGATAAATAGTAACAACCTTTTTGGTAACCACACAATCAGCACAAAAGTTAATATAGTCTGTAATTGTTTCAGTGGCCTCAAATATGTCCAGATCATGAAAAATGCCCCAATATGTGCAAAGGAAATGACGTTTAAGTGCTTTTAAGCTGTCCTGTGTCCATACAGTCAGTGTTTTTTTCTGTGGTTTGCTGCTCTTGAACACAGTCTTGTACATAGGGATCAGGTGGACAGTTTTGTGGTCTGAATTTGACAGAGGGGGCTTTTGGTCTGGCACTGTAAGCATTTTTAATATGTCCATAGCATTTATCCAAAACTCTGTCGTCTAGATAGATCCACAAATCTAGTTTGCAGTTGTTAAAGGACCATAATTTTGTTTAATTGGCAAAAAGTGCAGATCACGCCGAGTAAGGTAAAAGGAATATTAATTACCAGATATTTTCACATTAGTTGTCTGTCGCTTAAAGCCAGTTCTTCAGTCATCAGTGAGAACGGCTGGAAATGTGGTGGTAGTTCATAACCCACTCGTTTCTCGGTGGAGCAGCTGATGTCTCGTTAAGAGTGCCAACGAACAAACATCAGTCACGGGTAATCGAGACAAATCTTGCGAACATCATTCGTGGTTAATTAAGCCAAATCCTGGGAATATCAGCGATAGCTAAAATCACATATCTGGGATGATATACCTGTCATCTGCTCAGCATCTGATATAGACTGAAAAGCGACAGAAGCAAACTGTTAATGTTGAAGCAACCCTGCGTATTTCAGAAAGTACTTAACACCATCTCGTGCAACTAGCCTATGGGCCATATTGAAAAATCTTCTGTCATAAAATAATGGACTGGGGCAATCATACTATCCAACACAGTAACAGCGCATACCTCTGAGCGAAGGGCGACGGTTCGTCATTATCACGTGACCTTTGAAGCAGACGACAACAAATTAGGAGTAATAAAACCTCATTTATCTCGTCTTTGAAAACAAAAATTCCACATTTTTGTATTTTACAATATTTATTTACTAATTATGATTGAATTAAAGAGCATTATGATTTAGCCCTGAGTTCCCCTTTAAGTGCTTCGTACTCGCCATTCATGCGCTTGTCAGTTACATTCAAAGCAAGCAAATATCAGGCTTGTATGTAAGCAAGGCCACAAGAGAAAAACAGTGGCAGCAAACAGGCACTTGTTTAGGATGAGCTCTGTGAACTTTCTGCACTCGCCTGAGATGACAGCATTAGTTGTGTAGTAGCATGCCTGTTTGCATGTGTGTGTGTGTGTGTGTGTGTGTGATGTAGGACCTTTGGGAAGAAAAATAGCACGTTAAAAGAATTTTTTTTTTTTTTTTTTTCAGATGCGGTAAGAACAAAAAAAAGAACTATGCCCCTGCATGTTTTTCATAGTCTTACAATTAAAGGTTTCAGAACAACAAAGTAACATTTAATCCTGAGAGAAAGGTTTGGACAGGTTTGGGCAGAGGTGTGTATAAAGTTTGACGGTTATTAAACAAAAAAATATTATAACAGAGCCTCTCAGTGTTTCAGATCAGTGGCTCCCCCCTCAGCACCTGCAGTAGGTCCCAGCTGCAGCAGTGCAGTCTCTGTGCAGTCTGACTGAGGGAGGTTTTTGTACGGCTCTCTAACACTGTGTGAACGGTGTGCTATAGTCCTGCTGACAGTAATAATCTCCAGCATCTTCAGCCTGGACTCCAGTGATTTTCAGTGTAAACTGAGTCCCAGATCCACTCCCACTGAAACGATCAGGAATCCCAGACTGGCGAGTTGTGGCAGCATAAATCAGGAGTTTAGGAGCCTGACCAGGTTTCTGTTGGTACCAGCTGAGCTCGCTGCTGATACTCTGACTGGCTGTACAGCTGATAGTGACAGTGTCTCCCTGCTGAACAGCCTGAGCTGCTGGAGACTGAGTCATGACTATCTCTGCCATTGATTCTGAAAGACATGAGAATGGATAAAAATAATATCTATGAATATTATCAAACAGTGCGCAATAATTTAGATAAATATTCACACCAATAGGCTACAATGAAAAAGTTGTGAAAATGTTTATGCTATAAAAAGCAAGCATTGAATCTGTGAAAGCTAACCAAAATTTAAAATCAAATGCATCCCTGTTGCTCACCCTGTACAAGGAGTCCCAGCATCACCACCAGCAGTAGAAAGTCTGACATCATCATAATGCTGCCTGTGTCAGTTTCTGTGAAAGGACTGGACAGTCACTGATCAGTACTGGGGGTCTTAAAGTGTGTGGAGCAGTGAGGCAGGACAGGTATGCAAAGCCCCTTCCTCTATACAAATGCTGTCACACACAGTTAGAGGAGCTCTGGTGTGTGAACAGCAGTGGGTCTATAGATGGCTGGGACACGTGCTCTTCTCACTGCTGTTTTTATTTATCAAACTAAAAGAATCCTGTCCAGTTGAGATCAATCTTTATCTTCTTTGATTTTATCTCTACACTTCACCCTGTGTTGAAATTTGCTTTGCTACTCTGGTGATTCGAGTGATGTATCACACACGCATGGGAAGAGGCAGGTAACTCCATTTTTTCGTACAGCAAACACTTTAAATATTCTCAAGTTTTCGTCAAAACAGTACTTCGTTAATTTCAGCTAATTTAAAAAAAACTTTTACTCCACTTGTGATGGCCACTCCTATTAACGATTTACAAGATCATCCAGTATTCTTTTTTGTTTGTTTTTTTGGAGGGGGGGGCGGAGAAGGAGAGGATGAGCAACAATGAAAGGATGTGAAACTGCATTCTGTGATGCGTCAGGAAACATCTTCAGTGATGTTATTGGTATTTTTCAGTGTTTGGGGCCTTTCAACATCACACACTCTCCTCCAGGTGACCCAGCTGAGGCTGCTCAATGCATCAAGCATTTCAAGTCAGTGCTTCACAATCCAGCAGCAAATGTGCGAGCTGAAAGGTTTGTCCAAACCTTCAAGAAGTCCATTAGGACTATGAAAATGGAGGACATTTCTCTTCAGCACAAGGTGGACAACTTTTTTTTGTTTACAGAAACTCTGTTCATGTAACGACAAACAAAACACCTGCAATGCTGTTCCTGAACAGAAATCTCAGATCTCACATAAATCATTTGAAACCAAATCAGCAGAGGGAAGTGCAGATTGAACAGTTCAGCCGCTTGTCAAGTTAGACTGCAAGGGACTTTGAGATTGGACAAGAACGGTGGAGACAAGTGGACCCCTGGCAGAACAGCTACAACAACTGGACCACTGATGTACACAGTTGATGTTGGTGAACAAACATGGGGACATCACATGGATCAGATTCTGGACGCACAGCCAAAGAATGACATCTCGCCATCTCCAGACACATCCCTCAGTGAAGAACATGCCACTACCATCACCTGCAACAGAATTTTGCCCCAGACAAAACTCCTGCCCTTAAAGCTACTCCGCAGGTCCAAAGGCATTATCCTGAAAAATCATTATTTTCCATTTTTATGCCTACAGTCATGACAATTTCTTTTTAACAAAAACCCAACTGGTTACATATGCTATAATCTTCATTCCCATCTCGCTGTATAGTTCGCAGCCCATAGTCGTATTACAAAATTAAAGTGAATGTATGCAGCCACTTCATTCATCTCGTACCGTACTTCAACCTTTTAAACTCCCTAAAACTTTATAAAGCAAACACCATCAAATCGCGTACTTTCCATGTCGTTGTTGCTCTGCAACTTCTGACAAAAGTGTGCAAATATTGCATATAAATGGTAGAGATTAACGTTGTGTAGGTGGTTGTCAGTGGAAATCTATTCGGCGGAGTTTGTACCATAGATTGTATAAAAAGATGGACGAAGCAACGATGACGTCACCCATTGGTTTCAGCATGCCATTTAGGAAGCCTTGATTTTGGCAATTTGAATTGCGCCATTTTGTCATTTTGCAACCGGATGTGATTCCTATTGGACGAGAGCGTGAATTGAAGATCCGGGGAGGACCGTGGCTCTGGATCTGACCGTATCAGACGAGGACCAGAGGATAGCCACGCCCCTAAAGCATATTCCGGCTTTATCCTTTATTCTAGTCTACTTGGGACCATAATTTACAAAAATGAACATCAGGATATATCGAAGAAGACTTGAAGCTTGCGATAGATACCATAAAATGATATAGAAAATCATTAATGAAATAATAAATCAGGTGGCAAAGTAGGGTCATTTTCTCATAGACTTCAATAGCATTGAACTTCTCTCTGCAACCACCAACGTTGCCATCTGCTGGCCATTAAGTATAATGCAAATTTTTGAGATTTCCGCGTCGGTCTCACTTTTCAGACCCGGGTGCTGCCTGCGTCCATCTTTTTATACAGTCTATGGTTTATACCCCCAGCCGAAAATGCGTGACGTCAGGCGCAATGGATAATGGGTATTACTGGCTAACCCCGATGTCGTCTATTATTTTAATAATCAAGTGGCAATTGAAGACATGGGTTCTCTCCCCAATTCGATCTAACAGCGACAAAATGATGGGCTATATTCAGTACAGAAAAATAATTCAATTATAATTAGGTCTATGCACTAGCACTCAGGACGGTAATTTTTTTTTTTTCAGCATTTCAGAACTCTTCAGCAAAGGTACTTTAGGTGACAAGTTTTAGGGTTTCCAGACAAGCTCTATATTTGTTTCAAGTCAAGTCAAGTTCATTTGTAAAGCACATTTAAAAACAACATTCTGTATGTTGAGCCAAAGTGCTGTACAATGGCTATAGAAATAAAATGGACAAACTAAAATCATCCATAAAATCTGGAAATCAGTAAAACAAAATTAAACCAGTTTTTAATAATCAAATTGAAGACATGGGTTCTCCCCAGATGGGCTATATTCAGTACAGAAAAATAATTCAATTATAATTAGGTCTATGCACTAGCACTCAGCGACGGTAATTTTTTTTACCCCCAGCGAGAGCAGCATTTCAGAACTCTTCAGCGAATTAAGGTACTTTAGGTGACAAGTACGTGGTGTCGCCTGCTTACAGTTTCCAGACCGACAGCTCTATATTTGTTTCAAGTCAAGTCAAGTTCATTTGGTACAATGGCTATAGAAATAAAATGGACAAACTAAAATCATCCATAAAATCTAGAAATCAGTAAAACAAAATAAATAAACCGTCAGTTAAGAGAAAGTATGTGTGGGGGAAAAAACAAAATGAAAACACAGAATTAACAAAATTACAAGAAATAGATAGAAAAGACAGAATCATGAAAGCAGAACAAGTAAATAGCACAATAGAAACCTGACAATTAAAAACAGAAGATCAAGCAGATTGAAAAGCAAGGGAGTACAAATAAGCATTTATGTGATTTAAAAGTGGCAATGGAAGGACAACCTGATAAGCTTTAAAAGGTAAAGTACTCCACAATTTAGGGGCTGCAACTAAAAAGGCACAATAACTTTTAGTTTTTATGTGGGACCAAGGAACTGACAACACCAGTTTATTAGATCAGAGGGACCGTGCAGTGGAATATGGCAGGACAAGGTCTGATATGTATTCTGGAGCCAAACCAAGCTGATTTTTTTTTAATAATAATAAAACTTTAAAATCATTTTGAAACTTGACTGGTAGCCAGTGTAGGGCTGCCACCACAGCAGGAGTAAGATCCCTCTTTCTTGAGCCAGTCATGAGCCAAGCTGCAACATTTTGAACCAACTGAAGTTGGGCGAGGAATGCTGTAAAACAACCACATTACAGTACATTACAGTAATCCAAACAAGATTTAATAAAGGCATGGATAACTGTCTCCAGGTCTGCTTGGGAGAGTAAAAGTTTCAGTTTAGAAATGCATCAAAGTTGAAAGAAGCTACTCTTAACTACTTATCAGGCTCTCAAAGCTATTCTGAATTACTTATGTGGCTCTCAAAGTTGAGTGAGGAGTCAAAAAGGACGACAAAATTTTTAATTGAGAAATACGTGTTTGCAAAAAGAGAACCAAGTTGTTCTTTACTGACTTTGGTGGAACCAGGGAGACTGAAAATAATAACTTTTTTTTTTTCAAATTTAGTTGGAGAAAATTGTTGTTCATCCAATTTTTTACATCATTTATGCAATTAAACAAGAGCCACAAGCAGGAGTTATGATCAGGTTTCAACTAAAAGTACAACTGAGTATCATCAGTGTAGCAGTGGTACGACACCTTGTGTTTCTGAAGAATAGAGCCCAGTGGGAGCATGTGAATGGAAAACAGCAGAGGGCATAAAATGGATCCTTGAGGTACACAACTGGTGATATGCGCCAGATGATGCGGAGATATTTCCTATCTGTACAGAAAACAACCTGTCCTTTAGGTATGAGGGCGATTCCCTGAATCCCAGCCCCAAATTTAAGACAGTCCAAGAGAATGCCATGGTCAACTGAGCTCAAGGCCGAAGAGAGGTCAAGTAAAATTCACACAACAGGACCCAGAATCAACAGACAGCAAACGATTGTTGGTTACTTTCAGAAGTGCTGACTCTGTGCTGTGTAGTGACCTAAAACCAGATTGAAACTTGTGAATGATTTTATGTTGATGAAAGTATGAATAAAGCTTGATAAAAGACAACCTTCTCCAAATTTTTTTGACAAAAATGGCGACTTCGAAAGAAGTCCGAGGTTTTTTAAAAATTGTAGTGTTGAAATTAGTTTTTTTCGATTGAGGCTAAGCCACAGCTTGTTTGAAACTGAGAGGAACTGAACCATTATGCAGGTTACTGTTTATAGCAGCCATAATGCTTGGCCCAATAATAGTTAGTAGGTCTTTAAAGAGACATGAACATAAGATATCCTCAGGGTAATTTGTGGGCTTCATATTTGAAACAACGTCACTGAGCTGTCAAAGAAAGGCAGGCTGAAACTGACTGAGAGAGCAGGATGGGACAGGGAGTGCAGATGGATCATTACTACAGGGAGAAATCTAAGATCTGATTAAATGTATCAATATAAGACCAAATTGTGCTACACTCTTGTCAGGCAAGAACAGGAAATTCGGGATACACTGATCAAAACCTCCCGAAAACTGAACTGTAGAAGATTGGAAACACATTGGTTGGTCTACTGCATATTGATTTTGCAGTGACATGAAGATGGAAGGGACTGAATTAGGCATAAAGAACATGAATTTGATGGATCCATCCCGCCATATGCTAACGGTTATGGGTGGTGATGGTGATGCAGTGGTGTGGGGAATAATTTTTCTTTCCATATACAGAAAGAGTATTAATTCTGGGAATATAACAGTTATTACTGCATAAAGTAGTTCAGTGCTATAGAGCAGAACCTTTCAGTGTTTCATATCAGTGGCTCCCCCCTCAGCACCTGCAGTAGGTCCCAGCTGCAGCAGTGCAGTCTCTGTGCAGTCTGACTGAGGGAGGTTTTTGTACGGCTCTCTAACACTGTGTGAACGGAAAACTATAGTCATGCATACAGTAATAATCTCCTGTGTCTTCAGCCTGGACTCCAGTGATTTTCAGTGTAAACTGAGTCCCAGATCCACTCCCACTGAAACGATCAGGAATCCCAGACTGGCGAGTTGTGGCATCATAAATCAGAAGTTTAGGAGCCTGACCAGGTTTCAGCTGGTACCAGCTCAGCTCGTTGCTAATACTCTGACTGGCTGTACAGCTGATAGTGACAGTGTCTCCCTGCTGAACAGCCTGAGCTGCTGGAGACTGAGTCATAACTATCTCTGCCACTGATTCTGAAAGACATGAGAATGGATAAAAATAGTGTCTATGAATATTATCAAACAGTGCGCAATAATTTAGATAAATATTCACACCAATAGGCTACAATGAAAAAGTTGTGAAAATGTTTATGCTATAAAAAGCAAGCATTGAATCTGTGAAAGCTAACCAAAATCTAAAATCAAATGCATCCATCTTTCTCACCCTGTACAAGGAGTCCCAGCATCACCATCAGTAGAAAGTCTAACATCATCATAATGCTGCCTGTGTCAGTGTCTGTGAAAGGACTGGACAGTCACTGATCAGTACTGGGGGTCTTAAAGTGTGTGGAGCAGTGAGGCAGGACAGGTATGCAAACCCCCTTCCTCTATACAAATTCTGTCACACACAGTTACAGGAGCGCTGCACTGTAAAAAACCCAATGAATGACATTTTGGGTTAACCAAAAATATATTGTTGAATCAATTTCTTGGTGTGGTTTTAATTGACTTAACCTTTTAATCTATGTTGGAACTATCATTCTTTGCAAATTGCTGAAAGAATTAACATATTCAAATACTGTGAACACCCACAGTTAGCTGTTGACTCGATTCAAAGACATAAATCCAGTCAAAGAGATGCTGGCTGTCACGTGACATTTCATTTGAGTGACTCGTTCAATCAATGACAAATGATTAATTCAGTGAATGAAGTCAAAAGTCGTCCATAAGGCTAATGCACATTTGCCATCCGAGGAGCACCATCTCCCGAGTCCTGACATGGTGGGTTAATTTACAGTTCTTACCTTAACATGATGTAACTTAAAGGTGCAATCTGTTGTTTGCCCCTTAAAAATATAACGGAGTGATTACACAAATAATCACACTCAATGATCACTTCGGCCCCACTAATATGTACGGTCTATTCAAAACATAAAAAATCTATTTTTCTGCAGAGTTCCCTATCTGTTTGTGTTTTTGTTGTGGTTTGACTGTTGATAGTGGCCTCTCAAACCACAACAAAAACAGATGGGGAACTCTGCATAAAAGTAGACAATCTATTTTATTTTTTTAATGTTTTGAATAAGCCATACAATCTAGTGGGGCATAATTGAGCATTCAGTGTGATTATTTGTGTAATTACTCTATTTTATTTTTAAGGGGTAAACAACCCATTGCACTTTTGCGTGTAACTGATCCAGCACTGGTCCAGGTCAGTACAAGTCATCTAGCCTACACTCAGTGACTTCCCCAGGAGGAGGAGCTAACTAATTCCATGTACAATTTATGTTGTTCAATACGTAAAGGTGCAACCAGTAGTTTGCCCCTTAAAAATGAAATATTGAGTGATTACACAGATAATCACACGAAATGATCACTTAAGCCCCACTAGATATATGATGTATTCAAAACATTAAAAATACAATACATTGTTTTTCTGCAGAGTTCCCTCTCATTTTGTGTTTTTGTTGTGGTTTGAGTGGCCACTATCAACAGTGAAACCACAACAAAAACACAAACAGATAGAGAACTCGGCAGAAAAATAGACAATTATCTTATTTTTTCATACAGTTTATATATCTAGTGAGGCCTAAGTGATAATTTAGTGTGATTATCTGTGTAATCACTCTATATCTTTTTTTTAAGGGGCAAACTATTGATTGCACCTTTTAGGAGGAACAATTTCAACAACACGTATGGTCTTGAAAAGAAATAATTTCAACAGCAAGAACGGTCTGGAAAATGTAAACAAGTAGTCCTAAACCTATAAGTGAGTGAGGTCAAGAGCATCATGGATCAGTATATCTTATGCCATTTTCTTTACCAGCGACAACTTCTCTCTCACTGCATTAACTCGAGTTGAACACTTCTCACTGTCAAGAGAGAGGAATTGCATTTGCACACATACATGCTATTTCGATGTTACTACTTGCCATCTCTCCTTCTACCCAGGCGGATCCTGTGAGAACCATGCTGCCGATGTTCAAACTGACCGGACCACATAGAGTGCCTTCAAGAACAGAATGACTACTAGATCACACAGGGGAAGATTTTTTCTTGGTTAGTGAGTGTTACGTGTAACACACACACTCACAAACACACACTCTGTCTGCCAGCTATCATTTGCCATAGCTCCATTCTAATCAATTGCTTTCTATTTATTTTATTTTGCAGAATAAAGGCATGCACGTTGATGCAGTGTCGTCACTGCAAATTCGTTCATCGTGACCGACAAGTGCAGCTGAGACACTATAGAGTCCATCACTGGCACAACTTAAGACTGTTGACCTACATCTATCTGGACTGTGTATTCATTTTCAGAACTAAAGGTGCATTAAAGACCAAGATCTCATTCACAGCCACAGAAAGAGTCAGCTCCTTTTAATTGTGACAGTTGCGAATTCCACAAAATCTGTTCAGAAAAGGAGTATTTCAGCCATCTAGCAGGGCATCTGAAGAAACACCAGACTGTTAAATGCCCATTTAAGAACTGTACATTTGAGACAAATGTTCTGGCAACATTTAGATCACACAGAAGCCGTGATCATAAAAGACAATCTTCTCAAGATTTGAAAGCTTCGGTTTTAGTTGCAAACGGTGTTGAGATCTCAGATGAACAGGAAAATCAGGAAGAACGTGAAGAAGTTCACAGTGATAATGATGCCCCCAACAGCGTTCATGATCCTGTAGATTTTGATTCATTGCAAGAGCACAAGGTTGCAGCATTGCTACTATGTATGCAAACAGTTCTTCGTGTATCTCGAAACTCCATTCAAGTCATTTTAGAAAATATTAATGATCTGCTTTCATTTTCAAGCTCTCATACAGCAAAAAGTGTTGAGGACATTTTGCGAAGAAACAACTGTGCTGTGAATGCAACTGTAATTGCGGAAGTATCTGACTTCATACAAACTTCAAATCCTTTTCTTGTTACAACTGGAAAAGGAGAACTTTCTACTGACTACAGAAGAAACGCTTACTTTAAAAAAAAAAAAAACTTTCCTGTAGTTGATCCTATAGAATACCTTTTCAGGAGACCAAGCAAAAAGTCTTTTGTGTATGTTCCTATTTTGAAAGTTTTAAATACTTTATTGACTCAACGTGCTGTTTTGGAAAAGACACTCGTGAATTTGCCAGAATCAGAAAGTGGATTGTACACATCGTTTGCTGATGGGAAAAACTACAAAGAAAACAAACTTTCTCAGGAACAAGAACTTCATTTGACCCTTGGGTTGTACATCGATGATTTTGAGACTGCCAACCCACTCGGTACATCTCGGAAATAGAATAATCTAACTGCCGTTTACTGGGTTTTACTCAAATGGCCGACACAGTTTCGCTCTACTTTGGATTCTATCCAGTAGGCCCTTTTGGGCAAAAGTGACGACGTCAAAGAATTTGGTTTTGATTTATTTTTTGGTCCCTCGCTCAATGATCTAAAGGTTCTTGAGAGTGAAGGAGTCTTTGATGAGCAACTGCACTGGAAAAATTGAGACTTTGGATCAAAGTAAAAAAATTGCGTCAACTTGTTACAGCTAATTTTTTTTTTTAGTTTTTCTCAATTGAAAAAAAATTTAACAAAGGTAATTTTTTTCAATTGAAAAAAACAAAAAAAAAATTAGCTGTAACAAGTTGACGCAATTTTTTTTAATTTGATCCAAAGTCTCAATTTTTTCAGTGTGGGCGAAAACCTGAAAGGAACTGTTTTCATTGTTTCAGCAGATAATCTCGGTGTGCATGGTCTTGCAGGGTTTCAGGAGAGTTTCGTAGTTGACAAATTCTGTCGGACTTGCTGAGCCTCCAACAGCGAGATTCAAACAACTGAGGTGCAGGAAGGACTCTTTCAGTTAAGGACACCAGACTTGCATGATTCATTCGTCCAGGAGCTCCAAGCTAACGATACGTTGACACATGTTAATGGGGTTAAGAGAGTGTGCATTTTAAAGGAACAGCTTTCTTTTTTCCACCCAGAGACTGGTTTCCCTCTGGACTTACTCCATGATTTTCTTGAAGGGATTGTCCCCTTTGAACTTGCTCTCTGTTTTCACAAGCTTATTTCAGATAAGATTATCACATATGATAATCTCAATGACACAATTGTGTCATTTCCATATACCCACTCTGATAAAGTAGACCAACTGCAAAAAATCCCAAAAGCATTTATTATTGAAAGAAAAAAAAAACAATTGGGGGTAAAGAGGAAGAAAATTGGGCATTGTTGAGGCTCCTCCCGTTGATGATAAGTGCTGTAGTACCAGAAGAGGAAAAGGCTTGGCAGCTTTTACTGGAGTTAAAGGACATAGTTGAACTTGTCAGCTCAACCAAATTTTCAGAAGACTCAATGTACTATCTGGACTCCAAAATATCAAATCATAGAGAGTTGTTCAAAGAAGTCTTTCCTGATGAAAAGCTTAAACTCAAGCACCACTTTGTTGAACACTACCCCCACCTTATCCGTTGCTTTGGTCCTTTGGTTGACTTGTGGACTATGAGATTCGAATCTAAGCACAGCTTTTTTTAAAGGTGTTGTACAAGATAGCCACAACACTAAAAACCTCCTGAAAACATTGGCAAACAGGCATCAACTAATGCAGGCTTATGTCATAGACTCCCCTAGTTTTTTTAAGCCAGAGCTTCAAGTCAGCAACATCAAAACAGTCCGAACATCCCTCCTTCCACCAAACCAGAAGGATCCTATTGAGAGAAGATATGGACGTCGAAACACTGTATCAATGGCAACAACGGTCTCTATCCATGGAACAAAATACACAAAGGGGATGATCGTTCCTATTGGATCATGTTCTGGTATAACGGAGTTTAGCAAAATCCAAGACATTTTGATAGTTGATGGAGAGGTTTCTTTCATCCTGTAAAAGATGGATTCATGGTATATCGAACACCTTCGTGCCTTTAAACTATTGGAACGCACCTATGCAGAAGTCGATGTGCACCTCCCGGAAGAACTGAATGATTACTACCCACTTGCAGCATACAGAATTGGGGGAAAGCTTTTGGTCTCTCTCGAGATTTATTCTTTGTTAGTGAGTATTATGCACATCATATACACACTAGGGTTTGTTTTTTCCTTCTTCCCGGTCAGATACTATTAGAGCCATGCTGCTTCTTCGTGTGAAACTGACACTGGGCCGCATTGAGAGACTTGATCTAGACACAAAATCCTCATCACTGGAAGAACTCAAAGACATTATCTGTAATGAGCTCCAGATATCTAGAGATTTTTCACTTCAATACGAAGACTCTTCCTTTGACAACCAACTGTGTAACCTCAGAAACATCGAACACCTCTCCGAGAAAAAAAGCCACTCTCCAGGTGCTTTTTGACACTGTGTCACTTGAACTCCCAGTGCTGGATGAAGGTTTTTCACAGCTTTTTGACTCAGCCTTTAACACAGCAAGTATGTCCTCGAGTTCCACAGCAAGCGTGTCCTTGAGTACCTCTCAGCCGAATCAACGGTCAGGCCAGTGGCCAAGCACCATTACTATACCAACATTCTCCTACCAGCTCGAACTGAGTCTCTGAAAAGGTGCAGAAGAATATGCAAAGAGTAAAACACTCATGAAGGTCACTCGAGAAATGAAGATTGATATACTGGAAAAGATGGCAGAGTATGTAATCCCATTCAGGGCCTACCCTAATGATGAGCAGTATGAGGAGCTTGCATCCGCCTTGGTCAAGATAATCCATGCATTGCTTCACCACCAGGCCCTGGAAGTGGAAAGCCATGGCACGGCTGGAAAGCAAGCTTGAAGGTGAAGATGGCAAATTACCGTCAGAAACTGAATGCTACAGGCTGCTTGGAAGTCGAGATAAACAAAAGAAAAAAAGATGGCCAACAAGGAAGAACACTGAAGAAACCCAAGAAGGGTGAGATCAACTACCTTCCAGATCACCCAAGTGGATTTGATGATGATGCCCTGGAAAAGGAGAGAGCTTGGCTTGAAGAAGAACTACTTAAGAAGAATGTCAACATGACTGAGGTCAACACCAAGATGGACCTTACCTTCTCCCTCAGAAGAAAGGAGGTTGTTTCTGGCCAGCCACCTGTATCCACCCTGTACCAGAGATGGCCATCACTTTTCATGGAAGAGCAGGTGATCTCAAAAAAGAGTTAAGCCAATTTTAAATTGTTTGACCTGTCTCACCTTATGCAAATGGTCAGAGCACATGACCAAGAGAAATATTGTCTAGTTTGAGTGTGTGTGGATGTGGGTGTGTGAGTGTGTGTGTTGTCTAGTTTGCACAAATGATTAATAACTTAAGGTTATTAATAATGATTTGTTCTTTTTATTTTTGTTATTTTATTTTCCAGATGTATGCTGAATTTTACCGCATCACTGGAGTTAATCTTCATTCAACTTTCCACAAAGCCCTAGACGATAATGCAAGAATCCTGATCTAGATGTTCTGCTCTAAACTGCAAAGCCTGAATCAAGAGATGAGAGTCCTGTTGGATCATCTTGATGACAAGGTAGGAAATGTGAAATATTAATACAAAACCCAAAACCAGTGAAGTTGGCACGTTGTGTAAATCGTAAATAAAAACAGAATACAATGATTTGCAAATCCTTTTCAACCTATATTCAATTGAATACACTGCAAAGACAAGTTACTTAATGTTCGAACAGGTAAACTTTGTAATTTTTTGCAAATATTAGCTCATTTGGAATTTCATGCCTGCAACATGTTTCAAAAAAGCTGGCACAAGTGGCAAAAAAGACTGAGAGAGTTGAGGAATGCTCATCAAACACTTATTTGGAACATCCCACAGGTGAACGGGCTAATTGGGAACAGGTGGGTGCCATGATTGGGTATAAAAGCAGCTTCCCTGAAATGCTCAGTCATTCACAAACAAGGATGGGGCGAGGGTCACCACTTAGTGAACAAATGCGTGAGCTGATTGTCGAACAGTTTAAAAACAACATTCCTCAACGAGCTATTGCAAGAAATTTAGGGATTTCATCATCTACGGTCCGTAATATCGTCAAAAGGTTCAGAGAATCTGGAGAAATCACTGTCACGTAGCGACAAGGCCGAAAACCAACATTGAATGCCCGTGACCTTCGATCCCTCAGGCGGTACTGCATCAAAACCGACATCAGTGTGTAAAGGACATCACCACATGGGCTCAGGAACACTTCAGAAAACCACTGTCAGTAACTACAGTTCGTCGCTACATCTGCAAGTGCAAGTTAAAACTCTACAATGCAAAGCGAAAGCCATTTATCAACAGCACCCAGAAACGCCGCCGCCGGCCGCTGGGCCCAAGCTCATCTAAGATGGACTGATGCAAAGTGGAAAAAGTGTTCTGTGGTCTGACGAAAGTGCACATTTCAAATTGTTTTTGGAGACTGTGGACGCGTCGTGTCCTCCGGACCAAAGAGGAAAAGAACCATCCGGACTGTTATAGGCGCAAAGTTCAAAAGCCAGCATCTGTGATGGTATGGGGGTGTATTAGTGCCCAAGGCATGCGCAACTTACACATATGTGAAGGCACCATTAATGCTGAAAGGTACATACAGGTTTTGGAGCAACATATGTTGCCATCCAAGCAACGTCTTTTTTTCATGGACGCCCCTGCTTATTTCAGCAAGACAATGCCAAGCCACATTCTGCACGTGTTACAACAGCATGGCTCCGTAGTAAAAGAGTGCGGGTACTAGACTGGCCTGCCTGTAGTCCAGACCTGTCTCCCATTGAAAATGTGTGGCGCATTATGAAGCGTAAAATACGACAACGGAGACCCCGGACTGTTGAACAACTTAAGCTGTACATCAAGCAAGAATGGGAAAGAGTTCCACCTGAAAAAGCTTCAAAAATTGGTCTCCTCAGTTCCCAAACGCGTTTACTGAGTGTCGTTAAAAGGAAAAGTGATGTAACACAGTGGTAAAAAGGCCCCTGTGCCAACTTTTTTTTGCAATGTGTTGCTGCCTTTAAATTCTAAGTTAATGATTATTTGCAAAAAAAAAATAAAGTTTCTCAGTTTGAACATTAAACATCTTGTCTTTGCAGTGTATTCAATTGAATATAAGTTGAAAAGGATTTGCAAATCATTGTATTCTGTTTTTATCTACGATTTACATAACGTGCCAACTTCACTGGTTTTGGGTTTTGTAAAAGAATCTGGTTGAGGGACAGCGCACATTAATGAACAGAGCCTACATGATGAACTGTAAAGACATGGGAGTGAGCAGGAATGCCAATTTTCATCCGTAGTCCCAGCAATTTTGGGGTTGGGTGTCTTCGACATGTGGACAGTCGAGAGCCGGGATTCGAACCCCTGACCCGCTCTGAGCTACAGCCTTCAATCCCTTATGAGCCACCTCAGGAAATAATGATAAACATTATTATTACTATTGCTTATCATGCAGAAGCGGTCAACAAATAGTTATATTGTTTTATGATATATAAATGTGAAACAATTTTAATGTTAGTAAATATTATCTCCCACATGTTGCCTGTTGGTGCAAGTAATGATGCAGTGTTGAACATTGTGTGATGCAATTTCCTAATTGTTCTTTCTATACAGAACACAGACATTGCCATGCATCGAAAGTCGGTTGCAGTCGAAGGCCTGCAGTACTTTCTCAAAGAACCTACACATGACAGGTTAAGACATGTCAGATAAATCAACATTTCAGGCATCAGGGGAAATGCTTTTGCTATAGATATCTTGAAAGATTTTAACAATTCTTGTATGTACTTAAATTTAGACAGCTGATGTGGAGACTGCGACTGAAGGAGTTAAGGTTGGCATCCTGGAGGTGTTGCCAGTTGCTGGAGGCCCTGATTCACCCGTGACGGCTGCAGTCGTGTTGGAGTGTGAGGTTGTCATTGACTACCTTCAAGACATCCCAACTGCTTTTGGTGCGCTTGTTGGCCTGCTTTACGCTCTCAACGTTGAATATTCACCTGCTTGGAAGTATTCATTTGAAGTACTGCAAAAGATCTTCCTCTCTCTTGACTGTGAGAAATATTCAGCACGAGTTAATGCACTGAGAGAGAAGCTGTCCCTGAAAATGGCATAGGATATTCTGATCCATGGATAGGATAGGCATAGGATATACTGATCCATGGATAGGATAGACATAGGATATTCTGATCCATGGATAGGATAGGCATAGGATATACTGATCCATGGATAGGATAGGCATAGGATATTCTGATCCATGGATAGGATAGGCATAGGATATACTGATCCATGGATAGGATAGGCATAGGATATACTGATCCATGGATAGGATAGGCATAGGATATACTGATCCATGGATAGGATAGGCATAGGATATACTGATCCATGGATAGGATAGGCATAGGATATACTGATCCTGACTCACTTATAGGTTAAGGCCTACTTGTTCAGTCACACTTCCAGAAAGAATATTATGTACATTCTTACAATTCTTACCTTAATATGATTTTACTTAAAGGTGCAATCAGTAGTTTGCCCCTTAAAAATAAAATATAGAGTGATACACAGAATCACACTAAATGATCACTTTAGCCCCACTAGATGGTATATTCAAAACATAAAAAAATAAAATAGATTGTCTGTTTTTCTGCAGAGTTGTCCATCCATTTGTGTTTTTGTTGTGGTTTGAGTGACCACTATCAACAGTGAAACCACACTAAAAACACAGACGGGGAACTCTGCAGAAAAATATACAGTCCATTTTTTTTTTTTTTTTTAATGTTTTGAATAGACTATAGTGGGGCCTAAGTGATCATTTAGTCTGATTATCTCTGTAATCACACTATATTTTATTTTTAAGGGGCAAAGTACTGATAACACCTTTAATGTTCTGTTCCAATATTCTGTTCCAGGGGATTTGCACTTTGTTTGCCTTTTGGTCTAGTATGTGTCTGAGTGCGCGCACATGTGTGAACCTTAATGAAATGACTGCTAATACTGTAATAAGTGCCAATAATCAAATAATTTTTCAATTTTAATGAAATAAATGTTATTGGCAGCTACAAACCTTTATACTTTGAAACACGCATGTGCTTTAATTTTTTTTTTTTTTGATGAATATAGTGTTTCGTCCTATTGACAATACAGTTCTTGAGCCATTTTAGCACTTTGTTTTTATTTTTATTGTTGATGGTCCTAATGGCAAGTTTTAAATAATTGCAACATTGTTATTTAAGATGTTTTTTACTGCAAAGTTGCACTATTTGCATTTTTAATAAAGTTTTGGTAAAAAAGCATTGCTGCTTTCATTCTGTTGATTCAGTATTTCTAGTTTTACATCCAATTAAGAATTTTATGTTGATTGCTTTAATGAACAATTGTATAGAAACTAATTCCCTAGCTATTTTTCATTGGGATGTCCAATGAAGAATTTCTAATTGACTGCATGATAAGATAATGGATAAACTTTAATTGAGTGAATTCTTCTGATGGTTGGGATAATGGATAAACTTTAATTGAGTGAATTCTTCTGATGGTTGGGATAATGGATAAACTTTAATTGAGTGAATTTTTCCGATGGTTGGGCAAGCAAACAAATCAAACTGAGCCAACTAAGATTTTTTAATTGAGAGAATTACTTGAACAGACAAATTGAGTTAATTAACAATAGCTAGGGAATTATTTACTGAAAGATTTTACGTTGGAGCAGCTCTTTATTTTTAAGTGTGATGTGTGAACAGCAGTGGGTCTATAGAGGGCTGGGACGTGTTCTATTCACTGCTGTTTTTGATGAGTATACTACAGGGATTTGGATGCTCCGTTCAGTAGAGGTCAATCCTTCTCTCCTGTGATTTTCTCTTTGCACTTCACCCTGTGTAAAAATCAGGCACTGTGGCGATTCAAGAGATGCATCACACACGTGTGGGAAGAGGCAGGTAACTCCACTGTTTCATACAACACTTCAAATTTCTTTGCTCAAGTTCTCTTCAAAATGACCCTTCATTAATTGCAGTCAATAAAAAGAAAGTTTACCCCACTTGTAATGGCCACTGCCATTGATGATCTCCCAGATTAGTCAGTATTCTTGATTACGTATTGCTCTTTGCGAAATGTTGAGCATGTGTCTGGGCACATCCTCAATGAAGTTCCTGAAATCCTCCAGTGTTGAGGGTCTTTCACCATCACACACTCTCCTCCAGGTGACCCAGCTGAGGCTGATCAGACCTCAGTTTGTGGGCAGACAGCAGTGAGCTACTTCACCCCCCATTACTCTCCTCTCTAGAGCCACAGCCATCTAGAGACTCTCTCTGCTGCTTCAGTGCTGTTGCATGTAGCTCTCCTCTTAATCTCTCCATCTGTTCCTAATATACTGAGGGTTCTGGCTTAAGTCCAGACACCTCACCTGCATTCACTGAGCAGCCCCTCAGACTTGGTGAACTTCCTCTCAAAGGTCTCATCCAGGTGATCATCCAAGGGACTGATATCTCCAGCAGGACAGCCTGTTTGGTGGACTTAGATATGAGAACAATACTGGGCCTCAAGATGGAGGCCACAGTGAGCTGGGAGAACTTCAGCTGTTTCCCCAGATCCACCATCAGCTGCCAGTTCCATGCAGAGGCCAGGATCCCTGCAGATCTTTTCTCAGGGAGGGGTGTCAGCTGCTCCACAGCTTTAATAAAACTAAGACCTGCTTAGAAGGGCGGGGCCTCTTACTCCTCTTAACTCCTGCACTGGTGGCAGTGTTGTTTTTTGCAGCCATTTTTGATTTAGTTTTAGTCTTAGTCTTTTGGACGAAATGCTTATTAGTTTTAGTCACATTTAGCCATTTCTATCATTGATAGTTTTAGTCTAGTTTTATTCAACGAAAACTAAAAGGGTTTTAGTCCAGTTTTAGTCATTAATTTTACTCAAAAAAATAATGACTTTAAAAGATTAAATTAGGCCAATACAGATATAGGAAATCGTAATCGAGGTTGACAGGTTGTGTTGCAATTCATAAAGCAACAGTTAACTCTCTTAACAAGTTGCATAATAACCAGATTCCTTACCAGTTTGATAGCACTAGCCTAGACTTTCCCATCCATAAAGATGCAATTCTGTCATGCTGTACTGGCTGATCTACTAAGTATAGTGCTTTAAACACAGATTAAGTGGTAACAGTGAGTGGAATCAATGTTCATTACTCCAAGACAGTCAAGAAACAAAACATTCTTTCTTTTGTGGCTTTATTTCTGAGAACCTCTTAAAGTGCAATTAACACACACACACCCAAAATATGAGCAATAGATGAGGAACACTTATGCTCAGCTTGACCTTGTCTGCCACTGCCAGTGCAATTGAGAACATGCATATGATCTCTCTGACTATTATGAAGTACAACAGACATTAGCTGATACAATCCCACAGCAAAATACAGCAAAAAGCATAGTCTGTGGTTATGGCTGTGCGACCTCACTGTCAGACCCTTGTGGCTTTAGCCCAACTGCAGACTCGACGAATAATAACAAAGCACGTAACTCAACCCGTTTAACATGTTGCAATGCGCCGATAGAGCACAAACATGCCATGATGAACACACAACTAGAAGATGCCCACGCTGTCTGTTAATGTAAATATGCTGGCTAAACATGTTATGAGCATTAGAGTAGCCAGGTGCGCTGCTGCTCATTTACACATAAGGAACAGCAACAGGTCTGAAAAGCTACATTTCCCCCCATATGTTTCACAGTAACTCAAATATCAGTGATCAGATTAAGGAAAAAAAATTATTAGTATTTTTTGCTAATCATTATATCAATTGATTTGCAATTGTTTAGCACGTCTGAAAAATGATTAGCAAAAATTAGAAAACAGTCAATCAGATTTTAAATGATAAAAGGCTTTTTTGTTCTTTCCAAATGACAAATTACAATTACACAAGAAATACAGCTCCACTCTGAATGCAAAACAAATTACTTCCAAAAGGCATCAATTTTACCCGGAACAATCTTAATTTAATACAGAACACTTCCGTTTCCCAGTGAAATTTCTGTAAACCACTTGTAGCCTGCAAGTACTGCTGTCTCATCTATACCTTAGCCTACTGTAGCATATGATGCTGTTTACCACCTGATCAGAGACGCGAAAAGATCCATTTCCATTAAAATCTAGTCACAAAAGGCGCTCTCCAACTCAGAGTTGGCGATTCAGAGATAAAGCCGAAAAAAGTGGAGGTCGAATGCGGAATTCTCACAGTTAGGGCGAAAACCAAAAAAATATTGCCATAATATAATAACAACGATTACAAAGATTTCCCTGAGCTAGCGTCAGCAAGGTAAGAAGATGGCTAGCTTTATAATCTGAAGAGTAACGCAATACGCGATAGCATGCGCAACTCGATAATGCATAACGCACGGAACTGCCACAAAACCTCAGATAAGTTAGTGCTTATTACAGCTGGCAAAGTTAGTAAAGTTGGGGCAAGAAACAAATCATATCACCAGAAAAATGATGATCACACACAAAGCTTTTCCTTTGTTAACGTTAGCTAGCTTACTGGCATACAGGGTGGCTGTATCCAAAGAGCAAAGTAATTTGATACACAATGGCTTGCATAGACGTCTAGCCATCCATGACTGTACCAGAAGCTTTCTGGCCGAGAGCCGCCCTCTCTAATGCATGCAGGCACTCCCAGAAGCTGATCGGTTGGTATGCAAATGAGGAACATCATTCTCCAGCCAATCAAAGTCGTTAAAACTTCTCCTGTTGCTATGTGGCTGGGGAATCGGAAGTTCACAGCCCAGCGAGCTAACCCACTAAAATTTTCGTCTTGTCACCTCTCGTCAGCGAAAACAACAGATACGTCTCGTCATATTTTCGTCATCAAAGAGCTATGTTTAGCTTGTCACAGTCTCATTTCAGTCATGAAAAAAAGGTGCGTTAACGAAATCATATTGTCATCGTCATCGTTAACGAAAACAACACTGACTGGTGGCTTCTGAGACAGCTTTCAGGACTTGATCTCAGCTCCACCTGTACTTTCCTTCTCCCGGAGCGGGGCTCCCTCAAACTGGCCTTCGAATCCAAATCCAGCCCTGGTTTTCTTTATCTCCTGGCAAAAAAGTGACCAATTATTGCCTCTGATTGGCCAGACTTTCTTTACACCTGACTTTCAGGTAAAGGGCGGCTTGAATACCAGCAGGTCTTGACCCATGAGGACTGTGATTTGGGGAACAGTGTCCTCGAGCTTGCTCGAGAGTGCCTGCTTGTAATGAGCTCCAGTTTTCCACACTTGGAGCTTGACCTTTAAGATGGTGCTTGTTCCTCGCCCCATGTGCAATGGTTGGATGGACTGGGCAGCACATCAAACACTGCATCAGCACAGCGAATGGTTTGTGCTCCCTCAACAATCACTCAGCTACTGATACGGTACCAAGAGACTGGCTCCACATTTCATTGACCAAGTTCTGGGCATCCAAAGGCCACCGCACCAGTGCAGGCCCGCTGTATAAATCTGAGCGATTGTTTATGAACTGCTGGTCAAAGAGCCAGAGAGACTCTGGATACCCATAACTCACCTATCAGTCACATGACACAAGAAATGTTCGGGATCAAGGACTTCATACCCAAAGACCATACTGTGTAATGATCCTGATGGACAAGCATTGGCAGCGACACCTTAACTGGGTCAGATCCCACCTCCACTGGATTCTGCATGAGTGGCAATCTGTCTCTTTTACTGATGAATCCAGATTTTCTCAGCATAACACAAACGGCTGATTAAGGGTGCGGTGGAGATATGATGAATGTAATGCTAGATGCTGCATGCGCCAGGTCAACCGTTAGGGCGGCAGAACTGTGATGATTTTGGGGGCCATCCTTTATTCTCAGAAAGCACATCTGGTGGTCATCACTGGTATCCTAACTGCACAGCAGTAACTTTGTAAGGTCCTGACAAACACTTTCAATACTTTTCCTTCTGACCCATGATGACTGGAATTCTACAGCAGGATAACACTCATCCTCTCGCTGCAAGTCTTGCCATGGCCCACCAGACAGACCAGAATTTGATGTTCTGCCATGACCTGCATGTTCTCCTGACCTCTCTCATCCACTCAACTCCTGTGGTGCCAATTGGGCAGAGCTGTTGGAACAAGATGTCCCCAGTGATTGGGTCTTCATCAGCTGCTCTGGAAAGAATGGCCAAACATCGCAGAGATACACATTGATACTGTTAGCCTTCATTACCCCGCCCCACCCGAAGGGTGAGGGGAGGGGTATTGTTTTCGGTTCGGTTTGTTTGTGTGTTTGTGTGTTTGTGCTTTTGTTTGTTTCTGTTTTTGTTAACACTCTAGCGGCAAAACTAATGGCCAGATTCACCCCAAATTCGGTATAGGCTGGGATTACAACTGACCCAGAATAGATCCCTATTGAATTTCATACAAGTAGGTGAAAGTATGTGCGAGGGGCGGGCTTTGTTGTGCCGGGCACCACTTGTTTGATCCATGTGTTGCCATTGTCAGAGCTGTATTGAAATAAATGGAGGTCACACTGGCAGCAGAACTTTGACTTTATGAGTGACAGTGATATTTCATCATTTCAGACGCTGGTGAATTTAAAAAAAAAAAAAAAAAAAAAAAATGTATACTGGACAAAGAAAATTAGGGATCACCCCAATTTTCGAAATTGAAATATTTGATAGTGCAAATTATGTTCCATATCATATTTCAATATTAAAAATCAGAGTGATCCCTAACTTTCTTTGTCCAGTATAGTAATGAAACTCATCTAAGTATTTGCAGAAGGATTCGCAGATGGTTGTTGGGACAATATTTTTTGTAATTCAAAATTAGGTCTTAAGAGTTCTTTTATGCATGAATGTATGTTGGAGAAACACTCAGCAGCTCATCTCAAACCTCCACACCAATCTTTCGGAACATAGTATGTCAATTTTAAGTTGTCATTTGAATATTGCCCAGCAGGGGACTGACACAACACAGTCAGGCAGCGTCCGTGTGTGCAGCAGGTAGGTTTTTGTACAGCCAGTTAATCTGACTGAATCACTGTGGTGGACTTTCGGTGGCGGGACCAGACTGGAAGTAGGACGTAAGTGGCCAATTAACAAGATTTTCGGAATTTATTCTCGGCCTATGGGCAAAAAATGTGTTTTATAGATCCATTTTGTATAAAGATTGGGCTACCTGTTATAATCATTTTCTATACAGAGCCTACTAAACAATGCCTGTTGAATCGGTGGTTAATAGCAGTAGACAAGAAAAAAAAAAACATTAAATCAACGATAAAAGCTCAGAATGAAAACATTTTGCTTCGGACATTAACCAGCACATGTAACAATGCTTTTTCAACTTGATAAGCCGCGTGAAATCTGAACGAACGCAATCAGACGGAGGATGGCTGTGTGTTTTAAGCATTGGAGTTTAGTTAGACTGGTTTTTGTACGGCGGGTTAATGAGTCTGTATCACTGTGGTACACTTTCGGTGGCGGAACGAAACTGTCAGTTGGACGTAAGTAATTTTTTCTTTCACTACATTCCTATTGACTTATTTGCTTTCTTGTTCAATTTAGTGCAATTTTCCGAACTTTGATGTCATGTATGAAAATATTTAAATATGTTTTTGAACCACGATTAAGCAAAACAGCATTAACATTTTTTTTTTTTTAACCATTGGAAATGGATCTCAAATCTCGTAAATGTTGGCCGTGTTGACGTCTAGTAATGATTTACGTCTTTTAACTGATTTTGAGTGAATAGACGACTGTAACATCTCACACTCGACATCTATGAATGTTAAATAAACTGTATTGGCTGACGCGATCATAACGCGTTTGAAGACTTGAAACGGCAGGCAAATACTCAGGGAAAATAAAATCGCTGTGTCTAGAGATACGGCAGTTTTATGGGTACGGCTGTCGATTTGAAGGGATTAGGATAACGATTAGGGATTATGGCTGGGGTTAGGGGTCAGGGTTAGGGTCAGAGTTAGGTGAGGGCAGGGTTTGAAATTGGGACTGCCGTACCTCTCTACATTGAAATACATTGGAAAACTGTCGTACCTGTAGCAGCTGCCAAATAAAATAGGTTTTCTGAATAGGCTACTGCAGAATTCGTACGAGAAACATTTCGGAGAATGTAATTTATTTCATCATGTATCCATCGCCAAAATATTTAATAGTTCATACAGAGATTTAGAACAGGTCTTACCTAATTTGCAAAACATATTTGCAGATTGTTGTTATTTTAAAATAAAAGCGAAATAAAATGTATTACAAGCGTCTTCTTCTCTGTAGCCCCATTCAGTCTTACATCGCTTGATTTTCTTGTACGACAGCATGTCGCAATCCTGTATCTTGAAGTGGGGAATTTTCGATATATTTAATATGGTAAATTATTCATCTCAGTTTAAAATCAATTACTGTTCCATCATTATTGTTTGCGTTGCGGCCAGTTCAGTTGATTAATGTAAGTAACACTGAATAAACCTTATGAAATATTATGCATTCTGAGCTGTTGTATGCAAGCAAGTCTTTTCAAAGAGTTGTGAATGTAAAATTGGATGCTGGCACTGAAATACCTTACAGTTCATGCGGCACACGTAGGGAAATAGGTGATGGCAACCTTTACAAAATCATTAGTTGAGTAGAGGAATTTTTCATTGAAACGTATATTGTCGCACTCTTTTTATTTATTTATTTTTTTTAATAACGTTAGCCTCAGAGCACAATTGCCCAAGTCATATTTTTTTTGCCAAATTGAGATGTCAACTGCCAATTCTTTCGTGTTGGTGAAAAAAAGTTATTTTTTCATTCTCAGTATTTTTTTCTTTTATAAAAGAAAACAATAAGATAATAAAAAGAATGTATTATGATAACAATTGATTGCAGAATAAAAAAATCTTTAAAATGACAGTGCTTGTCATATCATACAATTTGAAGCCATCACAGATAAAAAGTGTCTTTAGCTACCCTATAATCATAAGATGTGCAGTTTCTGTATCACACTAATAATATTAATACACTAATAAAGCACTACTATTTTATTGTAAGGACAGAATGATTGTCACATGGGGGCGTGTCCACTGTCTGACCTCACGTCTCTGCTGCGTCTCCCAGGTGACACAGTTCCCGCCCTCACAGTCCTGCCCCCCTCCAGTGAGGAGCTGAAGCAGGGAAAGGCCACACTCGTGTGTCTGGCCAACAAGGGCTTCCCCTCAGACTGGACTCTGCGCTGGAAAGTGGACGGTACCAGTAGGAGCTCGGGCGTGGCCGGGAGCGTGGGGGTCCTGGGGAAGGATGGCCTGTACAGCTGGAGCAGCTCCCTGACTCTCGATGCGGGTGACTGGAAGAAGGCGGGGTCACTGACCTGTGAGGCCACAAAGGGCTCCCTGTCTGCCACCCCTCAGATACTGAGGAGAGACCACTGTACTGAGTAGCTCACACACTCTGATCACACTGTTTTTACCCTGTTCTGCTCCTTACTGCTGTCACACTGAGCTGAGCCTGTGTGTGAATCCTTCCTCATCCTGAGCTTTCAGTGCTAATATCTTACATGTGCTCTGCTTGTGTTCTTCAACACATATGCACACACACCTTCTTATCTGTGTTTGTGTGACTGTGGGAAATAGCTGGTAGATCAATATCATTCACTTAATAAAGATTCTCTGAAGAGGTAAAAGTTGTCCTGTCTCTCCTTATAAAAATAGCCTCTGGTGCTCCAAGTAAAGTCTGCTTTGAGTGCTCTAAGGCAGTGGTTCCCAAAGTCGGTCCTGGGGACCCACAGCGTATGTCGGTTTTTGCTCCAACCACAATTACGATCCCAGAGTTTTAACAAGCTGTTCATTTTTTAATTAGCAGTTGCTTGTCAGATATCTGAGGACATTTTTACCCCTTAAACCACATTATGACAGAAATGGCTACGCATTCCATGAAATTTCAAAGCCCAACATTCATATTTTTTATTTTGATGTATTCCACGTAAGCACGACAATCAAAGGTGGCAGTATGTTTTATGTGATCAAATGCAAGACTGCAATCAGTCAGTAATCTGGTGATTAGGGTTCTGAATTCAGGTGCTCAGGTTCTTTCCTGAAACCAATCAAGTGACATTTAACAGGTTTGACTCATCGTTTGCTTTTGTCTTTGAATTCTTAATTGCCTAATAATTGTTCGCTTTAATGACCTTGGGTCCACAATTTTATCTACTAGAAGCCCATTTATAGATTCATGTCATCAGTTGCAAATTTCCATTTTTTTATGTTAGAGAAGTAATTTCCGATTTAGCACACTATGAAATGATTTTCATCATGGCCATTTTTGACATGTGGTTTAAAAGGATAAATAATCAGCGTGAACAAGAATAGTGCAATCAAGAGCAATGAGCAACTCATTAGCATTCTAAGATTGGAGCTGTGGTTGACACAAAAACCTGCGTACACAGTGGGTCCCCAGGACCGAGTTTGGGAACCACTGCTCTAAGGCACTGGCCCTTCCTGAGATGAAATCACAATATTATTAATGTCAGGAAAAATAAATCCAAAAATTCAAGGGTTTACAAAGATAAGATAATTATGTTAACAGTCAAAGTAGTTTGTTTTCAGTGGTTTCACTGTAAAAAGATATTCCTTCCCTGATCTGCACAGTGCAGTTGAGATAAGAGTGTGGACAAACAGAAATAAATCCAGTCTTTGTGTTACAGTCATTGACACATACTGTGGAAATGAGAATTTTTTTAAAATCAAAATTAGTTGACAAAGGAACTCTTTTAAACGAAGAACAGAAATCAATGGCATGTCTTCCCTTCTTATAATATTTGCATAACTTGATTCACATATAGACATCCAGTAAATGGGGGGCTGAAGAGAGAGTGTGTGAAATAACTGATCAGGGATCAGTAAAGGAGGGATCTGAAGAGAGGAGCAGTGATGTGTGCAGTAACTGATCTGGGATCAGTAAAGGGGGTCTGAAGAGAGGAGCAGTGATGTGTGCACTGTGCTCAGATCAGTTCAGTACAGCAGGATGTGAGCTCAGCTCACACTAACCCCCTGGGGACGGCCCAGACACCTGGCCACAGTGCTGCTCTATTCTGAGATTGAGTCAGTCCCACTGAGGGACAGCAGAACCAGCCTGTCCCGCCCTGCAGATGCAAATCTGAGTTTCAGCCCCACAGCTCACAGTTTCTCAGCCTAAAATACCCCAGCACTGAGACAGCTGTGTGAACATGAGGAGGTGGGGGGTTTATTTCTGTAGTGGGGTGAGAGAGGGAGGGGTGAACCTTACACCTGCTTTAGCATCAATATCTGATTACAGATTCTACTGCTCACTCAAATACTACAATTATTCCTTTAGAATGATGACATTTACATATGACAAAAAAATCTAGTTTGTATGTGACCTAGTGGCTGCCTGAAAACAAGGTCTTGTCTCAGGGATGGTGACTACACCACCAGGGGACTCTCACCCTCAGAGTTGGAGTAATTCAGATCCCTACAACCTTGTACCAGAGTAAGAGGGTTCTCCCGTACAGATAAGCAGAAGGTAAAGACAGAGACGTAGTACTTCAGATTCAAACCGACAACGTTTACTAATAATAAGCATCAGCAATATACAGCAGGTTGCTGTGAATTCGCCATGCACGTCAAATCATACTAAAAACCAGTGCACAAGCGCAAGAGGGAGACGTACTGGCTGTCTGCAGAAACAAGCTGGTTTCTATCTTCCCTAAAATGGAGGATAAAGAGAATGATAAGCTGGCAGCTGGGGAGGTCACCTTTCCTGGGAGAAGATGGAGTACAACACACCACCCTTGTTCTTATTTGAGGTGGCTGCTTACACACACGCACACACACACACACACACACACACGCACACATACACACACACACAAGTGTATTCATATATGTGCACTAAAAAGAGTGGCCACAGCCAATGGTGAAGTGTATATTACCACTGCAGCTTCACTTCATGCACTGTGCAGAGGGGCGACCCAGATCCAGTGACCTGCACACGGAGCACAGCAGCTTTACCGTTAAATCGAGGAAAAGGAAGGGGGAAGGAAATAATGATTCGAGCTCCAGCCGGCTAGACCAGGATAGAACATAGACTTCATTCAGTACCAACTATATCACAGCCACCAGGCTCAGGAGAGCACTGGGGCAGCCAATGCGATGCCTCTTACTCATGCACCACTTCAGCAGCAGCGCAACAAAACATAATGATCAATTAAAACAAGACAGTGAACAATAGGACCTTAATGCAGGCCGCCCTTAGGCCCACATAAAGTGGAACTACAGCCAAACAGAAGTTAAAATAAATGTATAATAGGTAAATCAGCAGTGACAAATCTTCCTCTATGCATCTTCAAACTGACCAAAAGGGGGTGGAGTCTGCCCATCGCCTTCCACGCAGCCCTTTGGTGGGAGGCAGGTGTTCAACTAGGGTACTGTTGCGGACAATCAAACACCTCGTAAAACGTCAGTAATAATGGGAGCAGAGAGCTGAACCCCAAGACTCTGAACTGTCCCACCAGCAGCGGTGGTAACATATACTGCCCTACAAAGGCTAAGTGCAGTAACTACGCAATAATTTAAACAGTAAAAAATAGCTTCAGAGTTTGTTTGCTGTCCCAACAAATAAATAGTCAGCACTTCTATGATAGACTATGATTAACTGACTCACCATGGTATAATTTCTGTCCAAATAAATCCTGACCTCAATATACTTTCAGGCCCAAAACTGTGTAACTCACATTTACCCAATATGTAGTTACTGCACTTAGGCTTTGTGGGGCAGTATAGGGAAGTAAACTAACAAGTAATTAATGACTAGCCACCCAAGTGCTATACGGAGGTGGGGCAAAGACGGAAAATCGAGACTATGGTGTCTGCAGGGGGCACAAATTGTGAGAGGCAAATCACGTGTAGATTCAATATAATTTTTAATTATAAGTAACATGTGGAATCATAATCTTGATTATGTCCACTAATGTCATTCTTGCATTTAAGTGTAGCCATTATTTGTAAAGATGTGCAGTCAAGGAATATGGTTAAAATTCAACGCTCAGCTGAGTTTTTGTTGAAGCTGATGATTACATTTTACACATTGGCAATTTACATTCTACAAATCTTATCATAGCACTGAGTCAGCACTGCTAAAGGTGCACAATGATATTGCCTTGTCTGTGGATGCTGGGAGTCCCGCTGTGCTGGTGCCGCTGGACCTCACAGCGGCCTTTGATACAGTCGACCGTGCAGTCCTTGTATCTCGCCTAGAGCAGTATGTTGACATCCGTGGCACCGCTCTCCAATGGTTTGGGTCATACCTGGCAAATAGGAGCTTCTTTGTAATGATTGGTTACCTCTGTTCTTCATATGCATCCCTCCCTTGTGGAGTGCCAGAGGGATCTATTCACGGCCGTATTCTGTTTTCATTGTATATGCTACCTCTGGGATCAATTATAAAAAACTCAATCTGTCTTTTCACTTTTATGCTGATGATTTGCAGATATATTTGCCCATGAGACCCAATGAAAATACTGCACTTACTAAATTACTGGATTGTATTACTGATGTAAAGCAGTGGCTGGCGCGGAACTTTTTGCACTTGAATGACTGCAAAACGGAATGTATTTTGTTTGGCATGTCACCCATGTCGAATGTTTTCACAACAAACTCTGGTACTCTGGCCCCCTTTTTTAAACCATTTGAAAAAAAAATCTTGGGGTAACGTTTGACAATGGGCTTAAATTTGATAAACAGATTAGTTCTGTTGTTAGAATGAGCTTTTTTCAGCTCCGTCTTTTGGCCGAAGTGAAGCCGTTTCTTAGTCGGCAGGATCTCGAGAAGGCAATCCATGCATTCATTAGTTCAAGACTGGACTACTGTAATGCCCTTTATGTCGGCCTCAGCCAGTCTTCAATTTCATGTCTCCAACTTGTACAGAACGCTGCTGCCCGATTTTTAACAAGCACGTCCAGACGTGAACACATTACCCCTGTGCTATCGTCACTCCACTGGCTTCCAGTTCGTTTTAGAATTGATTTTAAACCTCTGTTGTTTGTTTTTAATGCCATCAATGGCCTGGCACCCTCCTACTTGTCTGAGATTTTAACTATCCATGATCATGGCAGGGCCCTGCGTTCTTCAGGTCAGCTTCTCTTAGAAGTCCCAAGGTCGAGATACTAACAGTGGGGTGATCGTTCTTTTGCTGTCGCTGCTCCCAGACTGGAATTAACTACCCCCCGACATTCGCACCACTACTGATCTCGGCCTTTTTAAATCGAAGCTGAAGGCCCACTTTTTTAGATTAGCGTTCAATTCTGACAAGGGCAGTCTTGTGTTTTTTTTTTTTTTAGGTGTACTTATTATGTCTGTTCTATTTTATGTACTTTTGAAAGGCTTTAATAACCTGCAGCATTGTGGCACCTTCCACAGTCAAAAATCTGTGTTTTTATGTATTGTTTTATGGCTTTGTTGTAAAGCACTTGGGGTACCTTTCGGTTATTGTAAAGGGCTATATGAATAAAATTTGATTGATTGATTGATTGAAATCTTGTTGGTAAGTTATTGAATTTGCCATTTTAATACCTATAACAGCTGCCCAAGAAGTGAATATCTGTTTCAGTTATAGTATGTGACTGTATGATAATGATTTAATGAAGGCAAAGGTCATCCTATCCCTTCCTCAGTTGCATTTATGTTCGAAAAGGCCAATGAAACAACTAATATCCCGGCGTAATCTGATGGTATGAGATTCAGTCCAGCACTGCTGAGATGCTGACTGGATACCTGAGTATTAACAGAACTGATCTCACTCATTCCTCCTCTGTGAGAAAACACACATCCTCTGCTTTTGGCTGAACTCAGAACTCCTGGGTTATTCACAGTTACTGCTCCTTGTGACCTGATACACTATGTGATGCTATGATGGTGTGGTACAGAGGTTTGTGTGTGTGTGGGGGGGGGGGGTTCAGCAGCAGCTCTGCTTTGGGTTCTGTCACAGAGCAGCTCCTCTTTCTGCACAGAGAGGCGTGTATTCAGGACTGTGGCTCATCATCGCCCCCTACAGCCCTGCTGGTAATATTGGTGGCAGATCAGTGGCTCCCCCCTCAGCATCTGCAGTAGGTCCCAGCTGCAGCAGTGCAGTCTGACTGAGGGAGGTTTTTGTACGGCTCTCTAACACCGTGTGAACACCCAGCTACCACTGATGCTATGGAGACTCTGACAATAATAATCTCCTGCATCTTCAGCCTGGACTCCAGTGATTTTCAGTGTAAACTGAGTCCCAGATCCACTCCCACTGAAACGATCAGGAATCCCAGACTGCCGAGTTGTAGCAAGATATATCAGAAGTTTAGGAGCCTGACCAGGTTTCTGCTGGTACCAGAAGAGACGCCAGCCATAGCTATCAGTATAAACACTCTGACTGGCTGTACAGCGGATAGTGACAGTGTCTCCCTGCTGAACAGCCTGAGCTGCTGGAGTCTGAGTCACAACTATATCTGCCATTGATCCTGGAAAATAGAGCATGGAAATAAATATCAATCAAGATATATCCTCTTGACTGAAATCAATTTCTACAGTGTTTTCATCATAAAATAATGTCAGCTCCACTGAACAAAGTTGAATAATTGTAAATTTGAAAAATCGTTAAATGAATCCATCTTTCTCACCCTGTATAAGGAGTCCCAGCATCACCAGCAGTAGAAAGTCTGACGACATCATAATGCTGCCTGTGTCAGTGTCTGTGAAAGGACTGGACAGTCACTGATCAGTACATGGGGTCTTAAAGTGTGTGGAGCAGTGAGGCAGGACAGGTATGCAAAGCCCCTTCCTCTATACAAATCCTGTCACACACAGTTAGAGGAGCTCTGATGTG
Organism: Gymnothorax javanicus; assembly: GCA_029692085.1. Taxonomy (NCBI): domain Eukaryota; kingdom Metazoa; phylum Chordata; class Actinopteri; order Anguilliformes; family Muraenidae; genus Gymnothorax; species Gymnothorax javanicus. The sequence continues at coordinate 123,901,072 of CM056197.1, read as the reverse complement.
TGAACAGCAGTGGCTCTATAGAGGGCTGGGACATGTGGGCTATTTCTGCACTGACTATGAATTAATTGCATTTCAGTCAGGTCCACTTTGCCAAAACCCTAAATTATAGTATCATTTGCAACAAATTTATTTACAATATTTGAATTAAGTGTTACTCCGCGGATGGACCATGCAAAATGCGGCAAGGGGAGGGTCAGCCAAAATGAACAATTTTTGGTGGATATATGTGTCTGACCCAGCTTACTTAGAATGTGCAGTATGAGTGGTTTATCTCCAGTGATTACAGAATAATTGCTAGAAATAGAATTATGGCGATAATTTAAGCACTATTTCACAGATTTCAATGAGCAAGAACAAATTAAGTCTTGACAAAAAATGGTCCAACTTGGGATACTACATTTTGGTGAGTGGATTCCCTATAGGAAGGCCTATGTTTACCCTGAAAAACAATGAAAAATATTACCTAATGTGGGAGGTATAGGCGAGAATGTTACCCCTACCCCTAATCACTGATTTTGAGATGACCATGTTCTGAGCCCAATAACTTGCCTTCTGTAGGGAGTTGGATTTTGGGACTCGTAAGGGATTAGAACCATTACTTGAATTACTGGTAACAGATTGTGAACGTTTACCGTTCGCGAGTGAGACCAGAATTTCATCATGACTGCATTTTCGCACAAATCCACAACTGTAAGAATTAGAAACTCCATGAAAAGCACATTTTAGTGCCGGACTAGGGGGCTGCTGTTGTTCACGAGCTGCCATTTTGTTGTTGTTGCTGTTGTTCTGTAGCATATGACTGCACCAATCCAAGCTGATAGCCCCCTATTGGGGAACTGTGAAACAACAAAAAATAGCTAATAACAAGGTTTTTGAAAGTCTAGTGTGAAAATACGAAAATAGCTGGCAAAAATGTTCTTTTTGAATATAAAAGCATAGGCATCTACCTATTTCTTGCCAAAGATTCATTTATCTACACCCTGCAGAAGGTAAGATATCGACCTCGAAATATGGCATATAATTTTGCAGTGTCAAACTTGGCCCCTTTTGGGGGCCCTGGGCCAGCACTACCAGAAGCACGAAAAAATTACTGATTGCAAGGAAAAAATCTTCAACATGTCCACTTTTATTCTACAATAGGGAAAAATCTGTTCTTTTTGTAGTTGCAGTGAAAAAAGTTGAAACATTATCAGTATATTTTGAGGGGAAATAGCCGCTCATAACAAGCGAAAAACAAAAGTGGCCTCCTCTCCTACCCTACATGATCATTTGACGAATGGCTCTAACAGTCAACTCCATGGCCCAGGGCAAACCTATGGTCAATATACAGAACGGATCCACAGATCCCCCACCTTGCTGCTTTTTGCAGATTTTGCATGGTGGACCCGTGGAGTGACTGTGAGAAAATGAACATGCTTGCAGTGAATGTATAGATTTGATTTTGCCCTGGAGGACAGCAAACAGTTCCTCTGCTGTACCTGATGAGGTCAAGAAGGCGAGATAAGCCAGACAACTAGTTTTTTGTCTTTTTAACTGCTCTGAGAACGTGCATACAGGCAAAAAGCCGCATAGATTCTGATCTGACTGTTCTCATTCATGTTGCATGGCCATGTATTAGATTTGTATCCAGTCTAGGACCACATATGAAAGTGGCTCAATTCCTATTTTAAGATCAGATATAAGATTGGATTTCTTTTCTACACAACCCTGAAAACATCAGATCTGCATCACATTAAGGAAAAAAAATGGATTTGAGTCACTGCACCCTCTTAATATGACCATACAGTCGCATATATGATGCTGTGATGTTGTGGTACAGTGTGCGTTTGTTTGTGTGTGTGGTTCAGCAGCAGCTCTTGTTGGGTTTTGTATCTGACACAGAGTAGCTCCTCTTCAGCACAGAGAGGTGTGTATTCAGGGCTGTGGCTCATTGTCGCCCCCTACAGCCCTGCTGGTAATATTAGTGTCAGAGATCAGCGGCTCCCCCCTCAGCACCTGCAGTAGTCCCAGCTGCAGCAGTGCAGTCTCTGTGCAGTCTGACTGAGGGAGGTTTTTGTATGGCTCTCTAACACTGTGTGAACACAGGACCACTGTGGAGACTCTGACAGTAATAATCTCCTCCATCTTCAGCCTGGACTCCAGTGATTTTCAGTGTAAACTGAGTCCCAGATCCACTCCCACTGAAACGATCAGGAATCCCAGACTGGCGAGTTGTAGCAGCATAAATCAGGAGTTTAGGAGCCTGACCAGGTTTCTGCAGGTACCAGAAAAGGTAGTGAGTGGAGCCACTGCTGTAAACACTCTGACTGGCTGTACAGTTGATAGTGACAGTGTCTCCCTGCTGAACAGCCTGAGCTGCTGGAGTCTGAGTCACAACTATATCTGCCATTGATCCTGGAAATGGTAAACATGGAAATGGTGTCAAAATACATAAATATGTGTGTGTGTGTGTGTGTGTGTGTGTGTGTGTGTGTGTGTGTGTGTGTGTGATAATTCCGGTAAATTTTGACAACACTACAATGGCACAGTGGTGCAAACATTTATGTTGTAAAAAGTCAGTAAAACAAGTAAAATGTAACCAAAATCACAAGTTCAAATGGATCTGTCTTTCTCACCATGTGCAAGGAGTCCCAGCACCACCAGCAGTAGAAACTCTGGGTCTACAGAGGGCTGGAACATGTGCTCTAATCACTGCTGTTTTTACTGAAACGCACACATTGAATACCCCAGTTTCTGATATTTTACCATGTGATACAGTAACTGCAACTGTTCATGACTTATGGAATATGCGGTACGATCATGAAAAATATTTTGACCAGAAATTCACATTATGTTCTCTGTTAGCAGGTCCTCATAAGGTCATCAACATGCTCTGTCACTTTGTCAGAAAACAGAGAAACTACATCTCCCATAATGCACTTGTTACCACCAGCCACTTCTTCTCACACACAGCAGCTCACTCACACACATGTACAGCCATTGTAATGGAGGACTGTCCATCCTGTTCAGCTCCTACAGGCAGACATACAGTGAGACTGAAGATGAACAGAATAAATGCTCTTGTTTGATGAGATACAGTAGGGAAGACTGAGCTGATTGACACCCTGCCACAGTGTTACCTGTTACATCCTGAATGATTTGTTAATTATTGTTTTCCGCAGCCAGTCCGTCTGTGTCAGTTTTGGTTTTGTTTTGTTACTTGTCACTCTAAGTTCAATTATTGTCTCGTTCATTGTCTTGTGTTTCCTCCCCCTGCTGTTGTACACCCATTCCCACTTTGCAAATAGTTGTCTTTGTGTATCTGAGTTCCTGGTTTTCGTCTTTGCTGTGTTAAAATGTTATCTCCCATCTTTGGTGTTTCGCTCTTGCTCTAGAAATATGTAGTAGAGATTCAATTCCCCATTGTGTCCAATCTAGGCACGTTTCCCTTTCTCATTTATCTCCCCCCCCCCGCCATGACACCATGGCTCCTGCCCTCGCATTAACTCTGACTTCGCCAAAGCCTGACTGTCTGTCCGCCTGTTTGCTGGCGCTAGACCATGGACCATCTTCTGACTACACTATTCACCTGTGCATTAAAACTTCCTTCTTGTATTCGAGAAGTTTCATCGCAAATACAATACTTCTAGGGATGCACCGATACCACTTTTTTAAAAACCAATACGAGTACGAGTATTTTATTTTGTGCACTTGCCGATATCGAGTACTGATACCGATATTTCTGAAATGTTTTCCAGGAAAATACAATGACAATTTCGGAGTACAGGTTATATTTTCTTTTTATAACAAGCCTAAAAGAGGCCAATATCAAACGATTCACACATGGCTATTTCCAAATAAAAAAAAAAAGAGTAGGCCTAACTGCTAAAAATCTTTTTGTATTTAGGCCCGACAAAAAGCCTTTGAACTAGCACTGCCATCAAATGAGGCAAAACATTACTGAAGCTTGACAAATGAAAAGTAAACTCGCTGCATAGGCAAGGTAACACACCCAACTTCATGAAAAGTCAGTAGAACTATTAATAGGCACAGATAGTTTCCGCACACATTCATAGGCATTCTCAATCCAACTAAAGGCATCACTTAAAGTGTGTGGTATCGCCATATTTCAATTACACAAATGACAAATGAAAAAGATTTAACTTAGCCACGACTAAAATGTTTAAGGTAACCATATGTTACTAATATATTTGAAGTAAAATAAGAAGATTCACAATTCTAAGTCTCTGTGTGTGTGATTGTGGGTGTGTGCTTGTGCGAGCTCGGCTTGCTTGTAAATATGAAATAACTGATCCGGGTGTGCCATCTAGTGGTAAAATATTATAATTGCGTGCATAAATTTTCAGCTTAATTTCCGCTGGCAGAAACATCTGCACAAAACGCTTAAGATACCCTGCCGAACACCGTTGTTCTTCTTGAACATGCCGCATCCAGATTATCCTTAAATGATGAATTATATTCATATTTTAATTTGTAACGAGTAGTGAAGTGGCCAGTGTCAAAGTAACGAAGAAAAGGTATACTTTTTATCTTTTAAATGTAGTAGAGTAGAAGTCCCGGTAAAAAAAAAAAAAAAAAAAAAAAAAACTCAAGTAAAAGCACAAATCCTCAAAAACTACTTAAGTACTGTAACAAAGTTACCTTCATGTTAGAGGTCTTCGGAAAAACCCGACAGCCCGAAAACCCGAGGTTCCGACCCGACCCGGCTCGGGTTTTGGGTCCATTCACAAGAAGTGACTCCCGGTCTGGGTTGGAACCGGGAGAGTTTGTCTCGGGTCTCGGGTCTCTTATAGTGAAAGGCCGGGTTATGTAGTACCCGAGAGGACCCGACGATTGGCGGTCACAGCTGTCAATCACCCCCGCCCTCCCCTTTTCCCCCCTTCCGTCCAATGCGAGGCTGCGAGCTGCCTGTGTGACTACGCAGGGCCGGCGCTAGACGGCTAAATTTGGGGTAAAATATCCATCCCTTCATTGACTACAATTAGTCCTGTCTAATTCTAGATGGTTTTCCTTTATTAACACGTTTTCCAATTCAAGAATAATCAAGTGGCAATTGAAGACACGGCCTCTCCCCCATGCGATCTAACAGCGACGAAATAATGAGCTACATTCAGTCCAGAAAAATAATTTAATTATAAATAGGCCTATGCACTGGCACTCAGCAATGGTAATTTTTTTTTTCCAGCGAGAGCAGCATATCAGAACTCTTTTGCGAATGAAGGTAATTTCGGCGACAAGTGCGCACACCTGTTTTTGCAGCACGGTCACGCAACTTGCTGTAAAAAATAGACAGCTGTCCGATTGGAAAATGTAAACGGACGAAACCACGTAGGCTACTTGTCCCCAGAATTACCTGAAGAGTTCTGAAATACCGCTCTCGCTGAAAAAAAAAAAGTTACGTCGTTGAGTGCCAGTGCTTAGACCTAATTATAATTTTTTTTTTTTTTCTGTACTGAATGAAGCCCATTATTTTGTCGCTTTTAGATCGCGTGGGGGAGAGAAGTCCTGTCTTCAACTGCCACTTAATTATTCTTGAATTGGAAAACGTGTTAATGAAGCAAACCCATCTAGAATTAGCCAGGACTAATTATTTTCAATAAAGGGAGGGATATTAGCCCCGGAATTTTCAGGTCTAACGATGCGCCTGGTATCGAGGGTAACAGCGCTAGCGTATTGTTACCGCGGTATGCTCTGCAAAGCACAATGGAAACTCCAAAATTATAACGTTAATTAAACAAGAGAAGATATGTTCTACTGACCGGTGGATTAGCGTTAGCAATGGCTAAGAAGAAGGATTACAGTACATGACCATCTAAACAAGAAAATGACGCCGTGGATTTATTTTTGTTTACATCACGTTTTGGCCAGGGGGGCTAGCAGTGCCCGCAGCAGGAACCAGAAGAAGAAGACTACGTTTAGGTAAGAAACAGAAAGTAATAAAAATAAGTCTTATTTAACGCTAGACAACTTGTATTAAATCATAAAGCAACTCGGGCATTTCGGGTCCACGGGTTTTTTAGGGTTCGGGGCTGGTATGTCACGGTTCTATTCGGAGCCGGTTCCGACATATCTCGGTGCTGCTCGGGTTCGGAACTCAGATTTATAGTAATAGCTCGGTGCCAGTAGGCTCCGGGTACAATTTTCACGGGTCCGTTTCGGTTCGGGTTCGTCAAATTGGACCCGTGAAGACCTCTACTTCATGTACTTCTTTACTATACACCTCTTGTGTATATGCGTGTATGCCTGCATGTGATGATTATAAAGCTCTCTTTTTTGTATTTTTTCTAACTCGCTGTCTCCCCCTAGACATAGAAGTCAGTTATTACGACATACTGTAGCCTATGCGACCGTGAGCAGGCAGTTACCTTGCGTCTTACATTAGGTGGTATCGGTCCGTGGTATCGGCAAATGTAGACGAGTACGAGTACGAGTATATTGTTGGGACCTCTACATAGCTAAACAAAGGAAGGCCTACATGTAAAGTCCAAAGCCTAACAATGGAATTCCACCAAAACCCCATCAGGCTTTGCACCTCGCACCTAGGTGCAAAGTTTGGGCTGAATTCAAACGCTGTTGTCCCATTGGACAGGAGCCGTGGACACCCCAGGGGATCCCTAAAACGCAGCCATGACGTCACGGGGATTATAGGACTCAGAACACACCTCCGTACTGCCCTTTCCACAGTGATGCGAGTTGCTATAGGAGGTGTCGGTAACACAAAAGGTTGTGTTGCTTTTATTTTAACCCAGGCCACAGTCCCCACTCGGTGGACGAGCTATACAGGTTGTTTCCCAGTCTCTCTTTTTTGGTATTGCGGTCGGATTAAAGGAGCCATTTTTATTCTGGCCACCCGCAAGAGAACAAGATATGGAACATCCGTTATTCTTCCAGAACGAGAAGAATAACATCCACGCACGCTCTCTCTCTCTCCCAAATCGACCCGCTGCATCCTACTCTACCCCACGTGTGGATCACCTTACCGTGGACGCACCGACCACCAGCCCGTTGTCTCCTTGGAGCCCAAAGAAACTTCCCCAACCAGTGCACGGACTGTTCTTACAAGTAAGAGGTTTATGTCTGGGCAGAGATTAGTATTAGCGCGTATTACATTTTGTTCCAATTTGTATTACTGTTCTTGTCGCCCATTCTGCAGACTGCCGAGTCTTCTATGTTTTACGAGTTGTGCCATTTGTTTAGGTTTATTCTGTTAGCTGTGGTTTTTACTGTGCGGTCCGCCGCCGAGCGGATAAAGCTAGCTAACTGCACTTTATCAGCGAAGGAATCAGGAACACGGCGAACGAGCCCCAGTTCGCTCGCCTGGCTCCTGTATGATAAAGCGCAGTTGCCGCGAGAACCCTTTTCGTTGCTTGTGCCTCGTTGCTCGTCTTCTCTTATTTCCTTTCATCTCTCCCTGACTAACCCACATACTCGTACATCCACACACATCGCACAACCTGGACGTGGGCTACGGAATGCATGGGAGCGCAACTTCAGCAGCCTCACGCCTCTTGCCATTAAGGGGAGGAGAAACCTTTTGGAAAAAATTGTCATTTTTGGATAGAAATCATTCATACTTGGTGTATTGACAGTATATGACCTGAAATACACAAAATATGAATTTGACCTAATTTGCATAATTAGGTCATGTGATTCAAGATGGCCGCCACCCCGATTTCACCATTATTTCTTTGCCTTATATCTCAGGACTGAAGCAAGATATTTGAATCAGGTTTTTTTTTATTAGATTTAGTTATGTTTACACCTTCTTCTGAACTAGAATAAAGCATTTACACGTAATACTAGAGATTTAGTGGGGCAAAAGAGGATTTTGCCATTTTTCGCCCCCTCGATATGAAATATGAATCACCATAACTCACAGACCCAAAGTGCTAAACCAAAACTTTTAGTTCAGTAGACTTCCTGATATGTACACAGACTTCTGTCAAAATTTCATTAGAAAAGCTCCGCAAATAAGTGAGATATAGTGCCTTAAATGATAGCAATCGGGGCAAAAATCAGGTTTTGAGAAAATCCAGGTTAAAGTCAAAGTACACCTACAAATCATTGTAACAGTCAACTTAGAACATTAAAATGCCCTGAAGCATTAACTTCTCCCTCCTGCTCCCTCTGATTGTCCTGTTCTTGAGCAGATTGAAGTGATTTGCTCTTTCTTTTGGCTTTTTCAGAGTCTAGGTTGGCCTTCTCTGCTCCCCTAACGCGCGACGCATCCACCTGCTCTTAATTATGAATGATTAAACTTTTAAGACCAAAATTAAAATTTTGATAAAAATTGTGAAAAACCATTTTTTTTTTTGGATTTCTCCTCCCCTTAAAGTGCGCTGTACCGCATTCCTCATTGTGCTCCGCTCCTCCCCGTTTGACTTTCCCAGGCCTCGTTTTCTAGTGACGTACCTACGCATTTGGTTACGTCGGCCATCTTGCTCTCCCGTTTCCTCTTCCGTCTTTTCTAGTGACGTATCCACTCACGTGGCTGCGTCAGCCATCTTACTCTACCTTTGTCCCGATCCTCCTCCGGGTGACATACTCGCTCACGTGACTGCGTCGGCCATTTTGCTCCCCCTTTTCCCTTCCTCGTTCCCTTTTGTGCCCTCAAGTGTGCAGTGTCTGTTACCCTCAATCCTAGTTGATTGTGCATGTAGCGTTGTTGTGGTAGTTGTAGAAATAATAGATGTTTGTTGACTAAAGTATTATTGATTACCATCAATGTTTCCAAAGTTAAATAAACTCTGTTATAATTTCTGAACAGCTGCCTGTGATTATTTGTGCATGTTTATTGCGGTAACAGCTGGTCGGGAGGTCCAGTGTTCGAATTTCACCCTTCATTGTTAATTCCACAAATGTAGATATTCTAATATTGACATTTTGGCTTAAACAATTCCTTTGAGACTAAAATTTTGGTTCGGTTATTGGTCCCTGATCCCAGGGTGGTGCCCCGCTGCTATTAACTCATATTAGCAATCCTATTAATATTAATAATTCTATTAATATTAATTACGATCATTAATACTTGTGTGTAACCGAACCTGTTCTTCCCAGAAAACCCCAACATTCTAGGTAGATTGAGGATGAACCCAATCTCCAGGTTAATGGGGTCTACAGAGATTGGGATATGCCAGATGCACCTGTCAAGGTTGCACAACAGTGGTAGTAGCGGACTTAAGGACATGCTCAACAAGATCCAGGGAGAACAGATAGGCCGGAATTTTTCCACTGCTTAGGCTGTTGACCGAGGTGCTAATTTCCCTAATGAGGTCCTGCATTTAATCTCTTACAACTCTTACGTATGTTATGTCCTCTGACAACTTCTGATAGAGTCCCTAAGGCATGCCAGGTGTTATTCAGCAAAGCAGAATGTAAATTGACAGTGACTAAGGTGCCCTGAAGGGTTTTACCCACGTCTTGTAATTGTCTTTGTTGGGAGAGAAGTTTCTCTTGGATTTCTGGCATCTCCTCCTCAGGTTCACCCACGTGTTTTTGAAGTGTGCTCAGGCTAACCGAGTTAGTGGCTGAGAGGCTAATGGAGAACAGAGACCCAATAGCTGACGCCGCAGTGAGCAAACTGCCCAAGAATCGCTTATGTCTTTTCGTGCCACTGAGGTCCTCCTCAGTGACTAGAAATTTTGCAGCTGCTCAAGGATGTGGACAGTTGTCTGCTTAGCACGTTCGATGGTGTCATGAGTTTGGATCCCACTTAGCCTTCCCTTCGCTAATCTTGGTGGTAGGTGGACGTGCTTGCGGTACACGTCCCAGGGATCCAGGCGAACATAGACTCGCTGGGTGAAGAGGCCACAATGGGTGATTAACAGTCCGGGTATGCCTTGCAAGACAATTCCGGTTGGTGGGCCAAGTTCGACCACCTCCATGGATAGGGCAACTTGCAGGCTGAGGAGGATGCCAAGGATCCAAGGGAGTTCCATCCTGAAATTAACCAGAGTTTTGGTTACAAAAGAACAAGGATTTGGGACTAGGGGTTAGTGCATGCTGACGGGGTGAGTTGAGGCATGCATTATCTCTATGGTTCTACTGAGAGGAGTCCTCACCCTCTTGGAGTGGAGGCGGCTCCCCCCTTTTGGGTGTGGATGCCCCACTTTCTCCCGCGAGTGTAAACGGCTTGTACAGTTTGATTTGGTTTGCATGGACCCATTTGTAGGAAGGCGTCTGTTTCGGCTTTGAGACCCTGATGTGGTAAGCTACTGGAGAGAGCTTACCCATGATCTCGAAAGGGACTGACCAGCTTGGGAGGAACTTTTTGGACATTTCTACTGGGTTGGAAAATCTGAAATAGAAGACTTTGTCTCCTACTTGGTACTGACGATCAGACGCTTTCCTGTCATAGTAGGCTTTAGCTCCTTTAACGCTAGCCTCCAAGTTCTTCTGGGCCCATGCGAATGTGGTCCGAAGATGGTCACGCAGGTCCGTCACGTATTGGTGAGCCGTATAGGCAGTCACAACACTGACATCCTCCGGGTGGTACAAGAGATGCAGTGGTGGGGTCATCTCTCTTCCAGTCATCATCTCAAAGGGTGTTACCCCTGTGGATCGGTGCAGAGTCGACCGGATGGCTATCAGTACCAAGGGAAGTTTTACATCTCAATCCTCACCATTGCTGCCAACATACTTCCTCAGCATGTTAACAACGGTCCGGTTGGCACATTCAACTTGGCCAGATGACTGGGGATGATGAGGGATGTGGAATTTTACCTCCACTCCTAAGATGTCATACAATGAAGTCATGACACTAGCAGAGAAGTGGGTGCCTCGGTCAGAATCGACAGAGAGGGGTAGCCCCCAGCGGCCAAACACATGGTTAAGCAGCAGGACAGCAGTTGTTGTAGCCGTGTCGTTAGGTGCTGGGAGGCAATCGACCCACTTAGTGAAAACGCATGTGACAGGAGGTATTTGTTACCTCGTGAGGACTTGGGGACCGGTCCATTCCAATCAACTTCGAGGTGGGACCATGGAAAGGTGACCCCCCTCGACTGAAGCAGGGCCCGGCCCAGTGGTCGGGAAGGCTGGAATTGGCAACAGACCAGACACCCTTGAACATAGGACTTGGTGTCCTTGGCCATTGATGGCCAGTAAGCAACTTGCTGGAGGGTTCTGAGAGTGGCTTTGTAGCCTTGGTGGCCTCAGATGGGAGAATCGTGAGCATGGGCTAACATCTCCCCCCTATAATTTGTTGGGACAACCCAATGGGCCGGTCCCTGGCCATTGTGGCTGTAGACTAACAAACCCTTCTCAAGCTTCAAATGTTGCCGATTGGAGCAGAGAGCTCTCAGCTCTGCTGAATCAATCAGTGGGGCTGGGGAGTCTCCAGGCAGTGGAGGATTTAACACCAGCTCCCGTATAGCTCGAATGGCTGGGTCTCTATCCTGCATAGTGACCAAATCTGCATCACTGGGGTCAGGACCCAGGTGCAGGAGTTGGGCGCCAATTTGGGGATTTTCACATTGTTCTCTTGCCAGCCGACGGGTGATGGCATTTATCGTGTGAGTCTCGGGACCTCGGAACCCAGTCTTCCTGAAACTCGCAGTGCGTGCCCTGTTCGGCACCCAGTTTTGCCAAGCGGTCGGCTTCATCGTTACCATCCTTGTCAGGACCAGAGATCTGGGAGTGACCCTTGACCTTCTTCCAGTACACGGTCATCCCTCGGTCCACAGCAAGTTGGTCACAAGCTAGGAACAGCTCGGAGTGTTTGACTTCCTTGTTTCGGGCATTTTTCATTCCATTTTTTTTCCATGTGGGGAAGTGGGTAACAAAGCTGTGGCGAGCATAGTTGGAGTCAGAACAGATCACTAACTGCGTGATGGCCGGCTTGGCGGCTTGCTGGAGGGCAATGAGCACTGTGGCAATCTCCACATACTGGCTTGTCTTAGATCCAAGTTGGTAGTGATTCGGTTCCTCTGTGTCATGGTTGATCCACGCTATACCAACTCCCGCCCGTATCTGGCTTCCATGACAGAATGGAGAGAAAGAAGATACCCGCACACTGTAGCTGTTCCTCCCGCAGTGATTTATTCCACAACGTTTCGACCAAAATGGTCTTCGTCAGGTGTTAACAGAACACATAGGTAGGAGGGGATATATGTAAAGTACCGGAGAAGGCATTCTTCTCTGGCAGCCAATCAGCCAGTCCATGGCGTCATGTCCTTCAATCAATGATTATTAATATAATAAGTAGTAAGGTATTCAGAATTAACAATCACTTCAGTTCTCCGATATATCCAGGACATAAAAATAGATACAGTGCATATGCGCAATTATGTAGCAAGACATAATGATGATTACTAATAGAATTAACATATCCCAACCCCCCAGAGTCTGTACAAGTGCCACACAGATCAACATCACCAAAAAAGGAATTAAAGAAATTAAAGAAAAAGGGGGAAAAAAAAGGGGAAAAAAGTCTCCATACGGGCTTCAGTTAGAAAAGATCACAGAGGCGGAGACGATGGTAGTATTTGTGAACCACAGGCTATATCAGAGTCACCAACTGTAGAAAGACAAAAAAAAACAATTAAATATAATTAAAATCAATTATAAAAATGGCTTGATATCAAACTCCTCATTAAGTCCATAGGGGATATAGTATTGAGGGCATATATATGATACGTTTCACGTTGTAAGAGAAGGCGTTCATGGTTGCCGCCCTAGGTGGCAGCTCTACTTTCTCAATGCCCACATAACGCAGGGAGCTTATGTTGTGTCCAGCTTTTTTAAAATGTGCCATGACTGGGTGTTTTTCATCTCCACATCTTATGTTACTGCGATGTTCACTGATGCGTGTCGTAAAGCTCTACAGGTTTTTCCAACATATGCAAGTCCACAGGGCATTTGATCAAATAAACAACAAAAGTGGTGTTACAAGTGATGGCCCCACGGACCCTAATGTGTTTGCCACTATGTGGGTGTGTGTAAGTCTTGCATCTAGTGGTGTAGCCACATTGTGCACAACTCCCACATTTGTAGTTACCATCAGGGATATTGATGGCACCAGCGTATCTACTCTCAGATATACATGCTCTCACCACCTGGTCTCTAATGTTGGGAGGACGTCCTAAATACCAGTCTGGGTGGCTCGTTAAAACCTGTCCTAGTCTTGGATCAGATTCTACTATGTACCAATGTTTTAGTATAATTTTTCTGAACTCCGACCCCATGGGAGAATATTTGGTCACACAGAGAGGGGGGATTGTCTTATTTATCCTAGTCTTGGGCTGTAGGATTCATCCTGAGTAACAGTCCTGAATTTATTAGCTGCAACATCAATCCATTGTGACTTATAGCCCCTCTCCAAGAATCTTTCTTTTAAATTGTTGGCTTGGTGTTCATAGCTAGTATCGGAGCTACAAATCCTTCTAACCCGATGAAACTGACTCATAGGAAGACTCTTAATGAGATGAGTGGGGTGAAAACTATCCCCACGTAATAGGTTATTCCTGTCAGTAGGTTTCCTAAATAGATCAGTCTGTAAAGTAAAGTCTTGCTTCATCACCATAACATCCAGGAAACTTATTTCTACTGAACTGAATTCAAGGGTGAAATTCAGATGTTCATTGGCAGAGTTCAGATGATGATGAAATTGCACAAGAGAATCAACAGAGCCAGTCCAGATTAAAAAAAATATCATCTATGTACCGTCGGTATAAAACAATGTTAGAAAAATACATGTTTACCTCTGGATTGAAGACAAAGTTCTTTTCAAAGAAACCCATATATAAATTTGCATAATTAGGAGCCATGGTGCTACCCATAGCAGTCCCCTTAGTTTGCAAAAAAAGAAATCATTTTAAAAAGAAAATAGTTAGTGGTCAAAACTAGCTCAGTCAAGTCAGTAACACATTCAACACTGGGTTTGTTCATGGGTGGCAGTTGATCAAGGAAAAAGGCCACTGCATCTAAAACCACCTCTATGCGGAATGTTAGTATACAGGCTTGTAACATCTAACGTGGCAAGAAGGCAATCCTGATTTGGCAACACAGTTGTCTTAAGTGTATTTATCAGGTCAATGGAGTCTCTGGTATAGGATGGCAAGGAGGTAACCCATGGTTTTAGACACTGATCCACAAAGGTAGAGATGTTAGAAGTTAGTGACCCTATGCTACTGACAATGGGTCTGCCCAATAGAGGAGTGGCTAGAGATTTATGGATCTTGGGCAGAGTATAGATGACGGAGTGATAGGAAAAGTCATTCTTCATAAAATCATATTCAGATTTCTTAAGCTCGCCCGAATCCAGCCATACTTTCAATCTATCATGAACAATGGTCTTAAAACGGGTTGTAGGATCAGAGGACAATTTTATATCGAATTTGGTATCATCCAACTGTCGATATATTTCCGACTCATAGTCAGATAAATTTTGAATAACGACAGCACCACCTTTATCTGCGGGGCGTACAATGATTGTTTTGTCATTGCGTAGCTCAGTAAGGGCATCCCTTTCCTTTTGGGTAAATTATTAAATGTTTTGTATTCCTTTTTTGTTGTTGAGTGCAGTCCTTACATCATGCTCTACCAAACGACAATATGTGTCCAGTGACGCATTCCTATTCTTGGGGGGGATGTAAGCAGACTTTTTCTTACATTTGGCAAAACTAACTCTGACATCATTGTTCACAGACAAAACATTTTCCATATCACAATTAGACACATTATGTACGTTTACATTGGACTCATCAGGTGTAACATCAGTAGCTCTCGCTCCACCAGAATAAAACATTTCCTTGAGTCTCAATGACCTAAAGAATTTCTGAAAGTCAATAATAGTGTCAAAGTCATTGGTACGGGTCGTGGGTACGAAAGAGAGTCCTTTGTTAAGGGCGGGGATGCATTCCTCAGACAAAGTTTTAAAAGAAAAGTTCATTACCGTTGTCTGCTCCTGGTATTGTACCCTTGTACCTCTGCATATGCCTCGTCTGCATTTCTTCACGGGCGCTGGGGATTCCTTCCTTGTTGGCGATCCGCTCGGCGTCGTGACGCCCTTTCTGCGCCACCACGTCGATGACGTGGTGGGGGATCCCCCAAAAAAGAATCCCTGTAGGAACGCCTACTAGAAGTAGAGTCAATCGAGGAGGAAGAAGGCCATTCAGACGGTGGACTAGGCTGGCGCCGGTCTCCGTGCAAACCTTGCGCTTGTTGAATCTGGACTGCTGCGGACTTTTTCCAGAAGTAAACCTTCCCTTCCTTATAATCGTTCGTATCACGTCCAAACTTTTTGCGCTTGGTAGCTTTGATCTCGGCCAGATGTTTCTCCTTCAGTTGTTCCAACTCATTTTTCAGTTTCGTAAAACACTCCTTGTCCGTGCATAGACTGTCCAATTCATTAATAATCCTCCGTGTCTCGTCTTTGGTTTTGGTGAGTTGATCTTTCGTTTCCTGGATAACCAGTGTCATCAGATCAAAAGAGCACTTATTTAAAATCTCACACCAGCGGTCACAGAACTGGGGATTATTCAAGCCAAGGGCCGGAGCTTTTTGTATTCTTAGACCTCTTGGAATGATCTTGCTTCTTAAATAATCACTGAGGGTAACTGCATGTAAATATTGTTTACACTCTCTTATAGTCAGATGTTTCAGTGTTTTAAATAAAGACTCGGAGTCGGCGTTTGGGCCGGTGACATCATCAAAGAGAGAATCCTTCAGCATGATTCTATCGTAATCTTCCCCTGTGTATTCAAACGTTTTCTGTAGACTGGGTGCGATCGGGCCCGCAGTAGTGTCGGTCATTGTTAATCCGCGGAATCCCACGCAATTTCAAACAATGCGAGTCAACAGAAGAGTGCCGTGCAAAAATAAAGACATGACATGACAGAATGAACAGCCATCCACATACACCCTTGGGAGGTCTCGGCAAACATTGTCATCATAATACTGATAACTTGAAGCGAGCAACGGCATAGTGACAAGCAAGGATGGGGAGTTCAGTTATTCTTCACCCTCACAGTGTTGACACTCAGCCAGACCCTGGCCCAAGGCCATCTTGTGGTTCTGGGCATATCTGACCTCGATGTCATAACCTTGTAGCACCAGCATCCAAGAGGCAATGCGGCTATTAGAGACTCGTCCTTCTCTCAGCCTCTGACTGTTTAGAAATGTGACCGGTTGCTGACAGGTCTCGATGAATACCTTTTGACCCCCAATGTAACTGAGAAAATGTTCTACTGCCCAAACAGTGGCGAGGAGGGCTTTCTTGCAGTCGGAAAATTTTAGCTCAACGCTGCTGGGAGGTCGGCTAGCATAGGCCACGACCCGCTTGTCGGTATCATACTTCTGCGCAAGAGCTGCACTGAGGCATTGAGGGGAAAAGCTTGCCTCAAGATAAAACTCCTTGTCCTTGTCTGGGTATGCCAGACAAGGAGCCCGGCAGAGCTTTTCTTTCATTTGACCGAAGGACTGCTCTTGGGGTTCTGCCCACTCAAAAGGCTTATCCTTGCGGAGGAGTTCTGTGAGGGGTTTTGCTATCTCTGCATAGTCCTCAATGAACTGTTGCGAGTAGTTACAGACACCCAAGAAACTCCTGAGTTCGGACACACTCGTTGAAGCCTTGATAACCTGGATTGCACGAATCCTCCCATCCTGGGGTTCAATGCCATCTGCCCCCATTGTTAGACCCACATACTCGACTTTTGCGCGGCACCACTGGCCCTTAGAAAGCGCCAGTTTGGCTCCTGCAGAAGAGAGCTGGTCAAGCACGTGACGGATCTCAGCCATGTGCTCCTCAAAGGTTTGACTCCTCATGAGGATGTCGTCCACATAGATGAGGTTTCCACGTGCAGCGGCGTCGCTCATCGCCTTGTGGAGAAAGATGTTGAACTCAGCTGGGGAGTTGGAGTACCCAAAGGGACAGCGGTTCCACGTGTACTGGCGGTTGCAGAAAGAGAAGGCAAGCTTGTATTAGTCTGCTGAATCTACCCTCATGGTCCAAAACCCATTGGCTACGTCCATAGTTGAAAAGAAGCGGGCCCCCTTTACCTTAGCCAGTTCTTGATCCAAGTGGATCATTAGCCAGCAAGACAAAGAGACTTATTTATTCAATGGGCGGTAATCAATGGTGAGCCGCCACTTACCATTCGGTTTTAGCACTGGCCAGATTGGTGAATTATTGGTGGAATTACATTCCTTGATAATATGCTTCTCCAGGAGCTTGTGAAGAATGTCCTGGATTGACTCATAGGCTGCCAGTGGGATTTTGTACTGGTGTACAAACGTTGGCGGTGCATTTGGATCAGTCGGAATGCGAACTGTGTGGAGGTCAGTAACTCCACAGTCGTGCGAGTACCTCGCAAAGGTTAGCTGGAAGTCGTAGAATAATCTCCGAAGTGCGTCCCTCTGTTCCTCCAGGAATGTCAGAGCATCTGCCTTTGCAAGCTGCGGATCAATCTCAGCCTCAAAGCCAGGATGGGGTTCTTCTAGTGGGGAACAGGTCACGTCGCCACCAGAGCTTGTGTCTGTCGGCTAAGATACCAGAGCGTATACCACCATATCACCCTCAGTTCCCAGAGCCGTGCCACAGATTGCTTCATTCTGAAGTTTTTCATGATGAGTAATGGCGACCATTTCAGTTGGTAAAGTGAAGACTACGTTGCCCAGATTGTCGTCCTGGACTAAAGACAGGGGCAGGTCTCCAACGACAGGCACTATTAGTTCAAAGTCGTGGAAAGAGCTGTCGATTAGCATCCCTAACGGTTGCTGTGTCTTCACCTGAATCGGGACTTGCGTCATATTCTAAACCAGCAAGTAGGCCGAACGGTTGTTTAACTCAAGCAGGGGCGTGCCGAGGACTGTCCGGTTGAGTTTCCGGAAATAAGGCAGAGGTTGAAAGAAAGCTTGTGAATTAAGCATCTTTTGTCCCTTAAGGATTGCAAGACGGATGGGGACACCTGCAGTTCGCGGGGGAATGGTCACCCCAACTTCGCTGGTGACCTGACATGCCTGTGGGATGGTTTGCCCTGATGACAAGTACTCTGGTTCAGTGGTCAGCAGATGGTTTTGGGTGTTACCCTGGGACCACAAAACTTAGTTGACTGTGTCCAACAGGACGCCAAGCCTGACAAGAAGGTCCGCCTCTACGAGGAACGAGGGGTGGAGTTGAGGGACTACACTCACAAAATGCAAAAGCTGTCTTCTCCCTATCCGCACGGAGAGAGCGCATATCCCGATTGCCTTGAGTGGGGTCTGTGGTGACTCTGCGGAAAGGAGGTGGTGGCTTCGCTGTACAAAGGCTGGTGGAGGGCTGTTCTGACAGAGATCATTGTACAGATTTTGACTAACAGCGGACTTCTCAGACCAGAGTGCAAGAAGTGCATCTGAAACTTCCGTGCTATTGAGGTGTATGCCCCCGATTAAATAGGGACTGTAGAGGGGCGCCCCGGTGGCTCATCGGTCTAAGTGCGCGTACCAGAAAGGCTATGTCCTTCCCGCAGCGACCTGGGTTCGACTCCGGCTCGGGTCATTTGCTGCAAGTCTTCCCCCATTCTTCTCCCCAACTTTCCTGTCTCTCTACACTGTATAACTATTGAATAAAGGAAAAATTCCCAAAAAAAATAATCTTTAAAAAAAAAAAAAATAGGGACTGCAGAGTTTGGAGTTTGTGTTTTCCAAAGCACAAAGGAAAGACTCATGTTCGCGAAGCGCATCTGGACTGCTAGCCTGGGGCGGCCCGGGGTCTGCAGGCAATGCAGGTTGATCAGAGCTAGGGTTGGGCTCTGTAAAGGGCATGATCATTGGTAGGGGTCCCCTGGACTCCTGTATACCGGTAACCTGTCTGTCTGTCTGTAGCCTGTAGGTTGCCTGCAGGATTGAGCGGCTTTGGGGAGTTGACTTGAGCCCAAAGGTGCCCACGATGGCAGTCAATAAGCGGGACCAGCCGGTCCAGGAAGTCCTGACTAATGAGTAAAGGCTCCGTATCAAGGACGCAGATGTAAATGGGGTGCACGAGAGTCATTCCCTGGAAAGTAATGTCCACCCAAGCACGTTTTGTGAGAGGTGACCTGTCTTGTGTGTAGCTAGTGATGCTCACGTTGCAGGTCTCAGTTTGCAGTGGCTTACCTCACGAGAGCATTGCTCTGGCAATGTCCGCAAAGGTGCGGGAACACATTAGGCTGATTTCCGAACCTGAATTAAGTAAGGCGAGGGTGCTGACATACCCCCCTACCACTACCAAAGTGTAAATGCGTTGGGCATTACCCTTGCGGACAAGTTCACCCAAGAAGGTCAAGAAAGGAGGCTGCATGTGGTTAGAACTGGTGATTCCAGGGAGCGCCGTAGGCTTACTGGATTCCCTATCCCACCCTACCAGGTAAACCTTAGCAGTAGAGGGAGAGGGCACCTGGCCTAGTCATGCAGATGAGGGCTTGGTATCGGGTCCTTTTGAGGCTTCCGGCCGGGTTGGCGAGCACTGGAGCTCCCCTAACTGCTGTACCACCTGTGTCAGGCATCCTCTTATAAGGCTTTCCATCTCATTTCTCAAACCCTCCCCTCTGGGGCGGTCTGAGGGCTTACCATGAGAC
Source organism: Gymnothorax javanicus (assembly GCA_029692085.1). Classification (NCBI taxonomy): domain Eukaryota; kingdom Metazoa; phylum Chordata; class Actinopteri; order Anguilliformes; family Muraenidae; genus Gymnothorax; species Gymnothorax javanicus. The sequence continues at coordinate 123,881,540 of CM056197.1, read as the reverse complement.
TTACCTCCCTGCCTTATGTTCTGCTCAGCCCCAGCTTTACCCTTTTGATAGGGGTTTTGTTTTGGTTTCACCTGCTCCTGGGGTTGTGCTAGGTTCTGACCCCCCTGGCTCTGTTGCTCACCCTGCTGGTAAGGTGATCGACGCCCCCGGGGTCTCACTCTCGGCTTAACCTTATCGTGAGGCATTTCGTTGCCTTCGAGCGTTAGCTCAGTGGTTCCTGTAGTTTGGCTCCCCAGAACTCTGGCGTCATCATCATGCCTTTTGGGGTGGCATGTGCGTGTTTCCCATGCCAGCTGCGCATAATTCCGAATTTCCTGCATGCTTAATCTGTTGGTTCTGCAATGCATGGTGATGTCGTAGTGCACAGTCTCATGGAGGTTGTGCAGGAACAGGGACTTGAAAGCCGGATCCTCCTCCAATAATGGCGCATTACGTCCCTGAAAGTAAGCAGCTCTCAGGCGTCGGTAGTACTCCCTAGGCGGTTCCTGTTTCTTTTGCATTATAGCAAAGGTGCTTAGGGTGGCTGAGGCTTGGTCGGAGTACAACAAGTACTCCTCCCGTAAAGCTTGGCAAAGTGCCGAATAGTGATCCCGGGTCGCAGGTGGGAGAGTTTTCATGAAAACATGGACGCTCCTGGATGTTGTTTTCCAGATGAGTTTAAGTTTTTCCCGCGATGACGGGTGAGGCAAGTCAAGGATACAGCGCTCTATCTCGCGAAGATAGTCATCAATAATTGACTCCCGGACATTTGGGTTGAATCGCTCTACATCCCTTGCGAGGGACTCAATTTGGCGGGTGCGCAGGCCCCGGTCTTGAGGTGGGCATGGGCCATCCGAATCGTCAGAGGTCCCATAGTCGCTCGGGTCCTTGTAGCGAGGGGGCGAACTCCTTCGTCTTGACGGTGGAGATGGAGTCTGGTCAAGACGCGGGCGTGAGCTCCGCGAGGAATACCTTGCGCTTCTGGATGGTGGTTCCAAGGCACCGGCGCCGCTTGGGACTTTGGGGAAGGTGGACCCCCTTCGGGTGATGATTCTACCCTGCTGAAACGCAGTGTGTAGTCCACGCTAGGATGTAATATGCTCCTGGAGAATGGGTCACCTGGACCGAGGGAGCGGACAGACGGAGGCTCTCGATAGCTGTCCAGTGTCATGAGCTCAGAAACTGTACGGCTATGGGCCGCTAGGGCCGTGGTCCCTAGTTCAAATGGGGGGGCTCTGCTGCTCAGCTGGGGTTCTTCAAGCCTTCAGAACAGGGCCTTTTCCCTACTCTGAGTGGCCTGAAGTTCTGAACGGAGCCGCATGGCCTCATCCCCATCGACTGGTCTTTCTCCAGGTGGAGGTCTGAATGTGGCAGAGAGAGGGCTGGGTTCGAGGTCGGGGACAGTGTCAGGCGACCCCTGGGTCAATGAGGCGGCACCTGTACTTACCTGGCTGATTCCAGGGTCTTCGCCTCTGACCTCTGCTCCCTGCTGGGTGACCTGGAGTTCTGCACGCAGGATTTCAGTGCTTTCCTGCAGTTCTCCATACCTCTCTCGCACCTCAGTAAGATCAGCATGGGCGGTTTGGTCTTCAAACATTAGGCTGGCATTGTCCCGCTGCATGGCCCAATAGCTGTTCTCCAGCCAAGTGAGCTGCTTTTCAAACTCAGCAGCTTGCAGCTGTGTTTTACGGTGATAAAATAGGATCACCTGATCAAGCACGTCTGGGACAGTGCGTTGAGGCTTCCCAGATGGTTGGTCAATATAGGCAATAAGCTCTTTCAATTGATCATCGCATGTGTTAGCACTACAGCTGTTAAGGTTTTCTCTCTCCTCTAGGGAGAGATGAAGGAGATCAGCGACCACATCCTGCAGCTCTGGGTCATCTGACTCATAAGGAGCTTCAGCTCCTTGCCTATGGGGATCTTGTCTGCTCATTTTGCTTTTCTAGTAAAGGCGACACCCAATGGCTATAAGTACCTCTTGCAGTAAACTGCGGTAAGGCCGATTTCAATGCACAGGCGAGAGGCTTTATCTGTGACTTTCAAGCTGACTTCGCTGCAGGATACACGCCCTGGTTACCCCAACAGTGACGTGTCAGAATTACGACTGCCAGATACACAAACAGCAGTGTATATGGAGTTAAGATTGCTGGATACACAAAAAGCTAATCTTTAAATTACCACTGCCGGATACACAAACAGCAGTGTACAAGGAATTAAGATTGTCGGATACACAAACAGCTAATCAGTAAATTTCGACTGCCGGATACACAAACAGCTAATCTTTAAATTACGACTGCCGGATACACAAACAGCAGTGTACAAGGAATTAAGATTGCCGGATGCACAAACAGCTAATCTTTAAATTACGACTGCCGGATACACAAACAGCAGTGTACAAGGAATTAAGATTGCCGGATGCACAAACAGCTAATCTTTAAATTACGACTGCCGGATACACAAACAGCAGTGTACAAGGAATTAAGATTGCCGGATGCACAAACAGCTAATCTTTAAATTACGACTGCCGGATGCACAAACAGCTAATCTTTAAATTACGACTGCCGGATACACAAACAGCAGTGTACAAGGAAATAAGATTGCAGGATGCACAAACAGCTAATCTTTAAATTACGACTGCCGGATACACAAACAGCAGTGTACAAGGAATTAAGATTGCCGGATACACAAACAGCTAATCTTTAAATTACGACTGCCGGATACACAAACAGCAGTGTACAAGGAATTAAGATTGCCAGATACACAAACAGCTAATGTTTAAATTACGACTGCCGGATACACAAAGAGCAGTGTACAAGGAATTAAGATTGCCGGATACACAAACAGCTAATCTTTAAATTACGACTGCCGGATACACAAACAGCAGTGTACAAGGAATTAAGATTGCCGGATGCACAAACAGCTAATCTTTAAATTACGACTGCCGGATGCACAAACAGCTAATCTTTAAATTACGACTGCTGGATACACAAACAGCAGTGTACAAGGAAATAAGATTGCAGGATGCACAAACAGCTAATCTTTAAATTACGACTGCCGGATACACAAACAGCAGTGTACAAGGAATTAAGATTGCCGGATACACAAACAGCTAATCTTTAAATTACGACTGCCGGATACACAAACAGCAGTGTACAAGGAATTAAGATTGCCAGATACACAAACAGCTAATGTTTAAATTACGACTGCCGGATACACAAACAGCAGTGTACAAGGAATTAAGATTGCCGGATACACAAACAGCTAATCTTTAAATTACGACTGCCGGATACACAAACAGCAGTGTACAAGGAATTAAGATTGCCGGATACACAAACAGCAGTGTACAGGGGGAACTAAGATTGCTGGATACGCAAACAGCTAATCTATTCCCTTTTAACCTGCCCAGTTTGAAGGTTAATGAGGTGATTACAGCACCTCCGGTGAGCAGTGTTAGTGTGTTGAGAATCACAAATCTAAGCAACGTGCCAAGTTGTTATGAAACAATGATACTAAACCTTATAAACCTTATTATTAATCATTTTCCTTTACTGACGTGTTTTCCAATTATCGTAATTGGCAACTGAAGACACGGTTTCTCTCCATATGCGACGGAACAGCGATGAAATCATGGGCTAAATTCAGTACAGTGGTGTAACCAGAACTGAGAATTGTGACAAAACATCCATTTAAAACAGTTATTAGACCTGACCTCAGTCATTTTCATGATTAACAAAAGGTTCACTCTGAGAGCACTCCACACTTAACAGGTGCTGCTTGTTCTCCCCGATTACGTAAGAAGACAATCATTCATCTGGATGCGTATTTGCTGTATTAAAACCAACATTATTGAAATTTGCATACCTCTCACGCTTGAGCAGCACGCTGCCTATTTAACTGCCGAGTGCCACTTTTTTTTTTTTTAAATCAACCCACGCAATACTGAGAGTGAAAGGCGGTATTTCATTGGAACGCGGACCTGATCAATCAACGCAAAGCGCAGGCCTATTAATAAGTAAATTATTTTTCTGTTCTGAATTTCGCCCATGATTTCATCGCTGTTTGATCGCATATGGAGAGAAACCGTGTCTTCAATTGCCAATTACGATAATTGGAAAATGCGTCAGTAAAGGAAAATGATTGAGAACTAGCCAGGACTAATTGTCATAAAGGGACGTGCCTGCGCCCCCCCAATTCCCGGTTCTAGAACCGCCACTGGTAAACACTGAAGCAACCAGAAGTAAAATGTATGCTTGGCAAATAGCACAAAATGAATCTTTGAAATTGAGACCAAAAGTTTCTGTGAAACTATCCTTCAATTGATAATTCAAATGAATATTTCTGGATTTTGCACATGAATATTGCAGTAAAGCTGGTGCTAGAAGGCCTCACACAGGGCACCAGAATGTCTGGATTTTCTGGGAAGAACAGGTTCGGTTACACACAAGTATTAATGATCGTTTAATATTAATATGATCGCTAATATGAATTAATAGCAGCGGGGCACCACCCTGGGATCGGGGACCAATAACCGAACCAAAATTTTAGTCTCAAAGGAATTGTTTAAGCCAAAATGTCAATATTAGAATATCTGCATTTGTGGAATTAACAATGAAGGGTGAAATTAGAACACTGGATCTCCTGACCAGCTGTTACCGCAATAAACATGCACAAATAATCACAGGGAGCTGTTCAGAAATTATAACAGAGTTTATTTAACTTTGGAAACATTGATGGTAATCAATAATACTTTAGTCAACAAACATCTATTATTTCTACAACTACCACAACAACGGCTACATGTACAAGCAACTAGGATTGAGGGTAACAGACACTGCACACTTGAGGGCACAAAAGGGAACGAGGAAGGGAAAAGGGGGAGCAAAATGGCCAATGCAGTCACGTGAGTGAGCATGTCACCTGTAGGAGGAGCGGGACAAAGGGAGAGTAAGATGGCTGACGCAGCCACGTGAGTGGATACATCACTAGAAAAGACGGAAGAGGAAACGGGAGAGCAAGATGGCCGACGTGACCATGTGCGTAGGTACGTCACTCGAAAACGATGACCGAGAAAGTCGAACGGGGAGGAGCGGAGCACAATGAGGGCCGCGGTTCAGCGCACTATAATGGCAAGAGGCGTGAGGCCGGCGAAGTTGCGCTCCCATGCACTCCGTAGCCCACGTCCAGGTGTGTGATGTGTGTGGATGTACGAGTATGTGGGTTAGTCAGGGAGAGATGAAAGGATATAAGAGAAGACGAGCAACAACGAGGCACAAGCAACGAAAAGGGTTCTCGCAGCAACTGCGCTTTATCATACAGGAGCCAGGCAAGTGAACTGGGGTTCGTTCGCTGTGTTCCTGATTCCTTCGCTGATAAAGTGCAGTTAGCTAGCTTTATCCGCTCGGCGGCGGACCACACAGTAAAAACCACAGCTAACAGAATAAACCTAAACAGAAGGCAAAACTAGTAAAACATAGAAGACCCGGCGGTCTGCAGAATCGGCGACAAGAACAGAAATAAAAATTGGAACAAAATGTAATACGCGCTAATACTAATCTCCGCAGGGGCGGATCCAGGAATTGGTGAAAAGGGGAGCGCAGCAAGGAGGGGTCTGGGGACCCTCCCCCAGAAAAATTTGAAAAATTAATGTGCTGAAAACACATTTTCCTGGTATCTTGGGAGAAAAATCTGGCGTATCTGTTCAATGATTTTCCTCCCAAGGTTCCAAAAATTAAGCTAAAAAACTTTCAAAGCACCGTCATAACGCAGTTTTACATTAACTGACAACTTTAACCTTTACCTAAGACTTTCACTTTTCTGTCAAAGTTCGTGACCTTAACCCTTTCACTGCTGTTGGTGACTTGGTCAAAATTTCAAAGAGGAGAAAATCTTGCGAAATCGTCCAAACCCTACAGTGTTGGTATTCATTGGAAAGTGCTTGATGAGAGCTTTCCAGTGAATACCAATGTGCTATGGTTCCAGCGATTTTCAAAGATTTTGATGTTTCAGAAATGTTGACAAAATCACCACTAGCAGTGAGAGGGTTTGACCATATTTCCCACAATACATTGATATTATTAGTTTTTCAGTTTATATAACACCAAGTAGCCTCCACCAAAATAATTGTAGTGTTACTGTATATCTAACATGCAAACCCAGTGGTTAAATGCATCTGTGATTTTAGGAGATGTTAACAGATCACCAAATCCCCCCTCCCCCCCAAGTCCCTAAACCAGGTTTAGTAAAAGATACCACACTCAACCAGCTTGTAAAAAGTTATTACAATGCTGTGATCCTTTTTTCAAAATGGTTCTAAAAGATGAGGCTTTAATGCTTCCAAAACACTCCCAAGTGTTGTGAGAGTAGGAAGTGTTGTCATACACATAATCCAAGTCACCATTAAGTTGAATTTCTGCACATGTGAGTGAATTTACTAATCTGGAGGCAGTGGTTGGGTGGGTAATGTCCAAAAACAAACTATCTTATTTATATTAAAGATCCTATTTATCCTCAAGATGTTATGATATAAATTTAATACAATGGTGCTGTCCTATACTAACACATAACATTGTCAACATATAAACTATTTTTTATGGAAATATTATTATTATTATTATTATTATTATTATATTTACATGAATGAATGTGAAAAAGAAATGTGACTTTAGGGCCATTTAGAACTTTTCAAAAAGACCATTTCAGTATTTGGATTGACTCATACATAACCTTTTTAAAATAATGTCACGTATCTTCCTTACAGACTCTAAAGGGCATAGAATAGCTCAATAGCTTCAGAACCGCAGTACTAGCTGGTCACAAGTTTAATGACGGATGATTCTGAACGTCAAGATGGGGTTTTGGAATGGAAAATTTGGAAAGTCTTCCGGTATTCCAGGACAAATTTTACTTGGCACCGTAAAACAACGAATCCATGGGCGCATCTCAAAGCCTAGGCTGCATCCTGGGAAGGCTGCATTTTTAGGGGGCGTCACTCACTTCCATCCGCCAAACTAATATTTAGGGTAAGGGACAAGGTTGAATTAAGGGTTAGGTTTAGGGCTAGGTTTAGGGTTAGGGGTTAGAATTAAGAGTAAGGTTAGGGAAACCAGTAACGAGTCGCTTTAACCAAAGCTACTTAATGTAGATAAAATAATGTTACGGTAGTTCAGTGGATGGAATTAAGTGACGACCCCTAAAAATGCAGCCTTCGAAAGATGCAACCTAGGCTTTGAGATGCACCTCATATGCATCAAATAGTAGGCTATGAACAACTGGTCCATCAGCGGGGTCCTTTTGTAAGCTCAAGCAAATTTTAATCGAACGCATACTTGCTATAGCCTATTAATTTAACGTCAGTCTTACCGCTTCCATGTCCCCCTGCAAATGAAAACTGCTTGCTACGACGATCATCATGGCCAAACAGCTGGTCATTTTTTTGCATTTGAAAGGCTGAGCCTCAAATGTCGGTTTGCTATATTCTCTAAGCTTGGCTGCCTTTCCATTGCTTTCTGACAATTTATAGTCTTTGAAACGCGTTTTAAGACTGTTACCGCAACAGGGGACAAGCAAGGCCATAGGTCGAACAAATTTCCCAGCAAGCCTGCCTTCTTAAACTTTAGGACGAAAACAAAAAAATCAAATAAATTGTACATAGCTTAAGTCCATGTATTGTTTTTTATTTGCAAGAACAGAGTTTCACAGACATTCCTATCGTATAAAACAAATATATGCAATTGGATTCAAATAAATTTGCCATGATGCAAAACAACTGGAATAGTGAAGTTGAACCATTAAAAGTGGTATATAAACCGTGAGAACTCCGCGAAATTCTGTAGTTATGAAATGGGAGATTGTTAAAGATGTTTGCAGCCGACATCATGTATGCGTACACAGACTGGAAATGGACTTGATCAGAAAACTGTCACCGTGTGATTTTTTCACTTTCTGCGAAAAAAAGGGCCCCCCTTGGATCCGCCACTGCTCTGCCCCAGACAAAAACCTCTTACTTGTAAGAACAGTCCGTGCACTGGTTGGGGAAGTTTCTTCGGGCTCCAACCAGACGACGGGCTGGTGGTCGGTGCGGCAAGTGCGAGGTGATCCACACGTGGGATAGAGTAGGATGCAGCGGGTCGATTTGGGAGAGAGAGAGAGCGTGCGTGGATGTTATTCTTCTCGTTCTGGAAGAATAACAGATGTTCCGTATCTCGTTCTCTTGCGGGTGGCCAGAATAAAAATTGCTCCTTTAATCCGACCGCAATACCAAAAAAGAGAGACTGGGAAACAGCCTGTGTAGCACGTCCACCGAGTGGGGACTGCGGCCTGGGTTAAAATAAAAGCAACACAACCGTTTGTGTTACCAACACCTCCTATAGCAACTCGCGTCACTGTGGAAAGGGCAGTACGGAGGTGTGTTCTGAGTCTTATAATCCCCGTGACGTCATGGCTGCGTCTTAGGGATCCCCTGGGGTGTCCACGGCTCTTGTCCAATGGGACAACAGAGTTTGAATTCAGCCCAAACTTTGCACCTAGGTGCGAGGTACAAAGCCTGATGGGGTTTTGGTGGAATTCCATTGTTAGGCTTTGGACTTTACATGTAGGCCTTCCTTTGTTTAGCTATATAGAGGTCCCAACAATATTAACTAGGTATCGGGCAGATACCCGATACTGGTATCGGTATCAGTACAACACTAAATACTTCCATTTGAAGCATTTTAAGAAAAATACACATTTTTGTTGTGGGACCAGTAAGCATTGAAGTGCTTTCTTATTTGTTAATATGTCTTGCTAAATAAGTTAAAACACTATAACTCAATGCAGTTAAACCCAAGGCTAATGAATTATGTGAAAAGGTGAACTTTGTTGAGATTATTTGGCAACATGTACTATATCCACATAAGTGTAAATCGAGGGCAAATGCCTGCTGGCCAATATCATAAACAAAAACATTTTCATGTTTCTGTAATGATTCATTACACTCCTTCTGAAGTACACTGTCCTTTTTGCGAATCAGCTGCTAAATGTGGCCATAACTTGGTCAGTGGGGAGAAAACTGTGTCCATTGATGGGAAATGCATTCCTGACAGATAAATTAGGGAATCTTTTTCCACAGAGCTTGCAGCAGTTTTGGTGCAATACAAGAGTAGCTAAACAATTGGAATCTGTTGGCAGTAGGATATTCTCCATTGCTGATTCACTTCATGTATATATCGCAGTTGGCGGAAAAAGTGGCAAGGCTTTTATTGTGCGTTGGAATGAAAGTGGATGTTCAAGCAAGCCAAACTCTGGGAAATATAACTTGTTGCTCAGGGCTGAACTCGGCATGAATAACAGCACGCCAATGATGACCTTCTTGCAGTGGAGGTTCAAATATTTCAAAAGCGGTGTTTATTGCATTTTGCAACGAAACTATTCATTTATTAAAGGAGCAATATGTAAGTTTGTGGCCAAAACTGGTAGTGCAATCACATTCAAAATAGTGCAGAGCGCAGTATCCCCTCCTCCTCTCCCCCAGACGAGAGGTTGCCAGCTAGGTTGCCGGATCCAGCAAGAACATCTACTACACGGAGCTACCATGGCTACGTTTCAATATTACCAATAATTTGCTCTCACAGGGTTGTGTTCAGTTCAGTTCAGTTCAGTTCAGAAAAGATCGAGACTAATGACTAACTTTAGCAATGGTCATATTGGTCAACTTGCTCGTCACTCTTCTGTGTGGATAGCCCACTAAAGTCCATACTGTAAATTGTAAAATGCGTAAAGAATGATTGAGGACTCATTTGACCAATGTACTGTCTCAATTACATTTCATATTGCCATAATGGCTGTGCTAATGTTGGAACGGTTTGCACAGCGTCTCAGCATAAAGCCAGAGAAACGGACTAATGATGCATTGCTAATATTAGCAATGAAGAGCCATGGTTTTTATTTCTCAAACAATTTGTTACCTAGTGAATTCGAAGACCCACCTGCATACGCACTAACGCACCATGAACGAACAAACATAGCGTTATTCGACTGTAGAGAATATTTGAAATGTCCATGCCTACATTAAATAGAATTAAGTTAGCCAAACTTAACTGAATCTTACCTGCCCAGGAGAAAATTAGCAACTTCGGCATCGGTCTTCAAATTCTTCTCTGCTTTCAGCTGTCTCCATCTTTCAAAGGCATGTCCGATACTGATCCTTGTTTTGTATCCGACTTTATCACGACGTATTTCGGAATCATAACGAGGCCTTTTAGGTTTAGTAACGTCAGACATTTGCGCTCCGAAACGCTGGTAGCTGCAGCTCAGTGGTAACTGGCAACCTGGATGCCGAAATGCTACTGACTTCGTGATTGGGAGATAGGTGGAGGGCGGCGCAACTGGCCAAAACACAAAATGACAACATCAACATTAGTTGTGGGCTGCAACTTCGCTTTTGTAATGAGAATATTCTGGCTGGACTACTGTTGTCAGTGATATAAGTATTTGAAATTAACATCATTCCTTAATGTCTGGTGATATATCAGGGCCATTTCATGATTAATCAACATACATTTCTTACATATTGCTCCTTTAAAGAAACTTCATAGTTTTGTTTGAGATCGGCAGATCTGGCTGCTGTATTCTGATTTATGACAGTTATCTGCATTCTGGCTGATTTTGCAGTGGCCAGATCTGAATGTGATACCAGCGTTTTATAAGGCTTTTATAAGGCTTTAGAGCAGCGGTTCTAAAACTTTTCCTGGGGGAGCCCTGCATATGCAGATTCTTGTTCCAATGACATTTATAATATCTGAACATTAACAAGTTTGTAATACTGCTTTTTTACAAAGAGCTTTTGATGTTTAGAGCAATTATTTACATTCTTAACTCTTCAAGTGCCACCGGTGTATGGGTTCGTCCGAAGAATTCCGCATCCACAGGCCGCCGGCGGTCTGGTACGTCCTGGCCATTGTAGGTTCTTCAGTAGGTGTTAATCAGGTTGTGCTTGAACAGTCATGAAAATAGTCGAAATTTCAAAAAAATGGCTGGCCTGTGGTTATGTAATTACTAAAACGAGCCTGGCACTCGAAGGGTTAATCCACATTACATCAAAAATATAATTGTAATGGTGATAATACTATGATTCCTGTGTTTATATTGCACTTGGGACTGTGTGATGGGCAGGGCTGTGGCCTCACACTAAGAGGGTTGAAAGATTTGGCCTGGGGCATGTATTGTGGAGTTTGCGCATGTCCCAGCATTTATGTGGGGTCTCTCTCACAATCCAAACACATGCCAGACTAACTGGAGACTGTAAATTGCCTAGAGGTATGAATGTGTGGAGGAGTGCTGTGTGAACACTTTGATGGAGCTACTCTCTGTACAGGGTGTGTTACTGCCTCTTAACCATTGCATGCTGGGAGCCAGTCCCCTTACAACTCTACCAGTAATGAGCAGGTTAAACAACAGATGTACAGTATATGGTGCTTGTAGCACTATGTGGCCAACAATCACACATAAAAGGAAATAGCAGGAGAAGGATTAAGGATAGTGGCCCCTGACTTATTTTTTTGAATGTGCAATACTGTGTTGTCATTTTTATTTCTGTAAAATTTAACCCTTTGTTGCATTGTGGTTACTACAGTTTCCAAACCCACCCACCACCCTTAATACTGAAAGAGGGGAGGAGTCATGCAGTAAAGGCATAACACAAATACATAGCCTAATAAAGTTTTGTCAGTCAATCACTCCAGCTGCATCAGCTGATTCCCAGTTGAGTCAGATTGTCAGTCAGTCTCTCCCATGACACAAGGTCTTTTCCACATGGCTTCCCAGGACACTAATGATCCCCAAATCTGGCCCTCAAACCAAAATCCAGCCCTGTATTTTTTTCCCTCCCTTCAAGGCGATTAAGTGAATAATTATTTTAACTGATTGGCCAGAATATCACATCACCTGACTCCCTGTTAAAAGGAGGGGGCAAAACCAAAACTTCTCGTCCCTTGAGGACCGTGATTGGAGGCACAGGGATTTGCTCCCTGTGGGGGGTCTGGGGGAAGGTGGGAGGGGTAAAAGAACAGATCTAAGGCCAACTGTGTTTCATTTCTTTTTCTAATAAAATCAAATTTTGATGAAAGTGGTCCAGATCGAATGACAGTTTGCCTCTATCATTTGCATCATCTCTGAATTCTTCCTGATCTTCCAGGTGGAGAGGTTTGGTGCCTGTATGTGACTAACTTGGAGCCTACTGATTCACTTCAGTGGTAATTTTAATCTGTTGTTGTACCACTTTAATTGCAATTGATGACCTTAACAATGCATGCACTGCTTGAAATATAGACCAATGCCCATAAAAGTAATTTGATTTCCCCTGACTTGCAGTGATTTCTGACAGAATATGATATAGGATTGGGTTGGCTCGCTCAGTAAAGGTGCTGATTCACATTGGAAGAGTCACCAATAAGGTCTCTGATCAAATCCAGCTCTGCCAATGGGACTGAGGCCAGCAGCTTTGCTACAGCAGTGCATGTTTGGCTTTGTGCTGCTCAGGGATATGGGAGGGATTCAGGTGCTTTTGGGTTCACATTTCTTGTTACTCAAGCACTTCTAACTGCCCATCCAGGCACGCACTGGTTGCTTTTTAAAAAAGTGCTTTTGGATTTCATCCGCCATTGTTCTGTGCATTTTAGGACTGAGACTTTGAGTGAGAAGAATCTGCCACTGAAATGCATTTGTTTGAGCGTCGAACGGGAAACTATCAGCAATCTCATGAGATGGCAGTATCAGCTCTATATTGCCTGCTTGTACATATACTGAATTGGATGGGATTGGAGATCCCAAATTGAAAAAGTCGTATTTCCAAGTGTGTGTGTTATATATATATATATATATATATATATATATATATATATATTATAATCAGTACATCAGTGGCGGCTCGCGAACTGGCAACAGGGGAGGCTCAAACCCATCCCTTAAAAATGATGATTGGCCATGACCCGTTTTCAATCATTCATTTAAATGGCCGTTACAGAATCTCAGAAAACTCTCAGTATTATCAGGTTTGATCAGTTTTCATTAATAATGCATACCTGTCAACTCTCACGCATTTCGCGTGGGTTTTAGGGACATATTTACATTCCCCTGCTGTAGTCAGCAACTATTCAATCAACGTGGATGTAAGAGATTCTCGCGTGGAATTGAAGTCCTTGTGCTTGGAGGTTTATCAGTTTCACCTGCGTTATGACCCCGGACTTCTCACACTTTTTTACACAGTGGTCGGAAGCAATGCATGTGTTTCATGATCGTTTAAATTGTTTAAATGAAATAAGATCATTTGAAAAGTCTTTATGCAATTCCATTGCTTCCAATGATCTTATTTTATTTCAACAGTTTACAGAGTCATTCCAGGACACATGAAAATCAATAAATTGATGTGAATAATCATAGAATACAAAACTAAATATGTCTTCGGTGACAGTCGTGATTTAGTGGACATGAAATTTTTTTTTTGTGTTTAAGTTAATTATCCTAAAAAACGACAGAAATGGAAGGGGGGGTTCATTAGCGAAAGGAAAGTCAGTTTTTCTGTGGAGTGGTAGTATGTATGAACAGTGCCACTCAATCAAGAACTGCCGGCTGTGGTAGCAGTCGTGAGCACAGCGGACACGTCGGACGACGACCGTAACCCGATAATTTCAGTCAGATACCGTCTTATATTCTCACCAGAAAAGTTTTGTAACAACATGTAATTTATTCACTGGACTGTGACTGAATAACATATGAGCAAGTCAACATGATACTGTCTAATTTTATTTTCCCACATCCTTTCAGTTAAAAAACAGATTTTATGTCACATTTTGGTGTCCTCTTTGAGCCAAAAAAAATTTTAATTAACTTAATTTAAAAAAAAAAACTACAACCCCAATTCCAAAATAGTTGGGACTAAGTGTAAATTGCGAAAAAAATCAAAATGCAGTGCCTTTCAGATCACGAGCCAATATGGTTTTTTACAATAGAACATAGATAACATTTCAAATGTTGAAACTGAGACATTTTACATTTTTATCCACAAAATTAGCTCATTTCAAATTTTCTGGCTGCAACAGGTCTCAAAAAAGTTGGGACACGGCAAAAAAGGGCTGAAAAAGCGATTAATATATAAGAGAATCAGCTGAAAGAACATTTAGCAAGTAATTAAGTTAACTGGCATCAGGTTTGTAACATGATTGGCTATAAAAGGGATGTCTTAGATTAGCTCACTCTCTCAGAAGTAAAGATGGCCAGAGGCTCTCCAACCTGTGAAGGCTTTAAAAACAATGTTCCTCAACGTCAAATTGCAAAGGCTTTGAAGGTCTCATTATCGACAGTGCATAACATCATCAAAAGATTCAGAGAAACTGGAAAAATCTCTGAATCTCTGGCCGAAGACTTTTACTGGATGCCCATGATCTTCGGGCCCTCAGACGCCACTGCATCACTCACCGGCATGATTCTGTCATTGACATTACTAAATGGGCCCAGGAATACTTCAAGAAACCACTCTCTGTAAACACAGTCCGCAGTGCCATCCACAGATGCCACCTAAAACTCTATCATGCAAAAAGGAAGCCATTGTTGAGCATGATCCAGAAGCGCCGCCATGTTCTGTGGGCCAAAGCTCATTTAAAATGAACTGTAGCAAAGTGGCAAAGTGTCCTGTGGTCAGACTAGTCTAAATTTGACATTCTTGTTGGAACTCATGGGCGTCGTGTCCTCCGGGCTAAAGAGGAGAAAGACCACCCTTCCTGTTATCCGCGTTCAGTTCAAAAGCCAGCATCTATGATGGTATGGGGATGCATTAGTGCATATGGTGTGAGACACTTGCATGTTTTAAAAAGCACCATGAATGCTGAAAGGTATAAAAAGGTTTTAGAGCAACATATGCTCCCCTCCAGACAACATCTATTCCAGGGAAGGCCTTGTGTATTTCAGCAGGAAATTCAAAACCACATACTGCAGCTATTACAACAGCATGGCTTCATAGTAGAAGAGTCCGTGTGCTGAACTGGCCTGCCTGCAGTCCTGATCTTTCACCGATTGAGAACATTTGACGCATTATTAAACGAAAAGTCCGTCAAAGGAGACCCAAAACTCTCCAGCAGCTGGAAGCCTGTATTAAACAAGAGTACAAAACTTTTTTGAGACCTGTAGCAGCCATCAAATTTGAAATGAGCTCATTTTGTGGAAGAAATTGTAAAATTTCTCAGTTTCAACATTTGCTATGTTATCTCTGTTCTATTGTGAATAAAATACTGGCTGGTGTGATCTGAAATCTTTGCGTTTTGATTTTATTAATAATATGCACTTTGTCCCAACTATTTCGGAATTGGAGTTGTACTTGGGTTCAAATGGTAGTTTAATCCTCACTATATCACTAACATGTGCTTAACAAAATAATCACAAATTACCTGCTGATAATAAAACAATGCACAATACCTGTTCCGAAAATCTCTCCAGTATTGCGAAAACACACACACATACACACACACACACACACACACACACATATACACACATATATATACGCTGAACAAAAATATAAACGCATGAACCAAAAATGCTGAGTTAAATTGTCCTATAATGAAATATGGCCACAAATAGTGTTTATTGGTGTACTGAATGATTTGTTTTGCTGAATTCTGGTGACCCACTTCTCATTGACCACTCCCTTTGAGATTACTCACTCATTGAGTTATTCCAGCCCTGAGCTGCATAGAGCGTAACACTGAGTTGGTCAGTCGGCGTGACCAATGCACAGGCACTCCCTGCACCAGGGTCAATAAATAGCCACCCCAAAATGTGCACTTTTGTCACAATGTCACAGATGTCACAAGTCATGAGGGAGCGTGCTATTGGCAAGCTGAACTCTGGGATATCTGTGACAGCAGTGTCAACACACTTGAATGTGCATCATTCCACCATCAGCAGGTTGAGAAGTCGATTCAGAGAGACTTGCAGCACTGTGAATCGTCCACATGCCCGACGACCACGTTTGACCACGTCCACACAGGATCGGCACATGTGGCTCCAGCACCTTCGTGATCGGCTCCGACCAGCCATCAGGACAGCTGACAAGACCGTTGGACTGCACAACAGGTGGACATCAGCTCAGACTGTCCGAAACTGCCTGAAGGAGGTAGACCTCTGAGCCCACCGACCGCACCGAGGTCTCGACCTGACCGCTGTCTGTCGCTGGTACAGACTCGACTGGGCCAACAGTCACCTTCGCTGGACGCTTGCATGGTGGAGGACGGTGTTTTTCAGCGATGAATCGCGATTCCAACTGTACCGCACTGATGGCAGACAACGTGTTTGGCGACGCGTGGACGAGCGTTACGCTGACACCAATGTCGTGCATCGTGTGGCAGATGGTGGTGCAAGTGCAGTGGTGTGAGCAGGCATATTCCATAGACAGCATACCCGTCTGCATTCCGTTGAGGGTAACTTGAACGGGCAGTGGTACCGCGACGAGATCCTGAGGCCCATAGTCGTACCGTTTATGCGACTCCATCACGTGACATTCCAGCACGATAATGCCCGGCCACACACTGCCCGGATCTGCTCAGAGTTTCTTGATGAGGAGGATGTCCCTGTTCTCAATTGGACAGCAGATTCACCCGATATGTCGCCAGTTGAGCACCTTTGGGATGCTCTGGATTGGCGGGTCAGACAACGTGTTCCGGTTCCAGAAAACGTGCACCAGCTCCGAGTTGCGCTGCAGGAGGAATGGGACAACATTCCACAGGCTACTATTGACAATCTCAACCACTCATGATGGTGGACACACTCGTTACTGAGTGCTGTGAACTCTGCCCGCTGACCCCTGGTGGGTTCAGGCTGTCATAACTCATGAATTATGTACAGTAAATTGCTAATCATGTTTCTGTTGCTTGAATATTAAGGCAAGAATAAAATAATAATTGTGTTGTTGGAATATTTCCCGATTGATAAAAAATAATTCGAAAAAAATTACTTTGTGCATTTATATTTTTGTTCAGTGTATATATAATAATGTATGTGTATATATTTCAAAGTACTGTGTAAAAGTCTTAGGCACCCTACATTAATTATTTTTCTTTTAATTTAAATTTGACGTTGGATCTTTATTTTAGTTCTCCATGTTTGTGGTACTGTAAATAACAACAAGCACATTTGAGTCTTCAAATGATAATTTAAAGAAATCTTTCTAAAGAACATTGAATTTCACTAAATACAGTTGATACAAAAAATACGCCGTGACAGAGCCCTGATCTGAACATCACCAAGGCTGTCTGGGAATAAGTGGGGAGACAGATGCAAGTGACACTGTGAACCTGCAGAGGAACTGTGATATATTCTCCTATATGCTCAGAACAACCATACAGCCAGTAATCTGATAAAACTACAATACTGCAGGCTGTGTCCCAAATTTTTCAGCAGAGGTTAGTCAACGAATTGTGTCAAATGCGCCTAAAACGTTTGCACAGTATGTGCATGTGTGTATGAATGTATGTATGTATGTGTATATATATATATATATATATTTTTTTTTTTTTTCAAGGTTTATGCAATTCAACATTAAAAATGGCAGATTATTTGGAAAAAATGTGCGTCTTGTCAAACTTCTGATATTGCAACGGTGTTAAGGGCAAAAACCAGCTCTTTTCCATCATCAGAAGTATCAGATCAGTGGCTCCCCCCTCAGCACCTGCAGTAGGTCCCAGCTGCAGCAGTGCAGTCTCTGTGCAGTCTGACTGAGGGAGGTTTTTGTACGGCTCTCTAACACTGTGTGCACACAGCACTACCACTGATATCATGGCGACTCTGACAGTAATAATCTCCTGCATCTTCAGCCTGGACTCCAGTGATTTTCAGTGTAAACTGAGTCCCAGATCCACTCCCACTGAAACGATCAGGAATCCCATTTAGGAGCCTGACCAGGTTTCTGCAGGTACCAGCTGAGGTACTGTTTGGAGTTATAAACGTTAACACTCTGACTGGCTGTACAGCTGATAGTGACAGTGTCTCCCTCCTGAACAGCCTGAGCTGCAGGAGACTGAGTCAGAACTATTTCTGCCAGTGATCCTGGAAAAGATGAACATGGAAATGAATGTAATTGCACCTATCCAAGTGCCAAACCAGATTGATGAATTATTATTGGATTTTTTTTATAAATCAATACAACTCTTTGGAAAACTGTAAAAAAAAAAAAAAAAAAAAAGTTAGTTCAAAAAGAGTAAACTGGATCAGTTTTTCTCACCCTGTACAAGGAGTCCCAGCATCACCAGCAGCAGAAAGTCTGACATCATCATAATGCTGCCTGTGTCAGTGTCTGTGAAAGGACTGGACAGTCACTGATCAGTACTGGGGGTCTTAAAGTGTGTGGAGCAGTGAGGCAGGACAGGTATGCAAAGCCTCTTCCTCTATACAAATCCTGTCACACACAGTTAGAGGAGCTCTGATTTGTGAACAGCAGTGGGTCTACAGAGAGCTGGGACATGTGCCATCTGCTGTCTTCTGCTATTTCTGCCCTAATATATAATTGAATACCTGAATATGAGAAGGGCCCAAATCAATAATTTGGCCAATTTGAGTTAAACATTAAAAAATTGTCATTTACACACAGGACTACCTTGTGTATGAATGATGGGCCCAGGTCCACTCTCTAAGTACTACTACAGCCTGCTAGAATACTGGCATGTATAAAAGATATGCCGAACTCCAGGACTTGGGTCTTTGTTATACACATACAGATAGCGCCCTCTGTTGACGAATGTTTATGCCACACATGTTCAACATGGAAGATTTTCAGAATGATCGCAATGATGATGAAATTCATGGGAAAAAAAACGTAAAAATGACAAGGAATGGAAGGCAAATAAGAGGAAAAGTTTGAGAGCAGAGGGTAAGGAGTATTTTAGCACAAGTGGGAAAGTTGTAGCAGCCAGAACAACAGGAACAAAATGCAGGTAAGTAAATTTAAATAAATAAAGTTATTCAGAATGAAGTGCCAATATGTTGTGTGTGTGTGTAATTTCAATAATAAAGTCTCTACAAACTGTTTATTTTAACTTAACCCTCCTGTCGTGTTCACCCCCCTCCCCTTACTTTAGTGTTCCCGGTCAAATTTGACCGGTCTTTATTAACTGCTCTTAAATTAACACAAAAACCATTAATCACCACCAATTTTTTATTTAACACTTTTTTTTTTAGCTTTGAACAATGTCTCAGAGTAGTGGTTAACATGAATAACTGCAGTGAAAATACAACCCCAATTCCGAAATAGTTGGGACAAAGTGTAAATTGTGAATAAAATCAAAATGCAATGACTTTAAGATCACATGAGCCTATAATTTATTTACAATAGAACATAGATAACATTTCAAATGTTGAAACTGAGACATTTTATATTTTTATCCACAAAATGAGCTCATTTCAAATCTTCTGGCTGCAACAGCTCTCAAAAAAGTTAGGACACTGGCAAAAAAGGGCTGAGAAAGCAATTACTACATGAGAGCTGAATGTGTTTATATTTATATATATCACAGCGCTCCAGACTGCGACCAAAATGGTCGCATTTGCGACCAAGATTTACGTTTTGCGACTTACATTCTCACGTCGGTCGCGCACTGCGCGACCAACACTTCATGCACTGTGCGCCTGTTCTGGGCAGCGATTCACTCCCTAATTATCAGCCGCCGGCCGAGAATTTTTTTCTGCAGGTCGGTTGGTACCATTACGTACATCAGCCAATCACAGCTCGGCTGTACTCATGCATCGATGAGAATGGAAAAGCATTCGACCTTGTCACTGTCAGCTGAGTTGCGCGCGCGGCAAAAATGTAAAACCTTGTCTGACAGTAACGATGTAAATGCTCTACTATGGAGTTACATTACTGCCAAAACCTAATATACAAACAGAACATGTCTTACAAATGCACAATGATTCACTAACAAACACATTGTGATTTACAAATGCAAAACTGATTCACGTGCAAACAAAGTGTTGTTTGCAAATACGAAGAAAGATTTGCAAACAAATACAGCGTGGCTTGCAAATATAAAAATGATTCACGTACAAACAAAGTGTGGTTTGCAAATGCAAAAACGATTTGCAAACAAAGTGTGGTTTGCAAATACAAAACACCATTAACAAACTAATATATTCTGTTTCACAAATACAAAACGTACCTATCACAAACACCCGGCGCTTCAATTCGTATGAGAAAATACTTTCCACAACCTCTTGACTTTTGGCAGCTTTCTACCGGTGAACTGGTGGTGCCGATTTTCTCACTTGTGTCCTTAGGATTTGCGAACAAATGTCCTAGCTAAGTTATTTGCCCTCATCAACAGCAGGTGGCGCTATGAGTCCATTTCCTCGAATTCTAAACGGCGCGACATCGGAGACTGTCCTGAAAGAATAGATCAATATCCCACCAGACACAGTACAGAAATCAAGCTAATGATTTTGACGGCAAAGGATGGGCCTAATATTGATACTAAATATTACCAAGCAAGGGTTTCTGACATTTTTCCACACCAGTGTGTATTGGCCGATTATTGCCTTTTATTATTGTTGGTAAAATTAATTTCGTTTGGTTTTTACGTAGGTAATTCGAACATGACAATTTATTCGGTTTAGTCAGGTCGACTAAATATTCAAAATCGTTGCCTTTAGTTAAATAAGCTCCATTTCATGGATGCATAAATTCTACCACGGAGGTTATAGCCTAATCTTAGCCAAGATAGAACTGACGTCAGTGTTGTACGATATAAAACGGTAATTCCACCACGGAAAGAGGATATAAAATGGCACAAATAGCCCGCCAATATGTTTTACGGGAGATCCTGATTTATTTGTACCCTCGTATTATCGTGATTGTATCACATAATAAAAGCAATCCTTGATGCCGTTAATGCCAACTAAGTCGGATGGCCAGAAAGCGTGTGCACGAGAGGGGGAGTGGAATTTTCGCAGGGAATTTTGACACAAGGGAAATCATCAACCAATTTGCGAAGTGGTGTGCAAGAAGTCAGAAACCCTTGCATAAGGTGATATTTTTTATCAATAGTAGGCCCACCCTTTGCCGTCAAAATCATTAGCTTGATTTCTGTACTGCGCCTGGTGGGATAATAAGCTATTCTTTCAGGACAGTCTCCGGTGTTGTGCCATTTAAAAATCGAGGAAATGGACTCATAGCGCCACCTGCTGTTGAGGAGGGCAAATAACTTAGTTAGGACATTTGTTCGCAAATCCTAAGCATACAAGTGACAAAATCGGCACCACCATATCACTGGTAGAAAGCTGCCAAAAGTCACGAACTTCTAGGTAGTATTTCCTCATACGAATTGAAGCACCGCGTATTTGTGATGGCTATGTTTTGTATTTGTAAAACAGAATATACTAGTTTGTTAATGGTGTTTTGTATTTGCAAATCACAGTTTGTTTGCAAATCATTTTTACATTTGCAAATCACGCTTTGTTTGTGCGTGAATCATTTTTATATTTGCAAACCATGCTGTGTTTGTTTGCAAATCTTTTTTGTACCTGTAAACCACACTTTGTTTGCACGTGAATCAGTTTTGCATTTGCAAATCACACTGTGTTTGTTAGTGAATTGTTGTGCATTTGTAAAACATGTTCTGTTTGTATATTAGGTTTTGGCAGTAATTTAACTCCATACTCCACAATACGCGAAATTACCAGTACACTAGCTGATCTACAGCAGAAGTCCAATAGTCTACGTAGTAGGCCTTGGCTTCGGTGACTAATACTGCAGATCGGAGAGCAAATTTCATGATATCAGAAAGTGTTTTCATGACCGGTTTTTTATTTAGCTATTTAGATTTTGCGCATTTCTAAGGGTAATGGAAACGCACCTGGAGAGTGAGAACGATGTCTGACGTTATTAGCCCGAAAACACAGTCTGCTTCGTGACCGTAGACTGTTCGTGACAGTTTTGAGTCTTGTTCATACCAGCTATGGGTACTTGCGTTCAGTGGCGAATGGTTTTATTTAGCGTTTCAATATCAATCGCTAACCTTCTATCCTGATGGATTAGGTTGGATGCGCACTTCCACTCTGATCTGAAGTTCCGCATGTACTTGATTATTCAGGCAGTAGGGGAGAGCTGGTACGAAAGTTACATTTTTCACATGGACATCATTTTAAAAGATAACGTTACAGACTGAAAAAAAATTTCGGAGCGATTAACTACTTTCGTGTGTGCTCTGTCAATATCAGGTGCTAAATCATCACCATATATATTGACTTCGACACAGTTTGACGTCGAACAGAAGTTGCGGATTGCTTCTTTTGACCCATCCAGCCGGGATGAAAGTAATGCACGGGCAGGGCAAAAGTAACGTGATCAAATTTACTGGAATCTTTTTAAATTTCTCGTTAAAACAGAAGCAAAAACAGCCAGGCGTTTGTTTTAAACATTTTAATTGGCTTCAAATGTTCCAAAAGTGACCGTGAACATGTTTAATGTGCAAGGTCTATTTATAAAAAATATCCCAGAGAGCAAGCACCTCCGCTCGGGATCTGCCCGGCTCTGTGCCGACTCAGCTGATCCGGCTCAGAGCCGGGCAGATCCGAAGCAGAGGAGCTTGCTATCTGGGATGAAATTACTCATCACAGTTGTGACAGATATAATGAGTGGCACCCTCAGTGCATGCCTCATGCGACCACAGCAGACCAAAGATGCACCGCACCCACACTTCTCCAGGCAAAGATGAGGCAAATGTCTCCCCACAAACAAGACATTCCTCATCCTTGCCCCGAGAAACTGTGGTTGCAGTGTGTCCACTAAGCCTCGTTTTCTTTGGGAGTTTTGAAGAGGACTGTTTTCTGGCCCCTCTGCCGACTCTCCTCCTCCAAAGCAGCTTTCACCGGGGTGTCGGTCAGTATTGCTGTTGACCTGCAACATTCAATGAGATAATAGTCAGAATCAGCTTGTTTTTATACAAGCAAGAGAACCAAGACGAGTTAAAAATGACACTATGCTCACCTCTTTCGGCCTCTCCTTTTATTTTATTTCCTCGAGCCAGCCTTTGGATATGGGCAAAGCTTTTCTGGGCTGAACCTCTGTACTGGTGTGCCACTAGATGTTCCTGGAACCACTAGCATACCTGGATAGATGGTATGCGCTGGCAATGGAGCTGGCGCTGGTGATAAAGGGGGCGCTGGTGATGGAGCTGGCCCTGGCACTGGGGATGGAGCTGGTGCTGGTGCAGGACGGTCGGTCACATAAGCTGGAGCAAAGTCTGCCTCACTGAAAATATCTGGATTCAAGGGCCAGATACCGGTACACTCGAACCCAGACGAAATGCTGCTTGGTGTCGCAGCTTGAGGCAGAGCTTTAGCCACAAGACTCGGGATGTTGTAGATGGTCAAAGTTCTTCCAGGGTTCATTCGCATCCAATTGTCTGCTGCACTGTTAATGTAGTGCTTCAGAGGGCCAAAACGCTTCGTCTAGCGGCTGAAGACGGTGGGAGCAGTGGGGTGGAAATGACAGGAGTACAATGCCCTGTGACTTGCAAAAGTCAATAGCTACCACAGAGAGGTGTGATGGATGATTGTCTAAGAGTAGCAGCAACTTTGACTCCGGGGTCATGCGGGTGTGTCTTGCAAAATGCTGTAAAAATGCCAAGAAATCTGTCTCCTGCATCCACCCCGATCTATTGGCAGAACCAGTGGAGCCAGGGGGACCATCCCGGATGAAGTGGTCATGGAACTTCTTCCTTGGGAAGATAAAGTAAGGGGGAACAAAGTTGCCTTGTGCGTTGGCAGCAAAGGCAACGGTCACCAATGTCCCTCTTTCCCCGGAGGTCACAGCACCGATCTGGCGCTGGCCCTTAGTGGCAATGACTTTGTCTGGCACTTGAATTGTTGTGGTACCTGAAATAATCAGTGAAATGAATTATTGCTGGTGCAAATCACTGGTGCTTTTAAATTTATCATCCAAATATACATTTTTACCTGTTTCATCCATGTTCCAGATGTCACTTGCCTCAAAATTATAGCGGGTGAGGAGAGTCTTTAGGTTGTTAAAAAACGCAGTCACGTTGGTCTTGTTGAAGCTGGTGGAACGGGACATGCTGGTGGCTTGAGGTCGACGGATGGACAGGGTTCTGTTGCGCTCGAGGAAGGAGGTGAGCCAATCCTTCCCTGCTATCTGGTTTTTCTTCCATGAACATGGAGTTTTGAGGCCAATATTTTCGGACAGCTCATATGCAAACTTTCGCACCTAAAAAAAGCATAAAAAAGAGGTTAATTCCCACATAGCAAGCACCTCCGCTCCGGATCTACCCCGGATCTGCCCCGGCTCCAGCTGATCTGGCTCAGAGCCGTGGCAGATCCGGAGCGGAGGTGCTTGCTATATGGCGGTAGTGGTGTAGCTCTGTCTGCGGTGTTACTCGCACCTCTTTAGGACTCAGGCCAAAATATATATCGGCTGCTCTCTTTATATATGCCTGCAGTCTTTTCTCCTGTTCTTCTGTGAAGACTTTGTTATGAGCCCTGTACCCCGGGGCCCTGGTCTGCTGCCCTCTTGCGTCTGCCCTCCTCTTGCAGTACCTGAACAGGGTGACATGACAAACGCCATGCACCGCTGCTGCCCTCCTTGTACTATCGCCTCTTCGGACATCAAAAAAGGCCCTTGCGTAAACCTCCGGGTCAACCGTTCCTCTCTGGGTAGTTCTGATCCTAACTCTGGGCATTTTCTGTCAGTAAAACATAACACACATTTTTATGGAGCTTTTAAACACAAAATGCGGCCGCATTAGCAGAGAGGGACGAACGTAACTGTTGCTACTTCAGTCCCGACGGTGACTCCTGACATTTGAACGAGGATTACTTCCAAAGTGGAAAAATTCTGACATTTCAAACTGCACCATATGTTATGGAACTAAATCACCGATCATTTCATCATAAATATGACACATGGAGCGATAAAGACAATCTTTAAATCGAAAAAGTTTAGCATTCGTCTGAATTTACTCACCGCTGTGGAAAACAGTCTTCTCAGCCTTGTGCCGCGAGGAAGACTGGACGCCTCAAGAATGTTTGCGGTTCTGGAGAGGGGCGCGAGCTGCACATGCTGACCTAGTATGACGCATTGAAGTGCGGATGGCTGTGAGTAAATCGCCGTGTTACTTTCGTCCAGAGTTACTTTTTCACCGGCGCTCCCTTATGTATGAAATCGGTGACTGGTTGGTCCGAGTGCAAGATTATTTATTTTCATTAGAGTACGATAAAGATGAGAAAAGCTGCGGTTCTCATAGATATATATTCCGTTTTCTTTGGGGTTCCGATAATTGGCCAGCTGTTAGAGGAATAGTATTTTGTCGATTGCAACAAATGTTCAAAACTGATTCAAAAACTAACTGGTGACGCCTGTCCAATGTACTCTCGCGACGACCATAGGCTTATCAGCGCAATGCCTCAAATATGAGTCTGTGTCACGAACGGTGTACGGTCACGAAGCAGACTGTTTTTTTTTGGCGGGGGCTAATAACGTGGGACATCGTCCTCACTCGCTGTGTGCGTTTCCGTTACCCTTCAAAATGTGCTAAATCTACATAGCGAAATAAAAAAAAAACTGGTGAATAATAATAATAATAATTATTATTATTATTATTATATATAAGCCGTCCTACTTCATTGTTACCGGTGAAAGAATTTCTTGAAACTTAGTGCAAACGAACTTGGCATACTGCACCTACTTTTTACCAAATATTTAAGGTGGATCACTTTGGGAACTATATTAATTTTAATGTTAAACTTTCAATTTGTGATGAAAAAATGTAGCCAAATTATGCTTTTTACGGCTTCAATTCCTCCTGGGTCTCATATTTTCAAAGCAATTAAGCCATGTTTGGTGTCAAATTGTTCCTTGGGATGGCAGCAACGATAACAGTTATAAATTTTAGAACTAGCACTGCGATCATTGGGAGTTATTCACTGATTTATCCCCATATGTTGGTTTTAGGGGGGTGCTCATCTAAATTTGGCCATAATTTTTCTATTCAGTTTATGTACTGGGGAGGGTTTGATGAAAAGTTGTCCCTTGGAGAAATGGAGACTTGTACATACATTTAGACTTGTATGATAACTCTCCAAAATGATAACTGCATTTATACATTTTTCAAACATTCTTGTGAACATCAATATCTACTTTTCAGTTCACAAAGTGCTTTCTGATAATGTTTCTTAAATAAATGTTGCAACAACTGATAGTCTGTTCAGGTATCTTTATTTGGGCTTGTAAATATTCAGAAAAGTATCTTGGTACTTTGCGTGACCACAGTTTTGGCCTGCGCTCCCAACTTTTTCAGGTTGGGAGCGCATGTGCTCCTAGGTCCAGAAGTTAGTCTGGAGGGTTGTATCAGCTGAAAAAGCATTTAGTAAGTAATTACATTAACTGGCATCAGGTGTGTAACATGATTGGCTATAAAAGGGATGTCTTAGAGAGGCTGAGACTCTCAGAAGCAAAGATGGCCAGAGGCTCTCCAACCTGTGAAGGCTTGCGTAAAAAAATTGTGGAATACTTTAAAAGCAATGTTCCTAAATGTCGAATTTTAAAGGCTTTGACGGTCTCATCATCAACAGTGCATAACATCAACAAAAGATTCAGAGAAACTCTGTGCGTAAGGGACAAGGCCGAAGACCTTTACTGGATGCCCGTGATCTTCGGGCCCTCAGACGCCACTGCATCACTCACTGGCATGATTCTGTCATTGACATTACTAAATGGGCCCAGGAATACTTCAAGAAACCACTGTCAGTAAACACAGTCCACCATGCCATCCACAGATGCCACCTAAAACTCTGTCACGCAAAAAGCAAGCCTTTGTTGAGCATGATCTGGAAGTGCCGCCATGTTCTGTGGGCCAAGGCTCATTTAAAATGGACTGTAGCAAAGTGGCAAAGTGTCCTGTGGTCAGACGAGTCCAAATTTGACACTCTTGCTGGAAATCATGGGCGTTGTGTCCTCCGGGCTAAAGAGGAGAAAGACCACCCCTCCTGTTATCAGCATTCAGTACAAAAGCCAGCATCTCTGATGGCATGGGGATGCATTAGTGCATATGGTGTGGGACACTTGCATGTTTTAAAAAGCACCATGAATGCTGAAAGGTATATAAAGGTTTCAGGGCAACATATGCTCCCCTCCAGACAACATCTATTCCAGGGAAGGCCTTGTGTATTTCAGCAGGACAATGCAAAACCACATACTGCAGCTACTACACCAGCAGGGCTTCATAGTAGAAGAGTCCGTGTGCTGAACTGGCCTGCCTGCAGTCCTGATCTTTCACCAATTAAGAACATGTGGTGTATAATTGAACGAAAAGTCCATCAAAGGAGACCCAAAACTCTCCAGCAGCTGGAAGCCTATATTAAACAAGTGGGATCGAATTCCAATGGCTAAACTCAAGAAACTTGTCTCCTCAATGCCCAGACGCCTCCACTCTGTGTTAAAAAGAAGAGGGGATGCTACGCCATGGTAAACAGGCCCCTGCCCCAACTTTTTTGAGACCTATAGCAGCCATCAAATTTGAAATGAGCTCATTTTGTGGATAAAATCTCAGTTTCAACATTTGCTATGTCATCTCTGTTCTATTGTGAATATAATACTGGCCGGTGTGATTTGAAAGTCATTGCATTTTGATTTTATTCACAATTTACACTTTGTCCCAACTATACTCAAAGGCAATGAAAACGCAACACTCTAAA
Source organism: Gymnothorax javanicus (assembly GCA_029692085.1). Lineage (NCBI taxonomy): Eukaryota > Metazoa > Chordata > Actinopteri > Anguilliformes > Muraenidae > Gymnothorax > Gymnothorax javanicus. The sequence goes on along the minus strand of CM056197.1, from coordinate 123,853,835 downwards.
TTTTGGTTTATTTTTGCTCAGGACCTGAGTAGTCCAATTTGAGTTCTTAAGTGACCATTGGGGTCACAATGTGTACCTCGTTACACATGAATGATCATCATGTAACTCAACAGTGTGAGTTGGACTCTCATCAATCCATATTGAGTACAACATATGGGATTAGGAGTTGTGCAAGTACAGTGGTTGAAATGAAGGAGGGGTTGTCTTCCCTATATAAAAGCATGATAAAAGCCACACAAAAAACGTTTTGGGTGTAGTACGTCCGGCATCAGTACATTTTGGGTGTAGTACATCCAACTGGGACGAGCTCTTTCATCATGAGTACCCAGACCTCAAACCAGGCAGCAACTCCAGAATGCACTACAGGCAGAGTGGCGACAACTTCCCCAAGACAACCTAAGACGCTTAGTTAGGTCCATGAGGAGACGTTGTACTGCCTGTGCGGATGTTCGTGGGGGTCACACCCGATACTGACTGTTCTTTTGAGTTCATTTTTAAATGTGGGTTCTGTTCAGTCTTGTTGTGATTTTTCATTTTCAACTTGTGCTCATTATGTTTAATGCATGTGTTTATTATTGTCCAAATCGGCCCATTAACACATTTAATTCATCAAAGTCAACCCACCCAACAAATTTCAATTGTTAAAATAAGAAAATAAATTTGAGTCAAAAAATTATTTGAATCCAAACTGGTGTTGCATTTTCATTGCCTCAGAGTATATTTTGAAATTGGGGTTGTACAAATAGGCACTGAAAATGTATTCCAAAATGAACATGTAATGTAAAGAAGAAATGGAAAACCAGAGACCAAACTCCTCAACATGAAGTCGTGTGTGTGTGTGTGTGTGTGTGTGGGCGCGCGTGTGTGTGTGTTGGGGTGGTGTGTATGGGGATGTTTTCTCATCTGATGGATGCATATAATCTGGATACCCATTCATTTCCTATGGCGGCCACTTTTGACCGAGAACACCACAGGTGTAACAAGGTTGACTAAACCACTCAAAATTCAATGAAAGTGGTGATCATCACTTTTATATGTTCAAGTGCCCAGTGTGGAGGATATAAGGCTTTGAGGCAATCAGATGTAAAACACAATATGAGTGTTTTAAGTTGTAAATCGGTCAGATTTGACCCGAACACGACAGGAAGGTTAAACAAGGAAAATATGATAAAAACTCAATAAGCCAATGTTATCCTACAATATGATTAGAAGAAGGGCCCAAATGCATCGTATTAAATGCGTCCCCGCGGTGCAGCCGAAGTGCGTATAATCATGTACTGTGCCATTTTACATTTAGTTATGAATACATGAGTTCATATCAGATCAATAATTCAACAAAATATGATTTTTTTTTATTTTCTCAAAACACGATGCTGTGGACTTGGGCCTTTCTCACATTCAGGTCTTCAATTCATTATAGTCATTGAATCTTTTCTGAAATTCAATTGCGCTTTTCAATTAATTGGTTTGTTTTATTACATACGGAGACGCGGTAGCGCAGTGGTTAAGTTGGCTTGACTTGGGATCAAAAGGTCCTGAGTTCAAGTCCTTGCCAGGGCCTGCACGATGTGTTCTTGGGCAAAACACTTCACTCCCACACTGCCTCACTCCACTCAGGTGTACAGATGGGTACCAGCACATTGTCAGGGAAACTTGACTAAGAGCTGGGGGAGTACCTGCGATGGACTGGCATCCCATCCAGGGTGAGTAGTAAAACTCCTAGTTGCTTCATGCCACAGAAACTGGGGTTAAGCACCGGCCCGATGGGCCACTAGGCTTGGAACAGGCTTACTATCTTTATTACGTATGAGCTGAGATTCAATGAATCAGATGTTTTTTTTTTTTTTTAATTAAATTCAGTGTTGCTGCTTAATCCTTACTGGTACTTCTAGAAGAGAGAAAAAGAGATTTGTGTGGATGTAAAGGTGAACCCATCCAAAGAGTATAGGAATGGAACTGGCACTGTCAGAACAAGACTTGATGGGCATCGAACAGAAGGGGAGAGTGTGAGGTGAGGTTCTGCTCCTGAACTTCTGCTATGAAGCTCTGTTTAGTACATGTGAACATGGGAATGAAGTTAAACCCCACTATGCTGAGTTGTTACTGGGCTGTCATGAACAGGTCCTGCTTTCACATTTTACACTAGTTTTCAGATGTCTGAACTCCAACATCATCTCTGGCCAATTCTGCACTGACCTGCCCTCAATGTCAAACCAAAGCGCTTTTACTTCAAGACAGATTCGTCTATAAACAGATTCTGGACAGCTAGCTGAGTAGGCGCCATGTTGATACCCTGCTTGTGTGCTGGGCACTAACCCGCAGTATAGGTTAGGCACTACTTTGGCCGTGCGATTTTCTCATGCGCACAAACTAGTCAAAACATGATTAAAATCACTGAACATATACACTGAAAGGTACTGTACACGATGGGATACCGCAGGAGTTGTAGAAAAAAAAAAAAAGTTTCTTCATGCAAGGAAATTGACACTTGGAAACTCCATTCCACCATGGTCTTGTTTAACTCACTAAAGCCCAACATCCCCCTTGCAGTAACACCAGCATTACGGGATTTTCTGTGACCTGCCATTAGCATCTGACCCTTAAACGCATAATGGCTTTCAAGCTGTTCCTGTCTAAGATCGCTTCATTAATAATCACACATTTACCGAATAATCCAGACCAATATACAAGCCTGTAATTAGAGAAATTACAAAATGACAGAGATCACCAATGGGCAACACTGACAACATTGTTGGGATGGAGAAAAATTCAATACTTTCTCTGAATTCCATTTGCTGTTTATGTGAGGTTACGCTCAGGAACCAGACGCGAGAACCAAGTAATCCAAAAAAACGTGTTTTATTTGGAAAGGGGGCGAACCCCCATAGAGCAGGAGGCAACAGTACAGAGTCCACAATCCAAAAATCAAAATCCCAGGGACGTAATCCAAGTCGTAATCAGGGCAGCAAACACAAAACTCGTGGTCGGGCAAAAAAGGTTTGATACACAGATGCAAACAAATCCAAGAGAAAGCCAAAATCGTAATGAGGGACGGTCAAGTCAGAAGTGAATCACAAACAGTACAAGGCATAAACAGTCGTAGCACAGGAGAAACATTCTGACAAGGAGCTGGCTGTGAAATGACTGCTTAAATATACAAACGGGAAGTCACATGCTATGAAAGGGAACAGGTGAGCTGGATCAGACTAATTAACAAAGGGCTGAACATGAGGAAGTTCCTAACTACATAAAATTGGCAAAAGCCAAAACGCGGACAGGGATCACGAGGATAGCCTACAGACAGACATACGGCTCCGGTTAGGGAGTTCTATCGTGCACAGAAAAGGAGAGAGAACAGAGTTTAACAAGCACGGAGGTTCCGCTGAAACTGCAGCAAAGTACATTGAGTAAAGACGAGAGGCGGAGACTAGAATAGGGCGAATGCTGAGAGGTCGTTAATCAATTAGTAAAGTGCAGCTATACAATCCCTAGTGCTCGTTAGTAAGTTAGTACGATAAACAGTGTTAGTTTGGGTTAGTATCTTTAACTAAAATAATAAACTGTTAGTATTGTTAGTAATATAGAAAAGCAAGGTAAAGGAAGTAAACGAGACTGGAAGGAATGATTGAAATCCCAGAAACCATTCAATCACCCGAAAGAGTGGCATGCAATACTGGGGCTGTGAGCAATCACAAGACATGAGACCAGACAGGGGAAGACAAAGTGCAATGCATGGTGAAAAACAAAACATGGACTGGAATAAAACTGCAAAGATGAAAGACATACACAGACAAAGCAAAAACAAAACATGGCAAGGCATCTAAATCACAATACAAAATACAGAGCATGGTCAGACAAGGCAAAATTCAAAATAAACATGGCAAACAGGGCAGAATCACTACAGTTTAAGCTCAGCAGTGCATCCTAATTTACTTTAAGATTGCACTTAATCAAAATATATTCAGCGTTCAAAAGAATACGCTACTCTTGCGGGGAAACGCAGCTGCACATGATGCACATAATCTATTAAATTACCATTGCTTCTTACTTCCAAGCATTTGTAACTGAATAATTTAGTAAATTGGGAATTAGTGCATTGCGAAAGTTTGACGCATTGCATGCATTTAAATGCATTGCATGCATTTAAAATCAGTTAAAGTTCATGCACTGTGTTGAACTTTCCTGGCAGCAAAACCATTGATGAGGTTTCTGTAGTCCAGCTTCTGGGAGATTTAATGATTTAATTAATTTAATTTAATTTAATTTAAAGGCTTCAATATGAGATTGTGCAAACGGCAATTATCTAATTAATTAATTAGAAACAAAATCTAAAACTTTTCTAAATGCCATCTTCAGCAACATTTACTACATAACATTCTACAACAAGTTACATCAAGTTAATGGCCATCCATGTAATCTCATGCATATTATAGCCTTCCTATTTGACGCAAAGCTGCATGTCTTTATCATTAATGGCAACGCAGCTTACTGGCAGCCTATTTGCTCAGGACTGGGGCATATGCCCTTGCTACAGCCATTTCTGATCAAAAACAAAGTAATTACATAAATTTAACCTTTTCTGAAATTGCACTTTTATTTTTACATGTAAAACTGGTGACAGATAGCTGCTTATGGGCTGAGTTTCTGCAAGGTGTGTGTAATATTTACACTTCTGGGTTCTAATGGAAGTGTTATGATTCTGCTCTGTCTGTCTTGATTCTGCCATGTTTATTATGTTTCTGTCTTCCCTGTTATGTTTATGATCAGTTCTGTTAGGTTTTGCCATGTTCTGTTTAGTTTTTGTACTTTGCTATGTTTTCGTTTTTGCCATTCTCAATCCACTATTCTGTTAGATTCCGGTCCATGTCTTTGTTCATGCCCTTCATTGCACTTTGTCTCCCCTGTCTGGTCTTTTGTTAAGCTACAGCTTCTCCCCAGTCCTGCGTGTCACGTGCTGAGGTGATTTCATGGTTTCTGGGTTTCAAACATTCCTTCCAATCTCGTTTGCTTCCTTCGCCTCTCTTTTCTGTTTTACTAACCAATACTAACAGTTTGTTGTTTTTGTTAAAGTTACTAACCAAGACTAACATTGTATATAATACTAACTTACTAACGAGCACTAGGGATTGTATAGCTGCACTTACTAATTGATTAACAAGCTCTCAGCACTCGCCCTGTTCTAGTCTCCGCCTCTTGCCTGCACTTAGTCTTTGCTGCAATTCAGCGGATCCTCCGCACCTGCTCCACTCTGTCCTACCTCTCATTATCTGTGCACATTAGAACTCCCTAACCGGAGCTGTATGTCTTGTCATAGGCTGTCTCGTGTTCCCTGTCCGCGTTTTGGCTTTTGCCAATTTCATGTGGTTAGGTTCTCCCTTGTGTTTCCTCCCACGTAATTAGTCTGATCCTCATCACCTGATCCTAATCATAGCATGTGACTTCCCTTGAATGTATTTAAGCTGTCTTCTCACTGCAGTTCCCCGTCAGATCGTCTCTCGTGTTTACCTGTGCTGCTTTTGTTCTCGCCTTGTACTCATTGTGTTACCTTTCTGACTGGACTGCCCGACCACCTCTTTTTGTCTCTGATTTGGCTTTATATCTGCTCCTGTGTATCGAACCCTTTTTGCCTGTCTACGATTTCTGTATTGCTGCCCTGGTTTTTTCAACTCTGGATTCTGCCCCTAGGATTGTGATTTTGGATTGTAGACTTTGTACTGTTGCCTTCGGTCCTGCGGGGGTTTACCCCCTCGCTAATAAAATCACATTCTTTGCTACTTCTGGTTATCGCGACTGGTTCCTGATCGATACCTCACAGGAAGTTTCAATGTGAAATTAAAAAGGTAGTGAGAGTTAATGAGATACAAAGTGATTCTGATTCATTTTACCCTAGTGAAATAAATCAAGCAAAAGTTTTGGAGACATTTTACTCACGTCACTATGAGCAGGTGCCGTAGTTCTCAGATGTTTACTGTAGAATGAGAATCTGTCTTATCAGGTGATACATGGCTGACTGTGCAACTACACTTAATACTATAATCCTCTGATGGCAGTTTGTTGATTTACAGAGATTCAGGTGTCATAGTTGATGCAAGCCCTTCAGGTTCGAGGCACTGTCCAGTAACCGGGGGAAAAAAAGGCCAACCAAGTTCCAAGCAGAATTTTAATCCAATTATATTGTTTTACATACTCATTTTACTATTGACTATTCATGTTATTTAATGCACTTTTCAGTCCACAGATTATTATGTGACAAGATGTGTGAAACCATTCTGATTGCAGCCCTGCCACTGATTCCTGTTCTGGCCAGTTTTTACAAACTTTGAGCAGTCAGCACTGACCAGATCTGAATGCAATCCCCGCTTGTAATTTCTTTTCTCTCTCTCCACTGTAGTTCTTTTTATCCATTTACACAGATGCAAAGTAAAGTGCATCCTTGGCAATGGTGCAAGACCCCTGTTTAAGGCTTTATAACTCAGGATTTAAGCAACACAGACTGGAAAAATGATTTTTGAAGCAAGACACGTTTAATTTGGAAATAAAACATTTCTATTCATTTTTTATTTTTACATTTTTTGACAAATAAAGTGCCACAAACACAAGGAGACTTAATGAAAATTCAACACTAAAGTCATTTTGCAGTGACACAATGAAAAAGAAAAAATAGCTTGGAGGTAAAACAGTGTATTTCCTGGATCATAAACTCATTAACCAGAGGTCAGCTAAATCTGACAGTGTTACTCACTGCACTCCCATCTTTTATTAGTTCTAGGGCACCACCTCCTGATGAACATTCAATCTACAGTTATGTGCTCCAGGAGCAATTACAATGACGGCATCATTTAGATACCAGCATCTATGCTTCTGCACCTCAGCGCAGAGGACTTAAATACAGGCAATATCAGCACTCTGTCTTCGTCCTGTGATTGGAGAATGTAATTGTTGCTTGAGTGACATCAGAGAGAGCACTCTTCAAACACAATCCACAATGATGTCATGGCAAGACACAGAAGTCTTGCCAGCACTGGATTAATGCTGCTTTACTTATTCAAATATGGCCAAAATTATACCATAATTAGTTCATCTGTCAAGGCTACATCTCCAAGCTTGAGTACTGAGAGGACCGAACTGCAGAAGAAGAAGAGCCAGAGATCAAGAAGCAGTTCACTTCTTTTATATTTGCTAATGTGAAAAAAAAAGATTGCAAACAGGGTAAGACAAATAAAGGGCTACAAGAAAAACTATAAATAAAAACACTAGTATCAAAGCTACAACTATTCAGAAAATATTGCAGAAAAACAGGAAACAAAATATTCAGAAAAGCAGCTAAAAATCTAATATCTAGAGATATCAGGGTAGAATCAGAAAACCCACTGGCAGAGTGGCCAGAGTACGAAACCAAAAGGGTAGAATCTACACAGGAAGTTGTCTTCACACTGCTTAAATAGAGCTCCATTCGGTCAAGTGGCATGGCCGCATTCCACACGCGGCAAATCAGTCAACCGTCTTTTATTATTATTATTATTATTATTTTTTCCTCCGGCGCGTTTTCTTGCATTGCTGGGATTACGCTCCGGGACCGCGACTGGTGGCTGTGCCGACTTAAGCACCGCGGACAGCGGCCGGGAAACCAGGCGGAAATGCGGCGGTAGCATTATTGAGTGCAAAAAAAAAAAAAAAATCAAAAATCTTTTCATCAAGATGATAAATACAAAACACTGATTTTCCAGATCCGACATTCAGAAAACAGAAAGAGTGAATTTTTCTGTGAATCAGTATCTCAGTGTTTTCTAGAACGAAAGTGAAGTTTCGGGAGAAAATGGAGCTGAATCAGGAGTCTGGGGAAGAGCAGGGGGACCACTGGTAGAGAGAGGGAGAGCAATTCTCCTGTGAGGCAGAAGGAATTTATCAACAAACTCTACTGGTGCGATCACTCTGTATCAGTGAGCCAAGGAGGTGCCAGGTAATCTGAGACGATTCCTGTTCATTTGGTCATAAAATCTGTTCCACTTTCTACAGAACCCAAAATTTTGTTTCCTAGACCCAACTGTCTTGACATTCCTTCAGTGCAGGAATGTGTGAGATAACAGCTTCCACAGTCTCTCCAAATATTTGTTTTCTGCACCCCCCTGAGCCCCCGTTTCCCTCTTCCTTTAGCAGGTTTGGGTCACTGTAATGTTGCAGATGACATAGGATGTTTCATGACAATCCAAGTTCCGAGCATCGTTATGTTTGGTGTCATTTTTCTTTTCTCACTATGACTGGTACAATGGTCTGATTTCCACAGCGGTTTTCCTTGGTCTCAATACACATCTAAGAGCCTAGGAGTAAACCGGACCAGTGTGGAGATCTGCCCCTATGAAAACCACAGGCCTGAAACTGTGATCAACGCCAGCCTACTGTGGGCCTGGAAATTGTGGGTCAAAGTTCTAAATTGTCCATTTATGGCTTTATGGTTAAGAGATTAAATGCAGAAAGTGAGGAAACAAAGAGTTTTAGAGAACTGCAGCCCGACTCCCACATGACCCGTCGTGTGTAGCTTTACTTGTTGCCAGGTATGATAATATTCTATACTGACTTTGGAATTTGTTCTAATGTTTCTGTTTTGTAATGTATTCCAGCAATTTACCTGTATTTGATTTATAACTGAATTGGCTGTAAGGTACCTACCTGGCAAATATATAACGTGATCTGTGTGGTTTCTCTGAATATTTTGCAATTCTCTCTCTTGAAGTATATGTTGGGAATACCCACTCAAGCTGGTCTAGGCAGGATACATATTTACACTTATTGTATCGCAGAGTACTGCAGCCATTGACCTCGGTCATAAAATCAATCTCCTCCACTTATCGATGTTCCACATGAGAAGGGGGATAGCAAATGTTGGTGTTCTTGGGTCCATAAACCCACATTGGATATATGGAAAGAGGTGGCATCCTATGTAACCGCTGAGTTACCGCAGATGTCTAGTCAGCTTGTGAGACGTGCACATTTCGGCTGGTGTGACATGTGGAGGCTCCATCATGCAATGCTCTGAGAGTTGTAACAAAAGAATGGGATTGTTTTTATGATCAAGGCAAAATTATCACTAGTGATGCATCTTTTCAAATTTTATTCAAATTATGAAATCGAGGCCCCTGTAGCTCAAACCAAAGTGAAGCAATCCTTTCGTTCTCGTGTGGTAACCTCCCACACAGCCTCAAAATTTTCGTCCGTTTTTTTTAATGCTTGCGTCAAAATAGCGCACGTTGCAGAGAGCAATGAAATGCTAAATTTGTTTAATAATACGTGCTTGTCTGCTCTGAATGCTGTTGCGCCTCTCAAAATTAGAACAACACCTGTACAACAGAATTCGCCTTGGATAAACGATAAAATTCGCAGCCTTAAGAGGAAATGCAGAAAAGCGGAACGGAAGTGGAAGGCCACGAAACAAAATGTTCTTTACGTGCGCATGAAAAGCCTGCTAAACTCATATAATCAAGAAGTAAAAAATGCTCGAGATAAATTCTTCTCTGAATTAATAGCCGCTAATCAGCATAATGCGAGATTTTTATTCAAAACAATTGACCGTCTGGTGAACCCTCCAGTTGCTGTTGCATCAGCTTCATCCTCTGCTGATTGTGAGAAGTTCTTGAAATTTTTTATTGACAAGATAGCAATCATACGGTCTAGTATCAGTCATGTTCCATCTGTTACTGTTTCGTGCCCTCGCTTAAACTTGCTGAGTTGTTTCGCACCGATTTCTCTGTTGGATCTTACTGATACTGTGTCACGTATGAAACCCTCATCCAGTCCCTTGGATATTATACCCACTAGGCTCTTTAAAGAGGTAATGATGGCTATTGGCCCTGCCCTGCTTTCCGTGGTAAACAGTTCTCTCTCTACTGGCTGTGTTCCAGACTATTTTAAGATTGCCTGCATTCAACCACTTCTAAAAAAACCAAATCTTGATCCAGCCATTCTTAGTAATTTTAGACCAATATCAAAATTGCCTTTTATTTCGAAAGTCTTGGAAAAAGTGGTCGCAAAACAACTTTTAGAAGTGGTGGAAACCAATATTTTTGAGAAATTTCAATCAGGCTTTAGACGTCAGCACAGTACAGAAACGGCTCTTCTCAGGGTCACTCATGATCTTTCGATGAATGCTGACTCTGGCGACTGCTCATTACTCGTGCTTTTGGATATTAATGCTGCCTTTGATACAGTTGATCATGTCATCATGATTGATAGGCTGAAAAATTGGGTTGGGCTCTCTGGGACGGTTCTGAAATGGTTCTCTTCCTATCTGTTGAACAGAAAATTTTTGGTTTCCATCGGTGAACATGTATCCTCGTCTGTACTGCTTACTTCAGGTTTACCTCAAGGCTCCATACTTGGGCCTATATTGTTTTGTATTTATATGTTACCTCTGGGTTTTATTATTCGTCAGCATAAAATAGCTTTTCACTGTTATGCTGATGACACGCAGTTGTATATTTCAGTAAAATCCACTGATTCAGCAATGTGTTGGTCTTGCATGACTGTTTAGCTGATGTTCAAAATTGGTTGTCTAATAATTTTTTGCAGTTAAATAAAACCGAAGTCATTATACTTGGTCCAAAGTTGGTGTCGGATAAAATCCAATCATCACTTGGACCTCTAGCTTCTAATATTAGGCCCTCTTCCCGAAATCTTGGTGTGATATAGCTCCACGTAAAGAAGCTAGTACAGTCATGCTATTTGCAACTCCATAACATAGCTAAAATTAGGTCTGTTCTGTCATTTGAAGATACGGAAAAAATTATTCATGCTTTTATCTCATCAAGATTAGACTATTGCAACTCATTATTTACTTGTCTGAATAAGAAATTTTTGAACAAACTGCAAGTGGTTCAAAATTCAGCTGCAAGATTGCTCACTAAAACAAATAAAAGAGCCCACATTATTCCAATTTTGGCATCTTTGCACTGGCTGCCAGTCCAATTCTGAATTGATTTTAAAATTCTGTTGATTACCTTCAAAGCACTCCATGGCATGGCACCAGAATATACAAGTGAGCTTTTAAATCCTGACAGACCTAAAAGATTGCTGAGATCTTCCAAGCAAGCATTATTGGCTGTTCCAGAGTCCAAGTTAAAAACAAAGGGTGATCGAGCCTTCTCGGTTAAGGCTCCAATACTCTGGAACAGCCTCCCAAACAACATAAGAAATGCTGAGTCTCTATTGTCTTTTAAATCTCTTTTAAAGACTCATTTTTTTAGGCTCGCTTTTGCTGATTTTACGGTTTAAATTCTTTTATTATGGGTGTGTTTTCATGTATGTCTCCTTTTATTATCTTCATTTTTCCTATTTTGATGTTTAATTCCCTATTTCCAGCGGGCGGCACGGTGGTTAGCACTGTCGCCTCACAGCAAGAAGGTCATGGGTTCGATTCTGGCCTGGGGCCTTTCTGTGTGGAGTTTGCATGTTCTCCCCGTGTTCGCGTGGGTTTTCTCCGGGTACTCCGGTTTCCTCCCACAGTCCAAAGACATGCATGTTAGGTTAATTGGAGACACTAAATTGCCCATAGGTATGAGTGTGAGAGTGAATGGTGTGTGCGCCCTGCGATGGATTGGCGAGCTGTTCAGGGTGGGTTCCTGCCTTCGCCCGTAGTCAGCTGGGATAGGCTCCAGTTCCCCCGTGACCCTAGTGAGGAATAAGCGGGTATAGACAATGAATGAATGAATGAATTCCCTATTTCCCCCATTTTGTTTTATTGCTTTTATGTACATGTATCTTACCTGTTTGTGAAGCACTTTGTGCTGTATTGCTTGAAAGGTGCTATATAAATACAATTTCTTATTATTATAAATTCTTTTCAAAGAAAGGTGAGAGTATTTAACTAGCTTGCTATGTTAGCTGTTCAGGCTGGTTATTCAGCTGCTAACGTTACGTTCATGTAACATGCGGTCAGCTGAGTAAATATAATCGCCTGACAAGAATGACATTACTCCGTTATTAACGGTATCATCTACAGAAAAGATCGGTATGGTCATCATTCACCAGCCATTATAATATACCGTCAAAAAATCCGGTAGCAGCAGGACACATTTCACCATCCTTATTATGAGTGGTTACTGCATACTTGGCTCTCGTGACTGTACAGGCTAGGTTTGGCTGGCGAACTACATGCAGTCAGTGTGGTAACCTTAGGTGTAATTGAAACAATCGCTTGGCAAGGCTGACATTTTACCTTCTTACAAAAGTGTTCACTAAAACTAAACTGCTACTTTATTCTGTTGCCATAAGTCTTGTTAACGCGGGGGGTAATTTTACAGAGCTTTCCCTCATACAATATCAAAGTGAAGCTGTGTGCTTAGAGCTATGGTACTGAGAGAGAAGCCCATCCAAGTTTTGTTTATTCCAAGACTAGGTATGTTAGTTCTTCATTAGTTGGTCCATAAAATATAATTTTAAATGTTTACAAAAGCAATATGAAATGGAATGATTAAACCTTTAAGCACTGCCACTCCAGAATCAGCTGTGGTTACTTCATCTGAACCGGACCCAACAGTAGACCCTCACCACCAGCAGTCTGAAGATGTTTTTGATGGTGAGTGAGTGAGTGAGTGAGTGTGGCAGAAACTGGTTGGCTGTTTAGATTTATTAGTGAACTGCTGTACCGATGGCAATTACGTACGTATTGGTCAGTCTCTCAGCCATTTGAATTATATAATTAAATGGCAAAATTGGCTAGACTTATTTATAAGTCTACTTAAGTCACTATCCATCCTGTTGACAGAGCCAGGCCCATCTCCCCAAAGCAAGGATACTTCAGATAGTGAAGGGAATTGTGAAGCAGATCATAGCTGTAGGCTACAGCTACAACAACCCAAGAGAGGAGTAATAGCCTTGCCAGACTTTCAATTGAAAGTCAGTTAAGCAGACAGTTGGACTTCAAAGACCTTAAGCTGTGAACAAACAAAATAACTTAAGCTCAAGTTGACATAAGGGAAGACTTAAAATTATAGTTTTTGATATTTATTTTACAAGAAAGTATTTCATTGTGTTGTTAATATTACTTGCAAGAAATTCAAATAGTTAAGTTACATAGCTACCTTTTGTGATTTCACTATAACAGCTCCACCTTGTGTTGTATCTTTAGCCAGTATACTTTGAGTTATTGTCTGTTGCACATTAGTGCTCGATGTTTTACAATAGAATACCCAGTACCCATTTGCTGAGTGGTTAATTGAACATTTATTTCTGATCAGACTAGGTGTAATAAGGTGGTTTCAGGTAGCCTCTTTTGTGAATACGTGCCACATTTAATAATTCAGAATTTGCATAATAATACTCTTGACTCTGTGTTGAGTGGTTAATCGTAAAAAAAAAGGAAAAATTGGGTGTATTGCATCTAGCACTGTCAAGAACACCGAGAAACAGAAAAATGAATAACAGCCATTGTTGTAAAAAAATGGCAATGAAATGTCGGGGGCGGGGGCCCACACTGATATTCTTTCAGGGGGCCCAGAATTCCTAGCAACTGCCCTGTAGGTGACTGCAACATTTTACTTTACGATCTAGATCTGGGAACTTTAAATACATTGTACTGGCTGACTTGACGTTGATGGGATTATAGCGTGTTTGAACACTTCAAATAAAGTAGGTTTTCTAGTTGACAAAGAATTATGACGGGAAATATTTCGTAGAATATAATGCATTTCATGACATATCCATCGCCTAAATATTTCGCGGTTCAAACAAAGATTTTCGGGGTCTCAGGCTACTTATTTTGCATAAAAATATACAGATTTTTTCATGGTAACATTGGCAATGATCATATGAGCAAAAATGTGTAATGTATTACAAACATCTCCTCTGTTCTCCCTGCCTCATTTCGTTTGATTTTCTTGTCGACAGCATGTCTGAATCCTGTTGCGCATCGTGCGGAATTTCCGATATATTTCACATGTTAAGTTATTCATTGGTTTAAAATTCATTACTTCTTTAAAAAAAATTCTTAAATTATTTTATTCTATTGTTTGCGTTGCTCCCAGTGTGTTCAGTTAATTAATGTCAGGGAACTCCAAATGAGCTTTATGATATATGATAAATCCTGATTTGTTTTATGCAAACAAATGTAAATAGTTATGAATATAAAATTCGATTGTTGTCCTGAAATACCTGACAGTTCATGCGGCAGAGTCAGAGCAATATGTGATCGCAGCCATCAAAAAATAGTTGGTTGTGCTGTGGAGTTTTTCATTGCAACATTACTGTCGTACTTCTTATTTTTGAAAAGAACGTCTATTTTGGGGGCTGAGCCTCAAAAACTGCCTGAAAAGTTCTTGAAGTGTTCTTATTTTTTCAGTTTCGAGGCCTATTTGAAAATATTGATCTTCATCGATAATGGCTTGAGATATTGTGTTTTTGTCCAAAGAATTTTCAGCAGTTGATAAAGCACTCTCATGAACACTACAGTTTAATGAGAAATCTTTCCAGTCCGTTATCTTGTTACTTCAATACACGCCCTCAGCCTCAGGATGTCATCAACATGCTCTTCATTTTTAGACAGTTTTCAGCCTCAATATTCTTAAAAAGTTAGGTTCTGATGGGAAAAAAAGAGTGTTTTCCTTTAAAGATTAATCGGAGAATCCTTAAAAATGCCAGTGTACCATATACTGTACAATATAAAGCCATCAATGATAAATTATATCCAGCCACTGTAAAGTAGAAACAGGGACAGGCTCTGAATTACTTAAATGTGTGACTGTAAGGACAGAATGATTGACACATGGGGGCGTGTCCCCTGTCTGACCTCACGTCTCTGCTGTGTCTCCCAGGTAACACAGTTCCCGCCCTCACAGTCTTGCCCCCCTCCAGTGAGGAGCTGGAGCAGGGAAAGGCCACACTCGTGTGTCTGGCCAACAAGGGCTTCCCCTCAGACTGGACTCTGCGCTGGAAAGTGGACGGTACCAGTAGGAGCTCGGGCGTGGCCGGGAGCGTGGGGGTCCTGGGGAAGGACGGCCTGTACAGCTGGAGCAGCTCCCTGACTCTCGATGCTGGCGACTGGAAGAAGGCGGGGTCACTGACCTGTGAGGCCACAAAGGGCTCCCTGTCTGCCCCCCCTCAGATACTGAGGAGAGACCACTGTACTGAGTAGCTCACACACTCTGATCACACTGTTTTTACCCTGTTCTGCTCCTTACTGCTGTCTCACTGAGCTGAGCCTGTGTGTGAATCCTTCCTCCAGCCTGAGCCCTCAGTGCTAATATCTTACATGTGCTCTGCTTGTGCTCTTCAACACATATGCACACACACCTTCTTATCTGTGTTTGTGGACTGTGGGAAATAGCTGGTAGATCAATATCATTCACTTAATAAAGATTCTCTGAAGAGGTAAAAGTTGTCCTGTCTGTCCTTTTAAAAAAAATCTCCGGTTGATCCACTTGTATGTTGTAAGTCTGCACTGATTCATTTAAGATTTTGGCCCTTATTCAGTTTAAGTCACAATATCATATTCATGCTAGTAAATACAAAAGTTAGTGTGAGTCAAGCGATGACAGGGAAATGTATCATTGACAATATACTAATTAGCAAATAGAGTGTAATTCAAGTGTTTTAATTGTAAATAAATATTCGTTTAAAGTATCTCTATGTAGTCATGTGACCCTGGTGAGAGATTAAAATCCTCTCCTAAGCATCAGCTGATGAGCATTGAAGAGAGTGCGTGTGTAATAACTGATCTGGGATCAGTAAACGAGGCGTCAGAGGAGAGGACCAGTGATTTGTACAGTAACTGATCTGGGATCAGTACAGGAGGGGTCTGAAGAGAGGAGCAGTGATGTGTGCAGTAACTGATCTGGGATCAGTAAAGGAGGGGTCTGAAGAGAGGAGCAGTGATGTTGGCACTGTGCTCAGATCAGTTCAGTGCAGCAGGATGTGAGCTCAGCTCACACTAACCCCCTGGGGACGGCCCAGACACCTGGCCACAGTGCTGCTCTATTCTGAGATTGAGTCAGTCCCACTGAGGGACAGCAGAACCAGCCTGTCCCGCCCTGCAGATGCAAATCTGAGTTTCAGCCCCACAGCTCACAGTTTCTCAGCCCAAAATACCCCAGCACTGAGACAGCTGTTTGAACATGAGGAGGTGGGGGGTTTATTTCTGTAATGGGGTTAGAGAGGGAGGGGTGAACCTCACAACTGCTTTAGCATGAATGTTTGATTACAAATTCCACTGCTCACTCAACCAGTGCAGTAATTCCTTCCGTATCAAGGCATTTTGTATTGTTACAATATAATCAAGTGCGTACAATCATAAACTTGATACAGTTTACAAATCGTCGGCTGGGAATGAACTTGGTCTATCTGCATTTTTGTGAATATTTGAGATATTCTGTCATAATAAATTTTAAGTTAACTAGGTCTATTTTAGGTTATGACCCTGCTTAGATATGCACTCAGTTTATGTCAAAGGTCAATATTAGAAGAGTCTATTTTCAAATTTGCCGCTTCACCAAGTTTTAATTAGGTCTATCTGCAATTAACCAGTAATATTAGAGGGATTGCATCATGCGACCTCAGGACTCAGAGACAAAATGGCTGCCAAGAGCAGAGTTGAGAGAAATTGACCGATCCCAAGCCATGCCTCCCATTGTTACTGTTGCTAGGTCGGACAATTAACCAGGAAACTTCAACCTTGCCTGAGTTCAAAACAACAAGCATAGTGGCGCCGGTTCCGTTCACTGATGTGTTGCATGTGAGTCGGTGTTATTTTGGCATCAACATTTTGTCTCCTTAAATATGTGCTTTTTTGGAGGATGAAAAGCGGCACACTTACTAATGGGAAGATCGAAATGTGACTCAGTGTCAACGTTTAAGTGCGAGCAGAAAAGTTAAGTTCACGTGACCAAGGCTTTTAATGACCCTCTAATAAGATATGTGCTTGGAAGTTTTCCCTGTTATAAGGACCGTCGATGAATGTCCGTGTACGTCATCAAATTACTCTCTGGTTTCCCTCACTTCATTGTACCCTGGTTGAGCATATTTGCCTTCAAATGAATTGTTCATATTGAATCATATGGCTAATGCCAACGTTGTTAAAAGGAAGCGCTAGTTAACTCTTGCTACTCCTGTCCTCAGCTTCATCTTTGCCCCTGTCCCGTTAAGACACTGCTCTCAGAAATGATCACTGCACAGCATGGATCGAGGAGAAACTTTTTTTCTCCTGATTTCTAGCTAACAGCCAAGTCTTTCTCCCCTCCTTGTTTCTTTGAACTCTGTATAAACAGACACAGCGACTTGTCCACTGTTTTAAATATGCAGGTAAGTATTGTCGTTGAATGTCAGTTACAAGCAGCTAGCTCGTTAGCCACCTTGTTAATTTTATTAACTGCTCAGTTAATGCAGTCCCCGCGACGGTAAGGGTACCAATGTAGCTCGCTGGTGACCGTTATCAATCGCTAGCGTTTGTTGTCAGTCAGCGGTCTATTCAAGTCAATGGAACGGCTAATTAGCTAGCTAGCATGAAACGTTTTATTACAGCCCTTCAAATGAATATTGCTGCAAAAGGCATGAGAATACAACTGCGTAGGTTTGTTTGATAAAAGTGCCTTCTGTAATATTCTTGTGTCGTAAATTGTAATTATCTTGTGAGATTTATCACCAATGAAAAAGACACTAATTTCACAACTGTTTCAGATCTTTTTTTAAATTAGTATAGGAATACATTAAAAAGCTTATTATGGTTTTGGAAATGGAATAAAAAACACGCCTTTAACACGGTTGGCATATCAAGTGTCTGTTACAAGTTACATCATTTTACCATCGTCAGAAACCCAAAATGCCTGGTTTGACGGCTGCCTGAGGTGAAAGTTGTCCGAGGTTTGGTCAGACCCCTTCTTTCCCCATTGTGACATAGCCGAAAGTGGGCGAGGCTTGGGATCGGTCAATGAGGTCGTTGCAAGTTACGTAGGTGATCACATGATCCCCGAAGCAAAATGTACACAGAGGTTGATCGCAGCACAGTGAAAATGGAGAAATCTTGTGCTGCTGTTGCTTGCACCAATAATAATGCCATTCAGTCGTCTGGAAAATACAGCAAAATAAGTTTCCATCTATTTCCACAAAATAATGAAGCCCTTTTGAAAAGATTGGCTTGTTAAATTAAGAAGAATTGACCGTGGAAAGCCTTAAAAACCAACAAAACATTCAGTTCTTTGCTCAGAGCACTTTGAGAAAAGCTGCTTCACGTACCAGAAGTTCACAAGTAAGTCAACGGTTTTGTTGCAATGAAAACTGGTTTTAAAGTGAAGATTTAAAGAAATTAATGGAAAATATATATTCAATACAAATATTAACCTTAAGCCTGAACGCCCCTGTAACGGGGGCAATGAATTTGCATAATAAGCATGTTTCCTTATAGCAACCTCGTCATGTGGCATATCCTCTTAAAGCGAAGAAACTCGGCGAAAAGTTAGTGATGACCGTTTTTACCTAAATTGAACACAATTCAAGTAGGCTACCAAGCAAGTAAATTAGCATCTAGCAAAACATTAAATAAAATAAGATTAAATAATTAGTGCTCTATCGCAAGCATTTCTACTGAATTTGTGATATGCATACAAACGATACCTCAAATGAAAAAGGACAGTCCACAGATTCCAACGATATAAGCCTTGTCATTTTAAATTGACACCACACTCAAAACACAGCAGGCATACACATTAAATGCTACAGAGATGAGCAAAAGATTTTCTTACCTTTGATATTTTGTCATAAAAGCTGTTTGTGGGTAAATCTACGCTTGCTATTGTTTTAGCCAGTCTATCTTTGAGTCCTCTTGCCATTATGCTATGCACTGGAAGACCTCAGCAGTATGATCACTTAAATGGTTTGTTTTTGTACTTTCGCTATAATTAACCACTAAATATTCAACTGTTGTTTTCAAAGCCGGTTTATGACTGAGAATCCTTGCGCCAATATGCTCAAGTTCAAACAAAGCACAGCTATGCAAGTGCTAAATCAACCAGTGAATATATAGTCTGTTGAGCAAGTGTCCTGGATAAGGCGGCGCATTTGGACCTGAGGTTCAATATCCGGTTATACATGCGATATTTCAGAGCAAGGAAATACATTTTTTTGTATAAATAGTAATTAATCGATGCATTCCCATCCCATCAAAGCCATCTTCCTGAGTTACTTCGGGGATCACGTGACTTACACTACGGTTTCTGCATCCAGTGCAACGCCTCCATTGCTGTATTTCATCATTCCGTTGAGTGCTTCGAGAAGTCAGATTGAACAGTGTTATTTGCTGAAACCTAAATGATTTGCTGAAAAATTATGTTTTGTCAAGTTAATCATGTAAACTGAGTTCGTTACCTTTTCTATGCAGATCAAAGTGAAGAATAATGACCCAAAGGCTTCGATCAATCAGAGAAATCAAAAAGTCAAAAGTCAAAAGGTTACATTGTTTATATACTTTAAGTTGTTCACAGTTATAATGTTCATATTTCCTTGATGTGAGATCATTCACACGTGAATGTTTCTTATTACTAGGTCATATTGAAAAAGGCCTAAAAAGTGTTAATCTTGTATTCCTTTTTTATTGTGACAGTGTTTAAAAGTTGTTTCATAAGTATTATTAGTTAATAAACATTGGGGTTTCTTTAAAATGTGGTTTTAAGAGACTCAATTCATTTCAATATTTTTAAAAACCTGTGATCTACAGATAGACCAAAGTATCACTGGAATTTTATTAATTCTAAAGTTACAGTGGTCTATCTGCAAAATTGGGTACCCAGAATTCAATGTTGCCAGACGAATAGGAGAATGTAAATTAGCCCAGTTTAGTCTCGTCATATTCTAATTGTTTAGGGCAAAAAATCTTTTAATTTGGAAAAACCTAAAGGGGGTATTTTTAATACCAAACCTTTAATCGCAATTTCCTCGAAAACACAAAAATGGCAGATAGACCTAGTTAATCCTCGGCCGAGGAAATGTCGATCAATGCATTCCAGTAAAGCTTTTAATTTTTTTTTTTTTGTAAATACTGAGGAGCAGTCAATACATGCATTTGATTTATGATGAGTAATGATGGTGAGGACTTCACCAATCTGTGAAAGGCTGCATGGGTAAATAGTTTAACAATTTATGAATAATGTTTCTCAGCATTGAATTGAAAATAATTTAGGGATTTCTTCCTCTATCGTATATAATATCATTTAAAGATTCAAAGAATCCGGACAAATCTCTGTATGCAAGGAGCAAGGCCAAAAACCACTATTGAATGGCTGTGATTGTAATGGTTGTGCTTTATACATAGTTCAGATGCACAGAGGGCAGGAAGTTGAGGATTGAACTCAGGTGCAAGGATGGACTTGGTAGTATTTATTACGCCTACTGCGCAGCAGAAGGCACGAACGAAGCAATACAAAACAAACAAGAATCAAGGTTCCTTAATTAACACAATTGGTGATACAGTTGCTGGGCTTTAGCTGCATTAACAATGTATTACACACAGAAAACAAACAGGAGTTGAGGTTCCTTAATATAAAGTGCTGGAATAAACAATAACACCACTAATTAGATTTTAGAGTTTAAATACATGCAAAACGCGGGGAACTAAGTCTATACAGGACTGGGAATGCATCACAGGTATGTTGTTACGAGACTTTGCAATGACTATGTGCAAAACTTGGTCTTAAATAGCACACTGCTACCACACAGTGAAAATGAGACACAGATGCAGGCAATGAGTGAAGAGAGAAGAATGCAGTCCAGGTCCTAATGGACCGGTGAGCTGGACGGCAGGAGGCGTGGTCTGACAGTAATCTTCTGGTCCCAGGCAGTGTTGCATTACATACAGACAAGATTCAGTGGTAAAAATCACTGCATGGGCTCAGGTACACTTCTTTAATTCATTGCCAGTGAACAATTTGTTGTTGCATCCAGCAGTGCAAGTTAAAAATCTGTCATGTGAAGATTAAACCATATATACATATTAAACGCATACCGATTATGACTCTGGACTTCTCACGTTTTTCTTTACTCAGGGGTTGGAAGCAATGCATGTGTTTCATGATCGTTTAAATGAAATAAGATCATTTGATACGTCTTTATGCAATTCCATTGCTTCCAACCACTCCATGCACAAGGACTTCAATTCCGTGCGAGAATCTCTTACATACGCGTTGATTGAATAATTGCTGACTTCAGCAAGGGAACATAAATATGCCACTAAAACTCACGCCAAATGTGTGAGAGTTGACAGGTGTGTGTTATTTATGAAAACTGGCCACATCTGATAATATTGAGAGTTTTCGGAGTTTCTGTAATAGTAATTTAAATGAATGATTGAAAACAGGTCATGACCCATCGTTATATTCAAGGGATTGTTTGAGCTTCCCTTATTGCCAGTTCATCAGCCGCCACTGGGCAGATGTACAGTAGTGAACTGTACTGACGTAACAGAGCATTGGGGGCCGGAGGGTTTCATGAGGATCGAGTAGAAGGGGAGAGTTTGAGGTGTGATTCTGCTCCTGAACCTCTGCTCTGTAGCTCTGTTATATGCATTTGAACATGGGAGTGAAGTTAAACCCTACTATGCTGAGTTTTTCCACACTGTCACGACCAGGTCCTGCTTTCACATTTTACGCTGTAGTCTTCAAATGTTGAGAGTGAATTCTTGTTCAAACAGCAAACCCAGGGCTGACACCCTCTCACAGTGACGGTGTCAGAGAAAGTTCTATCATGAGGCATAGGACGCCAAATCAATTACCTTCATCAAATCGTTGCCATCGTTCTTCCATAAAATTTCCCAGAACGTGTTTCTGTTCGCTGTTTGCAGAGATTTCGCATCACCCACCATCACCAGCCCCTGACTCCCGCCCTCATCAGCATCAAACCCATCATCTCCCAACTGACCAGATGACCCTTCCTTCCACATGAAGGATGGCTTCACCACTGCCAGCTACGCTGGCAGATTTGCACCCACCTTGCTGAGGGCTCCTAAAGGACGGAATCATCGCCAAAGATGCTATTAAATTTATTTAATTGTTAATAAATCTTTGCAACTTTAATTCCAGAGTCTCCATGATTGAACTATCAGTAGTTGGGCTGATTTTGCACCGGCCAGGTCAAGGGTAATACCAGCTTGTAATTTCCTCTCTCATATTTCACCAGTGGCCACTTTATCTGGTACATCTGTACACCTGCTTGTTAATCTCAATATCTATTTAGCCAATCAAGTATGTACAATGTAATTCATGAAAGCATGCACACATAGTCAAGAGGTTCAGCTGTTATTCAGACCAAACATCAGAATGGAGGAGAAATTGGATCTCAGTGACTTTGACAGACGAGTGATTATGGATGCCAGATGGGGTGGTTTGAGTGCCTCACAGACTGATAATCGGAATTTTAAGGAAAAACAGTCCTTAAAGTTTGTGGAGAATTGTGCAAAGAAAAAAAAACATTGATCGAGTGGCAGTTATGTGACAAACGTCAAAGGAGAAAGGTCAAAGGAGAATGACCAGACTAGTTAAAGCTGACAGAAAGGCAACAGTAACTCAAATAACCTCACGTCACAACAGTGTTACACAGGAATGCATCTCTGAAACAACATGTCGACTCTTAAAGTGGACGGGCTACAGCAGCAGGAGACCACACCAGGTTCCACTCCTGTCAGCTAAGAACAGGAAACTGAGGCTACAGTGAAAAAAAGCCTCACCAAAACAGGACAGTAGAAGATGGGAAACACATCACTTGGTCTGATGAATCTCAATTTCTGCTGTGACATGCAGATGGGAGGGACAGAATTTGGCCTGATCTACATGAATTCATGGATCCATCCTGCCTTATATTAACAGTAAAGGCTGGTAGAGGTGCAATGATGTAGGGAATATTTTCTCAGCACACATTAGGCTCCTGAATACCAATTGATCATTTAAATGCCATTAAAAAAAAAATCAGTATAAATTAATGTCTCCATTGTGTTCTTTCCATTAAGTTCCAAATGATCAAAAAACTGTATTTTCATAAGAATGAGCACATTTTCTTGTATTCCCATTAGCAGAAAGTGTAATATCATTGAGAATATGAGTTATTACTGCACATAGTAGCTCAGTGCTTTTAGAGCAGAACCTATCAGTGTTTCAGTGGCTCCCCCCTCAGCACCTGCAGTAGGTCCCAGCTGCAGCAGTGCAGTATCTGTGCAGTCTGACTGAGGGAGGTTTTTGTACGGCTCTCTAACACTGTGTGAGCGGCCAGCTATTATCCTGCTGACAGTAATAATCTCCAGCATCTTCAGCCTGGACTCCAGTGATTTTCAGTGTAAACTGAGTCCCATATCCACTCCCACTGAAACGATCAGGAGTTCCAGAGAAGCGAGTTTTGGCGTTATAAATCAGAAGTTTAGGAGCCTGACCAGGTTTCTGCTGGTACCACTGGACATCGTCGGTGACGCCCTGACTGGCTGTACAGCTGATAGTGACAGTGTCTCCCTGCTGAACAGCCTGAGCTGCTGTAGACTGAGTCAGAACTACATCTGCCATTGATCCTAAAAAAATGATAAGCATTGAAATTGATGTTAATGTAGATAAACCCTGTCAAATGATATGCATAACTACTGCATATATTATTGAAAATAATAACAACTCCAGAGAAAAAATTGAATTCACTCTCAATCAAATATTGTGAGATGGATCCATCTTTCTCACCCTGCACAAGAAGTCCCAGCATCACCAGCAGTAGAAAGTCTGACATCATCATAATGCTGCCTGTGTCAGTGTCTGTGAAAGGACTGGACAGTCACTGATCAGTACTGGGGGTCTTAACGTGTGTGGAGCAGTGAGGCAGGACAGGTATGCAAAGCCCCTTCCTCTATACAAATCCTGTCACACACAGTTAGAGGAGCTCTGATGTGTGAACAGCAGTGGGTCTATAGAGGGCTGGGACATGTGCACTGTATGCTGATATTGACAATAAATTAATTAATTCATTCAATCCTTTCTCTGAACTTTTCAAGGGGTAACCGAAATCCGGCTGAAATTTTATAAAACGTGTTTAAAACTTTGCTTGATTATGTATTTTCATACACTTGTCACACTCAGTTTATGAATATAATATTAATCAAATTTATGTCTCCTATGAAGAGTTTGTTCTATTATCATCACAGGTAGCACCTTTCTTCATATATGGCACAGTGGTTTTATAACTCTGTGTTTAGAATTAGAGCCCTTTCGCTAACAGAGGCAATACAGGACTTACTGGAAAAGGAAACTATCTCTTTAATCTTTTTCACTGATCACTGTGACATTTTCACCAAGGCAGAAGTGGAGTCTTTTCATTCGGTCTGTATATCTCTGATTGTTTCGGTTATCCAAACTTTGAAAGATCATGTGTGCAGATGTCAAATACGCCATCATTTTTCATGAGGACAGAGAGAAACTGCATTTCCCACAATGCAGTTGTTACCTGTAGCTAATACTGGTAAAAGGCAAAAAAAACAAAAAAACAAAAACAAAACAAACAAAAAAATACACATGAAGAACATTGCAAATTATGAGTTAATCTTTTCTGTTCCAAGAACTTCAATAAGCAGGAGTATTGTGCTTATAAATCCATCTTGTTCTCATTCTAAGAGCCATATCTTGGTCCAGCAGACTTATTCCAATTTGTAACTAGAGACTTGAGCATTTTATCGAGTGTGTTCACCCACTCTTTGTGTTTATTGTCAGATTGAGGAATGTCTTCCTCCCAGAATGAAATCTGTTTCAAAACAATGAAAAAAATATATATTTGGAACAATTTGTTCCCATTGTGTTCTTTCAACTCACGTTCATACAATCAGAAAATAAAACCTTCATTTTCAGCAGACGGTCTTTAAATTCTTGTATGACCATATCCAGAGATAGTAGGCCTATTACATTTGAGTATCTGACTTCTTTTTATACAAATTATCTCAGTGTTTCAGATCAGTGGCTCCCCGCTCAGCACCTGCAGTAGGTCCCAGCTGCAGCAGTGCAGTCTCAGTGTAGTCTGAGGGAGTTTTTTTGTACGGCTCTCTAACACTGTGTGAACACATAGCTGCCACTGATGACATGGAAACTCTGACAGTAATAATCTCCAGCATCTTCAGCCTGGACTCCAGTGATTTTCAGTGTAAACTGAGACCCAGATCCACTCCCACTGAAACGATCAGGAATCCTGGCCGGTGCTACTAGTATAAACACTCTGACTGGCTGTACAGCTGATAGTGACAGTGTCTCCCAGCTGAACAGCCTGAGTTGCTGGAGACTGAGTCAGAACTATATCTGTCATTGATTCTGGAAAAGATAAACATGTAAATAAATATTAATGCAGGTAAACCGTGTCAAACTGAATGAATTTCTAAAGCGGATTTGAAATGAAATAATTTCAACTCCACAGCGAAAGTTGTATAAATTGTAAATTAAAAAATTTTGAGATGTTCCATCTTTCTTACCCTGTAAAAGGAGTCCCAGCATCACCAGCAGTAGAGAGTCTGACATCATCATAATGCTGCCTGTGGCAGTGTCTGTGAAAGGACTGGACAGTCACTGATCAGTACTGGGGGTCTTATAGTGTGTGGAGCAGTGAGGCAGGACAGGTATGCAAAGCCCCTTCCTCTATACCGGTGTTTCCCAAACCTCTCCTAGCATACCCCTGGTCCTGTATGCTTTAGGGGCCGTATGCATGGAGGAGGGATAACTTTACCCCCAGATAACGCCTATCCTCTGGATAACTTTCCAAGGGATAACTGCCGCGTGCTCTCCGTATGTATGAGTCAAGGATAGGGCCGGGAATAGCTATCCCAGGTTTACATGCAAGCGCTATTTCTAGACAGGGGGACTCCCTGTGTTTTATAGCATTCTGCGCATGTCTGTACGGGATTTCTCATGACACGCATAACAACACATTTCTCGTTTTTTAGTTGTACAACAAATAGCTGTTTTCTATAATGTAGCAGGTGTCAGTTGTTTCACACCCAAAACGGCAGCGGAAAAGTAACTTTCCTAACACCGAAATACATGTTCTTTTGGAGGAAATCTCGGTGGAATGTGCTGTTTACAACTAATACATGTGCTGTAACGAACAAAATTAAGACTGAAATTTGGACCCAAATTGCAAAGGTGAATTCCTGTGGCTGCGCAGAACGCACTATTTCAGAATTGAAAGATAAGTGGAAGTCTCGGAAAGCAGCTGTACTACACAGACCGCAAGACCAGCGCAATCCGTGGAATAAAGCCGCTATCCCCAGTTGAAACTGGGTATAACTTTATCCCCAGATAAGGACCGCGGATTGTGCTATCCCCTCTACATGCATACCACTTTAACCTCGCTAGCCGGGGGATAGTCTCCATCCTCCGGATTAAGTCACTTATACTGGCTTCATGCATACGGCCCTAGATCTCTCCCTGCTCCAGCCCAGGTGATTCAAATGATTTGCTTATTATCAAGCAGCTTCTGTGGTTAATTAGGACCTGATCATTTGAATCATCTGTGCTGGAGCAGGGAGAGATCTAAAGCATACAGGACAAGGGGTACGCCAGGAGAGGTTTGGGAAACACTGCTCTATGCAAATCCTGTCACACACAGTTAGAGGAGCTCTGGGGCCGTATGCAGGGGCCAGTTGTTCAAAAGATTTAATCTGAATTAAAGTGATCCGGATTTGGGAATCCCATTTTTTGCTATCCAGGATCACGTACTCCGTCTCACTTTTATCCCGGTTTTTCAAAGCAACGTTGGATTGAATTACTCTGATAATCGATACGAAGAATAACAGGTGGAATAGCATGGGGTCACTTCAAGTTTTTATTTGAAAAGACAGGGAAAATAAAACAATATCAACACTCGTGCATATACCAGCACCTCATGAGCAGGAGTGAGAGTACATTAACCGAAAGGGGAGGCATGGCATCAACATCCAACTTGTGGGCGATGCTGACCTCATCATCACAAACTGTGTTGTGAAGTGGCCATGATATTCGTATCCTGAGGGAGAGTGCGCTATACTGAGGGCTCCACACCAACCAACCGGATGGCATAATATTAGGAGACAGTGCCTATCCACTCCTACCATGGTTGATGACCCCTCTTCTTGTGGCAAACACTCTGGCTCAGGCACACATGCAACACTGCTAATTACAAAATAAGATGTGCTATTGAGCATTTAAATGGAGTTCAGCCAGGAAAACTCATGCTTCAATAAAATAGAACAATTTATTCATCGGTATAAGCATAACATTGTATTTTGGTGGCGGTTCTGCTCTGGAGGAATGCCCTACCTAGGCACATACAAACAGAGTTAGTCATGAACAGAAATCAAAATCCACCTGATGTGAGCAGAACCAAACAGGTGGAGGTTGGGGTGGAAGAGGCAAGCAAAAACCAAAGAGCGTGTTGCATAGCATGAAAAGTCATCGAAACAGCAGCAGAAGTGAGTGAGCTTGAAGTCTTTAAATAGACCGCTGCATTACCTCATGTGATGTGTATCCTCCAATTGTTGTGTGCCTGCTGATGCTGACGTGGCTGGTAGCTTACCGGGCTGCTGTCAGCTGATGTAGCTCTGCTCGAGTTTCCTGCCTGAACTAGTTACACTTATTTCTGAGGAGGCGCTTTGCATGCCTAAACTACTTGTGAGTAAAGCCACAGGAAGCGTGCAACATAAATCTTGCCTGTATTGTGCTTCACAACATTGCCACCAGACGCAATGTCCCTCTCTGTGATGATGTTTATGATGCACCTGAGCCTATTGAGCCTCCTGCAGTGCCTCAGAATGAGGTACTGACTGGGGGTGCTATAAGGGATGCAATTTTTAAAAATTACCTTTGACCGTGTCACTGTAATTATTAGTGAGAGATTAAAGTTACATTTAAATAATTTTTGCTTGAAATTGAAAATTATTTGGGGATTTTATGATTTATATTTTATTATTTTATGAACAATTTCATATATTCTATTTTTTGATTAACTGTACTAACAAGTTTAATGGGGAGACTGTTGACTGCTTTATCTAATTTATCATTGTAATGGTTGAACAAATCAAGTGCAAATTAAAAAAGAATGTGTATACATACACTACGTGATACAAATGTTGTATTACCTGACCAGTGTTAAGTTAGTTTTATTATATTTTGCTCCTGAAATCCAGACTGAATCCACCCTTCTCCTGGGATCAGAATAATCCAGCTTTTTTTGGATCAAATGTATCCCAATCCTACCTAAAAGTTTTAAACTACACAAACCCAAGGTCTGATCCAGATAAAAACCAAGATCTAATCCGATTACAGAATCCATTTTTTCGTTTCAAAAACCCATTTTCAAGATTTGATCCAGTCCGGATTACTTTAATCTGGATTACATCTTTTGAACAATTGGCCCCTGGCTTTATAACTAGCGGCCAGTTGTTCAAAGGTAATCTGATCAGATTTCGGTAATCTGATTGGATCAAATCTTGAAAATCGGTTGTTCAAAAGGGAAAGAAGGATTCTGAAATTGGATTAGATCACGTAATCCAATCCTGGTTTTTTTCTGGATCAAATCTTCATGTTAGAAATCAGTAATTTGTATGTTTGTTTTTAGCTTGTTTTTAGTTTCTGGTTTTAGTTTCTAGTTTTTAGTATATTTCTTGTTTGTTTTTAGTATCGCTATTATTTATATATTTATTATATTTATTCGTTAGAGCGTGTGTTTCTGGATGATTGCTCTGTCTCTGGTCTTCAGTGTTTTCCTCCCGTTTCTGTCTCGTGGCGTCTTGTCTTTTTCATCACACTCTCTTCCCTGTAATTTCGGTTGGGTGTTTCCACTTCCTTCTCGCTGTTCTCATTGACTATCCGCACCTGAGAGTAGTTTAGCGAGGCACGGGTGTTTAGTTAGATTAGAGTTAGAACTCCACCCGTTTCCCCTCTCTCTCCTATCGCCGTCCTTGCTTTTCTAGTTCCACCTCTCTCTACAGCTGTCCTGTGTTTAGCTGGGATTCCACTTAATTAGTTTGTGTTTAAAAGACCCACTTTCCCGTAGTTTCTTGTCGACTCGTTTCTACCACAGCTCGTCTTGGTCAGTCTCGTTTCTGCGCTTTTTTCCTCGTTGCGATTGTTGAAAGCTTCGTTTCTCGTGATTCTCCGTAAGTCTTGTATTTGATTGTTTGTATTGCGTTGTGAGATTGCGATTTGATTGATTAGTACTTCGTTCTCCCTAATTCCCATTTTGTACCCATCTGTTTAGTTTCTCCTGTGTTCTCCCTTACCCCATCCAACTCCTTTTTTCCTTCCCTTCCATTCCCTTAGTTTCAACCCTCTTTGTTACTGTCTTTGTGCGGATTGATTATTCTGGTTACTGGATCTTTTTGCTTGTCCCCTGACTTCGATTCTGCCCATCCTGCATATCTCTGTTTGCCTGGCTATTGATCTATTTCTGTCTTGACCATGAGCTCTGTAAATCCTAATAAATGCCCTGCCAATGCTGAACTGCATTTGGAGTCAATGTCCGTTCCTTTCAGTGCACGAAGTCGACCAGTACAGACTCCAGCGGATACTGCTGAACTTCAGCGACTTTTTCAACAACAAGAGGTCGTCATTCAGCAGCAGCGTCGCGACTTGCAGGAGATGAGAGCTACTCTACAGCATCTCACTCTGGGCCCCACCTTTCCCAGTCCTGCAGTCGCACCGGCAGAGGCAGCTCCCATTCGGGAGCCACGTCTTACTCCTCCGCGGGAGTATGACGGAGACCCCACCACCTGCAAAGCATTCCTGTCCCAGTGCTCGATCATATTCGAGTTACAGCCCCTAACCTTTCCTACCTCACGTTCCCAGAGTAGCCTCGTCATCACACTCTTGACCCGGCAGAGCAAGGGACTGGGGAACCTCGATGTGGGACGCTGACCACCCCTGCACCCGCACCATTGAAGATTTCATGGCGGAGATGAGGGAGGTGTTTGACCGGTCCTACCAGGGGCGAGAGGCAGGAAGCGCACTACTGAGTTTACGGCAAGCCGGGTGTAGTGTCTCCGATTACGCCATCCAATTCCGTTCGTTGGCCGCCTCTACACACTGGAGCGAAGATGCCCAGTTTGATGTGTTCTACCGGGGGTTGGCAGAGAACATAAAGGATGAGTTGGCGTCCCGTGAGCTTCCACCTGATCTGCAGGGGCTCATTAGAGTGGCCATCCAGATTGATTCTCGGATCCAGCAGCGCAAGAGGGAGCGCCAGAGCCATTCAGAGCCCCGACGGTCAGACCTGCGTGGTAACTTCGATCTCCTCGGGCGACTCTCCTATCCAGGAGACCGGGCGAGCCCCGAAGTCGGAGAACCCATGCAGGTCGACCGTTGCGGTTATCGCCACAAGAGCGAGCTAGGAGACTGCGCCACGGGGGGCATGTCTGTACTGTGGGCTAGCGGGTCATCGTATCCAGTGCTGTCCCCTACTCAAAAAGGAGGGGGAGTGGGGAGGATTGGACAGCTGGCTCAAGATAACAAGGATCCACGTAGGCTGGTTTCTGTCACTCTACTTTTTGCAAGCGATCATTAACCACTGATGTTTTATTTGATTCGGGATCAGACATCAACCTGATCGACGCCAACCTGTGCAACCAGCTCCAACTCCAGCTCCAGAAATTACCCACACCGTTCCAGGCACTTGGCCTTTGTGGGCAACCGCTAGGTCAGGTGACCCTGGTTACGCCCCCACTCACGCTCATTGTCTCCGGCAACCATCAGGAGCAGATCCGGCTCCATGTCATCACCTCCTCCTCTGCTCCCATCGTCCTGGGCCTCCCTTGGTTGAAACAGCACAACCCCACCATCAACTGGAGGACTGGGCAGGTGGCTGAGTGGAGTACTCATTGCCTGCGCTCCTGCCTCCGCAAGGCTCCCGCCAAGCAGGCCGAGGGGGGATCCAGTGAGCCTCCAGTCACTCCAGATCTGTCCAAGGTCCCCAGTGAGTACCACGATCTGGCCGAAGTCTTCTCAAAGTCTCGTGCCCTGTCTCTGCCTCCTCACAGACCCTACGACTGCGCCATTGATCTCCAACCTGGCACAGCGCCCCCTAAGGGGGGGTCTCTATTCGCTGTCTCGTCCCAGAGCAAGAGGCCATGGAGAGATATGTGGAGGACTCACTGGCTGCCGGCATCATCCGTCCCTCTTCCTCTCCTGCTGGCGCTGGGTTCTTCTTCGTTAGCAAGAAGGACGGATCTCTCAGGCCATGTATTGACTACAGGGGACTCAATAATATTACCATTAAGAATCGATATCCCCTTCCTTTAATGAATTCTGCTTTTGAGCTGTTGCAGGGGGCCACTATCTTCACCAAACTTGACCAACGCAACGCTTACCACCTCGTCAGGATTAAGGAAGGGGATGAATGGAAGACAGCTTTCAACACCACTAGGGGGCACTACGAGTACCTGGTCATGCCGTTTGGTCTAGCTAACGCCCCTGCTGTCTTCCAAAACCTCGTTAACGACATTCTGCACGACATGATTAATCAATTTGTTTTTGTTTACCTTGATGATATATTAATATTCTCTCGATCCAAGGAAGAACACAGGCGTCATGTTAGTGCAGTCCTGCAGCGCCTCCTGGAGAACCAACTCTCGCCAAGGCAGAGAAGTGTGAATTCCACTTGGACAAAGTCCCTTTCCTCGGTTGTGGTCACTCCAGGAGGCATCCTAATGGACCAGGAGAAGGTGAAGGCGGTAAAGGATTGGGCCACCCCTACTACTCGCAAGGAACTACAATGTTTCCTAGGGTTTGCTAACTTTTACCGTCGATTCATTCGCAATTACAGCACCGTTGCTGCTCCATTGACCTCTCTGACTTCCCCCAAAGTTCCTTTTGTGTGGACCCCTTCGGCAGAGAAGGCTTTTCTGGAACTAAAACAAAGATTTACCACTGCTCCTGTTCTCCAACAGCCAGATCCTGAAAAGCAGTTCATCGTCGAGGTAGACGCCTCTAACACCGGCGTGGGGGCAGTCCTGTCGCAGCGCAATGGCAAAGATAATAAGGTACACCCTTGCACCTTCTTCTCACACAGACTTAGCCCAGCCGAGCGTAACTATGACATCGGAAATCGGGAGTTACTGGCAGTGAAGATGGCATTAGAAGAGTGCTGTCATTGGTTAGAGGGGGCTAAGGTTCCATTCCAGGTCTGGACCGACCACAAGAATCTGGAGTACCTCCATTACAGCTAAGAGATTAAATTCCCGCCAATCTCGTTGGTCACTGTTCTTCGACAGATTTAATTTCACTTTAGCTTACCGCCCAGGCTCCCAGAACAAGAAACCTGATGCCTTGTCACGAAAATTTTCGCCTGACGCCCCTCCCAAGGAGCCTCAAACCATCCTACCCAGTCGTGTTGTGGTGGGAGCATTAGTTTGGGAGTTAGAGGATCGAGTCAGAAGGTCACAACCTTCTGGGGGGCCACCTACTAACTGTCCCAAGGACTGCCTCTTTGTTCCAGACTGCCTCCGAGCCGAAGTTCTCCAGTGGGCCCATTCCTCCCGTCTCGCCTGCCATCCTGGTGCTAACCGGACCTTGGCCATGCTAACTTCGCAGGTTTTGGTGGCCAACGGTCCGGAGATGTAAAGAACTTTACAACTGCTTGTCCGGTCTGCGCCCAAAAACAAGGCCACCCACACGGCACCAGCTGGTCTCCTGCAGCCGCTTCCGGTTCCTTCCCGACCATGGGCTAATATTGCATTGGACTTTGTCACTGGCCTTCCGCCCTCCAGAGGTAACACCGTCATCCTGACCATTGTTGATCGCTTTTCCAAGGCAGTACATCTCGTCCCTCTTCCCAAACTTCCCTCTGCCAGAGAAACAGCTGAATTACTCGTCCAAAACGTAGTCAGAATACACGGCATCCCCTCTGACATTGTCTCCGACCGTGGCCCTCAATTCATCTCACAAGTCTGGAAAGCCTTTTGTCAAGCCTTGGGAATAACGGTCAGTTTAACCTCTGGATTTCACCCGCAGAGCAATGGACAGACAGAGAGGGCCAACCAGCAGATGGAGAGTGTCCTTCGGTGCCTCACTTCCCGAGATCAGGGGGACTGGAGCGAACAACTACCCTGGGTCGAATACTCCATCAACAGCCTTCCCACGGCTGCCTCAGGTGTGTCCCCCTTCCAAGCTTGTCTCGGTTACCAACCACCTCTGTTCCCCTCACAGGAGGTCGAAGTTGATGTTCCCAACATCCAGGAGTTTCTACAGAGGTGCCGAAGGACGTGGGAGGAAACTTCGTTCCGCTCTCCTGAAAGCTGCTGGACGAGATGAGTCGCCAGGCCAACCGTCGCCGCTCTGTTCCACCGCAATACAAAGTAGGACAAAAAGTTTGGCTTTCTTCCAAAGACATTGCACTAAGGACTGAAAGTCGCAAGCTAGCCCCCCGTTTCATTGGTCCTTTTGTGATTGAGAAAATCATTAACCCTGTCTCTGTTAAACTCAAGCTACCAGCCTCTATGAGCCGTATCCACCCAGTCTTTCATGTGTCATGCATTAAACCTGTACTGTTTTCCGTCCACACCCCTGCCCGACCAATCCTCCTCCCCAAGACTCATCGATGGAGGAGAAACATATACAGTGCACAAGTTGCTGGACGTTAAATCGGCGAGGAAGGGGCCTACAGTACTTGGTGGACTGGGAAGGATACGGCCCGGAGGAACGCTCATGGGTTCCTGCTCGTCACATCCTCGACAAATCGCTCATCAAAGACTTTCACAAAAGGACTTTCAAGCGAGCTTAGACCGCCAGGTGGCGGTCATAGAGGGGGGGTTCTGTTAGAAATCAGTAATTTGTATGTTTGTTTTTAGCTTGTTTTTAGTTTCTGGTTTTAGTTTCTAGTTTTTAGCATATTTCTTGTTTGTTTTTAGTATCGCTATTATTTATATATTTATTATATTTATTAGATTTAGAGTGTGTTTTCTGGATGATTGCTCTGTCTCTGGTCTTCAGTGTTTTCCCTCCCGTTTCTGTCTCGTGGCGTCTTGTCTTTTTCATCACACTCTCTTCCTGTAATTTCGGTTGGGTGTTTCCACTTCCTTCTCGCTGTTCTCATTGACTATCCGCACCTGAGAGTAGTTTAGCGAGGCACGGGTGTTTAGTTAGATTAGAGTTAGAACTCCACCCGTTTCCCCTCTCTCTCCTATCGCCGTCCTTGCTTTTCTAGTTCCACCTCTCTCTACAGCTGTCCTGTGTTTAGCTGGGATTCCACTTAATTAGTTTGTGTTTAAAAGACCCACTTTCCCGTAGTTTCTTGTCGACTCGTTTCTACCACAGCTCGTCTTGGTCAGTCTCGTTTCTGCGCTTTTTTCCTCGTTGCGACTGTTGAAAGCTCGTTTCTCGTGATTCTCCCGTAAGTCTTGTATTTGATTGTTTGTATTGCGTTGTGAGATTGCGATTTGATTGATTAGTACTTCGTTCTCCCTAATTCCCATTTTGTACCCATCTGTTTAGTTTCTCCTGTGTTCTCCCTTACCCCATCCAACTCC
This sequence comes from Gymnothorax javanicus, assembly GCA_029692085.1. Taxonomy (NCBI): domain Eukaryota; kingdom Metazoa; phylum Chordata; class Actinopteri; order Anguilliformes; family Muraenidae; genus Gymnothorax; species Gymnothorax javanicus. The sequence goes on along the minus strand of CM056197.1, from coordinate 123,819,370 downwards.
CTTTTTCCTTCCCCTTCCATTCCCTTAGTTTCAACCCTCTTTGTTACTGTCTTTGTGCGGATTGATTATTCTGGTTACTGGATCTTTTTGCTTGTCCCCTGACTTCGATTCTGCCCATCCTGCATATCTCTGTTTGCCTGGCTATTGATCTATTTCTGTCTTGACCATGAGCTCTGTAAATCCTAATAAATGCCCTGCCAATGCTGAACTGCATTTGGAGTCAATGTCCGTTCCTTTCACTTCAGTTTGTGTTGTTCAAAACTTTACTGTAGGATTTGGATAACTTTGATCCAAAAAAGCAGGATTATCCTGATCCCAACAGAGGGTAGGATTTCACGGTGGATTTCAGGAAGAAAATGTAGTAAAACTTTGAAGTTGGTCAAGTAATATAACATTTGTATCATTTAGTGTATATACTTTTATTTATATTTTGCACTTGACTAGTTTAACCCTGACAGTGATAAAGTAAATAAAGTAGACATAGGCTACCAATTTAAAAGCCTTTCAGTAAAAAGAAAATAGAAATGAAAATGATCTTGTCCCCATGAAATAACCCCCTAAACAGCTTTCAATAAACAAGAATAATATATTCAATTTTTCTATCTTTCATCACTGCATATTAATTTAAAAGAAACAATCATCAGAGATGAACCTGTCAAAATAATTTCTAACAATTGCATCCCTTACTCAGGGTTTCCCGCAGAAAATCGGTTAGTCAAGGTGGTGACCGGGGGGGTCAACAGCCAGCGTTTATTTACTCTTTATAAATAAACAAAGCACTTAAAGTGCAATAACAAAGTGACAAAGTCAACAGTCTTGTAACTTAATACAAAGTTTTTATAGTGTAACACTTGCTTGTATACAGTGTATTTTAGCCTTACTGTAAGAGCTGAGCTGGAAATAACAAGATCAAATAAAAACACACAATCTTACCAAAATTCATGCTACATGCATGAACACAGGCAAAATTATCAAAAAAAAAAAGAAGAATGAAAAGCGCGTAAAATGCGCACAACCGTCCCTAAGGGTCTAACAAAAATTAATGTAAGAACGGAAAATGTATTTGTTATCTGTTTTGACTTCAATTCCCCAAATGCTTTGCGGTTGTGGTTATGTTTGGGGAGAGGAGAACGGTATTATGTACAGAAGCGCATTGCATTCACAGGATTAAAAAAATAAATATACACCTTATTTCGTAATTACGAGATCTTGAGAAAAGATTAATGCTACACTCACCGTGTTCTGTGTGATATAGCCAACCTGAATATTTCAGGTCCACAGCCCACTCTGGGTTCCACCCACTACCTCGATGTTTAGAGGACTGGGGCTGTGGCTGTCGAGGTGGCGGAGGGTGGTGGAGGAGGAGGCGGCGCAGGTGGTGAAGTAGGCCGGTGTTCTGACAATTTGTGCTGCCTTGTCAAAAAATGCTACCGTAATACAAAGCGATCGTAAAGTCTTTGTTTTCGCCTAAATATTGCAATATGAATCGGTTTACAGTAGTAACTTTGTTCTTTGTTAGCTTATTATAACATAAGCAGATGTTATGATGAGTTGGGTAAGTTTGTTTAAAGATACATGCCACATGCCATTATCATCCAATCTCTGCATTTTTAGGAAAGCCCAGCTTGTACATGCAAATATGTATAAGCTTACAGGTCGAAAGGCGCACCGAAAAAAAGACGTATATTTTTGATATTTGAAGATACTTGAGATGTGAGTGAAGAAATGGATCCCAAGATTTTAGGTTTGCGCAAGCGCAAAACCGCGAGGTAGCATATTTTGATAGGTAGCAAAATTTGACAGAACGCCGGCTTCTTTGAATAAAGTACCCTGATATTTTAGACTGCTTTTTCCCATCAATTACTATACAATAGAGAAAACCATGTGCATTTGTCAAACATAGCAGAAAGCCACGCACAAACACATCGGTAGCCTTGATAAGAAACTAAACGAATTGCATATAGCCTATCTTAAAGGAACTCTCTATTACCGGGTACTTTGACACTAATTCCATAGTTCTGTACTTGTAAACTATGTCTGCGCCAAAAATTCCCATGAAAATACACACAGTAATAATTTTAGGCTTGTTTTCTAATGGCAAACCTTGATTTTCAGCCAGTTTCTGCCCCGCCCACAATTAGGTACAAAATCCGCTGGATTGACACATCAACCTGCTGACGTCATCTAAAGAACGAGACAAGCTCAGTCAAGCTCGTTTTTCTATACTGCCTTTGGGACAGGAACTGCCAAAGGTTTATAAAATTTTCTCGCGAAAGAATTTTCACCCTTGCCAAAATTCTACTCCCCCCAGATCTTTTTATTGCAAGCACCGTTGGACTCCATATTTGCTGCAATTATATATCCCAACATGTAGACTGAAACTACGAAAGAACTTGACTGTCGATGCAAAGGATCAGAAATGGAGGAGGGGGGTAAAATTTTGGCAACATGAATTTTCACCCTTGCCAGAATTCTACTCCCCCCAGATCTTTTTAATGCAAGCACTGATGGACTTCAGATTCACAGCTGTTACTTGTCCCAACAGCAAGATTAAAATCACAGAAGAACTTGACTGTGGAGGAAACAGATCAGAAATGGAGAGGGGAGTGATTTTTTGGCAGCACCAATTTTCCCCCTTAACAAAATTCCACTCCCCCCAGATCTTTTTAATGCAAGCACTGATGGAATCCAGATTCACAGCAGTAACCCCTCACAGCATGTAGACTACAATTACCAAATATTCTGACTGCAGAAGCAACATATTAGAAATGGACAAGGGAGTGAAATTTTGGCAGCATGAATTTTCCTTCCTGCCATAATTCCACTCTCCCCCATCTTTTTAATGCTTCGACTGGTGTACTCCAGATTGGCCGAATGAACAAATCCACGGGCGAAGATGGCAATAATGAAAGAAAGTGACTGCAGAGGCAGCAGTTCAGGAATGATGAGGGGACTGAAATTATGTCAGCATGAGTATTCAGGGCTTACCGGATCTTGTGAAAATGTCCCACCTGGTACTAGGAAAACATTCCTAATGAAGTACAGTAACTATTGATTAGATATTTTCACAATCCTCATGTGAATTCCTTATGTGTCTTCCCTGCCCTCAGCTACATCTCATTACATGGTTATCCTGTAAAGGTCATTTGGCAGGAATTCATGCCCTCTACTATGTGTGCAAGTTGCTGGATTGTTAAGTCAGTGCTCATTGTTAAATCGTGCTCAGAATTTTGAAGGCAGAGAGCGGACCTTCTCACTATTACAAGACATCACGTTATGCAGGTCATTCCGACATTTTGTACACCCCCGTATACTGTCGAATGATTTCCTAATGTCCTGTTATGTTGGTATAAATTAATTTCGTGAGCTATTTAATGTAAAAAAGTTAACCAGCACTCACAAAAGGATCCAACTGCGGAGTAATTTTAATCAAATTCAAATGCACAGAGGCAGCATACAGACGTTAGCTATTCTATCTCTGTAATGTCATGCTTCCGTGATTGGCGCTTGTCAATTTATTCTGGTCATTCGGTGAAATATTAAAAAGCGACACCTTTACTAAAATAATGCAGCTTATTGTACCTCAGAAGTTACAATGTTAGCCAAGGTAGAACTGTCCTCAAAAACTCCGCGATTGGAGCTTGCCGATCTATTCAGTTTATTCGGTTAAATATTAAAAAGCGATACTTTTAGTGAAATTAGCCGTCCTTCTTTCATGCGTAAATTCCACCTCAAAACTTACAACGTTAAGCTATAGAACTGTCATCAAAAAAAAAGCATGCATTAAAACGATAGAAACAGCTTTCTAATTAGTTTTACGGAAGATCAAGATTTTATTATTTGCCTTTTTTTTCTTCATGCATTCATCCGGATTATCATGTTTTGAAGCCCATAATAATTAGTCTTTGGCGCCGTTTATGTCAATGAAGTCGGATGGCAGCGACAGCGAAACAGCGTTTCTGGCGTGGAGCTGCGCACTGTAGCGTAGAGCGAAAGCGCGTTCACGAGACGGGGGGTAGAATTTTGGCAGGGAGTCGAAAAATGGCACAACACCTGCTATGCAGCGAATTGGTCCTGAGTTCTTTAGATGACGACACGCTAAGGAAGGGCGGCATTATCCATTGTAGAGATAAAAAAGGGGCGTTCCCAGGGCAAGTATAAAGTTACTAATTACTCCAAAACGGTTTGATATTATGGTAAATGACTGCCATGTTTTTTTTATGGATGAAAAATTACATAAAGAAAGCCTGTTTGTGAAATTTCGCCCTCTAGACGCTTTAGTTCCTTAAAAGCCGCACTATATAGTTTTCGCCGGATTCGTTCGCGGTGTCCCCCTGCAGTTGATAAACGGTAGCTATTGTCTGTAATAAACTGCCGGAAAATCTGTATACACTTGCATTTGTTGACAAGCCAACTACACCAGCGAACTTTCTGAAAAAAAAAACAAAAAAAAAACAAAACAAAAAACTGAAACTGAAGCGGGACATGTAATGTGCGATCCAATCAACCATGCCTTCATACCTGGTATGGGAGACGTAAAAATCGGTCTAACTCAAAGTAGATGGCGAATTCCACACTACAATTATAACGACAATGATAATGGCAAACGACATCGTTGCGGTCGCTTTCAGAGCGATTTTATGCACGTTGGAAAAACTGACCACCAATCGAAATAAGTCAGAATTTACAGGGCTTCGCGTTCATTCAACATGGCAGATGGCAGAGAAAAAAGGGCTCTGACACAGCTGGAACGCACATCATCAGTGTTTACACAACGATATCGTTCATCAGTGTCGATGCTCAAATCCTTATGGTTATGATTATCATTATAGTTCTTAGTGTGGACGGCTCTTTATAGCATTTTATGCATGCACTTTGAATGTCAGGAGCGGAACCTAACACGGAAGTTGTCGTCGCTTACATGCACTGCTGCCACTAATCCTAGCCCTAACCGGCATCAATTCATTTTTGCTCTGCTTACAAATGAGTGGACGTCGCTTACGTGCACAGTCGCTGTTCGAATAAGCAGTCCCTTTGCAGAATCCGACCACAAAGTCGTCATGCACAGAACCGATTAGCTTGTGCAATAAAGCAAGAGGGCGGCAGGGAGTTGACAGAAAATCCCTGAAACGACATGAGTACATGCCAACTCAGATCATTACCTTATCCTTCTGAAATAAAACACGACAAATTTTCTACCTTTAGTGCTCTATACGGGACTGAAGTACACATTGTGACGAATTCATCTGTGCCTGAGGGAGGTGCGTCCCAAAGACCGGGAAGGGCTCGCTCCTGCACCGGTGAGAGGAGAAGAATGCGGGGTAGGCAACCCGATCCATATACATAAAGGAGACGAACTCGAACTTGGGGGCGGCTAGACAGTAACTTTATTAAGGCACTCGATAGCCATGCGTAACGCCCAACGAGTGGTCCACCATTTTTCTACTCTCATTCTCACTCTCACTCTCACTCTCACTCTCACAAGTAATCTGCCCAACGCCAGCACTGGGTTGCACCAGCTGTGCCTAAGTTCAAACGTAGCCTAGTCTGAACGTAACTTCTATCTTAGGTCGGAGTTTACGCGCTACTAACATTTTATGGGTTGCACCAGCTGATGTAGTTTCAACGTAGGCATAAGTTACAACTTAAATCTTACACCTAACCCTTAGTTGGTGTAAAGTCCTCCGTAAAATAACGGTGGGCATGGCGCATCGTATTGAAAGTAGGGATTCAAAGGATATACTGAAATATGACAATTTCGACATCAATGGAAAGCTTAGAACGCAAAGAATTCAATGTAGTGTCATTCCCTCACATTATCGATACGCGAAAATGGAAACACGCACGGAACGACAGTACTTTATCGAGCGTGAATACTTCCGTGATGCTAGGAATGACGCCTGTTTTGGGTGACGACACACACAGGTTTTGCAAGCTCTGCTCTGCGAATTTGCGTGCAGTGTAGGTCTCTCTCTAAGCTTTATATTTTGTTATTCAATGTTCTAATTGTGTCGTACTTTACTTTAGATGGATAAATTACAATGGAGAAACGTAAATCTGTCGTTTTTTTTTTAAACTCATTCTTTTCTGTATAGTAGTAGTACAGTGAAGATTAACATGGACATATAGGATAAACGATATGACGGAAATTGTGTAAATACGGGGAAGGACAGATACCTTAATTTATGATAATATTTTTTTCGATGATTAGACTTGATAAGAGCGACGACAAAACAAGAAAGGAGGATTTTTAGAATGTATTCTTTCTCTTAACTCGCGCAGGAATACATATTGTTCACGCACTAGCAGCTGCATGTCGTCAGATCTTTCTGTACTGTAACTATCCAACGTTATTAGATTTGCGAGGTTTTGTTTCGTTTTGGCCATCATGGAAGAGGAAGGACCAGAAGTTGAAGAAAGAACCATGGGAAGAGATACAACAACTATGAAAAAAAAATGATGAGGAGTGCTCACCACAGATGTAAACAGATGAAGTTAGTCTACCCCGACTTTTATAGCTCCGTTGGTGAAATACTTGGCGCTCATCTTGAAGAACTGAGCCCAGTACATTTAAAGAAATCTTTAATAAACTGTGGCCTGTCGGACACGGAGACGCTGCATTTTGTTTATATAGCCTGACAGCACCGACAGCATCTGACAGCACCGTAATAGGCTACAGGCCGCATCAAGAGTGCTTTTCACTGATTGGCCACAGAAATTGAAAACGTCTTTTGCTGTATTTGCAGTATTTTGTTTAGTGTGGACTTTACGCCAGTGTAACTAAGACGAATCTTGCGTCTACGTGGTGCAACTAAACTCCGACACAGCTTTAGTATCAAACTAAGTAGTTTCAGCGTAGCGTTTAGTGTGGACTTCGCACTCTAACTTAAGAGAGAACTTATGCACAACTGGTGCAACAGGCCACAGATTCTTATATGTCAACGTCGCATGCAAATACACGTCATCACATTGATTCTAGGGAACTTGTATCATTCAGTCACACGCGCATACCGGTTTATCATGCTCGTTACAACGTTTATGATCACACATTTCGACTGACCACTAGTTTAGAAATGTTCGCCAGCTAACGATAGCATGACAACTAGCTAGCATGTCAGATACCAGCTAGCCAGATTAATCGCTGGAGACGATTATTTGACTGAGCATAAACGGGGTACTAGATGATTTCAATGACACAGCCTGACACAAAGCAAGTTCAAACACACCAGAATTAGATCTAGAATGAAGGATTAACGTAACAATTTGTACGTACTTGTCCAAAAGTAACAACGCCAGGTCGCCATCGGTCGGACATCCCTCATCCTCTAGTCTTTCAGCTCTCGCCAGCGAGTGAAAGCCGGTCCAATGTTGACTCTAGTTCTGGATCTTATATTATTGCTTTCTCTTTTTCTCTTAAATGTCTCCAAGACCAATAGCCTACATGACCTATAATTAGAAATGGAATTGAAAGGTGAATTGCCATTGCCTACATTTATATAATTGATAAGGCATTGTAAATCCAAAACTTTCGCCGACTTTGCAGCATCTATTTTCGCTGTCCTTGGGATTGTCACGCAGTTGTGCAACCTTACAGCACCTTTTAGCCGTGACAAAATTCAAAATAAAGAACGGATTCCTGCAGCCTCGCAACTAATTTCCACAAATCTTTGGTGCTTAACGAGCGCTAAAATTATGAAGACATTGATATTTTACGTCGTCATTTATGCGCTGAAGACGCCTCATAATTTTACGGTGCAATGCATAACAATGCGATCAAAAGTAAATTAGACTGTTGTCGGTTTTTACCAATTAGTCTGAGCAACTGTGGCTAATCGGGAGACGTTGGCCTAAACTGCGAGAGGTTAAGGCTATTAAGCATTTTTAAAGGTGAGGTTTCTGAAGATCAAATTCAAAATCAGAAGATTCCCCAAGTAAAAATGTCTGCCCCCTGGTATTGAAGCCAATTTGAAGACTCGCTGGTTTAAAAATGCGTCGCACTGGATCATTATCAAATTAAAATTTATAAAACCATGTGTTTTAGACACTTCAGGTATTCTACTTTCCGCTGGAATATACTTTGCTGAGGTGCTGTCTCCTCCTTTAAATTAAAAAAGATAAATGTTTCTCCATTATAATTTATCCATCTCAAGTAAAGTACGACTCAAGTTTAACCTTTAACTAAATATTAAAGCTTAGAGAGAGACATAGTGTTTCTATTGACATGTAACAGAGCACAGCTTGCAAAACCCATGTGTGACGTCACCCAAAACGGGCCTCTTGCCTAGCATCACGGAAGTATTCACGCTCGATAAAAATACTGTAGTTTTGTGCGTGTTTCCATTTTCTCGTATCGATAATGCAACGGAATAACGTTACATTACATTCTATGCGTTCTAAGCTTTCTATTGATGTCGAAATTGCCATATTTCAGTTTTTCCTTTGAATCCCTAATTTAAAGGTCTTTCAGCATCACACTCTCTCCTCCAGGTGACCCTGCTGAGGCTGATCAGACCTCAGTTTGTGTGCAGACAGCAGTGAGCTACTTCACCCTCCATTACTCTCCTCTCTAGAGCCACTGATAGTAAGTAGGTAACTTTTTCTCCCATTGCTTGCCTTTCTTGGGCCACAAGCATTTACAGACTCTCTCTGCTGCTTCAGTGGTTTTGCTTGTGTCTCTTCTATTCCTCTCTCCATCTGTATCCTATTTATTGAGGGCTCCAACCAAAGCCCAGATTGTTCAGACCCTGCACCACTCTTCCACTGGGGGGGCACTTTGCACTCCTGACACCTCACCTGCATTCACTGAGCAGCCCGTCAGACTTGGTGAGCTTCCTCTCAAAGGCCTCATCCAGGTGATCCTCCTAAGGGGCCAATATCTCAAGCAAAACAAACTGTTTGACGGACTCTAAGGTGAGGATCATATCGAGCCACGAGATGAAGGCCACAGAGAGCTGGAAGAACTTCAGCTGTTTCCCCAGATCCACCATCAGCTACCAGTTCCATGCAGAGACCAGGATCCCTGCAGATCTTTTCTCAGGGAGGGGTGTCAGCTGCTTTGCAGCTTTATTATCTCAGAAAAGTGGCACCTATGGATTGCATTCTCAGGACATTGTGCTCATGAATGTTCCTAAGACTCGGAGTGAGTTGGGCAAGAAGGCCTTTAGGTTCTCTGCACCGTCAACCTGGAATCGCTAACAGAGGGAGACTAAGCTTCGAGATTAAGTGATATGCAATAAATTTAAAGCTATTATAAAGTGAATGGAAGCAGAGTCTATCAAAACCTGTAAATGTTCATCGTAATGGTGTTGTGACTGCTGCACTTTTTTACATGTATTTTAAATTGTGTTGTTTGTCTTGTCATGACGTGAGTTTGTTGATGAACTATATGTAATGCTGCTAGTCTTGGCCAGGTCTCTTTCGTAAAAGAGATATTAATCTCAATGGGACCAACCTGGTTAAATAAAGGTTAAATAATAAATAAATAAATCAATAAATAAATAATGAGACTGAAGTTAGAAGGGCCTTCAATGAGGCTGCAAATAGACCAGACGTCGGCTTTGCAGAGCTTAGGGTGCGTGTTTGATTTGTTTACAGCTGCTTATCCGGGGTCAGCCGGGAACTTTGCCGTCGTGCGCCCTTACAAAAAATACGATTTAATTTACCATTGGATACCATTCATTTACCATTGAGAATTTTCGTAAGGGTGGGCTAGCTCTCTGATGCTAAACTGTGTCTGGTACAACAAACGATTTCTCTTTTTTTTTCTCTTTTTTTTTTATAAATTTGGCATCTCTAATCCCACCCGAATCTGGAATACCTAATTGGTGAACTATGTACAAGGCTTGCTCTAATGCGACCCCTTGCTGCCAATTCAGGAGAGTGTAGACAGTTCACGGCTCTCCTCCGAAGCACGCTCCTGTCAACCACCGCTTCTTATACACTCATTGGTTGAATCTTCGCAAGTTCAGAACGAGGGCGGAGGATACCCGGACATGACCAGGCTTAGAATCTTCCTGACGAGCGCCCGTCTGGCCAACAGGAGGCGCTTGAGCAACGAACAATCAACTATTATAATCCCTTCCCGGCAGTCCCTTCCCAATTTGCAACCCTGTAGCGCAATAGCCAATTGTGCGCTACTCTGAAAAAGCTGCTGACCACTGCCGGCTGGTACGAAGCGGGGCTCGAACCCGCGACGTGATAGTCACTTCTGCTTCGCAACGCGATGCTTTACCGAGTGAGCTATCCGGCAACAACAAACGATTTCTCTGCATTGCCTTGGCGTAAGCTAACGTGCGTGACAACGACTCGCCAGCACAGCTGATCTTTATCTACAACTAACTTATATTAATGGTTATATTTAAATATAGGCAACGGCTTTCCAGTGTCGGCGCCAGAACAAACATCTATCTTTTAAAAACTCACCAGCAGATGTTTCATTTCAGCTGGGGGGTGTGTCACTCCAATTTAACGTTAGCTCCAATTAATGTGGCCAAGCAGCAAAAGTAACCAAAGTAACCTGTAACATTAAAGGGATAGTTCACTTTTTTTGAAGTGGGGTTGTATGAGCTACAAATAGCCTCTACATACATAATATGCAGTAGAAAGCTCCCTGCTCTCCCCCAGTTAACCGCACCAGCGCATAGTGCTGGACGGAGATTTACGCGATTCACTGTTGTGAACGGACCCAAAGTAACAGTGTATTTTCGCGGCCTAAAAGAGGTCATGAATACACCAGTTTAATTGTACGCTATATTATAAAAATTAACAGCACTTCATCTGCTCCGAATAAACACAGTCGCTATTGAACTAACCAACTGACGTATTCCATTGGAGGAAACTGCGCGCTGTAGCAATCAGCTGTTTGGGTCAGACTCTGAGCGGTTTGTGGCAGAGACAGCATTTCAATGACATAGAATTACGTCTTAAATTAAAAAAAAAAAAAAAAAAAATAATAACCAGCACAGCAGATACACAGTATGTGGCTGCGGAGACCCTATGCAATATCAATTTGTGCTGCAATGTTACATTAGACTTTTTCACAGGTGTTTCACGCTTTTACCTGATGCTTGGGTACAGCAGTGCTCTTCAGCGTGAGACCGTTGAGATTTCCCTGAATGTAGCCTCACGAAATCCTCTTTGGAAAAATGAATACTGCAAACACGGAGCTCTTTTGGGGGTACGGATGGCGTATCAATATCCGTGTTGAGCGCAGCTAGCCACAGCTGCTGAAGTCCATCCCGCAGAGGAATGCGGTGGAAGCTGTAAGTGCACCAGGAGACAGCTTTGCTTTCACGTCATTTCGCGTGTATTCGCGTCTACGCATTGACTTTGAATGTAATCTGTTGTCCGAAAAATTTGTTTCGCGTCAAGTGTGCAAGCAGCTTTACTGTGACCCAAACAGCTGATCGCTACACCGCGCAGTTAACTACGATGCACTGCGCGGAGGACTACGTCATTTGGTTAGTTCAAGAGCAACTGTGTTTTTTTCCGAGCAGCTAAAGCGCTGTATTTTTTTTAAAATAGCGAACTATTGAAATGGTATATTATTTTCAGGTAGGACCTCTTTTAGGCTGCAAAAATACACCATTTCCCTGGGCCCGTTCACAACAGTGAATCGCCTAAATTTCCACCTAGCACTATGCGCTGGTGTGGCTACCTGGAGGAGATCAGAGAGCTTTCTACTGCAGCTAATGTAAGTAGTGGCAAATTGTAGCTCATACAACCCCACTTCAAAAAAAGTGAACTATCCTTTTCAGTCTGAACAGAGTTATACAATTTCAATCCCACCTTTTGGGGGCTTTATCTAATCACCTTTTCAGACTATTATCAATTTACCTCTGAAAGAAAGACAACGGTTTTCACAGATGTGTTGATTTATGAAATGTTCATTTCAATGTACAAATTCAAACAAATTGACAATTAAATCAATGGCCGAGGCAACTAGGATAGGCGGAGTAATATTTTCAGTCATGCGGTATTTTTCATTTGAGCACAGGCTACCCGTGCTGTCTTCCTCATTTGAGAACATTCTAAACGTATGATTGACCAATCAGATTGCTTGGTCGGATCTACATGTTGTATAATGAATATTCACAAGCAAGCCAAGCTCGCACACGGTTTAGAATATGGACGAGTTCACTCCAATCCCTGTTTTTCAGGAGTTGCCTGAATAAAACTCCTCAGCTAAGCCTGATGTGCAAACTGCTTCATATACTTGCCCATTGTATATGCCCATCTCTTGCTACAGAAATAATCATTGTCCTCTGTAGCAACCACTTCAGCTACAGAGAGCCAATGGTACCCCAATTAGTAGTTAAGAAAAATCAGTTTTCTGAAGCAAAAATTCAACATGCTATTACTATGTAATACTATGTAATTCTACTAAAAATTGTAGTCAATTATAGTGGTTTTTAAACCGACAGTAAACTCAAAGAAGAAGAAGTATATGCCTGTTTTTTTTTTTTTTTTTTTTTTTGAATACTGTATTTTTCATTCACCTGAAAATTGATAAACGAGCACAAAGAGAGAACAAAGAATGGTTGCTAAGCATCAGGACCCACACCTGATCCCAAACCTGCTCTCTGTAGAATGCACAGCTATCTTCACACAACAGTTAATGTACCTACCTGTGTATAAAGTGTATGAATATTACAAACTGTATAACATTCACAGTCTCAGTTAATGCATTAGACACTTGAATGTATGGTACAGCTCCACAATATATCATTTCAATATCAACATTGCAGTGTGCGCAAGCGCAATAGTCAAATCGTAATAATAAACTTCATCATGTTCAAGTTCAATTTAACTTATTCCAAGTTATTTGTATTACAAGCAATTGCATTAAGGTTATTTTAATTATTTTATTTGTGCATTATTTTGCATTGTTGGTGTTGGTGTATACTGGACAAAGAAAGTTAGGGATCACCCAACTTTTCAATATTAAAATATGATATGGAAAAAAATACAAACTATCAAATATTTCAAATTCAAAATTTGGGGTGATCCCTAACTTTATTTGTCCAGTATATATCTGCTCTTTTCATTTTTCTAATTTCTTCAAAAGATGTTTATGACAATGCTATTTGCCAAAAATAAATTTGAAATTGCTGAATAAAATCTAATGTAAGCTCCTTTAATGTCATGGATCCCACCTAATCTCACACTCTCCCACCCTCCCCACCCACTTTATAAATAATTTATCAGCTCCAGCTCATTACTAAACTTGCACTTCATATAACTTCGTGAGCTTTGCCTCATTTAGCACCTTTTTCTTGGGCCCACATTCTTATACAGCACTTGGCAGCCCAGCCGTATACTACGTTGTACCTAGTCTTGTTATTATACGAATTGTCTAAGCATTTTGCATCAGTGGCTCCCCCCTCAGCACCTGCAGTAGGTCCCAGCTGCAGCAGTGCAGTCTTTGTGCAGTCTGACCGAGGGAGGTTTTTGTATGGCTCTCTAATACTGTGTGAACACATTACCACTGTGGCGACTCTGACAGTAATAATCTCCTGCATCTTCAGCCTGGACTCCAGTGATATTCAGTGTAAACTGAGTCCCAGATCCACTCCCACTGAAACGATCAGGAATCCCAGACTGGCGAGGTTTGGCATCATAAATCAGAAGTTTAGGAGCCTCACCAGGTTTCTGCAGGTACCAGATGAGGCGCTGTTTGGAGTTATAAACGTAAACACTCTGACTAACTGTACAGCTGATAGTGACAGTGTCTCCATGCTGAACAGCCTGAGCTGCTGGAGACTGAGTCACAACTATATCTGCCATTGATTCTGGAAAAGATAAACATGGAAATAGATATCAATGCTGATAAACCTTGTCAAACAAAAAAAAATTTTTTTTGCATATTTAAATTTAAATAATTGCGACTCCCCTGGCAAATGAGTATAAATTTTTCAATTAAAAAAACGGTAAGATGGATCCATCTTTCTCATCCTGTACAAGGAGTCCCAGCATCACCAGCAGTAGAAAGTCTGACATCATCATAATGCTGCCTGTGTCAGTGTCTGTGAAAGGACTGGACAGTCACTGATCAGTACTGGGGATCTTAAAGTGTGTGGAGCAGTGAGGCAGGACAGGTATGCAAAGCCCCTTCCTTTATGCAAATCCTGTCACACACAGTTGGAGGAGCTCTGATGTGTGAACAGCAGTGGGTCTATAGAAAATTGGAACATGTGCTATCTGCTGTCTTCTGATATTTTTTCCCTAATATATAATTCATTGTATTCATTGAATCTTTTCTGAAATTCGATTGCACTTTTCAATTAATGGGTTTGGTTTACTACATATGGGTTGAGATTCAATAAATCAGATGTTTTAAAAAAAAAAAAAAAATTCATCAATGTTGCTGCTTAATCCTTACTGGTACTTTAGAAGAGAGAGAGAGAGAGAGAGAGAGAGGAGGACTTTTAACACGCCTTTATTGGCACATTATCTACTGAAAAACATACCAATACCTTCAACAGAAGCGGTAAGCTAAGCAACCATTAGCAATTATCAAAAAGACAAAAACAAGACATCATGCTGAACTTGACACAAAACCCCCCCTGTTCCCCACATGTCAATACATTTTTCAGTGTTGTTAACCATTTTATAATAAGCAAACTCAATTTTGAGTTGAGCAGCCACTACCCACATGGAAAGAATCTATATGAACATATATGCGCATATATGCAACCTATATGCAGCGTATATGCGCATATAGGCCAAATTCAGGTACATATATGTGCTTATAGAGGGCATATAGGTCTCCTATATCTCTTCTTTATTTCCACATATGTGACCCCGGATCACAAAACCAGTCGTAAGTCGCACTAGCCCATTTTGCGCTACAGCCGTCTAAAACATTTTACATCAAAATTATCGATTTTTCGATTTGTGCATTAAACGTAAGAAAAATAACTTAAGACACCATTCCAAGTGAGTATTTCGCAAAAATCCTGCCATAGGTGCCTCCAAACTTGATTTAGGAGAAGTGGGTGGTGAAAATCTTTGCGTAATTAGCCCAAAAACATTGAAAAATGCGCCGACAAAAATCGCTTCTTGCGCGGCGCCAGTTGGGGATTCCTCAACATTGTTGGGATCATTGCAAAGCGGGGAATTCCCTCATGAGATTACTACGTAGGTTCAAACGTGACCCAATAGGAGACGTCAGAACAAACCGCACTTGGCGTAAACAAAGACGGGCCTTCCCTAGAAACAGTAGACTTTTACTCTACAACATTGAAAAGATAAAAAGTATACTTTTGCTTTGTTACTTTGACACTGGCCAGTTCTTACTCGCTACAAATTAAAATATGAATGTAATTTATCATTTAAGGATTATCTGGACGAGCCGCGTTCGAGAAGAACAGCAGTGCTCGGCAGGCTATATGAAGCACTTTGTGTAGATGTGTCGGTCAGCGGACATGGAGCTGCAAATCTGTGCACGCAGTTACAATATTCTACCACTAGATGACACCCCCGGATCAAGCCTGACGTGTAAACTGCTCAATATCCTTGCCCATAGTATCTATTCAGCAATTCATAAAATTCTCTCTTGCTACAGAAGAAAATCATTGTCCTCTATAGCACAGCTACAGCGAGCCAATGATATCCCAATTAGTAGTTAATAAAAATCAAGTCTCCTGAAGCAAAAATTCGACATGGTATTGATACTATGCAATTCTGCTATCAATTATACTCAATTATAGTGTTTTTTTAAACTGCCAGTAAACTTGAAGAAGTAGAAGTATATAAAGGAGAGACTGCCTGTTTGTTTTTTGAATACTGCATCTTTCATTCACCTGAAAATTGATTAAAGAACGCGAGGAGAGATCAATACGTGGTTTCTTTGCTTCTTTCTTTGCGTAGCCTACCATGAAAAATATTTTGTACTTGCACTTTTTTAAAGGCGATAGTATGCTTAATGAATGGTGCAAGTTTCATTTAATTCTCTCTATTACAAATATGTGTTGCTAAGGAGTGAATATGACAATTTTTAAACTCAATTTTCTCCGTTTTCAGGAAATTTCGATTGCCCAAGTTTCCCATCTTCAAAATGCCATATCTCGGTCAATTTTTACCCGATCTTGACAAGCTATACATTGTTGGAAAGCATTTTTAGTACTCTTTCAGAATATGCATGAATCTCCATATGAAAAAATTTACCCATATGACTGGTTTTGTGGTCCGGGGTCACATATAGGCCCTATATGTACATACAAGGTATATGTCTCCTATATAGCTCATATACCCAGTGGCAGATTCTGTTTGTCATACCTATTGTATAGCTCATATCTCACTTTTGCAACTGTCATACATGATGCCTAGCTCATATTTTTATTTTCACGGTAATATCTGCATATTAGTCCAAAGTCCCTTGCAGAAATAACAAGAATTTCACACAATAACTTATTAATCGCATAGGAACATGTGAAATTGGCATCACATTTGATCCTAAATACATGCTGACATGTGACAACGGCGTGTTATGTGTAAACCAGTCATTATTAACTATGGCAAGTGAGAGGAGACAAAAAGCTATGATATCAACACAAATATCTAATACTATTTGTTACATTTTTTTCCTGAAACATAAACAATAACAAGATCATCAATTCTTTCTTGACCATACTTATTTCCAATCTATGAAGATTGAGTTGTGTACTATGGAAGAGAAGGAAATGTATAAAAACAAAATGTTTTGATTATGCTTATTTCATCAATTAAGCATTTTTCAAGTTTAAGTCACTGCCAGATTCACATTAGATAAAATTGGATTCACATCATTACAGTTCATACACATCCACTGAAAGGTTATACACTACACTGTTACATCCACCAAATGCAATGTTTTCTATCTTGTCTGTAATGCAGTTTCTAGATGAATATGGCTCAGAGGTCCTCAGTCTAAATGTAGCAAAATAAAACAAAAGTAACAAAATAAAAAGTACAAAGAAGAACATACATTCAAGTAAACATGCCTTTCAAAAGTAATTTTCATCCCCACATCTATTTGAGCATTTCACTGTGGTTAATGAATTTGACGACAAAGTCTACATTTCTGTTCACAGTTTTAATGAACAGACACTTGTCTTTTATCTGAGATGCTTGTATCGCAACTAAAGGTCCTAGACTTTTTCCTACAGGGATGAAATAACAAGGATTCTTAAATTCCCACACGGAAAGAACCTGTATAAACATATAGGTTTTAATCCCCGCCTTGTATCAACCAGCAGTGGTTGGCAGCTCTTTTCAGAAGTAGCGCGCAATTGGCCAATGTGCTACAGGGATGCAAATTGCGAAGGGCCTGCTGGGAAGGGTTATGTAGATCACAGTTCCCCTCGGCACGTTCTGTTGGCTAGACGGGCGCTCATAAAGAAGATTCTAACCTCTAGTACAACTGGCTATCCTCTGCTCTCATTCTGAACTTGCAACTCACCCAGCGAATGTATAAAAAGCAATTGCTAACTGTAGCCGGCTGTGTACACTCTCCAAAATCGTCAACAGGGGGCCACATATATATTAAAAGCCTAAGGACTTGCGTATAGTTCCCTACTTGGATATCCCAGCTCCGGGTGGGATTGGAAATGCCAAATAAAAGAAATAAAAAAAATGGAGAAGATATAATATAGGACCATGTATAGGTTTTGCATATATGTGACATACATAAAATTGGCAGTTTTCTTATATACTGGACAAAGAAAATTAGGGATCACCCCAATTTTCGAATTTGAAATATTTGATAGTTCAAATTATGTTCCATATCATATTTCAATATTAAAAATCAGAGTGATCCCTAACTTTCTTTGTCCAGTATATTATAGGTACATACATCTACATATAGGTACATATATGTACCTATAATATATGAAAACGGCCAATTTTATGTATGTCGCATATATGCGAAACCTATATGTGGCCCTATATTAAAACCTATATGTTTATATCGGTTCTTTCAGTGTGGGTAAACCCTTAAACATTGGTTCTGGTTCAACACAGCCCACCCCTTTCACCTTATTCCTCCTTGTGAGCCAAATTGCAAGCTTTGCTTCACCAATCAAATAATTCTGCAAAGTAATTTGTTTCCATTTTGATGCCTATATTTAGGACCAAAAATAAACCCAACCTCATTCCAAACCCCTCCAATAGCCTGAATCCAATCCTGAAGTGTGGAATAAAGCTGAGCAAGTCTAGGGCACCACAAGAAAAGATGTTCTAATGTTTCCTCACTATTACAAAATAAACATTCTTTAGCTACAGTTGGATCAAAGTGTGCCAGATGTCTGTTTGTAGCCACGGCCCCATGAATAATCCTGCAGTGCGTTTCTCAGTGGGAGGCTTATTAGAGGGACCTCCAGCTACCCCTAGGGGTCGAGCCTGACGCAAACACCCCTGACCACCGTGAATGTTTTAGTCCACTTAATGAAGCTCTATGGATCACTTTCACACTGATGACATAGAGTGCCTTCCTGGGAATGTTTGGAAGTACTTCCAGCTGTGGCGTTTTGAAGGAGAGAAGCAATCCCTCTTCTACTTCATGTTCCCTACCTGCCGCAGAAACGACCAAGGACGGAAAAACCCATTGCCTTCCTTGTTGGCTTGATCCGGGCTCCCTACCAAGCACCTCTGTACAGGGTCCAGTGAGCGAAGACTTCACCTCATCAAGGAGCTTCTGCAACAGACGAACGGACCGTAGCCCCGTTTCTTCACTGAGGACTTTAACTGTTTTCCAAGAGCCACCAAGCCTCAAATCGGATAGCTTTGTGATTCCTGCCCTGACAAGGGCCCTCTGAATACTTGGGGACCTCAAAAACCTGAACTGGATGCACGGGTTATAAAATAATGGTTCTTCACCAACAGGACCATAGAACTGGAGTGGGTCCTGCTGAATCTGTAAGACTGAAGACCATGCTCTCAGAACTGATCTGTAGAAAATGGTGCTTCCCAACATGTCCATCCCTTCTAGTTTCAGCAAAAAAAGGTGTTAATCATATTTCAAGTTTTCTATCTTCTAGAGCAGTAATCGTGCAATTTCCATCCACACCAAACCTTCCTTATATAGAAGACGCTGTATCGTCTGAATATGGAAAGCTGAGATCCGACTTCGTATATCGATTAGCTCTTGACCACCTTCAGAAACTGGCAAAAAAACGCACTTGTGCCCTGATCCAGTGGCAACCAGACCAGAAAAAATGCACAATCATCTTTTGCACCTCTTTGACCAAACTATCAGGAGGCTCCAAGACTGTAAAACAGTGCCATAACATAGAGGCTATCAGATTATTTGCAACCAGAACCCTTCCCCTGTAGGATAACTGTGGCAGGACCTAGGTCCACCGAGACAACCTGTCACTCACCTTGTCCAACACTCCCTCCCAGTTTTTCTTTTGAAAATCTGAATTCCCAAAAAAGACACCTAAACACTTCATGACAGCCCTACTCCATTCCAGCCCTCCTGGAATTTTTGGTAACCCACTACCTTCCCAACTCCCAACTGCATACCCTTCACACATTCCCCAATTCACCTTTGCTGAAGATGCTTTTTCGTACACTCTTAGACTTTTTATTAAAACTTGAACATCTTCTTGGTTTTTAATAAATACCGTCACATCATATGCATATGCAGATAAAGCAACTGAGCTCTTTGTCTGTAACCTCTTAAGAGGAAGACCTCCTGACTCCTGCCTAAGCCTATTCAACAGTGGCTCAATGGCTATTGCGTTCAGCTGTCCAGACAATGGACAACCTTGTCTGATGCCCCTGTAAACATTAACTGGACGACTTAAACCACCCCCAACTTTTAACATAATAGAAGCCCTTGAATAAAGCAGTTTAACCCAACTTATGAAAGCCTAACCCAACCCAAAAGCTTCCAGAGTTTTAAAAAAGTACTCATGGCCAACTCGATCAAATGTTTTTTCTTGATCCAATGATAGAATCCCTAAATCTTCCCCCCCAAGCATTGACACATCAATAACATCACTTAATAAAAACAGATTATCCATTATAGATCGGTCTGGAACGCAATAGGTTTGGTCCCCATGCACTATGTTGCCTATACACAGTTTAAGCCTGTTAGAAAGACATTTTGACAAAATCTTGTAGTCAGTACAAAGTAATGATAGAGGCCTCCAATTTTTTAAAAACCCCAGATCCCCTTTTTTTGGCAACAAAGACAACACAGCTCTGGTGCAACTCACTGGTAACACCCCAGAATTAAAACACTCCCTAAAGACCTCATACATATCTCTTCCTACCAATCTCCAAAAACATTTATAAAATTCAGCAGGAAGTCCACCTATTCCAGGTGAGCAACCTGAAGACAGTTGCTGGACTGCCTCTGACAGTTCTTCAAAAGATAGTTCCAGTCCTAATGACTCAGCTTGCATTGATTCGAGTTTAGGTAGTCCCTGCACAATCTCTTGAATACAGGAATCCTCCAAAGTCTCCATACCAAAAAGATCTTTATAAAAGTCAATTGCCATCCCCCGCATCTTGGCTGGATCTGTTGTCACTTCCCCACTGGGCAGTTTAAGGTGGGACATTTGATTCTGCGGCTTCATTTTCCGTTCCGGTTTAAAGAAGAAAGCAGTTGGAGCATCCATATCTTTCAAAGTTGAAAAACAAGCCTTAATTAAGGCCCCCTTTGCTTTTTCTTGAAGAAAAGAGCCCAATGCCCTCTTCTTCTCACCCAACACTTTCTCAGCATCAGCACTATCCGTTTCACTCACACCAGCTTCCACTGCTGTAATTTCTACCTCGAGCCTTTCTATATTATTTTTATACATTGCTGTTGAGTGAGCAGTATACTGCTGACAAAAAAAGTCCAATCCGTGCTTTGCCCACATCCCACCTCAAAGCTAAACTGTTAAAGTCTCCTTTCTTTAAATGCCATTTTCCCCCAAAATGTAGAAAAGTACTGACAAAAAGACACATCGAGTAAGAGTCTTGTACTAAAAAGCCAAAAAGAACAGCATCTCACATTTCCCTGCAGGACAAAGTCTACTGTGAACATATGGTGATCAGAGAACCCCACAGGTGATATTGAAACTTTAACTGCCCTTTTACTATAATTCTGACTTAGATAAGATACGGTCAAGCCTCGCGGCACTGATGTTACCGCTAGCCACCTTCACCCATGTATACTGTTTGACTCCTGGGTTCATCTCCCTCCAAATATCTTTTAATCTATGTTCTTTAATTGACAATTTTAGCACTGAACCTAAATGTGGTTCTTCTCCATTCCTATCCATTGTAAAACTGGTAGTGCAGTTCCAATCCCCAGCCACTACGAATAAAGAACTGCCATCAAATTGCCTAAGCCCATTATTTAATTTCTGAAACATTTTTACTCTTTCTGTATCAACACTGAACCCATAGATATGAATAAAGATGAAAAAGGTATCATTTATTTTAGCCCACACAATCAAAATTCTACCTTTTTCCAACTCATATGTCACTAACCTAGCCATTCTTAACCTCTGAGAAAACAATATTGCTACTCCTGCACTTAAATTAGATCCATGGCTGAAAGAATACTCCCCATTCCATTCCATCCCCCATTCTACTTCATTCAGCTTTTCACTGTGTTTCCTGTGAGAAAATAACATCAACATCCTTATTTTTTAGAAGCTCAAACAATAAGGCCCTCTTATTTCTATCTCTGTCTCCATTTATATTCAAAGATGCTATCCTTAACCTCTCCATCATAAAAAAGAAACAGAGAAAGGCAAGGCAGAAGGTAAGAACAGAGAAGTGAAAACAGGACACCCTTTGTGCTCTTTCCATTTTAATTTTATGTTTTATCCTTCGAGAAGCTTTACCACTTCTTAATCTGGTGAGAAGTTTCCTCAAACGAAACCTCTTCTGTTGACTTAGCTCTTCAAAACTAACCTCCTTTCTCATTTTATTAACCGTCCTTATAAATTTATACAGGTCTGGAAAGAATTTAGTCACTTCAACAGTTTTACCAAAGGTTTCATCAAGGAAATCATTAATTTCCTGCAGTGAATACACTTGCTGGTCCTCTCCAGTTTGAGAAGTCGCATCAGAGAAATCTGATAAAACATCATCCTCTGGCATTTCCTCTTCAATTACTTTAACTTTTTTCATGACTAGTTCCTTACTACACCCTGGAACCTCTTCTCTAGTAGAAGTACCACCAACATTCTTTTGTGCTTCAACTGGTGGAGGAGACTCTAGGCCAAGCCCAGCTGCCTGCACAGCTGGCATATTCTCTTTCAAGGGTAACCCAACATTTACTGCCACACTGCAAACATCCTGTACCTCAACAACCTGCTCAAAAGACACATTACATTCATTAGTTGTATTTTGCACCTCTACACCCTGCTCTTCTTCCCTACCCTCCGCACTAATTTCACACTGTACCTCACCCAACCGCCGCTTACTTTCACCACTTTCTCTAGTCTCAGCCTCAGTATCTTGCTCCACTACAATCCCCATTTCCTTTGGTCTCCCTTGCACTGCGCCTGATTGCTCAGTATCATAGGCGGCCTTACCTATGTTTCAACCGTTTCAGTTGAAACGGGCCCCGCCCTCCAGGGGGCCCCCAACTGCCTGGCCAGAATTAATATCCTAAACTTTGACTGTATGAAAACATACAGAGGTGCACTGCTGGAGAGGCAATTGGGGCAAGTATTTGAGGCCCCCCAAAATGGCAAATGTTTGGGATCCCCAATAGCCACTCAAATTGGCACATTTTGAAATTACTTCAAAAAACAGCATTAAGCCGTCTATGAAGGCATTATAGCACACCCCCGGCCGACTTCCTCTCGGAGTTGTGGCGAATGGGGAGAATACAAGGCTTTCCGTGGTCGGAGTTGCCGGTTTTCTCCGTCAGATATATTCGTTGCATGAAGACTGAGCTAGCTAAGAAGTGTAGTAATTATTCATTGTCAACAAATGATGGTAGCTATAGAGCTATGGTAGCTGATACTCTGAAAATTTTGGAAATACAGTAGTCACCTTAGCCAATGTTGCTAGCGCCTCGGACTTATGAATTGGTATGTGGACAAAAAATAAAAAAGTAATTCGCTTGCTCCATTCCGGAGGTATTTTATAATAAATATAACGGTGAGCTTTGATGTAAACATTTTAAAGCATTATCTAGCGATGTTATGCGTTTTTTACGCATTAAATTATCAATGAAAATTATTTCAGGCCAGGTCACGGTCCAAATAGTTTCTGAATGATAAGATGCGTTGATAATTCTCAAAATTTAAGTTGTAAAATTAAAGATATCGTCTACTTGGCTTTTATTGGTGTCTGATCAGTAGTCTAGGCCATTTGATGGAAATTGGGCACCTTAAAAACAAGCGTATGCTTCCAGCCTTTCATCGAAATGCTTAATGTGCACAGGTTTCGAAAATTACAAGTTATGCCTATAAGGTAACTTCCAGCTACTCAATACCCGAGGAGTTTCAGAAATAACCCAACCAAAGCCAACAAAAAGCTAGTTTTTTGAGACAAGTCGCAGTTCGAGCATCTCTGCGCAGAAACCGCGATCGGGAAGAAAATTACCAGTGTGGACCTGTTCGATTTTCTCATATTTGTTATCAGAGCATAAAATTAATGTTACACGATATGCCGCGTTTTAATATAACGTAAGCTAAATGTACTTTGTGCGAAAAAAACATGCTCTTTCATTCACATTACATCGCAACAATATTGGCTGTACATGCCAATATTTTAATAAATCATCACAAATAAACATCAGGTTTCAACCAGAAAAGTTAACATTTCACTGAAGAGGCTAAGGTGTAAGCTTTCATCTAACAGAATGATGAAGTTCTTATGTTTCATAGGGCCCCACATTTGCTTTTGAAATGGGCCCCCAGATGCTTAAGGCCGCCACTGCACAGCATTACTATTTGGTCCAGTTTCAATAGCAGGGCCTGCAGCCTTATTTCTATGAGGGCAAGCTGCCCGTTTATGTCCAACATCCCCACACTCAAAACACTTCATATTTCCTGAGATAGCATAAACCATATAAGAACCATCACTGTGTTTAACACGAAATGATACTTCTAACGTTTGATCTGGAGACTCAAGAAACAAAACCACTTGCCTTCTGAGAGACTGTACGTTTTCACTTTGGATCTTTACATCCTAACCCGATATTTTTAAATCCACTCGCAAATTTTCTAAAACCATGCAATTCACGCTGCAGCGCTTCATCTGGAATAAACGGTGGCACACCAGACACAGTAATTCGTACAGACGGTACCGCCAAAGGTGAAACGTTAAAGGGAAAGTTCACCCAAAAATGAAAATTCACTCATAGTATACTCACCCCAAGGCTAATTGAAGGGTCGGTTAATTTCTTTTGTCCTCAAAATAGTTTTGGAGTTTTAAGGAAAAACAGCATTGAAGAGAAATCCAAATGAATGGAATCCTATGGTGGCCACTTTTTCAAGTTAAAAAAGCAACGTTAAAAAACATAAAATGCCTCCATACTGCTCGTGTGACATTTTTAAAGTGTCTGCAAGCCCCGACATTATGATTAGACTCGAAAAGACATCATTTTCACTGTTTTTTGCCTAAATGTCCAATGTAGCCACTTAGCCAGGAGCCATGTTTTTTTTCCCTCGGAAAGAGTGAAGTTCCGTTACTTGGAAGGCTCAAAATACGAAGAAGAAGAAGACGAAGAGGACTTGGAAACACCCGCCATAAAACTAGAAGAAGAAGAGGACCTAGCCTCGAGCTTGTGTTTCCATGCAAGCAGTGAGCTATGCCGCACGCGATAGGGAGATCTGTGCGCATCACGTTTATAGTTTACGAAGTGTATATTTTGCCGTGAACCGTTTTTACATTTCAACGGCTGTTTTGCCGTGCTCTCCGGTACACATGCGCAGTTGTATTATTTTTGGATTTGCTCATAGAAATCAATGGATAATAATGAATACTTATAACTTCGCCATTTAGGCACCTAGCTCGCATATACATACATTAAACATAGCTAGCTAAGCTGGCATAAAGGCTCTCTTGCTAGCTAACATTATATTTCATGCATTTAAATTTAGTCAATTTAAAATGCGTATAGCCATTATTATGCGAACTAATTTGGCTGGAGTTGGACCGCGAGCATTTAGCTTGCTAGCTGGCATTAAAATGCGCCGAATAAAAAGGCTGCCGGCGAAAGCCGTTTTCACACTGGACGCGAAACACGACAGATTACATTCAAAGTCAATGCAAAGATGCGAATACACGCGTTTCGTTTCGCGTCCGGTGTGAAAGCATCATAACATTGACTAAGAAACCAACAAACTAGCTTCGTAAACTATAAATGTGATGTCACCAGGCACGCAGATCTCTATCGCCTGCGGCATAGTTTGCACGTGAACACAAGCTCGAGGCTACATTTTCTAGGTCATCTTCTTCTTCTAGTTTTATGGCGGTTGTTTCTAGGTGCTCCCTTCTTCTTCTTTGTACTTTGAGTCCTCCAAGTAACGGAACTTCACTCCTCCCGAGGAAAAAAAACATGGCTCCTGGCTAAGTGGCTACATTGGACATTTAGGCGAAAAACATAGTGAAAATGACGTCTTTTCGAGTCAAATCATATTGTCGGGGCTTGCAGTCACTTCGAAAATGTCACACGAGCAGTATGGAGGCATTTTATGTTTTTTAACGCTGCTTTTTTTGGGGAATTTTTCCTTTATTTGACAGTTATACAGTGTAGAGAGACAGGAGGGTTGGGGAGAAGTATGGGGGAAGACATGCAGCAAATGACCTGAGCCGGAATCGAACCCAGGTCACTGCGGGAAGGACACAGCCTTTATGGTATGCGCGCTTAGACCGATGAGCCACTGGGGTGCCCCAACGTTGCTTTTTTTAAGCTTGAAAAAGTGGCCACCATAGGATTCCATTCCTTTGGATTTATCTTCAATGCTGTTTTTCCTTAAAACTCCAGAACTATTTTGAGGACAAAAGAAATTAACCAACCCTTCAATTAGCCTTTGGGTGAGTATATGATGAGTGAATTTCCATTTTTGGGTGACCTTTCCCTTTAACAAAACTCTCATTTAAAAAAATACCACTAGCAATCAGCTGATTTACAAGACGCTCCTCATTCAGAAAAAACAACAACTTGCTTTATTCATCCGCGAGCCATTCGAAATATTAAAGTATTCACTTTGTTCCCCCACGCCAAGGAGAACTTATACAAAGTCGGCACCTATTCTCACACCATGAAGAATAGACAGGGAAGGCGATTCTCCCTCACCGGCGTTCCAAGATATACGGCTCCTCGAATTCTGAGCTGCCCTGGGCGGGGATTTAGTGAATATTCATTACGGAGGTTGTCGTGCGCGCTAATATATGAAATATATGAGCTTCATATGCAAAAAGAGAACAACAGGATCACCAAATTGCTTAGTGTTACACTCACTCTCGCATCAGCTGTTGTCTAAACAGTCACCGTTCCCCACATTAACACATGTCCACATCTAAAACGCTTTAAAAGTCCGCCGTTGTTTAACAACTGAGCTACACCAGGATATTCAGCTCCTCTGGGTTCACTTGCCATGACTGCCCTATCCGTAATGAATATTCACTAAATCCCGGCCCAGGGCAGCTCAGAATTCGAGGAGCCGTATATTTCGGAACACCGGCATGGGATAAGAGTTGTTCCGTCAGAGGCGAAAATAACTGTCGAGGATGTTCTCCTAGCAGCAGGAGAACAGGTTGGCCACGGAAACTTGTTGCATGCTTCTCGCATACAAAAAGCTGTTTTAGTTTTTCTGAAGGAGGAGCGTTTTGTCGTTCAGTTAATTTCTAGTGGAATTTATATTAATGATGTTTTCACGCAAGTTTCCCCATTAGCTGTTCCGTCTACACGGATTACTGTATCGGGGTACCGCCTTTCATCCCTAATGAAGCGCTGAAGCGAGAGCTACGGCGTTTCGGGAAGTTTGCCGGTGGTTTTAAAACAGTCAGTTTGGGCTGTAAGGATCCTAAACTTAAACATGTTCAGTCTCTTCGAAGGCAAGTTTTTATGTTTCTTGATTCTCCCACTCAAAGCTTAGAGGTGTCATTTCGTGTGAAATTTGAAGATGGATTTTACATGGTATACCCTAGTTCTGGGAGCATGAAATGCTTTGAGTGCGGTGACGTGGGACATAAACGATTCTTTTACCCTCATTATCAGGAAAGGGTGCGAAGTGTGGATATAGATATAGGCTGCGTTCCGTTCCACAGTGAACAGTACGGTCCTCCCTACTCCCTGCTCCCTGTGGAGGGAATGTCGTTGAGGGGAACTTCCTTCGGCAAAACACTTTGCATTCGGAACACCTTGCAACGTCGCAAACGCATACATCATTTCCTCAGTGCGTTGCCATGGAAACGTGTTGTTACTCCAACTACGGCGGTTAAATTAGCTGCCGACTAACGTTACCCTGTTGTAATACTGCAGTTACCACGGAGTCGTAGAGCCATGTTAGCCAAATCTAATATTGAGCATACGGCTGGTAGCTTAGCTAAATAGCTTGCTAAGGTTAACCGTGTACTAACTCGCCAAACCAACGTTCTGAAAGTCAACAGTAGCTCGTTTCCCTAAAAAAAAAGTTCAGCATTTGATAATTAAATTATTTGCGCATTTTTGTTTTGACTTAACCACTAAAATGGTAAAATCATTTGTGATAATTACTATGACAGTACTTACATACATACACAAACTCCTTCACCTTCTCCATTGTAGCGCACTGATTTTCGCGGTCCAGCGAGGCGCAATGATTGATTGGTTGACTTTGGTTGTCAACTTCCAGCGAAGTGATGAACCGTTGTTCAGTTCTTCCCTACACAGTTTGCAGTTGCCTTTGAACTGAACATTCTTTGCTCCCTTCGGTTTGGAATCTAACTTAACATGGCCGACCACCCTGACCAGCCCACTTCACAAGGAGCTACAGGGCAATCGGAACGCACCCATAGATACGGAGAGTGCCCTGCGCTCACAGGCTGATCCTGGGGAGGGGACTTGCAGAGTTGTGACCAAGTCATCATGTCCAAGTCAAGTCAAGTCACTGGTCATTAGCTCAAACTCAAAGCAGACGAGGGAGAGCAATGAAAGGGGGCAGGGGAACAAATTAGACAATGAGCCAACTAATTAACAAGCAGAGTGGGGCAAGCTGAGAGAGCCATGAGCTGCATTTCATGTTGACATTGACCCCTGTCTGATCCTAAATATGTCTAAGCTTTTAACTCTCAGCTTTCCCCACTCTGCTTGTTAATTAGTTAGCTCATTGTCTAATTTGTTCCCCTGCCCCCCTTCACTCCTCCTTTCTCTCCCTCTTCTGCTTTGAGTTTGAGCTAATGACCAGTGACTTGATTTGACTTGGACAAGATGACTTGGTCACAACTCTGGGGACTAGTACACAGGCATTGCAGACACAGGTTTGTCAAGGGGAGAAGAATGCTTCCCAAAGGCCAGAGTCCGAGAAAGAAAATGAAATTGTAACAAATATTCCCACTGGCGAGGGAGAGTCCGCAGAATTGATTCGCGTTGTGAATGCAGATGTTTCGTCCGGTGGTAGCGGGGAAACTTGCGGGAAAGGCATGAAGCGGCCTGCTCGCTCCTCTGTAATGACAGACGCGAATGCAGATTTACCAGAGAAAACTGAGTCAACTTAGTATAATGTGAACAGTGAGGCTGAGGATGTAGAGTCTGAGTCAGACTCTGACGTCTGTACAGTCGGATGCACAGTCGGAGCTGTATACATTGGAGCAGGTTAATAATTTTTTGGACGAAACGTTTGGAAAATCTATCAGGGCGAAAGAGTATTTTCCTGACACGGAAAAGTTTATAAAGTCTTGCATAGCTTTACAGAAAAAGGTGGGGCTGGACTTGCCCGACGAGAAAAAGAGATTTCGATTAAAAAAACATGTTACCGCTTTAAGGAAGTTTGCAGTGAGTCGGAAAGGGTAAACGAGCATTAAATCTGAGCTAATAAAAAGCAATGATCATGCATTGCACGGGTGTCTGTCTTTCTTTGTCCGATTTCACTGTTTGCTGTTTTTCTCTTCAACTTTCTTATGAGGGGGCTTAGAGTAGGCTCTTTGAATATAAACGGAGGGAGGGATGGTTATAGAAGAACATTAATAGCAGAGGTGGTTCGTCAGAAAGAGATATTTTCTTCTTTCAGGAAACTCATAGTGATGAAAATAAAGAATTAGATTGTGGGTTATTTTGGAGGGGCACGCATTACCTCAGTCACGGTAACAATTTTAGCGGAGGTATAGCTGTTCTTTTTTCTCCCAATCTAAATGTAAATATTATATCTACTATGGCATTAATAGCAGAGCTCTAATAGTTTGGGCGGAGGTTGAAGGAACTGTTTTATGCTTTGTGAACATTTATGCTCCTAATATTGGATCTGATAGGCCAGCCTTATTCAGAACACTAAAGGAAGAGTTGGGAAAGTATGGTCAGGAGTACATCATTATGGGTGGTGACTGGAACTGTACTACTGATTTCACATTGGATAGAGTGAATGAGGAGCCATACCTGCAATCATCTCAAAATCTGGCAAAGCTGGTTACTAACTTAAATCTGGTAGATGCCTGGAGAGTAAAACACCCTACTACCAGGCAGTACACTTGGGTTAGGGTAGTGGACAGTCGTGTCAGTACAGCCAGATTGGATCGGCTGTACATTTTAGACGATCTTAGAGGTAGTCTGACTGGGAGTTTCATCAATCCAGTAGGTTTCAGCGATCATCACCTCATTTTTATTAATTTAGTTTTTTCTTCTGGTAGAAAAATAAACACATATTGGCATTTTAACATCAAATTACTTCGGGACAAGAGTTTTTGTCAGGTTTTTGAGCATTTCTGGGGATTGTGGAAACGACAAAAGTCTGATTTTGAGTCCTTGAGCCAGTGGTGGGAAATGGGAAAGGCTCACATTCGTATTCTTTGTCAACAATACACCTCTCATTCCACAAAAAGTATAAGAAAAATAATTAAGAGTTTAGAAGAAGAAATTATGAAGATGGACTCTGAGTTAAATGTTGTCTCTGCTGATGCAGCACAGCTGCAGAGTTAGAGGCTAGAGCTCAGCTCCTTTCTGCAGGAGCGTGTTAAGGGGGCCCTGATCAGAGCTCGCTTTTTGTCGATCAAGGACATGGATGCGCCAACTTCTTTCTTCTTCAACTTGGAGAAGAAAACTATACAGAGAAAGCAGATGTCCTGTCTCAAGTTGCCTGATGGCATGGTTACCACAGACCCTGCTGAGATGAGGCAGCATGCAGTAGACTTTTATACAGAACTCTACAGTGCAGAAGACTGCAGTGACCTGTGTGCAGCTGAGCTCCTGGAGGGGCTTCCTCAGCTGTGTCCTGAAGAGAAAGCTGCCTTGGATAGAGACTTGAGGATGGAGGAGCTGACTGCAGCTGTGGAGCAGTCGGCCTCTGGTCGAGCACCAGGGACCGATGGGCTGCCCATAGAGTTTTACAAGAAATTCAGGGGCTGCCTTGGAACTGACTTTTATGAAATGGCAATGGACTGCTTTCAGAAGGGCTCGCTACCGGCATCATGCAGGAGGGCAGTGCTCTCTCTCCTACCAAAGAAGGGAGACCTGGCCCTTCTGAAGAACTGGAGACCGGTGGCACTTTTGTGCACCGATAACAAGTAATTTCCGGGGCACTTTCAAACAGAGTGAAAGAGTACCTAGGTTCTGTGATACAAGCTGACCAAACCTATTGTAGGCCTATACTAGACAGAACAATAATGGACAACCTGTTTTTAATCAGAGACATTTTAGATATTTGCCAGCAGTATACCAAGGACATTGGAATTTTGTCAATCGATCAAAAAAAGGCTTTTGATAGAGTGGACCATGGTTTTCTATTTTCTGCTCTCAGAGCCTTTGGCTTTGGTGAAAAGGGTGGGTGGTGGGTTAAGTCGACCTATTAGTGTTGGAAGAGGTATTAGACAGGGCTGCCCCATCTCTGGGCAGTTGTACAGTATCGTCATTGAGCCTCTTCTCAGTATATTAAGGAACAGCCTTAATGGTTTCTCTCTTGCAGGGTTGTCCCATGGTCCTGTTATTGTGTCAGCTTAAGCTGATGATGTGACTGTCTTCATTAAGGATCAGAGGGATGTACAAGCTATGGTTAACTGCCTTAGTCTATATGAGAGGGCCTCATCAGCAAAAGTAAACTGGGGGAAATGTGAGGCCCTTCAGATAGGGCAATGGACAGGGGAGACAGTCCCCAGTCTACCTGGTGGTCTGCAATGGGGGAGGTGTGGTCTGAAGACCCTGGGAGTGTATCTCGGGGTTAATGGATTTTAAGAGAGGAATTGGGAGGGTGTAGTGAAGACAGTGATTGCTAAGTTGTCTAAATGGAAATGGCTGCTACCCCAGTTGCCATATAGGGGAAGAGTTCTAGTAGCTGATAACTTGGTCGCCTCGACGCTCTGGCACCGGCTAATTGTTTTAACCCCACCAAGGGGCTTGGTTGAGGAGGTACAAAGGCTGTTGGTGGACGACTTCTGGTCGGGACAGCAGTGGATACAAGCTGTGGCTCTGTATCTTCCAGTGGAAGAAGGAGGTCCAGGATTAACCCATTTAAACCTGGACAGCATGTGCGCATTTCAAGAACGTGTCGTTGCTGACACAGATATGCGCGTAATTTTGAAAGTACCTTAATTACTGTAAGTTTTGCGCAATAGAAAAAAAGTCCAACTGTTCCTGAAAGCTGAGAAGCTGTGCTTCAGCCCAAACACAGGTTACTATCTGCTGGGATTTTTGCATTAGGCCTTAAAGGGTTAATAGACATTCTTTCCCGGATAAAGGCCTTCAGGCTAAAAATGGCGCAGAGGCTCCTCTACGACTGCGGAACAAGATGGCTGGACACGGCTAATATGTTACTTCATAAAGCTGGTGGGCTCGGTTACAGCAAACAGCTGTTTCTGATAAACTTGGACGAGGTGGGCATCACGAGGCTCACGCCTTTCTATACTTCAGTGCTTTGGGCTTGGCGAGTCCTTCAAGCCTCCAGGGATCCTAATGAGACAGCAGGAATGTGGATCTTTGAGGAGCCACTGTTTTTCAACAACTTTCTCAAGACCGAAGTCAGCGAGCCTAAGATCGGCCCTACGTGAAGCCGGCTGTGTCAAACTGGGACACCTTATGAAGGCTACGCAATCCTCTGTCGATGTCCTGGGGCGGATGGCTAACATCAGGTCTTCCAGGCTGCTGTCCAGGATTGTGAGAGAGGTCTGTGCCTCTGTGCCTCACAGTTCGATTGCTGAAAACTGTACTCTATCTGACCAATGGGATGATGAATGTGAGTACAGCTTCCCATCTCTGATAGTTTCTCCTGCTGTTGGGGAATGGCAGGAGGGAGAGAACCAGTTTCTGTCATTTAGAACCCCGCAGTTGCAGGGTTTCAATGAGATGGGAAAGAAGGCAGCATATGTCACCTGTGTAAAGGTGTCACACTTGCGCTCTTTGGCTGGTCTGGGAGCGTCGAGGTGGGCTGGGGTTTTTGGCTCAGATACTTCCCCGAAAGGCTGCTGGCGGTCTCTGTACAAGACCCCAGTTGACAAACGGACGGGTGACCTCCAGTGGAGGATTGCACATGGGGCTATAGCAACGAACAGGCACGTTGCATGCCTGAATCCTAGCACTGGAGAGGGATGTCCTTTTTGCTCTCAAACTGAAACACTCACTCATTTATTTCTTGATTGCTCAAGATTGCAGGGTTTACAACATTTGTTGGAATTTTGATTTACTGGTTTGGGGGAGTGTTTTTCACATGATTTATTTATCTATAGTCCAAGGTATTCCACTACAAAAAAGCCAAGTGCATGTACTGCTCAATTTCATGTCAGGAAAGGCAAAATTGGCAATCTGGTTAACGCGTAAAAGCAAGATGCAGGGATCGGGATGTATTGACCCTGTGCAAATGGTCAAAAGTATTATAGCCGCCCACCTTAAAGTTGAGCATGCTTATTACAACCCCAATTCCAAAATAGTTGGGACGAAGTGTAAATTGTGAATAAAATCAAAATGCAATGACTTTCAGGTCACATGAGCCAATATGTTATTTACAATAGAACATAGATAACATTTCAAATGTTGAAACTGAGACATTTTACATTTTTATCCACAAAATGAGCTTATTTCAAATTTGCTGGCTGCAACAGGTCTCAAAAAAGTTGGGACACAGGCAAAAAAGGGCTGAAAAAGCAAATAATATATAAGAGAATCAGCTGAAATAACATTTAGCAAGTAATTAAGTTTACTGGCATCAGGTGTGTAGCATGATTGGCTATAAAAGGGATGTCTTAGAGAGGCTGAGTCTCAGAAGTAAAGATGGCTAGAGGCTCTCCAACCTGTGAAGGCTTGTGTAAAAAAATTGTGGAATACTTTAAAAACAATGTTCCTCAGCGTCAAATTGCAAAGGCTTTGAAGGTCTCGTCATCGACAGTGCTTAACATCATCAAAAGATTCAGAGAAACTGGAAAAATCTCTATGCGTAAGGGACAAGGCCGAAGACCTTTACTGGATGCCCGCGATCTTCGGGCCCTCAGACGCCACTGCATCACTCACCAGCATGATTCTGTCATTGACTTTACTAAATGGGCCCAGGAATACTTCAAGAAACCACTCTCTGTAAACACAGTCCGCTGTGCCATCCACAGATGCCACCTAAAACTCTATCATGCAAAAAGGAAGCCATTGTTGAGCATGATCCAGAAGCGCCGCCATGTTCTGTGGGCGAAGGCTCATTTAAAATGGACTGTAGCAAAGTGGCGAAGTGTCCTGTGGTGAGAAGAGTCCAAATTTGACATTCTTGTTGGAAATCATGGGCGTCGTGTCCTCCAGGCATAAGAGGAGAAAGACCACCCCTCCTGTTATCATCGTTCAGTTCAAAAGCCAGCATCTCTGATGGCATGGGGATGCATTAGTGCACATGGTGTGGGACACTTGCATGTTTTAAAAAGCACCATGAATGCTGAAAGGTATATAAAGGTTTTAGAGCAACATATGCTCCCCTCCAGATGACATCTATTCCAGGAAAGGCTTTGTGTATTTCAGCAGGACAATGCAAAACCGCATACTGCAGCTATTACAACAGCATGGCGTCGTAGTAGAAGAGTCTGTGTGCTGAACTGGCCTGCCTGCAGTCCTGATCTTTCACTGACTGAGAACATTTGGCGCATAATTAAACGAAAAGTCCGTCACAGGAGACCCAAAACTCTCCAGCAGCTGGAAGCCTGTATTAAACAAGAGTGGGATCAAATTCCAATGGCTAAACTCAAGAAACTTGTCTCCTCAATGCCCAGACACCTCCACTCTGTGTTAAAAAGAAGAGCGGATGCTATTACATGGTAAACATGCGCCTGTTCCAACTTTTTTGAGACCTGTAGCAGCCATCAAATTTGAAATGAGCTCATTTTGTGGATAAAATTGTAAAATTTCTCAGTTTCAACACTTGCTATGTTATCTCTGTTCTATTGTGAACAAAATACTGGTTGGTGTGATTTGAAAGTCATTGCGTTTTGATTTTATTCACAATTTACACTTTGTCCCAACTATTTCGGAATTAGGGTTGCAGATGAATGAAAGTGATATTCCTTGAGGTAATAGTCCTGAATCAGGAGCTTGGGAGAGAGCAGGGGGAGCACTGGCAGAGAGTGGAAGAGCATTCCTCCCTCCCTCTGTCTTTATCAGTGCAGATCAGATCTGGATTAAGGTCCATTTAAGTTTCACGGGTACAAAAACCTTAAAACTCCCCTATTGTGGCTCCAGTTGCGCAACTAATTAGTTATTACGAGCCATTTCAAAAATTTTTCCCTCATGACATCACATGGGGAAGTAACCAACCAGAGGCAAGAAGAACTGATCACCTTCAGCCAAGCAGTCAGTCAGATTTCATTATTCTGGGTGGTCACTCCCCCTTCTGATGTCAGGTAGGGGAGAACTTGTCCTGGCTTATAATGGCTAATTAGCTGTGCACCTGGTGGCATAATAGGGGACCTTGAAATGTGCAAAATATCACAAATTCTAAATTTATCCTTTTTAGACCATCAATAAGCAGGAGCCTCATATTTATGACATTCCATTTTTTTTAACACCAGCATCAGTTAACTTTCTGGTCCAGTAAAGTTGCATCAAAATCGATGTCCTGAGTGTTTTTAAGTTTCCTACTCTTCTTCTTTATTGACAGAATAGCAAAAGCTAAAAGTGATAAATATATTTGGGCCACTTCATATGTCTGCATTTTGTTATTTTGACTGTTTTTAAAATTATCCAAAAAAAAAAACCCACTTTAGTTTCAGTAGATAATCTGGATATTCTTGAATCACTATTTTCCAGCAAGTGCATTTGAAAATGTATTTATTATTGTGCAAAGTGGCACTGTGCTGTATCGCAGAGCCCCTCTGTGTTTCAGATCAGTGGCTCCCCCCTCAGCACCTGCAGTAGGTCCCAGCTGCAGCAGTGCAGTCTCTGTGCAGTCTGACTGAGGAGGTTTTTGTACGGCTCTCTAACACTGTGTGAACCCGCTATAACTCTGCTGACAGTAATAATCTCCTGCATCTTCAGCCTGGACGCCAGTGATTTTCAGTGTAAACTGAGTCCCAGATCCACTCCCACTGAACCGATCAGGAATCCCAGACTGGCGAGTTGTGGCAAGATAAATCAGAAGTTTAGGAGCCTGACCAGGTTTCTGAAGGTACCAGTTGAGACGGTCTGCGCTATAAGTACTGCTGTAAACTCTATGACTAGTCGTACAGCTGACAGTGACAGT
The DNA here is from genome assembly GCA_029692085.1 of Gymnothorax javanicus. Classification (NCBI taxonomy): domain Eukaryota; kingdom Metazoa; phylum Chordata; class Actinopteri; order Anguilliformes; family Muraenidae; genus Gymnothorax; species Gymnothorax javanicus. Next base: position 123,783,596 of record CM056197.1, on the reverse strand, counting down.
GTCTCCCTGCTGAACAGCCTGAGCTGCTGGAGACTGAGTCACTACTATATCTGCCATTGATTCTGAAAAAGAAAACATGGAGATGGATGTACATACACATTAATGTAATGAAACAGTGTGCAATAATTCTGGTGAATTTTGACAACATTCTAAAGGTACAATTCTGAAATGATTTACATTGTAAAAAACAAGGAAAGAAAATGTCAAATATAGCCAAAATTTAGGTTCAAATGGATCCATCTTTCTCACCCTGTAAAAGGAGTCCCAGCATCACCACCAGCAGTAGAAAGTCTGACATCATCATAACGCTGCCTGTGTCAGTGTCTGTGAAAGGACTGGACAGTCACTGATCAGTACTGGGGATCTTAAAGTGTGTGGAGCAGTGAGGCAGGACAGGTATGCAAAGCCCCTTCCTCTATACAAATCCTGTCACACACAGTTAGAGGAGCTCTGATGAGTGAACAGCAGTGGGTCTATAGAGGGCTGGGACACCTGCTGCTTTTAATCAAACTCACCAATTTAATGACCATTTTTCTGACATTTATTGATTCTCTATCTGCTGCTTATGAAGACTTGGGGCTTGTAAAAAATATTTAATAATTTCACATCATGTGTGCTGTAGGAATATTTTAATGCTAAGAACCTTGGATCGTCCCTGTCTTCTCATTGACACCGAAGTTCAGATAAGAATGAGCAACTTTGTTCTAACAGAGGAAACACGTACTAACAGAAAAAGTGACCTTTATTCTTCCTGTGTTTAATTGCTTTGTTATTTTGTCCAGGGCTACAGAAGAACTTGTTACTTTGGCTCATATTTCAGAGCTCTGAAACTTTTTTTTAATACAGTTGTGCAAACTTAATTTGTAGATCATAATTACAAGCCCATTTTTATGAACTGGGCAGAGTGGCAGCCTATTGCAATGTTGAGCAATATTATAATATTGTGAAACAGCATCCTACAATGCATCAGGAAACATTTGTGAAGTTCCTGAAATCCTCCAGTGTCAGGAGTTTTTCACCATCTCACACTCTCCTCCAGGTGACCCAGCTGAGGCTGATCAGACCTCAGTTTGTGTGCAGACAGCAGTGAGCTACTTCACCTCCCATTACTCTCCTCTCTAGAGCCACTGATAGTAAGTAGGTTACTTGTTTTCCTATTGTTGGCTTTTCTTGAGCCACAATCATCTACAGACTCTCTCTGCTGCTGCTGTGCTGTTTTGTGTGGCTCCTCTCTTCCCCTCTCCATCTGTACCTAATATACTGAGCGCTCTGACCAAAACCCAAGCTGTGAAGCCCCTTCTCCTACTTCCACTGAGAGGCACCTTGTGCTCCAGACACCTCACCTGCATTCACTGACCAGCCCCTCAGACCTGGTGAGCTTCATCTCAAAGGCCTCATCCAGGTGATCATCTCAAGGGACTGTTATCTCCAGCAGGACAGCCTGTTTGATTGACTCTGAGGTGAGGATTATATCAGGCCTCAAGATGGAGGCCACAGTGAGCTGGGAGAACTTCAGCTGTTTCCCCAGATCCACCATCAGCTGCCAGTTCCATGCAGAGGCCAGGATCCCTGCAAATGTTTTCTCAGGGAGGGGTGTCAGCTGCTCCCCAGCTTTAATGAGACTGATGGCCTGCTTAGAAGGGCTGGTCCTCCTTACTCCCCTCAGCCCTGGTCCTGTGATGGCTTTCAGGGCTTGATCATAGAGCCACCTGTACCTTCCTTCTCCTTGTGCCTTGGAGCTGATGATTGAGATGAGCTCCGGGGTTCATTGTTTGGAGGTTGATCCACAAGATGGTGTTTCTGCCTTGCCCCATGTGTGTTGGTTTGATCAGCTGTGGAGCACATAGAACACTGTATTAGCATGGCAAATGGCCTCTGCTCCCTCAAAAATCACTTGGCTAATGACACACTACATAGAAACTGGCTCCACATTTGATAGACCAAGTTCTTGCTGTCCAAAGGCCACAGCACCAGTGCAGGTCTGCTATATCAACCTTGTACATCTGAGTAATTGTTTACAAACTGCTGCTCAAACAGCCAGAGACACTGGATACCCATAACTTACCTATCAGCCACAGGACACAAGACTTTTTCAAGAACAGTGACTTCATGCCCAATGACTGAACTGAGTAATGATCCTAATGGACTAGCATTGGCAACGACACCTTTTAACTGGGTCAGATCCCACCTCCACTGGATTCTGCATCAGTGGAAATCTTCCTCTTTTACTGATGAATCCAGATTCCCTCAGCATAATACAAACGGCTGATAAAGGGCGGGGTGGAGATATGATGAATGTAATGCTAGATGCTGCGTGCGCCAGGTCAACTGTTAGGGTGGCAGAACTGTGATGATCTTGAAGGCCATCTTTTATTTTCAAAAAGCGCATCTGGTGGTCATCACTGGTAATCTAACTGCACAGCAGTAACTTTGTAAGGTCCTGACAAACGCTTTCAATACTTTTCCTTCTGACCCATTATGACTGGAATTCTACAGCAGGATAACACTCATCCTCTCGCTGCAAGTCTTGCCATGGCCCACCAGACAGACCAGAATTTGGATGTTCTGCTATGACCTGCATTTTCACCCAACACTGTCATATACTCAACTCCTTTGGGACCAGTTGGGAAGAGTTGTTGGAACAAGATGTCCCCAGTGATTGGGTCTCTATCAGCTGCTCTGGGCAGAATGGCCAAACATTCCTGACATACACATTGAAACTGTTAGCCTTCATTCAACCCATGTGTTGCCATTGTCAGAGCTGTATTGAAAAAAATGGAGGTCACACTGGCAGCAGAACTTTGACTTTATGAGTGACAGTGATATTTCATCATTTCAGACACTGGTGAATTAAAAAAAAAAAACAATGTAGTAATGAAACTCATCTAAGTATTTGCAAAAAGTTGTTGGGACAATATTTTTTGTAATTCAAAATTAGGTCTAAAGAGTTCTTTTATGCATGAATGTAAGTTGGAGAAACACTCAACGCATCATCTCAAACCTCCACACCTATCTTTTGGAACATAGCTTCTCAATTTTAAGTTGTCATTTGAATATTGCCCAGCAGGGGACTGGCACAACACAGTCAGGCAGCCTCCGCGTATACAGCTGGCAGGTTTTTGTACAGCCTGTTAATCTGACTGAATCACTGTGGTGGACCTTCGGTGGCGGGACCAGACTGGAAGTAGGACGTAAGTGGCCAATTAACAAGATTTTTGGAATTTATTCTCGGCCTATGAGCAAAAATTATAGATCCATTTTGTATAAAGTTTGGGCTACCTATTTTAATCATATTCTATACAGAGTATACAGGACTATCTTGTGCCTTTTGAATCGGTGGTTAAAAGCAGGAGACAAGAAAAAAAAATTAAATGAACGTTAAAAGCTCAGAATGAAAACTTTTTACTTTGAACATACAGGTCATGTAACAATGCTTTTTCAAACTGATAAACTGCGTGATGTCAGAACGAACGGAATAAGACAAAGGATGGCTGTGTATTTTAAGCACTGGTGTTTAGTCTGAGGTTTTTGTACGGCGGGTTAATGAGTCTGTATCACTGTGGTACACTTTCGGTGGCGGAACGAAACTCTCAGTTGGACGTAAGTAATTTTTACTTTCAGTGCATCCCTCTTGACTCATTTGCTTTCTTGTTTAATTTCGTGCAATTTTCCAAACTTTGATGTCATTTATGAAAATGTAAATATGCTTTTGAACCATGATCAAGCAAAACAGCAGGAACATTTTTATTGCCTACCATTGGAAATGGATCTCAAATCTCGTAAATGATGGCCATGTTGACGTCAAGTAAAGAATTAAGCCTAGTAACTGATTCTGAATGAATAGGCGACTGTAATATTTTATCTCATACTCGACTGTTAAATAAACTGAATTGGCTTACGAGATCATAGCGTGTTTGGAGACTTCGAACGGCAGACAAATATTTCACTCAGGGAAAATAAAATAGGTTTTCTGAATTATTTAGAATTCGCACGAGAAATATATCGGAGAATATAATTTCATCATGTGTCCATCTCCAGAATATATTATATTTCATACGAAGATTAAAAAGAGGTTTTAGTTTATTTGCAGGATGCAGATTGTTTTTATTTTGAAATAAGAGCGAAATGAAATGCATAACAAACGTCTTCTCTGCAGCCCCATGCAGCCTCATATCGCTTGATTTTCTTGTGCGACAACATGTCGCAATCCTGTAACTTGAAATTCGGAATTTCCGATAGGCTATTATATTTATCATCTCAGTTTAAAATCAATTATTGTTTGCGTTGCGGCCAGTTCAGTAGATTTAGCTATATAAGAAACACCTAATAAACCTTCTGAAATATTATCTATTCTGTATGCAAACAAATCTTTTCAAACACTTGTGAATGCAAAATTTGATTCTATCACTGAAATACCTTACACTAGTTTATGCGGCATGCGCAGGGCAATGTGTGATTGCAGTCTTTACAAAATCATTCGTTGCGCTGAGGAGTTTTTCATTGAAACGTATGTTGTCGCTCTTTTTTTTTTTTTTTTTTTTCCTTTTTACATCGTTAGCCTCATGGCATAATTGCCTTAGTCATATTTTTTGCCAAATTGAGTTATCAACTGCCTATTCTTTCCTGTTGGTGAAAAAAAAATTTTTTTTTCCGTTTTTTCTCAAAACCTTAAAAAAATCAATTCTCTTAAATAATGGAGAAAAAAAAAAACCTCAAAAAATGAGAGAGGCAATTATGCTATGACGCTTACAATAAGAAGATCAATTTTGGGGGCAGAGTGTTAATGTTCTTAAATTGTTTGTTTGAACATCTGTGCAAAATATTCTTAAAATATTCCTGTTTTTCAGTTTAGTAATCTCGTTGAAAATATTGGTCTACATCAATAATGGCTTCAGATATTGTAAATATTTTTTTCTGATTGAGCTTTTTAAGCAACTGATTAATCACTCTCACGAAGATTACAGTTTAGTGACGAGTCTTTTCATTCTGTCATCATGAAACAAGTTCCTTTCTTCTATACTCATTCTCAGCCTGTTTTTTATAAAAGAAAACAATAAGATAATAAAAAGAATGTGTTATGATAACAATTGATTGCAGAATAAAATCTTAAAAATAACAGTGCTCGTCGTATCATATAATTTGAAGCCATAACAGATAAAAATTTTCTTTAGCCACTGCATATTTGTAACATGGACAGTTTCTATATCACATTAATGTCTGATTACAAGGACAGAATGATTGACACATGGGGGCGTGTCCACTGTCTGACCTCACGTCTCTGCTGCGTCTCCCAGGTGACACAGTTCCCGCCCTCACAGTACTGCCCCCCTCCAGTGAGGAGCTGAAGCAGGGAAAGGCCACACTCGTGTGTCTGGCCAACAAGGGCTTCCCCTCAGACTGGACTCTGCGCTGGAAAGTAGACGGTACCAGTAGGAGCTCGGGCGTGGCCGGGAGCTTGGGGGTCCTGGGGAAGGATGGCCTGTACAGCTGGAGCAGCTCCCTGACTCTCGATGCGGGCGACTGGAAGAAGGCAGGGTCACTGACCTGTGAGGCCACAAAGGGCTCCCTGTCTGCCTCCCCTCAGACACTGAGGAGAGACCACTGTCCTGAGTAGCTCACACACTCTGATCACACTGTTTTTACCCTGTTCTGCTCCTTACTGCTGTCACACTGAGCTGAGCCTGTGTGTGAATCCTTCCTCCAGCCTGAGCTTTCAGTGCTAATATCTTACATGTGCTCTGCTTGTGCTCTTCAACACATATGCACACACACCTTCTTATCTGTGTTTGTGTGGCTGTGGGAAATAGCTTTTAGACCAATATCACTGATTTAATAAAGATTCTGTAGAAAGCTGAAAGTTCTCCTGTCTCTCCTTATAAGAATAGCCTCTGGTGCTCCTATTGAAGTCAGTTCTGAGTACTCAAGGCTGTAGCCCTTTCTCAGATAAAATCACAATATAATTAATGCCAGGAAAAAAAACCCCAAAAATTCAGATTTTGAAAATGATGAAGAGCATTGAACTATGTTCATAATCAAAGAAGTTTGTTTTCAGTGGTTACATTGTAAATAGATATGCCTTCCCAGATCTGCCGAATGCAGTTGAGATTAGAGTGTGGACAAACAGAAATGAATCTGGTCTTTGGAAATGAGAAATATTTTTCACCAAAGTAAAGTTACAATGGAAGTCTTAAGTAAAGAACAGAGCACATCTTCACTACAAATTATATTTGCATAACTTGACTCAGAAATAGATCTCCAGTAAAGGGGGTCTGAAGAGAGAAGCAGTGATCTGTGCAGTAACTGATCTTGGATCAGTAAAGGAGGCATCTGAAGAGAGGAGCAGTGATGTGTGCACTGTGCTCAGATCAGTTCAGTGCAACAGGATGTGAGCTCAGCTCACACTAACCCCCTGGGGACGGCCCAGACACCTGGCCACAGTGCTGCTCTATTCTGAGATTGAGTCAGTCCCACTGAGGGACAGCAGAACCAGCCTGTCCCACCCTGCAGATGCAAATCTGAGTTTCAGCCCCACAGCTCACAGTTTCTCAGCCCAAAATACCCCAGCACTGAGACAGCTGTGTGAACATGAGGAGGTGGGGGGTTTATTTCTATAGTGGGGTGAGAGAGGGAGGGGTGAACCTCACAACTGCTTTAGCATGAATGTCTGATTACAGATTCCACTGCTCACTCAACTAGTGCAGTTTCAATTACTCCCCCTGGGCCTGGACATGTTCTGCGATATAATCATTCACTGTGTACAGAATCACTGACTCAGTAAAGTCCACAAATGTGATCACTGAATTCAAGTGATGCCAGTTTTTGTAAATTAAGACAAGCATTCAAGACCAAATGATCAAATATTGCATTTTGCTGTGAATAGAATAAGTTGAGTCATTGTTGCCTTCACCATTAATATTTTTTAAAAAGCTGCCACAGGAATGCATATCTGTCTCAGTCATGTTCCTGTTTTCATCATGATTGATTACAGTGGGAAGCTGTGTCCTTTTCAATCAACTTACCAAATATACTTGTGTACTGCATTTTTTTTCTTGAAAATGTAATCAAAGAATTTATATCACTATAAGTTGTCAAATCTGGAGCCAATACTCACAAGGAAAACAACCAGAGAGGTCGAAAATGCGAGTGGCCAAAAGCGATATGATAAATGTTTAAAATGAGCTGACGTCTTCAAATAGAGATGAAGTTCTGTGTTAGAGGTCGTGGACGACAGCAGAGCAAATGAAATCACACGAGAGATTAGAATTTTACTCTCAAATCCGTCAGTATCATCTTTGGAATCGTAATACATTCTAATTTTATTTAAAAGACTCGACTGTCTTTTAAAGCCCACAAATGCCTTACCCGAACCCCAACCCAAACCATAACTTGTAAGAAGTGGTAACTTTCAGAAAAGGCGCCTAGTTTTCCAAACTTTAAGTTTTTAATGATGCTGTGGTGCTGTTACTTAAGGAAATTGAGAAATGGGCCGATAAGTGGAATCAGAAACAAGGATATTGGTCATATCGGATGGTCAAGAAGAATTTATCTCTATGATTGTTTCATCTGATGGTATGATTCAGTCCAAATCAGTTGAGATGACAAGCGGGTCACTGCGTATTTACTGAATTAAAACACTTTTTTAAATTCATTTGTAATCCCACTCATTCCTCTTCTGGGAGAAAACACACATCCTCTGCTTTTGGCTGAACTCAGAGCACCTGGGTGATTAACAGTTACTGCTCCTTGTGACCGGATACACTATGTGATGCTGTGATTTTGTGGTACAGAAGTGTGTGTGGCTCAGCAACAGCTCTGCTTTGGGTTCTGTATCTGACACAGAGTGACTCTTCTTCAGCACAGAGAGGTGTGTATTCAGGATTGTGGCTCATCATCACCCCCTACAGGCCTGCTGGTAATACTGGTGTCAGAGATCAGTGGCTCTTCCCTCAGCACCTACAGTAGGTCCCAGCTGCAGTCGGTCCCTCCTGACTGAGGGAAAGGTTTTGAACGGTATCCACAAACCTCTCCATCTCCCCCGCACCAACCCCGATTCAAATAGTCTCACATGTAAAGAATTCCATTAACCTCCATGAATGCTCTGTGTAAATTCTCCATAATCTCATAATGATCTCTGTAACCTATGAATGACCATTAATGTTTGAATTCTCTCCCTAACCTCTGGATACCCTCTAATGTCTGAATGCTCTCTTAACTGTGAATACTCTCTCTAATCTCTGAATACTCTCCGTAATCTTTGACTGCTCTCTCTAATCTCTGAATGCTATCCCAAATCTCTGAAAGCACTCTCTGCACTCTGGATGCTCTCTTTAATCTCTGATCGGTTTATGGGCCTCCGCCTATTGATTCTTTTAATCATTTTCTGGGTATATCATGCAGTTGCAGGGCATGTATTATCTAAGTAATCCTCTGGGTGTATGATAAGGTAATACTGGATGTACTCCATTTTCTTTTCAGAACTCCGAGAAGAAGGAGTACTGTGATGAAGAAATTCTGCTTTTTTCTACCACTAAAAGACAATTCTTTGTCCAGCAAACGTAACTGATCACTACGACTTGGAGTACCTGCGAAAGGCACAATGATTGAATCCACGGCAGGCCAGGGGGGCACTTTTCTTTACTTTTTTCAATTTCTTTATAAACTATCATATATCAAAGCAGACGTACTATCCCGACTCACTCCCTTCCAGTGTGTGCTCGGACGGCAACCTCCCTGTGCCCATAGGACTAGAGCCAGACGCCTGGTTTAAGGAGGCGGAGAATGTCTGGGAGACCACCAACTTCTAGATCCAGAGGGTGCTCCGCCACCAGAAGATCCAGGCGGACCGAAAACGTCGGGACTCTCCCCAATACCAGCTGGGGGACTGCATCTGGCTGTCGATGAGGGACCTGCGCCTCCACCTGCCCTGCAGGGAGCTCAGCCCATGGTTCATTGGCCCTTTCTGTGTCCTCCGGAAGGTCAATGAATCTGCATATTCCATACAGTTGCCGTCTAACTTCTACATTAATAATATTTTTCACACCTCTCTGCTTAGGCTAGTGATTGCTGGACCCCTGGTGGAGGCTACCCCCCCCCGGAGGTAGATGGAGGCCCAGCCTGCCGGGTGCACAGCCTGCTCCAGTGCAGAAGGAGAGCAGGCAAACTACAGTACCTGGTAGCTGGGAAGGCTACAGTCCGGAGGAGAGGAGCTGGGTGGATCGTGATCATATCTTGGATCCACAGCTCCTGGTCGACTTCCACCAGGCCCACCCAGACCAGCCTACTCCACGCCCCAGAAGGCGCCCCCCTGGCCTTGGATCAAATTCAAAACTAGTCAGATTAATTTGTCTAAATTGTGTTCTTTCAATTCAATTTTAAATTATCAATAAGCAAAAAAAAAAAAAAAAAAAAAAAAACTTCATTTATAGAGGACGGTCTGGATTTTCTTGTCTTACCATATCCAGAGAATGAAAGTCAGATAAATTTGAAAATCTGACGTACTGTACAAATTAGCTCAGTGTTCTAGAGCAGAACCTCTAAGTTTTCAGATCAGTGGCTCCCCCCTCAGCACCTGCAGTAGGTCCCAGCTGTAGCAGTGCAATCTCTGTGCAGTCTGACTGAGGGAGGTTTTTGTACGGCTCTCTAACACTGTGTGAGCCAGCTTCCACTGATATCATGGAAACTCTGACAGTAATAATCTCCTGCATCTTCAGCCTGGACTCCAGTGATTTTCAGTGTAAACTGAGTCCCAGATCCACTCCCACTGAAACGATCAGGAATCCCAGACCGGCGAGTTTTGGCATCATAAATCAGAAGTTGAGGAGCCTGACCAGGTTTCTGGAGATACCAGCTGAGGTACTGGTTGGAGTTATAAACGTAGACACTCTGACTGGCTGTACAGCTGATAGTGACGGTGTCTCCCTGCTGAACAGCCTGAGCTGCTGGAGACGGAGTCAGAACTATATCTGCCATTGATCCTGGAAAAGATAAACATGGAAATGGATATCAATACAGATTAACTTGTCAAACAAAATTAATTTCTACAGTGTATTTGATTATATGTTAGTGGCAAATTCACTGAAAAAGTTTAATAAAATTTTAATTTTAAAAAACGGTAAGATGGTATCATCTTTCTCACCCTGTACAAGGAGTCCCAGCATCACCAGCAGTAGAAAGTCTGACATCATCATAATGCTGCCTGTGTCAGTGTCTGTGAAAGGACTGGACAGTCACTGATCAGTACTGGGGGTCTTAAAGTGTGTGGAGCAGTGAGGCAGGACAGGTATGCAAAGCCCCCTCCTTTATACAAATCCTGTCACACACAGTTAGAGGAGCTGATGTGTGAACAGCAGTGGGTCTGAAGAGGGCTGGGACATGTACACTGTTTACAGCTCTTTTCCCGTCACAATAAAGTCATTGCATTAATTATAGCTTTTCTGAATTTAACTTTTAACTTGTTAGTTGTATTTTGCTTCGGATTCTGTAAGTTGTGCGTGTAATTAATTATTTGTTGCGCAGTTGTTTACAATGAAATGAAAGTTTGTGTGTGTGTGTGTGTGTGTGTGTGTGTGTGTGAGGGAGAGAGATATGGTGGGGCAGATGTATAGTAATTAACTGTACTGATGTAACAGAGCACTGGGGGCAAGAAGGTTTCATGAGGATCGTGCAGAAGGGGAGAGTCTGAGGTGTGATTCTGCTTCTGAATCTCTGCTCTGTAGCTCTGTTATGCACATGTGAACATGGGAGTGAAGTTAAACCCCACTGTGCTGAGTTTTTCCTGCACTGTCACAATAAGGTCCTGCTTTCACATGTTACACTGTAGTCTTCAGATCTTAAAGGAGACATATTATACCATTTTCACAATGCTAATGTTCCCGTTGTGTCAGTTCTGAACACCTACTGAGTAGTTAAGCACGACTTTCACTTCGAAAAACTCCCTACCTTTCTCGAAGCCGCACCAAGAAAAATATCCATTTTAACAGCCTTGCAGCCACTTCCTGAAAACGGTCGGTTTTGGACTACACTCTGCCATGATTGGTCAGTTTAGCAGAGCCTTCCAGGGGCGGAACCAGAGGCAGAAGGGGCAGACCCAGGTTTCCAAGGCCCGGCCCCACCCGGCTCCACGTGATCTTGTTTACTAGTTCGCTTACACCATCTTTACACTGGGCTCACGAATGAGTTGCAAAAAAATGATTAAAACAAAAATAATTTCCAACAGTATGCTTATAGTTTTCTCAGTACATCCAAAATAACAATGACGAGACATGGCTCTTCTCTTCCTTCTACTTCTGGCTTCTTCCCAGGTGAGCAGAGATTCTCTACCGCTCGGCGGTTTGGGCGCGGGCGTTGTGGGCGTGTTTAGAGCGGATTCTTCCTGATTCATCACAGGTTTTATATATTCCTCCTGATTTGTTTGAAATCGTGACGAAAGAATTTCGACAGATCTTGCAAAGTTCTTGTTACGAGGCGTTCCGAGAGGCAGGAAATCACGTGAATTCCCGTTTGAGAATTACGGCAGCACCCCTATGTGTCATTTTTGACAACTTTTTCGACATTCAGCATGGAGGTGGAAGCTTATAGCATTCTCAGAATATTAAAAAGCATGGATCAGCATAATATGTCTCCTGTAAGAGGGCGAATTCCTGTTCAAACAGCAAACACAGGGCTGGCACCCTCCCATAGTGCTATCAGAGCTTTGACCAGTTTTGCACTGGCCTGGTCATAGTGTAATACCAGCCTGTGGTTTCCTCTCTAACACGCAGTGGCCACTTTATTGGGTACATCTGTTCATCTGCTTGTTAATCCAAACATTCATTTAGCCAATCATGTGGCTGCAACGTGAATCATAAAAACATGCAGACATGGTCAAGAGATTGAACTGTTGTTCAGGCCAAACATCGGAATGGTGAAGAAATTAGATCTTTGTGACTTTTACATTAGAATGATTGTTGGAGCCAGATGGGGTGCTTTAAGTGTCTCAGAGACTGCTGATCAGAATTTTCCAGCAAAACAGTCCCTGAAGTCTATAGAGAATTTTGGGCAAAGAAAAGTTTACTGAATGGTAGGTATGTGGACAAAAATGCCTATTTAATAAGAGAGGTCAAAGGAGAATGGCCTGACAGGTTCATGCTGACTGATGGGTAACAGTAACTCAAATAACCACACATTACAAAAATGTGATTCAGAAGTGCATCTCTGATGCACAACATGTTGACCCTTAAGTGGACAGGCCACCGCAGCAAAAGACCACACTGGGTTACATCCCTGTCAGCTAAGAGCAGGAAACTGGGGCTACACAGAGAGCAATGGCTCACCAAACCTGGACAGAGGAAAAATTTCACCTGGTCTAATGAATCTCAATCTCTGCTGTGACATGCAGATGGTAGGGACCAAATTTGGCCACGTTTTCATATTTTTACGGATCCATCCTGCGTTATGTCAACAGTAAATGCTGTTGGTGGTGGTGCAACGCTGAGGGAATATTTTCTTGGCACACATTAGGTCCCTGAATACCAATTGATCAATTAACCCACGGTTGAAATCACATACTGTCAAGAAGTGGTCGGGGGGACACCAGATGCAGGAACAAAGAGTTTATTGAACACCAAACAGTAAAGGAGAAAAGCAGGCAATCAGGCCAGAAACAAAACACCGTGCAAATGCACTGAACGAATGGGAAAAACTAACGTACACTGCCCAAGGCAGGGGGAAACAAAAGTGCACACTCAAAGAGTGGCTAAACTAGAAAACAAAAACTTCACCTAACTAAACTGACGGAAACACTGGGAGACTTATATAAATGGGAGACAAGACGTGGGCGCAGCAAAAACACAAGGCTTGGAAATGGCACAAAGGAAATACTCAGGAAGCACAGAGCTGAGATTTCACAATGTAGCACAAAGCTAACAAAGTTCCGTCTGAAGATCACTTCACTCCTGCCCACAGATATACACACGGAACGAGGCGGGAACTCGGAAGGCAATCTCAGAGGGAAACAGAAACACATGGGATTATTAAACAAATTCACGAGAACCGGGTTAACAATAATGACTCGAGACAAGGCGCTGAGACAATCAATCAAACTAGACGGTTTAGATCAAGGTAATCTAAATGTGACGAGTATAAAAGCACCATGAGAGAAGCGAAGGAGAGCATAGCGTAAACGTAGTTAAACAGGGAAAGCTTAGGAAGAATTTACAAAAGCCAGAAGCGCTCGCACACGCTAATGAGTTAATTAGGGTTAATACTACGTGATAAATGTATACAATCACCCTATAAGTGTTATATAAGTGCTGGTTAGTATGGATTAGTAACGAACCTATCAGAGAACACATTCACTCAGAGTTTAGCGAGACCCCGAATTAAGCACAGGTGGAAGTAATGAATGAAATACCACAGCCGATTCCGAATGAGGAAACGTGATTGGACAACGAGACGCAGGCATGCTGATGGCTGTCAAACAACATCAAGGGAGTTGGGCAAGAATGAATCAATCCTCAGACGGCGGAATGAAAGCTGTAAAATAAACCAAGAAGTGAGGCACGGGAGAAAAGGCACAAGCAGAAAAATAAAAGTAATAAGCAAAATGACAAAACAGCACACATGAGACAGAACCATAACACATACCTCCTCCTCTGTTAAATTTCTCCGGAACGATACGTCACAGCGAGATGATTAGCATATCATCATGCAATGAGCAGAACCAGCACTTTCCAGCAAGGTATAGCACTTGTCTGTTCACCGGTGTGATGTTGAGAAAAGAATTTATAAATTTACCTCAAATTTGTAAGTACAGTTGGCAAACAGTGCTGTCACCACATTACTCTTAAGTTAAATTACTCACGAACCCGCAATCGCACAGACATGATATGCATACCAAATGAAAGAGCAGAAACAGAGCTTTCAGGTTATATACATGCAGAAGAAATGTATGGAAAATTATGACTTGATAAATTTCTGCCGAACCGACTTTCCACTTTTAGTCATCAGACGCTTTATAATGTGAGCAGCAAAACTTACCTATCCTTATCTGGAGAGGATATAAAATGTCTTTGTTGCAAAAAGTACCTGTAATCCAGTTTTCAAATAAAACTGATTTTTTTTTTTTTCACTGAGTAAAACCATACAATTTTTTCAGTAAAAAGGAAAAAATGGCACTTATTTCTGTCAGGCACACACCACATTTTTGTACACTGCTAAGTCACAGAACAGCCCTTTACCATGGTTCTTATATTGCCAGATTCCAGACAGTCTCCTCTATACTGATATTAAAGATATCTTTAGTGACAGCTTTCTGTGGTGAGAAACATGTAAAAATATACATCTTTTTTTATACGCAATATTTTTTTTGTCGATAACCAAATTAATATAAATTAAATGAACACACTAGCACACCAAATGACACCAGATTCAGATAGCCCAGAGTGTCCTGAAAAAAAACAACATATAGTTTGTGTGTGTGGCCTTTATAATGACCGATATATCAGCTTCAAAGTAAAGGCAGTAAAAATACCCTGAAAATAGCCTAGGGCTCAAAGGGTTAAATGCCACAAAAAAAGATTTGGACCAATTCATGTGCGTCCACTGTCCACTTTCAGTTAAGTTTCAGATCTTCTGTTTATATATTTTATATTATTAATGCAACAAACATCCGCATAAATCTGACTTTCTGCTGAACGTATTTACTTGAAACTGATGGTACAGTGTCATGGGCCTCCCCTTTTCAACTGAAATTATTCATCAAAGAGTGAATTAGAAAGGGAGATCCATCACCAATTCTTCGTAATCTATTTTTAGATTGGGAGACACCTGCCGAGAGCTGCCGAGGTTTCCCCGAACTGTCGTTGTCCAGGCTGCACACGTGCCATCAATATACTAATAAAGGAACAGACTTCCATGAAAATCTTAACAATCATACAAAGTACTCACCTGCAACTTAATATTCACTTCAACTATTGTCCTGTATCTAAAACCGCCCCTCGCCAATTTATAATGATCATGAGATTTTACAGCCCGTTTTTCAGGCCTTTTTATGAAAGGCACGCAATTGCGCATACGTGCCTTTGTGCGCCTAAAATTGCATTTCAGGTGCACAAATAAATGCGCGCGTATCCATCAAAAACGTTTTTTTTTTGCCCGCCTAACTATCTGAACTGCAGCGCCATCTAGACAGCATTTCAAAACTCTTTCACATAACGCGCAAAGGCTCATGAGAAACAATGTGGACACGCAAGACTTCAACCAATGGATCTGCGCGTTGCATCTACCACTTAAGATTAAAAAAAAAAAAACGAAAGATGGCGAAGCAAGCTGGGAATAAAACGTGGGATGTCAAAACCAAGGGCGTAAAACCCATTAAAATTGTCAGAAAAGACGGGAAGGAGTGGGAAATGGAAGTAAGCTTCCTTTCGTCTATCGTACGAAAGTTTTAATTGCCGAATTTTGGTTGTTTTGACAGTGAAACTTGGCGTGATCCACCGGTCATTCCTGCTGATTAAAGGAATAGTTCACCCAAATATGAAATTCAGTCATTATTGACTTACCCTCATGCTGATGAGAAGTCCGGAGTAGTTTTTATTCCTCAAAGTGAAGGGGTTTTCCTCCTGCACCACAAATCCATATAACGGCGTCTATGGTTACGAAAAGAAAAGGTCCATAAAACTACACAAAAACTTTTTAATATTCCTCCATACTGCTCGTCCGCTGCAATCCAAGTGTCCTGAAGGGGTAACATCCAGAGTTTACCCGAACGACGTCATTTAGTACAGTTTTATAGCCTATTATTCACTCTAGTGAGTTCGCCTGGGCGCTTTTTGCGCTTCACGCGTTCTCCCGAAACGTTCATACGTAGCAGACAACGTTCAAAGATTAATACATCCTGCTGAGAGAGCGACCACGAGCAGCACACAACCACAAGAGGGCTCTGCCTGTTGAGGAACAACACGAAGTTCTTTGCTGAGCCTTTTCTCTTTGAGCGGAACACGGACGAGGAACTCAGACAGATGGATGAAGCAGCCGCAGTTGACCAGAGCCACCACCAGCGGCGGACTACAGACCTAGGGCATCGGAAACATGGTGGTGTAAATGTCGAAAATGTAAAGCTATGCAAACCGAAGAGTAGAGCATTTGCTGTTTAGATTGGGATTTGTTGATGCCGCTCCTAGAGGATCTCAATATCTCCGTTGATGAGACTGAGAGCACTGCCCAAAGTCAACGTATTAAAAAACCAGGATTATCCACCATTACTGACCCGTGGGGTTCTCGAGATGTTTTTCCACGTAACTAAAATCAACTGGAAAAAGAGGCCAAGACCAAGAGGACCAAACGGCACGCTCTCTGTAGAGTAGTTCCATTGTACAGTATCGTTATCGTCTTTTGTTTTGATGCAACCCGATTTACAGTATTTTCGTATTTTGTGCTGTGCCCAGTGCTGAACTATTTCTTTATTTACTTTTTCCACTGTCAGTGCAGGTTGGTGGCATACCGGGTGGTATTGGAGTGGGTCCTGAAAGGCGAGAGACTCGGCAAGGACAATAGAAAAGTTTTACTAGCCTGTGTTGTTACAAGCATCCGTGACGGCTACCATTCTCCAGATGGATTGTATACTGGATTCAAGGAGGCAGAAGAGGCTTTTGAACGGATCTGAAGACAATCAATCTAAAGACATTCTCACTGACTCATTTTTATATTACCTCATAGTATTTCATCTGGGACTTTTTCCAATACATCACAAAAAAGCACTGCCACATTATGAATAATAACAGGCATGGAAACTATGCTGCTGCACATCTATATTTTTATTAGAAACGATATAAGCTAAAAAGAATAAAGAAAATTGGAAGATATTTTACAATGTTTATTGTAATTGTTAACGTTTGTTAGTATTGTGTGGTTTGTACAATAAAACAACAGTAACCAACCACAAAACTAAGTTGCATTTACTACTCACTCCAAGGGATACCATATTGCAGGTGTTACAAAATTGGATAAATACTAAAATAATTACTATAAATAAGTCAATATTTGGCTCAGAATCACAAGCACACATTTTGCATGACTTGCAAAGCTGCTCCTTTGACTGGAGATTTATCTTAGACCTGGGCACTAACTGCAATACAGACATGCTACCCACAGATAAATGCAGTGTTTAATTTATGTAGATATAAGGGCCTCATTTTCGAATGGTAGCTGACTAGTAGGGTCCATAAGCCTATATGCCATAAGCAAGACTTTTCTGGGGGCTTAGTAATGGACAATGAGGACCTTTACAGCTTTTTTCTCACAAACTTTATTCTCTTCACACAAACTTTATTTTTTAATAGAAATTTAAACAAACGTCACCTCATTTGGAAAACAACTAAAAACAAGATAATTGCAAAAATAAAAAAAGGCAAAAAATAAGCATGGCATGTTTGTGTTTGTCTGACTTGACATTTCACATGTTGATGCAGAAACCAATTGTGCATCCCTCATACTAACTGCTAAACCGTGAAGCATGTTTTAGTATGGCTTCCTCTTTTGCAGGTTTTAGTTTTTGGGCTATGTTTTGTAGGTAGTGGGGAATAGAAACATGTGACTGTGGGTCTTTCAACTTGATCTTGGGGTCCAGGCGTCTCTGCAGAACTTGCACCACCATATTTTGCGGAATGTTTGTGTAGTTGGCACATAGATCTTTTTGGCGACCCACTCTTTGGTTTGTTTTGGGTAAACCACATTAAATTGCAGTTTTCCTGAAAAACAAAAAGAAAAAAAATTGGACACATAAAAACGTTAATGATACAACATATACATAATATCGACCATTCAAAATATTTACCAATTTTTACGTTGCAAGGAAGGAACAAAGAAATTATATCCACATAATTATAAACCATGCACTTGTAATTTGGAAAAAAACAATGTTAAATTACTTTTGTGGGTAATGTCTCTTCAATTGTGTAATACTGAATTTAGACCAAAATTACTATATATATCATGCAAACTGACGTCTTGGTGCAGCGGGCCTGATTTGTTTAGGCTCACATAAAACAGGTGTGCCTCTCATCAAAGGTTACACGTAATGTGTTGTTTTTGCCATTAGAAGTCAGTAAGAGGACATGAATTAATATATGACAGTGAGCAATTAACAAAAGCCCACCAGGTTTGTAAAGCGGGGCAAAAAAAAAAAAAAAAATGCAGATGGAAACGCTATTTTCCGAATAAATCTGCTACTGCATTTCGGTGTTTTGATGCGTCGTTGCCTTCTGATAATGGTTTGCTATGTTGCTAATAGCTGGCACATAAGCACGTACAACTTGTGCAATTATCATCATTTGTTGGTAGACGCGATCCATTTTGGCTGACTAGCTAAATTAGTCGGTTAACACATTACTTTTGGTCACTTGAAGGTTCTGCGATTCAGTGCGAAAATGAATGGAAGCAGCTTAAAATGTCAGAAATCTATTCGATACACCAATTTGATCGCATAACAGCATGTGACGTCTCTTCGCAATACTTTTTATTCGCTTTAATGCCATTAGATGGAAAAACATTTTCACCTGCTTTTTTCGCATGAATATTTTTGGCGAACTTCAGATAGTTCGATTGACCAGTGGATGGAAACATAGCTAGTGATGTTATCTTTCCCCAATCATTATAACACTTACATGCAACCCCAGGTGTTATTTCACAGTCCTTAAGCAAAATGAACAGAACTAAAAGACTCGTGATAATAGTCCAAAATCATGTGAAAATGCATATTCACTGTGTCAGAAACAAGGACAAAACTCCATAATAGTCCAAAATGATGTGGAAATGAAGTTTTTGGTCAAGTAACATCAAACATCCTGTAACATTACCACGTTTGTGAAAAGGGTATATAAATATACAAAAAAATAAGTTATATAGTAAAAAGGTCTGTAAAGTACATACCTCTGTCCTTAGTTGTAACATAGTCGGCACAGCTGTAGTCTTCAACAAAGGTCTTATGAGAAGTGGTCAAGACTATGGACGTTGAAATTGATATCAGCGAAGAGCTATCAGCCATAGCTATAGTCTTTCAGTGTCCTGAACTGGTAGTCTGAGGAAAGTCATGGATCTCCTGAACATACGCTTCATTTGGTTGAAGCATCCAGGAAAAGAACACACTACAACCATCTTTACATATTAATTTACGGTGCAGTTGAAAAAAAAAAAGTAAATTTCTGAGTGACAAAAACCAAAAATGTCTTTTTACTTCCAACTCGGGAGCAGCTAACCGCTCTGCTTTATCGGTTCTCGTGTCGCTCTCGGCAGGGCGTAAACACAGGGTTTTGTCTTCCGCGATTCTCGTTGAGCGTTGTCTGGCGCGGCTACCGTAGTGAACGCCGCTGCTGCTCGGAAACGCGTGAGCACCGAAACTCCTTCAGGCGAACACACTAGAGTGAATAATAGGCTATAAAACTGTACTAAATGACGTTTTTCCTAAACTCTGGATGTTACCCCTTCAGGACACTTGGATTGCAGCGGACGAGCAGTATGGAGGAATATTAAAAAGTTTTTGTGTAGTTTTATGGACCTTTTCTTTTTCGGTAACCATAGGCGCTCGTTATATGGATTTGCGGTGCAGGAGGAAAACCCCCTGAATCTCCGGCTGCACTTTGAGGAATAAAAAACTACTCCGGACTTCTCATCAGCATGAGGGTAAGTCAATAATGACTGAATTTCATTTTTGGGTGAACTATTCCTTTAATGGAGCCCGGGTTCGTTTCCCAGAAGCATCCTTGCAAACGTTAGCAACTAACGTAGTTGGTCCATTCACAGTCAATGGTTCCAACCATGGAAGGTAGCATCTGTGATTTCGGGAAACGCAAACCAGATTAGCTCAATTCACATCTCAACTGCAGTTTTTGCCGTGATTTAGTTAATAAATTACTAGAGCTGTCCCCTACTAAAACAAATCTCGGTTGACCAATGGTCGGCATTTTTTCCCAATCGTTCAAAATTATAAAACTCTCAGAAGCTCCTATTCATGCTGGCCTTTGAGATTCTGCCGTTGTACTTGAGAAGTTGAAGAATTACTACACAATAGACTGATGCCTGTATTTGACCCCACCATAAAACTTTGTTGGTTGTTTTATTTAATAGACCTGGTTCATCTCATTTTTTCAAATAAGAATTTAAGTCCCAGTATCGTTTTAATTATATCTGTAACAATCATGAAGTCAAAAATTCTCATGGACTCCGATAGTGTCTGTCAAATGGACCTAAAATGGAAACGACATTAAATACCGAAATGGGCTGAATCACAGTTATTTTGTTTTTATTTCTGCTATTAATTGTGTACAATTTAATTTGTTGGGTCTTTAATTTGAGCTGAGAACAGTTACTTTACAGACCATTCCAACAGGCTACCGCAAGGGATAGGGGAACCTGGGGCAAAACGGACCAAAAGTTTTTGGCCAGCCAAAACAGGATTTTAAAAGCAAAGTAAATCAAAACCTTGGGTTTATAATCTTCTTTTAGGCTTACTACTAACAAATGACATTAACAATGTTTCTCAATGAATAAGTTTTATTAAGGGAGACCCATACATTCCTTCCTAAAATCCTTATATCTCAATGGATCCACGCCAAACTTAGCCTGAATGTGTCATTTTGGCTAAAACAAGGAATGATAGCATTGTTTCCAATATCTGGGCCACAATTTTGGCAATGGCAGCCATTTTGAATTTATAATTAGGTCCATCTAGAAACCTTTGTTTCTCAGGGACCATACACCCTAGAAAGATGCAGCCAAGTTTATTTTGTGCATAAGATGCCCCTTGAAAAATTGTAGCATTGATATGGACCTATCGTTGATACTTTTTAATATATAAGATAAAATGTAGCAGATTATGCAAAATCTAGAACTGTCATTATTTTGAACACCCCAGAGTGGGTCTGAAACTTCTCCTGGAGCAAATCCCATCCTACAATTTGATGGACATATAGTATAGAGTAGGCAAGACAAATTTCAGGTCAATTGCTTGTTTCTCTGAGGAGAAACGAAGGTTTGTGTTCCACAGTAGCAGTGAAATAGGCAGATATTTATAAAAATTAAATTAAATATAAAAAAATATAGTATATATTATTATTATATTATAATAATTTTTTGAGTTAGGTTTGGTTGTTTTGTGTGTTGTTGACAAGTTATTCCATCATTTTAGCCAAGAAAAAAAAATTTTTGAAAATCTTTTGTTCAACTGTGAATTTAGCCCAAACGAATGGATGGGTCTCCCCTTAAATGCAAGGTTCTCCACTATAGTTAATGACTGGGCGGGCCGCCCGTTCATTCAGAGTGATTGCGCAATCGCCGCCTGTTCATAATGTATGCGCCCGTTGAGAATCCTCGGCCGCCCAGTAAAAAAAAAAAAAAAAAAAACGGAGAATTTAAAGTGCACTGGAAGACGCGCGATTGAGTGCGCAATATCAACGAAATAAAACGCATTCGCCTTCCGCCCTCAACAACACCCAGAAGAACGCCACCTACCGCCCGGTCATTGAAAATTTTAGTGGAGAACACTGAAATAGTATGAACTTGAAAAAAAACATACAAATTCCGCTTTGCCCCAGATCTTCGGGCCAAAGTGAAACACGGGACGGGGCAAAATGGAATGCTTCCCCTTGAGGTCTTCATTGTCAAAATCATTTACTTCCTGGTACAGTACTGTCCTGGTACTGTACTGTGCATTATCCTGTCCTGGTACTGTCCTGGTACTTTCTGGTACAGCCCCACATTTTAATTGACCACCTTTTGTCTCATTTTAAACTACCAGATCAGTTTTTAGTGTTACTTATAGGGTTTCTTACGAACAGAATTCAGCAGGTGTTGGTGAATGGACGCATGTCCAACATCAGGCTTTCAAACACAGGCTCACCTCAAGGGTGTGTCCTGTCACAGTTACTGTTCATTATGTACACAGACAGCTGTAGAACGTCACTGGAGGGCAGCTATATTGTAAAATTCTCAGATGATACTGCCCTTCTGACTCTTCTTCAGGGCCAGGACTCCGATCATGGTCAGGCTTTACCAGCTTTCATTAAATGGTGCAACGATCATTTATTAGAGCTTATCGTGTCAAAAACCAAAGAACTGATCATTGACTTTAGACAAAGTCAGCACACATCAAGGGCAAGCACCATCCACAATGAAGAGGTTCAGATTGTTGACTCCTATAAATATCTTGGCACTATGTTCGATTCACAGCTCCATTTCAAAGAGAACACTGAGCTAATTATCAAACGGGGTCAACAAAGAACCCACCTAATGCGTAAGCTACGTTCTTTTAAAGTCTGCGAGACTATTTTGTGCAACTTTTATCATTCTTTTATTGAAAGCCTTTTAACTTTTTCTTTTATCTGCTGGTTCAACGCATTGTCTGTGAGAGAGAAGAACTGCCTAAACACAATTGTAAAGGTCTGTTCAAAGATTTTGGTGTTCAGCAGAGGAATCTAAGCATGATCTGGGAAAAACGAGTGGCTGAGAAAACAAAAATAATAATCAGCCAACCAGATCACATTCTGTCGACTGAGTTTTTATTGTTACCTTCCGGTCGGCGCTATAATGTGCCAAAGGGCAGAACTAATCGATATGCCAAGTCTTTTATTCCCTCTGCTATTAAGCTTTTAAACACAGATCCCTCTTTTTTTTAGATGATTTATTATTTATTTATTTATTTATTTTTAGAAACTTATTTATAAGAACTTATTTATGGATTATTTATTAGTTTCTCATTTCATTGTCCACATGTTTTCTTAATGTTTCCTTATCTGATCTGGCTGTGATTGTTTGATTGACTGTTGGTATGAATGAACATGGAGAGCTGCAAATTAATTGCCACTTGGGATAAATAAAGTTGTCTGAATCTGGTACATTGTTTTACTATTATGGCCCGATATTACTTGCAAAGTTCTGAATGGCCTGCTACCTTTAAGGCGGGCTGGAGTAGTCATGGTCATTCACTCCGAAACACTTGAATTTCATGATCTAGATTAGGGGATTAAGGACAAGTTACACGTGAATTATTCGAATATTCGAATATTTCATTCACTCCGAAACACTTGACAATCTAGATTACAAGTTACGTGAATTATTCGAATATTTGAAAGTTGCAAATTCTGGATTTTCCAGCAATACTTGACATACTTTTGTGGAACGCTCTGGGGCAGAGTTGAATAGTGTTCCACTCTGCCCCATCCATTTTTCCCCAACCATATGAGATTGCTCCCGACGTGCAACACTGTCATGTCAGCCATTGTTTGCTCACCATGTTAGCATGTATAAAGTAAGCTTACCCCAATCCATCATTAATTTGGCTTTCAAGATAACTCAACATAAGCACAATATAATTTATCAGTGTAATGTGGAAAAAAAAAAGCCACTAGATGGCAGTATTGACATTTTTTTTTTTTGTTAAGCCCAGTCTGGAGCTAGGTTTTGGGGCATGTCCTGGGCATGCCTCAGAGGGGAATGTCCCAGAGAATTGGAGGAAAGTCTGGAAGGTGTGAGGGGGCTGGAAAAGAGTATATAAGGAGAAAAATTGAGAGAGTGAAAGGGGTGTGGGAGAAATTGCAAGGAGAAATTGACCAGACCTGTCACTCTTTTCAAGACCTGTGAAGCTTTTGTGGATTTTTGCCTGTGTTGGAGCATTTTCCTGTCCCAGGACATCGCAACATAGCAGCCCCATCTCAATTACCAAGGGACTGTAAATATCTCTTTTTTTTTTTTTTATTTCAATCTTGGTCAGTAGAGTAGATTGTAGATTAGTTCAAAGTGTTTGTTTAATTAAATCTGTTAAAGTTTTAAAATTTTGTCTGTCATCCCTTGCTGTCCGCTACGCATAACAAATTGGGGCCATAACATCAGATAATACACTTTTTTCGATTATTGTTTTAAATATATGGAAAAACGATATTTTCTGTAAAAAGCACACACATCTGACTCATTTCCACGGTTCCGGTCACAAACGATGCAGCATCCATGCAGTGTTCTTGGTGCATGAGCTTAGATAGAGGGCAGCATGAAGATAGATTTTTACTTCACCCCACAGAGTGGGAGTGAAGTACTGTTTTTAGCGGCTCTGTGTGTTTGTTTGTTTGTTTGTCTGTCTGTCTGTTTGTGTTTCCGCACTTGCCAATATTTGCGGGAATGGGGTGAAGTCTGCCATCTCTGATTGCCTTGTATTGGGGGTGTTTCACTTTGAATCCCTTGTTCCACTTTGCTCTGGTTTCCACTACCTTGTTTTTCCTCATTCATTGAAACTGCAATACCAAATAAACCAGTGGAAGTTCACTTTGAGTCGAACAGTCATTAGTATGTATTATTAATAACTAAATGACTAATCTAAGAAATTACTGAAGAAATAAATAGGATAAAGCAAATTCATATAATGGCTTAAATCGCAACTGTAATGCTGAGTGAATGGAAATGGCGTTCAGTAAAAACCGTGCAGAACATGCCATACATGCCTGGTCAATGATCCGCGACATGAAGTTTGATATTGTGTAATCCATTCCGCTAAGTAACAAAAGCTAAAAAGAAGTTTTATGGGTTTAGTTTTCTTGTGGTTTGGGCAGTCAGACTGGCTTTGGAGACGAGCATCAGCTATCGCGCTCTCTTTTTTCCGGAGGTACTGGTCGGGAATGCCTTTGTTAAACCTGTAAGTTGCAGTATTGTATTGCGCGCGAAGTTGTGGGGATGCATCTTTTAATATAGTTTCAAATTAAGTTGCCAGATGATTGGTTGGCATTACCATAAGCTGACATGTAACAACTCAATCTTAATGTTCACTTTTAAATTAGATAAAACACATGTATGCGCGGAGAGAATGCAAAGTAGGCTGATTTACTGTTTTCAGGTGGTACGTGGTCGTTGCTGAGCTGGGTAAGCGAAACGTTGCTTGTATAGGTAGAGCGGGGTAAGATGCCCCCCTTAAGCAGGAATTTACATAACTGAAGGTTAACAACATGAATTAATATTTTTTTTTTTTGCTTGAATGGATAGTATGTAAAGTTAGCTACTACATCTCGAAAGATGTATGACATAGTCACTATAGAAATATTTTTAAATGTTTAATTTTTTTTTTATTATTATTTTTAAAGGTCATCTTACCCCACCCCTGGGGTAAGATGCCCCCCATGGGCATCTGTTTTCTGTTATCTGGAGTAACTTGTAAAGCCTAATACATACTGGTTTTCTGCATTTCACATAAGTAATTATCATATTATAGCTGTCTTAATTGGCAGGAACACATCATACAAAAGATCAACATCTTTTTAGAAGTTTCCTTGCTAAAGAAATGGGGAAAGAAAGAGGTACATTCTCCTCAACTTAACTTTTTATTAACTGACTAAACACTAAGGCACAAGTGATGGCAAGGTACTGTTGGCATTAAATGCATAAATGCAATAGATGGTTATATCTGTGGCCTACTAAAAAATATGAGGCATCACATTAGATAAACATGTAGCGGTATGGAATACATATGAGTATCCATGAAAAGTCTTTAAAATGAAGAGTGACTATAATGCATTTCACCCAGTGTATTTCTTTTTAGGCCTTTATGGGTATTGATGCATATATGATTCATTATTGTGTAACTCCATATGGCCCTACTTTTAACATGTACACTTAGCTTTCCATTCCCAATTTCTTTATAAAAATCATCATGTCTGATATATATTTCCAATAAATAGAACACAATTTTCAGAATAACCTCTTAAAACAGAATGAATACGACTCAAAATGGGATAAGATGCCTTCCTTCCCTAGAGGCATCTTACCCCAAACCAAAAGGGGCATCTTACCCCCAGTACTACCATATTGGTTTTGTCTCATTAACCCCAATTTTTCTCCTATTATCACCACACAGGACCCCCTTTTATACATAGAGAAGGCATCAGAGAGTTACACTGACATGTCCTGCAGACTCCTGGAGCATTCAAATACTTGTGGCAAAAAGATTCATTTTGGGGTGCCCTGGTGGCTCATCGGTCTAAGCACGTGTACCATAAAGGCTGTGTCCTTCCCGCAGTGACCTGAGTTCGATTCCAGCTCAGGTCATTTGCTGCATGTCTTCCCCCATTCTTCTCTCCAACCTTCCTGTCTCTCTACACTGTATAACTGTCAAATAAAGGAAAAATTCCCAAAAAAATAATCTTTTAAAAAAAAAAAAAGATTCATTTGGTCATTTTTTATAAGAAAGACGGTAAAAACACAAATAGTTTGAGTTCTCACATGTCACTTGCTCTGTTGACTCATCTGTTGCTCAGGATTTCCCTCCAGGTGGCAGTACATTTGTCTAAGTCAAGAGCCACATACTGGGCTAAGCTGAAATTGAATGATAAGCAAAGGGCATCTTACCCGTAGGGGCCTCTTACCTCACTCTACCCTATTCATTCCAGTTTTTCATTAATCTGCGACTTAAAAGAAATGCTGCCAAGCAGCAGATTTTTGTCTTTAACATTATGTTCCAAGGCCATATCGAATCAAGCAATGAAAGTATGCCTATATCAATCTTAACTGTAGCCCGGGCAGATCTTAAGCTACAATTTCCAGCACACATTAGTGTGCCTGTATAAGAAGGAAATAATGAAGGAATGAAAGGTGTTACACATTAGATTTACATATTTTAAAAATCATCATAACATATCACTTTTATTGGTTTAATTATGCACAACATTAATATCACCTTAACTTTTCATGAAAGGCGCGGTTTGCAGCCTAAAATAACATTTGAGCTGCGCAAAAAAAAAAATGCGCACCTAAGGCTGAAAAATTAAGTTTACGGGCGCAAATGTTTGTGCACCTAAAGATTTTTCAAGAAAAGGCCTGGTTTTTGATTCGGAAATCCATGATAGGGGAAGAGGAGGTATTATAGACCCCCCAAGGTTGCCATGAGCTGTAGCCTAGACAAATGGCTCACCTCAGCTCAAAAGTTGTTGATCTATTAGATCCCTAAGCTTGCTACATATCTGCGTAATATGAGAAACATATCTCTGCAGATGGCTCCACCATGGAAGGAATCATGAAATCCCTCACTGTGTCCATATTCCCCCCCTGTTTCTAATATGGACTCTGACAATGGGGCAATGT
Organism: Gymnothorax javanicus; assembly: GCA_029692085.1. Lineage (NCBI taxonomy): Eukaryota > Metazoa > Chordata > Actinopteri > Anguilliformes > Muraenidae > Gymnothorax > Gymnothorax javanicus. Next base: position 123,756,509 of record CM056197.1, on the reverse strand, counting down.
GGACATGGGGTTCATATTGCTCCGAAAGGTTTCTGACACCAAACAATATTAATACCAAAGCAAGTACACTGAGGAATAGGGTAAAACTTTATTTTGACACAAAAATTCTTGAGAAAATGTTTGAATATAAATCCTTATTTAATTTTAAAAAATGTAAGGACACTCTGAAGAAATATAGGCCCTTTTAAACCTGCACTTCACTTTAGATAATGTTCTTCGCGACACTCATCACAAACAAATGTCCCAAATCCTTCATAATCCGTTTCGTTCTCATGAGCCCACTGCTTGCATTGATGCAGTAAAAATTGGCAAATAGATTCGCTGGTCCTTGGAGACGTTTTTGAGCAGGTTTCTTTTATGTGCTTTTAGCTGTTGAGCTTTTTGCTGTTGTTGTTGGGATTTATTGCTCTGTTTTTACTTGCAGCCTTTTTCCTTCTGCTGTTTTTGCTCCATCATCAGACCTCTTTTTATATTTGAAGACCACAATAGGAAAATGATCAGTCACATTTTCACGTTGTGGAGAAATGCTGAATTAAAAATTCAAAACAATCTCAGAAACAAAGTACTGAAAAAATATGCAAAAAATATAAAATATATAAAATATTATAATAATATATAATATATAAAATATATAAAAATGCTAAATCTCATTTTTCCTTTATGGTTTTCATATGTTCTAACCATCTGCAAGAACAAAATAAAATAATTTCAAATGTTTTCTTCACTGCATTTATGCTCTGGAAAATTGTCATGAGCACATTACAGACCTAGATCTTCAGATCCAAAAACAAGGCAAGCTTATTGATCTAGACGTTTATAAATTCAATTTCCATATAGGCAAAGTTACAAATGACTGGAGTATGCAATCATGAGTCCAGCTGAAATATTTCATCGATTTTCCACTCGACATATTGTGCGGGGAATATGGACAGTCAACCTGGGAAATATGGACCAGAGTCCATATTAAAGGAAAGCGATGGGTCCATATTCCCCGAGCCGTACTGTTCCATCATGACGGATCAATGCTCGAACACGGTATGCTTCGGTGGGGCAATCTCACACGTGGTCTGTAGAGGACAAATCTTTGAACAGAATCTTACCAGCACCTGATTCAGAAAACGACTTAATAGAGACATCTGCATCATATAACACTTCACTACATTGTAAATGTCTACACTGGAAACACTGGTATGTTCATATTTCCTTGAATTGCACGCATTCACCTTCATCTGTTGTCCATCACAATGGCGCCTGTGTGTATTTGTGGTGTCACATCCAGAGTCCTGAAAGTGCATTGTATCATGGGTAATGGGAGAGTGTCCATATTCACCAAGGGTCCATATTACCACAACTTACCCTATATTTATGGAACAGCTACTGAACCCATATCACACACTGAACAGTGCAGAGAAATCCTGATTAGCCCATTGCTGCGACCAACATGAAGATTGTACAAATTGCTATCCAGCCCGGCAATTACACGCATGTGGTTTCGCCTTCTGATCACAAAGTTTCAACAAGCTCACGGGTACTAATATGCTAGTTAACTAAAAAATAAAAAAAATGAACAGCATTCTTTAAAGGAGGTGTGGAAATTTTAGTATTATCCTATGAAGAAAGTGCAATAAGAGAATATGAGAGTTATAATTGCACACAGTAGCTCATTGTTACAGAGCAGAACCTCTCAGTGTTTCAGATCAGTGGCTCCCCCCTCAGCACCTGCAGTAGGTCCCAGCTGCAGCAGTGCAGTCTCTGTGCAGTCTGACTGAGGGAGGTTTTTGTACGGCTCTCTAACACTGTGTGAGCGCAAAGCTAGCACCCTGCTGACAGTAATAATCTCCTGCATCTTCAGCCTGGACTCCAGTGATTTTCAGTGTAAACTGAGTCCCAGATCCACTCACACTGAAACAATCAGGCATCCCAGACTGTCGATTTGTGGCATAATAAATCAGAAATTTAGGAGCCTGACCAGGTTTCTGCTGGTACCAGTTGAGGTAGCTGGGGATCTGACCGACTGTACAGCTGATGGTGACAGTATCTCCCTGCTGAACAGCCTGAGCTGCTGGAGACTGAGTCACAACTATATCTGCAATGGATTCTGGAAAAGATAAACATGTAAATGGATGTCAATACAGATACACCTTGTCAAACATAACAAATTTCTATAGCATATTTTATTATAAAATATAGACAATTCCACTGAAAAAGGTGAGATAAATTTTAATTCGTAAGGTAAAATGGATCCATCTCACCCTGTATAAGGAGTCCCAGCATCACCAGCAGTAGAAAGTCTGACATCATCATAATGCTGCCTGTGTCAGTGTCTGTGAAAGGACTGGACAGTCACTGATCAGTACTGGGGGTCTTAAAGTGTGTGGAGCAGTGAGGCAGGACAGGCATGCAAAGCCCCGTCCTCTATACAAATCCTGTCACACACAGTTAGAGGAGCTCTGATGTGTGAACAGCAGTGGGTCTATAGAGGGCTGGGACATTTATTCTGTGTGCAGCAATTTTTGCCTTAACAACTGATTCATTGCAATAATAACATATTGTCTGAAATTATATTGCACTTGTCCTGTTTTCCCATTTAACACTGCTTTTAGATGTCAGTTATGAGAGTCCTTGTGCTAACAGGGATGATACAGGGTAACTGTGGTGGGAAAATTTCTCTCTCTTCTCCTTAACTAATCACTGTGATATTTTTTTTCCAAGGCCTGCAGCAGCAGAGGCCTTGGATAATCTTTTTATCGATGATTTTCGCTGCTGTCCTAGTTTAGAGGTGTGAGCAGGGGCGTAGCACGGGGGGGAAAAAGGGTACTGATTACCCGGGCCCACAGTGGGAGGGGGGCCCTTGAGAAGCCTGGAATGAAAAGTGTAAATTTTTTTATTAATTAAATTTTTTCTGAGTAATTATTGTCATTATTGAATCAAAAGCAACTAAATGGATTGGTCAAAAGATTAAAGTTGGTCTCAAATAGAGTAAAATAAAATACTAGGGGCCTCTACTCCCCCCTTCTAAAATGTATAAATGGTATAGTCCACCCCTTGCGCTGCGCGGGAGAGCAAGCCTAGAGGAGACTAGAAAGGTGACTAAACAGGAAGAGTGATGCCGCCTAAAGTTTATGGCTTCAAGACTTTCAACCTCTTCAAACCTGGAGGTCGCTGGAGCAGTGTGCGAAATATGGGGGGGTCCAACCCATGTGACCCCCTGCCTCAAAAGCAAAATTTGAAGGGGTCTCAAATTTTGTCTCAAGAAATAAAAAATAAAATATTTTATTGTCATTAATGGTCACTAAAATGTTTTAGCTCACTATGTCCAGTATACAGAATTCAAAACATTTATTCACAAATATGTTCTATTTTTTGCCAAGCGGAGCCAGCCAGTCTTATGCATGTATGCAAATTAGCCACGCGCGCTAAACAGAAGAAAGACATAACGTTGAGAAGTTGTACTAAAAATGGTGAGCAAGCTAAAACTAAACCAGAGTGCATACATGCCAACTCTACTGCTTTTGGGGCGTTTTTTCAGAATGAAACATCCTGAAAGCGGTAGTCCACCGCCAAAAGCGGTAGAGTTGGCATGTATGAGAGTGTCTCACTTGTACACTTTGGGTTCACATCCAAAAATGTGGCACTCAAAGATGAAGAGGCACTGAAAGACGATGCTGGGGCCGCTAGCACAGTGGGCCCACTCTTGCTACCAAAATGGAGGATCCTCTGATTCCTCTCCCACCCAGTGACCCCCCAGAAGAACAATGTGAAGTTGAGGCCGAGTGCTCCTCTGACGCAGCCGGTGCTGAGGTATCTTTAGCTGCTACACCTGCTAGCACAAGCAACTTTCCAGCTGGTTAGACTTGAAGCAGGTGGGCAAATGGACGAATAGATGAGCGTGTGCGACTGTGCGTGTGTCCTTTCCGGCTTCGGCATACTGCATGGTTATGTAGGCCTTGTGGTTGGTTGTGGTCTCAGTGAAGCAGCCTAGCCTTGGAGTTGGAGAAGTTGGGGTGATTGCGTGCGTGTGCGTATCTGTTTGTGAGAGAGCGAGCGAGAGAGAGAGCACCCGCTGTGGTGATGTTTGGCTTGTTTTTAGTAGGCTGTCTTGTCAGCATCCGCCGTGGTGCTTTTTTCAATCACTGTGGCTATTCTTACGTGACCGTAATCCATTGCAGGCAGGCTATTCTTGAAGCCTCATTTATAGTCGTCCAACTCCATCAATGCACAGACACGCAGTTGTATCGACGGAGATGTGGACCTTTCACACTTCTCCGTTGCTTAATGGGTGTTGCAAAGCAATTCACCGCTAGGACAATAGGGGGCGTAGCGTTTTTTTCGGAGACCCGCCTACTATTTCATGATGTCTGAGCGGCATTCCGGGAATGATGTAGTTAGATGACCAATCACAGGCTTGCGCTATCCGTGGGCTCTCCGTCGTTTTGACGGATAGTTAGAAAATTTGGGAGGTGTCCGTCATGCGTCCGAGAGCATGTCGGAGAGGGTTTGCAACGTCGGAGAGGGGCTCTGCGTATCTGCGCATTGACAGAGTTGGACAACTATTAGGCTTAAGCCTAATTTATAGTTTATAGTCCTTCGGAAACCTGACGCCACCTAGCGGTTTGGCGGTGAATTGCTTTGTGGCACAGCACGCAAACAACCTCAACGCAGAACTTGGAAAGGTCCACGACGGCGTCGAGGCGACGGCATGCCCTTTGCGTGGAGTCGATGCAGAACAATAAATCCAGCTTAAGAATAGCCACGACGGTCTTTTTCAATTTGAGAGATTGCCTGTTTGTACAGTTAGGTGAATGTGCTTTGTGTATGTGTTCAATGATGTATCTGTCCGATTGTATTTGTTGTAGATGGATGGTTAAATAATGTCACACGATCGGTCATACTGCAGGCTCTCATTTGCAAGTGCACAGATTGCGTGCCAGTCTCCGATAGGCTATACCTGGCATTTATTCAGGTGATTGCTCATGTAAGTGCGCCAGATTGGTGCCAATAATTGTTGCGTCTACATTGTAATGAACAACTTTGCCTCTCCTTATTATTTAAACAACGTGCATCCAAACAACTTTAGCCAATGCAACCTCCTATGTCAGTGTTGCTTTACGAATACTATAGCATATCGCCGGATTATCAAAAATTGTTAAGTGTGTCCGTGTGTGTTGAATACTTTTTACTTTCACTTGAATAGATTTATAGACCAGTACTTTTAGTTTTGCTTAAGTTAATTTTAACCAGAGTAACTGTACTTCTACTTGAGTACAATAGTTGTGTACTTTTTTCACCTATGAATAAAACCCAGCAGTTGGAATCTTGTTCAAACTTGAAAGAACCTAGTGTGTTGTGATTTTAGAAAGTGCAACTGTGTAAGGTACATAAAGAACCACAAGTGGTGAAGAAATATATATGCAGTGTTATAAGAATTGTCCTAATGTGTGTGTTGGGGGGGGGGTGTGGACTGTGTAATTTTCTTTCTGGGGGCCCAAAATCCCTAGCTACGCCCCTGGGTGTGAGAACACAAACACGATTAAAATGTAATTGACTGAACACACTAGTAATCACTATCGGTGATTGGCCGTTTCTAAAACACAGATTCCCCTTGATAAAACATGCCTTGAAACCAGGAGAGTCTTTGATTTTATGCGTGCAGTGAGGTTTTGCCAATCCTGCTCTGATTCAGTGCGGCTCCCTAATAGGACTCTAGATAGGCAGCAGATAACTGCTCGAATGAAAAATACAAATGCAAGACGAAGTCAGCATTGACAACCCCCAATTTTCTTTGTACTGTAACATAACGTTAACTATGTTGTTCAAGTCATAACTGAATTTCATAGCTTTTGCCGCAATAAAACAAAAACAGTTTTCGTGTTTTTTTGGGTAGCATTGGCAGAAACTTGGAGGGTCAAAGAGGCTCTGTGATATACTTGAACGAGCACTCGGTGCTCTGCTAAGTTTGGCTGTAATGAGTAGTGCTCAATTGCTCTTGCCCTATGTTGTTGTTGGGACTACCACTAAAAGCTACTGTTGTACCTTCCGCCTGGTCTCAGTGTCTTATTGATTAGAAGACGTTTATATTACACTAAGTACTCACTCTGCATTTGGGAGACAGGTAGCACTATAATAGTGCCATAGCAGCCCACATATTATGACATGGTTTCAGAAAACAGACTTACAGAGAGACTCAGGCGACGTACATTGTGCGAACAGGAAGCTAATATTGGCTAGCAACACACTGGTGTGAGCATCGACCAGACCAGTTCAATGTCATCAAGAGCTCAGCGCAAAGGCCGCGCCCCTTTTTGGGGGAAACAATTGCGCTCATGCATTGAGATCAATGAGAAATAAGTGCGAAAATTGAGCAGTAAAATTCCCAAAAGTTGGCTGCCGGGTTGCACTTTGAATAAAATGACCAGTCTGGACCTCAGGTTCCTTCTCCTACCTGGAAAAGGGCAAAATCCGAAGAGGAAAGCTTAATGGCTTCAGGCTGTTCAAAGAGAGGATAAGGAGACGAACAACATTAATTTATTAAGATAACGTGAACGCTCAGGTTCGGGCAAGGAGGCAAAATAATCGCTAGACATGTCAATAAATCAAGAAATGAATGTAAACAGGAAATTAAGTTAAATAAATCTGATGAATTTTACACCTATTAACACATCAAAGTACATTATGGTCAATGGGATCTCAGGTTTTCTATCCCCCAAAAAAGGGCGCGGCCTTGACGTTTGCGCAGCCTTGACGTTTGGCAAAGTACCCGGATGTGCTGGTCGGGTCTATGGAGCAGTTCAAGTCGCTGTCACCGATGATGCTCACTGGTAACCTTGCTGAGAACTGGCGCAGATGGGAAGAGCGTTTTCGACTATACGTTGTAGCCTCAGGTCCGTGTGACAAGGAGGAGGATGTTAAAATAGCGATTCTTCTTCACACCATCAGTGAAGACGCACTAGAAGTGTATAACACGCTCGCGGTTATCCCACCTGTCGAAAATGTGACAATGGACGACGTACTCAAAGCTTTTAAAGACTACTTCAGCCCCTTGAAAAATGTTGTTTTCGAGCGGCGTCAGTTTTGGTCACATTTGATGACGGGAGGGATTTCTTTGGACAGATTCGTCACGAGCTGCGGCAGAAAAGCAAAGACTGTGAGTTTGGCGCAAGCGAAAATGACAGGCTAAGAGAAAAATTGGTATTTAGCATAACTGATTCTCATCTAAAGGAGAGACTGTTACGTGAAAATGGCATAACTCTGCACAGAGCCATAGAAATACGTAGGGCAACAGAGCTAGCCAAGGCGCAAATACAGGCGATGCACACCGCAAATGTCACACATGAGACTCCAGTGGATGCTATTAAGAAAGCAGCAGGGCAAATCAGAGCGGGAGCTGTGAACAAGAGCAGCAAGAAACATGTAGCAAATAGCAACTGCCAGAAATGTGGAGGGAAACATGAGCCACACCAGTGCCCAGCTTATGGAGCAGTTTGTCACAATTGTGGAAAGAACAACCATTTCTCCAAGTTATGTTGAGCAGCCAGCAACAATACTGGCAATAATAAACAAAGATAGTGAACTGTATTCCATGTCCCGAGAACCAGATTCAGTGTCCAGGGGTTGGGTCGTCGGGGCCCCCGCCCACGACTGTCACCCATACCACAATGCATCGGCCCTTCTGAACCCTCCCCAGCGGGTGATGGGCCCTCGAGAAGGCGGCCCGTCGCTCGTTCGGGCTGTGCCAGTCAATCTCGTTCCTACCCTCACCTATGGTCAGGAACTTTGGGTCATGACCCGAAAAGAACGAGATCTCGGATACAAGCGGCTGAAATGGGTTTCCTCCGCGGGGTGGCGGGCTCCCTTAGAGATAGGGGTGAGAAGCTCTGTCACCCGGGAGGAGCTCAGAGTAGAGCCGCTGCTCCTCCACGCCGAGAGGAGCCAGCTGGGGGCTTGGGCATCTATATCGGATGCCCCTGGGCGCGCCTTCCTGGGAGGGTGTTCGGGCATGCCCCACGGGAGGAGGCCCGGGAAGACCCAGGACACGCTGGAGGGACTATGTCGCTCGGCTGGCCTGGGAACGCCTCGGGATACCCCCGGAAAGAACTGGAGGAAGTGTCCAGGGAGAGGAAGTCTGGGCGTCCTTGCTTAGACTGCTGCCCCAGCGACCCGGCCCCGGATAAGCGGAAGAAGATGGAAAAAAAAAAAAGTGAACTGTATAGAGAGTGAGGTGGATTCCTTATATATTGGACTGCTAAAGAGTGACATAGAGGGTGCTGTGGGCCAGATTAAGGACAGTACATGGTAAACAATGGCCAGCATCAAAGGCATGGATGTAAACTTCAAGCTTGACACAGAAGCTGATGCAAACGTGCTGCCCATGTCCATCCTCCAACAGCTACCAGGTCCCCTTCAGCTGCAGCCTACAAAAACAGTGTTGGTTTGTGGAATCAATTCAATATTGATTTACTTGTTTGCTTTATTATTAATTATTTATCCTTGCTTGTTCTTGCTCATTTTAGATATTAGTTGTATATCCTTGTTTTTGAATAACTTAGGCCTTGCGTAGCTGTAGTTTCCATTATCTGGCCAATGCATAAGTAAAAAGCGTCATTGCATATGGTTTATCTAGAACCATGCGGACCTGACTGACCCTGACAGGCCAAGATGTTCTTTTTCTCTCTTAGTTTATGTGTTTTCAGGAGAAGGAGTACCAGGAGAGTCTGAGACGCCAAAGAGATAAGCCCAGGAGGTGATAAGAAGAAACCACCTGCCTTCTCTGAGCTGTTTACGCATAGCTCAGGGTCAGCTTGACGTGGGCTGCGTGCGTCTGCAAGAACATTCCAGTTAATGCCAGGATGTGTAAATCAGTTCGGGGAGGAGGATGTCAAGATGGACTCTTACTTATACACCAGCAAGAAAGAACTTTCTTTTGTCTTTGTTCTGCTGATGTAACTTGGACCCTAAGTTCGCATGTAGTAAAGGATCATATTTACTGTCGTCTGTCTCAGTCTGATTTCTTTCAGGAATACAATTTAAAATTCCCACAACAGGTGACACAGAGGCACTGAAAGCAGCCAGGAGGGACCTGACTGCAGGCATAAAGAGGGCAAAAAAGCCACATGCCCAGAAATACAGGGCCACTTCTCCAGCAACGACCCTAAGGGCATGTGGAAAGGCATTTAGTGCATCACTGATTATAACACCAAAGGTGCACAATGCCCCAGGGACCCCTCTCTGCCTGATGCCCTCAACAAATTCTACGCCCGCTTTGAGGACTCCAACTCCACCCTCATTCTCTGTTCATGTTTTTAGGTTTTTCATTGTTCCTCATTCTCTTTTTACGTATTTTACATGTTACTTAATTTATTCTTCTTTGTTATCTTGGGCTCCTGATGTGTGTACTATCTAGCCCAACCTCTTGCCCTGTAAAGCACTTTGGTGGCAACCTCTGTTGTATTTAAATGTGCTATATAAATAAAATGACTTGACTTTGAGACACACACACACACCCCTGCCCCCCCTCAACATGGACGTGTGAATACTCATACACCCCCCTTTGAGAGAGAGAGACACACACACACACACACACACACACACACACACACACACCCCCCTGCCCTCCTCACGACTGCCCCACTCACCATGGACATGTGAACACTTATGCACCCCGCCCCCCTCGCTAGGAACATGCAATACCCACACACCCCTGCCCCCTCACATGGACAGGTGCAATATTGGCTAAATTAGCCGACCGGACTGTTCTTGTGCACTATATTTAATGTAAATATTACTATTTATCGCACACTTTTATACTTTCTATATTTTTATATTGCGTTTCTTCATTGTATTGTTCTTGGCTTGACCGGACCTCAGTTCTTAATTTCGTACCTCCTCATGTGCATGCATGTGTTGTTGGTATGACAATAAAGAATCCTTGAACTTAAGCCAAGGCTAAACCAGGGGTGAGTTCAATAGACCTAACATTTGGTTACATTACCTAACAAGATAATACAGAGTAACGTTATATGAGGCTATTGTGAGGCTCCGACACTAGGAGTGGACATGTCGGGGTGCTGGCTACACAAAATGGAGGGCAACAGCAATTGAATTTAGTAAACCAGGGTTTATTTTTGTTCTGGGGTGATCTCTTTAAGAGGCGATAGCCTCGAGTAGGGGAAAAATGGGAGAAAATAAAAGTCGGCTCAAGCGCCCAAACTATAAATCAAAATTCAGCATCAGGTGCGGCCCCAGACTCCTTTCTTCAGTCCCAGAGGTTGTCTACTGGCCGTCCTGGGAAACAGAGGGGAAACAGAAGAATGCACGGTGAGTAAGGCTGGTGCTGATCATTCACTCACGTGAATTGGTGGGTCTTCTTGGGCTTGGGCCTCTTTCTTTTCTCCCTCCCCTCGTTGGCTTGTCCTTAGGATCCAGGAATACCAAAGTGCCCTCCAGCGCCTGTTCAGGAAGGTATCGCAAAGCCAGAAATTTAACATGCAAGAATCAATTGACAGCCAGTGTAGCCCACTCTCACCCTCTGCCTTCTTGCAGGAATGCTACCTCCTTTGTGTTCTTCTTCTATGGTGTTTTACGGCGGTTGGTATCCGTAACCTTATGAGCTAGGAACTACCAAACTTGTCACCATATCCAAATCCTGAATCCACTTCATGTTTCTGTTGTGTCTAATTATCAATTGCCTATAACCCTCAGAACTCTTCCTCCAATATACCCTGAAGATCTTCTCCGGTCACGTCTGTAATACTCAATATCTCTCGAGCTGCACACACTACCATTCTTATCCTTTCCGTCTTTGTCTCAATCTCACTAGCACAATTCACCACCATAGCTATAAAAGCTAAGAACCGTCTCCTATCCATAACTAACTCTTTGTTGCATCTGTTTTCTGCCCTCACCATCCCCACTGTGCTCTGCACTTTCTTCCCCATTCCCTTTTCTACCCTAATTCGTTTACAAGCTTCTGCGTATGATACTTTATTTTGTGTCCTTTCCACCTCACTTTCGAATTTCCATCTTTCACACTCCTTCGTACCGGTCTCGTGATTTCCCCCACAGTGATAGCACACGGCTTTTTCCTCCGGCAATTTGCAATCCTGTTCTGTGCAACCCTCTTTTTCACACCTTCTACACCTATATTCCCTTTTACTACACACCGCAGCCACATGTCCGTATTCCTGGCAGCGAAAGCAAGCTCCTTTGTGTGTGCTGAGCAGCGGCTTAAATGCTTCCCCAGGTGATTGGGTATTGCCTTCAGCTGGTGAGTGGGGAGCACTGGAATGCGGTGCTCCCCTTGGTCCTGACTGTTCAGGTGAGCTGTGGTGCGGACTGCTGTCCTTGGGCCTGAACCCTGGGTCACCTCATTGGGGATGTAGATGCCTTTGCACACTTTTCCTCTGGGCTGGCATCCTTTCTGCCCCACTCCCCGGGCCGCCACGGGAACCGCAAGTAGCAGTGGGGCGCCACACTATCAATAACGTTAGCTAATGTTAGGGGTTGTTGAACTCACCCCAGTTTTCCATATAAGGGGTATTCAACAAAGCAATTTTAACAGTGTTTTATCTAGTAGCCCAAAGTCATACTTCAGTAATAGTAAAGATATAATAAAATATTACTTTGGTAAAAGTGAAAGTCACCTCACACGAGAATTGAGGCTTTTGTATGCCTTCAAGCTTTGCATTGTATATGTTCCCGGCGTCGAAATCAGGTACATATTAATGTCAGGATACTTGATTCCTGGCCACATGTCAATGTCTGTGGACCACTGGTTCTTAGGTAAGTCATAAGGATCACTGTTGAGTCCAACTGCCCTTAATTTGAGCTGATAATTGCTTGTTTTACCCCCGTCTTTGCTGCTAAACCCTGCCATGCTGGCAAATGTTTTGCCCCTCAGTCCGCCTGAGGGGGGCGTGTTCAGGCGAGGAAGAGACGTCAACATATACCCTCTATGAATCCATCAGTCCTAGAGAACAGGGGTTGGGTTACTGAACTCAGAAAGGGGTCACATGTTAATCACCAAAGCAGCGCCCCCATTCTTCATTAGGTTCACTTTCATCCTTCATAATTTATGAAATATAGAGTTAGATAATACAGTCAGTAGGTGGCGGTAGAACAATGAAATGGTTGGTATGGTACTCTAAACTCAATAGAAGAAAAAAGATTAAAGGAGGAGACCGCACTCAGTATATTTCAGCAGAGAGTAGAATTCTTGAAGTGTCTAAAACGCATATTTAATTTTATAATAATCCAGTGCGATGTATTTTTAAACCAGCGAGTCTTCAAATTGGCTTCAATATCAGGGGGCAGACATTTTTACTTGGGAAATCTTCTGATTTTGAATTTGATCTTCAGAAATCTCACCTTTAAATGCTTAATAACCTAAACCTCTCGCAGTTCACATCTCCCGATTAGCCACAATTGCTCTGACTAATTGGGAAAAACCGACGACAATCTAATTTACAATTGATTGCATTGTAATGCATTGCACCACAAAATTATGAGGCGTCGAGCTGCCGGATAGTTCACTCGGTTAAAGCATTGCATTGCGAAGCAGAAGTGACTATCACGGCACAGGTTCGACCCCCGGTCGTACCATCCGGCAGTGGTTGGCAGCTTTTTCAGAAGTAGCGCAATTGGCCAATGCGCTACAGGGAAGCAAAGTGGGAGGGGTCTGCCGGGAAGGGTAATATAAGTTGCTTTGTTCGTTCCTTAGGCGCCTCCTGTTGGCCAGACGGGCGCTCGTCAGGAAGATTCTAAGCTTGTTCATGTTCGGGTACCTTCCGCCCTCGTTCTGAACTTGCGACGATTCAACCAATGAGTGTATAAGAAGCGGTGGCTGACAGGCGCATGCTTCGGAGGAGAGCCGTGAGCTGTCTTCACTCTCCTGAGTTGGCAACATGGGGTCGCATATGCAAAAGCCTTGTACATAGTTCTCCAGTTGGACATTCCAGGTTTGGGGTGGGGCTGGAGATGCCAAATTAAAAAAAAAACAATTATGAGGTGTCTTCTTCTGTGCATGAATGACAATGTAAAATATCAATATGTCTTTATAATTTCAGCACGTGTTGCTGGTTAAGCAGCACAGATTTGCGTAAATTAGTTTGCGAGGCTGAGAGAATCCATTCTATACTCTGAATGTTGTCACAGCTAAAGGGCGCTGTAAGGCAAGTTGCACAGTTGTGTGACAATCCTAAGGACGGCAAAAATAAATGCTGCAAAGTCAGCGAAAGTTTTGGATTTACAACGCCATATCAATTATATAAACGTATGCAATAGGAATTCACCTTTTCATTATCATTTCTATTTATAGGTCATATATTGGTCTCAGTTGCTCAGTCGATACATTTTTTGATTGTTAATCAGGCCAGCTTAAATAAAAACAGCTTGCGGCCAGTCAAGCTGTAAAGGGAGATTTTACTGAAGGCCCTCCGAACAACTGCATGGCCCGGATGAAAGGAAAAAGAACAACTGATGTCACAAAAGAGAATAACTGACACCACAAGCACCGCGGCAGTGGCGTTTGATGTACACTCACCCACTGTATAGGGCACTATGTAGTGAATGTTCTACATTGAAAACAATATTAAGAGAGCGAGTGAGCGAGTGGACAAGTGTGCATTCCGAATGCAGCCTTAGATTCCCCAAGTAAAAATGTCTGCCCCCTGATATTGACACCGAATTGAAGACTTGCTGGTTTTAAAATGCATCGCACCGGATCATTACCAAATTAAAATTGATAAAACTATGTGTTTTAGACACTTCAAAAATTCTACTTTCCGCTCAAATATACTTTGCCGAGGTGCTGTCACCTCCTATAATTTTATAGCTTGTCCATTTCAAGAGGTGCTCTGATGTGTGAAGAGTAGTGGGTCGATAGAGGGCTGGGGGCATGTGCGTTGAATACTGCTTTTTAAAATATATTTATTTACTTCTTTGACATTTCTTTCCAAACTTCTTAAGGAGTAAATGCAAATGGGCTGAGATTCTATGAAACCCTCTCCAATATTCCTTGATTTTGTATTCTCATGCGCTTATCATACTCAGTTTGTGAATATAAAATAAATCAAACTAATGTGAACTATGATGATTTTTTTCCTTTTGTCATCACCTATCTTCATATTTGACGCAGTGGTGTTTTGATTCAATGTTTAGAATAAGAATCCTTGTTCTAACAGAGGCACTACAGGACTGTTAAAAGAAACGATCTCATTCATCTCCTTCACTGATCACTGTGACATTTTCACCAAGGCAGTAGTGGAGTCGTTTCATTGGGCCTGTATATCTCTGATTGTTTCAGTTTTCCAAACTGAGTTTGATAGATCATGTGTGCAGACCCATGTAATGTCATTATTCCCACTTCAGACAAGGCAACTTGGATGGCATTGGTCGAAAGCAGTCACATGGAAAACCTGTGTATTCCCATATTACGTGTCCGAGCCCATACATGGCATCTGATGTAGATTATCTCCCTTAGCGTCCCTGGGGCATGCATGTGAAAAAAGGTCTTCGATGGATAAATTTGTTAGTTTTGTTAGAGGGCCAATACAGAAATATACGGGGATCAGTAAATGGCTTGGCTGACGCTTCGCCCAATATGGCATTTACTGACCCCATATATTTCTGTATTGGCCCTCTAACAAACTGTGAAACTTATAATACTCCATGACTTTTCAAGAGCACAGAGAGAAACTATGTTCTGGTCCAGCAGACTTAATCTAATTTGTAGCTCATTACTAATGTGTTTTATCCAATGTGTTCACACACTCTGTGTTTAGTGTCAGATTGGGGGGAGTCTTACACCCAGAATTAAATCTGTTTCAAGCAGTGGTGGGCCGTGCATTTTACACCTAGGCCTTCAGTAAGCCTCCCGCAATTAACCTATATTTAACCGCGGTAACAGCATGACGCCATAACGTAACCCCCCCCCCCCCAAATTCCCAGTGACAGCATTCACACATAAAGCACTTTGCCATACTGTCTGTATTAATCAATCACTGCCTTTACCAAGAAACAAGAAAAAACTCACAGCAACCAGTCACATCCAAGTAGACTACCTTGGAAAGACTACTGGGACACTAGCCAAGCTGCTGCGCATAAACACACACGTGCCTCAATGGGCAGCAGCAAGGGTATAGCCAGACACACACCAGCAGTAACGATCAAAAACAAAATCCAAAACTTACCATAAATGATGTAAAATTTATTGAACTCACAGCAACTGCTTGTTATTTGAAAATGAACTCCATCCTCCTCGCTTTCTAACAAAAATGATGAATGACGCGGTCGCTCAGCATATCAGTCCATTTGAGCTCCAATGAAAGGTCTTTCAGGATTGCCACGGAGGCCAATGCTGACAGTTGAGCCTGCCCAGTTGCATTTTGCGAGTTAGTTTTGATGCATTTAAATATGGAAGCATATAGTTAACAAAATTAAAATGAAAATGCAATGTCAGAAATGCATTTTCATTTTCAAGATACAAGCGCATTATTTGTATCATAATGAAAATTCAAATGTAATCCTCCACTTTGCATTTTCATTTTCAAGTCCATGTATGCAATTTTTATAACAATTGGAAAATTAAAATACATTCCTCATTTACATTTGCATTTTCGAGAAGTGCCCTGCAATATCACTAACAAAACGAAAACGAAAACGCTAATCGCTAACGCAGTTCGCCACTTTTCTTTTTCATTTTCGTGACAGACTGCCCTGCCTGACTTTGCATTTTCGATTTCGAGGTCCCACGCGCTTTTCCTAACAAAATTAAAAAGAAAATACCCTCCCTAGTTGGGTGCGGCCTGTCGGTGAGAAGGCGGGACGTCCTCCACAATTTCGTATGGATTGGATATTAACAAATGCAAGCGATCTCGGTGGTTATCAATCAGAGAGAAACTCCTGCTGCACGACTTTTATGTCAAAGCACAAATGGCAACTTACATAGTTGGAGCCACTGACTGTGCATGGACGCTCCCCTGACATTGCGGAGTTTGATTGAGAGTATAGCTAAGGTTTTCCCCGAAAGACACTGCTCTCGCACTCAATTACCCCGTAATGCGCTTGGATTAGCGCTGCTTCCACTGAAATTGTGTGCTTACACTCAGATCTGTCGATCTTCTGACGGGTTATCTGCGCATCATCTGTTTAGTTGTTCAGTCGGTTACAAAGCAAGTTCATACGCTCCTGCTCTCTTGGGCTTCATGTACTTCCATTACTTTCTTCACGAATTTGGAGTGAAAGGACAGTTCGTATTAATACACTAGCGCCTATACGTCTCTTTACCTTAATAGCTGGCTACATACAATGGTAGCGTGTAACACGCCGACCTCCAGTTCTCTATTATGCGAGTCTGTGGATGAATCGCAGAGGTAGACTGAGCTAAGAAAGGGACAGATTCATGTGTTCGCTTGCATCCTGCTGCTGCGGAAGAAAGGCTTGCGAAATCCGTAGATTTCTCTTATTATACCGTAAAGTCGCTTGTAATAATATGCTGTCGCTGGCCATAGCCAGATGTCGACACTGATATGTTTCGGCCAATCGATGTGTTTTTCATGAACGGTCACATCGTTAGACTAAAATTACAGTGCACTTGGATTATACCTGCTTCCACTCAAACCGTGTGCTTACACTCGATCAATCAATGGTTAGACAGATTATCTGCACGCTATCTTTTTAAGGTTCATATGGTCCTGCTCACCGGGGCTGCACAGGTAGCTACTTCCGTGGCTTTCTTCACGATTTTGGAATGAAAGGACCGCTTATATATTAATACATCGGTGCCCATACTTTTCTTATACTTTAGTTGCTGCTACATATAAGAGTTGCCGGGTAACAAACACATCGGCTTCCAGTTGGTGTGCCTCACTGCAATTTTGTGGATGAATGGCAGGGGGTGCACTGAGCTGCGGAGAGAGACGCATCCTGTTGCAAGCATAGTGTTACCACATAAAACAGACGTCTTGAAACTGATCGCAATCTGGTCAAGTTAAATGGACTGGAAGCAAGTTTTATGCAACAGTTGTTCGTAATGTTCGTCATCTTGCAGGAAAGTAGTTAGCTAGCTTATTAACAACGCGTTAGTCTAACGATGTGACCGTTCATGAAAAACACATCGATTGGCCGAAACATATCACTGTGTCGACCGGCTATGGCCAGCGACAGCATATTATTACAAGCGACTTTACGGTATAATAAGAGAAAGATCTATGGATTTCGCAAGCCTTTCTTCTGCAGCAGCAGGATGCAAGCGAACAGATGAATCTGTCCCTCTCTTAGCTCAGTCTACCTCCGCGATTCACCCACAGACTCGCATAACAGAGAACTGGAGGTCGACGTGTTACACGGCCACCATTGTATGTAGCCAGCTATTAAGGTAAAGAGACGTATAGGCACTGGTGTATTAATATGAACTGTCCTTTCCCTCCAAATTCGTGAAGAAAGCAATGGGAGTACATGAAGCCCAAGAGAGCAGGAGCGAATGAACTTGCTTTGTAACAGACTGTACTACTAAACAGATGATGCGCAGATAACCCGTCCGAAGATCGACAGATCTGAGTGTAAGCGCAGTACAATTTCAGTGGAAGCAGCGCTCATCCAAGCGAACACGGGGGTAATTGAGTGCGAGAGCAGTGTCTTTCGGGGGAAAACCTTAGCTATACTCTCAAACTCCGCAATGTCCAGGGGAGCGTCCATGCACAGTTAGTGGCTCCAACTATGTAAGTTGCCATTTGTGCTTTGACATAAAAGTGCGTGCAGCAGGAGTTTCTCTCTGATTGATAACCACCGAGATCGCTTATATTTGTTAATATCCAATCGACTGAAATTGTGGAGGACGCCCCGCTTCTCACCGACAGGCCACACCCAACTAGGGAGGGTATTTTCTTTTTAATTTTGTTAGGAAAGCGCTGGGACCTCGAAATCAAAAATGCAAAGTCAGGCAGGGCAGTCTGTCACGAAAATGAAAAAAAGAAAAGTGGCGAACTGCGTTAGCGATTTAATTATGAGACAGATATTGCGTCTGCTTCTTGAAAAAGAAAAAGCATTTCGAGAATGTATTTGCATTTGGAGATTAGCGTTTTCGATTTCGTTTTGTTAGTGATATTGCGGGCCACTTCTACTTAAATGAAAACAGTGCCTACATGGACTTGAAAATGCAAACGTAAAGTGGATGATTACTTTAGCATTTTCATGATATCTAAATAATCTTGGCGTGCTTCTCCAAAAAAAGAAAAAGCATTTCGAGAATGTATTTGCTTTATACGATTAGCGTTTTCGTTTTTCGTTTTGTTAGTGATATTGCAGGGCACTTCTCGAAAATGCAAATGTAAATGAGGAATGTATTTTAATTTTCCAATTGTTATAAAATTGCATACATGGACTTGAAAATGAAAAAATGCAAAGTGGAGGATTACATTTGAATTTTCATTATGATACAAATAATGCGCTTGTATCTTGAAAAATGAAAATGCATTCCTGACATTGCATTTTCATTTTAATTTTGTTAACTATATGCTTCCATATTTAAAGGGCTGAAAATGACCGCTCGACAGAGGCAGTAGACACCGGGATGGTCACCATCAGATATGCCAGTGCGTGTCGTTGATGCATGCTCTCACATAGATTGCATCGTTACTCAGTTCACAGTGAATTTAAAACCCGCAGCTAGCTAACTGTTAGTTCAAACGCGAATCTCTGTGACTCAGAGACTGTTTGAGTACCAGTGAAGGAGTCAGCTCAGTGCTAACTCTGAGTAAATTTTGGGTTTATAGCTCGCTAAAGCTCGAAACAACCGCAAAATTCACTATAGTCGTTGCATTACTTTCATATGACACGCCCACTCATGTAAGATCTATCAAGACTGTTCCGTTAGTTAACGTAACTAACCTGTTGTCAGCTCACAACGCCCTGACGTTGGCAGAGGCCAGCTAGAAGGCTCTGCTGTGTCAAAGATTACGCCCACTTGGCATACTACTTAATCTGATTGGTTAAAAATATGACAATCAGCTAAATCGTCCCGCTCTTTTTAATGGGAGAGGGAAGCAATCTACATTTTGAAGACCTTGAGACTTGAGACCAGAGCCATGTAGAGATAGCAGCTTTGACCCGGAGACAGCAGAGAAAAAAATCTGATTGGATAAGAGCTGGCCTTTATAAAAGCTGTCTGCACTGTGGAAGCTGCGCAGCTCAGAGTTAAGCAATGAAATCACTTAGATATAATGATTGAGGATTTTGATTGACTTTCTATTAATACATGTAGCTTTAATTAAGGTATTTATGAAGAAAACATAATTTTTCCAATTTATCTAGGCCAGCAGAGAAGGCCCTTGCTGGCCCTGACGGCACACCACTGGTTTCAACACAATGAAAAAAAACATGGAACAATTTGTTTTCATTGTATTCTTTCAATTCACCTTCAGATTATTTAAAAAAAAAACTTTATTTCAACAGACTGACTGTATATTCTTATATTACCATATCCAGAGAGTGTAGGCTAATCACATTTGAGTATCTGACTTATTATTATACAAATTATCTAAGTGTTTTGGATCAGTGGCTCCCCCCTCAGCACCTGCAGTAGGTCCCAGCTGCAGCAGTGCAGTCTCTGTGCAGTCTGACTGAGGGAGGTTTTTGTATGGCTCTCTAACACTGTGTGAACACAGCACTACCACTGATATCATGGCGACTCTGACAGTAATAATCTCCTGCATCTTCAGCCTGGACTCCAGTGATTTTCAGTGTAAACTGAGTCCCAGATCCACTCCCACTAAAACGATCAGGAATCTCAGCCTGGCGAGTTTTGGCATCATAAATCAGAAGTTGAGGAGCCTGACCCGGTTTCTGCAGGTACCAGCTGAGGCGCTGTTTGGAGTTATAAACGTTAACACTCTGACTGGCTGTACAGCTGATAGTGACAGTATCTCCCTGCTGAACAGCCTGAGCTGCTGGAGACTGAGTCACAACTATATCTGCCATTGATTCTGGAAAAGACAAAAAGGGAAATAGACATCAATGTAGATACACCTTGTCAAACAAAATTAATTTCTTTTGTGTATTTAAATTGAAATAATTACGACTTCCCTGTCAAAGTTGGAAAAAAAATTTTCAATTAAAAATGGTAAGATGGATCCATCTATCTCACCCTGTACAAGGAGTCCCAGCATCACCAGCAGTAGAGAGTCTGACATCATCATAATGCTGCCTGTGTCAGTGTCTGTGAAAGGACTGGACAGTCACTGATCAGTACTGGGGGTCTTAAAGTGTGTGGAGCAGTGAGGCAGGACAGGTATGCAAAGCCCCTTCCTTTATACAAATCCTGTCACACACAGTTAGAGGAGCTCTGATGTGTGAACAGCAGTGGGTCAATAGAAAATTGGGACATGTGCTATCTGCTGTCTTCTGCCATTTTTTCCCTAATGTATAATTCATTGTATTAATTGAATCTTTTCTGAAATTCGATTGCACGTTTCAATTAATGGGTTTGGTTTATTATGTATGGGTTGAGATTCAATAAATCGGATGTTTTTTTTTTTTTTTTTTAAATTAAATTCATCAATGTTGCTGCCCAATCCTTACTGGTACTGGTACAAACAAACTGTTCAGTCTATTGCAAAAAATAAAAATGTGGGCAAAGGATTCATCCTGAGGGCAGAACGGACATGCTGAACTGTTCCCTGGGTCAAAATGGGCCAGATGCACAGCGGAGGCAATGGCCCCGTGGACCAGCCTCCACTGCAGATCTCCAGGCCGCTTTGGCAAGGGTTGTTTATAAAACACCCTCTATCCAGCTGCCGGTACTACGGCATCAGCAAACACCCCTTGCCACTTACTTTGTTTGACATCTCTCAAAGCTTGTAAATGGCGCACTTTTATACAAGTTACATATAAGGCCTTCTTGCTGGCATCTTCAAAACTGCTCGTGTGGGGATGTAAAAGAGAGAAGGTACCCCTCCCTCTCCTGCCAATCCCCTACTGATGCCGACACCCGCAGCTCTGGGAAGATCTGATCCTCCCCCTGACCGGGGTGAGTATGCAGGCCATCCAGCTAATCCCGAACCGAAACAGGCAAAGCGTCCGTCACGTTCAGCATCAGGCTCGCCAGTGTGCGGACTGAATACATGCCCAGCTGCTGAGCCACTGCCTGTGCGGGTTTCCACCCTAACCTGTCTGGGTTCCATAAGTGAACAAGCCTGCAGATGCCTGCTTCAATAAAATGCCTCTGTAAGGTGGCTGGAAAAGCTCCACCCAGCGGTATTAATGGGTTACCAAACAGTGGTTCTTCCAGGACCCACCGACCAGGAACCATTTCCCAGTCCCGAGACCTGCAGGAGCTTCCAGGCTTTAAACACTGAGCCATAAAAACAGAGCATCGGGCAACATCGAGATTATCCGGCTGCAGCAGAAATAGCTGCTGATCCAGCCCCAAGCCACCACAGCACCTCAGAAGGCAGCAGGCAGGCCCTCTCCAGCAGACATCACTATGGTAAAGCAGTCTCTGCACTGCCTGCAAGCAGAAGGCAGCCACTCAGTTACCACAGGTGTGCCTCAGGGCTCTGTCCTGGGGCCCCTCCTGTTCATTATTTACTTACTTCCCCTTGGCCACATATTTCATAAACACAATATCCACATCCATTGTTACGCGGATGACACCCAGCTTTACATCTCCACCAAACCTAATTCCACCCTCCCACCTTCCTCCCTCACAGACTGTTTGCTTGACATCAAGTCCTGGTTCACGTCAAACTTCCTAAAATTAAACAGTGATAAAACAGAGATGCTGCTCATTGGCACCAAATCCACCCTAACCAAATCCCCCAGTTTCACAGTATTTATTGATAACTCTTCCATCTTTCCCTCCCCCCAGGTTAAGAGTCTGGGTGTCATCCTTGACAGCACACTCTCCTTCACATCTCACATCAATAACATAACCCGCTCAGCTTACTTCCACCTCCGCAACATCAACCGCCTTCTCCCTCTCTCTCGCCTCACTGCTGCTATCCTGGTACACAGTCTCGTCACTTCATGACTTGACTACTGCAATTCCCTTTATTTGGCCTTCCCCACAAATCTCTCTCTGTAAATTACAGCTAGTTCAAAACGCTGCAGCACGCATCATCACAAGGACCCCATTCACTCACCACATCACACCTGTATTGCAGCAGCTCCACTGGCTTCCCATCACACACCGCATACACTACAAAATACTGCTCCTGACATTCAAAGTCATTCACAACCTTGCCCCTCCTTATTTGTCCGACCTAATTCACCTTGCTACACCAGTCCGCTCACTCGGATCCTCCTCCTCCATCCATCTCACTGTTCCTTCCGTCCGCCTCGTCACCATGGGGAGCAGAGCATTCAGCTGCTCTGCTCCCCAGCTCTGGAACTCACTCCCTCCTGACCTCCGCAACACCAACTCACTCCCCCTATTTAAATCTTGTCTTAAAACTCATCTCTTTCGTGATGCATACTCCCTCTGATTATATAGTCCCATGCTTTTTGTATATTTTTGTAATTTTTTTTTAGCTGTTTTTTGATTTTGTTGCTGCTATTTTAATGTATGTTTTAATTATGTGTTGTAAGGTGACCTTGAGTTTCTTGAAAGGCGCCCTTAAATAAAATGTTTTATTATTATTATTATTATTACTCTGCTCTCAAGGTCGATGAGACCCTGCCCACCTTCCTGGAGTGGCAGGTACAGCACTGCTGCTTTCAGCCAGTGCTGCCCTGACCAGAAAAAGTCAACTAGGACCTTCTGAACATTTTGCAACAGGCCCTCTGGGGGGTGAAAACTGTCAACTTGTGCCACAGAGCAGCAGCTACCAAGTTGTTAATCACGAGTGCTCCACCCCTGTACAACATATTCGGCCAAAACCTTTTCCACCTCGCTAACTTATTAGAAACCTTTTTGAGGATACCCTCCCAGTTTTTATTAACAAACCCATCAGTGCCCAAGTGCACCCTAAAATCTTAAGCCCTCCTGTCCCCACTTCAAATTCCCAGGAGTGCAGGGCTGACATCCCCGCCATGGGTCGCAGAGCAGATTACTTTGGCTGTAGATGCCCTCTCATAGGCCTCAAAACAAGTTTTGAATGCATTAACATCTTTGTGATTGAGAGAGAGAGAGAGAGAGAGAGAGAGAGAGAGAGAGAGAGAGAGAAAGAGACCTTTGATACCCCTTTAATTTAAACAGTAATAAGCAGCACATCAAAAACATTACAGAAACAGCACGGCAACATTACAAAAAAAAATACCATCAAACTTCAGGAAAAGAAGGACTTCTCATACGACTACTCAAAAAAGACATACATAAATAAATAAGTAGATTTAAGGTTGAACAGAAAGAAAGGCTCATGCCAGATGAACAGCGAGAGGTGTGATGGTGGGGTGGATGCAAGAGTGTACTCATTAAAAGAACACGGAAATAGAACTGGCACTGTCAGCAGGAAGTTTTTGAGAGGATTGAGCAGAGAGGGAGAGATAGAGGTGTGGATCTGCTCCTGAACCTCTATTATGTGCTCTGTTTAGTACATGTGAACATGGGAATGTAGTTAAACACTACTGTGCTGAGTTCTGTTACTGGGCTGTCATGACCAGGTCCTGCTTTCACATTTTACACTGCAGTTTTCAGATGTTTGACTCGATTTCAAACTGAAGCACTTTTAGTTGAAGAGCCATAATAACGCCCCCTGTGGTTGGCTATTGGAATTGCAGCTTGAGTGACATTTCGCGTGCAAGAAAGCTCTTTTTGAGCACAGCACAGATTCAGTCCAGAATCAATTTGGCAAAAAAATTTTAGTAACATTTGTGCTCAATAACCATAAAGTGTCTGTGAATTCACTGCAACATGAAAAGAAATGTCTTTCCTCTTGATAAAATTGATAGAAGGAAAAAATTATGTTGAGTGTAGAAGAATGAAAGTGATGTTCCTTGAGGTAATGGTCCTGAATCAGGAGTTTGGGAGAGAGCAGGGGGAGCGCTGGCAGAGAGTGGAAGAGCATTCTTCCCTCCCTCTGTCTTTATCAGTGCAGATCAGATCTGGATTAAGCTCCATTTAAGTTTCACAAATACAAAAACCTTAAAGGTCCCCAATTATGGCACCAGATGCACCAGCTAATTAGTTATTACAAGCCATTTCAAAATCTTTTCCCTCTTGACCTCACATGGGGAAGTAACCAACCAGAGGCAAGAAGAACTGATCACCTTCAGCCAAGCAGTCAATCAGATTTCATTATTCTGGGTGGTCACTCCCCCTTGTGACCTTGTGACCAAGTAGGGGAGACCTTGAACTGGCTCATAATGGCTAATTAGCTGTGCACCTGGTGGCATAATAGGGGACCTTGAAATGTGCAAAATATCACAAATTCTAAATTTATCCTTTTTAGACCATCAATAAGCAGGAGCATCATATTTATGACATTCCATTTTTTCTGACACCAACATCAGTTAACTTTCTGGTCCAGTAAATTTGCGTCAAAATTGATAACCCGAGTGTTTTTAAGTTTCCTACTCTTCATCTTTATTGACAGAATAGCAAAAGTGTTCCTGCCAGAATGAAATCTGTGCCACTACAGTACTACTATCTGTGCTACTACACTACTACTATTTGGGCCACTTCATGTGTCTGCATTTTGTTATTTCGACTGTTTTTAAAATTATCCCAAAAAAAACCCCACTTTATTTTCAGTAGATAATCTGGATATTCTTGAATGACTATTTCCAGCAAGTGCATTTGAAAATGTAGTTATTATTGTGCAAAGTGGCACTGTGCTGTATCGCAGAACCTCTCAGCGTTTCAGATCAGTGGCTCCCCCCTCAGCACCTGCAGTAGGTCCCAGCTGCAGCAGTGCAGTCTCTGTGCAGTCTGACTGAGGGAGGTTTTTGTACAGCTCTCTAACACTGTGTGAACGGTGTGCTATAACTCTGCTGACAGTAATAATCTCCTGCATCTTCAGCCTGGACTCCAGTGATTTTCAGTGTAAACTGAGTCCCAGATCCACTCCCACTGAAACGATCAGGAATCCCAGACTGGCGAGTTGTGGCATATGTAATCAGAAGTTTAGGACCCTGACCAGGTTTCTGAAGGTACCAGTGGAGATAGTTTGAACTACTCTGACTGGTCGTACAGCTGATAGTGACAGTGTCTCCCTGCTGAACAGTCTGAGCTGCTGGAGACTGAGTCACAACTATATCTGCCATTGATTCTGAAAAAGAAAACATGGAGATGGCTGTACATACACATTAATGTAATCAAACAGTGTGCAATAATTCTGGTGAATTTTGACAACATTCTAAAGGTACAATTCTGAAACAATTTACATTGTAAAAAGCAAGGAAAGAAAATGTCAAATATAGCCAAAATTTAGGTTCAAATGGATCCATCTTTCTCACCCTGTACAAGGAGTCCCAGCATCACCAGCAGTAGAAAGTCTGACATCATCATAATGCTGCCTGTGTCAGTGTCTGTGAAAGGACTGGACAATCACTGATCAGTACTAGGGGTCTTAAAGTGTGTGGAGCAGTGAGGCAGGACAGGTATGCAAAGCCCCTTCCTTTATACAAATCCTGTCACACACAGTTAGAGGAGCTCTGAGCACCAATTTAATGACCATTTTTCTGACATTTCGTGATTCTGTATCTGCTGCTGATGAAGACTTGGGGCTTGTAAAAATATTTAATAATTTCACATCATGTGTGCTGTAGGAATATTTTAATGCTAAGAACCTTGGATCGTCCCTGTCTTCTCATTGACACCGAAGTTCAGATAAGAATGAGCAGCTTTGTTCTAGCAGAGGAAACACGTACTAACAGAAAGAGGGAACTTTATTCTTCCTGTGTTTGATTGCTGTTTTATTTTGTCCAGGGCTACAGAAGAACTTGTTACTTTGGCTCATATTTCAGAGCTCTGAAACTTTTTTTTAATATAGTTGTGCAAACTTAATTTGTAGATCATATTTACAAGCCTATTTTTTTGAACTGGGCAGAGTGGCAGCCTATTGCAATGTTGAGCAATATTATAATATTGTGAAACAGCATCCTATAATGCATCAGGAAACATTTGTGAAGTTCCTGAAATCCTCCAGTGTCAGGAGTTTTTCACCATCTCACACTCTCCTCCAGGTGACCCAGCTGAGGCTGATCAGACCTCAGTTTGTGTGCAGACAGCAGTGAGCTACTTCACCCTCCATTACTCTCCTCTCTAGAGCCACAGCCATCTAGAGACTCTCTCTGCTGCTTCAGTGCTGTTGTGTGTAACTCTTCCCTTCCTCTCTCCATCTGTACCTAATATACTGAGAGCTCTGACCAAAAACCAAGCTGTGAAGCCCTGCACCTACTTCCACTGACAGACACCTTGTGCTCCAGACACCTCACCTGCATTTACTGACCAGCCCCTCAGATGAGGTGAGCTTCCTCTCAAAGGTCTCATCCAGGTGATCTTCCCAAAGGGCCAATATCTCCAGAAAGGACAGCCTGTTTGATTGACTCTGAGGTGAGGATCATATCGGGCCTCAAGATGGAGGCCACAGTGAGTTGGAAGAACTTCAGCTGTTTCCCCAGATCCACCATCAGCTGCCAGTTCCATGCAGAGGCCAGGATCCCTGCAGATCTTTTCTCAGGGAGGGGTGTCAGCTGCTCCCCAGCTTTAATGAGACTGACGGCCTGCTTAGAAGGGCGGGTCCTCCTGCTCACCTCAACCCTGGTCCTGTGATGGCTTTCAGGGCTTGAGCACAGAGCCACCTGTACCTTCCTTCTCCTTGTGCGTTGGAGCAGCTGATTGAGATGAGCTCCGAGGTCCATTGTTTGGAGCTTGATCTAAAAGATGATGTGTCTGCCTCGCCCCATGTGTGTTGGTTAGATCAACTGTAGAGCACATAGAACACTGTATTAGCATGGCGAATGGCCTCTGCTCCCTCAACAATCACTCAGCTAATGACACAGTGCATAGAAACTGGCTCCACATTTGATAGACCAAGTTCTAGCTGTTCAATGGCCACAGCACCAGTGCAGGCCTACTGTATCTACCTTGTATATCTGAGTGATTGTTTACAAACTGCTGCTCAAACAGCCAGAGACACTGGATACACATAACTCACCTATCAGCCACAGGACACAAGACTTTTTCAAAAACAGAGACTTCATGCCCAATGACTAAACTGAGTAATGATCCTAATGGACTAGCATTGGCAACGACACCTTTTAACTGGGTCAAACCCCACCTCCACTGGATTCTGCATCAGTGGAAATCTGTCTCTTTTACTGATGAATTCAGATTCCTTCAGACGGCCGATAAAGGACATGGTGGAGATGACATGAATGTAATACTAGATGTTGCGTGCGCCAGGTCAACTGTTGAATTCAGATTCCTTCAGACGGCCAATAAAGGACATGGTGGAGATGACATGAATGTAATACTAGATGTTGCGTGCGCCAGGTCAACTGTTAGGGTGGTAGAACTGTGATGATCCGTTGGTCATCACTGGTAACCTAACTGCAAGCGGTAACTTCCCAGCAAACATTGGCTGGAAGGCAACGTCGTGTCTCTGGCCAAAAAAGGTCCCGGTCGGACGGCAAAACCTACATTGTGATGATGAGGCGAACGGCCAGATGGTGACATTGTTTTCACGTCCAATAATGGTCGAGTCAGACCCTCTCTTATATACCAGTAATTATTGATCATATTATTGTTATGAAATAAGCAGATGAATGTGTCTTTGTTTTTTGTTGAATACAACTATATTTTATTTATTATTTATGTTGAAATATTTGTGGTCAGACGGCCACAGGACGTCCCCTTCACGTACCGAGAAGACACCCATTTGAAAAAAAAAAAAAAAGAAAAGAAAAAAGTTACATCATTTATGCATATCCGCTTGTATAATATATTCCTGTCACATTTTCTCAAGCCTGTGGTGTTTGTTAGAGCAATGTCTTTATCCAAAAGCCTAATCTCTTTATTCAAACTGATCCCGCGATAAGATACACACGCGATATGATCATCTCGCGAGAATTTACATCACCAGGTGGTCGTCTGCTGATATATCTCATTGGTTGTCAGTTGCGCTCGAGACGTGAGAGGAGAACACAGCCAAGAGAATACTGCAAGAGAAGCTGCAAGGCTGCACGTTTATATGCTCAAAAGGTGTTCGGACGACAACTGTATGTCGGTAAGTTTTTGATATTCATGCCAGGGTTGTAGTAAAGTTTAACGGCAACGTTTCCACATTGCAACTTAACAGGGACTTGAATTTTACCAACGTTAGCTTGGAGCGTACACTTCGTAAGCAGCACGTTAGTTTCGAAAGACTCTCAGATCTGTGCACATGGAGTGAGTGGATGTGTGTCATTATATGCACAAAGTATTTTAAATGTATTGTTCTTTCAGTCAATTTTTCCAGGCATTGACTTGAATGTGTTCCGGTGTGGCAGTAGCCAAACGTGTGGCTAACATTAGCCGTGTCCAACCACGTGCCATGCAGAGCGAAATAACATCAGCTTAAAGGTTACCTATTATGCTATTTTTCCAATTTTATATTTTGGTCTTTGACTCCCCTAGTGTACTCCTGATCGCGCAAAGTAAAAAAAGGGTACTTATTTCGCTCATACTGCCGTCCTCGAAAAACCCCATTTGTAATCCATAGTGGTCTCTGCCCGAAACGCCTCACTGGGGTGGCTCTTCCGCTATAGCCCCCACTCCCCGTGTGCCCACTTTCTTCTGACTGGCCAGCTCTGTGGAGGGCGGAGTTGGGCGGGACGAGGCAGCAGAACGCAGTTTTCTGTGTCCCTCTCCCCAGAGTGAAACTTGAGACACGGCTGCCATCTGATAAGGAAACGGCGGGCAAATTCCGCAATCTAACGCAGTACATGTGTATAGATCTAATGAAATGAACTTGTTCTACAATAAACGCAGCGGCGAAAGTGGAGGACGCACTGTGAAAGTCTGGCAGCTCAAGCACGAATTTGCTATCAGCTACAGTTTGCTACGGCGACAGTGGTGAGTACCACGGTTCCTCTATTCTGTAGCTAGGATGCAGGGAAAGCTAGAATGCACCTTATTTAGACACATTTGTAGAACGGGTCGACATGCCCAAGTGTAGACCGGAGACCGTAGAAATCCGGTGGGTCTGAGTTTAGAGGGAAACATGGACAGTGAGGAGCAGCTAAAAGTGGACCAACAGCTTATGGACTGCTTCAGTGTGTATTAAGACCTGCTGGTTCATGTGCATAGCTGTGGTGTGTCGTTAGCGTGGAGAAAGGAACAGCTTCTGCGCTGGTATATGACGGAGGGGCATAAACTCCAGGCTAAACTGCCTTTTCGGAAATTTCCCGTGGTAATGGTTTACTTAGTGCTTCGGAATGACCAGCTTTTCCTCGCGGAAAATGGGCGAGTTATGGATAGTGCCAAGAGCGAGATAGAGCTCCAGTTATGTTATGAACATAATACAGGTTTTACACACCAGTAGTTCGTTCCGTTTGCGTGAACTGTTGCCATCGTTTGTTACACCGGACACGTTATAGCCTGTGCGCTTCCCTATTGCTTTCACCGGTAGCATCAGAGAGCTTGCCCAGACATTGGAGATGTATCAGGCTGACCCCGGGCATGGATAAGTAAAGCGATCGTTTCACAAGCACCCAAAAACGCACCCCAAGCTCTGCAAAACCTACGTCTGGTCTAACTGCAGCCCAACTCGGCAGACACATACAGCACCTCTCCGGTTAGTTCAACTGTAGTGGCTACAATCAGGCAACGTTATGATGAAACTCTCACATTGATGCTTACTGAAGTAACACAAGCATACCGATCAGAATTATTGCATATAAGTTAACCAGAAGCATTTATAATTAGCAGAGCACGCGAACTAACATGCAGTAGCTGATAAGCGGTCATGACTTTGAATGTAATCTGTCGCGCGAAAAATCCGTTTCGCGTCTGGTGTGAAAGCTGCTTTACGGCGCCCTTAACGTGTGTATTCGCGTCTTTGCATTGACTTTGAATGTAGGCTAATCTGTCCCGCGAAAAATTCATTTTGTGTCCGATGTGAAAGCAGCTTTATGGATAGTACGTGACAGCTAGAGATAGCTCGGTTATGTTATGAACATAATACAGGTTTTGCAGACCGTAAGTTCCGTTAGCGTGGACAAGTTGCTCATGTGGAGCCAGCGAATCGATCACTTCTACAGGAAATAATTACCTATTTAATCTCTGCCTTTTTCGGCTTTTTATTAGCCACAACAATTTCTAAAGGGGGATGAAATTATATCACGGTAGTGCAGACCAATCATTTGTAAACCGGTAGAGCTTCTGTGTTTCGCATTGCTTTCACGGTAGCACCAGAGAGCTTGCTCAGACATTTGTGAAGTATCCGGCTGATCCCGGTCATGGATAAGTGAAGCAATCACTAACTGTAGTGGCTACAATCGGGCAACGTTATGATGAAACTGCCACATTGATGCTTACCGAAGTAACACAAGCATACCGATCAGAATTACTGCATATAAGTTAACCAGGAGCATTTAGAATTAGCAGAGCACGCGAACTAACATGCAGTAGCTGGTATCCGAGCGGTCATAACAACCACAGAGACAAACCCTTGCAATACAGGTTTTACAGACAGCAAGTTCTGTGACTGCGAACAGTTGTACCAAGCATCCAAATTACAAACAAGTATTAAAAGTTAGCTTCAAATAAGGTTTATGATCACACACCTTCTGTAGAATTTCCCCTGGTATCACTCTTACATATTTAGGACACAAACATTAGCAACAGTAACTTGGCTACGTTAGCCGCTGTGCTACAGCCACAATCAACTGGCTATCAACTCAGGTTGGCTTATGCAGTAAAAGCAACTTACAGCTTCTGTGTCTGTGAGTCACGGACAGTCGCGACCGATACAGGCTTTATCTTCAGATATTTTACAAAGCCTGCGTTTGAGGCCAGTTGTTAGTGCTAACTATCGTTAGCGGTCCTGCTAGCCACGCGTAACACGTTAGCTTCACTTACAATATTTGCTGTTATATCGTTACTTACAGCTTGTGGCTCCGAGCGCTTGATCGATGCAGCTGCTTCAAGTTTGAGAAGCAGCTGAAACGCTTATCCTGTGTTGAATTATCCTTTATTGATAAAGCTGTCTTTGGTGAAATGCTGAGCACAATCAGCTAACGTTCCTTTGGCGTGGCTGTTTGCTGCCAGCAAACAAAAAAGCTACCCATTGATTTCTGGTGGCATCCTCTTTTGGAAGAGAAATAAGTGTTTTTCTTCGCGTACAAAAGTAAACGGACAAGCAGCTTTGGGAGCGATTCTGACAAAACTGCACATTAAATGATATTTGGTTCTTCTTTTGTATTTCCAAAAGTGTCGACGCTACTAAGGCATAGTATGATCTGCCGTTGTTAGTGCCTGCTAGAATAGTGTCTGGTGTGGGCAGGTCCAGCGCCATGATTGTCTCTGGCTAGGTCTGTGCTAATTGGACGGCACAACCTGACGTCAGGTTTTGCCCAGATCTCGCAAAGATCTCGGGAGGAGCTGTTCAGAGAGGAAATCACATTCACAAAATCACGTTCTTGGATTATGGCAAAACCCCTGTATTTTATGTTTAGAAACTTTTCAGTGGTTGAGTATGGACAACTAACATTATAACATTACTAATATGTATTAAAAGCAGGATCAGCATCATAGGTCCCCTTTAAAGGAATATTCCGGCCATTTTGCACTTTAAGCCTCATTTCTCCCTGGTTTACCATGAAATAGAATGGGGTAAGAGTACCAAACACAACCTCCTGCAAAATCGAAAAAAATCACAACTTTTTCGGCTTACCTTAATGTTTAGATACCAAGTGAAATTTCAGGTGCGTAAAACCTGTGAAAAAAAAAAAAAAAAAAAAGCACCGTCACAAGACTTTGATATAACTATTGCAGCAACATTTTCTTAAATTTGTCACAACACTGATCTATTGTTCTGTCATAAGAACGCGAATGTAACTGCGCACAAATTATTCCGAAAACCTCTGAGTTTTTGCGTGTAGTATACCCAGTGGTGGATTGTGTTATCGTGCGCCTACATTTCGAGCAAGTATTGAATTTCTTCGTTTGAATGGAGAGATCCTTTCGCCGCTGAATTTGTTAGAACAAGACAACCGTGACACATAGCGGTAATCTGCCGTGCTGAAGTACGGTTGCTTTCACATTTGATACTAGTACGGATGGATTGTGCCCAAATCCACCTCTTCCAACTGTACTTGCGTACCGTGCATGAGCCTCATGCTCACACTTGCCAAACGAGCTAAACTATCTCTATCCCTATCCCTAACCCTAACCTCAACCTAACTCATAGGGAAAGCTATCCCTATCCCTAACCCTAACCTTAACCTTAACCTAACTCATAGGGAAAGCTATCCCTATCCCTGTCCCTAACCTTAACCCCTAACTCATAGGGAATGCTACCCTTATCCCTGTCCTAACCTTAACCTAACCCTAACCTCAACCCTAACTCATAAAGGAATCTATCCCTATCCCTAACCCTAACCTTAACCTTAACCTAACTCATAGGGAAAGCTATCCCTATCCCTGTCCCTAACCTTAACCTAACTCATAGGGAAAGCTATCCCCATCCCTGTGCCTAACCTTAACCTAACTCATAAGGAATGCTATCCCTATCCCTGTGCCTAACCTTAACCCTCATAAAGTGCTATCCCTATCCCTGTGCCTAACCTCTCATAAGGGAATGCTATCCCTATCCCTGCCCCTAACCTAACCCAGCTCATAGGGAATGCTATCCCTATCCCTGTGCCTAACCTAACCTAACTCATAGGGAAATCCCCATCCCTATCCCTGTCCCTAACCTTAACCTAACTCATAGGAATGCTATCCCCCATCCCTGTCCCTAACCTAACCTAACCTAACTCACAGGGAAAGCTATCCCTATCCCTGTCCCTAACCTTAACCTAACTCATAGGGAAAGCTATCCCCATCCCTGTGCCTAACCTTAACCTAACTCATAAGGAATGCTATCCCTATCCCTGTGCCTAACCTTAACCTAACTCATAAAGAATGCTATCCCTATCCCTGTCCCTAACCTCCTCAACCCTAAGGGAATGCTATCCCTATCCCTACCTAACCTAACCCCCATCCCTAACCTAACCCTCATAGGGAAAGCTATCCCCATCCCTGTGCCTAACCTTAACCTAACTTATAAGGAATGCTATCCCTATCCCTGTGCCTAACCTTAACCTAACTCATAAGGAATGCTATCCCTATCCCTGTGCCTAACCTTAACCCAACTCATATATGAATGCTATCCCTATCCCTGCCCTAACCTTTAACTAACCCAGGGGAATGCTCATCCCCTATCCCTGTGCCTAACCCCTAGCCTTGCTATCCCTATCCCCTGGCCTACCTGCCCCTAACCCTCATCACAGGGAATGCTATCCCTATCCCTGGCCCTAACCTTAACCTCAAAGCTATCATCCTATCCCTATCCCCTAACCCTAACCTTAACCTAACTCATAGGGAATGCTATCCTTATCCCTGTCCCTAACCCTAACCTCAACCTAACTCACAGGGAAAGTTATCCCTATCCCTAACCCTAACCTTAACCTTAACCTAACTCATAGGGAAAGCTATCCCTATCCCTGTCCCTAACCTTAACCTAACTCATAGGGAATGCTACCCTTATCCCTGTCCCTAACCCTAACCTCAACCTAACTCATATGGAATGCTATCCCTACCCCTAACCCTAACCTTAACCTTAACCTAACTCATAGGGAAAGCTATCCCCATCCCTGTGCCTAACCTTAACCTAACTCATAAGGAATGCTATCCCTATCCCTGTGCCTAACCTTAACCTAACTCATAAAGAATGCTATCCCTATCCCTGTGCCTAACCTCAACCTAACTCATAGGAAATGCTATCCCTATCCCTATCCCTATCCCTAACCCTAACCTGAACCTAACTCATAGGGAAAGCTATCCCTATCCCTGTCCCTAACCTTAACCTAACTCATAGGGAAAGATCCCCATCCCCAGCCTAACCTCCCAACTCATCTATCCCTATCCCTGCGCCTAACCTTAACCCAGCTCACAGGGAATGCTATCCCTATCCCTGCGCCTAACCTTAACCCAGCTCACAGGGAATGCTATCCCTATCCCTGTGCCTAACCTTAACCCAACTCACAGGGAATGCTATCCCTATCCCTGGCCCTAACCTTAACCTAAAGCTATCCCTATCCCTATCCCTAACCCTAACCTTAACCTAACTCATGGGGAATGCTATCCCTATCCCTGCGCCTAACCTTAACCCAGCTCACAGGGAATGCTATCCCTATCCCTGTGCCTAACCTTAACCCAACTCACAGGGAATGCTATCCCTATCCCTGGCCCTAACCTTAACCTAAAGCTATCCCTATCCCTATCCCTAACCCTAACCTTAACCTAACTCATAGGGAATGCTATCCTTATCCCTGTCCCTAACCCTAACCTCAACCTAACTCATAGGGAAAGCTATCCCTATCCCTGTGCCTAACCTTAACCTAACTCATAGGGAATGCTATCCCTATCCCTAACCCTAACCTTAACCTAACTCATAGGGAATGCTATCCCTATCCCTATCCCTAACCCTAACCTCAACCTAACTCATAGGGAATGCTATCCCTATCCCTATCCCTATCCCTAACCCTAACCTGAACCTAACTCATAGGGAAAGCTATCCCTATCCCTGTCCCTAACTTTAACCTAACTCATAGGGAAAGCTATCCCCATCCCTGTGCCTAACGCTTAACCTAACTCATAAGGAATGCTATCCCTATCCCTGTGCCTAACCTTAACCTAACTCATAAGGAATGCTATCCCTATCCCTGTGCCTAACCTTAACCCAACTCATGGGGAATGCTATCCCTATCCCTGTGCCTAACCTTAACCCAACTCACAGGGAATGCTATCCCTATCCCTGTGCCTAACCTTAACCCAACTCACAGGGAATACTATCCCTATCTCTGGCCCTAACCCTAACCTTAACCCAGCTCAGCCACAAACAATGGTTTGTTCTCCTCAAATTATTCTACCCAGGGTCAATGGATCAGCCGACTCACCAGCATGAAAGACATCAAAATGGATATTCACTCAATGTCTCCTCATTGAGAACAATAAATAAAAGAAAGAAAAATAAATAAATTAATATATTACTTATATATATATCTTCGGTTTTCTTTCCCCCTTCAGCGATGAATAGAAACTGATGTGCTGAGATGGTGTAGTGGTTAAGGCCCCAGTGTATGGTGTGATTAACATTGCTTTCTCCACAGGTTCCCAGGTTCGAATCCTGCTGCAGATGCTAATGTAATGTCTAACTTAACATGTAAACCTTTGTTCACAGCCTCATCGATGGAGGGGAAAACAAAACATAAAAGAATGTTAGAAGTTCAAGAGATAAGACAGAGTGAATGGCATGAGGGAAGAGTACAGAGGTAGAAAGCGGAATTACCACAAAAATTTTTTTTACTCGCGCCGCATCTTCCCCTTCCTTTTAAAATTTTTCCCCCATCATTCTAAACCCCCTTCTCACTCATAAAAAACCCCCAAAAATATTTGTGCCCCCTTTTTAAAATCATTCTGGCCAAAAAAAAACCCCATAAAACTGGAGGTTGTGTATGGTACTCATGCCTAGAAGGGTTCAGGTGCAAATCTAGACGAAAAGCTCGGTTTGGAGAAATTTGGATTCGTTTTGTTAGCCCGGCCGTCAGCTGCCAATGCATTATCAATGGGCATGGATAAATCTGTCCTAAAACAACATTAAACGTTCATTTGCAAAGACGTGAAACTCACTGAGTGGACATTGGTGTTCGTTGATATTCTACAAAAAAATAATAAAAAAGTATGCTTTCCATCAGGTTTTATTAGTCATTTTGTTGTCACCATTGATTTTAATAGGATGCCTAAGAATTTTTCGGTATTAATCCGCCGCCAGAAACAGAAAAGGGATTGTTTTCACCATGTTTGTAGTTTTTTATTGCAGCGGTAGTGTATGCACGGTCCTGGGAGTGTAGTCTACGAAAAGAAGCAAAATGGAATTCGAAGCATTTGTTGATGATGACGAATTTGAAGTAGAGTTCGATGGCCGAGCTCACCTATTTGAACCGGGATATTCAGACGATTGTTGTGTCAGTTGTTTCCAGCTGGTGTGTACTCTAACGTGAATGCGCATTACAGTCATCAACTGGCCGGGAGGCTTTAAAACTGTCAAGCGGAAGTTTACAAACAGTTGTGGTTCAGTTGAAAAAAAAAAAGTTCCACAATCGTCAAACACCTGCTGGAAAGCATACTTTTCTATGATTTTTTTTTTTTGTAGAACATCAACAAACACCAATGACCACTCGGTGAGGTTCACGTCTTTTCAAACGAACTTTTAATGTTATTTTAGGACAGATTTATCCATGCCCATTGGCAGCTGACGAGGGCTGACGAAACAAATCCAAAGTTCTCCAAACAGAGCTTTTCGTTGAGATTCGCACCTGAACCATTCTGTTTCATGGTAAACCAGCGAGAAATTAGGCTTAAAGTGCAAAATGGCCGGAATATTCCTTTAACTCAGGGGTTTTCAAAGACTGGAAAAATCAATCAAAGCTTGGAAAAAGTCGCCCCCTCGCCTTCCCGTTTACTTGTTTATTTTGCCATAATTCCTGGATGCCTATGGGATTGTAATTATCCCATACACACTTAACAGTTCAGCCAAAGTAGCCTAATATTGCAGTTTGACATAACTTCAGACTACAGTAAATACATAATAAAGATCTGTTCTGAGCCATTTATTAGTTTCCATTCTCCAAGCCTCCCTTGAAACTATTTGGAGCCCCCTCTGTAGAGGCTCACTCCACACTTTGGAAACCCCCTTAAGCCCTAAAGCCTGCAATCCTGGGCTCGGTGGACATACCGTCTTCCAGAGGCAGTACCGGGCACAGTTTTGAAGTCAAGTGAAAGTAGAAAACCTAAGGAATCCATACCTACAAATGCACTCATGCCATGATGCCAGCAAGTGGATGAAATAACGTTGCAAAGCTATGCTAAATTTTAGCGAGGGAAAATTAGCATAGCCATTTTCAAAGAGCTCCCTTGCCCTGTGATCTCAAGCCATCCAAGTTTATGAGCTGTCTCCAGAAGGGAATGCTTGCCAATGAATAACCGGAGAAGGGAATATATGATTTTCATCATAATATCCTCTGCTTTTATTCACTTTCACACTATATTTCAGTGAATTTATTTTTAAATCGCTCACTACAGATTCATGACCAGAAAATAGTGACACACAGTGTTAAAGGAGAAGTACCATTTTTACAGTTTTGACATTATTTGTGGCATAAAATACAATCATTTACTCACCCATATAACTTTCGTGTCACTAGCAGTCCTTCAGAAGATATTTAGATCCAAAGAGAGCCGCGTGTATCCGTATAATGGGAGTGAACGGGGCACTTGGAGCAAGTCAAGGAGGTGAAACTTCTAGGTCTAACCCTGGATGATCAACTGTCCTGGACTAAACATGTCAATAATGTTGTAGGTAAAATGGGTAGAGCTGTATCAATAATAAAGAGATCTGCCTATTTTTTTGAATAAAAATTCTATTAAACAGGTTACACAGGCACTTGTGTTATCCCATTTAGACTATTGCTCAGTTGTCTGGTCTGGTGCAAATAAAAAAGATATACACAAATTACAACTTGGGCAAAATAGAGCTGCAAGGGTGGTTTTGGGATGTCCTCTTAGAGCAAATGTGCATGGCATGCATGTTAATCTTGGTTGGTTGAAAGTGGATGATAGATTTGTTTGTAATCTTCTTGTTGTTTTTTTTTCAAAAGATTTACACTGCCACTCAGCCTAAAAATTTATTTTCGAAAATTGTGCTTTTCCAAGATAGACATAGATACTCCACAAGACAGGCTACTCTAGGGAATGTTGTTGTGCCTGTATCTCGAACCTGTGCCATGATGAGAATGGCTATGAACAGGGCTTCCTTAAAGTGGAATACGCTGCCAAGTTACATTATTAATACTAGGTCAAATGTGACTTCCAAAAAATTAATTGAAAGTCTCTACATAACTAAAGAATAACTATACTATGTTATAAACTATGGCCTTATCCTATGTTGGTATTTCTTGCTGTTCCTTGTATCTTGGTATTTTTTAATTCATTTTAATCTAGTTTTTATTTCCTTCTTTGTCATTTTCCTGTTTATAATTTGATATCGTGCTGCTTTAGGATTTTGAGGGTTGTATTACCTGCTTTGTTTTATATTATGTCAAAACTGTTTTTGTCATGTATTATGTGTGTTTGGTTTTTAACATGCATTATGTCGATGTAATATTATTAGTTATTATTATGTATCTTGCCATATTTTAATTATGCTGTATTAATATATATTCCAGGACCCCAGGAAGATTAGCTTTCACTTTTGTGTCAGCTAATGGGGATCCAATAAAACAATAAAACGGCGAGCGCAGCCTCTAATGCCGCATTATCTGTCGCAAAACTCATTCATTTCACCAATATTTTGTTATGATTCGCTAGTGTTGTTCCCCTTTTGAGTCCTGGGTTGCCTGTTATCGTCATCCGGCGTCTGTAGCTTAACCTACTAACCTATGAACTGGACGTTGTCATCTCAGGTGCCGCACGCAGGCACAGTACGGCGCAGAGTTGCCAAGTCCGCTTATAATACGCGATTTTGGACTGCTTTTTTCCTGAAGTCGCTTGAAAAAATTACGCGTTGCGGGTTGCGGTTTTTTTGGGGCTTGTTTTTAAAAATATGGTTGCTTGTTAGAAAAGTGTAACAAACGACGTAATTGTTATGCATTTATGGTTGCTATTTCCCCCCGATTCATTGATTGACACTGTCTGCTCACAACCTCAGGAGTAATGTGAGAGAACCCGCCCTCCCTCCAAGCCCCTGGAGCAACTAAATGAAAGATAATGCCCCCTGCTCAACAAAATGAAAGCGATTCCACCCTAGGTCTACACCGTCTTAGAATTGTCTAATTTATATTGGGCTAGTTTTTGAAGCTGCGGTCACTTATTTGTCATATCAGAGTTGGCAACCCTAATTAGCTCAGCGACAGCGGCTGCTTTACGTGCTGGTAAAACATCATGGTTCGTGTTTGCGTTTTTCCAAGTTGGTGCAAAAAAATGACCAGTGGGACAACGTTTAACTTCCATAGGCTACCTTCACGCAATTTGGAATTGCTAAAGCTCGAGCTAGTTGCGCTGAAAATAGACCCGAAACTCAAGTGGAAGCAGCATTGAGGCGTGCGGATCTTCAGGTTTGCAGTGCTCACTTCGCTACGGAAGACGTCCAGTTCAGAGGTTAGTAAGTCAAGCTGCAGACGCCGGATGACGATAACAGGCAACCCCGGACTCAAAAGGGGAACAACACTAGCGAATCATAAAAAATATTGGTGAAATGAATGATTTTAGCGACAAATAATGCGGCATTAGAGGCTGCGCTCGCCGTGCCCCGTTCACTCCCATTATACGGATATACGCGGCTCTCTTTGGATCTAAATATCTTCCGAAGGACTGCTAGTGACACGAAAGTTATATGGGTGAGTAAATGATTGTATTTTATGCCACAAATAATGTCAAAACTGTAAAAATGGTACTTCTCCTTTAAGTTTTATCTCAAATTAATCTGTAGGTTCCCATCTTACAGGTAATGTGTAACACTTCTATGTTATCTACTGTTGAAGTTTAATCTCCCTTTGAATCTATATCATATGATAGCATTAAATATAGCCTCCTGCTTGCTGTTAAAGCTAATTGTGTGATTACTGTGCTGCCAGAAGGTGGGTTCATAGCAGCATATGGAAGTTGTTTTTTATGTCATGCCAGTAAATTGAACTACCAATATGTTCTTATTTTCTTTTCTGAATTATTTCTAAATTTTAGATTTGGTAACCATGTCTTCTGAGTACCAAAGAAAATGGTGATGCCAAAAATCAAGGGTCAAAGCCGTGGCAGAGCACACAAGTACCTCTGAATCAGAGGGGTCAGTGGAGCCAAGTGTTGAAAGGGAGGGAGTGTCCGTCGTGGAGGAATCTACTTCAGTGGTGGTGGAAACGAATATAAACGAGGAACAGGAATCTTTGGAAGGCTGTAGCACTGCAACTGTATTTGCAGATTCTGAGACTGAATCTGAAGGGGAACCAGAGTTTTACACATCCACGGATTCCAGTAGTAGTGACTCTGAGCAGCTGGATGAACCATTGGATTCAAACACTGACACCATCTTTACATAAAGACTTGATTGTTTGGGCTAATAATACAAAGCAGACTCACAGGGCATTAAATGAGCTACTTGCAGTGCTTAGATGTCACGGGCATAGACTTCCCAAAAATGCAAGCACCCTACTTGAAACATCACAGGGTGTCCCAATTCTTAACAAATGTAATGGCCAATATATTTATTATGGTATTGAGCCATACATTCTTGAACATGTTTCACAAAAAACGGTGCCAGGAGAAGTTGAGCTGTGCTTCAATGTAGATGGTGTACCTTTATTTAAATCCAGCAAAACTTGTTTCTAGTCAATTCTTTGTCAAATTAATGATTGTGAACCATTTGTTGTGGCATTGTATTACGGGTCCAGCAAGCCTGACTCAGTTGAGGAATTTTTCAGCTGACTTTTCGGGAGAGTTGCAGCAACTTCTGCAGAATGGCATTTCACACCAAAATTGTGTACATACAGCAAAAGTGAAAGCTATCATCTGTGACGCGCAAGCCAGAGCATTTCTCAAATGAATTAAAAGTCACAATAGTCTTCATAGGTGTGAGCGTTGTATTGCAGCAGCAAAAAGAGTTGAGGGAAGGGTGGTGTATTTGTCAAAGGGCCCCAGTCAGGAAAGAACAGATGAAGCATTCAACCAAGGTAGATACACTGACCATCAAAAAGAAATATCACCTCTTGTTAGGGCTGGTATTTTGCGTGTCAGACAGTTCCCTCTCGACTACATGCACCTGGTCTGTCTTTGAGTAACCAAAAGGCTGCTGACATACCTTATGCCTGGACCAGATGGCTGTAGACTGAAGAAGACCCAAAGTGACCAACTGGACCACAAAATAACTCTGTTAAAGGGAGCACTGCCAGCAGAGTTTTCACGACAGCCAAGAACCATCAAAGAGTTGGACAGATGGAAAGCAACAGAGCTACGCCAGTTCTGGTTGTACACAGGCCCAGTACTCCTCAAGGATGTCCTTCCTGATGAACAGTACCAGCATTTCCTTTGTTTAACTGTTGGCATGAGTATTCTGCTGGATGACGAAGATGAAAAAAGAAACACCTACCTCGGATATGCTCACAACATTCTGGAACTCTCTGTCGACACCTCAGTAGATTTCTACGGACCCACCTTTCCAACATTCAACATTCATTCCTGAAACACTTACCTGACGATGCCGCCAACTTTGGGTGCTCCCTGAACAACATCTCATGCTTTCAATTTGAGAATCACTCACAAGTTATAAAAAAAAAAAACTTGTGAGAAGTGGAAAGCAACCCCTATCTCAAGTCACGAAAAGGTTTGCAGAAAAAAAACGTTGAAACACAATGTACAGGACCAAAAAAACCTTCAAGATAACTGATAAAATACCAAACCACTGCATTCTGGAGGACAGTTTCGTAGGCTTCATTCAAGAAAGAAGTGATGGGACCCTCTTGACTGATGTGATCAATGAGCAGCACTGCAAGGACCTGTTTGAAAAGCCCTGCAGTTCAAAGCTGTTCGACATCATGTTTGTCAGCAGTGAATTGACAACTGCCAGAAGAAGACGAATACAAAGAGGAGCCATTTACAGAAAGGCGGTCTGTCTCCCATACAAGCAGGGTTTTGCCGTTTTCCCCTGCCGCACAAATTGCAATGACTAGAATTGGAAATGATCTAATCTTGCGTTATTCGGCTTGCATGTTTCTGTCATGGTTTGGAGGCTTTGAGAGCTTTCTTTGTTGCTCTCGTCCGGGACGATATCGTTTTGCTCTCAATCGAATTCCTGGGCCAGCTGGCATTAATTGGGGGCGTGGCCCGGATTCTATTTAAGCCCTAGTTCCGCCTCACTTCCCTTGCTAGAGTGTCAGTGTTATGTTTGCACTTTAGCTGGTAAGGTCTCTAGTAAGAGAGTTGTTGAGGTTTAGCTGCATATTTGAGGAAAAGTTCTAGATAGCAAGGGAATCTTTCTGTTTTTTCGTCTTTCTGTGCACCGTCTGGTGCTTATTCCTTTTATCTCGGTTTCCGAGATTTTTTCCCTTTCTATTCGACCTGTCGAGCTCGCCTTGCTTCCTTGCCTCGGACGACATCTAGGCCCGTTGGAAGCGCGAGTCTCGCTCTCTTATTTTATTTGTTTGTCTCTCTCATCTGCGTGTCCTCCTTTTATTCTGGCCTCTGTGTTTGGCGTCTCAACTCACCAGCCATCACAGTCTCACACAAAATTGAAATATGTTGGTGAAGGTGCTCAAAACCACATTTTATTTGACAGGTGACAGTGGACGGACGGTGGACGGACCAATTGCACAAATGGCACTACTCCCCTTGCATGATTAAAAAATTTAAAAAAAAAAAGTTTTCCTTGCAATAGTTTGCTATTGAATAACATATCAACATGCACTAAAACCCTTGATAAACTCTTGATAAATTAATTGAACATTCGGTGTCATTAACACATTTCTAGAACGAACAACTTTCTGTTGTTCACCCCTTTTTATGTCAAAGGACAGAAATTTCTCTTTAAAATGTGTCTTTGGAGGGTAATTTCTCAGGTGATGGAGAGCCAGTGTGACCTTCCTGCTAAACGTAACAGGAAGAGGAAGATGTACACTGACTATGTACAAGGTAAGGAATTCTATCTCCTTTCTGAGGTTTTATATAATTTAGAATAGGGATACCTATTCTTTATTGAGCAAGTGAGACAGTGTGTGGGTGTTTTCCTTCCTTTTCCATCCTACTTTCATTACACCCACGCACCTGTCATACAGACATTTCAAGTGTGCAATAGAACTTTTTTG
Organism: Gymnothorax javanicus; assembly: GCA_029692085.1. NCBI lineage: Eukaryota > Metazoa > Chordata > Actinopteri > Anguilliformes > Muraenidae > Gymnothorax > Gymnothorax javanicus. The sequence goes on along the minus strand of CM056197.1, from coordinate 123,713,486 downwards.
ACATCATTTAGAATTTAAAATATTCTCTCTATAAAGAGAAAAAAAAAATTGTCATGTTTTTTCTTTGTAAATCTTTTCAGAATTTGGGTCAGAAGTTGATGGTTACCCGAGTGATGACAGTTCACAGCTCAGAGTCTGCTGCCGGCTGAAAGACGTAAGTGGTCCACTGCAATGAATGAATGATTTTTTTTTTTTTGTATTATTACATTGGTTAGTGTATAGCAGACAAACAATTGCACATACATTACAGTGGGGTCTGTGAACCAATATGAGGGGAAAAACTAAATCATTGTTTGGGTTTTAACAGTTACTAAGAATGCTCTTTATTGTTTTAATATTGGTTCCTTTATTTAAGTGCTTTCTGGCTAATAGTCTACACATGAAGTACACTAACTCTTATTGTAATTTTGTCTTTTTAGCCAAAACCAATCCTTAACCACAGAAAATGACCCAGGTTTCCAAAACATCTTTGTTTTATCTGCCCCCCCAAATACCACCGACCTACCTCTTTGACAGGTAAAAGGTGTATATGAAAGTGTAGTTTAAATAAGGTTATTTGTGTGAGAGAGATAATTATGACTTCATTTATGCCATTTACAGCCCGAGGTCAACATCCGATTTCACAAAAGCCCCCCAGACCTAACGATACAGCAGGTACAGAAAAAATGTTTTATGCCAGAACTCATTTATTTGGGGAGGGTTGAGATGCTGTGAGTAGTAGATGTGGGATAAATTTTGTTTAAACTGTATTTCACTTTTTGGTTGCAGGTATTGTTTGTCAAACTCACCTGGAAGAATCCTGCCCCACCCCAGATATTTTTAAGGCTCCATTATCTTCTACGTTTTTAAATATATCATGAACTATTTTATAATGTTTTTTAAAAGCATAAGGCTTTTTAAAAGGGGTTATTTGTGGTCCAATTACTTAGTTTTTCCCCTATCTGTATTCCTTTAGTGGATGTCCATATCTCACCATGGGGTATCAATATATCGACTTCCACACCTTCCCCTGTAACATGTGAGGCATTTCTTACATTTTCACTTTCTACCGATTCCCCCCATTTACACTGCAAAGTAGTTCATCTGCATAATTTTGTTTCACTTGTTTTCTATGTTTTCCACTAGTAGATGGGACAAGCCGCAATGAAAGACAAGGTATGTCAAATGGATTACTGGGAAAGCAATACTTCTTCACCCATGTGATTAACATTTATTTGTATAGTCAGTGTCACATTCTAGTAGTTATCTTCTACAATGAGAAGAGAAATGGATTGTTTGACATATCTACTCAGGTGAACTGAGACACGACCCCAGGACCAGTAATGAGAGCAGGGATTTTATAAGGAGACCAGCTCCCCATACTCCTTTGACAAGCACTCCAACCCAAAGAGGTAGGTTAATTTTAAGTAAAGCACATGTTACTTTTTTGAAAGGCAGTTAAAATGTGTTTTTGGTCACACGCCTCTATAAGGGTGTGAGATTATGTTGTGCATGTCCACCCAGATGAAGTCAGGCAGGACACCAGGCGTAGCAGCCACACCTTCAGAGGTAGAATTTAAGTTGTTTACCCCCCCGCCCACGTTTTCATATTTATGTATTTCTATGTTTTGAAAGTAAATACAAATGTATTCAAGATATTGGAAATTGACAACTTGACAGCCATTAAGTCAGTGTGACTCTCAGTGATATGTGATAATGTAATTCCAGTGTGCAACTGTTTCATAAATTTTATTTATTCAAATCTTCATACAGGATATTCAGGAAAAGTCCTGTGGAGAGGGACTTTGGAGCCAGGCCAACTCCGCCATCTCCCCCAAGGAGAACTCCCACACAAAGAAGCAGGTTATTTAAAACCAATGTATTTCAACATTTTGGAAAGTCTGTTGAAAATGTGTCTTTAGTAATTCACTTATGATAGTGACACATGTCCAATGTCTACTCAGACGAAGGGAGACGAGACCCCAGGCCTAGAGACAACATCTCAAGAGGTACGTCCTAATGTTTTCAGTTTTCCTTTTTCAACCCTTAAAGCTGCAGTAGGAAACTGAACAAGGTTGTAAACCATTGGAACTAATAGCACATAAATGCTAGAGGATCTCAGATTAGCGTGATCTGTGTCTGCATTTAAATCATCACTGAAAACTTTCTTTTATCATAAGGCCTCCTTTAACCATTTCTATTTTCCTTTTTTTTTTTCAATATTATGCACTTATTGTGATTTTATATCTTGTCTTTTGCACTTTATTGTTTGCTGTTTTATTGTTTGCTTGTAAGGCACCGTGTAACTATGGTTTTGACGGGTGCATTATAAATTTATTATTACAAATGTGTTCTACTTGGCGAGTTGTCTTACTCAGAGGTAAGAAACAGAAAGTTGAGTTGCTGCCTTTTGCTTGCCCTCCTCTGTCTTGACTTTCATGCACAGCTTACACACACACACACACGCACACACACACACACACACATATATACATACATATTGCAGCTGTTTCTGTTTGCTCTGCACCCAGACTCACTGTGATTGGCTAGTTTCGCACTAACAGCCAATAGGACTGCCTACCCATGGCCAAGCCCTGCTAGCGTGATCTGACTGGCGACAAAATTTGCACTCATTCATTGTCTATAGGATGTGATTAATTCGCTGCTCAAAGCATGCTGAGATACCTGCCAATGCGGACCAAACTGGCTGTGTGACGAGGGGTCAGTTAATTCAGAAATTCAAACTGCACTTGCATCAAGACAGCTAATCAAGCTGCAGCACCGGTGACTTATTGAACAGCTGTTCAGAAAGTCTTGCCAAAGCAAGACTGTTGTAGTTCATAATCTGTCCCTGTAAAACTTCTAGAATTTTTTTTTTTTTTTCTTTCCAAGGAAAGTCTTAGTTACAGCATAGTTGTAGTGTATATTGTTAGAAAGATGAGCCTCTCCCACCCACGCTCACAAGCAACCGGCGGGGGAGGGCCATCGCAACAAACAGGTCATGGCCATGTGTTCTGATGACTTCACTGGTGGACATAATTTAAATCATTAGCTCTGAATAAGTATTAAACTAAATGAATGTGTGCAAAATTGTTTGAAGTTTTGGGATATTTGTGAGATTAACCATAAACTACAAACTAAAAAGGCAATGAAAATCAATATGAAAAGTAATAATTTATAAAGTGTGGGTATTAAAGTTTTTCCCTGTATGCATCTTTTTAATAACTGTAATTGTATCAGATAATGTCTTAACTTTATGAAATATCTATTTTTTTCATATGATACAGGAATTCAAAAGGAGTCATCAACACGACGAATACAGGATTCATTCCCAAGTCCAGTGGCCCAAAGTCAAGGTGGCATGTTACTGTCTTGTGTATAGTCTTCTGACTTAGTCATTGATGTAAGAACAGACTGATAAAATATCTGCATGCGTTAGTTCTGTTTGAAAATGGCTTGAGGGCACCTCAGTGCTTCACCTGCTTGGGCATGTGCCACACGCTGAGGGCGAGGGTCCTTGATGCTGCGGCCTGGGTTCAGGTCCAGCCTAGGGCCCCTTTCCCCTGCCTTTCCTGTCTGTCTATTGTAGCTGTCCAATAAAGTAGAAATGCCAAAAAAATAATAATCTTAGAAATGACTTTACTAAACAGTTCTAATGTTTTGAAAATTACCCTTTTTTTTCCCAGAATATTCTACACTCCCTGGCTCTGCATCTCTGTTTTGCCCATCACAGAGGACATCACAGTGTAAGTGTAATACACAGGTAACACAATGAACTAGTTACACACAAATGATTGGTTAATGGAAATCCTATTGTATTGAAAATAAATTTATAGAGGCATAAACCTCTGGCACTACTGCACCATAGCCCCTTTCAGTTAATATCACATCAATGTCTGTCTGATGTCTTAAGAGTCAATTTTACAAAATTCTTGATGGCAATCTTACTAAGTCTGGCAGGTAACCTTTTCATATTAGTTAAAAGTACAGTCTTTCAACATTATCTTATATGCACCATGAAATTAATGATGAAACACAGAGAGAGCCATACTCCAAATCAAATGTACAAATTTTTTTTTTTTACATTAAAGGGTTTTTCCCCTCGGCCAACTTTGGCCAGAGGGGTATTGTCGTCACCATTTCATCTGTCTGTCCATGACTTCTGTCCGGGCCACTACTCAGCAGCTGGTAATGCTAGCCACTTGTAATTGGATCCAGTAACTCCTTGTAGGCCATAGATGTGCAATGTCTGGTTTTTGGTTGGCTGTGACCTTTGACCTTAGCGCTATGGCCTTGACCTTGGAAATCTTGTCCGGGCCACTACTCAGCAGCTACTGATGGTAGCCACTTCTAATTGGATACAGTACCTCCCTGTAGGCCATAGATGTGCAAAGTCTGGTTTTTGGATGGCTGTGACCTTTGACCTTAGCGCTACGGCCTAGACCTTCATCTAGGTCACTGAGCACAGATGCCGAGGGCTATTCAGCACCGCGTTATGTTTCATATTTAACGACCTTTGAATATTTGGAAATGGTATGTTTATCCTGTAAACATGGGCTTTATTCTTTTGGAAAAATTTCATAATTCCAAAGGAAGGTCTTTGGGATGCTGTTTGATTTGAAGGACGAACTTCAGCGCATCACTGAAATTCTGGACCCTGGCAGCTCTGCTTCTGCTGTAAGAAGACTGGCTGTTAAGCAGCTGGCCAGAGTCGGCGGACACTCAGTGAGGGACTGTGTTAACAAAGTTATGAACAGGTAAAAATCCATTATAATGGGAAAACTTTAATGTTCAAGACTGTATTGGTGTATATGAACACCAGTCTGTTGATGCATTCTTTATAAAGTAGAGTCACTATATCAGTATCTTCATGATTTGCTTATCTTCATTTCTTTTCAATCAAAAGTGTCCAATTGTAATCTGTAATTCTGTATGTTCTTAAAGCAATTTGTACACATTCCACAGAATGATGTCCAATGCAGTCATGGCTAAATTCAACATGAGGGGAGGAGGACCTCTTGACAAGAGGAGCTTCAAAAATACCATTCTGTAATTCAAGGTATTTTCCTCACTGTGACATACCAAATATGATTTCATTATTCTTAGATGACTTCAAAGTTCACTGGCTTGTCACTTTTTGGGAATTTGTATTTGTACACAGTCATTAAAATTAAAATGCATGTACTGCAGCCAGAGACTCAGTTGGACACACGTCTTGAATTGGTTTTGAATCGTGAGTTCAGTGTTTTGGCTAGCGCCAGCTCAGTCTTTTGGAGCTGGTAGTGACCATGTTTGGTCAAGAGGGTGGTGTATTACTGAACACTACCCAATCTGCTGAGTGAAGGCCAAAAAGACCCGTCCCTACTCAGCCTCTGATTGGCTAAATTTATGCTTGAATATTTATTAAACGGATGACTTATATTACAATTCAGCCCCAGTTCAGTTACCACGGTGGGGGAAATCCTATTTTCGGCTATAGAGACTGAAACCGTTTGTTTGAACCAGGCTGTAAATGTTATTCTACTGTAAAGTTGGGTTTTCTAGCACTGGAGTCTTGGGAGCCAGCGGAACCTCCCCCTGGCAGCTTGACAGAATGCAGGTTTATTAGCACTTTGCATCAGCTTAATTTTTGGAAGGGAGAGGTTGCCACCCGAGCATAACTTGCAATATCTTTTCTTCTGCACTTTAGTACAAAAACAAGGCTGTATTTATTCACTTATACCACCAGCTTGTTTTTTCTGCTGCTGAAAAGAACAAACTATACTGTGCACCAACCTCTGCAATCTCACTGGAGGAACTTGTTATACTACTTGTGCTTCAAAATTTACTTGACTTACTTTAATGCAGAACCTGGGGGTATACTACAAAGCTGGCTTTGTTATTAAGCCTGACTTTGAGCTTAAGTAAAACCTGGAAAAGCACTTGTTACATTAGTCCATGTTCCAGATCTGAAGAGTTTCCTGGTTTTACGAAGTGCTGAAGTCAGGCTTAATCGCAAAGCCGGCTTTGCAGTATATCCCCCTGGTGGCAGAAGCTGTCCGGCACATCCACAAACAGTAATACTGCATCAGATATTAAATTAACACTGGAACCTGAAAGAACGTGTTGGGGCAGTGTATTTTGGATTATAGGCATTATTCGCATTTAAAGGAATATGTGCACAACTACAAAATGACCTTTTTTTAAGACACTCTTTGTACAATTCTAAACTAATTTTGTCAATATCAATTGGTCTATCACACACATAAATAACATGTTTGTTGTTGTTCTGTACTAATGTGTTTGTTGTCCTTCAGATGCTGTGAAGAGCTGGAGCTCCAGTGCCACAGAACATGACATTGATGCAGCGGTCGGGGAACACCTAAAACATGCTCCAGGAAGAGCATACAAACAAGACTAGATGAAGCATGTTCATCTTCAGAATTTATTTCATGATTTGGGAATGGTGCTAATATTTCCTTGCCAATGGCAATTTGTATGAAAAAATAAAATGGTCAAATAGTCTGAATTAATGTTTTTATTATTATCATTCTTTCTTTATTTACTTAAAGATTTATAGTTATAAGCAGATTTAACTATTTAGTTCCAGGTCCAGAGGATACATAGATAAGACGTTGTATAGATGTCCAGTTCGGACTAGGACAATAATTGGATCAGTTTGGGGCTGAGTTGTTGCATGATTGTTTAGTATATATGTGCGTGTAGACATAAATAACACAATGAGCCTTCCCTGGCCAAAAGTAGTGCTGTATGAGTAAATCAGATTTATCTTGTGAATTACACGTTGTTAAGACGTAATAAAAACGTCTGATTCGGACTGGACGTTGGTTGGACGTTCTAAGAACGTCTAAATTTAGCTGGAAAACTAATTCCTGATACCGTCCCATTTTGACGCCACCAGAACGTCCAGGAAGGACGGCCAGATGACGGACAGGTAACGTCCGGACGTCGGCACAATTTTCATTTTGGAACTATTTTTGAACCATGACGTGACGTCGTGGTTTGATGTTGAAACGACGTTGATACAACGTTGAAATGTTTGCTGGGTTTGTAAGGTCCAGACAAACGCTTTCAATACTTTTCCTACTGAACCATGATGATTGGAATTCTACAGCAGGATAACGCTCATCCTCTTGCTGCAAGTCTTGCGATGGCCCAGCAGAGAGACCGGAACGTGGATGTTCTGCTATGACCTGCATTCTTACCCAACACTGTCATACACTCAACTCCTGTGGGGCCAGTTGGGAAGAGTTGTTGGAACAAGATGTCCCCAGTGATTGGGTCTCTATCAGCTGCTCTGGGCAGAATGGCCAAACATTCCTGAAACACACTGATACTGTTAGCCTTCATTCGATCCATGTGTTGCAATTGTCAGAGCTGTATTGAAATAAATGGAGGTCACACTAGCAGCAGAACTTTGACTTTATGAGTGACGGTGATATTTCATCATTTCAGACAGAAAAAAAAATGTAGTAATGAAACTCAGATAAGGATTTGCAAAAGGTTGTTGGGACAATATTTTTTGTAATTCAAAATTAGGTCTTAAGAGTTCTTTTATGCATGAATGTATGTTGGAGAAACACTCAACGCATCATCTCAAACCTCCACACCTATCTTTCGGAACATAGCATCTCAATTTTAAGTTTTCATTTGAATATTGCCCAGCAGGGGACTGACACAACACAGTCAGGCAGCGTCCGCGTGTGCAGCAGGCAGGTTTTTGTACAGCCTGTTAATCCGACTGAATCACTGTGGTGGACTTTCGGTGGCGGGACCAGACTGGAAGTAGGACGTAAGTGTCCAATTAACAAGATTTTCGGAATTTATTCTCGGCCTATGTGCAAAAATTGTGTTTTATAGATCCATTTTGTATAAAGTTTGGGCTACATACAGCGCCTGACAAAAGTCTTGTCGCATAAGGACATAGTAACTAAAAATAGCATATCACTTTATTTCTAAACGATCAATTGTTATAATAAATGGTCCATTTTAATGTCAAGGGCTTTCACATTAATAATTTGGTGCAAAATGAAACCGTCAAATAGTGTTCTGATGTTCACAGCTTGGCTAAGCCTATAACATCTGTTTTTGCTAGGACAAAAGTCTTGTCGTCTCTTCAGATGATGCAACAAATCGCAGATTAGAGTTTAACCTATGACAAATACTGTAATTAACACATTCCCAGATGTGTATAGAAATAACCCCAGCACACCAGACTTTCATATGAGGTGCAACTAGACCTCTGACAACATGCCAAAGATTCAACCACAGACCAAAATGCTGATCATCAAGAGCCTGAAGACTGAGTCTGCTGCTGAGGTGGCAGACATCTTCAATGTATCCAAATGTCAAGTGGAGGGGATAAGATTTGAAGAAACTGACGTTCATGGCAAGCACAGGTCAGACAGACCCCGATATGACAACTGTTTGAAAGGACCGTTTGTTGCTTCAACTGTACAAGGCTAGCCCTTCTTCAACTACAGCAAAGCTACATGAGGAAATGTCACCAAAAATCCCGGTATCCACAAGAAGAGTTTGTCAAATTCTCTCTCAAAGTGGTTTTCATAGCCAAATTAGTACACAGAAGCCTGCATTAAACAGAAAACAAAAAACCTGCATTGCATTTGCCAAGGCCCACAGCTTGCAGAAAGGATTGATACTGGAAAAGTGGCTGAAAGTTTATTTTTCTGATGAATCATCCATTGAATTGCATCCCAGTCACCGTACAAGACCTGGTGGAACCCTCATGGACCCAAGATTCTCCCAGAAAACAATCATGTTTGGTGGAGGAAAAATCATGGTTTGTTGTTACATCCAGCATGGGGGTGTGAGAAAGATCTGCAGAGTGGATGGCAACATCAACAGCCTAAAATATCAAGAAGTTCTTGCTGCCCAACTCATACTGCTGCTCCTTCTCATACTTCTGCCTCCATGTCACAGTTCCTGAAAGCGAAGAAGGTGAAGGTACGCCAGGATTGGCTAGTCCAGTCACCTGACATGAACATTATTGAGCATTTCAGGGGTAAGATGAAGGAGGAGGCTTGGAAGATAAAACCATAGAATCTTGATGAATTCTGGGAGTCCTGCAAGACTGCTTTCTTTGCCATTCCAAATGATTTCATCATCAAGTTATTTCAGTCATTGCCAAGACGTATGGATGCAGTCCTCCAAGCTCATGGGAGTCATACGCAATATTAATTCTTTTTTCCAAGGCACCATGACTTTATGTTCTGATATTATAGTGGCATATTTGTGTATTCAAAATAAAGTATGTATAATTTCCACATTTTTTTTTCAATGCGACAAGACTTTTGTCCAAGCAAAATCTGACCTTTCTGTACTAATTAAATAATAAAACTCAATGAATGACACAAAACTCTATTTTGGTATATTTTGCATAATCTAGAGGGCTTTGCCTTTCATATAAGCCATTTTTGATTCCAATTGATCAACTACAAGTCAGGTTATTATTTGTTGTTCCTACAACTTGGATAAGTGACAAGACTTTTGTCCGGCACCGTACAGGCGCGTCGCTAGAACAGGGAATTGGGAGGCACAGACACATCCCTTTATGACAAGAATTAGTCCTGGCAAGTTCTCATTTTCCTTTATTGGCGCGTTTTCCAATTATCGTAACTGGCAACTGAAGACACGGTTTCTCTCCATATGCGATCTAACAGCGATGAAATCATGGGCTAAATTCAGAACAGAAAAATAATTTACGTACTAATAGGCCAATGCTTCGCGTTGGTTGAACTGGTCTGTGTTCCAATGAAATATCGCCTTTCACTCTTGGTATTGCGTTGGTTGATTAAAAAAAAAAAAAAAAAAAAAAAAAAGTGGCACTCGGCAGTTAAATTAGACCCTGCGTGTCACTGTGGGTGGATATTTATCAATCTGACTTTCAACGTACACCCACAGAGACACTGCTTGATCCATTGACTTCAGGCATACTTTTACGCTCGACGTTTGTAACATTTCCCCAACTCTTCGGATCGAAACAAATCAAACGCAGATACCTTCCTAGCTAAGACAGCTAGACTCAGCCGCGAGTACACGCCGGTAGATGCCTTCCGTGCGGAGATATGAGCAGAAACTTCTACCGAAGCGACGCGGTTCAAACACTTGTCGCCATCTTCAAATCCCGACATGCAACGGTATGCCAGGGAATTCCCAAAATGTATGCCGTCATTTTGGGAATTCCCTGGCGTACCGTTGCATGTCGGGATTAGAAAATGGCTGGTAGTGTTGGAAACCGTTTCAACCACGTCACTTCGGTGGAAGTTTCTGCTCATATGTCCGCATGGAAGGCATCTATCGGCGTGTAGGGGAGAGCTGGTACAAAAGTAACATTGTTCACATAAACGTCAATTTAAAAGATAACATTATAGATCAAAAAAAAAAAAAAAAAACACCCCAACACCCAAACAATGTCTTTGCTAACATGGAATTGTAAATATACAATGCACTCATTTATTCAATCATAAAAATGACATTAACAGAAGCAGATACAATCACATTTGTTTTAAACATTTATCACAGTTATGACAGATATAATGAGCTGCACCCTCAGTGCATGCCTCATGTGACCACAGCAGACAAAAGATGCACTGCACCCACACTTCTCCAGGCAAAGATGAGGCAAATGTCTCCCCACAAACAAGACATTCCTCCGCATTCCCGAGAAACTGGTTGCAGTGTATCCGCTTAACGTCTTCTTTGGGCGTTTTGAAGAGGACTGTTTCCTCTGGCCCCTCTGCCAAGTCTCCTCCTCCAAGGCAGCTTTTACTGGGGTGTCGCTCAGTATTGCTGTTGACCTGCAACATTCAGTGAGATGGTAGTTAGAATCAGCTTGTTTTTATACAAGCGAGAAAATCAAGACAAGTTAAAAACGACACTCTGCTCACCTCTTTCTGCCTCTTTTAATTTCTGTCCTCGAGCCAGCCTTTGGATATGGGCGAACCTTTTCTTGGCTGAACCTCTGTATTGGCGTGCCACTAGATGTTCCTGGAACCACAAGCATACCTGGATAGATAATATTAAAGAAAAAAAAAAAAAAAAAAAAAAAGCTTGGCAAGGCTCAACATGCACATTTAAAAGACAGACACAAACTCACCATCTACAGGAATGGCAGGCTCATGGGGATGCAGCTCAAATGGGCTCTGGCTAGGTTGCTGGTGTCTTTCGGGAGCGGGCGCTGGTGATGGAGCGGACATTGGTGATGAAGAGGGCGCTGGTGATGAAGCGGACATTGGTGATGAAGAGGGCGCTGGTGATGGAGCTGGCACTGGCATTGGGGCTGGAGCTGGTGCTGGTGCTGGTGCAGGTGCAGGACGGTCGGACAAAACCTGGAGCAAAGTCTGTCTCACTGAAAATATCTGGATTCAAGGGCCAGATACCAGTACCCTCGAACCCAGCTGAAATGCTGCTTGCTGTCGCAGCTTGAGGCAGAGCTTTAGCCACAAGACTTGGGATGTTGTAGATGGTCAAAGTTCTTCCAGGGTTCATTCGCATCCAATTGTCTGCTGCATTGTTAATGTAGTGCTTCAGAGGACCAAAAACGCTTCGGTCTAGCGGCTGAAGACGGTGGGAGCAGTGGGGTGGAAAAGACAGGAGTACAATGCCGTGTGACTTGCAAAAGTCAATAGCTACCACAGAGAGGTGTGATGGATGATTGTCTAAGAGTAGCAGCAACTTTGACTCCGGGGGGTCATGCGGGTGTGCCTTGCAAAATGCTCTAAAAATGCCAAGAAATCGGCCTCCTGCATCCACCCCGATCCATTGGCAGAACCAGAGCAGCCAAGGGGGCCATCCCAGATGAAGTGGTGCTGGAACTTCTTCCTTGGAAAGATAAAGTAAGGGGGAACAAAGTTGCCTTGTGCGTTGGCAGCAAAGGCAATAGTCACCAATGTCCCTCTTTCCCCAGAGGTCACAGCACCGACCTGGCGCTGGCCCTTGGTGGCAATGATTTTGTCTGGCACTTGAACCGTTGTGGTACCTGAAATAAAATGAATTATTGCTGTTGCAAATCACTGTTGCTTTTTAATTTATCTAAATATAAATTTACCTGTTTCATCCATGTTCCAGATGTCTTTTGCTTCAAAATTATAGCGGGTGAGGACAGTCTTTAGGTTTTTAAAAAACGCTGTCACGTTGGTCTTGTTGAAGCTGGTGGAACGGGACATGCTGGTGGCTTGAGGTCGACGGATGGACAGGGTTTTGTTGCGCTCGAGGAAGGAGGTGAGCCAATCCATCCCTGCCATCTGGTTTTTCTCCCATGAACATGGAGTTTTGAGGCCAATATTTTCGGCCAGCTCATATGCAAACTTTCGCACCTAAAACAGCATGAAAAGAGGTTAATTCCCAGATAGCAAGCACCTCCGCTCCGGATCAGCCCCGGCTCGGTGCCAACTCCAGCTGATCCGGCTCAGAGCCGGGGCAGATCCGGAGCTGAGGTGTTTGCTATCTTAGGCAAATGGCGATCGTGGTGTAGCTCTGTCTGCAGTGTTACACCAACCTCTTTAGGACTCAGGCCAAAATATATATCAGCTGCTCTCTTTATATATGCCTGCAGTCTCTTCTCCTGTTCTTCTGTGAAGACTTTGTTGTGAGCCCTGTACCCTGGGGCTCTGGCCTGCTGCCCTCCTGCCTCTGCCCTCCCCTTGCAGTACCTGGACAGGGTGATATGACAAACGCCATGCGCCTCTGCTGCCCTCCTCATACTCTCGCCTCTTCGGACATCAAGAAAGGCCCTTCCGTAAACCTGCTGGTCAACCTTTCCTCTCTGGGTAGTTCTGACTCTAACTCCGTTGCTACTTCCACCCCGACAGTGACTCCAGACATTAGAACCAGGATTGCTTCTAAAGTGGAAAAAGTCTGACATTTCAAACTTTAGGATATGTTACAAAACTAAATGACCTATCATAAAAATGACACATGGAGCGATAAAGACAATCTTTACGTCAAAAAAGTTCACCATTTGTCTGAATTTACTCACCACTGTGGAAAAGGGTCTTCCCGGTCTCGTTCCTCGAGGAAGCGTCGAAGCCTCAAGATTCTTCGCGGGTCTGGAGAGTGTCGCGAGCTGGACGTGCTGACCTAATATGACTCCTCGAAGTGCGGATGGCTGTGAGTAAATCGCCATATTACTTTCGTCCCACGTTACTTTCGCACCGGCTCTCCCCCACTCGCGGCTGAGTCTAGCTGTCTTAGCTAGGAAGGTATCTGCGTTTGATTTGTTTCGATCCGAAGAGTTGGGGAAATGTCACAGATGTAGAGCGTAAAAGTATGCCCGAAGTCAATGGATCAAGCAGTGTCTCTGTGGGTGTATGTTGAAAGTCAGATTGATAAATATCCACCCACAGTGACACGCCGGGTCTAGGTTAAATAGGCTCTATAAAGCATGCGGCTCAAGCTATTTGCGCAGGTATGCCATTTTGAATAACATTGATTTAAATACAGCAAATACGCGTTCAGATGAATGATTGTCGTCTTACCTAATCGGGGAGAACAAGCAGCACCTGTTAAGTGTGGAGTGCTCTCGGAGTGAACCTTTTGTTAATCATGAAAATGACTGAGAACAAGTCAGGACTAATAACTGTTTTAAACGGATGTTTTGTGCAACCCAATTCTCTGTTCTTGTTCCGCAACTGTACTGAATTTAGCCCATGATCTAATCGCTGTTAGATCGCGTATGGAGAGAAACCGTGTCTTCAGTTGCTAATTACGATAATTGGAAAACGCGTCAGTAAAGGAAAATGATTGAGAACTAGCCAGGACTAATTCTTGTCATAAAGGGACGTGTTTGTGTTCCCCCTCCCCCCCTCCCTGTTCTAGCGACGCGCCTGGCTACATGTTTTAATCATATTCCATACAGAGTACACAAGACTATCTTGTGCCTTTTGAATCGGTGGTTATAAGCAGGAGACAAGAAAAAAAATTAAATCAACGTTAAAAGCTCAGAATGAAAACATTTTACTTTGGACGTACAGGTCATGTAACAATGCTTTTTCAAACTGATAAGCTGTGTGAAATCAGAACGAACGAAAGATGACGGCTGTGTGTTTTAAGCACCGGTGTTTAGTCAGAGGTTTTTGTATGGCGGGTTAATGAGTCTGTATCACTGTGGCACATTTTCGGTGGCGGAACGAAAACTGACAGTTGTACTAAGTAATTTTTCCTTACAGTGCATCCCTATTGACATATTTGCTTTCTTGTTTAATTTCGTGCAATTTTCCAAACTTTGATGTCATTTATGAAAATGTAAATATGCTTTTGAAACATGATCAAGCAAAACAGCAGGAACATTTTTATACCATTGGAAATGGATCTCAAATCTCGTAAATGTGTGTTGACGTCAAGTAATGATTTACGCCTAGAAACTGATTTTGAATGAATAGGCTTCTGTAATATTTTATCTCACACTCGACTGTTAAATAAACTGAATTGGCTCACGAGATCATAGCGTGTTTAAAGACTTAGAACGGCAGACAAATATTTCATTCGGGGAAAATTAAATAGGTTTTCTGAATAATTTAGAATTCGCACGAGAAATATTTCGGAGAATATAATTTCATCATGTGTCCATCGCCATAATATTTAATAGCTCATACGAAGATTTAAAAGAGGTCTTACTTTATTTATTTACAGGACATATATGCAGATTGTTGTTATTTTGAAATAAGAGCGAAATGAAATGCATAACAAACGTCTTCTCTGCAGCCCCATGCAGCCTCTTATCACTTGATTTTCTTGTGCAACATGTCGCAATCCTGTATCTTGAAATGGGGAATTTCCGATAGGCTATGATATTAAACATGCTAAAGTCATTCATCTCAGTTTAAAATCAATTATTGTTTGCGTTGCGGCCATTTCAGTAGATTTATATAAGTAACACCTAATAAACCTTATGAAATATTATCTATTCTGCACAGAGAGGTGTGTATTCAGGACTGTGGCTCATCATCGCCCCCTACAGCCCTGCTGGTGATATTGGTGTCAGGGATCAGCGGCTCCCCCCTCAGCACCTGCAGTAGGTCCCAGCTGCAGCAGTGCAGTCTCTGTGCAGTCTGACTGAGGGAGGTTTTTGTACGGCATCCACAAACCTCTCCATCTCCCCCTCACCAACCCCAGTTCAAACAGTCTCATAAGTAAAGAACTCTATTAACCTCCATGAATGCTCTATGTAAACTCTCCAAAATTTCAGAATGATCTCTGTAACCTCTGAATGATTATTAGGGCCCGAGCAACGACTGCAAGTCGTCCGCGGAGGACCCTATTGAAATCGTGCTGTTTATTATTATTATTATTATTATTATTATTATTATTATTAGGGCCCGAGCCGACTGCAAGTCGTCTGCGGAGGGCCCTATTGAAATCGCGCTGTTTATTATTATTATTATTATTATTATTTATTATTCTTCCGACATTTCAAAGGCCAATTTCGCCCCTTTCCCAAAAGTGAAAACGCTTGTAACTTACAAGATTCGTCCGGCCGGATCCGAAATTCGATATTTTTGGGGGTTCTCACACGTCCGACCCCAAATGCTGAAATAGCGCCCCCTAAACATGTTTCAAAATTCCCATAGGGAAATTCGGTTACTTTGTCGGAGGCAGACGAAATTCGGTCGACCTATGTAGCATACCCAGACATACAAAAAACCTCATTGGAGCCACGCCCTAAACCCAACAGGAAGTCGGCCATTTTGATTTGAATTTATTAATTTGAAAACGAACTCCTCCTAGGGACTTTGCCCGATCGACTTCAAATTTGGTGGAGATCATCTAGAGACCAAGCTGATCAAAAATTGTGCTCTGCATGTCTGTCGGTAAATGGGCGTGGCTGCTAGGGCGTGACAAAGTTTGGCGACCCGACAAAAAAATTTCTAAATGCTCTCACACCCACATACTTGATCTTTGCAGCTTCAAACTTGCTGGACAGGATGAGGTCTCAGCCCTGAACATCCCCATATCATAAATTTACACTTTACTGATAGCGTACCCCGGTGGTAACAGGAAGTGTCCAGTAATTACTTTGAAAACGAACTCCTCCTAGGGATTTTGCCCAATCGACTTCAATTTTGGTCCAGATCATCTAGGGACCAAGTTGATCAAAAGTTGTGCTCTGCGTGTCTGTAGGTCAAAGGGCGTGGCAGCTAGGGCGTGACAAAGTTTGGCGACTCGCCAAAAAATTTCAAAATGCTCTCACGCCAACATACTTGATCGGAACAGCTTCAAACTTGCTGGAAATGACGAAGGCTCCGCCCTAAACGTCACAATATAATAATTTCCCACTTTACTAATAGCGCCCCCCTGTGGTGACAGGAAGTGACCAGTTTGGTTACTTTGTCACAGGCAGACGAAATTCGATACACATATGTAGCATACAAAGGCATACAAAAAAATCATTGGAGCCACGACCTAAACCCAACAGGAAGTCAGCCATTTTAATTTGAATTTTTTAATTTTAAAACGAACTCCTCCTAGGGTTTTCAACCGATTGACTTCAAATTTGGTACAGATCATCTAGAGACCAAGCTGATCAAAAGTTGTGCTCTGCAAGTCTGTCGGTCAAAGGGCGTGGCTGCTAGGGCGCAACAAAAATTGGCGACTCGCCAAAAAAATTTCAAAATGCTCTCACGCCAACATACTTGATCGTAGCAGCTTCAAACTTGCTGGAAATGACGATGGCTCCGCCCTGAATGTCATGATATCATAACTTCCCACTTTTCTAATAGCGCCCCCGGGTGGTGACAGGAATTGACCAGTTCGGTTACTCTGTCATAGGCAGACGAAATTCGATACACATGTGTATAATACCCAGACATACAAAAAACTCATTGGAGCCACGCCCTAAACCCAACAGGAAGTCGGCCATTTTGATTTGAATTCTTGATTTTTAAAAAGAACTCCTCCTAAGGTTTTCGACCGATTGACTTCAAATTCGGTACAAATCATCTAGAGACCAAGCTGATCAAAAGTTGTGCTCTGCATGTCTGGCAGTCAAAGGGCATGGCTGCTAAGGCGTGACAAAAATTGCTGACTCGCCAAAAAAAATTCAAAATGCTCTCACACCAATATACTTGATCGTAGCCACTTCAAACTTGCTGGAAATGATGATGGCTCTGCCCTGAAAGTCACCATATCATAACTTCCCACTTCACTAATAGCGCCCCCTGGTGGTCACAGGAAGTGAACATTTTTGACTTTAACATGTACTGACGACACAAAGTCAAACCCATCAACTTCATTCCACTTCTAAAAAATGCAGAACAAGTTGTTGAAGCTACATTATGAATGCTGTGAAGCTACCACTAATGGCGTTCATCTGGCAAGGCGGCGAAAATGGATCCCTTGCCATGAAAATACGATTGTGTTTTTGATGTCTTTACTGAACTCGTTTCATCATAAAAATTGATACACAGGTCAAGGATGGCAAGCTATTGAATCTGATAGGGGCCTCGCCCATGTCGGGAGCAAAATGTCTCTATAGCGCCCCCTTGTGGAAACAGGAAATGCCATATTTTACATTGACATTGGCCGATTGGCTCGAAACTTCACATTTGTGCAGACGGTCTGCCCCTGAATGCACCTGCCCGCAATTGGTTCAGCTCAGAGCGCCCCCTGGTGGATGAACTATCAACTTTTCATAACTCCTTCCTGCTTTGTCCGATTCGCTCGAAACTTTCTCACAGGTTGGTGCCTGTTCTTGACCTGTCCACTGTTCGTGAGTGCACACCTACACCCGTCATGATCTCACCACTACCCCCAACGAGCACAAGGGTGCGAGGGCCCGTTCAATGCTGCTTGCAGCTTTAATTATTAGGGCCCGAGCGACGACTGCAAGTCGTCCGCGGAGGACCCTATTGAAATCATGCTGTTTATTATTATTATTATTATTATTATTCCTCCGACATTTCAAGGGCCAATTTCGCCCCTTTCTCAAACTTGAAAACGCTTGTAACTTTCCATATTCGTCCGGCCACATCCAAAATTCGATATTTTTGGGCGCCTGTTCACGGTCGACGCAAAATGCCAAAATAGCGCCCCCTAAACACGTTTCAAAATTCCCATAGGGAAATTCGGTTACTTTCTCGTAGGCAGACGAAATTCGGTCCACAAATGTATCATACCTAGACATACAAAAAATTTATTGGAGCCACGCCCTAAACCCAACAGGAAGTCGGCCATTTTGATTTGAATTTTTGAATTTTAAAACGAACTCCTCCTAGGGATTTTGCCTGATCGACTTCAAATTTGGTACAGAGCATCTAGAGACCAAGCTGATCAAAAGTTGTGCTCTGCATGTTTGTCGGTCAAAGGGCGTGGCTGCTAGGGCGTGACAAAATTTGGCAACTTGATGAAAAAATTTCACAATGCTCTCACGCCCATATACTTGACCTTAGCAGCTTCAAACTTGCTGGACATGATGATGTCTCTGCCCGGAACGTCCCCATATCATAACTTTTCACTTTATTAATAGCGCCCCCCAGTGGTAACAGGAAGTGACCAGTTTTTACTTTAAAAACGAACTCCTCCTAGAGATTTTGCCCGATCGATTTCAAATTTGGTACAGACCATCTAGAGAGCAAGCTGATCAAAAGTTGTGCTCTGCATGTCTGTAGGTCAAAGGGCGTGGCTGCAAGGGCGGGACAAATTTTGGCTACTCGCCAAAAAAATTTCAAAATGCTCTCAATCCAACATACTTCATCGTAGCAGCTTCAAACTTGCTGGAAATGATGAGGGCTCCGCCCTGAACGTCACGATATAATAACTTCCCACTTTACTAATAGCGCCCCCCTGTGGTAACAGGAAGTATCCAATTTGGTTACTTTGTCGTAGGCATACGAAATTTGATACATATGTGTACCATACCCAGACATACAAAAAACTCATTGGAGCCACGCCCTAAACCCAACAGGAAGTCGGCCATTTTGATTTGAATTTTTCAATTTTTAAACGAACTCCTCCTCGGGTTTTCGACCGATTGACTTCAAATTTGGTACAGATCATCTAGAGACCAAGTTGATCAAAAGTTGTGCTCTGCATGTCTGTAGGTCAAAGGGCGTGGCTGCTAGGGCGTGACATGGTTTGGCGACTCACCAAAAAAATTTCAAAATGCTCTCACGCCAACCTACTTGATCGTAGAAGCTTTAAACTTGCTGGACATGATGAAGTCTCCGCCCTGAACGTCACGATATAATAACTTCCCACTTTACTAATAGCGCCTCCTGGTGGTAACAGGAAGTGACCAGTTCGGTTACTTTGTCGTAGGCAGACGAAATTCGATAAACATGTGTATCATACCCAGATATACAAAAAATCTCATTGAAGCCACGCCCTTAACCCAGCAGGAAGTCGGCCATTCTGATTTGAATTTTTCAATTTCAAAATGAACTCCTCCTCGGGTTTTCGACCGATTGACTTCAAATTTGGTACAGATCATCTAGAGACCAAGCTGATGAAAAGTTGTGCTCTGCGTGTCTGTAGGTCAAAGGGCGTGGCTGCTAGGGCGTGACAAAGTTTGGCGACTCACCAAAAAAATTTCAAAAGGCTGTCACACCAACATACATAACCGTAGAAGCTTCAATCTTGCTGGATATGATGAGTGCTCCGCCCTGAACGTCAGGATATAATAACTTCCCACTTCACTAATAGCGCCCCCTAGTGGTAACAGGAAGTGTCCATTTTTTATTTTAACATGTACTGATGACACATAGTTGAACCCATCAACTTCATTCCACTTCTAAAACATGCAGAACAAGTTGGTGAAGCTACTTTATGAATGCTGTGAAGCTACAAGTAATGGCGTTCCTGTGGCAACGCGGCGAAGATGAATCCCTTGCCATGAAAATACGTTTGTGTTTTTGATGTCTTTACTGAACTCATATTATCATAAAAATTGATACACAGTTCAAGGATGGCAAGCTCTTAAATCTGATAGGGCCTCGCCTATGGGGGAGCAAAATGTCTCCATAGCGCCCCCTTGTGGAAACAGGAAATGCCATATTTTACATTGACATTGGCCGATTTGCTCGAAACTTCACATTTGTGCTAAGGGTTTGCCCCTGAATGCAGCTGCACACATTTGATTACGCACCAAGCCCCCCCTGGTGTATGAACTATCAATCTGTCATAACTCCTTTGTGCTTTGTCCGATTTGCTCGAATCTTCATCACAGGTTGGTGCCTGTACTTGGCCTGTCCTATAGTCGTGAGTGCACACCTGCACCCATCAGGATCTCACCACCACCCCCAACATGCACAAGGGTGCGAGGGCCCGTTCAACGCTGCTTGCAGCTTTAATTATTATTATTATTCCTCCGACATTTCAAGGGCCAATTTCGCCCCTTTCTCAAACTTGAAAACGCTTGTAACTTTCCACATTCGTGCGGCCTCATCCGAAATTTGATATTTTTGTGCGTTCGTTCATGGTCGACGCAAAATGCCAAAATAGCGCCCCCTAAACACGTTTCAAAATTCCCATAGGGAAATTCGGTTACTTTCTTGTAAGCAGACAAAATTCAGTAAACATGTGTATCATACCAAGACATACAAAAAATTTCATTGCAGTCACGCCCTTTTGATTTGAATTTTTGAATTTTAAAACAAACTCCTCCTCGGGTTTTTGACCGATTGACTTCAAATTTGGTACAAATCATCTAGAGACCAAGATGATCAAAAGTTGTGCTCTGCATGTCTGTAGGTCAAAGGGCGTGGCTGCTAGGACATGACAAAGTTTGGCGACTCGACAAAAAAATTTCAAAATGCTCTCACGCCAACAAACTTGATCTTAGCAGCTTCAAACTTGCTGGACACAATGACTTTTCTGCCCAGAACGTCCCTATATCAAAACTTTTCACTTTATTAATAGCGCCCCCCGGTGGTAACAGGAAGTGACCAGTTTTTAATTTGAAAACGAATTCCTCCTAGAGATTTTGCCCGATCGACTTCAAATTTGGTACAGATCATCTAGAGAGCAAGCTGATCAAATGTTGTGCCCTGCATGTCTGTAGGTCAAAGGGCGTGGCTGCTAGGGCGTGACAAATTTTGGCGACTCACCAAAAAAATTTCAAAATGCTCTCACGCCAACATACTAGATCGTAGCAGTTTCAAACTTGCTGGAAATGATGATGGCTCTGCCCTGAACGTCTGGATATAATAACTTCCCACTTTACTAATAGCGCCCCCCGGTGGTAACAGGAAGTGACCAGTTCGGTTACTTTGTCGTAAGCAGACGAAATTCGACACATATATGTATCATACCCAGCGATACAAAAAACTCATTAAAGACACGCCCTAAACCCAACAGGAAGTCGGCCATTTTGATTTGAATTTTTGAATTTTAAAACAAACTCCTCCTCGGGTTTTTGACCGATTGACTTCAAATTTGGTACAAATCATCTAGAGACCAAGATGATCAAAAGTTGTGCTCTGCATGTCTGTAGGTCAAAGGGCCTGGCTGCTAGGACGTGACAAAGTTTGGCGACTCGCCAAAAAAAATTCAAAATGCTCTCACGCCAACAAACTTGATCGTAGCAGCTTCAAACTTGCTGAAGATGATGATGGCTCCGCCCTGAACGTCAAGATATAATTACTTCCCACTTTACTAATAGCGCCCCCCGGTGGTAAAAGGAAGTGACCAGTTCGGTTACTTTGTCGTAGGCAGATGAAATTCGATACACATATGTATCATACCCAGACATACAAAAAATCTTATTGGAGCCATGCCCTAAACCCAACAGGAAGTCGGCCATTTTGATTTGAATATTTTAATTTTAGAATGAACTCCTCATAGGGATTTCGCCCGATCGACTTCAAATTTGGTGCAGATCATCTAGAGACCATGCTGATCAAAAGTTATGCTCTGCATGTCTGTAGCTAGATGGGCGTGGCCGCTATGCTGTCCCCATTTCTGATGCCTTGCCATGCATATTCGAACAGCTCTTTCTCCCTCATACTTAATCCAAACGACTTCAAAATTCTTGGATATGATAAGAGCCCCACCGTGAACGCCTCCATATGCTCTTAGGCAATCTCGCTCATGGCGCCCCCTTGAGGAAACAGGAAATGCCATATTTTACATTGACATTGGCCGATTTGCTCGAAACCTCACATTTCTGCTGAGGGTCTTCCCCTGAATGCACCTGCCCACATTTGCTTACGCTCTGAGCGCCCCCTGATGGATGAACTATCCACGTGTCACTATTCCTTCATGCTTTGTCCGATTCGCTCGAAACTTCATCACAGATTGGGGCCTGTACTTGACCTGTTCTCTGGCTGTGAGTGCACACCTGCACTGCACCTGTCAGGATCCCACCACTACCCCCAACGTGCACAAGGGCGTGAGGGCCCGTTCAACGCTGCTTGCAGCTTTAATTAATCACTGAATTCTCTACCTAACCTCTGAATCCCCCCTAATATCTGAATGAATGCTCTCCCCAATCTCTGAATGCTCTCTCTAATATCTGAATGCTGTCTTAACTGTGAGTACTCTCCCGAATCTCTGAATGTTCTCCCTATCCTCTGAATGCTCTCTCCAATCTCTGAACACTCTCCGTAATCTTTGACTGATCTCTCTAATCTCTGAATGCTCTCTCTAATAATTGAATTCTATCCCCAATCTCTGAATGCTCTCTCTAATCTCTGGATGTTCTCTTTAATCTCTGATCGGTTTATGGGCCTCCGCTTATTGATTCTTTTCATCAATTTCTGGGTATATCATGCAGTTGCAGGGCATGTATTATCTAGGTAATCCTCTGGGTGTATAATAATGTAATACTGGATGTACTCCATTTTCTTTTCAGAACTCCAAGAAGCAGGAGTACTGTGATGAAGAAATTCTGCTTTTTCTAACACTAGAAGACAATTCCTTGCCCAGCAAATGTAAGGCCACACCACCAGCCGTCCAGCTCATCATTGATTCCTCATCTTAACTGATCACTACAACTTGGAGTACCTGCGAAAGGCACTATGATTGAATCCACGGCAGGCCAGGTGGGCACTTTTCTTTACTTTTTTCAATTTTTCAAAAAACTATCATACAGGCTGAAAGAATGTCAAAGCAGACGCACTATCCCGACTCACTCCCTTCCACTGCATGCTAAAACGGCAACCTCCCCTGTGCCAATGGGACCAGAGCCAGATGGAAGTCCTGACTTTAGACACCTGGTTCAAGGAGGCGGAGAATGTCTGGGAGACCACCAACTTCCAGATCCGAAGGGCACTCCGCCACCAGAAGATCCATGCGGTCCAAAAACGTCGGGACTCTCCCCAATACCAGCCGGGGGACCGAGTCTGGCTCTCTACGAGGGACCTGCGCCTCCACCTGCCCTGCAGGGAACTCAGCCCACGGTTCATTGGCCCTTTCTGTGTCCTCTGGAAGGTCAATGAATCTGCATATTCCATACAGTTGCCATCTAAGTTCCACATTAATAATATTTTTCACACCTCTCTGCTTAGGCCAGTGATTGCTGGACCCCTGGCAGAGGCGACCCCCCCGGAGGTAGATGCAGGCCCAGCCTAACGGGTTCACAGCCTGCTCCAATCCAGAAGGAGAGCAGGCAAACTACAGTACCTGGTAACTGGGAAGGCTACAGTCCGGAGGAGAGGAGCTGGGTGGATCGTGATCATATCTTGGATCCACAGCTCCTGGCCGACTTCCACCAGGCCTACCCGGACCAGCCTGCTCCACGCCCCCCTGGCCGCCCCCCTGGCCTAAGATCAGGCACGTCAGGAGTCGCGCCTTGGGGGGGGGTTGTAATGTAAGGCCACGCCATCAGCCATCCAGATCACCAGTCTACCAAGACCCAGACCGCACTTCTGTCATTATTCAATTATCACATGCATCCATTGTTCATTCCCACTGGGTGGTGGCACTGGAGTATATAAGTCCGAGCTTCACTCACTATCACTGTGAAGTCATGTAATGCCACGCTTGAGCAGTGTTGATAGTCTTGTGTGGACTTATCTCTGTATTCTCGGTTGTTTATACAGTATTGTAAACCCTGTAAACGTAGTGCTGTTATTGTTAGTTCAGCACTGTAGATACTTTTAAAAGGAACATTGTGTCCTTTTTGTTTCTCTGTATGTAATACATAGTAACTGCAGCAATTACCAGTCTTTGTATTACGCACTTGTGCTTAGGTGTTCCATTTAGGAAATGCTGTTCTGTTTTTGTTTTGTATTACAACGCCTGTGCCCGCTGCCCTGCAATTGGCATAATAAATATACCAAATCCATACTTGCACCTGAGTCCAGTCCTCAACTTCTGGTCCTCCGTGCAGCTGCACAATGCACGCGACACAGTCCGTTACAGCAAACTTAATATATACAGTGTTTCATGAATGTGCATTTTATCCAAAGTGTTCTTGTATGTTTGGGAAAATCTAACTCCCAAAATGAAAACCATTTCACCACAAATAAATTCAAAACTAGCTGGATTAATTTGTCTACATTGTGTTCCTTCATTTCAATTGTGGAAAGAACAACCATTTCTCCAAGTTATGTACAGCAGCCAGCAACAATACTGGCAATAATAAAACAAAGATAGTGAACTGTATAGAGAGTGAGGTGGATTCCTTATATATTGGACTGCTAAAGAGTGACATAGAGGGTGCTGTGGGCCAGATTAAGGACACAATGGTACACAATGGCCAGCGTCAGAGGCATGGATGTAAAATTCAAGCTTGACACAGGAGCTGATGCAAACGTGCTGCCTATGTCCATCTTCCAACAGCTGCCAGGTCCCCTTCAGCTGCAGCCTACAAAAACAGTGTTAGTTGCTTTTGGGGGAGCTCACCTGCCTCCAGAGGGTGTTATATCCCTGGGGTGCAAGACAGCTAAGCATGCTGCTACACTGAAGTTCCATGCGACTAGCCAGGCTGACACATCAATCCTGGGCAGAGCAGCATGTGTGGATTTACACCTGGTAAAAAGGGTGGAGGTGCTAACGACGACATTTCCACAGCCACCAAAGCCTCCAACTATACCAAAGAGGAGCTGATCGAGAAATATACAGAGGTCTTCACAGGGCTGGGTGAGTTTCCAGGAGTTCATCACATGCATGTTGACCCAGATGTTGTGCCCATGGTACATGACCGTAGGAATGTTCTCCTCTCAATCATGGACAAACTGAAGAAAACACTACATGACCTAGAGAGAAGAGAAGTCATAACTGCTGTCACTGAAGTGACAGAATGGGTGAACAGTCTTGTTGCCACAGTGAAGAAAAATGGTTCACTGAGGGTGTGTTTGGACCCTTGTGACCTGAATAAGGCTGTTAGGCGCCAGCACTACTCCATTCCCACCCCCGAGGATGTGCGCAACAAACTATCAGGAAAATCTATCTTCAACAATCTCAACGAGAAGGATGGATACTGGCAAGTTAAGTTGGACGAGCCGTCATCAAAACTGTGTATCTTTAACACACCATGGGGCCGATTCTGCTTCCTCAGACTCCCCTTCGGGATAAAATCTGCAAGTGAAGCGTTCCAACAGAAGAACTGTGGCCTTCAGTGATACACAGGGTGTGCATATCATTGTGGACAACATGATCATCGCAGCATCATCAGACCAAGAGTATGACGTAATCTTATGCAAGGTAATGGAGAGAGCGAAGATAATAAATGTGAAATTTAACAAAGAAAAGGTCCAGGAAAGATCTGGAGTACCTTCCATTGTGGACTGCACCTGTGTTCCTGCAAACTTCTCCTGCCTCCTCTGTTGACGTGACTTGCGTGCTTTCCCAGGCAACGCCTCAAAGTCTGCGTCAAAAAAGGGAAGAGCTCTGAGCAGGGGACAGACATCCTCACATAACTTGGCTTGAGCTCGGGTTGTCACAGCATTACACATAAGGCTAGGCTGCTGCAGGTCAAAAAGCACAGGAAAATCACGGCCTAATATGACTGGAAAGGGTAGGTTATCTGCTATTCCCGCGGTTAGCAAATACGTTTGTTTTTGCACTTTTATGTAAACATCAGCTGTAGGAAGAGCTCTCTCATCCCCATGGACACAGCGAATAGGCACAGTGTCAAACCTATTTATTTGACTGGGCTGTATATACTGTGACCGGATCAAGGTTTGGTCACTACTGGTGTCAAGGAGTGCCTCAGCCATCCAGCCATTGAACTCCACTGACGTGAGCTAACTGGACTGGTTGGTCCTTCCCGCTGGTGGTTCCCTCTTGGGCACTCAGCACACCTGGGTCAGCTTTACAGAGTTCTGAGGGCAGGCTGGCTTGATATGACCCTCCTGGCCGCAGAGATAGCAGATGGGCCGCCTCCTGCTGGGGCCTGCTGGAGTGTGTTTGTTAGGTGGCTTACCAGCATTTGGTGGCTTCTCTGTGTTCTCTGGCAGTTTCTGGGGCTGCTGGTGGTGGTGGGCACTTGGTCTCCGGGCATCTCTGCTGGCCTTCCAGGACACATAACTCCAGGGCTGATCTTTCCTCCTGGCAGACACGTACGTGGAAGCCAGCGCGGCGGCCTCTGCGGCTGACTCTGGGGCATGCTCCTTCAGCCACACCTGCAGCTCTGGGGACACCATACGCAACAATTGCTCAAGGATGATCAACTCAACCACTTCCTCCACTGTCTTATTCCCAGGCTGGATCCACTTCTGAAACATCTCCTAGAGACGGACATAGAGCTCCTTGGGGGTTTCGCCAGGATCCACATCCAGACAGCAGAACTTCAGCCTGTAAGACTCTGTATTGACTTCATATTTGGTTAGGATGGCTACCTTAACTCTTTCATAGTCATCAGATTCATCAACATCCATGTGAACATATGCCCCACGAGCTTTACCAGTCAGGAGAGGGATGAGATGAAATGCCAAGTCGACCCTGGGCCACTGACAAGCTCTTGCAATCCT
Organism: Gymnothorax javanicus; assembly: GCA_029692085.1. Taxonomy (NCBI): domain Eukaryota; kingdom Metazoa; phylum Chordata; class Actinopteri; order Anguilliformes; family Muraenidae; genus Gymnothorax; species Gymnothorax javanicus. The sequence continues at coordinate 123,686,640 of CM056197.1, read as the reverse complement.
TTCAAAAGTTATCAGAAAATGTTCGATGTCATCTTCTTCAGTAAGCTTTTGTAACTTCTGTTCAAAGGAAGGATTGAAACAATCTGACCTGCGGTGGGCTCTGGGTCGCTGGGGTGAGTAGTGGTCATGTTCCTCCTCATCCTCTAAATTAGAGGAATCTGGGTCATAGAAGGCCCCCGAGTGAGCAGCAGAACTGGCTTGCGTCTTAGGCTGTCCTCTGCTGGATGCTGACCTCTTGGTCCACCTAGATGGCTCCGGCCGACTGTTCTGTGGCTCTTGCCATTCTTCTGTTTTGGGGATGGGCTGGCTCCGAAGTGCCTTACGGAGGTGGCTGAACTGGTCTTGGAGTCCTTTGATTGTTTACCATTGCTGATCGGCCTCCCTGGTCCTTTGTGCCGCTTGCTTCTCTTGCTGGGCCATATGAGTCTGCAGGATGCCTGCTAAGCCTGCAAGGGTTAGTTCGTGGGGGGATTCATCGCCATTGCTCACCTCCGGATCTTCTTTTTCATCCACAGCTTGCTGATCTTCCTCAACATCATTTGCCTCTTCAGCTACTTTCCTTGGTCCTTGCTGGGCTGCCGCACGTCTGATACCTCTTCTTCTGCCAGAGTTCGTGGTGGGGAGTTCAGGGGAAAGAAAGTACAACGAAAAAAAAAATATTGCACCCTCTACTGGTGATCCCTCTGCTGCCACCACATGTGAGGACCAGAGCAGAAAGGCAAAGAGGGTGCCAATGACTTGATTAGAAAATACTAAAACGTTTAATTTTTTTTTTTTTTTAGCTTTGTAATGAAAACATAAGTCACACAATTGGGGTCAAAGTAAATACAAAGGTGCAAATCTGAGGCCTACAAAATTTAACAAAACAAAACTCAAAAACATACAGTGCTCAAATCAAAACCAAACTGAACTCAAGAACTGACCTACCTAAATGACAAAAACGGAGCACATTTAAACCAGCTGGCTAAACCAAAAAAACAAACGCTAGGGGAGACAAGACTAATAATCAACTACGAAAATACAAAACAAGACAAGACAAGGCCAGTTCACCAAAAAGACAAAAGTAAAGAACAGTTGCAAATATAAAAATAATCATAAATCATATATTTGGATAATAAACTTAAACTGAGAAACTAATCAAAACATCCCTGTGGCAAAGTAGCCGACGGCAGAGTCATCAGAAGAGGAGAATAATTTCCAGGACAAGAGTCTTCTATATTTTTTTCTTTTTTTTTTATTTTTCCTCAAACGTGTGAATATTTACAGTGAAACAAGTACAAGGAATAAATACGCAAGAACACACACCAAAAAAAAAAAAACTTTTCCAAAACAAAAAGAAATCAGAATGGGTTCTTCGGCTATGTCAATATGACCCTTCCGAACCACTTCCCCAAGACCATAGCTCTTTCCTATCAGCTCGCCTCTTCTCTACTGAGCCCATGGGCCTAATAGAGTGTGGAACACTGTGTGGCCCCACCCACTTGACTGCTCCAAAATATCACTCAGAAATTATAATACCATTGTTGCATAATAATAATGAAAAAAATAAATAAATAAGCAAAGACAATTAATACAAACATACACAACCATTTCCAGAACCCCCTCACCATTTTGCCCAGTGAAAATTGTACTTCACATGATTTACAATGAAACACCCCTGTCCGAATGGTTTAACCGCCCCGCCACCAGTGGAACACCCCTATTTCTCCCAGGTGATACAGCCACTCGGTTTTCCTGACGGAACTAGGAAGTGCGTGCAGAGATGAATTGCCGTGAGTAAACCTGTAATACGGAGTTGTATATACAGAGATTTAACCAGTAAATGAAAATATTAAATACAGCCGGAGTGAACGTTTGCAATTCTTGATACCAGACAATATGGATACAGATGAGAGTTGAACGTGACAAGTAGTTGGATTCAAGAATGATGTGAAATTTTACCCCACAAACTTCGCTCTCAAAATACCAGTAGGCCTTTCCCTGTATTTTAATTGCGTTGCCTGTCGGAAAATGAAACCAATGGCAGATACTGATGATTGACATAATGAATAATGAACCAATCATAAAGAACAACGAAAACAGGAATGGGAATGAAACTGAGTATGTAACGCAGCGGCACGTCAGCTTAGATGTTACGATGCCGGCAAATGGCTGACGGCATGCTAATAGTGCGTCACGACTCAGTCCATGACATTTCGCCCCCCTTCCGGAGATGCCGCTAGTGGTATCCAAGAGAGGAAGTCAGCTGTGCAGTTCAGTCTCCCTGCCCGATACAGCACTTCAAAGTCAAATGGCTGAATTGCCAAGAACCAGCGTGTAATCCTGGCGTTTGAGTCTCTCATTCGCCCCAGCCAAGACAACGCCCAATGATCGGTTTCTAAGACAAATTTTCCACCCAATAAGTAATATTTAAAGGAGTCCAAAGCCCATTTAATGGCCAGGCATTCCTTCTCTGCTGCAGAGTACTTGCACTCCCTTGGCAGAAGCTTACGGCTGATGTAAGCCACTGGTCGCAATTGTCCCTGGTCCACTTGCAAAAGGACTGCTCCCAAGCCTCGCTCAGAAGCATCAGTCTGCACTGTAAAGGATTTCTCAAAGTCTGGGCTGACTAGTACTGGTTCCTGGCACAGAGAGTCCTTTAAATCCTTGAAAGCTAATTCACAGGTCTCAGTCCACTGAACTTTATTAGGCTGACATTTGCGGGTCAAGTCTGTCAGCACTGCAGCTCTTTCAGAAAAATTTGGGATGAAACGTCTGGACCATCCCAACAAGCCTAGAAATGCGCGCACCTGTTTCTTAGTGGTCGGTCTATCCGCTGCCCTGATGGCCTCCACCTTCCCCACTTGAGGTCGAATGACTCCTCGGCCCAGCACATAGCCTAGGTATGCCGTTTCTTGCTTAGCCAATGCATATTTGTCTGGGTGAATGGTCAAACCCGCCTCCTTTATCAGGGAGAGGACATGCTGCAGGTGCTTCAGATGCTCCTCCCAGCTGGAACTGAAGATGACAATATCATCTAAATAAGCTGCTGCAAAGTTCTCTGTCCCCTTGAGGACTCAGTCCATCAGCCTCTGGAAAGTTGCCGGAGCTCCTTGCAATCCAAAAGGCAAGACATTAAAATGAAAGTGTCCAAAAGGAGTCTTGAAAGCAGTCAGCTCTTTACTGTCTGCTGCCAGTGGCACTTGCCAATAACCCTTGCATAAATCCAGTGTGCTCAGGAACTGTGCCTTGCCTAGACACTCCACTAGATCATCCACCCTAGGCATCGGGTATGGATCAAACTTAGCCAGGGCGTTGACTTTTCGGAAGTCTAGGCAGAATCGTAAGCTACCGTCCTTCTTAGGGACAAGAATGATGGGGCTATTCCATTCACTGTGGGAGGGCTCAATCACTCCCAGCTGTTGCATCATGTCCAGTTCTTCTTTAAGGACAGGCAGCAAGCGCTCTGGGACTCTGTAGGTGGGCTGTCTTACCGGTTGATGGTCCTTGAGCACAATTCGATGCTCCACCAGCTCTGTTCGTCCTGGACGCTCCATGAAAAGGTCTTCAGGAAGAATGTTGCTGACCTCCCATCATGGACCTTCAGAGAGATGGCTCAAATTCAGCTTGCTCTTTTCATTGTGGCTGGGCAGGTACTGCTCACTGTACTCCTCCTCCTCTGCAACTGCTTGGATCAGCATAGCTGACACTGTTGGTTCTGGTCTCTCCTTCCACTCCTTCAACATGTTAACATGGAACACCTGATGTTCCTTTCGGTGGTCTGGCATGTGAACCTCATAAGTCACCTTCCCCATCTTTCTGCTCACTGTGTAGGGCCCTTGCCATTTGGCCAGCAACTTGTTGTCTGAGCTGGGCAACAACAGCAGGACCTGATCCCCAGGTTGGAAGCAGCGAGTACGGGCTGACCGATCATACCAGGTTTTCTGTCTGGCTTGAGCCCTCTTTAAATTCTCTTGTGCCATGGCTGTTGTGGCCGAGAGCTTCTCCCTCATCTTCCGCACAAAGGAGAGGATGTCAGTCTTACCCTCCATCTCACCTTCTCAGGTTTCCTTCAGGACATCGAGTGGGCCCCGTACTTGGTGTGCATACAGGAGCTCAAAGGGGGAGAATCCTGTTGAAGCTTGAGGTACCTCCCGGTACGCAAACAACAGGTAAGGTAACCACTGGTCCCAATCTTTCCTGGTGTCAGACACAAATTTTCGGAACATGTTCACAAGTGTTTGATTGAATCGCTCCACTAAGCCATCTGTCTGTGGGTGGTAAGGAGTGGTTCTGATTCTTTTAATTCCAAGCAGATCATAGACCTGCCTAAGTATTTTACTCATGAAATTGGGGCCTTGATCGGTTAACACTTCACGTGGTATCCCAACCCTAGAGAATAGTTGAAGCGTAGCTGTGGCTACCTGTTTAGCTGTGACCTCAAGGGAAACGCTTCGGGGTACTTTGTGGCATAGTCACAGACTACCAAAATAAACCGGTTGCCCGACTTGCTTCTTTCCAAGGGTCCCACCACATCAACACCAATCCTCTCAAAAGGTATATCCACCACTGGCAATGGAATCAAGGGGGCTTGAGCAAGGTTTTTACCACCTGACAACTGGCACTGTGGACATGATCTACAGAAGCTCTTCACGTCTTGATACAGCCCTGGCCAATAAAAGCATCTGCTAACTCGCTGCAATGTTTTCATATACGCCAAGTGACCAGCCCAGGGTATAGAGTGCGCAAGCTCCAGAACTTCTCCTCTGAACTTTTTAGGCACTACCAGCTGTAACCCCTCCTCACTGTGCCTGTAAAGGCAGTTATTCTGAATGAGGTAACCTTCCTTCCCCAGCTCTGGCATAATGCTAGCACCCTCCTTCACTTTCTTAAAACAAGGAGCTAAGGTAGCATCGGCATGCTGTTCCTTTGAAAGATCACAATTGAAAGTCACATCGGTATCTGTCAGGCTGGGGGGATCAAAACTTGACTCTACCTGCACGTTGGAGTGCTCCAGAACATCCCCAATAGTCTGCCTATGTCTCACACACCTCTCCTCTCTAGTAAGTGCTGACTCCTCAGCAAGATCTTCCCCATAATAAGGCAATAATGACAGATCATTTAGCTGCTGTTGTCTAGCCCTAGCTTGAGTAACAACACCACACCATACAGACTTACTGATCAACTCAGGAAGCACAGGAAGATCTTGACCCAATAACACAGGATACGGGAGCTTTGACATTAGTCCTACCCGAAGCAGAAAAGTCTGATCACACACTTTGACATACACATCCGCTGTGTAGTGCTCACTCTTGTCCCCATGTACACAACAGACCGTTAGCTTATCGTCAAAGTTTCTGAAGTCATGGGGGACTAGATCTGCTTGTACCAGTGTTTGGGAACAGCCGGTATCTACTAGGGCTGAAACAAATTTACCATTAAGCTCCATAGTCACAACAGGTTGTCTCTCCTGACTGTCCATTGTGGGTGGGATAGGACTGGGTATATAGCAAAGATTTGCAAACTTAGACTTCTTAAGGGGGCAAACAGGGCTCTTGTGACCTTCCTTACCACAGTTAAAACAGTAAATAGCTTTTGGCCTGGCACTCTCTGAGGGGTTGGGCAGTATGTTTTTGTTACAGCTAGGGGCCAATTCAGAACCAACTCCTTTATCAACACCATCAGACTTACCCCTCCCTTGTCTGTCCATCAATCCCGCATATCAGTAGCTCCTGGGACCCCAGTGTGCTGCCACAAAGTTCTCCACAAGCTGGGCTGCCTCGGCTGCAGTTGTAGGGCTATGCTCCTTCACCCAGGTCTTCACTTCCGGGTAGAGCACTCGTAAAAACTGCTCCAGCACCATGGTTTCCATGAGCTCCTCCTTGCTGCTGCGGTCATATTTGACCCACTTACAAAACAGGTCTTTCAACCGGACATAAAGTTCCTGTGGGGTCTCATCTGGCCTTGTTTCCAGAGACCTGAAATGCAGGCGGTAGGTCTCGGAATTGATCTCATATTTTTTTAGAACTGCTTCCTTCAAGAGGTCATAGTCCAATACGCCCCCTGGGTCCATGGCTACGAATGCACTCCGGGCTTTCCCTGTCAATAATGGAATTAGGTAGATAGCCCAGTCCTCTTTTGGCCATTCAAAGGCTACTGCCAGCCTTTCAAAGGTGGTCAGGTAGTGTTCAATGTCATCATAGTCCTCCAGCTTAGCCATCTTTGGTTTGCAGCTCCTCCCACCTCTGGTAATATCGGATGGTGGTTCAGGCCCAGAAGCTTGACGAAAAGGCGGGACTGGTGTGCTTCCCCGCTCTCGAGTCACCTCCACATCAAGCTGCAGCTGGGTCACCTGGTGAGTGAGGACCTGAAACTGGTGAGCTTGCCTGGCAGACTCCTTCTGCAGCCGCTCGTCCCTGGCCCGCTGGACATCCATAAACACCTCGAACATCCTGGCCAGTTGAGTAATAGCTGCATCACCAGCAGCGGGTTGGGAAGCAGGTCCCCTAAGCTCTGTGGCGCCTCCTGCTGCTTCGTTATCTTCTCTGGCCATTTTTTTTCCTTTTGTCTGGTGGACATTTTCTAGGCTAGTTAGTATTTGTCTCCTCTCCGCCTGACTCCTAATCCCACTTCTGACACCAACTGTGGCAAAGTAGCCGACGGCAGAGTCATCAGAAGAGGAGAATAATTTCCAGGACAAGAGTCTTCTATATTTTTTTTTTTTTTTTTTTTTTTTTCTCAAACGTGCGAATATTTACAGTGAAACAAGTACAAGGAATAAATACGCAAGAACACACACCAAAAAAAAAACTTTTCCAAAACAAAAAGAAATCAGAATGGGTTCTTCGGCTATGTCAATATGACCCTTCCGAACCACTTCCCCAAGACCATAGCTCTTTCCTATCAGCTAGCCTCTTCTCTACTGAGCCCATGGGCCTAATAGAGTGTGGAACACTGTGTGGCCCCACCCACTTGACTGCTCCAAAATATCACTCAGAAATTATAATACCATTGTTGCATAATAATAATAAAAAAAAAAAAATAAATAAGCAAAGACAATTAATACAAACATACACAACCATTTCCAGAACCCCCTCACCATTTTGCCCAGTGAAAATTGTACTTTACATTATTTACAATGAAACACCCCTGTCCTAATGGTTTAACCGCCCCGCCAGCAGTGGAACACCCCTATTTTTCCCAGGTGATACAGCCACTCGGTTTTCCTGACGGAACTAGGAAGTGTGTGCAGAGATGAATTGCCGTGAGTAAACCTGTAATACGGAGTTGTATATACAGAGATTTAACCAGTAAATGAAAATATTAAATACAGCCGGAGTGAACGTTTGCAATTCTTGATACCAGACAATATGGATACAGATGAGAGTTGAACGTGACAAGTAGTTGGATTCAAGAATGATGTGAAATTTTACCACACAAACTTCGCTCTCAAAATACCGGTCGGCCTTTCCCTGTATTTTAATTGCGTTGCCTGTCGGAAAATGAAACCAATGGCAGATACTGATGAATGACATAATGAATAATGAACCAATCATAAAGAACAACGAAAACAGGAATGGGAATGAAACTGAGTATGTAACGCAGCGGCAAGTCAGCTTAGATGTTACGATGCCGGCAAATGGCTGACGGCATGCTAATAGTGCGTCACGACTCAGTCTGTGACAATCCCCTTCCCCCCCCATGACATATCCGGCTGGATGGCCACTTCCAGAGGACTTTTACTGTGCCATGATCCCTCTGCGCACCCTTTTGCCGGAAGGAGGAAGTTGTCATTGCTGCAGCCACACACACTCGCTCGGTCTCACACTCCACAGTAACTTAAATAACTCAAACAAAGAAACTGTAAGTGATGATTCAACATAAAGCAGACTGTGTGCACCCAGTTGCAACTTAATGTGAAAAGGCTAAATAAAGTTAAGAATGTTTAAAGAAAATAAGTGTGGTGCTTTGTTTGTAGCATGACTGCGAAGTTTTGAATGACTGTAACAAAATCAATTAACATGCAGCTGAATGATGAATAAAACCAAGGAATATTTTTAATGTGCTATACGAAAATAAACGGAAAATTAATATAATCATGGCGTGAGGCTGTAGGATGTTTGCGTGTATGTAGCATGGACCATAGCCACCTGTTTTATTTTCGCTCGTCACAGTAATCTTACACAAGGTAATGGAGAGCACGAAGATAATGAATGTGAAATTTAACAAAGAAAAGATCCAGTTTAAAGTCAACACAGGAAAATACATGGGGCACATCATCACAGCAGGTGGACAGAGAGCTGACAAAGCAAAGGTGAAGGCAATAGTCGACATGCTGACCCCAGAGGACAAACAAGGCTTGCACCATCTGCTGGGAACGACAAAGTTCTTAACGCAGTACATCCCGAACAAAGCCTCGGTGACAGCACCTCTCAGGCAACTGCTTAAGAAGGAGGCCGTGTGGCATTGGGGCCCACACCACAGCGCAGCGCTGGAGAAGCTGAAGGTTGCCCTCAAACAAGCGCCTGTATTGAGGTCTTTGATCACCAGAAGCCGCTGACACTACAGGTGGACTCCTCAAAAGGCGGGCTCAGGGCATGTCTCCTCCAAGAAGGTCGGCCCATATGCTACATATCAGGACCACTCACTGAGACTGAGCAGAGATATGCTCAGATAGAGAAAGAGTTACTCGTCATTGTCTTCATAGCCAAAAGATTTCACCAGTATGTCTACAGTAGCACAGTGACTGTGCAGACAGACCACAAGCCTCTGGAGATAATTGTACAGAGGCCGATGTGCAAGGCACCAGCACGGCTACAAGGGATGCTGTTACTGTACAACTGCAGAGGTATGACCTAAACATCAAGTACACACCTGGAAAGCACATGTATATTGCCGACACACTATCACGAGCGACAGTGGTGTAAAACCCTCACAGCTAAACCAACGACTAAAGAGCTGGGAGCGAAGGTTCAAGCGTGTACTCAGGCTGTTGTGAGGCAAAATTAAAATAATATTAATGAAATTTCTCCGTTCGCAAATGGGGCCATGCGGTAATCACGGATATATATATAATCTGCCGCCCTGCGGTGAATAATCCAATGTGAGCATTAGAATATTACACCCGGAAGAGGCGGGACATCAAACATATCAGCAATCACTGCAAAAGAATCGTAACAGTTATTGTATTTACTCTCGTTCCAAATCTGACTCCATTTAGAATTAAAATTTATAATTTAGGGAGAACCTGCGTGGACCTCGGGGTGATTACCCCCCAGACTCGTAAATGAAGGCCCGCGTCACTAAAATATATGCCCCCGGGTTTTAGCATTATTTCCACAGCTTAGGTTCGTTGGTAGTACTAGAGGATTGGAAGCCAAACATCACAGCAACAGCATCTTTTGGCATGAATACTGCGAACCCAGATCTATGCACGCCCATGGGTTCCTTCAGGGAATTTTAACAGATAACCGACTTTTCGTCCATGGGTTTCCTTAAGGTTAAAATCCCAGAACCGGCAATACATAAGCCCTTTAAGTAAGTAGATCATGATTGTCTCTCCAACTTAATTAAACCAATTCTCATCCCAAAGCCGCTGATCAGTCAGCCTTGGTTGAGCTTAACCCCTAAGTCTCCAGCGTAACGTGGCTAGAAAGAATGTACAAGTGTTAAGAGTCACTGAGACCACGCAAGTTTAAAGGAATAACAATAGTTTATTCACCAGGTAGGCAAGAGCTTAAATCAAACAAATCAAAGTTAAACCAATTACAAGTTACAAACAATTTAGAAAATGAGAGTGAAGTCATACCTGGCAAAAAAGGCTACACACGGAGCAAGCGTGCGGGAAGTTCGAGTTACGAAGCTTCACTAAGCTAGAAATAATGCACGGACCAACGTGTGGGAAGTCGTTTACGATCTTCCCTGACTAGGTCGTCTCTCTTAGATTTAAGGCTGATGGCGCCTTTGATCAGGGCGGCTCAGCCCGCACAGATGGCCCAAATTGGAATTTAGACTTACCCCTCGGAGGAAATAAGAAAACAATTATTATTCAAAGGAGATAATAAAAGTTCTTAGATAAGTGAGAGGAACTTGGAGACAGACCTCAGGGGGGTCGCAAAGCACTTCCTGCAAAGGGGGAGAGATGATACTAAATACACCTCAAGAGATAACTCTGGTTCAGGACAAATTATTTCTGGGGAACAGAAACTATGTTTTCTTGAAATACAGCGGATATGAAATGCATCTCATTTAACTCCTTGAATTTAGCTGAAGAGATACATACCAAACACGATTACATAGTGAATTATGATGATGTAATTGTCATGAAATTCCTTCCCAACAGAACCATTCCCCCTGAAATTCACATCACTATTACCCCAGATATAATACAGAAATTCAGTGATGACATGAGGGCAGTTAGAACGGTGTAATAGCGGGTTTTGTTTAAATTGAAATTCTCAACTCAGAACAGTTACAGTGATGAAATGAAAGGGTGCAGTGACAGTGTGTCCAGAAGAGGTCACTGTGGCACTAATCGGGCAGAGAGCACAGGTCACACCCCGCTTTGAGAGAAATGCCTTGCAGCAACCAAGCCAGGGTGCGCTCCCTTCCCCACCTTTGATGTGCTCAAGACACACACACACACACCCATGCTGAAGTGTCCAGTATCAGGCCCCCTTATCTCTGTGGTGGAATTGGGGAGGCAGCTGCAAAGGACGTCTGGACCCTGATGACTTTATTTACCCACTGTTCCCAGCCATGCCTGGCTGGAGACGATGCCAGCTGTGGAGGAAGTATAGGTTCTTATGCCTTTATTACCCCACTATGTTAAGAACAGAGGGCAACAGGCACTCCTGGTCGCATGTCCATGTTATCTCCTGGCTTCCCCCTTACAGTGGGAAAGGAGGGAGAAGAAGAGAACCCCAGTAATGAAAAAGTCCTGTATGCTGTGGAAGCCTCCGACGCACTGATCGAAGAGACGCTCACCAGACTAAAGGAGGCAACAGACTGTGTGTTGCAAGCTGTATGTGAAAAATACATGACAGGATGGTCAGCTAAACGACGGAGTTTGGACAGGAATCTACACAGCTACTGGCCGACGCGACACAACATCAGCCTGCAAAACGGTATTGTGATGGTCGAAGACAAAATCATCATACCACAGAGCTTCAGAAAAATCATCTGAGAGAAGCTAGTTATACATCTATCTCACCAAGGAGTACAGCGTACAAAGGCCAAAGCAAGAAGAGTCCTCTACTGGCCTGGAATGTCACGCGATATTGAGGCGATGGTGGAGAAGTGTGCACAGTGCCAGAACAGCAGCCACAACAGCAGAAAGAACCTCTTATCACACATGAGATTCCAGAGGTACCATGGATGAAAGTAGGAGCAGACATCTTCAAGCTGAGAGGTCAGTCGTACCTCCTACTGGTGGAATGCCTATCCAAGTATCCAGATGTATTGAACCTGCCTGATAAGACAGCCCACACAGTAATTCAGAAAATGAAGACTGTCTTTGCCAGGCACGGCATCCATAAAGAGGTTGTGTGCGACCACGTCCCATTTGCTAGTCATGAGATGAAGTTGTTTGCTGCATTGTGGGAATTTAAGCTCACACAGTCCAGCCTGGGATATCCACAATCTAATGGACTCGCCGAGAGGACTATAAAGACGGTCAAACTTGCTATGAAGAAAGCACAGGTACGGATCTGCATCTCGTCCTGCTGTCACTGAGAAACACACCACTGACAGGTCTGAACGTGTCCCCTGCACAAATATTGATGGGAAGAGTCCTGCGGAGCACACTTCCATGTTCCAGTTCCATGTTACAGCAGTCAACTCTGCAGCACGTACACAGCCAGCTACAGGATCTGCAATTCCGCCAGCAGCGCTACTACAACCAAGATGTCAAGCCACTGCCAGCACTGCCCCCAGGCCGTACCGTACACATACAGACACGGCGTGGATGGGAACCTGCAGTGGTGTTACACCAAAGAGATGAGCCACGCTCCTATACAGTGCAAACACCTGCAAGGAAGACTTTCAGGAGGAATAGGCACCATCTGAGGAAGATACACTCAAGTCTGCACAGAGACACTGACCCCGATGAACTGTCAAAGGAGATGCTTCCTCAGACACCCCAGTCAACCAACTCGCCACCACAAGATCCTCCAGAGGAGAGTACTGACGATTCATCTGCACACTGCACCAGGAGTGGTAGGGCAGTCAGGCACCCTGCCTTATATAGAGACTATGTCGTGGACAAGCAACTGAGTTGTTGAGATAGTCGAGATGTTTCTTTAAAAAATAAATAAGTTAATTAATTTTTTTTTTTAAAAACGAGAGATTAAGGAACATAATAAAAGGGAGAACAGGAGGGAGAATTTCGATTGAAATATTCTGGAATGTTTTGTTGAAACGCTAAAATGCAACCATTTATTGAAGGTGTTATTGTGATGCTTTATTGTAAATCTTTTTGGAAAAAAAAAAGCTAATTGAAAAGGGTTCAATGAAATGTTCTTTAAAGTGACTTGTCACTGGAAGATACGTTAAGAGCTAATGTTACTGGATCCATAGTCCATGTTCCAGTCTTGGAAAAAGGGGGATGTGATATACTTGAACAAGCACTCGGTGCTCTGCTATGTTTGGCTGTAATGAGTAGCGCTCAATTGCTCTTGCCCTGTGTTGTTGTTGGGACTACCACTAAAAGCTATTCGGGAGTCACGTAGCACTATAATAGTGCCATAGCAGCCCGCATATTACGACAGGCTCCAGTTGCTTCAAAAACAGGTTTTTTAATATCCAATATCATAACTTAACATGGGCGACATCTGTCGAATCCACATCAAGCGCGCAAATGGGAGGAAATCAGTATAGTCGGTACTTGTGCAGTCAGTCTCGCCGATTAGTTGGCCTGTATATTTTCAGTAGTATTTTGGCACTCGTCATGGTACAGTGCAGTGTTTCTGCAAGTACTAAAAATCCCAGTCTGACGGGACGCAGACAACGGAGAACGTTTTGGTGCCCGAGTGCCTTGTTTTGTGCATGCGAGAAGACCAGACATTTCGGCTGCATCAGTGTTTAAAAAATGCGGTGATATGTTGTTCTCATTTTATAGAGGAGGTTTATGGACTCGGAACTTCATGGTACTGAGCATGGGATATCGAAGCTAGCAGAGGCGTAGACAGCACAACGCCACGACGTACCACTTTTCCGCGGGAAGAATTTACGTGACAGAAAAACATCATAACGTGCAGAATAAACTCAGTGGACACCGGACGTCAATGTAACGTCATAAAGACGTTGGACTCCAACGTTGGACAGACGTTGCATTTTTCTGGAAAAGAAAATCGGGTTGACGTTAAAAGTTAACTATGTCTTGACATCAATGTCCAACGTCTATTTCAGTGTTTCCCAAACTGTGTGCCGTGAGAGCTTCCTAGGTGTGCCGCGAGAAAACCCACTTACTGTTTTTTTCCTGATAGCCTAATGATATAAAATGGCTGAACTTACAGGATATAAAAATAGTAATTCATGTCATTATCAATTAATTCAAATCAGTTTATTATAATGCCTATTTAAAATTCCTTCTCGATATTTCCGCATCATGTATTCTACTGTGCAATTCCTTCACGTGATTGGCCAATCACACATCGGCTAACGCGAAAAATTAAACATTCCCCGGTAAAACTCAGCTAAAACAGCAGTGTAGGCTAGTTGAAACAAAACAACGAAAATGGATAAATTCCTGACCAAAACCTCGAAAAGCCCGTCCGACTAAGACCCTGAACCACCTCACTCTTGCTGCGCTGGCCAGAAAAAGAAAATCAAAGTGGTGAGCAGACTTTACAGTGAGGAATATTTGACTTATGGGTTTGCATTCACCGGAGATCCCGCTACCCCAATACCACTGGGTCTTGCTTGCGGCGAAAAGCTGGCGAACGAAGCTATGGTGCCAAATAAATTAAAAAAACACCTTTCAACCAAACACACTTCTCTAAAAAAAAAAAAAAAAAAAAAAAAGACCGTGAATATTTAATGCGGTTGAGAAGCCAGACGAACAAACAAGCTAGTTTCATGATGAAAACCGTTACAGTGTCAGAAAGCATGAGAAGCTAGCTATCTGGTCGCAGAACTAAATCAAAGACGCCAAATCTCTTATCTTGCCAGCATGCAAAGCTATCGTCGGGACCATGTTGGGTGAAAATGCTGCCAATGAAATATCCAAGGTTCTCAAACAATACAAATGGCAGACAAATAGGAGAAATGTCGGCAGATACAGAGGACGTTGTAATGGAGAAATTAAAAGGGAGTGGGAAATTTGCGCTGCAGGAGGATGAAACAACCGATGTCAGTGGACATGCACAATTACTGGCCAATGTCAGATGCGTCGATGGGGAGACAATTAAAGAAAATTACTTTTTATCGAATTATGCCGGAGAAAACTACAGGTGAGGAAGTGTTTCGAGTGACATCTCGAAACACGAGCTCGAGTGGTTGTCTCGTCACTCGGTCGCGCTGCGGGGTAGGTAGCGCGAGCGGAACGCTATAATATCATAGCGGTGTGCCGTGAGATTTTTTCATAGTAAACAGTGTGCCGCGAGAGAAAAAAGTTTGGGAAACACTGGTCTATTTGATGTTGAATTGTGGTTAGAATTCAACATTGGATATCTGTCACTTCCCCACGCTGGTTTGACGTCAACCTCCAACGTTGGAAAGATGTTGAATTTTGGTGGGAAATGAAAATCGAGCTGACGTCAAAAGCCAACGTTAGCTCAAAATCAATGTCCAACGTCTGATTGATGATGAATTTTGGTTGGAAATCAACAGTGGATATATGTCAAAACCCAGCATTGGTTAGACATTAATCTCCAATATTAGAAAGATGTTGAATTTTGGTTGTAAATTACAACCCCAATTCCGAAGTAGTTGGGACAAAGTGTAAATTGTGAATAGAATCAAAACGCAATGACTTTCAAATCACACCAGCCGGTATTTTATTCACAATAGAACAGAGATAACATAGCAAATGTTGAAACTGAGAAATTTTACAATTTTATCTACAAAATTAGCTCATTTCAAATTTGATGGCTGCTACAGGTCTCAAAAACATTGGGACAGGGGCCTGTTGACAATGGTGTATAATCCCCTCTTCTTTTTATCACAGAGTGGAGGCGTCTGCATTGAGGAGACAAGTTTTTTGAGTGTAGCCATTGGAATTTGATCCCACTCTTGTTTAATACAGGCTTCCAGCTGCTGGAGAGTTTTGGGTCTCCTTTGACAGACTTTTTGTTTAATTATGCGCCAAATGTTCTCACTCGGTGAAAGGTCAGGACTGCAGGCAGGCCAGTTCAGCACATGGACTCTTCTACTACGAAGCCATGCTGTTGTAATAGCTGCAGTATGTGGTTTTGCATTGTCCTGCTGAAATACACGAGGCCTTCCCTAGAATAGATGTCATCTGGAGGGGAGCATATGCTGCTCTAAAACTTTTATATACCTTTCAGCATTCATGGTGCTTTTTAAAACATGCAAGTGTCCTACACCATATGCACTAATGCATCCCCATACCATCAGAGATGCTGGCTTTTGAACTGAAATTTGATAACAGGAGGGGTGGTCTTTCTCCTCTTTAGCCCGGAGGACACGACGCCCATGATTTCCAGCAAGAATGTCAAATTTGGACTCGTCTGACCACAGGACACTTTGCCACTTTGCTACAGTCCATTTTAAATGAGCCTTGGCCCACAGAACATGGCGGCGCTTCTGGATCATGCTCAACAATGGTTTCCTTTTTGCATGATACAGTTTTAGGTGGCATCTGTGCATGGCACGGCAGACTGTGTTTACAGACAGTGGTTTCTTGGAGTATTCCTGGGCGCATTTAGTAATGTCAATGACAGAATCATGCCGGTGAGTGATACAGTGGCGTCTGAGGGCCCGAAGATCACAGGCATCCAGTAAAGGTCTTCGGCCTTGTCCCTTACGCACAGAGATTTTTCCAGTTTCTCTGAATCTTTTGATGATGTTATGTACTGTCGATGATGAGACCTTCAAAGCCTTTGCAATTTGACGTTGAGGAACATTGTTTTTAAAGTATTCCATAATTTTTTTACACAAGCCTTCACAGGTTGGAGAGCCTCTGGCCATCTTTACTTCTGAGAGACTCAGCATCTCTAAGACATCCCTTTTATAGAAAATAATGTTACACACCTGATGCCAGTTAAATTAATTACTTGCTAAATGTTCTTTCAGCTAATTCTCTTATATATTAGTTGCTTTTTCAGCCCTTTTTTGCCTGTGTCCCAACTTTCTTGAGACCTGTTGCAGCCAGAAAATTTGAAATAAGCTCATTTTGTGGATAAAAATGAAAACTGTCTCAGTTTCAACATTTGAAGTGTTATCTATACTCTATTGTAAATAACATATTGGCTCACGTGATCAGAAAGTCATTGCATTTTGATTTTATTCACAATTTACACTTCGTCCCAACTATCTCGGAATTGGGGTTGTAAAATCGGGTTGACGTCAGAAGTCAGCACTGACTTGACATCAATGTCCAATGCCTGGTTGGTGTAGAATTTTTGCTGAAATTCAGAAATAGATTTCCATCACAACCCAACATTTTTTTGACGTCAACCTTCAGCGTTGACCAAAAATTTTGGTTGGAAATGAAAAACGGGATGACATCAAAAAGTCAACATTGGCCTAACATCAATTTCCAAAATCTGGTTGATGTTGAATTTGGTCGAAATTCAAAATTATATATACTTCAAAACAAAAATTGCTTTGACAAAGCTCATCATTGGCTTTTAAAATAGCCAAGTTTGTCTAGAAAAAAAAAAAAAAAGAAAAGCTGTGTTTGTGTAACACTGATGCCCTTGGCGATAGGTTAAAGTTTTTTGCCACAGACGAACAGACAAACAGATTGACAGGCCAAAAACAATAAAAACATGATGTGAACCACTGATGATGTCATACCAAGGTTGGGAAAATAAAGATGTTGGACTTTGGTTACTGCACCATAAAACTAATGTTTGAATTCAACATCAAATTGATGTTGGCATGAGACGTCGTCCAGACATTACATTTAGGTGGCTCAACAGCACGACCTGAAACTAACAACACACCATCGTCTAATGATGTCAGAATTTAATGAATACTTGGTGTTTATATTTAACATTGAATCGACATTGGGTTTTGGTTACTTCACCTTGTAACTTATGTCGGTATTCTATGGCAAAGTGACCTTGGTGTGAGTTATTAAGATGACGTTGGACTTCAGTTACTTATCACCACAACCAAAAACAAACAAACAAAATATCAACATCTCATGACCTCAGAACCTGATGTTATTTAAATGTAATTATTACGATGTTGAGCTGACATTGGACTTTGGTTACTTCACTACAAAACCAGTGTTGGAATTCTACGTCAAATTGACGTTGGCATGAGACGTCATACAAAAATTGCATTTTGGTCACTCAACAATGCGACTTAAAACCAACAACATTTCAACATCAGATGATGTCAATATTCTACATCAAATTGACGTTTGCATCAGACGTTAATCTGATATTGAATTATGGTCACCTGATGTCGCAACCTACATTCAACCAAATATCAACGTCTTATGACGTTGGTGGCCAGCTGGGAAAGTATATGCCTATACTTTTAGAGATGATGATCAATGGCGCGTGGTATGGGACTATGCGTACGCTGCAGTACATTCGTATAAACTGGCACATGCATACTTCATTGTTGGTCAGAATGAATGGGCGCAAACATCCGGGCATCTGGGCTTTGTCACCCTAGCAACCAAGTGTGGCGGCGAAAACAAATCAGCTCGAGCCAGTCATAAATATGTATACCATGGTCTGGGCGAATACTCTTTCCTGATTGGCTGGCAGTTATGCGTTATAACCAAGGACTGTATATAAATATGGACGACGCGCCCCCATTCACTCCTAGTCCAGGTCCTTCGGGGAAGATTGTGCAGATTTGTCTACAAGCATGAAATTTGGAACAGGTGTAGACCATGTCATATTAAATTCATTTTTAGAGGGCGCCAAAGCCGGCGCTCAATGGGGCCGCCATATTGGCAAATCCAAGATGGCCGCCAGTTGTATTTTGAATTTGTCATAACTTCACAACAAAAAGTCATAGAATCATGAGTGAAGGCACTTTGTTTGGGTTTTAGACCTCAAGAAATCCAAATCAGGAGTTTATTTTACAATCCCAATTTCGAAATAGTTGGGACGAAGTGTAAATTGTGAATAAAATCAAAATGCAATGACTTTCAGATCACATGAGCCAAAATGTTATTTACAATAGAACATAGATAACATTTCAAATGTTGAAACTAAGACATTTTACATTTTTATCCACAAAATGAGCTTATTTCAAATTTTCTGGCCGCAACAGGTCTCAAAAAAGTTGGGACGCAGGCAAAAAAAAAGCTGAAAAAGCAATTTATATATAAGGGAATCAGCTGAAAGAACATTACCAAGTAATTAAGTTAACTGGCATCAGGTGTGTAACATGATTGGCTATAAAAGGGAAGTCTTAGAGAGGCTGAGTCTCTCAGAAGTAAAGATGGCCAGAGGCTCTCCAACCTGTGAAGGCTGGCATTAAAAAATTGCGGAATGCTTTAAAAACAATGTTCCTCAATGTCAAATTGCAAAGGCTTTGAAGGTCTCATCATCGACAGTGCATAATATCATCCAAAGATTCAGAGAAACTGGAAAAATCTCTGTGCGTAAGGGACAAGGCTGAAGACTTTTACTGGATGCCCGTGATCTTCGGGCCCTCAGACGCCACTACATCACTCACCAGCATGATTCTGTCATTGGCATTACTAAATGGGCCCAGGAATACTCCAAGAAACCACTTCCTGTAAACACAGTCCGCCGTGCCATGCACAGATGCCACCTAAAACTGTATCATGCAAAAAGGAAACCATTGTTGAGCATGATCCAGAAGCGCCGCTGTGTTCTGGGGGCCAAGGCTCATTTAAAATGGACTGTAGCAAAGTGGCAAAGTGTCCTGTGGTCAGACGAGTCCAAATTTGACATTCTTGCTGGAAATCATGTGCATCGTGTCCTCCGGGCTAAAGAGGAGAAAGACCACCCCTCCTGTTATTAGCATTCAGTGCAAAAGCCAGCATCTCTGATGGTATAGGGATGCATTAGTGCATATGGTGTGGGACACTTGCATGTTTTAAAAAGCACCATGAATGCTGAAAGGTATATAAAGGTTTTAGAGCATCATATGCTCCCCTCCAGATGACATCTATTCCAGGGAAGGCCTTGTGTATTTCAGCAGGACAATGCAAAACCACATACTGCAGCTATTACAACAGCATGGCTTCGTAGTAGAAGAGTCCGTGTGCTGAACTGGCCTGCCTGCAGTCCTAAACTTTCACCGATTGAGAACGTTTGGTGCATAATTATACGACCTAAAACTCTCCAGCAGCTGGAAGCCTGTATTAAACAAAAGCGGGATAAAATTCCAATAGCTAAACTGAAGAAACTTGTCTCCTCAATGCCCAGACGCCTCCACTCTGTGTTAAAAAGAAGACGGGATGCTACTCCATGGTAAACAGGCCCCTGTCCCAACTTTTTTGAGACCTGTAGCAGCCATCAAATTTAAAATGAGCTCATTTTGTGGATAAAATTGTAAAATTTCTCATTTCAACCATCTCTGTTCTATTGTGCTGAACCTTTTGATTTTATTCCTGAACTTTTCAGAACTGGGGTACAATTACTAAACGGCTTTTGTCATTTTAAAGGGTGAAGAAGGTGTTCACCACCTGCTGAACTTGAAATGGCTTTGGGTGTGTTCCTGTTGTTGAATTTTTTTTTGTTTTTGGTTTTGTCTACAATGTGAGTTTAATCCCATCCTAATGGCAGACCAACTCATTACTGATCACTATGTCACTTCTGGGGTACCACCCGTGTGATATTTTGTGCCTCCAGAAAAAATTCTTCAATAACTTAAGTGATGATAAAGTGTCATGAACTTCATCTTGAATTGCTCGCCAATTTAATAATGTGGTTTCGAAATTCGAAATAACATATTTTTAGAGTTTTCTTTTCATTTAAATATCCCCTACTTTTTGTGAGCAGTATATATCTATGGAGCCAGTGGCATAACTACCGTATATGCAAGTAATGCCGCTGCATTGAGGCCCGCGGTCGATGGGGGCTCAGACGGACGAGCCCTGCAAAGCAAAATTTTCATTGTACTCAACTGCCATTTTGCATATGTTTACTTCTCGTGCTGCAACCATCTTGTAATAGTACTGCCTGAATGTTTATTAGCATTGCTAAAATCGTTTGTATTTATAGTACTCAAAAAACAAAGCTGTCTGCTTCTTGGTATCGTTTATGAACTTGATGTCATTCACTAAATAGATGACAATGCCACTACATAACGTTATTCCATAAACAGCCAGTGGCGGTCCGTCGGCAGAAACACAGGGCCAGCAATAACCTCTCCTTTCACTGCTTAATGACCTACACCTCTCGCAGTTTACTTCTCCCGATTAGTAACAGTTGCTCAGACTAATTGGTAGAACCGACGAGAGTCTAATTTGTTTTTGAAAGCCTTGGTATACATTGCACTATGAAATTATACGGTGTTTTCTTCCGCACATCAATGACTACAAAAAATATCAATATGTCATTATAATTTCTGCGCTCATGTAGCTCGTGAAACAATGAGCAATGAGCCATGAGAATCCATTCTATAGTCTGAATGTAGTGACAGCTAAAGGGCATTGTTAGGTATGATGCTCAGCGGAGTAATAGTGAAAATAATTGCTGCTATCAGCGAAAAGTCAGCAAAAGTTTTGGATTTTTTGCAGACTGTCATCCTTGCGGAGTCACATCAATTATATCAACATAGCTAATAGGCAATCGCTTTGTCATTAGCATTTCTTAATCATTACGTGTCGTGCATTGGTAGTGGTTGTTCAGTTCATAAATTGTTTGATTGTAAATCAGGCAAAATTGATCGCAAACAGTTTAAGAGCAATTATGCGGTGAAGTTACTGGGCCTTCCTGACATCTGAGAACTGAAACAGGCCTTCCACACTGACATCTTTCTCTTCTTCTGCCTAAATTTGGCACGCCCTCCTACTGTAAACATTGATTCCATTCAAACTTTAAAAATTCAGCTTGTTCTGAATTATGTTGCATCTGCTCAGATTTTCCTTCTAGTTTTTTGAGATATTTAATTTTAAATGTCATTTCTTGGGGTCCTATTGTATCAAGCCATGTTTGTGCTGATTCAGTAGATTCAGCTATTCTCTGCTATTTTTTACTCTGTCATACTTTTTAGCTTTATTCAAACTTATTCTTTTTAATTTCTGCACTATTGAAATTTTCATAACTTCTATAATTTTTTTATTATACTTTTTTAAATTATTTTTGTTACAATAAATTCCTTACTGTGTGGTGACGTCACTGTTAGAGCCATTGATTCCATTCAAACTCCCAGTTTCCTCCAAAATTTTTTATATGCTAGTTGCTTGTTCTGAATTATGTTGATGGATCTGCACAATGATTTTCCTTTGTTTTTCATTGAAATAAGATTTAATTTTTTTGGATTTTTATGCAATGCATTTTTTGCAGGGTCCTATTGTATCAATGCAGTTTTTGTCCATAAATTGGCTGATTCAGACTAATGATTGTCCTAAATTCAACATGGTTTTCTTGTGCTACTTTTTCAATAGGACCTAAAAAACTATTTTTATTTTCAACCATATTGGAAAGGCCACAGCTTTGTCCAGTGGACTGATGAACTATATGAAAATGCAACTAAGTCCTGTAGTGTGACCAAAAAGGTGAAAAACATGAAAATGATGTTTGTGCTAAAAATAAGCTAATTAGCCATTTGGTGTTGCAGATTTGCAACATATCCCTGGAAACAGTTAAATGAGAGAAGAAAATTACAATTGGGAAGCTGAAAAACACAGTTTTATAACTTGCTTGTGTTCCCACATTTTTGGCACTACACACACAATTTTGACGTATTTTGCTTAGCAGACTCTCCCCTTCAGTATGGTACCTCTATTTAATAGATTGGACTTACCGTCTTTGAGGTAGAGGCAGTAGTATGTCAGAGACACCTTAGCTAAAATCTCCGTTGGACCAAATGCTTTAACCATTAACTCAAATGGCAGAGTCAGAGTGACTCAGCAAAATTGTGGCATAGCAGCATTGCAGGTCAATTCTGACCTCTGCTGGACTTTTTCCTGGCCTCAGCATTATCATTGTTCGGATTAAGATTGATACAACAGCTAGACAAATCTCATTCTTCTGCATCAAACTCAGTGAAAAAATTTTTGGTATCGTCGTTTGTACAGTCGCTCAAACCAGCTCCAAGAGAGCACATTTAGAGCAGCAAAGACAGTTCTTTTTGCAGGGCGGGGCCATGAGAACATGTTACAGTAAAAAAAAAAAATTGCAAAGCAGAAAGAATCGCTTGAGCTCCTATTCCAGTGTATACAAGCAACTGTTTGCACTAGCTCGATATAATTACGATCGTATCAAAAACAGGCAAAATATTGGTATCAAAATGACTGTAACTGCCATCCTTGCTAAGCCAGCAGACATAACTTTTCCATATTCATTGAGTAGTTTAATGGTTAATGTTAACTAGCTATTGATTATGTCATCTGCAGTGACGGCAATTTCAACGCTCAAGTTCGACCTGTCTCGAACACGTTCTGTGCACTGTGTGTTTGTGAGCTAACTAGCTAAGAATAGAACAGAAATAAAAAGGGAGCCGTGAATAATATCATAACATGTGTTAACGATATCTTGCAGCATGCTATCATTAGCTGTTTAGCAAGCGAACACACAGTGCACAGAAATGAACAGAGGGTCACGAATAGTAGCATTTCACTGCTTGGCCATGTCAGTGTTGTACAGTTCGGGACTGGGGGAGACACTGACAGTGAGCTATAAGCAACAACAGCTGCGGCAGTCTGACAATGTGGCCTGCCATGTTTGCTCCACCATAAAGCAAATTTCTCAGCATGCACTGCATTGACTTATATAAGCACAGGGCCATAGAGAGAGATGCGTCAACCTCATTGACGCCAATTGACCTTTTTTTTTTTTTTTTTTTTTTTTTTTTTTTTTTACAGCTGGGTTGAAGCGGAGTAGACTCGGTCATGATGCAGCTGAAAAGTCAGAATTCCTGAAACAATTACTTTCAGCTTTGAAGTCTTGTGTTTACATTTCAGCAGTTTTTCAACATTTCTTCAAGGTCCCCTATTATGCTGATCCTTTTTTTAATACATACAAGTAATGTTATAATTTTGGATGTCCATACTCAACCTCTGCAAAGTTTCTAAACATAAGATACAGGGATTTTGCCGTAATCCGAAAACGTGATTTCCTGAACATGATTTCCTCTCTGAACAGCTCGTTCTGAGATCTTCACGAGATCGGGGCAAAACCTGACGTCAGGTTGTTGCATTCAATCAGGACAGACCTGGCTAGAGCCAATCACGGCGCTGGACCTGCCCACCCCGGAATTTATTCTATCAGGCTTAAAGGAGCCCAAATCATATAAAATGTAGATTTATCAGTATGTCTCCCAAGCTGTCCATATACGTGTTCTTTTGGATACGAAAAAGCACAACTATTTTCTCTTCCAAAAGACGATGCCACCAGAAATCAGCAGGTAGCTTTTTTGTTTGCTGGCAGCAAACAGCCACACTCAAAGGGAACATTAGCTGTTTGTGCCTGACATTTCACCGAAGACAGCTTTGTCAAGGACACTGGTTATGCGTCTCAGCTGCTTCTCAAACCTGGAGCAGTTGCATCGATCAAGTGCTCAGAGCCACAAGCTGAAAGTAACGATATAACAGCAAATAATGTAAGTGAAGCTAACGTGTAACGGGTGGCTAGCAGGACTGCTAACAATAGTTAGCACAAACAACTGGCCTCAAACGCAGGCTTTGTACAATATCTGAAGACAAAGCCTGGATTGCTACCAACTGTTCGTGACTCACAGAAGCGGAAGCAGTAAGTTTTACCATTTTCTGTTGCTTTACTGCACAAGGCTACCTAATGTGATAGCCTGTTGAATGTGGCTTTAGCACTGCAGCTAATGTAGCTAAGTTACTGTTGCTAATGTTCATGTCCTAAATATGCCAGAGTGAATAATATGAAGGAGACATTCAACAGAAGGTGCGTGAACATAAACCTCATTTGAAGCTAACTTTTTATACTTGTTTGTAATTTGGATGCTTGGTACAACTGTTCATGGTAACAAGATGGCAGCAGCTCTGTGTTTCTGTTCCGTCTCTCTGTTTTATTGTTGGTTTTAAAAGTAAGATTTTATTTCCCTTTTATTTTGGGGCTTTTTAAGTGCGGAGAATTTTCTTATTTATCTCAACGGAACTAGATCTTGATATTCATTCACCGTTTTGGCTCGAAAGCGGCACTGTTTGAAGCCTACCAGCTATTGGGCACCTGATGCAACCACTCAGCGTGCCGCACATGTACACCTTTGCCAGTATGGTAACTACTGATCGCGGCAGAAAAGTCTTCCTGAAGCTACCCTACGAATGGCTTTTCACACTACACACCTTGGAATTTTAACCGGGGATTAATCGGGGATTTTTAATTCATCTGCGATCTTGGATAGGCTTCCTGCTCTCGGCATCCAGGAGACAGGTCAAACACCTTGTTCAGGTGAATCGTGACATAGTCTCACCATGAGGATTATAATGCTTCCCTTCCTGGCTTCATGGCTGGCTTTGTCCTGTCTGCCCACAATCCCTAAACGTGAAGTGCACGAGAAAATTTTGGTGAGTGTCTGCCACATTACCATGCATGGAATGTGCAAACAATCCATAACAATGACTGCCGGCGGTTCGCAAAACTTTTTCGGCTGGGATAAAGAGTGTTTGATGCCTGGCCAGCAGTTAACTCTACAGCAGGTGAACTTTAAAACTCTCTTAAGCCTCCTCCTTTTTAAGGAAAACTTTTTACCCGAATATCTTACCACAGATCTCAGGAGGACAATTAATCGCAAAAATGACGCGAACTGTGTGCATCATACACACATGTTAAAATGTATTATTATGCTAATGTTATTGTTGTCGGGAAATGCGCAGCCAAATCCTGAGGCCTATTTCACGAAAGCAGGATAAGGGATTAGCCTAGGACTAGACCAGGCTAAGCCTATTATTTAGCTCCGAATCGGTTCCATAAAACCTGTGGGCTGAGCCATTTTGTTAGTTACCATGGTGACAAGGTCTGAGGAGCTAGCCAGCTCCGAAGCAGGTTTACGAACTAGCTAAGCTCCTGCCTCCGGCCAATTTCACCTCACCTCATTCAGCAGTCACCCAAATGGAAAATCAATGTCCTAAACAGTCATTGTGAATTGTCCACTACACGTTGCGATCTCAATTATAGTAGGCCCAGCGTAATTATCTTAGAAACTTGTGACCATTGATGTCAGTAAAATAGCCAATAATCGATCATTATATTCAAGTATCCATGTGACTATGACCATCACAATTCGATCAGTCCCCACATTTTAACCATATTTAGAATCCGTCATTATCAGATTTGTCCTTATTCGACAAGTTGAGACTTCCATCAGAGTGGAAAATGAGCAGCATTGTATGAAGTAGGTTACCGTGTTTCAGCGTGGTCTTAAATTTTGGCCCAACCCCTTCATTCAGCACTGCTGGGGGGTAAAAATAGAGTTATTCAAAATTGCCTTGCTGGATATGTGTTTTTAGTGTCGCTCCGAATCGCTAAAATCGATACTGGAATCAAACATTTTCAGGAGGCTCCTTGATCCACGTTGTTTTTTCTGGCGAATAACATTTTATAATTTGAGTATGCCTCCATCAGAGGTGATTAAAAACAGAAAGAACTCAACTAGTCTGAAAACGTCTTCTTGATCTGACTATCATTTCAGTTTGTATCGGACAAAAAAAGAGCTTGTAGCAAAATTGTAGTATGTATACAGGACAAAAACATGCATGTTACAGTCAATGCGCCCAAGACAACCCGCATTAGCGTAAATAAGTAAATTACGCGCAATCGCGTCAACATCTTCTTGCGTTGAGATGTTGTATATATATGTCTGTCAGCAACGGCCTATCTCGTTCATGGTAACGCAAAAGTGCATCAGCTACTCCTTTTCAACGGCGTTGAAACACCTCCCAAGTTTACTCTCACTTTAGTTTAGCTCACTTTAACATTCCTCTCAAACGTCCCGCACCATTCAGACAGATACTGAAGGAGTGGCAAGCAGAGGCATTTCAGGTACACCATCATCCCTCTGTCCGAACCCGGTCTTTGAGTGTAGCTTGGCGCATGCGTCTGCTGCAGCTACTTAGAGTCCATGGTGATGATCAGCGATTCTGTGCTCGATCTCTGGGTCTGTTTCAGGTGGACGTGTGCACACACTCAACAGGATTAGCTGCAGCTGGCTAGAATTAGCAGATCCTCCTGCCCCCGGTTCTGCCTTCGTGGAACTAATTAAGCCAGTTGCACACTGTTTGGGATTTGGTAATGCTGGATATGTAATTGATCCTGGATCTCAGGACCCCACTTTTGTGGAACAGGCCCCTGGGCCTGTTGCTGGTACCAACTGTCTAGATACTCCTGCTGACTTTTTTAATAGATCTGGTGTTGGTTTTATGCATATGAATGTGAGGAGTCTTCCACCAAAACTCGACATGGTTAAAATATGGGCAAAGTCTACAGATGCCGATATTATTGTCTTAACGGAGACTTGGTTACGTGATTCTATCCCAGATAGCCATGTAAATATGGATGGGTACAACATTCATCGCACTGACCGCCGTGCAAAAGGTGGAGGAGTGGAGATATATGTAAAGCACACATACCAAGCAACAGCCGTCTTGTCCAGGTCTGTTCATAAACAATATGAGATGCTCATATTGAGAGTGGAGCTTGCTAAAGGCTGCGTATTGACAGTTGTAGGGCGCTACAGGCCTCCCTCTGCTCCCAAAGAAACTCTCTCCTCGCTGTCTGAATCTCTCTCTATGTTTGATTATAATGAGCTGATTTTAATGGGGGATTTAAATTGGGATTGGTTATCTCTGGCCTCGGATCCCCTTAAGTGTTTTTGCGACTTGGCACACCTGACACAAATAATAAATTCCCCGACCAGACCAAACTCCAAACAACCTGAAAAGTCAATTCTCATTGATCTGATTTTAACTAATGCTCCTCACAAGTATAAATCCACCGCAGTTTACGCAAATGACGTTAGTGATCATTGCATTCTTGCTGCCATGAGAGACATGAAGCTCCGAAAACAACCTCCACATATTGAATCGAAAAGACATTTAAAAAACTTTTCTGAACAGGCTTTCTTACATGAACTTTATCTATGTGACTGGAGTAGGTTATATCTGATTCCAGACCCTGGTCTTGCCTTATTGTATTTTAATTCACTGTTTATAGACGCTATAAATAAGCATGCCCCCCTAAGAAATTTTAAGGTCAAAGGACGTGATAATCCTTGGTTCTCAAATGAACTTTCTGAGTTAATTCACAAACGTAATCTAGCCTGGACTAATCCAAGAAAATCCAAATGCCACTTAGACTGGACACATTTCAGGCAACTAAGGAACAGGTACATCTCCCAGATTCGCAAAGCAAAATCTGACTTTTATGTCAGGGAGATGACTGACAGCATGAAAAATCCCTCCAAATTTTGGAAGGTTATTAAGGGGTTGTCATCTGATACAAAAAAAAATCAGTGTTCTGCCACAGTCATTAAAAACTGGAAATGAAACTATGACTGATAAAGCAAAAATACTGAATGAATTAAATCAGCACTTTGTATCTTCTGGTCTCGTGTTCGAAAATGATGGTCATTCACATCAGAATCTTGGAGAAAAGGGAGTTACAGAAGAGATGCCTTCTGTTCTTGATTTCATGTTCAATCAGATTGAGGTGTCAGAAGTGAGTGATACTCTTAGAAAGTTAGATACCAAAAAATCAGCTGGTCCTGATGGTATTCTAACTTATTTTTTTAACTTGTCACTTCAAAATGGTCAGGTACCTGAGAGCTGGAAGACTGCTTATGTTACCCCGATACTAAAAGGTGGTGATCCCTCTTGCCCAAATAACTACAGGCCTATTTCCAAACTGTTAGTACTTGCGAAGGTACTGGAAGGGCTAGTAGGTGACCAGCTAAAAGAGTTTTTATCCCAATATGGCATTCTTGATGATCTGCAGTCTGGGTTTAGGAAAAAACACAGTACAGTCACCGCTACAATGAAGGTCTTAAATGACATCATAAATGCCATTGACTCCAGAGAACACTGTGTTGCTCTATTTTTAGATTTATCTAAGGCCTTCGACACCGTGGATCACTCTATTCTTCTGCAAAGACTTACTAACATTGGGTTCTCGCTGAAAACTGTTCAGTGATTTAAAAGCTATCTGAGCAGTAGGAAGCAGTGTGTCAGAGTGGATAGCTTGTCCTCCACCTTTTTGAATATAAAAAAATGGGGTCCCGCAAGGGTCCATATTGGGCCCTATTCTTTTTGTCATCTACATGAATAATTTATGTAAAAGTGTCAAAGAGGCAAAGTTCCATTTTTATGCGGATGACACCATCCTTTACGCCTCAGGATCTTCTCTATTGACTGCAGTTAATCATCTGCAAGCGGCTTTTAATGTCATCCAAAGAAATCTTTGTAAACTGAGGCTGGTTCTAAATGCCGACAAAACTAAAGCAATGTACCTCTCTAGATCTAAGAGGACAGTGGAAGATAAATGTCAGGTTTTTACTCTAGCAAATGAGGGAATTGAGTGGGTCCATACTTTTAAATACCTGGGTTTTCTCCTGGATGAAAGCCTTTCTTTTAGTCATCACATCCAGTGCCTAACAAAAAACTTGAGGGTGAAGCTGGGTTTCTTTTACAGAAACAAAGGCTGGTTTTCATTTATTGCTCGGAAAAAAACTAATTCAAGGAACCTCTCTATCTGTTCTTGATTACGGTGATATTCTCTATATGCATGCTACATCAGCCTCTTTGAAAATGCTGGACTCAGTTTACCATGCTGCACTGCGTTTTTTCTCTGGTATAGGATTTCTTACACATCACTGTGTCTTGTATGACAAAGTAGGTCTGTCTTCCCTAAATAACAGAAGAATGGAGCATTGGTATATCTTTCTTTATAAGGCAATATTAAATGATCTGCCGTCTTATTTATGCTCTTTACTGACTCCTAAGGTTGTCACTTGCTGCAACCTTCGGTCAAACGGACAGATTCTGTTTATGGTTCCTCGGACTCGCTCTGTCTTTGGTTTTTGCTCCTCCATCTTGGTCTGAGCTGCAAGGGCATCTAAAACTGGATAATTATGTTAGTCTGGATTATTTTAAAACTAGGATTAAGGATCAGATGATGAGCCTATGAACTTGTTTTACTGCTGAACGCTGCTAATTTATAAATTGATGCACTGTTTATTTGTTGCTGTCTATTGTTTCTCTCTTGCCCTCTGTGTGAAACTTTTTGTGCTGCTGTTTTGGCCAGGACTCCCTTGTAAAAGAGATCTTTGCATCTCAATGGGAATATTCCTGGTAAAATAAAGGTTAAATAAAATAAAAAAAAAAAAACTTACTGTCTGTAAAACCTTTATTGCAGGGTGTTAAGAGTCAGTGCACGTGTGCCCTCAGTTGCTACAGATGTTGTGCATGTACTATTCTGTGCTGTAATTCATTGTGGGTGCTATGTAATAATTATACCACTGTGAGGCGCTACGTATGGACACATGCTTGCGTTACTCTTGTAATTAAAAGGAATGAAAAGACGCCTCCCTGATGAATGAGTTCTGTATGCACATGGTGTCGATTCACCGAGCACGCAGTTAGCTGTGCTAAATAAAGTCTGAAATAGAAATAAAAATTAAGTCTCCACAAGTCTATTGCCTCAAAACACTCGGAAGTAGGCACACAGGCCAAAAACAAAACACCGTGCACATGCATTGAACAACAGGAGAACTGAGGTACACTGCCCAAGGCAGGGGGGAACAGAAGTACTCACTCAAGGAGTGGCTAGACTAAAGAAACAAAAACTGGAACTAACTAAACTGACGGGAACACTGGGATACTTAGACAAAGGGCAGACAAGACGAGGGCACAGCAACACACGGGGCTAGGGAAAACTCAGGAAGCAAAACAAAGTCCCGTCTGACGGTCTCTCTTCTTCCTCCCCACTGATATACGCATGGAAGGAGGCGGGGATACGGAAGGCAATCTCAGGTGGAAACAGAAACACATGGGATTAATGAACAATTCACGAGGACCGGGTAAACAATAATGACTCGAGACAAGACGCTGAGACGATCAATCAAACTAGACAGTTTAGATTGAGGTAATCTAAACGTGACGAGTAAAAAGCACCACAAGAACAGCAAAGGAAAGCATAGCTTTAAACGCAGTTAATCAGGGAAAGCTTAGGAAGGAATTTACAAAAGCTGGAAACACTCGCACTCGCTAATGAGTTAATTAGGTTAATACTATGTGACAATATATACACACCCTTAAATAAGTGCTGGTTAGTATGGGTTAGTAATGGCCCTATCAGAGAATGCATTCACTCAGAGTTTTGCGAGACCCAGAATTAAGCACAGGTGGAAGCAATGAATGAAATACCAAAGCCGAAACCGAAAGAGGAAATGTGATTGGACCACGAGACTCAGGCATGCTGAAGGCTGTCACACGACATCACAGGAGTCAGGGCAAGAGGGAATCAATGGTCAGACCGCGGGAATGGAGCTGAAAAACAAATCGAGAGAGGCACGGGGGAAAAACACACAAGCACAAACAAGTACACGAGGCAGAACCATAACAGAAAGTAATACAAAAAGATGCATAGCAACATTTTAATTTTTGAACAATTACCCCTTGAAAAGGCACCTTTCCCCCTCCCCCACCACCCATCATTGACCCCATTTACCAGATATGGCCCCACAAGAAATGGTTTGTTACAGCGGTGCAACTGGCATTTGTAACGAGAGATCATACAAACATTCTGACGGGGTGAATTTTACCACGTGAAACATGTACCAGAGCCACTGAAAACGGCATTGAAAAAGAAGACCATCAGTATCGATATGTACCCAGGGTTCTGACATTAGCCTCGAACAGCTACGGCATTCAAGAGAAATCAGAGGAACGAAGAAGCTCTCTAGTTAACATGGCTCTTTAGTAAATAACTGCGGTCAGTCCAGCCTCCACGCCGAAAACACAGTCAAACTTGCCCCCACAACCTGCCCGAATTAGCTCACTTAAATGTTACCCTAATAACTCAACACAAGATCCCATATCCCAATTCAACAATGGTAGCGGTAGCTATCTAGGTAACTAACAATGAACAGCTATGACAACTAAGAGAAACCGGAGAAAGATAAAAGCCCCCTGGTTATTGTGTGCTTGCTTCAGCAGAAGCAGCACACTCTATTCTCTTACTTCTTCTTCCATCTAAATTTAGCCAACTAACTCCTCCGACACCGTTTAAGCTATTGATTCCATTCAAACTTTAAAAAATTCAGCTTGTTCTGAATTACGTTGCATCTGTACAGATTTTTTATTTTCTTTTTAGTTTTTGAGATATTTAACCCTGGATCTGTCACCTGCATTTTCTCGCATTTGGCCCGGCCCTAATTAGGGACCAGTGAGTTAAGGGGTTAAAGTCATTTTTTGGGGTCCCATTTAATCAAGCCATTTTTGTGCTGATTCGGTAAATTCAGCTATTTTCTGCTATTTTCTTCACTCTGTCATACTTTTAGCTAGAAATATCATTCAAACTGCAAAATGTTAAAGGACCAGTGTGTAAAAAAGGGGGGAAACAGTGACATCCAGCATTCAGATTCTAGACTGCAGCGCTCACTCACTCACTCACGCTCACCCCTCCAGTCGGCAAAAAGACGGTGGCCTCCGAGAACCAAAACACGTTTGAAATGGTGTCTTCAACGACTGGGATTTATACAAACGCGCGTTCTCTAGCTGGCTGGATTGTCCGTCAAACCATGCCAAATATTACACACTGGTCCTTTAAGTTAAGCTTGTATAATTTCTTCACTGTTCAAATTTTTCATAACTTCTATAATTTTTTTATTATAATTTTCTTTAATAGTTTCTGTTACAATACGTTCTGGGAACTTACAGCGTGGTGACGTCACTGCTAGAGTGGGGAACAGCTGTAAAATTGTCAAGACGTCTACTCTTAAACTTGCTCTAACTCCCACAGTTTTCACCCCACATAAATATTTTTATAACCAAGTTGTAGCAAAAGTTGTGCTGGTCATGAAAATGCAACTACAAGCAAGTGGACAGACGGTTTTGGCAGTATGAGCTGCAAAGCAACAGGAGCACAAACCAAAACTCCATTAACTCCTATATTAAATGAGACAGAAAATTCCGGTAGAAAAGCTGAAAAACACAGTTTTATAACTTGCTCTTGTTCGCACATTTTTGGCACTACACACACAGTTTTGACATATTTTGCTCAGCAGACTCTCCTCTTTAGTATGGTATCTCCATTTCGTGGATTGGACTTACTATCTTTGAGGTAGAGGCAGTAGTATGTAAGAGACGCCTTAGCTGAAATCTCAGTTGGACCAAATGCTTTAACCATAAACTCAAATGGCTCAGCGAAATTGTAGCATAGCGGTATTGTGGTTCAATTCTGCCCTCTGCTGGAATTTTTCCTGGCCTCAGCATTATCATCGTTCGGATTAAGATTGATACGACTGTTAGACAAATCTCATTCTTCTGCGTCAAACTCAATGAAAGAATTTTCGGTATCGTAGTTTGTACAGTCGCTCAAACCAGCTCCAAAAGAGCACATTTAGGGCAGCAAAGACTGGTCTTTTTGCAGGGTGGGTCCATGAGAACATGTTACAGTAAAAAATTGCAAAGCAGAAAAAAATTGCTCTAGCTCCTATTCCTGTATGTACTAGCAACTGTTGGCACTACCTAGATATATTTACGATCGTATCTAAAACAGGGGAAATACTGGTATCAAAATGATCGTAACTGCCATCCTTGCTAAACCAGCAGACGTAACTTTTCCATACTCATTGAGTAATTTAATAGTTAACGTCAGATAGGTATTGATTATGTCATCTGCAGTGATGGCAATTTCAAAACTGAAGTTCGACCCGTTTCGAACACGTTCTGCGCACTGTGTGCTCGCGAGCTAACTAGCTAATAATAGCACAGAAATAAAAAGGGAGCCTTGAATAATATCACAACATGTGTTAACGATATCTTGCAGCCTGCTATTATTAGCTATTTAGCTAGCAAAGACACAGTGCACAGAAATGAACAGAGAGCCAAGAATAGTAGCATTTCACTGCTTGGCGAGGTCAGCGTTGTACAGTTCGGGACTGCGGGAGACACTGTCCTGTGATCTGGAAAAACCTAGTAAGTTTATCAGTTGCAAAGATCTCGCAATTGAACAAAAACGTTTAGGTTCTGGACTTTTCCTAACAGAAAAAATGATTTTTTTTTTGTTTTAAGATTTTCACCACTCTTAATTACTGCAAATGAAGGTTGAACTCAGTTTATACCAAAAGTGACATGCATACTAGGTTTTACCAGATCACAGGAGCACTAACAATGAGCTATAAGCAACAACAGCTGCAGCAGTCTGCCAGTGTGGCCTGCCATGTTTGCTCCGCCATAAAGCTAATTTCTCAGCATGCACTGCGCTCACCTAGATACGCACAGAGCCATAGAGAGAGATGCATCAACCTCATTGACTCCAGTTCACCATTTTTTTTTTTTTTTTTTTTTTACAGCTGGGTTGAAGCTTAGTAGACTCAGTCATGATGCAGCTGAAAAGTCAGAATTCCTTAAACAATTACTTTCAGCTTTAAAGTCTTGTGTTTATATTTCAGCAGTTTTTCAACATCTCTTCAGCAATTTCCTTTGCCTCTCATTTTCCAAGCACCTTCATTTTATAAACCAACCTCTTCAACTTTTCTCGCTGAAGCAAGCACACAAATTTTCTTCAGAAAATTAGCCTTTTCTAGTTAACAGTAGTCTTTAATTAATACTACCGAGCGGAATGAACAATTCACTTCCCCTGATTACCCCTAGCTAGGTAGCCAGCCAAAGCAGCTATTACAGCCAAGAGAAACTGGAGAAGCATAAAAGCTTTCTAATATACTGGATTGTGAAGTCAGGGAAGTGAGTTTATAGGGGCACTATAGGAGCAATACAATTTGCAAATGCATATCTCAATCTGTGTGTGCAATCAGGTCTGTGTGTGCGTGCTTTATCATTTGTGTGTGCGTAATCAGATCTCTGTGTGTGTAATCAGATCTGTGTGTGCGTATCCAGATCTGTGTGTGTGTGTTCAGATCTGTGTGTGCGTATTCAGATCAGTGTGTACGTAATCAGATTTGTGTGTGTGTAAAAAATCTGTGTGTCTGTATTCAGATTTGCAAGTGAAGACAAATCTGCAAACACATGCGCACACAGATCTGTAAGTGTACATAATAAATCTGTTAATGTGTAAACAGATCTGTAAATGCGTTCATAGATCTGTAAATGTCTGTCATCAGTTACAACTCAGGCAGGAGCTCTTGATTAGCTCTTTTTTTTTTTACAACAGTAACCTGATTTTTGCTACACAATCAACTGCCGTTGGCAGATCTGCAAATTGCAGCATGCAGCGATCCGCCAAATGTGAAAACCTGGACTTCTCCCAGAGATTTGTCTGTAACTTCACCTTTCTTTATGCCCTGAGCTCAGGCTCGTCGTTGCAGGCTCACGCTGCCTGGCTGCAATAGCAGTATAGCCTTTGATACAGATTTCTGCCTGACAGGTCTCTATATTGTAGCAGCAAACAAAAAGAATTTAATATTCAATGCTAGCAGTAGGATATGTGTTTCTGGTCTTCTCCAAGCAGCTTACTCCTATGCTGCCTGCGATTCACCCACTTGACAGCTATAGAATAACCTGTTCTTGGATAGCTGCTCTCCTAGCAAGGGCAGGGCATTTTGAACAGGCAACGTTAAAATTGCAAGATAGCAAGTATTGTTTTAGATCTGATTTGTTTCTGTGTTTGATTGCAGGTTCAGAAATCATAAAAATTCTTTATGGTATGGCTGAATAAAATTTGATTGTTTAAAAATGAATGGGGTATCACTTGTAATTTGCTCTCCTGCAAGCTGGACCAAATAGATCCCTAATGCATTTTGCTTCACCGTTTAACTCCAGTTGCATGGATTTTGTTGTAGTCCAATGGTCACCACTTGTTTTATTTCTGCTTTCTGCACAAATCGGGCATGGAAACAATTCGGCTGCTCAAGAAACAGGTCTTTTTATTGCAGCAGCGTGATGCTAACTGTAGGATACTGTCATGTGCTAAATGGTATGCTGTCACTTTAAGTGGAACTTTATGTTGAGTGTGTTACCGGGGGAACATGTTTAATGTAAAAGGACATTGCAAGATGCTAAATCAGTAAAGCAGCATGAAGTTGAAATGTCCGTTTCCTTTATTAAATTCGATAATACAGAAATGTGGACAAAACACGAGATACAACATTGGCGACAAGTAGTAGTGGACGAGCACAAGTAAGGGAGATTTCAATTCAAGATGGAAGAAGTGAGTATCCCGATGTTCGAGTGTTTCAAAGAACTAGCCAAGCTAGGATGGAGATGGGCTAGATGACTAACATCTTTTGAACTGTTTGCCGATGGTAAGGGACTGATAATTGATGAGGCTACACCTGAGTCAACTTTACAACGTCGTAGAGCGTTACTTTTACACCGCGCAGGGCCAGATGTCCAGGATATTTTTTCTACCTTGCCAAATACAGGCGCAGCAGCCTTTCGAGGCGGCAGTGCGAGCCCTGAACAATTATTTTGTTCCGCGTGTGAATGTAGCATTCACGTGGCAAGCATTCCATGCCGTTTCACAAAAACAAGGAGAGACAGTACAACAGTTTGCAACTAGACTCAGACAAGCGGCCAGACATTGTGAATTTAATGCGGACATGGATAATCAGATTCGTGATGCAGTAGTGGCACGGTGCACATCAAGTTATGTGCGACGAAAACTTTTGGAAGAAGGACATGACCTTACTCTCGCTCATGCACTGGAAGTTGCATCGCTCTGCGAGAGGATCGAGGAACAGATGTCACCACCCTCGTGGGAGGAGTCTGCGGCTTGTGCAAAGACTGAGAGCGTGAATCGCATTGGTCTAAAGCATGGTAAGTAAGCCTAATCAGCATAACCCTCTGAATAAAAAATTGTTACCGTTTATTATTCCCACAGAGGGCAAGGGGTATTGTTTTTTGTCTGGTTTGTTTCTGTGTTTGAGTGTTTGTTTGTGCGTTTGTTCAAGAAACAGCCAAAATCCACAAACAAGTAAGTCTGAACAGCAAAAGTGCTATCGATGTGGAAATACAGGTCACTTTGGAAGAGATCCGAATTGTCCAGCCAGGGGTCAGACATGCCATAAATGCAATGGCCAAAACCTCTTCTCAAAGGTTTGCAAAACTAAAAGCACCAAAAAAACAGACTGTCCATAATGTGGAAGAGCAAGCAGACTATGCATTTGTAGTAAATGATAGCTCCATGCAAAACAGATTGATGTGAGCCTAGGAGGCGTAAACCTGAAAATGCTCATTGATTCTGGGGCAACCAGTAACATTATTGATGAAAAAACATGGGAAAAACTGAAAAAAGAGAATGTTAAATGTCAGTCATATCTCTTAGGTGCAGAGAGAAAGTTGTACGCATACTCATCCAAACAACCACTACCTATCAAGGGGGCTTTCAAGTGTGAAACAAAGATAGGCAGTACTAGTGAGTGTGCTGAGTTTATTGTTATCAAAGGACATGGAGAGCCATCACTAGGAAAAGAGACAGCAGCAAAGCTAGGAGTGTTGAGAATTGGCACAGACATTGCGACAATACAGGATCTGAAGCAGTCAATGATGCCACAGTGCCCTGATGTATTTCGGGTGTAGGAAGGCTGAAAACCAAGCAAATTAGCCTGTACATCGATCCTGACATCCAGCCAGTAGCTCAGCCATTAAGGCAGATTCCGTTTTATCTGAGGGGGCCTGCAGAGAAAAAAAATAAGAGAATTATTAGACAT
The DNA here is from genome assembly GCA_029692085.1 of Gymnothorax javanicus. Lineage (NCBI taxonomy): Eukaryota > Metazoa > Chordata > Actinopteri > Anguilliformes > Muraenidae > Gymnothorax > Gymnothorax javanicus. Next base: position 123,649,515 of record CM056197.1, on the reverse strand, counting down.
GGACATAATTGAACCAGTCAACGGACCTTGTGTGTGCCGAAAGCGAATTCTGAAATAAGGTTGTGCTTGGATATGCGTCAAGCAAACCGTGCTATAGTGAGAGAACGATACCCCACACCAACAGTGGACGAAATCTTGCAAAGTATGAACGGGTCCAAAGTGTTCAGTAAACTGGATCTGAAATGGGGTTATCACCAGTTAGAATTAACACCAGCATCACGCCAGATCACAACATTTGCCATCCACAATGGCGTCTACAGATACAAACGTCTAATTTTCGGAGTGTCTTCAGCGAGTGAGCAGTACCAGCATGAAATTGCCTCTGCGCTTGCCAGCATAGAGGGCGTCGAAAACATCTCAGACGACATTGTCTTCCACGCTGCAGATGGGGAGACACATGACCAGTGCTTACATGCTGTTATGAAGCGCCTACACCAATGCGGACTTATCTTGAATCCTGACAAGTGTGAGTTTAATATGGATCGCTTAGTCTTTATGGGAATACTGCTGACTGACAAGGGAATAGGACCAACACAAGAAAGGGTCCAAGCAATAGTGGAAGCCATAGAACCAGAAAACGTCTCTGAGGTGAGGAGCTTCTTAGGCCTTGTCTGCTACAGTAGTCAATTTATTTCAGGCTTTGCAACGGTGGCTGAGCCATTGAGACGCTTGGTCAGAAAAGACATTAAGTTTGTTTTTGGCTCAGAGCAAAGAAAGGCATTCAATGCACTCAAAGAGGCCCTAGCAAAAGCTGGAACTCTAGCATGTTTTGATAAAGATGCACCGACACGAGTGATTGCTGATGCAAGCCCAGTAGGCCTCAGCGCTGTGCTGGTTCAGTGTCAGCGGGCGAAATGGTGCCCATATGCTACGTAAGCAGAAGCCTGAGTGACTGCGAGAGAAGGTAATCTCAAACAGAGAGAGCAGCCTTAGCTCTCGTGTGGGCTTGTGAAAGACTTCACCCCTATGTGTATGGCTGACAATTTCAACTGGCCACTGACCACAAACCATTGGAGGCGATCTACAGCCCGCGGTCAAAACCCTGTGCCCGCGTTGAAAGGTGGGTCTTGCGCTTACAGCCATACGATTTTAAAGTAGTTCATGTGCCATGAAAGCAAACATTGCGGACCCATTATCACGGCTGTCGGGCAAGACGGCTATGAAAGAAAAGCACGCACGCGGATCAGAGGAGTATGTGTGGTTTGTTACTGTGAACACCGCCCCCAAGGCTCTGACAACTAGAGAGGTGGAGGAGGCCTCGCACATGGACTCAGAACTGACAGCGGTGAGAAAGGCCATAGACACAGGACGCTTTGAAAAATGCATGCCATATGCACCTGTTGCGAGTGAACTTTGTGTTATGGGCTACATTGTCAAGAGAGGGATGCGCATTGTGCTTCCTAAAGCCCTACGGGCAAGAGCACTCATGCTTGCACACGAGGGACAGTTTGAAATTGTAGGCACAAAATAGCACCTTAGAAGAAAAGTCTGGTGGCCAGGAATTGACAAGGCTGCGGAGAAATACTGTAAAGCCTGCCATGGATGTCAAATCACCTCACGACCTAATGCGCCTGAACCTTTAAGGCCAACACAGACGGGACATGGCAAGACTTGGCAGTGGATGTACTGGGACCTCTACCATCTAAACACTCAATAGTAGTTGTGGTGGATTATTACAGCAGGTACTATGAATATGCTGTGCTTACCTCCACAACAACAGAGAAACTGATCGACAGCCTGGAGGATATTTTTTTTTTAAGATAGTCATACAGTTTTTGGGGAGAAGAATGGGGAAGACATGCATCAAATGACCTGAGCCGGATTTGAACCCAGGTTGCAGGAAGGACACAGCCTTTATGACATGGACTTCCAGTAACCTTGAAATCTGACAATGGGCCACAACTCAAGTCAGATGAATTCAGAGACTATTGTGCTGAAAAAGGGATTTTACATCTCAGAACAACACCAAAGTGGGCCCAGGCGAATGGCGAAGTCGAACGCCAAAATAATTCAATCCTGAAGTGAATCAGAATCGCACAGTCTGCTGGATTGGACTCACAGGAGGAGCTCAGATGGTACGTCACTGTGTATCGAGGAACGGCACACAGCACAACAGGAAAAAGTCCCGCCGAACTTTTGTTCAACCGGAAAATGAGAGGTAAGCTGCCTGACATTACACCAGCTCTCAATGACTTAGAGGTGAGAGACAGAGATGGAGAACAAAAAGGACAATACAAACTGTATGCAGATGAGCGCAGAAATGCAGAATACTCAGATGTGAGTGTAGGAGACACAGTGTTGCTAAGTCAAGAGAAGGAGGACAAATTTACAACAACTTTCAACAAAACACCACACACAGTTGTCCGCAAGAACAGCAACCAAGTGACTGTGGAGTCTCCTGACGGAGTTCAGTACAGTCGCAATACAACACATGTGAAAAGGTACATTACAGACCAACAAGGTACAGGAGAAACGGAAAGCGGGACCAGTGGGTCACACCCAGGGCAACAACAGGCAATGAGCCGTCCAGATGTGCCTGCTGAGTATGGTAGCCCACCTGTGACTCAACCTAGGCCTCAGAGGCAGAGAAAGCCTCCGGACATACTGAAAGACTTTATTACAAGCTAGATGTCTTACACTGAGTGGAATAGCTGACTGTTCGTGTCAATGCTGAATTTTGCTATATGTTACTGAGTGAATTAAGAACACAGTTATGGGTCAAGACTGAAGACCCAGAATTTAAGGTTGATGGTTTAAAAAGGAATACTGAAGTTCAATGTAATGATTGTTTGAATAAAGCAGTAATGATTTAAAGCTGGTTATCGGAGTTAAACACAAAAGTGAGATTGTGTAAGGAAAGAGGTTCATTTGTTTATGTTGCTTGAAGTATGGAAGATACTTGTGACAGAATATTGTTTGAAGAGAAATAAGGTTTCAAGCAATGCTAAGTTCATATCCATGTCGGGGGGATGTCATGTACTAAATGGTACGCTGTCACTTTAAGTGGAACTTATGTTGAGTGTGTTACCGGGGGAACATGTTTAATGTAGGAGGACATTGCAAGATGCTAAATCAGTAAAGCAGCATCAAGTTGAAATGCCAGTTTCTTTGATTAAATTTGATAATACAGAAATGTGGACAAAACATGAGATATAACAGATACCTCTTCGTAGTCTTCTCCCAGCTTACTCCTATGCTGCCCATGATTCACCCACTTGATAGTGATCGCAACCCGTTTCTTGAACAGCCAAATTGTTCCCTGCACTTTTTGTGCAGAAAACAGAAATAAAATGAAGTGAATCAACTTTATAGAGCAGTTGTTCGTAACGTTCGCCAGCTTGCGGGAGAGCAGCTAGTTAACCAGCTAATTAACTTAACGTGAGTCAAATAAATAGAACAGTGTTTGTGAAAAGCGCACACATCCACTGCCCAAGACATAGGCCTATCAGAGCTACACTAAAAAGGGAAAGATAATGTTGCGAACATCGTGCTGCTACATAAAGAGATGTGCGAAATCCCTGGCTCAATGACTTCCATTTTTATTGTACTGTAATGTCATTTAACAGTGATATGTCTCGGGAAATGGATGTTTGTTCTTTTCACGTACACGGTTTTATTGTTTGACTCCCGTTAAGTAAATTAGCTGGTTAGCTAGCTGCTCTCCCGCAAGCTGGCGAACATCAAGTGTGCCGCACTCTGGAGCTATGGAGCTATCTGCTGAGCAAAAAGTCAGTTGAGACTGTTTGCTCAGCAGATAGCTCGCTCTGTGCGCGTAATTTTCAGTGAGTTTTCTGCCTCGCAAGGCGTTGAGGCAAAGATCAAGCATGTTTGATATTTTTCGCCTCATGAGGCGAAAAAAGGCCCATTCATACCCTTTTTTCGTCTGTCCATTTGTCCGTCTGTCCGCCCGTCCGTCCTATAGGCGTATACCCTGGTGATGTGACGTTCTGTGCCGAGGCTTCGAGGCGGGAGCTGAGTAATACAGGAATTATTTTGCGAAGCGCGTATCGAGGTGTGTATTGATGACGTATGCGATGACTTCGGAAGCCTCGCCAGCCGGCCGTACCTCGTGACCGGTTCATGAAGTGATACGCAATTTGGCACGCGATTCGAAATAAATAGGGCTGTACAACGCAATGGGGATCCCTAACATTTTGTGGATTCTGACCGTTAGAAATTCTGATTGTGTGCTGACCATCAAAAACCCTTTTTTGTTTGCAATGGAGCCGCTGAGAAAGAAAAGGATTTTCCCAGAGTGGGAACATTTTGATCTAATTTCTCCCGACAAGGTATGTGTATTAATAACTGCAGATGCATTTCTCTCAGTGAAAGACTCTTTTCCAAAGCAGGGGAAATATTATCCAAAAAAAAAAAAAAAATCGCCTGAGCCCCAATACCGTGGAAAAACTTGTATTCCCGAACAAAAACCAATAGTCTCACCCCAAGCACATTCACTGCCCATATCCCAAAGTCTCACCCTACATTCACTGCCCTCACTCCAAAGTTAGAAAAGCATGCTCATTGCCCTCACTCCAGTTTAACTGATCATTTCTACTTTGCATAAATGCCAACTCTTTTTTTTTTTAAATAATTGTTTATAGCTCAGCAAAATAGACACCATATGGTAATATGAGTGCATTGAATATTTCTTGGCGTCATTGACGGTTTCAGTCACGGGCATTTTGCAAAATACGACACACTTCAAACTGATAACGTCATCTGTGGTGTTTTGCCTGTTTTACACTCTTTGTCCAGTAGATGGCGAAGTGAGCAAATGAAGCCTCAAGAAGCGTCACCCATTAGTGAACCATTTTGGAAGAAAGCTTCAATGCTCCATGAAGCTTCATCTCGCCATCACTACTATACCCTTCATACCTCCGTATGTCTTTTGTGTTGGGGTGCGCGTTCACACAATACTTCCTCTAGATGGCAGTGCCGAGCGCCAATAAACCGGTATTAATAAAACACGGCGACTGTGGAAGAAGTCCTTTTATTCAGGGCTGCCAACTCTCACGCATTTGGCGTTAGATTTAGTGCTTCATTCACGTTCCTGTGCTGTAGTCAGCAATTATTCAATCAACGCTATGTGTGTGTTTCACAATCGTTCAAATTGTTTAAATGAAATAAGACTATTTGAAACATTTTTATGCAATTCCATTCAGTGGCGTAGCTAGTGGGGGGGCAAAGACACATCCCTTTATGACAACAATTAGTCCTGGCTAGTTCTCAATCATTTTCCTTTATTGACGCGTTTTCCAATTATTGTAATTGGCAACTGAAGACACGGTTTCCCTCCATATGCAATCTAACAGTGATGAAATCATGGGCTAAATTCAGTACCGAAAAATAATTTACTTATTAATAGGCCAATGCTTCGTGTTGATTGAACTGGTCCGCGTTCCAATGAAACGCGGACTTTCACTCACAGTTTTGTGTGGGTTGATAAAAAAAAAAGTGGCACTCGGCAGTTATAGGCTATAAAAAGCGTGCGGCTCCAGCTCTTTGCGTGAGAGTCGACAGGTATGCCATTTTGAATAACGTTGATTTAAATACAGCAAATATGCGTCCAGATGATGATTGTCATCTTACCAAATCGGGGAGAACAAGCAGCACCTGATAAGTGTGGAGTGCTCTCGGAGTGAACCTTCTGTTAATTATGAAAATGACTAAGAACAGGTCAGGACTAATAATTGTTTTAAACGGATGTTTTGTGCAACCCAATTCTCTGTTCTTGTTCCGCCACTGTACTGAATTTAGCCCATGATTTAATCGCTGTTAGATACATAAGGAGAGAGACCGTGTCTTCAGTTGCAAATTATAATAATTGGAAAACGCGTCAATAAAGGAAAAATGATTGAGAACTAGCCAGGATTAATTGTTGTCACAAAGTGACGTGTCTGTGCCCTTCCACTAGCTATGCCGCTGATTCCATTGCTTCCAACCCCTGAGTGAAGAAAAGCGTGAGAAGTCCAGAATAATAATTGATTTCCATATTACTGGTGGCGAAATCCACCATAACGCATGTGAAACTGATGAACTTCAATGCACAAGGACTTCAATTCCACCCGAGAATCTGTACAAACGGTCTGATTGGATAATTACAGCATGGGAACGTGAATATGTCGTTTAAATTCAAGCCGAATCCGTGAAAGTTGAGAGCCCTGTTTTATTGTATTTGCTTCGCAAACGTAAAAAAAACAAAAAACAACGCGTCGGCGGAACGTGAGGCCACTAAAGATGGATTTATGGTTCTGCGTCGACTCCACGCAAAGGGCACGCCGTCGTGGACCTTTCGAAGTTCTGCGTTGAGGTCGTTTGTGTCGTGCTGTGCCGCGAAGCAATTCACTGCCAAACCGCTAGGTGAAAAGCGAAGCGCCGGAAGTGATTTAGTAGAGTGGACCAATCAGTGCCCTTGCGGTCTGCGTCGCTTTGACGTACAGTTAGAAAATTTTCGAGGTTCACGGAAGGCGACGCAGAGGCTCTGCGGAGGGGGATCACGTCGCCACAGAGGCTCTGCGTCGCGACGGCGTTTGTTCGACGCAGAACTATAAATCCAGCTTTAACCTCAGCCACCCCTTCAATGGGGAGTTCCGGTGTTTGGCACTGCCAATGCGAGAGATGGATGACATAGCGGTCTCGTGTCTGTCCATTTATTTTTGACAACTTTCCCCGTCACACCCAGAGCCGCCCCGATTTCTTCAAAACTATTGGCGACAATCTGTTTGTCTCGGTGCCCTGGGCTGGACGCATCGTAAATATGTCTGTAGTTTCGTACAAGCTCAGTGAGGCACTCCTCAAATTCCGCTATTTTTTTAGTGCTTTTGCAGATCTTCTTCGTGACTCTGGTGATTTGGTGAATATCTGGACTATAAACTCAACACTGCTCTCACGATTTCCCGTTTGCTTCGTGCAAAATGATGGACGAAATGATCGGACAGGACGGACGAAATGCTCCGTCTTTCTTTCTTTCTTTTTTCTTTCTTTCTTTCCCTGCTGAAAAAGTCAGAGAAACCATTAGGTAACCATTAGGCATATTCTTTTGGTTTCTAGTGGTTCCTGGTGGTTTTGTAATGGTTTCTAATGGCTACTTATGTTTTCTTAATGGTTCGGTTTGTTTTTCTAATGGGATTCTATTATCTCCTACACAAATCTACAGGACTTTAACTGGTCCCTACTAATGGTTCCTACAGGAGTCTTAATGGTTCCTACAGGCGTTTCTATACCAGTCTAATGGTCACTATACCGTGGTCTAGTGGTCACTGCAGGGGGTAGTGGTCTCTAATGGTTCCTAATGTGATGGAGGAACACAGATGTTATAGCCTTCTTTGGCGATCACATCTGTGTGATTTCTAGTGGGTCCTTGTGTAGGCTATACAGTATGTTTGTAGATTGCAGTGTTCAGTGATTTCATTGAATACATTCCAAGATCACCTTTGGCCTTTTGCGATTAAATTTGGGATTAAATCATATTTGGCCTTCTGTGATTATGTTTATATATGTGTATATACAACCCCAATTCCGAAATAGTTGGGACGAAGTGTAAATTGTGAATAAAATCAAAATGCAATGATTTTCAGATCACATGAGCCAATATGTTATTTACAATAGAACATAGATAACATTTCAAATGTTGAAACTGAGACATTTTACATTTTCATCCACAAAATTAGCTTATTTCAAATTTTCTGGCTGCAACAGGTCTCAAAAAAGTTGGGACACAGGCAAAAAAGGGGCTGAAAAAGCAATTAATATATTAGACAATCAGCTGAAAGAACATTTAACAAGTAATTAAGTTAACTGGCATCAGGTGTGTAACATGATTGGCTATAAAAGGGATGTCTTAGAGAGGCTGAGTCTCTCAGAAGTAAAGATGGACAGAGGCTCTCCAACCTGTGAAGGCTTGTGTAAAAAAAATTGTGGAATAATTTAATAACAATGTTCCTCAACGTCATTGCAAAGGCTTTGAAGGTCTCATCATCGACAGTGCATAACATCATTAAAAGATTCAGAGAAACTGGAAAAATCTCTGTACGTAAGGGACATGGCCGAAGACCTTTACTGGATGCCTGTGATCTTCGGGCCCCCAGACGGGCCCAGGAATACTTCAAGAAACCACTGTCTGTAAACACAGACCGCCGTGCCATCCACAGATGCCACCTAAAACTCTATCATGCAAAAAAAAAAAAAAAAGGAAGCCATTGTTGAGCCTGATCCAGAAGCGCCACCGTGTTCTGGGGGCCAAGGCTCATTTAAAATGGACTGTGCAAAGTGGTAAAGCGTCCTGTGGTCAGACGAGTCCAAATTTGACACTCTTGTTGGATATCATGGGCGTTGTGTCCTCCGGGCTAAAGAGGAGAAAGACCACCTCTCCTGTTATCAGCGTGCAGTTCAAAAGCCAGCATCTCTGATGGTATGGGGATGCATTAGTGCACATGGTGCAGGACACTTGCATGTTTTAAAAAGCACCATGAATACTGAAAGTTATATAAAGGTTTTAGAGCAGCATATGCTCCCCTCCAGATGACATCTATTCCAGGGAAGGCCTTGTGTATTTCAGCAGGACAATGCAAAACCGCATACTGCAGCTATTACAACAGCATGGCTTCGTAGTAGAAGAGTCCGTGTGCTGAACTGGCCTGTCTGCAGTCATGATTTTTCACCGATTGAGAACATTTGGCGCATAATGATAAGAAAATTCCGTCAAAGGAGACCCAAAACTCTCCAGCAGCTGGCAGTCTGTATTAAACAAGAGTGGGATTAAATTCCAATGGCTAAACTCAAGAAACTTGTCTCCTCAATGCCCAGATGTCTCCACTCTGTGTTAAAAAGAAGACGGGATGCTACACCATGGTAAACAGGCCCCTGTCCCAACTTTTTGGAGATCTGTAGCAGCCATCAAATTTGAAATGAGCTCATTCTGTGGATAAAATTGTCAAATTTCTCATTTTCAACATTCGCTGTGTTATCTCTGTTCTATTGTTAATAAAATCCCGGCTGGTGTGATTTGAAAGTCATTGCCTTTTGATTTTATTCACAATTTACACTTTGTCCCAACTATTTCGGAATTGGGGTTGTATATGTTTTAAGGTTTTTACTTGGTTCATGATGGTTTGGTGGTTCATGTTCTGAAAAAAATTAATTAAAATCACAAACTGCAATGAGTTGTCACGCCCCATATGTCCTGTTCCCAATTCGGAGGGGAAAATATCTGAATACATACACAATTACACATATGTATAGACATGTCTCTGGTGACCAGTGTAAGGACTCTGCTATAATTTCTGTTGCAGCAGTAGGTTTCTCAGTATGTTTTTCTAATAGTTTTAGATCCTAATGGGACCAGTTTTCTAATTGTTTTAGCTCCTAATGGAATCAGTAGCTTTCTAATGGTATTACATTCTAATGGAACCAGTAGCTTTCTGATGGTATTACATTCTAATGGGACCAGTAGGTTCCTAATGGTTTTACATCCTAATGGGACCAGTAGGTTCCTAATGGTTTTACATCCTAATGGGACTGTTTTTATGGGTAAAGTCAGTAAATGGTTACAAATTTGAATCCGAGTTTGGCTACAATTCTGGTTATAAGTTGTTTAAGTCCATCAGTGTACCGCTGTGTACTTACGCATCTGTCAGATCACAAAATTTATTTCAGAGGCTAAAAGTTTCATTCTGTTTCCCCTCTAAAGTTAATTTTGGTGAAAGCATCGTGCTGTATTACCGGTTGATCTATTTCACCATCTCAGCACAATTATGCCACATAATGTTTTCCCAAATAAATTTTATAACATACACAAAACGCTGGCAGCGACGGCAAAAATACAAAAATAGGACCAAGGGTCCTGTAGCTTACTGGCAGGTAATCTTATGGTGATGATGCAAGTTATGAAAATTTCATGTGAAGTTTGACATTCGACTCATTGAAAGTCAATGCCAAGGTCACTAAATAAAAGTTCACATACATTTATAAGACCTCCTGTTATATAATCCTAAGATCTGAATCAGTTTTGGTGATACAAGTCATTGAAAATTCAATATGTCAATTGTGAACTTTAAAGGTCACAAAAGGTAAAGTGTAGGTCAGTAAATGGACTTTATATACGACTTTCTAAACACAAACTTTGGCTCAATCTTTGACCATTTTGGTGATAGAAGTCATTGTAATTTCACTGTCGAGTTTCAAGCTCAAAAGTCACTGAAAGTCAAGTTGAATGTGATCAAATGAAAGTTCATATGTCACTTCCTAGATGTCAGTAACACAAACCTAGGCTCCATCTGTGACCATTTTAGTGATACAAGTCACTGAATCTTCCCAAGGTCACATTTGACCTTCGAAGGTCAATATGAAGGTCCTGGTAAGCTCAAATATGACTTCCTGCTCTCTATCACGAACCTAGGTTCCATCTGTGACCGTTTGTATTACAAGTCATTGTAATTGTATGATGTTAAGTTTGACTAAGGTCACCAACGATCAAGTTGAATGTCATCAAATGAAAGTTCATGTGTGACTTCCTTTAAGTCTGTGATACATAATGATAGAAGTCATAGAATTTTCACTAGGTCAAGTTTGACCTTCAAAGGTCAATATGAAGGTCACCAAATGAAAGTTCATATATGACTTCCTATATGTCTCAAATAAAAATCTAGGTGACACAAGTCATTGAAATTTCACTTTACAGTTGACCTTAGGAGGTAACTGAAGGTCAAGTTCAAGGTCACCAAATGAAACTTCATACATGACTTCCTATATGCCCATAATACAAACTTAAGCTCTCTCTATAATCGTTTTGGTGGTAGAAGACATTGAAATTTTGCTATGTGAAGTTTGACCTTCAAAGGTCACCCAAGGTCAAGTTCAAGGCTACCAAAAGAAATTTCATATATGACTTCCTATAGGTGTTTAATACACATATGTTCCCAATCTTCAATATTTTCAAGCCTAGAAGCCTTTGAAAATTGTAACATTTGCTTTTACCTCAAATTTGACCTTTCAAGATCATCTGAGGTCAACTTTAACACAACCAATATATAGGTCATGTATGCCTTCATATATGTTGATAATACAAACTTAATCTCTATTTGCAACCATTCTGCTTCCACAGGCAATTTTGCCCATTCTCCGTGGGCCGTGATAAAGTAAGCGCCCCCACTAAGGCCCACTTCGTCGATTCAATCAAAATACTTTTCGCTGTGCATAAAGTGTATCAAGATGAGTTGGTTGCCAGATTTAGAAAAAAGTTATCAGACAGTTTTGGAGAAATATTTTTTTGAAATTTCAAGTCCTATTTTTTAACATTGTTAATATTTTCCTTGACCTGAAGTTTGACCTTTCAGAGTCATCTGACGTCAACTTTAACATAGCCAATGTATAGGTCATATATGACTTCCTGTATGTCGATAATACAAACTTAACCTCTATCTGCAACCATTTGGCCTCCACAGGCCATCTTGCATATTCATAAAGTACAGCGCCCCACTAGACCCACTTCCGTCGATTCAATCAAAATGGCGCTCGCACTGTACATTAACGGTACCAGAGATGATTACTGATTTAGAAAAAAATTTATCCATGCGGTTTTTGAGAAATAATTTTTTTTAAAATTTCTCAGTCCTATCTTTAACATTGGGGCCAAAATTTCAAGGGTCCATAAAACAGACAAAAATGATTCAATCAAAAATCTGAAAAAACGTCTGGAGATATGGTCTAGTAGTATGTTAAGGCAAATTTACACAAAAATTCAGCCGGCCAAAAAAAAGATGAAAAATGTTCTGGACGACGGATCCCACACCACGACAATAGCTTATCGGCCCATAGGGCCGGTAAGCTAAAAATCACTCAGCCCAGCGCCCGATTAAAAAAGCTTATCATTTCATAAATTTAACTGCCTTTTTCACCCACTCAGAAGTCCATCTTTGGCCCAGGACCTAATCCAGATTTTCCTCCTTCTTCCATTGGTATCACGCGTAATTGCTGGTGTTGAAATGCCTCTCAAAAGCCTTGGTTTTTTACATCAAATTAAGGTCTGGTGTAGGTTTTCCCATGCTGATCAACTCCAACGTCTCATTGAATATTAATCTGGAAAACGTGCTTAATAAACTCGAAACAATATTCACAGCTATCACTAACCAACAACTCAGGCTGGCTCGATAGGTTGTTTACCACGATTTTTTTTTTTTTTTTTTTTTTTAAAGCTGGGTTGCGATTTGCCTACCAGGGGACAGCGGGCGAAACTTGTCATAATGTTAGCGATAACAAAGCCCTCCCATTCATAGTGGAAATATGACTGGACAATTTTACTGTCATTTGAAATTACTATTGCATGGAGCCGAGCCTTCTGTAAATGCACAGTGGACCCGCAGCATTTCCTTCCCAGCAACTGCAGGGGGAGACAATTCAAAGTATTTAGGTGGAAGAGGTGCGACTTAATTCGACCATGCATTAAAACGAGCAAGAACTATTAGCGAGCAGTCTCACATTGCATTCAAGTTAAGCTAGCTATGTCATAGCAAAGGTCACTAAACTTTGCAGTACAAGGTCTGCACATGCTGATTCGGCAACAAGGTTAACTAGGAAATGTTAATTGATATTGGAAAGATACCAATGGCTAAAATGACTAGCTTGCAACATTATTATATTATTTTTTCATCTGCGTGCGACATGCTTGTAGGGTCATTCCAGCTCAAATCAACCAATTTCTGAAATTTCCCAGGTCACCCTCTCAGATTCTTCTGAAAAAATTCACAAGTGCCCCTCTACCATATTTATGCAGGAACCCAAAATATTAGCTCTGTTTCTCAAATAGTTTTGAAGTTACAACCCCTGGAAATTTTGATTAATTTTTTCTGTTTTACCAAACTTGTTTCTCGGTGCAACTTCAAGCAAGAGTATCTCCAAGTGTTTCCAATGTACAGCTTTGAAATTGGAGCCGCTCCAATACTGTTTGATACAACAAAGTAGAATTATAACTAGTAAAGCATTTGCTTGAATGCTGCTTTCAAAATACTGATTGTATTGATTAAAATGCTATGGTTTTTGAGTATTTGTAAGTGCAAATATGAATTCATGCTGTATTTCTCTTTAACTGCTTTGTTTGTGACAATTAATAAAAGCAATTAACTGGTAAAATATTGTCAGTTATTCATTGTTTGCAGTCATCATATGAATGAAAATTTGTTTCCGGATGTGGAAAAGGCTCTTCTGATGTAGTATCTTAAAAAGGAATAATGTCATTCTTAATTTGATATCCGTCAAATGTTTAAAATGACGCAAAGGGATTTTAAATCATAGCAAAAGGGATATTGTGTAGATTACTCCCATCCAGCGTTGAAATCGTGTATTACATTCAAATGAATAGTGCACTCTAGCGCCTCACTTTTTCAAACACGTATTGCAACTACGGTAGCCACCGTGTATCAAAAAGCCTTGACAACACTGATGAAACCAGAAACCATGGATGTATTATAAGAACTGGATACTGAACCGAAAATGGCCTTCCCATTCGACACAATGGAAATTGCTCAGTGGCGCTTAACACATGGAAACATGGGGCCTTATTATTTTTGAGTCACGCGGACTCATAGCTGTAGAGACTTTTAAATTCGCACAGGTTGTGGGGCTGTGATCTTGCTGACGCCCTGAGGCATCTGTGACAAGCACATCCGGCGCTGAAGCACTCCCACAGGATGCGTGTTCTGCCATCAAACTACTCCTGGAAATGTAGCTATGTGCAAACCCATGCAACAGCTCTTACCGAGCAGGGCAAACGCAGCACCGACAAGTATAGTTTGGAAAAAATTTTATACCTAATAAGGATATAAAATGTTGATGAACTATTTTTATTTAACAGAAATAAAATTATTCACTATACGCCAAACAACGTCAGCAAACAGTTGACTTGCTACTGTATAAGATGACAGTTCAAATACTTATTTTCCACACAGTTCAAAAGCGAAATGTATTAAGTTGAAAGTAAAAGCGTTTTAGAGCTTGTTTGTACGGCCTCCTTTATTCTTACTGGATTCAAGACGATAACCCAACTGCACAGAGCACTGCCTGTGCTTCATGAACTGATAAGTTTTATAGTAGATGACGTTGATCAAAGTATTTAGCCAATTCTGACAAGCGAATTACTTTTAGTGTACGAATTCTCAGCTCGTAATTCATCCTTTTCTATACCTGGAACTGGAGCCATCCCATCTGACTCGGTGCACACACCATTCATTAGAGTTGAATTTTAATGTGCGAATGCATATGCTTTCTTATACTCTACTTAACCGGCGGGTCATCCGTACCACTGCTACACGTTTTTATTACCCGCGTTTATCAGCGCAAAAGTCATCTAAATTTTTACGGCTAAATTACGCGCGTGTTTTTTACAACCCGAATGTTTCTCTGGGTACTCAAACATCAAAGGTAAGCTGGAAAGTTCTGATTTCGTTACGATATTAAGTGAAGAAGTTTGGTCTGAATTATTTTTCCTTCCCTTATACAAGGATATAAATTTTAAGTCCTTACATGATCCTTAGCCCAGTTATAAAATATCGTAAATCGATCTTAGTTTTTGTTCTCATCCGGTTTCTTTCTCTGAGACCTACGTGTTTTCTCTGCTCAGATGGAGTTCAGCACGCATTAAGCGAATCTCCATAGCATCACTCCCCTTTACTGATGCCCTCACGAACAGTCATGTCATTCACATCTCATCTTGTCCAAGCGTTTCCAACCCACTCCAACACTTCTAGCTAATAAGGCTGAACAACAAATTGTTATGTATAAGTATTTTATGTAAGCACTGTATATCATTTGTAAATGGAGATTTGTTATGCTGTGTTTTGCTGCCTTGCTGGTCAGCTATTTATTTTGTTCATCAGCACCCTCTGGTGGTGTGTCTCCAACTAACAAAAACATGATCTGATGTAATATCTTCTTTGAAATAGGAGCTAGTGCTGTCTAAAGCTGGCATCTTCCTGCCTGGAGGCGGGGATTGCAGGAATCCTCTTGAATCTTTCCAGAATATTTGCTAGTCTATATAAATGTTGTAATGAATTTAGTCACCAGAACGTGTTTTGGCTGTAACAAGTTACATAATGGCATAGAGTGTTTTAGAAGTTGAACAGTGGATTATTTGTAGAGGTTTTTTTTTTTATTAGTGAAGAATAAATTTGTTTAAGTTGTCATTGCTGGTTTTCTTTGTTGTGATTTTCAAGTCATAACAATTGGAAGTTCCACCGAGATCAACCATTCATTGGATCAACGATTGGATTCACCAAAGATTAAAGCTGAATTATTTTAAATCTTGTGACAATTTGAAAAGCCAGCAATCATGACTTTTGATGTTGAAAATTTTTTTGAGAACTCCCACCCAGGAATCAATTGTGCTGGCAAAGAAGAAGGACTTGCTGCAAATAGCCTCAACCCCTGGATTATCTGATGTGAAATCATCAATGAAGAAACAAGAAATATTGAACATTTTGGTGCAACATTTCCTCGATGAAGATATCTTTGGGGAAGAAGCAGCAGAATTGATTAAAGATGTGGAGGTGCACCATAGGCTGCAAAGACTTGAATTTCAGCTTTGCCTGAAACTTCTGGAAAGAAAGAAGAAGGAAGGAAAGAACTGGAAGAGAAAAAAAGGTTGGAGAAAGGAGAACTGGAAGAAAAGAAGGTTGGAGAAAGGAGAGGTAGAAAAGAAGGGTTGGAGGAGAGAACTGGAAGAAGGATCACTTTAGTACGAATTGAAATGAAAGAAAATAAAGCAGAGTACTGTTACAAAATCTTTTGGACTTTCTGATAATTTTGATGTGGTTAAACACATCAGACTTGTTCCTCCTTTCCTAGAAATGATGTAGACAATATTTTACCCATTTTTGAAAAAATTGCTTTGAAAATTTGAAATGGCCAAGAGCATTGGACAATGATGTTACAAGAGGTATTTCTTTGCTGGTAAAGCTAGGAAAATCTTCTAACCAGTTATCTGTCCAACAGTGTTCTGATTATGATTTTGTCAAATCTGCCATTCTGAAGGGTTATGAATTGGTCCCCGAGGCTTACAGGCAAAAATTTAGGAATTCTTGCGAGGAAGCCAGTCAAACTCATGTTGAATTTGGCAGATTGAAGGAACAGTTGTTTGATCAGTGGTGTAATTCCATTAAAGTTGAAAGATTTTTGACAGAGATGAGGCAACTAATTCTGGTTGAGGAATTCAAAGGTGTATCAGCCCTGATATTGACTTTCCTTGAGGAGAAACAAGCCATTACTTTGCAAGATGTTTCCACCTAGCTGATAGTTATGCACTGACTCATAAGTCTTCTTTCGTCCAAAATCCACTTTTTCTAAATTTCAGAGCAAGTCTCAGTCCAAGACTTCTTCTAATAACACTTCTAATGATTCTAAGGCCATTTCTGAGAGGAAACCTTCCAGTGAGAAGTAATCCTCTGATTCTTTACCTTCTGTGTCTTGCTAATACTGCAAAAAGCAAGGTCACCTTATTTCTGAGTGTTATGTTCTCAAGAAAAAACAACAACGAAGAGAGAATCTCTTGTATCAAAGGTCAGTTCGTCTGATCTTCTTCCTTCTGTGTCTGATTCTGTTATGGAGGGTTTTGAGCCATTCATCACCGATGGTTTTGATTCACTTTCACATGATTTTCCTCATCTGCTCCTGTTTGAATTCTAAGGGATTACTGGGTCTTCCCAATCTCTTATTCTTGCAGAATGTTCTGCCTTTTTCAGATAATCATCTCTCAGGCTAATGTCATATTCAAGAGGAGTAGAATGTTAGTTTACAAGTGTTCCTCTCCATTATATTTCATCTCAAATCAGACTTGGTCTGGGCCTGTTACTGTTGGTGTGGAGTCTTCTCTTCCTTTCAAAGGTGTTCATTTGCTTCTTGTGTGATCTGCTGGGGATAAGGTTATGCCCTACCCTGTATTAACAGCCTCCTTTTGATTGATCAAGTCTGAATCATATAGAGGAGGAAATTCAGACCTCTACTCCTTCATGTGCAGTTACTCGTACTATGGCCAAAAGGCTATTCAAGATGATGCTGACTGGACTTCAACCTGGCTGGCTTCTTCATTGGGCAGTCTTTTTCATCCAGGAACCTTCCAGTCCTGAATGTCTGGGAAATCTTCAGACTTGTCCTTGTCAGGTCATTCTAATGACATTCTCAGCCTCGAAAAACAACTTATTCAGGAGCAACAACAAGCTTTCCGTGATTTAAGCATATCTTCTACCACAGAGCTTGCAAGTGAACAGAGGCTACTCAAGTTCCTGTCTCATTTTTTACTACAAAAATGAATTGTGCTTATGAGAAAATGGGCGTCCACCTGATGTTTCTGCAGAATGAAAGTGGGCCGATCCACACATCAAGTGTTCTTCCAAAGTCTTATCATCAAGAAACTCTTAGTCTGGCCCATGACAATCCTATGTCAGGTCATTTAGGTATCAAGAAGACCCTTCAACGTGTCAGGAACCACTTCTTCTGGCCTTCCATGAAGTCCGATGTACAGGAGTACTGCAAATCCTGTCATACTTGTCAAATGGTTGGGAAGCCAAACCAGAATATTCCAAAGGCTCGACTTAAGCCCATTCCCGCTTTTGAAGAACCTTTCAGTCGGATCATCATTGACTGTGTTGGACCATTGCTGAAGACTAGATCTGGTTGTGAGTACCTACTGACTATCGTAGTGCTTCACCCAGTTTCCTGAGAGCGAATTCCATACGTAACATCAAAGGCGAAGACTATCATCAAGGCTCTTACCAGGATTTTTTATAGCACATTGGTCTTCCTAAGTCTGTTCAGTCTGATCAAGGTCAAATTTCATGTCACGGAATATTTCAACAAGTTATGCATGAGCTTGGTATTAAAACAATACAGATCATCCAGCTACCCATCCTGAGAGTCAAGGTGCTTTGGAGGTTCCATCAAACCCTGAAAGAACATGATGAGGGACCTACCCTTGACACAGGAAAGACTAGGATGAAGGTGTCCATCAATATTTCTGTTTGCTGCCCGTGGCTGTTCAAGTCTCTTGGGTTCAGTCCTTTTGAGCTTGTTTTTGGGCAGCCAGTCCATTAGACCTCTAGAAGCTTCTGAAGGAAAAGTTGCTGGCGAAGATGATCTCCCAATTAACTTGCTTCAGTATGTCACCAGCTTCATGTCGTCTCTCTAAGGCTTGTAACTGCTAAGTCTAATCTCCAAAAGAGGCTCAGGACAAAATGAAAACCAGATATGACCTTCATTCCCCAAGATGAAGTTTTAAACTGGTGACAAAGTCCTGGTGCTTTGCCAGTTCTGGAAACCCTCTAAGAGCCCGATATTTCGTGCCCTTACACTGTCTCAAAGATCAGTGGTCTAATTTACATCATTTTAACCCCTGGAAGGAAAACAAAACAAATGTGTAAGTATCAACATGCTGAAAGAATACATTGACAGAGACCCTCAGCAAAAGCCAGTCAACGTGGTAAATACAACTGAACCTGGAAAATTCTGGAAGATTGTGACTGCCCCTTGGAAAATGAACCTGGTCCAGCCAAACTCGAAAATTCAGACATTCTTCAAAATATTGACAGCAAGTTGTCCCACCTGGATCCTTTTCAACAACAACAGCTAAAGCAGCTCATATCCCCTGACGTTCCCTCGAGGACTGATATGGTTTACCATGATGTCATCTTACAAGATGATGACCTGTAAAACAGCATCCTTACAGAATGAATCCAGAAGAAACGAAATACTATAAACAAGAAGTCAAATATCTGCTTGAAAATGACTTTGTTGAACCAAGTAACAGTGACTGGAGTTCTCCATGCATCCTAGTTCCGAAACCCAATGGAACATATAGAATGGTGACGGACTATAGGAAAGCGAACACTCAATCAAAAACGGACTCATATCCTATTCCCAGGATTGATGACTGCATTGACAAGTTGGACAGCAGTCAAAGTATGTCCTGGGGAATTTGATCTCCTCAAGGGCTTCTGGCAGATCCCTCTAACAGACCCCGAACAAGAGAGATCTCTGCCTTCGTCACACTAGATGGATTATACCAATACAAGGTCATGCCCTTTGGAATGAAAAATTCTCCAGCCACCTTCCAATGTCTGTAGTAAACAGAGTGATAAGCTGGACTACCGGGATCACCGAGGCCTATAGCCAGTAACACTATCATCACCAGCGACAGCTTCAAGGAAACACCTCACCAACATTAGAAACTTCTTTCCAGAGGTGTGTGATGCCAAGCTGACTATCAACCTTGTTAAAAGTGACTTTTGTAAAGCTACAGTTGTTTACTTGGGTCATATTGTAGGACAGGGTCCAAGTCAAACCAATTGATGCAAAAGTAAAAGTTTTCACTGAATTTTACAAGCCTACAACTAAAAAGACAACTAATGAGATTTCTAGGGATGGCTGGCTACTACAGAAAAATTCTGTAAAATTCCTCTATCATTTCTGAACCTTTGACAAATTTGCTGAAGAAAATGGAAAATTTGTTTGGGATAAGAAAAATGTCAAAATTCATTTGACCAACTAGAAACTATCCTCAAAATGCCAGTTCTCTTATCTCTAATTTCAAGGAGTTCAAGTTGGCTGTTGATGCCAGTGATATTGGTGCAGGCGCGATTTTTACTGCAGAAGACACTGTTAGGAGTAGATCATCCTGTTTGTTATTTTCCAAAAAAGTTTGATGAACATCAGAAAAACTATACAACAATTGAAAAAGAATGTTTAGCACTTGTTTTGGCTTTACAACATTTTGAAGTTTATTTGACTTGTTCAGCTACTTCCATCAAGGTCTTCAGTGATCACAATCCCCTCACATTCTTGCATAAGATCAAAAACAGAATCCACTTTAAAGATTACTGAGATGGGTTACTTTTGCAAGAGTATGATTCAGATATTTCTCATCAGGAAAAAGAATAATGTATCCCAGATACACTTTCCGCATGTAAGTTTATTTCTTTGTTGATTGTGAAATAATGTAATTTTACTTTTCTATTTGATTGTGAAAATTGCACTGGTTGTTATGTATATGATTGTTATAATGATCAATGATACTTTTGCGTAAAGTTCAAGATTATACTGATTATAAAACTGTGTTAATTTTAACAAAAGAAAGCTTTTAGTGAACCTTTCTTTTCATAAGACGATAGTGTTATGTATAAATATTATGTAAAGCACTGTATATCATTTGTAAATGGAGATTTGTTACATGCTGTTTTTGCTGCCTTGCTGGTCAGCTATTTATTTTGTTCATCAGCACCCTCTGGTGGTGTGTCTGTAGCAAAACATGATCTGATGTAATATCACTTCTTTGAAATAGACTAGTGCTTCCTAGAAGCTTCTGGCATCTTCCTGCCTGGAGGGGGCGGGATTACCCAGGAATCCTGTAGATCTTTCCAGGAATGTTGCCAGTCCTATATAAATACTGTGAATTTGGTCTGAGAGGCAGAGTTTTTGTTTGTGACAGAGTTACATAGTGGCATTAGAGTGTTGTGGGGATTGAACAGTGGATTATTTGTGAGGGGTTTTTTTTTTATTAGTGAAGAATACATTTTGTTTAAGTTGTCATTTACTGGTTTTTCTTTGTTGTGATTTTTCAAGTCATAACAAAATGCATCTGTTTGTGCCTGCCATGCAAGTTCGGCACATGCATAAAATAACAGAAACTTCTGTTTGTTGTTATCTGAAAGTCCGACATCAAGAATGCATCTGATATTGCTTGAATAATTAAACGGCGGCGCAATGGTAAATAAATGATTAGCGCTGGCAAGTTTCTTGGGCTGTATGCTCACCATGCTGAAAGAGCACATATTATGGGCGTAGTCAATGCTACTCAGCCAGCATAGTGCAGTGGTCGGTGAAAGATATTCAAAGTAATGAAATAAACAGCTAGAAGCAGGTGCATCTTGAACATTTTAATACGAAAAAGCAAAGCAAGTGTTAGCTACATACACGCTTATGGGATGTCACCTTCAATAGTTACCGAATACACA
Organism: Gymnothorax javanicus; assembly: GCA_029692085.1. NCBI lineage: Eukaryota > Metazoa > Chordata > Actinopteri > Anguilliformes > Muraenidae > Gymnothorax > Gymnothorax javanicus. The sequence continues at coordinate 123,628,525 of CM056197.1, read as the reverse complement.
ACCGTTATCCAACCTTTGTTAAACAACAACAGCCTTTGCTAACTTACTGTTTATTCTGTAACGTTATATAAAAGATAGGTGAAGCAGTCGAGTCGCAACATAACAAAGCCATTCATCAAATACAATAAATGAAAACATTGGTGTTGTTACACCTGCTCACTTCACCGATTTGGTGATAACGTAAGCCGTTAGCATGGAATCTCCTGACCAGTGCTACACGCAGAGAACCGCAGCTGCTGCACTGCTTACGGACGCGTAGAGACAAAGGTCACCGGGTAGCGTAACGGTAGGATTGACTTACTTGTGGAGTCAGAAAGCTGGCAACTTCAGCGTCCACAATCTTTCTCTTTCGTGGCTCCTTCCACCTGGGAAGGCTAGCCCGATGTTGACCCTCGTTTTTTGAATGCGCCGGTCGCGCTGCCTGTTTAATTATCTTTTTTGCTTTCTTCGCGATGAGGATTCCGTCTCCTGTGCTGCTGCTACATATGCTTGGTCCTGCATTATGCTGCAGTAGTGCCAGACCTAAACTTACGGTAGCCTCTCTTGCTGATCCTCCGGCGTCTCAATCACTCTCGCTGGCTACAGCAGGGCATAGCCCTTGAATTTATTCCGGAGTTTAGTGCCATTGTCCCTTGCGGTGGCTGTAGTTTCAAAGATGGCTGACTGTCATGGGCTTCCTACCGGCTTACCCGTCCAAGGTACTAACAAATCCTAAGATTCCTTAGTTCACGGTGTCAGTTATTCGATTGGTCATAATACCAATGTTGACGCATATATGAATGCAGACATAGATTTTGACAAATAAACAACTGAAAATGTTACAATGTCCCTTTAAGAAGGGCTGGCTAACAACATCATATTTCATCATATCATCTTCAGTTATATAGGAATTCATAGTAAAAATATGGTATTGTTACATAAATGTTACACATGCCCAAATAAGGATGTGAGAATAAGCAATTCTTAGAAAATTTGAACTCAATGGTATAAAATTGTTCTGGCTCTACCAATGTATTTGAAAAAATGTGTAGTTTGTCCTCTAGATGTAGCCCAATATCAAAAATTACACCAGAAAAAAATTCATTGCTTTATCTAGCATACCCGCTGAGTTTTTAGAGCTCAAAGGAGGCAGTGATTTTTAACATTTTTGATTTTCGGCCATTTTTAGAGCCTTGTGATAAGAAAAGAATTACAAGCTACAGCAAATCTGACAGCATTTATAATCTTACAGAAAAATTCAGCTCAAGACATGAATTTCAAAAAGCTGTACATTGGAAACACTTGGAGATATTCTTGTTTTGAAGTTGCAGCGAGGAGCAAGTTTGGTAAAAAAAAAAAAATTTCGAGACACCTTAACTTCAAAACTATTTGAGATACAGGGCTAATATTTTGGGTTCCTGCGTAAATATGGTGGAGCACCAGTGAATTTTTTCAGAAGAATCTGAAGGGGTGACCTGGGACCCGCTTTTTGATTTGAGCTGGAATGACCCTGTAGCTAGTCAATATAAGTAAGGCAACTGGCATGAATTTACAACACAGCCTACAATAGGTGCTGCCAGTAATCAAGCTACTGGGCTGTTAAGTCACAATATGAATGTCAATTGCAGTAACCAATCTGACTTTATAGTCAGTGACAATGCAGTATTTTATATCTGATAGGAGTGTTGTGCAATAATGTCTGACGCTTCTTGTGAAGATATCTTAGTCCAATTACCTGTGGCTAATTTGACGCCAGTGAAATTATCAATATATCAGTATCTCCGAAGTATATTAGCTACCTAGTTTCCTTGATTATTTTAAACTGTGTCAATTGCGCATGTAAAACGGAAAAGACTGAGAAGTGGCAGAAAAGATCGGGATCCATCGGACAGTTATTTCCTATAGCTAATTCTAATTCTAGCTGGCTATATTCACTCGCTCAAGCAAGCCTTTAACAAGTGAACGAAACAAAAATAAATTGACATGGTCAATTGCGAAAAGTCATAACTTAGAAACAGAAAAGTAACCTGAGGTAGGGTAGAGCGGGGTAAGATGCCCCCCTTTAGCCGAACAACATGCATTAATATTTGTTTTGCTTGAATGGATAGTATGTAAAGTTGGCTACCACATCTCGAAAGATTTTTGACATATTCACGATAGAAATATTTTTAAATGTTTAATTCCTTTTTTTTTTAAAAAAAAGGTCATGCCCTTTTGAATGGGGCATCTGCTGTATGTTTTCTAGAATAACTTGTAAAGCCTAATACATACTGGTTTTACTGCATTTCACATGGTAACTATCGTATTATAGCTGTGTAATTGGCAGGTACATCTCATACAAAAGATCAACATCTTTTTAGAAATTTTCTTGCTAAAGAAATGGGGAAAGAAAGAGGTACGTTCTCCCTAAACTTAACTTTTTATTAACTGAGTAAACACTAAGGCACAAGTGATGGCAAGGTACTGTTGGCATTAAATGCATAAATGCAATAGATGGTCACATCTGTGGCCTACTAAAAAATATGAGGCATCACATTAGATAAACATGTAGCGGTATGGAACATCTATGAGTATCCATGAAAAGTCTTTAAAATGAAGAGTGACTATAATGCATTTCACCCAATGTATTTCTTTTTAGGCCTTTATGGGTATTGATGCATATATGATTCATTATTGTGTAACTCCATATGGCCCTACTTTTAATATGTATGGATACACTTAACTTTCCATTCCCAATTTCTTTATAAAAATCATCATGTCTGATATATATTTCCAATAAATAGAACACAATTTTCAGAATAACCTCTTAAAACAGAATGAATACGACTCAAAATGGGATAAGATGCCTTCCTTCCCTAGAGGCATCTTACCCCCAAACCAAAAGGGCATCTTACCCCCCAGTACTACCATATTGGTTTTGTCTCATTAACCCCAATTTTTCTCCTATTATCACCACACAGGACCCCCTTTTATACATAGAGAAGGCATCAGAGAGTTACACTGACATGTCCTGCAGACTCCTAGAGCATTCAAATACTTGTGGCAAAAAGATTCATTTTGGGGTGCCCTGGTGGCTCATCGGTCTAAGCACGTGTACCATAAAGGCTGTGTCCTTCCCGCAGTGACCTGAGTTCAATTCCAGCTCAGGTCATTTTGCTGCATGTCTTCCCCCATTCTTCTCCCCAACCTTCCTGTCTCTCTACACTGTATAACTGTCAAATAAAGGAAAAATTCCCAAAAAAATAATCTTTTAAAAAAAAAAAATTCATTTGGTCATTTTTTATAAGAAAGACGGTAAAAACACAAATAGTTTGAGTTCTTACATTTCACTTGCTCTGTTGACTCATCTGTTGCTCAGGATTTCCCTCCAGGTGGCAGTGCATTTGTCTAAGTCAAGAGCCACATACTGGGCACAGCTGAAATTGAATGATAAGCAAAGGGCATCTTACCCGTAGGGGCCTCTTACCTCACTCTACCCTATTCATTCCAGTTTTTCGTTAATCTGCGACTTAAAAGAAATGCTGCCAAGCTGCAGATTTTTGTCTTTAACATTATGTTCCAAGGCCATATCGAATCAAGCAATGAAAGTATGCCTATATCAATCTTAACTGTAGCCCGGGCAGATCTTAAGCTACAATTTACAGCACACATTAGTGTGCCTGTATAAGAAGGAAATAATGAAGAAATGAAAGGTGTTACATATTAGATTTACATATTTTAAAAATCATCATAACATATCACTTTTATTGGTTTAATTATGCACAACATTAATATCACCTTAACTTTTCATGAAAGGCGCGGTTTGCAGCCTAAAATAGCATTTGAGCTGCGTAAAAAAAAAAAAAAAAAAAAATGCGCACCTAAGGCTGAAAAATTAAGTTTACAGGTGCAAATGTTTGCGCACCTAAAGATTTTTCAAGAAAAGGCCTGGTTTTTGATTCGGAAATCCATGATAGGGGAAGAGGAGGTAATATAGACCCCCTAAGGTTGCCATGAGCTGGAGCCTAGACAAATGGCTCACCTCAGCTCAAAAGTTGTTGATCTATTAGACCCCTAAGCTTGCTACATAGCTGTGTAATATGAGAAACATATCTCTGCAGATGGCTCCACCACGGAAGGAATCATGAGATCCCTCACTGTGTGCATATTCCCCACAGTGTTTCTAATATGGACTCTGACAATGGGGCAATATGGACATGGGGTCCATATTGCTCCGAAAGGTTTCTGACACCAAACAATATTAATACCAAAGCAAGTACACTGAGGAATAGGGTAAAACTTTATTTTGACACAAAAATTCTTGAGTAAATGTTTGAATGTAAATCCTTATTAATTAAGGATTAATTAAGGACACTCTGAAGAAATATAGGCCCTTTTAAACCTGCGCTTCACTTTAGATAATGTTCTTAGCGACACTCATCACAAACAAATGTCCCAAATCCTTCATAATCCGTTTCATTCTCATGAGCCCACTGCTTGCATTGATTACAATGAATCCAAGGAAATTCTGGAGGGTCAACATATAGTTCCTGGCAGTATATGCAGTAAAAATTGGCAAATAGATTCGCTGGTCCTTGGAGACGTTTTTGAGCAGGTTTCTTTTATTTGCTTTTAGCTGTTGAGCTTTTTGCTGTTGTTGTTGGGGTTTATTGCTCTGTTTTTTCTTGCAGCCTTTTTCCTTCTGCTGTTTTTGCTCCATCATCAGACCTCTTTTTATATTTGAAGACCACAATGGGAAAATGATCAGTCACATTTTCACGTTGTGGAGAAATGCTGAATTAAAAATTCAAAACAATCTCAGAAACAAAGTACTGAAAACATATGCAAAAAATATAAAATATATAAAATATTATAATAATATATAATATATAAAATATACAAAAATGCTTAATCTCATTTTTCCTTTATGGTTTTCATATGTCTAATCATCTGCAAGAACAAAATAAAATAATTTCAAATGTTTTCTTCACTGCATTTATGCTCTGGAAAATTGTCATAAGCACATTACAGACCTAGATCTTCAGATCCAAAAACAAGGCAAGCTTATTGATCTAGACGTTTATATATTCAATTTCCATATAGGCAAAGTTACAAATGCCTGCAGTATGCAATCATGAGTCCAGCTGAAATATTTCATCAATTTTCCACTCGACATATTGTGCGGGGAATATGGACAGTCATCCTGGAAAATATGGACCAGAGTCCATATTAAAGGAAAGCGATGGGTCCATATTCCCTGAGCCGTACTGTTCCATCATGACGGATCAATGCTCGAACACGGTATGATTCGGTGGGGCAATCTCACACGTGGTCTGTAGAGGACAAATCTTTGAACAGAATCTTACCAGCACCTGATTCAGAAAACGACTTAATAGAGACGTCTGCATCATACAACACTTCACTACATTGTAAATGTCTACACTGGAAACACTGGTGTGTTCATATTTCCTTGAATTGCACGCATTCACCTTCATCTGTTGTCCATCACAATGGCGCCTGTGTGTATTTGTGGTGTCACATCCAGAGTCCTGAAAGTGCATTGTATCATGGGTAATGGGAGGGTGTCCATATTCACCAAGGGTCCATATTACCCCAACTTACCCTATATTTATGGAACAGCTACTGAACCCATATCACGCGCTGAACAGTGCAGAGAAATCCTGATTAGCCCATTGCCGCGACCAACACGAAGATTGTACAAATTGCTATCCAGCCCGGCAATTACACGCATGCGGTTTCGCCTTCTGATCACAAAGTTTCAACAAGGTCAACGAGCTCACGGGTACCAATATGCTAGTTAACTAAAAAAAAAAAATGAACAGAATTTTTTAAAGAAGGTGCGGAAATTTTAGTATTATCTTATGAAGAAAGTGCAATAAGAGAATATGAGAGTTATAATTGCACATAGTAGCTCATTGTTACAGAGCAGAACCTCTCAGTGTTTCAGATCAGTGGCTCCCCCCTCAGCACCTGCAGTAGGTCCCAGCTGCAGCAGTGCAGCCTCTGTGCAGTCTGACTGAGGGAGGTTTTTGTACGGCTCTCTAACACTGTGTGAACACCCAGCTACTACTGATGTAATGTGCACTCTGACAGTAATAATCTCCTGCATCTTCAGCCTGGACTCCAGTGATTTTCAGTGTAAACTGAGTCCCAGATCCACTCCCACTGAAACGATCAGGAATCCCAGACTGTCGAGTTGTGGCAGCATTAATCAGGAGTTTAGGAGCCTGACCAGGTTTCTGCAGGTACCAGTTGAGGTACTGGTTGGAGTTATAAACGTAAACACTCTGACTGGCTGAACAGCTGATAGTGACAGTGTCTCCCTGCTGAACAGCCTGAGCTGCTGGAGACTGAGTCACAACTACATCTGCCATTGATTCTGGAAAAGATAAACATGGAAATGGTTATCAATACAGATACACCTTGTCAAACAAAACAAATTTCTACAGCATATTTTATTATAAAATATAGACAATTCCACTGAAAAAGGTGAGATAAATTTTAATTCGTAAGGTAAAATGGATCCATCTCACCGTGTACAAGGAGTCCCAGCATCACCAGCAGTAGAAAGTCTGACATCATCATAATGCTGCCTGTGTCAGTGTCTGTGAAAGGACTGGACAGTCACTGATCAGTACTGGGGGTCTTAAAGTGTGTGGAGTAGTGAGGTAGGACAGGTATGCAAAGCCCCTTCCTCTATACAAATCCTGTCACACACAGTTAGAGGAGCTCTGATGTGTGACCAGCAGTGGGTCTATAGAGGGCTGGGACATTTTTCACTGTGTGCAGTAATTTTTGACTTAACAACTGATTCATTGCAATAATAACATATTGTCTGAAATTATATTGCACTTGTCCTGTTTTCACATTTAACACTGTGCTTTTAGATGTCAGTTATGAGAGTCCTTGTGCTAACAGGGATGATACAGGGCTAACTGTGGTGGGAAAATTTCTCTCTCTTCTCCTTAACTAATCACTGTGATATTTTTTTTCCAAGGCCTGCAGCAGCAGAGGCCTTGGATCATCTTTTTATCGATGATTTTCACTGCTGTCATAGTTTAGAGGTGTGAGAACACAAACACGATTAAAATGTAATTGACTGAACACACTAGTAATCACTATCGGTGATTGGCCGTTTCTAAAACACAGATTCCCCTTGATAAAACATGCCTTGAAACCAGGAGAGTCTTTGGTTTTATGCGTGCAGTGAGGTTTTGCCAATAGGGAGGTTTTGCTCCCTAATAGGACTCTAGGTAGGCAGCAGATAACTGCTCGAATGAAAAATACAAATGCCAGACGAAGTCAGCATTGACAACCCCCAATTTTCTTTGCACTGTAACATAACGATAACTATGTTGTTCAAATCATAATTGAATTTCATAGCTTTTGCCGCCATAAAACAAAAACAGTTTTCGTGTTTTTTTGGGTAGCATTGGCAGAAACTCAGAGGGTCAAAGAGGCTCTGTGATATACTTGAACGAGCACTCGGTGCTCTGCTATGTTTGGCTGTAATGAGTAGTGCTCAATTGCTCTTGCCCTATGTTGTTGTTGGGACTACTACCAAAAGCTACCATTGTACCTTCCGCCTGGTCTCAGTGTCTTATTGATTATAAGACGTGTATATTGCACTAAGTACTCACTCTGCATTTGGGAGACAGGTAGCACTATAATAGTGCCATGGCAGCCCGCATATTATGACATGGTTTCAGAAAACAGACTTACAGAGAGACTCAGGCAACGTACATTGTGTGAACAGGAAGCTAATATTGGCTAGCAACACACTGGTGTGAGCATCGACCAGACCAGTTCAATGTCATCAAGAGCTCTGCGCAAAGGCCGCGCCCCTTTTTGAGGGAAACAATTGCGCTCATGCATTGAGATCAATGAGAAATAAGTGCGAAAATTGAGCATTAAAATGCCCAAAAGTTGGCTGCTGGGTTGCACCTTGAAAAAAATGACCAGTCTGGAGCTCAGGTTCCTTCTCCTACCTGGTAAAGGGCAAAATCCGAAGAGGATAGCTTAATGGCTTCAGGCTGTTCAAAGAGAGGATAAGGAGAGGAACAACCTTAAATTATTAAGATAACGCGAACGCTCAGGTTCGGGCAAGGAGGCAAAATAATCGCTAGACATGTCAATAAATCAAGAAATGAATGTAAACAGGAAATTAAGTTAAATAAATCTGATGAATTTTACACCTAATAACACATCAAAGTATATTATGGTCAATGGGATCTCAGGTTTTCTATCCCCCAAAAAAGGGCGCGGCCTTGACGTTTGGCAAAGTACCCGGATGTGCTGGTCGGGTCTATGGAGCAGTTCAAGTCGCTGTCACCGATGATGCTCACTGGTAACCTTGCAGAGAACTGGCGCAGATGGGAAGAGCGTTTTCGACTATACGTTGTAGCCTCAGGTCCGTGTGACAAGGAGGAGGATGTTAAAATAGCTATTCTTCTTCACACCATCAGTGAAGACGCACTAGAAGTGTATAACACGCTCGCGGTTATCCCACCTGCCGAAAATGTGACAATGGATGACGTACTCAAAGCTTTTAAAGACTACTACAGCCCCTTGAAAAATGTTGTTTTCGAGCGGCATCAGTTTTGGTCACATTTGATGACGGGAGGGATTTCTTTGGACAGATTTGTCACGAGCTGCGGCAGAAAAGCAAAGACTGTGAGTTTGGCGCTAGCGAAAATGACAGGCTAAGAGATAAATTGGTATTTAGCATAACTGATTCTCATCTAAAGGAGAGACTGTTACGTGAAAATAGCTTAACTCTGCACAGAGCCATAGAAATACGTAGGGCAACAGAGCTTACCAAGGCGCAAATACAGGCGATGCAGACCGCACATGTCACACATGAGACTCCAGTGGATGCTATTAAGAAAGCAGCAGAGCAAATGAGAGCGAGAGCTGGGAACAAGAGCAGCAAGAAACGTGCAGCAACCAGCAACTGCCAGAAATGTGGAGGGAAACATGAGCCACGCCAGTGCCCAGCTTATGGAGCAGTTTGTCACAATTGTGGAAAGAACAACCATTTCTCCAAGTTATGTAGAGCAGCCAGCGACAATACTGGCAATAATAAAACAAAGATAGTGAACTGTATAGAAAGTGAGGTGGATTCCTAATATATTGGACTGCTAAAGAGTGACATAGAGGGTGCTGTGGGCCAGATTATGGACAGTACATGGTACACAATGGCCAGCATCAGAGGCATGGATGTAAACTTCAAGCTTGACACAGGAGCTGATGCAAACGTGCTGCCCATATCCATCCTCCAACAGCTGCCAGGTCCCCTTCAGCTGCAGCCTACAAAAACAGTGTTGGTTTGTGGAATCAATGCAGTATTGATTTACTTGTTTGCTTTATTATTAATTGTTTATCCTTGCTTGTTCTTGCTCATTTTAGATATTAGTTGTATATCCTTGCTTGTTTTTGAATAACTTAGGCCTTGCGTAGCTGTAGTTTCCATTATCTGGCCAATGCGTAAGTAAAAAGCGTCATTGCATATGGTTTATCTAGAACCATGCGGAGCTGACTGACCCTGACAGGCCAAGATGTTCTTTTTCTCTCTTAGTTTATGTGTTTTCAGGAGAAGGAGTACCAGGAGAGCCTGAGACGCCAAAGAGATAAGCCCAAGAGATGATAAGAAGAAACCACCTGTCTTCTCTGAGCTGTTTACGCATAGCTCAGGGTCAGCTTGACGTGGGCTGCGTGCGTCTGCAAGAACATTCCAGTTAATACCATGATGTGTAAATCAGTTCGGGGAGGAGGATGTCAAGATGGACTCTTACTTATACACCAGCAAGAAAGAACTTTCTTTTGTCTTTGTTCTGCTGATGTAACTTGGACCCTAAGTTCGCATGTAGTAAAGGATCATATTTACTGTCGTCTGTCTCAGTCCGATTTCTTTCAGGAATACAATTTAAAATTCCCACAACAGGTGACACAGAGGCACTGAAAGCAGCCAGGAGGGACCTGACTGCAAGCATAAAGAGAGCAAAAAAGCCACATGCCCAGAAATACAGGGCCACTTCTCCAGCAACGACCCTAAGGGCATGTGGAAAGGCATTAAGTGCATCACTGATTATAACACCAAAGGTGCACAATGCCCCAGGGACCCCTCTCTGCCTGATGCCCTCAACAAATTCTACGCCCGCTTTGAGGACTCCAACTCCACACTCATTCTCTGTTCATGTTTTTAGGTTTTTCATTGTTCCTCATTCTCTTTTTACGTATTTTACATGTTACTTAATTTATTCTTCTTTGTTATCTTGGGCTCCTGATGTGTGTACTATCTAGCCCAACCTCTTGCCCTGTAAAGCACTTTGGTGGCAACCCCTGTTGTATTTAAATGTGCTATATAAATAAAATGACTTGACTTTGAGACACACACACACACACACACACACCCCTGCCCCCCCTCACCAGGGACGTGTGAATACTCATACACCCCCCTTTGAGAGAGAGAGACACACACACACACACCCCTGCCCTCCTCACGACTGCCCCACTCACCATGGACATGTGAACACTTATACACCCCGCCCCCCTCACTAGGAACATGCAATACCCACACAGCCCTGCCCCCTCACATGGACAGGTGCAATATTGGCTAAATTAGCCGACCGGACTGCTCTTGTGCACTATATTTAATGTAAATATTACTATTTATCGCACACTTTTATACTTTCAATATTTTTATATTGTGTTTCTTCATTGTATTGTTCTTGGCTTGACCGGGCCTCAGTTCTTAATTTCGTACCTCCTCATGTGCATGCATGTGTTGTTGGTATGACAATAAAGAATCCTTGAACTTAAGCAAAGGCTAAACCAGGGGTGAGTTCAATAGACCTAACATTTGGTTACATTACCTAACAAGATAATACAGAGTAACGTTATATGAGGCTATTGTGAGGCTCCGACACTAGGAGTGGACATGTCGGGGTGCTGGCTACACAAGATGGAGGGCAACAGCAATTGAATTTAGTAAACCAGGGTTTATTTTTGTTCTGGGGTGATCCCTTTAAGAGGCGATAGCCTCGAGTAGGGGAAAAATGGGAGAAAATAAAAGTCGGCTCAAGCGCCCAAACTATTAATCAAAATTCAGCATCAGGTGCGGCCCCAGACTCCTTTCTTCAGTCCCAGAGGTTGTCTACTGGCCGTCCTGGGAAACAGAGGGGAAACAGAAGAATGCACGGTGAGTAAGGCTGGTGCTGATCATTCACTCACGTGAATTGGTGGGTCTTCTTGGGCTTGGGCCTCTTTCTTTTCTCCCTCCCCTCGTAGGCTTGTCCTTAGGATCCAGGAATACCAAAGTGCCCTCCAGCGCCTGTTCAGGAAGGTATCGCAAAGCCAGAAATTTAACATGCAAGAATCAATTGACAGCCAGTGTAGCCCACTCTCACCCTCTGCCTTCTTGCAGGAATGCTACCTCCTTTGTGTTCTTCTTCTATGGTGTTTTACGGCGGTTGGTATCCGTAACCTTATGAGCTAGGAACTACCAAACTTGTCACCATATCCAAATCCTGAATCCACTTCATGTTTCTGTTGTGTCTAATTATCAATTGCCTATAACCCTCCGAACCCTTCCTCCAATATACCCTGAAGATCTTCTCCGGTCACGTCTGTAATACTCAATATCTCTCGAGCTGCACACACTACCATTCTTATCCTTTCCGTCTTTGTCACAATCTCACTAGCACAATTCACCACCATAGCTATAAAAGCTAAGAACCGTCTCCTAAAACCGTCTTCGAATTTCCATCTTTCACACTCCCTCGTACCGGTCTCGTGATTTCCCCCACAGTGATAGCACACGGCTTTTTCCTCCGGCAATTTGCAATCCTGTTCTGTGCAACCCTCTTTTTCACACCTTCTACACCTATATTCCCTTTTACTACACACCGCAGCCACATGTCCGTATTCCTCTATGAATCGTATACCCTCTATGAATCCATCAGTCCTAGAGAACAGGGGTTGGGTTACTGAACTCAGAAAGGGGTCACATGTTAATCACCGAAGCCACGCCCCCATTCTTCATTGGGTTCACTTTCATCCTTCATAATTTATGAAATATAGAGTTAGATAATACAGACAGTAGGTGGCGGTAGAACAATGAAATGGTTGGTATGGAACTCTAAACTCAATAGAAGAAAAAAGATTAAAGGAGGAGACCGCACTCAGTATATTTCAGCAGAGAGTAGAATTCTTGAAGTGTCTAAAACGCATATTTAATTTTATAATAATCCAGTGCGATGCATTTTTAAACCAGCAAGTCTTCAAATTGGCTTCAATATCAGGGGGCAGACATTTTTACTTGGGAAATCTTCTGATTTTGAATTTGATCTTCAGAAATCTCACCTTTAAATGCTTAAGAACCTAAACCTCTCGCAGTTTACATCTCCCGATTAGCCACAATTGCTCTGACTAATTGGGAAAAACCGACGACAATCTAATTTACAATTGATTGCATTGTTATGCATTGCACCACAAAATTATGAGGCGTCGAGCTGCCGGATAGTTCACTCGGTTAAAGCATTGCATTGCGAAGCAGAAGTGACTATCACGGCACGGGTTCGACCCCCGGTCGTACCAGCCGGCAGTGGTTGGCAGCTTTTTCAGAAGTAGCGCGCAATTAGCTAATGCGCTACAGGGAAGCAAAGTGGGAAGAGTCTGCCGGGAAGGGTAATATAAGTTGCTTTGTTCGTTCCTTAGGCGCCTCCTGTTGGCCAGACAGGCGCTCGTCAGGAAGATTCTAAGCTTGTTCATGTTCGGGTACCTTCCGCCCTCGTTTTGAACTTGCGACGATTCAACCAATGAGTGTATAAGAAGCGGTGGCTGACAGGCGCATGCTTCGGAGGAGAGCCGCGAGCTGTCTTCACTCTCCTGAGTTGGCAACAGGGGTCGATATGCAAAAAGCCTTTTACATAGTTCCCCAGTTGGACATTCCAGGTTCAGGGTGGGGCTGGAGATGCCAAATAAAAAAAAAAAAAAATTATGAGGTGTCTTCTTCTGTGCATGAATGGCGATGTAAAAAATCAATATGTCTTTATAATTTCAGCACGTGTTGCTCGTTAAGCAGCACAGATTTGCGTAAATTAGTTTGCGAGGCTGCGAGAATCCATTCTATACTCTGAATGTTGTCACGGCTAAAGGGCGCTGTAAGGCAAGTTGCACAGCTGTGTGTCAATCCTAAGGACGGCAAAAATAAATGCTGCAAAGTCAGCGAAAATTTTGGATTTACAACGCCATATCAATTATATAAACGTATGCAATAGGAATTCACCTTTTCATTATCATTTCTATTTATAGGTCATGTATTGTTCTCAGTCGCTCAGTCGATACATTTTTTGATTGTTAATCAGGCCAGCTTAAATAAAAACAGCTTGCGGCCAGTCAAGCCATAAAGGGAGATTTTACTGAAGGCCCTCCGAACAACTGCATGGCCCGGATGAAAGGAAAAAGAACAACTGACGTCACGAAAGAGAATAACTGACACCACAAGCACCGCGGCAGTGGCATTTGATGTACACTCACCCACTATATAGGGCACTATGTAGTGAATGTTCTACATTGAAAACAATATAAAGAGAGCAAGTGAGCGAGTGGACAAGCGTACATTCCGAATGCAGCCTTAGACTCCCCAAGTAAAAATGTCTGCCCCCTGATATTGATGCCGATTTGAAGACTTGCCGGTTTTAAAATGCATCGCACCGGATCATTACAAAATTAAAATTGATAAAACTATGTGTTTTAGACACTTCAAAAATTCTACTGTCCGCTCAAATATACTTTGCCGAGGTGCTGTCACCTCCGATAATTTTATAGCTTGTCCATTTCAAGAGGTGCTCTGATGTGTGAAGAGTAGTGGGTCAATAGAGGGCTGGGGGCAGTAGTGGAGTCGTTTCATTGGGCCTGTATATCTCTGATTGTTTCAGTTTTCCAAACTGAGTTTGATAGATCATGTGTGCAGACCCATGTAATGTCATTATTCCCACTTCAGACAAGGCAACTTGGATGGCATTGGTCGAAAGCAGTCACATGGAAAACCTGTGTATTCCCATATTGCGTGTCCGAGCCCATACATGGCATCTGATGTAGATTATCTCCCTTAGCGTCCCTGGGGCATGCATGTGAAAAAAAGGTCTTCGGTGGGATAAATTTGTTAGGCAGTTTGTTAGAGGGCCAATACAGAAATATATGGGGATCAGTAAATGGCTTAGCTGACGCTTCGCCCAATATGGCATTTATTGACCCCATATATTTCTGTATTGGCCCTCTAACAAACTGTGAAACTTATAATACTCCATGACTTTTCAAGAGCACAGAGAGAAACTACATTCTGGTCCAGCAGACTTAATCTAATTTGTAGCTCATTACGAATGTGTTTTATCCAATGTGTTCACACACTCTGTGTTTAGTGTCAGATTGGGGGGAGCCTTACACCCAGAATGAAATCTGTTTCAACCAGTGGCGGACCGTGCATTTTACACCTAGGCCTTCAGTAAGCCTCCCGCAATTAACCTAAATTTAACCGCGGCAACAGCATGACGTCATAACGTAACCCCCCCAAAATCCCAGTGACAGCGTTCACACATAAAGCATTTTGCCATACTGTCTGTATTAATCAATCACTGCCTTTACCAAGAAACAAGAAAAAACTCACAGCAACCAGTCACATCCAAGTAGACTACCTAGGAAAGACTACTGGGACACTTGCCAAGCTGCTGCGCATAAACACACACGTGCCTCAATGGGCAGCAGCAAGGGTACAGCCAGACACACACCAGCAGTAACGATCTAAAACAAAATTCAAAACTTACCATAAATGATGTAAAATTTATTGAACTCACAGCAACTGCTTGTTATTTGAAAATGAACTCCATCCTCCTCGCTCTCTAACAAAAATGATGAATGACGCGGTCGCACAGCATATCAGTCCATTTGAGCTCCAATGAAAGGTCTTTCAGGATTGCCACGGAGGCCAATGCTGACAGTTGAGCCTGCCCAGTTGCATTTTGCGAGTTAGTTTTGATGCATTTAAAGGGCTGAAAATGACCGCTCGACAGAGGCAGTAGACACCGGGATGGTCACCACCAGATATGCCAGTGTGTGAAGTTGATGCATGCTCTCACATAGATTGCATCGTTACTCAGTTCACAGTGAATTTAAAACCCGCAGCTAGCTAACTGTTAGTTCAAACGCGGATGTCTGTGACTCAGAGACTGTTTGAGTACCAGTGAAGGAGTCAGCTCAGTGCTAACTCTGAGTAAATTTTGGGTTTATAGCTCGCTAAAGCACGAAACAACCGCAAAATTCACTATAGTCGTTGCATTACTTTCATATTACACGCCCACTCATGTAAGATCTATCAAGACTGTTCCGTTAGTTAAGGTAACTCACCTGTTGTCAGCTCGTAACGTCCTGACGTTGGCAGAGGCCAGCTAGAAGGCTCTGCTGTGTCAAAGATTACGCCCCACTTGGCAAACTCGCAATCTGATTGGTTAAAAATATGACAATCAGCTAAATCGTCCCGCTCTTTTTAATGGGAGAGGGAAGCAATCTACATTTTGAAGGCCTTGAGACTTGAGACCAGAGCCATGTAGAGAGAGCAGCTTTGACACGGAGACAGCAGAGAAAAAAATCTGATTGGATAAGACGCAGCTGGCCTTTATAAAAGCTGTCTGCACTGTGGAAGCTGCGCAGCTCAGAGTTAAGCAATGAAATCACTTAGATATAATGATTGAGGATTTTGATTGACTTTCTATTAATACATATAGGAGCCAAAGCACCCTAGATGTGATTTGGTTAATGGGATTATTTTATTTCTATAGGTTATTTGCCTACAGCCATAGCCTACTTTGGACATTGAAACTCAGTTTAGTTGTATTTTAGATTGTTGTATTTACTCAGTCTCTAATTAATGTTTAGATTGATAACTTTGGATATATTTGCACAAGGCATGTTTATTTAGATGAGCCTAGGAAACTCCTTTATTTAGCTCAGAGCTCATGTTCGTTTTTTGGGCTACTGGCCCTTTAAGGGACTCGGAGGCTTGCTGCGCTGCAGTCTGTGAACTGGCAGGGCAGAGACGGCGGTGAGTTCGGCACTGAGAGCATACAGTTTTCTTACCGTAGCTGAAGCATTATTTCGTGGCAAAATTGCCAAGTTTATAATTTAGTTAAGGAAATATAATTTACTCCTGTAACAAGATTTCGCCTGTGGAAGAATAAACATTCATTTGTCATCTTTTTACATCGGAGTCCAGTGGAGTTTTTTTCCGTTACTAGCAACGAACGTACTTCAGCACGAGAAACGTCAACCAAGGCAGCGGACCGCCGGCCCTCATATTAGTAAGAAAACTGCTCCAAAAGGAAAAAGGATTCATCCACGAACTACTGGAGCCCTTTAAGGAAGGAAAGGAAATTAAAGACTTACCGTGAGTTATTGAAGAGTGAAGAGGATGAAGGTAAGCGCCATCTGGGCCATTTCTATCCTATGGAATCGTTGATGCTAACGGTGGCAAGCTAACGTGCTAACGGCGGTAAGTTAATGTGCTAACTGCGGCAGCTAGCGTGCTAACAGCAGCAAGCTAACGTGCTAACTGTAGCTGGCTAGCTAAATGAAAGCAACTGCTTGCCAGCGCGGACCTCGTGTGTGACTGAAGTGTCAGAGTGACAGACCAGCGCGGTCATTTTTGGTGGCGGCCATTACGGCCAATAATAGACATTCAGTGACTTTCAATATAACCACCACTGACAGTCAACATGAGCCATACAGAAAAATCTGCCCCAATGCCTGAGCCTACTGAACCTAGACAGGTTAAAGTCACAGTAAAGGCCCTTGAGGAGAAGTTGCGTCATGCCGTCAACAAAAGGAAAGCTAAGCTAGGACAGCTAACCAGTAAAATGAATCAGATGACCCAGTTAATGGATGAGGGTGATGACAGTAACCTGCAAGTTGTACAGTCAACATTAATAGTTGAATTCAACAAGTTATTTGGAGAGTTTTGTGAGCAGAATACCTCAGTTAAAGTGCTACTAAACGAAACATCAGGAGATGAGATGAATTCAGATCAGGATGGATGGTTTACCCCCAAGGCCAACATGTTTTACAACTTCACTGTTAGGGCTGAGAACTGGATGAAGGAGGTGCATCAGCGTATAGCAGAGGCAAAGAGGACCAATGAAGAGGTTACACCTGGAGATAGTGCATCTGTCGTAACCGTCTCAAGAAAGCCAAGGAAAGGGTCTAAGGCAGCATCCTCAATATATTCCAAAGCGTCAACATCTGCATCAGCAGCGCGTCTGAAAGCTGAATTAGAGAGAGCTGAGTTACAAGCCCAAGCGTCTGCTCTAAAACAGAAACGACTACTTGATGAACAAGAGGCTAGGCTAAAGGCAGAGCGAGAAGAGCTACAGATACAGACCGCTTTAGCTGCCTCAGATGCTAAGCTACTAGTGCTGGACGAGTTCGAGGGTCAGCGAGCCTCATCAAGAGTGAGCCATGAGGATGGCATGAACTTTTACTTAGAGAAAGCAGTGCCCTCAGAACCACAAGCTCACAAACAGGCTATGCCTACTCCTCACGCTGTAGCGAAAACAGAACCGGCTAGCAGCAACAACCAAAGCACTCCTGCTAATGCTGAACAGACAGAGAAGGAGACTCCGCAACATGAGTTCACACAAGCCATTGTGGACTTCCTAGTGAAACAACAGAACCTCACTACTCTGCCTCCTCAGAAGATTCCAATATTCAAAGGGGACCCTATGGAGTACAGGCTATTCATCAGGGCCTTGAACACGGAGTGGAGAACAAGACAGAATAGTGACAGAGACCGTCTGTACTTCATGGAACAGTACACGGATGGACAGCCAAGAGAGCTGATAAGAAGTTGTCTTCACATGGAACCGACGCGTGGCTATCGCGAAGCTAAGAGGCTCTTAAAGGAGCACTTCGGAAATGGATACAAGATCTCAATGGCGTACATCGACAAAGCACTGAACTGGCCGACCATCAAGTCTGATGACGGAGGCGCTTCACTCCTTTGGCCTCTATCTCACGGGCTGCCTCAACACTATGGCAGGCGTGGAGTACATGGAAGAGCTTCGACAGCGTGTCCAATATGCGAGCCATCGTTGCCAAGCTTCCGTACAAGCAGAGGGAAAGGTGGAGAAGCAAAGCCTACGCTCTCCTGGAGAAAGAGCAATGCAGCGCCAAGTTCAGAGACCTTGCCGACTTTGTAAACCTACAAGCCAAAGAAGCTCTACACCCTCTCTTCGGCAACATCACAGATGGAACCAGGAGCCAAGCTAAGGCTCACAAAGATGAGAAGACAAGCAGAAAGAGCAGCGCTCGGAGAAGCTTCACTACTGCTGCTACAGCAGTCAAGAGCCCAGCAGAGACAAAGGCCAAGTCTAAGGGAGACCTGCTTTGTGCCTTTTCAACCCCATGTCTCTTCTGCCAAGGAGAACAGCACGCCATGGAGCAGTGCAAAAAGATGAAGAAGTCTCTTCACAAGGAGAAAATAGACTTTCTGAAGAGTAACGGCCTGTGCTTCAGCTGTTTGAAACAAGGACACATGAGCAAGGCCTGCAATGAGAAAGAGTAGCTGTCAAGTCTGCCAGCTTACTCACCCGACAGTGTTTCATATGAAGAACAAAGCAGCGCCTGATGAAGCAAAGCACAAGAAGGAGCCATCAGATGATGCGTCCAAAGAAACAATGAAAAGGAGCGAACCACCAGAAGAAGGAGAGACCAGCTCAATGGTCAGTGCATGCATCGAAGCAGAGATGAGGACCTGCAGAGCTACTGGGGCCGCAACGTGAACAGCATCTTGGCGTCGTTCGGTCCACGTCAAAGCCAAAAAGGCAACAAGGTGGTGGCTACCTACGCGTTCCTCGACCCAGGCAGCAATGCCACTTTCTGCACCGAGAAGCTGATGGCCTCACTCAACATCACCGGCAGGAGAACCAGTATCCTGCTGAAGACTATGGGAGGCGAGCAGCTTGTGAGCAGCCAGGTGGTGTCTGGCTTGGAAGTCTGCAGCTTGGAGAGTAACAACTTCCTGGAGTTGCCCAACATCTTCTCTCAGAAAGCTATTCCGGCTCGCAAACAGAACATCCCACTACAGGAGGAAGTGGACAAGTGGCCTCATCTCAGTGAAGTGCAGATTCCTAAGATTCAGGTAGGCCTTCTCATCGGGACTGACGTACCCAAGGCAATGGAGCCATGGCAGGTGGTACCCAGCGTGGAAGATGGACCATATGCGGTGAAAACACGACTGGGATGGATCGTCAATGGCCCCCTCCGAGGAAACAATGGCCATGAAACCACGAGTGGACTCATACAGGTCACGTCCAGCCGCACATCAGTGGTCACACTAGACGAGCTGTGGAGCCAACAATTCAAGAACGACTTCCCAGAGTGTCATGACGACCGTCTGGAGATGTCGAGGGAAGACCTCCAGTTTCTGGAGATGGTCTCGAAGTCTGCTAGACTGACAGAGGGACACTACAGCATCAATCTACCGCTAAGGAACACAGCCGTCAAGATGCCGAACAACAGAAGAGTAGCTGACCAGCGAGCTCTCAACTTAAAGAAGAAGTTCACGAAGAACCCTCAGTTTCAGGCTGACTACACTGTGTTCGTGGAAGACTGGATCGCTAAGGGCTACGCAGTGAAGGTTCCTGAGGAGGAGCTCAGCCGCAACGATGGAAAGGTCTGGTACTTGCCACACCATAGCGTGTACCATGCCAAGAAGATGAAGATCCGAGTGGTGTTCGACTGTGAGGCGTCATACCAGGGCACCACATTGAACAACCAGTTGCTACAGGGGCCGGATCTTACCTGTACTCTGCTCGATGTCGTCACGAGGTTCAGGCAAGAGGAGGTGGCTGTCATGGCGGACGTGGAGGCCATGTTCCACCAAGTCAGGGTGCCGGTCGAGGATGCTGACCTTCTCCGGTTTCTCTGGTGGCCCTCCGGCGACATCAGCAAAGACTTTGCAGAGTACAGAATGAGAGTGCACATATTCGGTGCCACCTCATCTCCAAGTTGTGCCACCTTCGCCCTACAGAAGTGTGCAGAAGACCACAGAGAACAGTACAGCGCCGCAGGAGTCGACACAGTGCTGCGCAACTTCTATGTCGACGACTGCCTCAAGTCCGTTCGCTCAGAAGAGGAGGCCGTTTCCTTGTACAACGACTTGAGGGCCATCCTGGTTTCAGGAGGATTCCGGCTCACTCACTCAAGTGGGTGAGCAACAGCAGAGCCGTGCTGTCTGCGATCCCTGAAGAGGAGAGAGCCAAGGAACTAAGGGACCTGGATCTGGACCTGGACACGCTCCCTGTCGAGCGAGCCTTGGGAGTCCGGTGGTGTACTGAGAGTGACAACCTCAAGTTTAAGATCGTCATACAAGAAAGACCACCCACAAGAAGAGGCATCCTCTCCGTAGTGGGTTCAATCTACGATCCGCTGGGTATCCTATCGCCAGTAGTCTTGACGGCGAAGAAGATCCTCCAAGAGCTTTGCAGACTCAAACTGGGATGGGACGACAACATCCCCGAGCCCCTTGCTCAACAATGGACCAGAGAATACTTACCTCAGCTACAAGAGCGGCAGAAGTGGACACGTGTGTCACGCAACTTCGCTGAGGGGGATGTCGTCCTGATCGTCGATGACTCTGCGCCCCGCAACTCTTGGGTCCTGGGCAAGATCGTCGAGGCGGTTCCTGACAAGCACGGGCTCGTGCGCCGTGTCCGCATCAAGACGAAGACAACCACTTTAGATAGACCCATCACCAAGGTCTGTCTTCTCCAAGAAGCTGCATGAGGCGGTGGTAAAGACCGTCCTCCTGCGGTGTGCCATGTGCTGGTAACCTCTGGCGCCAGATATTGGATATTCAGCAGCAGAGACACTTATCAGTTTGAGTAATTTAGTTGTTGGCTCCTTAGTTTTTAGTTAAGTAATTGTCTCTAGGTTTGAAGAGAAATTAGGGGTCGGTATATAGGAGCCAAAGCACCCTAGATGTGATTTGGGTTATGGGATTATTTTATTTCTATAGGTTATTTGCCTACAGCCATAGCCTACTTTGGACATTGAAACTCAGTTTAGTTGTATTTTAGATTGTTGTATTTACTCAGTCTCTAATTAATGTTTAGATTGATAACTTTGGATATATTTGCACAAGGCATGTTTATTTAGATGAGCCTAGGAAACTCCTTTATTTAGCTCAGAGCTCATGTTCGTTTTTTGGGCTACTGGCCCTTTAAGGGACTCGGAGGCTTGCTGTGCTGTAGTTTGTGAGCGTCTGTGAACTGGCAGGGCAGAGACGGCGGTGAGTTCGGCACTGAGAGCATACAGTTTTCTTACCGCAGCTGAAGCATTATTTCGTGGCAAAATTGCCAAGTTTATAATTTAGTTAAGGAAATATAATTTACTCCTGTAACAAGATTTCGCCTGTGGAAGAATAAACATTCATTTATCATCTTTTTACATCGGAGTCCAGTGGAGTTTTTTTCCGTTACTAGCAACGAACGTACTTCAGTACGAGTAACGTCAACCAAGGCAGTGGACCGCCGGCCCTCACAATACATGTAGCTTTAATTAAGGTATTTATGAAGAAAACATAATTTTTCCAATTTATCTAGGCCAGCAGAGAAGGCCTTGCTGGCCCTGACGGCACACCACTGGTTTCAACACAATGAAAAAAAACATGGAACAATTTGTTTTCATTGTATTCTTTCAATTCACCTTCAGATTATTAAAAATACAAACTTTATTTCAACAGACAGACTGTATATTCTTATATTACCATATCCAGAGAGTGCAGGCCAATCACATTTCAGAATCTGACTTATTATTATACAAATTATCTAAGTGTTTTGGATCAGTGGCTCCCCCCTCAGCACCTGCAGTAGGTCCCAGCTGCAGCAGTGCAGTCTCTGTGCAGTCTGCCTGAGGGAGGTTTTTGTATGGCTCTCTAACACTGAGTGAACACAGCACTACCACTGATATCATGGCGACTCTGCCAGCAATAATCTCCTGCATCTTCAGCCCGGACTCCAGTGATTTTCAGTGTAAACTGAGTCCCAGATCCACTCCCACTAAAACGATCAGGAATCTCAGCCTGGCGAGTTTTGGCATCATAAATCAGAAGTTGAGGAGCCTGACCAGGTTTCTGCAGGTACCAGCTGAGGCGCTGTTTGGAGTTATAAACGTTAACACTCTGACTGGCTGTACAGCTGATAGTGACAATGTCTCCCTGCTGAACAGCCTGAGCTGCTGGAGACTGAGTCACAACTATATCTGCCATTGATTCTGGAAAAGACAAAAATGGAAATAGACATCAATGTACATACACCTTGTCAAACAAAATTAATTTCTTTTGTGTATTTAAATTGAAATAATTACGACTTCCCTGTCAAAGTTGGAAAAAAATTTTCAATTAAAAATGGTAAGATGGATCCATCTATCTCACCTGTACAAGGAGTCCCAGCATCACCAGCAGTAGAGAGTCTGACATCATCATAATGCTGCCTGTGTCAGTGTCTGTGAAAGGACTGGACAGTCACTGATCAGTACTGGGGGTCTTAAAGTGTGTGGAGCAGTGAGGCAGGACAGGTATGCAAAGCCCCTTCCTTTATACAAATCCTGTCACACACAGTTAGAGGAGCTCTGATGTGTGAACAGCAGTGGGTCAATAGAAAATTGGGACATGTGCTATCTGCTGTCTTCTGCTATTTTTTCCCTAATGTATAATTCATTGTATTAATTGAATCTTTTCTGAAATTCGATTGCACGTTTCAATTAATGGGTTTGGTTTATTACGTATGGGTTGAGATTCAATAAATTGGTTTTTTTTTTTAAATTAAATTCATCAATGTTGCTGCTTAATCCTTACTGGTACTGGTACAAACAAACTGTTCAGTCTATTGCAAAAAATAAAAATGTGGGCAAAGGATTCATCCTGAGAGCAGAGCGGACATGCTGAACTGTTCCCTGAGGCAAATTGGGCCAGATGCACAGCGGAGGCAATGGCCCCGTGGACCAGCCTCCACTGCAGATCTCCAGGCCGCTTTGGCAAGGGTTGTTTATAAAACACCCTCTATCCAGCTGCCGGTATTACGGCATCAGCAAACACCCCTTGCCACTTACTTTGTCTGACATCTCTCAAAGCTTGTAAATGGCGCACTTTTATACAAGTTACATATAAGGCCTTCTTGCTGGCATCTTTGAAACTGCTCATGTGTGGGGATGTAAAAGAGAGAAGGTACCCCTCCCTCTCCTGCCAATCCTCTACTGATGCAGACACCTGCAGCTCTGGGAAGATCTGATCCTCCCCCTGACCGGGGTGAGTATGCAGGCCGTCCAGCTAATCCCGAACCGAAACAGGAAAAGCGTCCGTCACGTTCAGCATCAGGCTCTCCAGTGTGCGCCCTGAATACATGCCCAGCTGCTGAGCCACTGCCTGTGCAGGTTTCCACCCTAACCCGTCTGGGTTCCGTAAGTGAACAAGCCTGCAGATGCCTGCTTCAATAAAATGCCCCTGTAAGGTGGCTGGAAAAGCTCCGCCCAGCGGTATTAATGGGTTACCAAACAATGGTTCTTCCAGGACCCACCGACCAGGAACCCTTTCCCAGTCCTGAGAGACCTGCGGGAGCTTCCAGGCTTTCAGCACTGAGCCATAAAAACCAGAGCATCGGGCAACATTGAGATTATCCGGCTGCAGCAGAAATAGCTGCCAATCCCGCCCCAAGCCACTATAGCACCTCAGAAGGCAGCAGGCAGGCCCTCTCCAGCAGACATCACTATGGTAAAGCAGTCTCTGCACTGCCTGCAAGCAGAAGGCAGCCACTCTGCTCTCAAGGTCGATGAGACCCTGCCCACCTCCCTGGAGTGGCAGGTACAGCACTGCTGCTTTCAGCCAGTGCTGCCCTGACCAGAAAAAAGTCAACTAGGACCTTCTGAACATTTTGCAACAGGCCCTCTGGGGGGTAAAAACTGTCAACTTGTGCCACAGAGCAGCAGCTACCAAGTTGTTAATCATGAGTGCTCCGCCCCTGTACGACATATTCGGCCAAAACCTTTTCCACCTCGCTAACTTATTAGAAACCTTTTTGAGGATACCCTCCCAGTTTTTATTAACAAACCCATCAGTTCCCAAGTGCACCCCTAAAATCTTAAGCCCTTCCTGTCCCCACTTCAAATTCCCAGGGAGTGCAGGGGCTGACATCCCCCGCCATGGGTCTCAGAGCAGATTACTTTGGCTGTAGATGCCCTCTCATAGGCCTCAAAACAAGTTTTGAATGCATTAACATCTTTGTGATTGAGAGAGAGAGAGAGAGAGAGAGAGAGAGAGAGAGAGAGAGAGAGTGAGAGAGAGACCTTTGATACCCCTTTAATTTAAACAGTAATAAGTAGCACATCAAAAACATTACAGAAACAGCATGGCTACATTACAAAAAAAATATACGATCAAACTTAAGGAACAGAAGGACTTCTCATACGAGTACTCAAAAAAGACATACATAAATAAATAAGTAGATTTAAGGTTGAACAGAAAGAAAGGCTCATGCCAGATGAACAGCGAGAGGTGTGATGGTGGGGTGGATGCAAGAGTGTACTCATTAAAAGAACACTGAAATAGAACTGGCACTGTCAGCAGGGAGTTTTCGAGAGGATTGAGCAGAGGGGGAGAAATAGAGGTGTGGATCTGCCCCTGAACCTCTATTATGTGCTCTGTTTAGTACATGTGAACATGGGAATGTAGTTAAACACTACTGTGCTGAGTTTTGTTACTGGGCTGTCATGACCAGGTCCTGCTTTCACATTTTACACTGCAGTTTTCAGATGTTTGACTCGATTTCAAACTGAAACACTTTTAGTTGAAGAGCCATAATAGCACCCCCTGTGGTTGGCTATTGGAATTGCAGCTTGAGCGACATTTAGCGTGCAAGAAAGCTCTTCTTGAGTGCAGCACATATTCAGTCCAGAATCAATTTGGCAAAAAATCTTAGTAACATTTGTGCTCAATAACCATTAAGTGTCTGTGAATTCACTGCAACATGAAAAGAACTGTCTTTCCTGTTGATAACACTGAAAAAAGGAACAAATCATGTTTAGTGGCAGAAGAATGAAAGTGATATTCCTTGAGGTAATGGTCCTGAATCAGGAGTTTGAGAGAGAGCAGGGGGAGCACTGGCAGAGAGTGGAAGAGCATTCCTCCCTCCCTCTGTCTTTATCAGTGCACATCAGATCTGGATTAAGCTCCATTTAAGTTTCACAAATATAAAAACCTTAAAGGTCCCCAATTATGGCACCAGATTCACCAGCTAATTAGTTATTACAAGCCATTTCAAAATCTTTTCCCTCTTGACCTCACATGGGGAAGTAACCAACCAGAGGCAAGAAGAACTGATCACCTTCAGCCAAGCAGTCAATCAGATTTCATTATTCTGAGTGGTCACTCCCCTTTGTGACCTTGTGACCAAGGTAGGGGAGACCTTGAACTGGCTCATAATGGCTAATTAGCTGTGCACCTGGTGGCATAATAGGGGACCTTGAAATGTGCAAAATATCACAAATTCTAAATTTATCCTTTTTAGACCATCAATAAGCAGGAGCCTCATATTTATGACATTCCATTTTTTCTGACACCAACATCAGTAAACTTTCTGGTCCAGTAAAGTTGCGTCAAAATTGATGATCCGAGTGTTTTTAAGTTTTCTACTCTTCATCTTAATTGACAGAATAGCAAAACTGTTCCTGCCAGAATGAAATCTGTGCCACTACAGTACTACTATCTGTGCTACTACACTACTACTATTTGGGCCACTTCATGTGTCTGCATTTTGTTATTTTGACTGTTTTTAAAATTATCCCAAAAAAAAACCCCACTTTATTTTCAGTAGATAATCTGGATATTCTTGAATGACTATTTCCAGCAAGTGCATTTGAAAATGTAGTTATTATTGTGCAAAGTGGCACTGTGCTGTATCGCAGAACCTCTCAGCGTTTCAGATCAGTGGCTCCCCCCTCAGCACCTGCAGTAGGTCCCAGCTGCAGCAGTGCAGTCTCTGTGCAGTCTGACTGAGGGAGGTTTTTGTACGGCTCTCTAACACTGTGTGAACGGTGTGCTATATCTCTGCTGACAGTAATAATCTCCTGCATCTTCAGCCTGGACTCCAGTGATTTTCAGTGTAAACTGAGTCCCAGATCCACTCCCACTGAAACGATCAGGAATCCCAGACTGGCGAGTTGTGGCATATCTAATCAGAAGTTTAGGACCCTGACCAGGTTTCTGAAGGTACCAGTGGAGATAGTTTGAGCTACTCTGACTGGTCGTACAGCTGATAGTGACAGTGTCTCCCTGTTGAACAGTCTGAGCTGCTGGAGACTGAGTCACAACTATATCTGCCATTGATTCTGAAAAAGAAAACATGGAGATGGATGTACATACACATTAATGTAATCAAACAGTGTGCAATAATTCTGGTGAATTTTGACAACATTCTAAAGGTACAATTCTGAAACGATTTACATTGTAAAAAGCAAGGAAAGAAAATGTCAAATATAGCCAAAATTTAGGTTCAAATGGATCCATCTTTCTCACCCTGTACAAGGAGTCCCAGCATCACCAGCAGTAGAAAGTCTGACATCATCATAATGCTGCCTGTGTCAGTGTCTGTGAAAGGACTGGACAGTCACTGATCAGTACTGGGGGTCTTAAAGTGTGTGGAGCAGTGAGGCAGGACAGGTATGCAAAGCCCTTTCCTGTATACAAATCCTGTCACACACTGTTAGAGCTCTGATGTGTGAACAGCAGTGTGTCTATAGAGGGCTGGAACATATGCTCTAATCACTGCTAATCACTTCCTCTGGAATGTCAATGAATCTGCATATTCCATACAGTTGCCATCTAACTTCCACATTAATAATATTTTTCACACCTCTCTGCTTAGGCCAGTGATTGCTGGACCCCTGGCAGAGGCGACCCCCGGAGGAGGTAGATGGAGGCCCAGCCTAACGGGTTCACAGCCTGCTCCAATCCAGAAGGAGAGCAGGCAAACTACAGTACCTGGTAACTGGGAAGGCTACAGTCCGGAGGAGAGGAGCTGGGTGGATCGTGATCATATCGTGGATCCACAGCTCCTGGCCGACTTCCACCAGGCCCACCCGGTCCAGCCTACTCCACGCCCCAGAAGGCGCCCCCCTGGCCTAAGATCAGGCACGTCAGGAGTCGCGCCTTGGGGGGGGTTGTAATGTAAGGCCACGCCTTCAGCCATCCAGATCACCAGTCTACCAAGACCCAGACCGCACTTCTGTCATTATTCAATTATCACATGCATCCATTGTTCATTCCCACTGGGTGGTGGCAGTGGAGTATATAAGTCCGAGCTTCACTCACTATCACTGTGAAGTCATGTAATGCCACGCTTGAGCAGTGTTGATAGTCTTGTGTGGACTTATCTCTGTATTCTCGGTTGTTTATACAGTATTGTAAACCCTGTAAACGTAGTGCTGTTATTGTTAGTTCAGCACTGTAGATACTTTTAAAAGGAACATTGTGTCCTTTTTGTTTCTCTGTATGTAATACATAGTAACTGCAGCAATTACCAGTCTTTGTATTACGCACTTGTGCTTAGGTGTTCCATTTCGGAAATGCTGTTCTGTTTTTGTTTTGTATTACAACGCCTGTGCCCGCAGCCCTGCAGTTGGCATAATAAATATACCAAATCCATACTTGCACCTGAGTCCAGTCCTCAACTTCTGGTCCTCCGTGCAGCTGCACAATGCACGCGACACAGTCCGTTACAGCAAACTTAATATATACAGTGTTTCACGAATGTGCATTTTATCCAAAGTGTTCTTGTATGTTGGGGAAAATCTTACTCCCAAAATGAAAACCATTTCACCACAAATAAATTCAAAACTAGCTGGATTAATTTGTCTACATTGTGTTCTTTCATTTCAATTTTAAGTTGTCAAAAAGCAAAAAAAAAAAAAACAAACAAAAAAAACCTTCATTTATAGAGGACAGTCTGGATTTTCTTGTATTACCATATCCAGAGAATGAAAGTCAGATAAATTTGAAAATGTGACATACTGTACAAATTAGCTCAGTGTTTTAGAGAAGAACCTTCTGGTGTTTCATATCAGTGGCTCCCCCCTCAGCACCTGCAGTAGGTCTCAGCTGCAGCAGTGCAGTGTCTGTGCAGTCTGACTGAGGGAGGTTTTTGTACGGCTCTCTAACACTGTGTGAACACCCTGCTTCCAGTGATATCATGGTAACTCTGACAGTAATAATCTCCTGCATCTTCAGCCTGGACTCCAGTGATTTTCAGTGTAAACTGAGTCCCAGATCCACTCCCACTGAAACGATCAGGAATCCCAGACCAGCGACTTGTGGCAGCATAAATCAGAAGTTTAGGAGCCTGACCAGGTTTCTGCTGGTACCAGCTGAGGTGCTGGTTGGAGTTATAAACGTAAACACTCTGACTGGCTGTACAGCTGATAGTGACAGTGTCTCCCTGCTGAACAGCCTGAGCTGCTGGAGACTGAGTCAGAACTATATCTGCCATTGATTCTGAAAAAGAAAACACGGAAATGGATGTACATACACATTAATGTAATCAAACAGAGTCACAACTACATCTGCCATGGATTCTGGAAAAGATGAACATGGTAACGGATATCAATACAGATTAACTTATGAAACTAAATTAATTTCTACAGTGTATTTGATCATATGTTAATGGCAAATTCACTGAAAAAGTTTAATAAAATTTTAATTTTAAAAAATTGTGAGATGGTATCATCTTTCTCACCCTGTACAAGGAGTCCCAGCATCACCAGCAGTAGAGAGTCTGACATCATCATAATGCTGCCTGTGTCAGTGTCTGTGAAAGGACTGGACAGTCACTGATCAGTACTGGGGGTCTTAAAGTGTGTGGAGCAGTGAGGCAGGACAGGTATGCAAAGCCCCTTCCTCTATACAAATCCTGTCACACACAGTTAGAGGAGCTCTGATGTGTGAACAGCAGTGGGTTTATGGAGGGCTGGGACATTTTTCACTGTGTGCAGCTCTTTTCCCATCACAATGAAGTCATTGCATTAATTATAGCTTTTCTGAATTTAACTTTTAACTTGTTAGTTTTATTTTGCTTCGGACTCTGTAAGTTGTGCGTGTAATTAATTATTTGCTGCGCAGTTGTTTACAATGAAATGAAAGTTTGTGTGCGTGTGTGTGCTTGTGTGAGTGTGAGTGTGTGTGTGTGTGTGAGAGAGAGAGAGAGAGAGAGAGAGAGAGATGGATGGATGGTGCCGAGTGCCGAGAAATCCTGATTAGCCCATTGCTGCGACTAACGCAAAGATTGTACAAATTGGTACTCAGCCCAGCAATTGCACGCATGCGGTTTCGCCTTCTGATCACAAAGTTTCAACAAGCTCATGGGTACTAATATGCGCGTTATCTAAAAAAGAATGAACAGAATTTTTTAAAGAAGGTGCGGAAATTTTAGTATTATCATATGAAGAAAGTGCAATAAGATTGTAAGGGTTCTTCCTTGCAGCCCCTCCCCCTCCGGCTGTCTTCGCCTCCACTTCAACGAGCCACACCTGTTGCTCGTTGAAGTGGAGGTGAAGTTTTTTTTTTTTATAAATCTTTTTATTAGATTTTTCATTCACATATAGCAATACTTAACACATATAGTGTATATACATGATCTTGTTGAGAGGTAGCAGACAGTTTGGCTTACACAAAATGTGTTGAAAATGACAACAGACTTAACCTAAGCTAGAACGGCTTCTATGGATGAACCATAGTTCACCATTATCCCTTCCCACCCACTGTTAAGAAAGAAAAAAAAAAAAGGGCAAAACACAAGAAAAAAGAAAAAAACACATGACCACTAGTGGAGTTACAAATAAAAAAAGAGCACTTAAAATAAGTAAATAAAACAAACTAAAGAATGGGGGGGGGAGGGAAGGGGAAGGGCATCTTGTCACTTTCTGGGTGAATAATGGTTCTGTCTAAATATTCTAAAAAGGGCTGCCAGGTTTTGTTGAAATCATTACCAGAGCCCGCAAGTGTGAATCGAACCTTCTCAAGTTTGATATGAGTTAGGACCTCCCTGAGCCAGCTATTATGTGAGGGGGGGGAGAACATGTTTCCACTTAAACAAAATAAGGCGTCAACCAATAGAGTTGTAAAGGCCAATATCCGGCACTTTGCCACAGGGAGATTAGGTGTTATAAGTGGGGGGGAACCAAACAGGGCCGTGCAAGGCTCAGGACTAAGATCCATATCAAGCACTATTGCAAGTGTGTCAAAAATTTGGCGCCAAAAGCCAGTGAGGCTCGGACAGGACCAAAACATATGTGTGTGATTAGCAGGTGACTGCTTACACCTATTACAACTGTCACTGGTGCCTGGGTAAATCTTAGCAAACCGAGCATTTGTGTAGAGCACTCTAAAAAGAACTTAACATTGTGATAAGCTGTGGCTAGCACACATGGAGGACGAGTGAACTAGCTTAAGAATTTGGTCCCATTGGTTATCTGATATTGATACTCCTATCTCCTCCTCCCAGGTCTGCTTCAAGCGAGTTGTTTGGTCAGGGTTAAAGGGATCAATGGAGTTATAAATCACAGAGATGGAACGTTTTTGTGCAGGGTCAAGGGTGAGCAAAGAATCAATCAGAGACCCGGGCAGATGGTTGGGGAAGTGAGGGTACGTAGTTTGGACAAAATGCCTGGCTTGAAGAAAACGGAAAAAGTGAGAGTGAGGAAATTTGAGCCTGGCTACAAGCTCAGTAAAATCAATAAAATTGTTTTCTTTGTAAAGGTCCTTGACATGTAGCAGGCCTTTGTTTCGCCAGATATTAAAAGTAGGGTCTGACAGGGAGGGTGGGAATAGATGATTTTTAACAATCGGGGCTAAAGTTGAAGGTTCATTCAAACCATAATGTTTGCGGAATGGCATCCAAATTTTCAGAGAATTGGTTACAACAGGGTTCTGTGAGATATTATGAATCTTAAGGGGGAGTCCATGTAAGGAGGGACTGTAAAGAAAAACTTTTGAGGACCGTAGTTCTATCTGAGCCCATGAGGGAACTGCGTCAGCTCCTCTGTCAAGCCAATGACTGAGTTTGTTAATGTTGCAAGCCCAATAGTATTGGATAAGATTGGGCAGTGCGAGACCGCCCATCTTTTTGGGAAGTTGTAAAACAGCTTTTTTAATATGGGGTGGCTTATTCAACCACAGAAACGACGATATTGTCTGGTCTAGCTGGTAAAAAAAGGATCCTCTCAGAAATATTGGAATATGTTGGAACAAATAAAGGAATTTAGGGAGAATAATCATCTTTACCAGGTTAACTCTGCCAGTTAAGGAGAGAGGAAGGGAGGACCAGCGAGTCAAATCAAGCTTACACTTATCAATGAGAGTGCGAAAATTTTTGTTAAAAAGGTCCTCAAAGGAAGCTGTGACAAATACGCCTAGATACCGAAACCCTTCTGAAATGACTCTAAATGGGAAGGAAGACGGTGGCATCTTCCTAGACAGGCGATTAATAGGGAGAAGTTCACTTTTATTAAAATTTAATTTATAACCAGAGTATCTGCCGATTTGGGTTAGAATGTTGGTAATAACAGGGATGGACGAGGCCGGGTTTGACACATATAATAGCAAATCGTCCGCGTACAGGGACAGCTTGTGGGTGACATCATTCCTGGTGATGCCCTCGACTCTCCCCTCCCCCCGAAGCCAGATGGCCAACGGCTCGACAGCTAGAGCAAATAGGAGGGGGGAGAGGGGGCATCCCTGTCTGGTGCCCCGACGAAGGGCAAAGGAGGGCGACCTCACGCCATTTGTAAGGATATGGGCAGTCGGGGAGTCATAAAGCAGTCTAATCCATGCTATAAAGTCAGGGCTAAAACCAAACTTTGACAGGACGTAGTACAAATACTCCCACTCAACCCTGTCGAACGCTTTCTCAGCGTCTAAAGAGATTACCACGTCAGGTATGACAGGGTTGGGGGAGCCAATAATGTTAAGGAGTCTTCTGGTGTTAAATGACGAGTCCCTTCCAGCCATGAACCCAGTCTGGTCTGTGGAAATCAAAGCAGGCAAGGCTTGCTGTAAACGAGAGGCTAGGACCTTGGCGAGGATCTTTTGGTCCACATTTTAAAGTGAGATGGGCCTATAGTTGCTACATTCAAGGGGATCCTTGTCATTTTTTAATAAGAGAGAAATATTAGCTTCAGATAGGGTTGGGGGCAGTCTGCCACTAGTAAAGGATTCATTATAGACATTAACTAGATGTGGGATTATTAGGTTCGAATATGCTTTGTAGAATTCTACTACAAACTTGTCTGGGCCAGGGGATTTGCCGTTTTGTAGCCGTCTAATCGCCTCCTGCACTTCTGCCAATGAGATCGATGCGCCTAGTTTGTCCGCCAGGTTACTATCGACTTGAGGATATATTAGCATCTCCAGAGGGTTGTGGCTCTTCCAAATTTCAGGCGAATACTCTGAGATGTACGAGGCAGAGTAAAAATTCAAGAATGCATCATTTACCAATTCGGGGTCGGTAACCACTGCCCCCGTTGGCAATTTTACCCTAGGGATCAGTCTCGAAAGAGCTATGGTTCTAGCCTGATGGGCGAGAAGTTTGCCTGCCTTATCTCCCATTTCAAAATAACGTTGCTTTGTTTTTAACAATTTTGTTTCAACCTTGGATGTTGATAAAAGGTCAAACTCAGCCTGAAATATAAGATGTTGATCATAAAGAAAGGAAGTGGGTGAGGCAGCATATTGTGTGTCAATTCTCAATAATTGATCCGAGAGCCAGACCATCCTTTCCGTGTCCGCTTTTTTCTGCTGGGAGGCAAACGAGATCGCCTGTCCCCTCAGATATGCTTTACACGCCTCCCATAGGGTGCCTCTTGTGATTTCTGGGGTGTCGTTGGTTTGAAAAAAGTTGACCATTTCCTCCTGGAAGAATTTTTTAAAATGTGGATTATTCAGTAAAAAGTGGGAAAGTTTCCACTGTGCATGTGGAGTTCTGTAATTTGGAAAATTTATGACAACCGATGTAGGAGCATGGTCTGAGATCACTATACTGTGATATTTGCTAGAGTTAACCCAATGCAAAAGTCTATTATCAACGAGAAAAAAGTCGATTCTTGAATATGTATGGTGAACGTAGGAGAAAAACGAAAAGACTTTGGTGGACAGATTAAAAGATCTCCAAGGATTACTGAGGCCAAGCTGGTTTATAAAAGATTTCAATGTAGTAGCAGAGTTGGACAAAGTAAGGGGTCTAGAGGAGGACCTATCTAAAACAGGATCTTGAATAAGGTTGAAATCGCCGCCTATAATCAGGTAATGATTGCCTATATCAGGAAGGGAGGAAAAAAGATGGGAAATAAATTTGTCATCATCCCATACAGGGGCATAAACACTCACTAGAATAACTGGGACGTTGAAAAGCCTGCCTGATACAGCCACAAAACGCCCATTGGGGTCCTCAGTAGAATTCGTTGGTTCAAATGTTACATTTTTACTTATAATAATGGCTGCTCCTCTCGCCCTTGCGGAAAACTTAGAATGAAATACATGGCTCATCCAAGGCCTTTTAATACGTGAAATCTCAGAGGTCTTGAGGTGAGTTTCCTGAAGGAAATAGATATCCCCTCTGAGTTGTCTCAGATGTGAAATCACTTTGCCCCTCTTAATTGTTCCATTGACTCCCCTAACATTCCATGACACAAACCTGCAGCCCTGGTTCTGAGGTGTAATTGTATTTGCATTACTCACCCTTTGTTAAGTGGAGATGTACAGTGACGATGTCTTTTGGGGGGAGAAGGAGAGGAAAGGGCAAACAACATAAAAAGAACAGGGAAGGGAGAGAGAGAGAGAAAAAAAAAAACCAAAAAACCCATTAACACATTCAAAACCCCTATATAGCTTCCGATTTCTTTATACTCACTGATCCCCATGAATTCACCGCTCCCGCAGGACAAAATGTAACCCTTACATCACAAACAGTCAGAGTGTATCAGAAAAAAGTTTAAATGCCTCGCATATTATAAGGCCTAAAACCAAACTACTCACATGTGAGCATAAACATTGCAGTACAACAGTCACTATGGGGAAAAAAAAAAAAAAAAAAAAATCCCCCAGAGCATTTTCGAAAACGACAGGACAATGCACGTTTTCCCATTACTCCACGTCTCTATAGCTGTAAGGGGCAATATGTCCCAGGAGTAGAGTCCAAAAACATAAATAGAGAGAGGTGCATCTTCGTGTATCATAAAAACAAAAAAAAATCATCAAGACTCCCATTGCGATGTAACAGACTTCCACTGCAATGCAACATTCATCTTTGTATTAAACGTTTAACTGATATTACCCCCAATAAAAAAATAAAAGTATGACCAATGGCTAAACGGGCCTGTAGCTAACCAAAACAGGGGCAGACTCCATACACAACATTGGTTCAACAAGCCCAGGCAGAATTTTACAAAGCTAAAAAAGTCCCAGAGTTCAAAAAGCATCATACGACACCTGCAAAAGGTCACAGTCACTGTATGTTTAATATTATCGTGTCGAGACACTCTTACCGGCTGGGCAAGTCATCCCGAAGCCCGTAACAGTAGTGGTGTTAGCAGTAGCCGCTAATGGATTAGCCCGTACCTCGACTGCAAATTCGGGTTAGTGAATAAGCATCATGGGGCGGGCAAGGAATTCACGAAAGCAGTGGCTTCTTCGACTGAGGAAAAACGTTTCTTATTGCCATCTTTTTTGGTGATTTGAAGTTTTGCTGGGTAAAGCAGAGCTGGTTGGAGGCCCAGGTTGTATAACTTAGCCATAACATCGCGGTAGGCCGCACGTTGCTCTAGGACATCAGAGCAGTAATCCTCGTAGATGCGGACCGGCGAGTCACGGTACATCAGGTCATTCCTCCGTTTGCGGGCCTCCCGGACTACTAACTCCTTGGTCTGATGCCGGTGAAAGCATACGATCACAGGTCTGGGCCTATCTCCTGTCGCGCTTAGCAGCTGGGGAGCGGTGGGCCCAGTCTAGCTCTGGTGGGGTTGATAGCACCTGGTCCCCGAATATCTCCATCAGGACATCAGAGAAAAAGGTTGTGGGTCATGGACCTTCTATGGACTCAGGCAGGCCGATAATCCTGACGTTATTACGTCGGCTTCGTCCCTCCAAATCGATGTTTTTGGCTTTCAGCTTAGCACAAGTCTCTGATAAAGTGGAGCATGATACTTCAAGATGCGTTCTTCAGTGAAATTGGGATTGGTCTCCAAACTTGTTATTCGTTCACCAAAGTCAGTCACTGTGGCCTGTACTGTGTCTAGTTTAGCTTCAAGAGAGGTAAACGCCGCCCTGAGCTCAGCAGACAACACTGCCGATATAGACTGGCGGTGCTCCTCCAGCAAACTAGTCAGAGCAGGCATGCTAATCTGGTTAGCCGCGGCGGATGGGTCATCTCTTTTGACATCTTTTTCCCTAGCCAGCCTGGTTCCGGAGGCCATGGAGCATGTAAAAAATATTGCTCACTGTTACTGAAGAGTCGGGGCGAATTTGGGTAATAAAAAGTTACGTTTTTTCAGGTCAGTGCGGGAGAGCGTGATACATGCGTCTACTCCATTCTTCTCTCCACCGGAAGTCCAATTTGGAGAAGTGGAGGTGAAGTTAGGATATTTAAGAACTGCACTGCCAGTTGGCAATTGCAGCTGCATTCTGGTTTTTAGAGCCCTGATGTTTTGTGCTGCTGCTCCCCTGATTTGTTTGATGAAGGTTATTGTTTGTTTTGTAATGTTTATTAAAAAAACCTTTGTTTTTTATCAGCCTGTGTGTATGGGTCCTGTCATCCAGCTTTTAGGCCCATGGTCCTAGCTCCCACTGGATTGCCACATTCATCTGGCGGGAGCAAAGCCATGACAAAGATTGAGAATATGAGAGTTATAATTGCACACAGTAGCTCATTGTTACAGAGCAGAACCTTTCAGTGTCTCAGATCAGTGGCTCCAACATGCTCGCGGTAATCCCAGCTGCCGAAATGTGACAATGGACGACGTACTCAAAGCTTTTAAAGACTACTTCAGCCCCTTGAAAAATGTTGTTTTCGAGCGGCATCAGTTTTGGTCACATTTGATGACGGGAGGGATTTCTTTGGACAGATTTGTCACGAGCTGCGGCAGAAAAGCAAAGACTGTGAGTTTGGCGCTAGCTTAAAATGACAGGCTAAGAGATAAATTGGAATTTAGCATAACTGATTCTCATCTAAAGGAGAGACTGTTACGTGAAAATGGCTTAACTCTGCACAGAGCCATAGAAATATGTAGGGCAACAGAGCTAGCCAAGGCGCAAATACAGGCGATGCAGACCGCACATGTCACACATGAGACTCCAGTGGATGCTATTAAGAAAGCAGCAGGGCAAATGAGAGCGGGAGCTGGGAACAAGAGCAGCAAGAAACATGCAGCAAATAGCAACTGCCAGAAATGTGGAGGGAAACATGAGCCACGCCAGTGCCCAGCTTATGGAGCAGTTTGTCACAATTGTGGAAAGAACAACCATTTCTCCAAGTTATGTACAGCAGCCAGCAACAATACTGGCAATAATAAACAAAGATAGTGAACTGTATAGAAAGTGAGGTGGATTCCTAATATATTGGACTGCTAAAGAGTGACCTAGAGGGTGCTGTGGGCCAGATTATGGACAGTACATGGTACACAATGGCCAGCATCAGAGGCATGGATTTAAACTTCAAGCTTGACACAGAAGCTGATGCAAACGTGCTGCCCATGTCCATCCTCCAACAGCTGCCAGGTCCCCTTCAGCTGCAGCCTACAAAAACAGTGTTGGTTTGTGGAATCAATGCAATATTGATTTACTTGTTTGCTTTATTATTAATTGTTTAGCCTTGCTTGTTCTTGCTCATTTTAGATATTAGTTGTATATCCTTGCTTGTTTTTGAATAACTTAGGCCTTGCGTAGCTGTAGTTTCCATTATCTGGCCGATGCGTAAGTAAAAAGCGTCATTGCATATGGTTTATCTAGAACCGTGTGGTCCTGACTGACCCTGACAGGCCAAGATGTTCTTTTTCTCTCTTAGTTTATGTGTTTTCAGGAGAGGGAGTACCAGGAGAGCCTGAGACGCCAAAGAGATAAGCCCAAGAGATGAAAAGAAGAAACCACCTGTCTTCTCTGAGCTGTTTACGCATAGCTCAGGGTCAGCTTGACGTGGGCTGCGTGCGTCTGCAAGAACATTCCAGTTAATACCATGATGTGTAAATCAGTTCGGGGAGGAGGATGTCAAGATGGACTCTTACTTATACACCAGCAAGAAAGAACTTTCTTTTGTCTTTGTTCTGCTGATGTAACTTGGACCCTAAGTTCGCACGTAGTAAAGGATCATATTTACTGTCGTCTGTCTCAGTCTGATTTCTTTCAGGAATACAATTTAAAATTCCCACAACAGGTGACACAGGGGCACTGAAAGCAGCCAGGAGGGACCTGACTGCAAGCATAAAGAGAGCAAAAAAGCCACATGCCCAGAAATACAGGGCCACTTCTCCAGCAACGACCCTAAGGGCATGTGGAAAGGCATTAAGTGCATCACTGATTATAACACCAAAGGTGCACAATGCCCCAGGGACCCCTCTCTGCCTGATGCCCTCAACAAATTCTACGCCCGCTTTGAGGACTCCAACTCCACACTCATTCTCTGTTCATGTTTTTAGGTTTTTCATTGTTCCTCATTCTCTTTTTACGTATTTTACATGTTACTTAATTTATTCTTCTTTGTTATCTTGGGCTCCTGATGTGTGTACTATCTAGCCCA
Source organism: Gymnothorax javanicus (assembly GCA_029692085.1). Taxonomy (NCBI): domain Eukaryota; kingdom Metazoa; phylum Chordata; class Actinopteri; order Anguilliformes; family Muraenidae; genus Gymnothorax; species Gymnothorax javanicus. The sequence goes on along the minus strand of CM056197.1, from coordinate 123,590,672 downwards.
ACCTCTTGCCCTGTAAAGCACTTTGGTGGCAACCTCTGTTGTATTTAAATGTGCTATATAAATAAAATGACTTGACTTTGACACACACACACAGACACACACACACCCCTGCCCCCCCTCACCATGGACGTGTGAATACTCATACACCCCCCTTTGAGAGAGAGACACACACACACACACACACACCTGCCCTCCTCACGACTGCCCCCTCACCATGGACATGTGAACACTTATACACCCGCCCCCCTCACTAGGAACATGCAATACCCACACAGCCCTGCCCCCCTCCACATGGACAGGTGCAATATTGGCTAAATTAGCCCGACGGACTGTTCTTGTGCACTATATTTAATGTAAATATTACTATTTATCGCACACTTTATATCGTTCAATATTTTTATATTGTGTTTCTTCATTGTATTGTTCTTGGCTTGACCGGGCCTCAGTTCTTAATTTAAGTACCTACTCATGTGCATGCATGTGTTGTTGGTATGACAATAAAGAATCCTTGAATCCTTGAACTTAAGCCAAGGCTAACCTAGGGGTGAGTTCAATAGACCCTAACATTTGGTTACATTACCCAGAACAAGATAATACAGAGTAACGTTATATGAGGCTATTAGAGGCTCCGACACTAGGAGGGATGTCGGAGTGCTGGCTACACAAAATGGAGGGCAACAGTAATTGAATTTAGTAAACCAGGGTTTATTTTTGTTCTGGGGTGATCTCTTTTAAGAGGCGATAGCCTCGTAGGGGAAAAATGGGAGAAAATAAAAAGTCGCCTGCCGCCTTCTAAACTATAAATCAAAACTCAGCATCAGGTGCGCCCCAGACTCCTTTCTTCAGTCCCAGAGGTTGTCTACTGGCCGCCCCTGGGGAAACAGAGGGAAACAGAAGAATGCACGTGAGTAAGGTTGGTGCGATCATTCACTCACATTGAATTGGTGGGTCTTCTTGGGCTTGGGCCCTTTCTTTTCTCCCTCCCTCGTAGGCTTGTCCTTAGGATCCAGGAAACCAAAGTGCCTCCAGCCTGTTCAGGAAGGTATCTTAAAGCCAGAAATTTAACATGCAAGAATCAATTGACAGCCAGTGTAGCCCCTCTCACCCCCTCTGCCTTCTTGCAGGAATGCTACCTCCTTTGTGTTCTTCTTCTATGGTGTTTTTACGGCAGTTGTTATCCCGTAACCTTATGAGCTAGGAACTACCAAACTTGTCACCATATCCAAATCCTGAATCCACTTCATGTTTCTGTTGTGTCTAATTATCAATTGCCTATAACCCTCCGAACCCTTCCTCCAATATCCCCTGAAGATCTTCTCCGTCACGTCTGTAATACTCAATATCTCTTGAGCTGCACACACTACCATTCTTATCCTTTCCGTCCTTTGTCTCACTCCACAAGCACAATTCACCACCATAGCTATAAAAAGCTAAGAACCGTCTCCTATCCATAACTAACTCTTTTGTTGCATCGGTTTTCTGCCCTCACCATCCCCACTGTGCTCTGCACTTTCTTCCCCATTCCCTTTTCTACCCTTATTCGTTTACAAGCTTCTGCGTATGATACTTTATTTTGTGTCCTTTCCACCTCACTTTCGAATTTCCATCTTTCACACTCCTTCAGACCGGTCTCGTTGATTTCCCCACAGTGATAGCACACGCTTTTTTCCTCCGCAATTTGGTAATCCTGTTCTGTGCAACCTCTTTTTCACACCTTCTACACCTATATTCCCTTTACTACACAATCGCAGCCACATGTCCGTATTCCTGGCAGCGAAAAGCAAGCTCCTTTGTGTGTGCTGAGCAGCGGCTTAAATGCTTCCCCAGGTGATTGGGTATTGCCTTCAGCTGGTGAGTGGGGAGCATTGGAATGCGGTGCTCCCCTTGGTCCTGACTGTTCAGGTGAGCTGTGGTGCTGACCGCTGTCCTTGGTCCTGAACACTGGGTCACCCTCATTGGGGATGTAGATGCCTTGCACACTTTTCTCTGGGCTGGCATCCTTTCTGCCCCACTCCCCGGCCGCCACAGGGAACCTAGTAGCAGTGGGGCGCCACACTATCAATAACGTTAGCTAATGTTATGGGGTTGTTGAACTCACCCCAGTTTTCCATATAAGGGGTATTCAACAAAGCAATTTTAACAGTGTTTTATCTAGTAGCCCAAAGTCATACTTCAGTAATAGTAAAAGATATAATAAAATATTACTTTTGGTAAAAGTGAAAGTCACCCTCACACGAGAATTGAGGCTTTTTTGTATGCCTTCAAGCTTTATGCGTTGTATATGTTCCCGGATAAAATCAGGTACATATTAATGTCAGGATACTTGATTCCTGGCCACATGTCAATGTCTGTGGACCACTGGTTCTTAGGTAAGTCATAAGGATCACTGTTGAGTCCAACTGCCCTTAATTTGAGCTGATAATTGCTTGTTTTACCCCGTTTTTGCTGCTAAACCCCGCCATGCTGGCAAATGTTTTGCCCCTCAGTCCGCCTGAGGGGGGGGAGTGTTCAGGCGAAGGAAGAGACGCCAACATATAACCTCTATGAATCCATCAGTCCTAGAGAACAGGGGTTGGGTTACTGAACTCAGAAAGGGGTCACATATTTAATCACCAAGCAGCGCCCCCATTCTTCATTGGGTTCACTTTCATCCTTCATAATTTATGAAATATAGAGTTAGATAATACCAGTCAGTAGGTGGCGGTAGAACAAATGAAATGGTTGGTATGGAACTCTAAACTCAATAGAAGAAAAAAGATTAAAGGAGGAGACCGTGACCAGTATATTTCAGCAGAGAGTAGAATTCTGGAAGTGTCTAAAACGCATATTTAATTTTATAATAATCCAGTGCGATGTATTTTTAAAAACCAGCAAAGTCTTCAAATTGGCTTCAATATCAGGGGGCAGGATTTATTTGGGAAATCTTCTGATTTTGAATTTGATCTTTCAGAAATCTCATTTTAAAACGCTTAATAACCTAAACCTCTGCAGTTCACATCTCCCGATTAGCCACAATTGCTCTGACTAATTGGGAAAAACAGCCCGACAATGTAATTTACAATTGATTGCATTGTTATGCATTGCACCACAAAATTATGAGGCGTCCGGAGCTGCCGGATAGTTCACTCGGTTAAAGCATTGCATTGCGAGCAGAAGTGACTATCCACGGGCACAGGTTCGACGGTCGTACCATCCGCAGTGGTTGGCAGCGTTTTTTTCAGAAGTAGCGCGAATTGGCCACGCGCTACAGGAAGCTAAAAGGGAAGGGTCTGCCGAAGGGTAATCGGTTGCTTTGTTCGTTCTTTAGGCGCCTCCTTTGGCCGGCGGCGTCGTCAGGAAGATTCTAAACTTGTTCATGTTCGGGTACCTTCCGCCTCATTCTGAACTTGCATTTATTCAACCAACGAGTGTATAAAGGTGGCTGACAGGCGATGCTTAGGAGGAGAACCGTGAGCTGTCTTCACTCTCCTGAGTTGCAAACAGGGTCGCATATGCAAAAAGCCTTGTACATAGTTCTCCAGTTGGACATTCCAGGTTTGGGGTGAGATGCCAAATTAAAAAAACAATTATGAGGTGTCTTTCTTCATATGAAATGACAATGTAAAATATCTATGTCTTTATAATTTCAGCATGTGTTGCTGGTTGCTGTTAACAGATTTGCGTAAATTAGTTTTGCGAGGCTGAGAATCCATTCTATGCTCTGAATGTTGTCACAGCTAAAAGGGCGCTATAAGGCAAGTTGCAGTTGTGTGACAATCCTAAGGACGGCAAAAATAAATGCTGCAAAGTCAGCGAAAGTTTTGGATTTACAATCACATATCAATTATATAAACGTATGCAATAGGAATTCACCTTTTCATTATCATTTCTATTTATAGGTCATATATTGGTCTCAGTTGCTCAGTCGATACATTTTTGATTGTTAATCAGGCCAGCTTAAATAAAAACAGCTTATGCCAGTCAAGCTGTAAAGGAATTTTACTGAAGGCCCTCCAACAACTGCATGGCCCGGATGAAAGGAAAAGAACAACTGA